>OZ010800.1:179225238-180569166 GCA_963932465.1 Maratus speciosus
AATTGATTACGATTGAATTTTCACTGTTAGTTAAATAATTTTTCAGGCAGAATTTTAGTATATACTATACCCTTCTGCATTGCTTAATAATAGAGGTGTGGTGGAAAGTTCTATAATCAGTTGAACCCGATTATGAAAGTTTAACATTTTTTAAAGTTCTACATAACGGATTTTGATAGGAATTTCATTTTAGTTTGATATCTATTCAGACATGGTTTTAGTATTTTGCATATTGTTCTACGTTGCTTAGTCATAAAGTAATGGCGGAAAGTTCCATAATCATATGAAACCGATTATGAAAGATTAGACTTTTCAAAAAGTTCTAGATGGCGGATATTGATAATACTTTCTTTGTTATGATAAGACAGTGTTTGCGGAGGTTTTAGTTTATTGCGGTCATTCTACGTTGCTTAGTTACAGAATTATGGGGGAAAGTTCTATAATCAGATGGACCCCTTATGAAAGATCAACCTTTAAAAAAAGTTTTACTGGATGGATTTTGTCCGTTAGTTTGTTTGCATTATTACAAGTAGTTATATAATTTTTCAGGGTTTGTTTTATTGTATTGCGTATTGTACTATCTTTCTTTACCAATTCTACTGTTATTGATCAACTAAAAGGGTTAAGACCTTAATAGGTGAAAATTTGTCTACACATTAGAAAATATAATAGCACATTGGCATTCTTATCGTTTTCAGCAGTGCGAAAGGACATTACAGGTAAGGTTCCATATTGCTTTAAATCACAATGTCAAATTCAATGATACATTTTGTTTAATTCAAGGTTTATTTGGATAAGCAGACCAGCGTAGCGGGCATACCCTGCTAGTCTATTTATATAAAATCCAAGTCTCTGTGTGTCCCTCACGATTCCGGTAGGACCGCCTCATTGAAATGAGTAATTGTTGAAAAAAACTAATGCAAGGTTACCACAGTAGCGCCAAATGTTAGCCAACTTTGTGATAGCTGGCTAATTTGGCGAAATTCCCATTTAAAACCATTAATCTTTCATAACGGAGGTACCGAAATTTAATTTAAGCTCCGCTCTTTTAAGATACTTTACAAAATCTATGAGTGAGAATTTAAAGTACATCTTTACATCTTCCTCCCGATGCTACTAATAAAATAACCGCCAATAGGCGACGCTGTACTGTGTGAGCTCCTAACTGCGTGATTTTAATGTGCTTTAGGTACTTTTCCAGTATAGGTGCCTTGGCGAAAAAGGAAATTTGGCAACATATTCTCCGGGAGCCTTATCCACTGTTTCATTTTATATACACACGCATTTTTTTCGATATTTATACGATTTATTTAATATAAAAAAGACGTTTCACTAATTTTATAAAGAAACAGATGTGATTTGTACATAAAAACATCAATAATATACATATAAAATAAACAAAAACGCTCATCAAGTTTGTTTTCATAGCTGTTTATATGATTTGACAACAAATCTCGATATTTTTCCGTTATACGGACACCATGCCAAAATGCATGCTAATGCGCCAATTATTTCAAAATGCTAAAAGATATTTTTAATTTTATGCCAGCAGTTTAATATGAGTTTTATTTTATTGCTTTATTTTATAGCAGTTATTTGTTCACTTATTTTAAGTATATAATTGTGATTTAATGAAATAGTTCGTAAAAGTCTGGAATTTTCAAATGTTATATTTTTTAAATGCTCACTTTAGTATCGACAATGTTTTTTCTTTTATTTTTCAAATGCTTCAATTCACGTGATTTTCATTTTGCGCCATCTATTACGCTTGGCGACAAAGGTATCCGTATAACGGAAACAAACCCAAATCTTACTTTCTGATGCCCAAATTACACCAAGCTTTTTTTTAAAAAACGCCAAAGCTCCTACAGTGGAAAAGTACCAAACTGTATATTATTTTGCGCTATCTGTGTTATAGTTTGTACTATATGTAAGGGGTGTGGAGCGAAGAATTTAAAAATTAAATATTAAAGTTTCGGCACAGATGTCATATACGCGATTATGGCGCGATTTTTTTCTGACGCCAATGTCATATACACAACGGGTACTTAACTGGCGGCAAAGTGTCGTTATTTTGCTTGATATGGTAACCCGGATGTTGTTGTTTATGCTGTTGATGTTTTCGCCAAATTGGCGTATATGACAACTGTGCCAAAGTTTCTATAAAGCAGTATAAGACTAAAAAATTAAGAATAAAATAAATTCAAAATAAGACTAAAGAAGAAAGAAAATTCATGCGTTAAGCATAGAATATGAAACACTTTCCAACACATCCTGAATGCTTTAACAAAACTTCGTTATTTGGGGAAGTAAGATAACTAAGTGAACATTTTAGAAGACGCATAAAAAATTTTAAAAATTGATTTCAGCAGTTACCGCCCATAGCCAATAGTATCGTTATTACATGCCCCTATTTAGCCAAAATTTAATTTAAACTACTCTTAAAACTACTGAAACCACATTTCCAGATATTATCATCCATATAGACGGTTATGTATCCAATTCTTTGCGCGACCCTGTATATCATTTTATCTATATTCTACAGACATTTCTTAGTAAACTAAATGCAGTTCAGCGTAAAAACGCATAACTCCTTTAAAAACCACCTTTAAGCAATTTACTCTCATACTCAGTAACCCTTACGAATTCTTTTGTGTAGCCCTGCATGTGAAATGTAGCATTTATACATCCAGTATAGTATGCATAAATGTAGTGAAACATAAAAGCGCATATCCTAATTAAAAATGCATTTCTAGCAATCATTGCTTATGTACAATACTTTGGAGAAAAGTTGCTTGGCGAGAAAGAAGTTTGCCAACGTATTTTCTGACAACCTATTTACTGCTCAACAAACAACAACTGCTCAACTATTTACTCACAAGCAATTTTTTCCGTATGTATGCAATTTATTTAGGTAGTTGTTAGCTATCCCGTCGACCAGTTTCCCCAAATTATACAAATTGACATAATTTTTATTTTAAACAACGAAAGATCAATTAAATTAGCAAAACATTAATAAAAATACAAATATAACGTCGAGTTAAAAATCACTTGATGACGTAAGAAACACATGATCATGTTTAATGTCAACCATTATTGGCATTTAATCTTAAAATTTGGCGACAGTAATTTGGTCGACAGGATAACTAACAATTACCTTTATTTAATGTAAAATAAGCTATTTACCCATTTTTTAATTATTTTTTTTTACCCATTTTTTAACAGAAGTAATTTTGGCACAGATGTCATATTCGCCCCATATAGGCGCAATTTTTTTCCGACGCCAATTTGGAGAAAACATCAACAGCATAAACAACAACATCCGGGTTACCATATCAAGCAAAATATCGACACTTTGGCGAGAGTTAAGTACCCGGTGTGTATATGACATTGGCGTCAGAAAAAAAATCGTGCCAATATGGGGCGAATATGTCATCTGTGCCGTAATATTTGCCCAGATGTCATATACGCATCGGGGATGGCGTAATTTTTCTCTGACGCCAATTTGGCAGAAATCTCGCTTTCGAATACCAGTTACTTATATATTTTTAAATTATTTGCTATCATTTTGAAAAGGAAATAACTATAAATAAATAAAAGTTTGAATAATAGCTATAGAACAAAACTGTTTATATAATTAAAAACAGAAAATAAAAGTAAATAAACAATTTATTAATAAATAAAAAACAATAGCCAGGTTACCATTGCAGGCAAAATAACACCATTTTGGCGCCAGTTAGGTATCCCGGTTCAAATCTGTGCCGTAATTTGCATATAAAAAAATATTATATACATTTAGAAACGATTTTTTTATGTATATAAGTGCATATTTAAACAAAAATAAAAGTTCATTAGATTTGTTTTCATAGCTGTTCATATATTTTGGCAACATATCTCACTTTCTGATGCCCGAATTGCGCCAAGCGTTTTTTAAAAATGCGCTATAATGGAAAAGTACCTAAATAAATAATTAACAGAAATAACCAATTATACAAACTAAAACTTTTTATTTCGAGATCAAAGCATTGTTTTTAATTTCAATTAAAAATACATATATCCTTGGATAACTTTATTTGAAATTAGGTTCACAGCTTAATATCTCATTCCATAAACCTAAACAAACACAAGTGATTCATTCATCGTGAAACTTAAAAAAAAAATTTAATCATTGAGGTAATCATTCAGAAAGTAAGTTCTCCAACAATCAATGGACAATATTCTAATGACATCATAGTAGATAAAATGGTGGCGGTATCGTTTGTTTATGGTTTGAAATCACAAAGATTTAATTTTGCAATGTCTCTTAGTTACATTATTTAATTGTCATATTTATGATCTCAGAACAAAAGCATATTTTTTCATTATTTAGTTATTAAAGACGGAAAAAAATTATAAATGCATGATTTGAAAAATTTAAATAATTTTCTTTCTTAATAGTAAAAAATAACATCGGGACGTAACAGCGGGTTTAAGTTAAAGAAGTTTAACTGTTTAATTCTGTTGTAATATTCAAAATAACTGTATTTATTAGATTTCAGTAACCAACATCAGGGACCGATTAAACTTTGAAGTTAGAGGAATTACAATGTCATTTCAGGACCTTTCTTTTGGAGAAGCTTTTCTAAATTTCATATACACATGGAAACTCTTCAGTGTTAGAAATATTATTCTTAGGACTGACATAGCATGAGAACGGCCTGCAATTTTACACAAGTTTTTGAAAACTACTTTATATCAGAAATTTTGCTAAAAACTGGTTACTGTTTAGGGTTTCGTTCATCTCACGAAACCCTATTCGTCTCGCTCCTTTGTCTGTCTGTCTGTCTGTCTGTCCGTCACAGAGCCCGTTCTCAGAAAATATACATGTTAGAGACTTGAAATTTTGGGTACTTATAGCTGAACACCTCACATCAAACAACAAATCATAAAATTTTGAAAAAGTTGGTAATTAACCGAATTACGGGCTAATTAACTTCTAAAATTAACCAATCCACCTTTTTAACGCAAATTCAAACGGACTTTCTCGAAATAATCAGTGTTTCTCCTAAGGGTTGCCAGTAAAATCAGCCGAATGCACGGTTACCACGGAGGAAATTAAGCCGAAAAATGAAGTGGAGATTTTAATGCGAAATCGTATATCAGAAAATATTGGTCCGAGAAATTTGTAAATGGAATAGACAGACACAGAAAAAAATATCTACTTTCATTTGGTATAAAGTTCACATTTCTGCGATGTGTTTAAGTTAAAATATCCACTAAAAATCGATCGATAAAAATTTAATTTCTTTAATTGGAAAGACAAGGAAATAAAAAGATTTCAATTCGGCGGGAAAGCAGGTAGACATGACGACGCTGCGGTTTTCCATAATAGCATATTTTAATACGAAATTTTAACTTTTTAAATATTAAATTTTTTGATTAAATTTTTTGGCATCCCGATGTCAAATTTCTCGCTGATTTCATTGATACCCATATCTAAGTCCTATCTTAATTACAAGCTGAAATATTAATTATTATTTAATTAATCGGTTTATTGCTATCAAATGCGTCGATTAAAATGAAGAGACGCGCTTATTTAACCACGAATTAACTTAAATTAGGAAATCTAATAATTTGCCTGGGCTTTTTGAACAGCGATATGAGATAAGTATAACTCATTCATCATCAGAAAGTTTACTTCATACCACTATTTTCTAATAGTAATTTCAGGAAATATTTTGAATTATTGGTTAAGACCGCCACTCAGTCTGTTTGAAACTTTAAGATAGTTTATAACACATAGAAAAAAGTGTAAAAAAGAATGGCGCGTGATATTTCGAGGAGGGTGGGGGGGGGGGGGGAGAGCTAGAATTATTTTTAAAATCTTAGCGTTTGTTACCGCAGCAAATATTTTAAATTCTTGTTTAAGACCGCCACCATCCCGACCCATCTATCTACGGAAAGATTGCGTAAAGGAGTTTCGTTCAGATATGCTTTTGTTAAGAACAGAGTGCATTCCCTGGTGGTGGAATGTGGAACTAACATAACGCGATTTTGTTAAAATTAGGAAATCTAACAAGTCGATCTGTTTGAAACTTTAAGATATTTTATAACACATAAGATAAAGTGTAAGAAAGAATGACACGCGAAATTCCGGGGAGGGGGGGGGGGCGCTAGATTTCTATTTAAAAAATTAGCGTTTCTGACCGCTTTAGGTGACTTTTTGAGGGAGTCCTGAGATATATGCTACTTATTTAATATAAAATTGTCTAAAGTTTAGTTACCACTACTTCCTAATAGTAATTTCAGCAAATATCCTAATTTCTTATTAAGACAGCCACCACCTCGACATATCTACTTATAGGTTGTTTAACGGAGTTTCCTTCCGATACAGTTTTGTTAAGAATAGAGTGCGCACTCTGGTGGTGGAATGTGGAACTAACATTTTTGTTAAAATTAGGAAATATAACAAGGCGATCTGTTTGAAATTTTACGATAGTTTATAGCACATTAGAAAAAGTTTATAAAAAATGGCGCGTGAAATTTCGGGAAGGTGGGGAGAGGGGGAGAGGCAAAATATTTTTTTTTTTAGTTTCAAACCGTTTCAGGTGCGTTTTTTGATGGAGTCCTCAGATACATGCTACTTATACTTATTAAATATAAATATGTCAAAAGTTAAATTACCACTATTTCCTAATAGTAATTTCAACAATTATCTTAAATTCTTGCTGAAGACCGCCATTCCCTCGAGTAACATATCTACTAATGGGTTCTTTAAGGAGTTTCGTTCAGATACGCTTTTGTTAAGAATACAGTGCGCTCCCTGGTGGTGGAATGTGGAATTAACAGACCGCGATTTCATTTAAAGTAGGAAATCTAACAATTCAATCTGTTTTAAACTTTAAGATACTTTATAACACTAGGGGGCTCGGACCCTTACGAGCTACGCTCGCCAACCCCCGTCCAGACACCGAAGACTCTAAATGCACGCTAATTTGATCGGCTTTAAAAAGATTTCGAAAGATTGAATTATAATTTAAAAAACAGTGGCGATCTCCCTATAAACGCATTTCTATTCATTTCTCTTTGATTGGGGAATTTTAACGCCAAATCCGCTGCGGTACTACTTGATTATCCTGTCGACCCATTTCGCCAAATTATATAAATCGCCAAACCACTCGCCAAATTATACAAATTGATATATTTTTTATTTTAAATAACGAAAGAACAAATAAATTCGTACAACATTAATAAAAACACAAATAAAACGTCGAAATAAAAATAACTTGATGACGTAGACACGTGTAACAACATTTCAAAATAAGCTAATATAAAAGGAATTAAGTAAAGCGAGTCTTTGTCTCCTGGTATTTTTTAATAAAGCGAAAAGAAAGTGCTTTTAAATGAGACATTTTAAATTAATTCTCAAAATATCAAATAAATGTCTAGCGCAATTTCTAAATTTAAACTTTTTTGCAATATTATTTTGTGTTCATTTTATGTAATAACTATAATGTGACGTAAATATGACGTAATTTCTCCTAAGACTTCTAACGCATGTTAATGAATTTATTATTTTACAATATCCTTTCTCTTTTAAAATTCACATTGTATACTTTTTATGACGTAATTTTTAATAAGTTCCTGCTTTTTATACGTAATTATTTAATTCTAATTTGAAAGTTTTTTTTCTGTTTATAATAGTCACGTGTAAATAAATTTTTAATTTGAAGCAAACATTATTGCTTGCTCTTTTTATACAGTTGGCAACAGTTTAAATTAGGACAATTTTCTGAAATCTGTAAAAAATATCTCTCGAAATGCTGAAAATTTGAAATTAAAATAGAAATAAAACCTGAAAAAATGAGTCAAAATAAAAAAATTAATGCAATCTGCACTCCGGCAAATTCTAACGCATAAAATGATCTAAAAATGATTACACTGCCATGTGTAGTTTTTGCTGCTATAAAACTTTTTTAGTGGAACGATTTTGTCCAACTTTAGCATTAAATAACTCTTAAAATAATTCTTTGATTTGAAAATTGTCTGCATCAGCGTGTTTATCAAACATTTCTGTATAAAAGCACCGATTTTCATATTTTTGCATGCATTATTTTTGTTAATATTAACGAAGAAAGGCCTCCGGTCACAAAAAAATCAAAACCGGCGGCGGCAGCGGCGGTGACAGCGGTAGTTACTTTTTTTTAGAATAGAGAGACACGATAATAAATTATAAAGGAGAAGGGCGCGTTGCATTTCGAGGAGGGGGGGGGGGTTGAGGGTGGTGCGCGAACAAAATTAGGAAATATAACTGGACGATCTGTTTGAAACTTTAATATGGCTTATAAAACATAACATAAATTTTTAAAATCAGGCCGCGGCAAAAATCATGGTGACCATCTGCCCACTCCCCCCCCCAAAGGGGGCACTTTTCTAAATTTGGCAGATACCCGTCATGTGATATATCGTAGCATTTTGGGGGGGGGGGTGGCGAACAAAATTAGGAAATATAACAAGGCGAATATGTTTGAAACTTTAACATAGTTTAGGATGTGTTTGCCAAAATTTAGAAGGTATTCCATGGCGATAAATGTACTGGACGTTTTGAAAGAAAGTGTTTTGAAAGGAATATTAAACGAAACCCTTTGTGCGATGTATGATCACACTTACCCACTTGTTTGTTATAGCGGCCCACACTATTAGGATTATGACAAGTTGCAGCCAATTTCGCCAACGTCGTAACCAAAATCGTGAAGCACACACATATAATACCATATAATACCATTTCATAAAATCGTATACGATAATTTAATAGTTTTTACCTTACTTCAAGAGTAAAATTTATTTATTTTTAAGGCTTAACAATCTAAATTGTCCAATATATGAATTTAAAAAAATGTAAACAAAGATTGAATAGACATGATCACAAAAAGCCTCAAATCTGCATAACACTTGGAACCAAACTGTGCAGATTAGTGGTCTTCCACTGTACACAGTTTTTCATAAATGTGTTTTGTTCTTTAAATGTGTTATTTTCATCTATCACTGCGGAACAAGCGAGAAAACTCATATTCTTGCACATGAGTTGTATATATCTTTATATCTAAATTTCCGTCATTTTTGACGGGCTACCTTTCTAGTCTATCTATTATATATATAAAATCCAAACGGAAATTTCGTTCCGAACGCCGAGATTTCGAGTTCTACCGCATAGATTTTTACGGAACTTATACCGTTAGATAGGTATCGTTCCAGGGAAGGTTTTAAGCTATAACACATAATTCTACCTAGATTAGTTATAGAATTGTTACGGAAAATTCTATTATTTTGGACTTTGTTACTTCATATTTCCTTAAATATCTGGGCTCCTATTGGTCGTAGAGCTTAGATCTCGCGCCAAAAGTAGCTCCGAAGCACCCAAGCAAACTTTTCGCCGCGATTATTTTGCCGTCTTCCGATTTCCTCTAACTCTATTAGGGGCCCGCGTAGAGCCCCTTTAAAATATTTTTCGTAGTAATTTCAGCAATTATCTTAAATTATTTGTTAAGACCGCCACCCTCCCGATTCATGTATCTACGGAAAGGTTGCATGAAGGAGTTTCGTTCAGATACGCTTTCGTTAAGAATAGAGTGCGCTCCCTGGTGGCGGAATGTGGAACTAACATAACGCGATATTGTTAAAATTAGGAAATCTAACAATGCGATCTGTTTTAAACTTTGAGATAGTTCATAACACATAATCTATTATCTATTCTATTATATATATATCTATAATCTTTCGAGTTCTACTGCATGGATTTTTACGGAACCTATACCGTTAGATAGGTAATTTTTCAGGGAAGGTTTTAAGCTATAACACATTATTCTACCTATATTAGTTTTAGAAGTATGACGGAAAATTCTGTTAATTTGGGCGATAAGGTTACGATTTTATTTCTTGGCGAAATTCATCGTTGATAAAAAAAATTGAAACGGCTATTAAACCTCGAAAAATAAAAGAAAAACTGTTACTAATTTTATTTAAATGAAAAAAAAAAGAAAAAAAGAAGAAGAAAATCCGTTTTAATGAGTGATAATATTAAAAAACGGAAACATTTAATCAAAACCTGAAAGAAATATTTGTAATGCTTAAAAATTAATTTAATAAGAAATATTACACTTGATACGCAATATTTGGCTCTTTATCGCTTGCGTTAGATATGGAAACGAATATGAAAATTTGATTAGATGAAATTTTAACGACATTTTCTTTCTGTTCTGTTCTTTTCTTTTTTTTTTATAACTAATTGTCCCATCACGTGACTTATAGAAGAAACAAGCAGATGTAATTGTGAGTCACATGTGTAATTACTATTTGATTCTTTACAATTTTTTATTTTTCTTTTGTCGCCAAACAATGTGATTTTAAGCCAAAAATGCATAAGCGTGACATTAGCTTGAGGATGTTCTCACAAATGGTGTTTTTTTAGGTGAAAGAGATCATTTTTTGAGTACATTTTCATATTCAATTGTAACTTATATAGATATCAGTTAATATTTTAAAAATGGAATCGAATACTTAAATTTCAGTGTGAATTTCTGGCACACATACATATTGTAAAATAATTTCATACTTTTTAAAATGCTTTTCGCCGTAATTTAGAAAGCATGTGATATTTATAAACTCGAACTCAGATCAACGAATATTACCCATTTTATTTAAGCAAATATTATCTATTTTTCTCAAGTCATATCGCCAATTTCATTTATAGGAAAATTCACAGATTCGAAATCTAGGAAATATAATTTTTAAGGAAATTTATGTTTTAATACGTTATTACTATGGAAAAATTCAACATTTTGAAAAAAAAAATTACAAGTCTTTTGTAATTCGTCATTTCTTCTTCGTCTTTCTTCGTACTTTCTCCTCTGTTATGTAATATTTCAAATGATATTGGACTAATTTTCGATCATCGATTCACCGCAAAATCGCATATCTAATATAGTATATAAAATAAAGTCTGGATTAGGGGACTAATTAACGCACAGCGCAAACTACTGAACCTAAAATCTTGAAAATCGTGGTAAAAATACTTCTTATGACATAAACTTCTGCTAAGAAAGGATTTTCTAAAGTGTCACCCCTAATGGTTTTTGCACGGGGAGGGGAAAAAATCGAAAATCAAAATTATGCGTCAAATGATAGCATATTTTAATGTAGTTTTGTATGCTGAATCGAATGCTACCAAATAAATTTTCATAAGTCGAACAGTTCGTGACACATTTCATATTTTTCTAATTTGGTGGTGTCTTTGGCATCTAAACCTCAAAATATCTATCATTACATCCGTTACTCTAGCAACGGAAAAAATTCAAATCAACCCTTTTGGCTAAAAAATAAAACCGGCTCTATGAGTTTGAAATAAAAATGCAAGAATCTTAATTTTTTAAAAAAATAGTGATTTTATGTAAAATAAAAGGGAAAAAATTACTGAGAATTTAGCGTTATAAAACAAAAATGGAAAAGGTACTACTTAGATATTCCGTCGACCAAAAATCTATCGTCAAACTATAAGATTAAATGCCAATAATGGTTGATCGTAAATATCAAATTTACTTGAATTTAAACCAACTACACGTGTTTACGTCATCAAGTGATTTTAATTTCGACGTTTTATTTGTATTTTTATTAATGTTATACTAATTTATTTGTTATTTCGTTATTTAAAATAAAGATTACGTCAATTTATATAATTTGGCGAATGGTTTGGCGATTTATATAATTTGGCGAAATTGGTCGACGGGATAACAAGTAGTACCAATGAAAATATTTAAGTATGAAAGCAATGTTTGTAACGACTTAAAAATTATTTTCATATATATAAACTCGGTTTATGGCATCAGATGCCGTCATCCGAAGAATCTACAAGAGTCTTTTTCCATTTTTTCCGGTCATAGGTTCCTCAATGAAAGAAATTGGAATTGGAATAATATTGTGCGACTTATAAATTGCTCCTCGATAAGAAGAAAAAATGGGTACATTTATAACAACCGTGCGCACATCTCGCTGATAGCATTTTTAAAATTCCCAGTAGTAGTAGTTACATTTTGCATATGTAAATTAAAAATATTTTTTTTTGCTTTTAATTATGGTATTATTTCCTGTTATTGTTTATCTTTTCAGTTTTTTAAATGAAATTAGTATAAGGCATGCATTTTAAATTAAATGAGTGAAAGGTTTGAAAATAATAAAATAAGAATATGCTATGAAAACAATCTTTATTGATTTATTACCTGCGCCCGGCTGACATAAAAGTATCACAAAAGCCACATATTCACTTTTCTTTGAGTAGTTGCTCATGAGAATTCAAGTTAACCTTCCGTAATCGGATACTTCACATTTTGGTGTATTAGCTTTAATGTTGAAAGCATCGTTTTTGTTTGAAGCGAAAACTTTACTATGAATTCTATTACACAATCGCATCATCATCATCTACTATATATTTACAACGGAAATTTGTATTTCATTCCGATTGTTTATAATACTTTCGTAGGATATACCACAATTAGTTAGGTAATAATTTTGGAAAGGTTTTTGTGTATACGTATTGTTCAAGGGTACTTAGTTATAGAGCAACAGTAAAAGTTCAAAAATTAAGTGAACCTGATTATGAAAGTTTAGCCTTTTTAAAAAAATCTACAGAACATATTTTGTTACAAGTGGCCCTGTTGCATGACTTTTAGGAATGGTGTTAGTATATATGATTTCATTATATGTTGATTAGTTACAGAGGTATTAATTCCTGTTGTCATAACGGTCTCATTACCCGACCATAAGTGCGCTGTTTATAATCAACTAAAACAATTACTTCTTAATTTCTAAATTTTGCCCAACGCTTAAGATAACATTGTATCACAATGGCGTTCGCATCGTTTTCAGTAATGTGCAAGGTCAAGCTGAAGATCCATATTGTTTAAAATACAAGTTCAAATTCACCATTTAGTTTAATCCAAGGTTCATTTGGAAATATTGACCAGCGCAGCGGGCATAGCCTGCTAGTCTATTATATATATATAATCCAAACGGAAATTTCGTTCCGAACGCCGAGATTTCGAGTTCTACCGCATGGATTTTGACGGAACTTATACCGTTAGATAGGTATCGTTTCAGGGAAGGTTTTAAGCTATAACACATCATTATACCTAGATTAGTTATAGAATTATTACGGAAAATTCTTTTATATTGGACTTTGTAACTTCATATTTCCTTAAATATCTGGGCTCCTATTGGTCGTAGAGCTTAGATCTCGCGCCAAAAGTAGCTCCGAAGCACCCAAGCAAACTTTTCCCCGCGATTATTTTGCCGTCTTCCGATTTCCTCTAACTCTATTAGGGGCCCGCGTAGGGCCCCTTTAACATATTTTTCGTAGTAATTTCAGCAATTATCTTACATTATTCGTTAAGACCGCCACCCTCCCGATTCATGTATCTACGGAAAGGTTGCACGAAGGAGTTTCGTTCGGATACGCTTTCGTTAAGAATAGAGTGCGCTCCCTGGTGGTAGAATGTGGAACTAACATAACGCGATATTGTTAAAATTGGGAAATCTAACAATGCGATCTGTTTTAAACTTTGAGATAGTTCATAACACATAATCTATTATCTATTCTATTATATATATATATATAAAATCTATTATCTATTCTATTATCTATTATATCTATAAAATCCAAACAGAAATTTCGTTCCGAACGCCTAGATTTCGAGTTCTACTGCATGGATTTTTACGGAACTTATACCGTTAGATAGGTATTGTTTCAGGGAAGGTTTTAAGCTATAACACATTATTCTACCTGTATTAGTTTTAGAATTATGACGGAAAATTCTGTTATTTTGGGCGATAAGGTTACCATTTTATTTCTTGGCGAAATTCATCGTTGATAAAAAAAAATTGAAACGGCTATTAAACCTCGAAAAATAAAAGAAAAACTCTTACAAATTTTATTTAAATGAAAAAAAAAGAAAAAGAAAATCCGTTTCAATGAGTGATAATATTAAAAAACGGAAACATTTAATCAAAACCTGAAAGAAATATTTGTAATGCTTAAAAATTAATTTAATAAGAAATATTACACTTGATACGCAATATTTGGCTCTTTATCGCTTGCGTTAGATATGGAAACGAATCAGAAAATTTGATTAGATGAAATTTTAACGACATTTTCTTTCTGTTCTGCTCTTTTCTTTTTTTTTTATATCTAATTGTCCCATCACGTGACTTAAAGAAGAAACAAGCAGATGTAATTGTGAGTCACATGTGTAATTACTATTTGTTTCTTTACAATTTTTTATTTTTCTTTTGTCGCCAAACGATGTGATTTTAAGCCAAAAATGCATAAGCGTGACATTAGCTTGAGGATGTTCTCACAAATGGTGTTTTTTTAGGTGAAAGAGATCATTTTTTGAGTACATTTTCATATTCAATTGTAACTTATATAGATATCAGTTAATATTTTAAAAATGGAATCGAATGCTTAAATTTCAGTGTGAATCTCTGCCACACATACATATTGTAAAATAATTTCATACTTTTTAAAATGTTTTTCGCCGTAATTCCGAAAGCATGTGATATTTATAAACTCGAACTCAGATCAACGAATATTAACCATTTTATTTAAGCAAATATTATCTATTTTCTCAAGTCATATCGCCAATTTCATTTATAGGAAAATTTCACAGATTCGAAATCTAGGAAATAAAGATAATTTTTAAAGAAATTTATGTTTTATTACGTTATTACCATGGAAAAATTCAACATTTTGAAAAAAAAAATTACAAGTCTTTTGTAATTCGTCATTTCTTCTTCGTCTTTCTTCGTACTTTCTCCTCTGTTATGTAATATTTCAAATGATATTGGACTAATTTTCGATCATCGATTCACCGCAAAATCGCATATCTAATATAGTATATAAAATAAAGTCTGGATTAGGGGACTAATTAACGCACAGCGCAAACTACTGAACCTAAAATCTTGAAAATCGTGGTAAAAATACTTCTTATGACATAAACTTCTGCTAAGAAAGGATTTTCTAAAGTGTCACCCCTAATGGTTTTTGCACGGGGAGGGGGAAAAAATCGAATATCAAAATTATTTGTCAAATGATAGCATATTTTAATGTAGTTTTGTATGCTGAATCGAATGCTACCAAATAAATTTTTATAAGTCCAATAGTTCATGACACATTTCATATATTTCTAATTTGGCGGTGTCTTTGGCATCTAAACCTCAAAATATCTATCATTACATCCGTTACTCTAGCAACGGAAAAAATTCAAATCAACTCTTTTGGCTAAAAAATAAAAACGGCTCTATGAGTTTGAAATAAAAATGCAAGCATCTTAATTTTTTAAAAAAATAGTGATTTTATGTAAAATAAAAGGGAAAAAATTACTGAGAATTTAGCGTTATAAAACAAAAATGGAAAAGGTACTACTTAGATATTCCGTCGACCAAAAATCTATCGTCAAACTATAAGATTAAATGCCAATAATGGTTGATCGTAAATATCAAATTCACTTGAATTTAAACAAACTACACGTGTTTACGTCATCAAGTGATTTTAATTTCGACGTTTTATTTGTATTTTTATTAATGTTATACTACTTTATTTGTTATTTCGTTATTTAAAATAAAGATTATGTCAATTTATATAATTTGGCGAATGGTTTGGCGATTTATATAATTTGGCGAAATGGGTCGACGGGATAACAAGTAGTACCAATGAAAATATTTAAGTATGAAAGCAATGTTTGTAACGACTTAAAAATTATTTTCATATATTTCATTATTATTATTATATTTCTCGGTTTATGGCGTCAGATGCCGTCATCCGAAGAATCTACAAGAGTCTTTTTCCATTTTTTCCGGTCATAGGTTCCTCAATGAAAGAAATTGGAATTGGAATAATATTGTGCGATTTATAAATTGCTCCTCGATAAGAAGAAAAAATGGGTACATTTATAACAACCGTGCGCACATCTCGCTGATAGCATTTTTAAAATTCCCAGTAGCAGTAGTTACATTTGGCGTATGTAAATTAAAAATATTTTTTTTTGTTTTTAATTATGGCATTATTTCCTGTTATTGTTTATCTTTTCAGTTTTTTAAATGAAATTAGTATAAGGCATGCATTTTAAATGAAATGAGTGAAAGGTTTGTGTTTGAAATGAAAATAGTAAAATAAGAATATGCTATGAAAACAATCTTTATTGATTTATTACCTGCGCCAGTCTGACATAAAAGTATCACAAAAGCCACATATTCACTTTTCTTTGAGTAGTTGCTCATGAGAATTCAAGTTAACCTTCCGTAATCGGATACTTCACATATTGGTGTATTAGCTTTAATGTTGAAAGCATCGTTTATGTTTGAAGCGAAAACTTTACGATGAATTCTATTACACAAAATCGCATCATCATCATCTACTATATATTTACAACGGAAATTTGTATTTCATTCCGATTGTTTATAATACTTTCGTAGGATATACCACAATTAGTTAGGTAATAATTTTGGAAAGGTTTTAGTGTATACATATTGTTCAAGGGTACTTAGTTATAGAGCAACAGTAAAAGTTCAAAAATTAAGTGAACCTGATTATGAAAATTATCCTTTTTTAAAAAAAAATCTACAGAACATATTTTGTTACAAGTGGCCCTGTTGCATGACTTTTAGAAATGTGTTAGTATATACGATTTCATTATATTTTGATTAGTTACAGAGGTATTAATTCCTGTTGTCATAACGGTCTCATTACCCGACCATAAGTGCGCTGTTTATAATCAACTAAAACAATTACTTCTTAATTGCTGAATTTTGTCCAACGCTTAAGATAACATTATATCGCAATGGCGTTCGCATCGTTTTCAGTAATGTGCAAGGTCAAGCTGAAGATCCATATTGTTTAAAATACAAATTCAAATTCACCATCCAAGGTTCATTTGGAAATATTGACCAGCGCAGCGGGCATAGCCTGCTAGTATATATATAAAATCCAAACGGAAATTTCGTTCCGAACGCCGAGATTTGGAGTTCTACCGCATGGATTTTTACGGAACTTATACCGTTAGATAGGTATCGTTCCAGGGAAGGTTTTAAGCTATAACACATTATTCTACCTAGATTGGTTATAGAATTGGTACGGAAAATTCTATTATTTTGGACTTTGTTACTTCATATTTCCTTAAATATCTGGGTTCCTATTGGTCGTAGAGCTTAGATCTCGCGCCAAAAGTAGCTCCAAAGCACCCAAGCAAACTTTTCCCCGCGATTATTTTGCCGTCTTCCGATTTCCTCTAACTCCATTAGGGGCCCGCGTAGAGCCCCTTTAAAATATTTTTCGTAGTAATTTCAGCAATTATCTTAAATTATTGGTTAAGACCGCCACCCTCCCGATTCATGTATCTACGGAAAGGTTGCACGAAGGAGTTTCGTTCAGATACGCTTTCGTTAAGAATAGAGTGCGCTCCCTGGTGGTGGAATGTGGAACTAACATAACGCGATATTGTTAAAATTAGGAAATCTAACAATGCGATCTATTTTAAGCTTTGAGATAGTTCATAACACATAATCTATTATCTATTCTATCATACATATATAAAATCTATTATCTATTCTATTATCTATCTATTTATATAAAATCCAAGTCTCTGTGTGTCCCTCACGATTCCGGGTGGGCCGCTTCATTGAATCAGTAATTGTTGAAAAATGCTAATAGCTGGGTTATTATAATAGTGCCAAATTTGACCAACTTGGCAAAATATCGCCAAATATGGCAACAAAAATAAGTTGTTATATATGAAGCCATCAACCAAGTTATCCCGTCGACCAAAAATCTATCGACCAAACTATAATACTAAATGCCAGTAATGGATGATCGCATTTGGTCACATTAACTTGACTTTAAGCAAGTTACAAGTTTTTACGTCATCAAATTATTTTTATTTCGACATTTTATTTGTATTTTTATTAATGTTACTCTAATTTATTTGTTCTTTCGTTATTTAAAATAAAAATTACATCTATTTATAAAATTTGGCGAGTGATTTGGCGATTTACATAATTCAGCGAAATTGGTCGACGGGATAACTAAGTAGTACCTTAAAAACTATAGAACAAAACAGTTTATATAATTTTTAAAAAGAAAATATAAGTAAATAAACACTTTATTAATAAATAAGCAACAACAGCTGGGTTACCATATCAGGCAAAATAACACGATTTTGGCGGCAGTCGGGAACCCCGGTGCATATGACATCTGTGCCGTAATTTGTATATAAAGAAATGGCACAGGTGTCATATTCGCCCCATATTAGCGCGATTTTTTTCTGTTGCCAATTTGGCGAAAACATCAACAGCATAAACAACATAATCCGGGTTACCACATCAAGCAAAATAACGACACTTTGGCGCCAATTAAGTACCCGTTGCGTATATGACATTGGCGTCAGAAAAAAATCGCTCCAATAATGGGCGAATATGACATCTGTGCCAAAGAAATATTATATATATTTAGTATTGAATATTTTTATGTATATAAATGCATATATAAATAAAAATAAAAGTTCATTACATTTGTTTTCATAGCTGTTTATATATTTTACCAACATATCCCACTTTCTGAAGCCCGAATCTCGCCAAGCTTTTTTAAAAATGCAAAGTGTCCTATAGTGAAAAAATACCTAAATAATTAATTAATCAATTATTAATTATTGCATAACTAACGTAACGTTAAGTACGTAGCAAACACTTTCAAGTGATTTTTAATTCGAAGTTTTATTTGTATTTTTATTACCCTTTGACTATAATTTATTTGTTCTTTCGTTATTCAAATTAAAAACTATTTCAATTTGTATAATTTGGAGAGTAGTTTGGCGATTTAAATAATGGCACGGATGTCTTATACACCCCATATTGGCGCGATTTTTTTTCTGACACCAATGTCACATACGAACGGATACTTAATTGGCGCCAAAGTGTCGTTATTTTGCTTAATATGGTAACCCGGATGTTGTTGCTTATGCTGTCGATGTTTCCGCCAAATGGGCGTCGAAAAAAAAAATCGCGCCAATATGGGGCATGTGGGGTATATGACATCTGTGCCAATAAAAATTCATCAGGTTTGTTTTTGTAGCTGTTTACATATTTTGGCGATACTACTTAGTTATCCCGTCGACCAATTTTGCCAAATTATACAAATTGACATAATTTTTATTTTAAATAACTAAAGAGCAAATAAATTGGTATAACATTAATAAAAATGCAAATAAAAAGTCGAAATAAATATCATTTGATGACGTAAACACGTGTAACAAGCTTAAAGTCAAGCGAATGTGACATTTATCATCAACCATTATTGGCATTTAATCTTATAGTTTGACGACAGATTTTTGGTCGAAGGGATAAATAAGTAGTACTATTTTGTCAACATATCTCGGCACAGATGTCATATACGCACCATATTAGTACGATTTTTTCTGACGCCAATGTCATATACGAAACGGATAGTTAACTGGCGCCAAAGTGTCGTTATTTTGCTTGATATTGTAACCCGGGTATTGTCGTATATGTTGTTGATGTTTTCGCCAAATTGGTGTCAGAAAAAAATCGCGCCAATATGGTGCTTATATGACATCTGTGCCCATATCTCACTTCCTGAAGCCCGAATTCCGCCGAATAATGGAAAAGTACCTAAATAAATAATTAATAGAAATAACCAATTATGTAAAGTAAAACATTTTATTTCAAGGTCAAATATTGTTTTCAATTTCGATTTTAAAATGCATATATCTTGCGATAATTTCAGTTGCAATTAGGTTGGCAGAAAATAACCAATTATATAAAGTAAAACATTTTATTTCAAGGTCAAAGATTGTTTTTAATTTCGATTTAAAAATGCATATATCTTACGATAATTTCAGTTGCAATTAGGTTGAATGATTAATACTTTAATACCTCATTCCATAAACCTAAACAAACACAAGAGATTCATTCATCATAAACAATAAAAAATATAAACCATTGAGGTAATCATTCACAAAGTATGTTCTCCAAAATTTATGGACAATATTCTTATGACGTGATAGTAAGTAAATATGTGGCGCTATTGTTTGTTTACGGTTTGAATTCACCAAGATTTTATTTTGCAATTTCTCTTAGCTGCATTACTTCATTGTCATATTTATGAGCTCAGAACAAAAGCTTATTTTGTCATTATTTAATTATGAAAAAAAATATATAAAAGCATGATTTGAAAAATTTAAATATTTGTTTTTCTTAATACTAAAAAAGAACTTTGAAATAAGAGCATGTTTAAATGAAATAAGTTCAACAGTTTAATTATGTGGTAATATTTAAAATAACTGCATTTATTAGATTTCAGTTAGCAACACCAGGGCTCGATTAAACTTTGAAATTAATGGAATTACAATGTCATTTCATGTCCTTTCTTTTGAGGAAGTTTTTCTAAATTAAAAAAATACATGGAAACTCTTCAGTGTTGCAAATATTATTCCTTGAACTGACATAACATCAGAACGGCCGGCAATTTTATACAAGTTTAAAAAAAATACTTCATATCAGAAATTTTATTAAAAAGGGTATTACGTAGTTATCCCGTCGACCAATTTTGTCAAATTATATATATCGCCAAACGACTCGCAAAATTATACAAATCGACATAATTTTTATTTTAAATAACGGGAGAACAAATAAATTAGAATAACATTAATAAAAATATAAAGAAAACGTCGAAATAAAAAATCACTTGATGACGTAAACACGTGTAAACTGCTTAAAGTCAAGTGAATGTGACATTTACGATCAACCATTATTGGCATTTAATCTTATAGTTTGGCGATAGATTTTTGGTCGACGGGATAATTAAGTAGTACCTTAAAAACATGGTTACTTCTTTGTTATATCGAGCAACACAATTATGCTTATGACAGGTTGCAGCCAATTTCGCCAACGTTGTAACCAAGATCGTGAAGCACGCACGTATAATACCATATAATGCCATTGGATTAAATCGTATATGATAGTTTAATAGTTTTTATCTTACTTATATGTTTAAGTGTGTAATTGGTACTTCTTAGTTATCCCGTCTACTAAAATACTGTCGCCAAATTGTAAGATTAAATGCCAATAATGGTTGCCATTAATTAATTAATTGTAAGATTAAATACCAATAATAGCCAATAAAACCATCAATTCGACGTTTTATTTTTTTTTTATTCATGTTTTACTAATTTATTTGTTCTTTCGTTATTTAAAATAAAAATTATGTCAATGTGTATCATTTGGCGACTGGTTTGGCGATTTATATAATTTGGCAAAATTGATCGACAGGTTAGCTAAGAAGTACCGTGTAATTTATTTATTTTTAAGAATTAACAATCTAAATTGTCCAATATATAAATTAAAAAAAAAAATGTAAACAAACATTTGATAGACATGACCGCAAAAAGCCTCAAATCCGCACAACACTTGAAAACAAACTGCGCGGATTAGTGGTCTTCTACTGTACATAGATTTTTATAAATGTGTTTCGTTCTTAAAATGCGTTATTTTCAACTTTCACTGCGGAACAAAAGAGAAAATTCATGTTCTTGCGCATGAGTTGTATTTATCTTTATATCTAATTTTCCGTCATTTTTGACGGGCTACCTTTCTAGTTATATATATAAAATCCAAACGGAAATTTCGTCCCGAACGCCTAGATTTCGAGTTCTACTGCATGGATTTTTACGGAACCTATACCGTTAGATAGGTATTGTTTCAGGGAAGGTTTTAAGCTATAACACATTATTCTACCTATATTAGTTTTAGAATGATGACGGAAAATTCTGTTATTTTGGGCGATAAGGTTACCATTTTATTTCTTAGCGAAATTCATCGTTGATAAAAAAAATTGAAACGGCTATTAAACCTCGAAAAATAAAAGAAAAACTGTTACTAATTTTATTTAAATGAAAATAAAAGAAAAAAAGAAGAAGAAAATCCGTTTTAATGAGTGATAATATTAGAAAACAGAAACATTTAATCAAAACCTGAAAGAAATATTTGTAATGCTTAAAAATTAATTTAATAAGAAATATTACACTTGATACGCAATATTTGGCTCTTTATCGCTTGCGTTAGATATGGAAACGAATCTGAAAATTTGATTAGATGAAATTTTAATGACATTTTCTTTCTGTCCTGTTCTTTTTTTTTATATATCTAATTGTCCCATCACGTGACTTATAGAAGAAACAAGCAGATGTAATTGTGAGTCACATGTGTAATTACTATTTGTTTCTTTACAATTTTTTATTTTTCTTTTGTCGCCAAACAATGTGATTTTAAGCCAAAAATGCATAAGCATGACATTAGCTTGAGGATGTTCTCACAAATGGTGTTTTTTTAGGTGAAAGAGATCATTTTTTGAGTACATTTTCATATTCAATTGTAACTTATATAGATATCAGTTAATATTTTAAAAATGGAATCGAATACTTAAATTTCAGTGTGAATTTCTGCCACACATACATATTGTAAAATAATTTCATACTTTTTAAAATGTTTTTCTCCGCAATTCCGAAAGCATGTGATATTTATAAACTCGAACTCAGATCAACGAATATTACCCATTTTATTTAAGCAAATATTATCTATTTTCTCAAGTCATATCGCCAATTTCATTTATAGGAAAATTCACAGATTCGAAATCTAGGAAATAAAGATAATTTTTAAGGAAATTTATGTTTTAATACGTTATTACTATGGAAAAATTCAACATTTTGAAAAAAAAAAATTACAAGTCTTTTGTAATTCGTCATTTCTTCTTCGTCTTTCTTCGTACTTTCTCCTCTGTTATGTAATATTTCAAATGATATTGGACTAATTTTCGATCATCGATTCACCGCAAAATCGCATATCTAATATAGTATATAAAATAAAGTCTGGATTAGGGGACTAATTAACGCACAGCGCAAACTACTGAACCTAAAATCTTGAAAATCGTGGTAAAAATACTTCTTATGACATAAACTTCGAAAGGATTTTCTAAAGTGTCAACCATAATGTTTTTGCACGGAGAGTGGAAAAAAATCGAATATCAAAATTATGCGTCAAATGATAGCATATTTTAATGTAGTTTTGTATGCTGAATCGAATGCTACCAAATAAATTTTTATAAGTCCAACAGTTCATGACACATTTCATATTTTTCTAATTTGGCGGTGTCTTTGGCATCTAAACCTCAAAATATATATCATTACATCCGTTATTCTAGCAACGGAAAAAATTCAAATCAACCCTTTTGGCTAAAAAATAAAAACGGCTCTATGAGTTTGAAATAAAAATGCAAGCATCTTAATTTTTAAAAAAATAGTGATTTTATGTAAAATAAAAGGGAAAAAATTACTGAGAATTTAGCGTTATAAAACAAAAATGGAAAAGGTACTACTTAGATATTCCGTCGACCAAAAATCTATCGTCAAACTATAAGATTAAATGCCAATAATGGTTGATCGTAAATATCAAATTCACTTGAATTTAAACAAACTACACGTGTTTACGTCATCAAGTGATTTTAATTTCGACGTTTTATTTGTATTTTTATTAATGTTATACTAATTTATTTGTTATTTCGTTATTTAAAATAAAGATTATGTCAATTTATATAATTTGGCGAATGGTTTGGCGATTTATATAATTTGGCGAAATTGGTCAACGAGATAACAATTAGTACCAATGAAAATATTTAAGTATGAAAGCAATGTTTGTAACGACTTAAAAATTATTTTCATATATATAAACTCGGTTTATGGCGTCAGATGCCGTCATCCGAAGAATCTACAAGAGTCTTTTTCCATTTTTTCCGGTCATAGGTTCCTCAATGAAAGAAATTGGAATTGGAATAATATTGTGCGATTTATAAATTGCTCCTCGATAAGAAGAAAAAATGGGTACATTTATAACAACCGTGCGCACATCTCGCTGATAGCATTTTTAAATTCCCAGTAGCAGTAGTTACATTTTGCGTATGTAAATTAAAAATATTTTTTTGCTTTTAATTATGGCATTATTTCCTGTTATTGTTTATCTTTTTAGTTTTTTAAATGAAATTAGTATAAGGCATGCATTTTAAATTAAATGAGTGAAAGGTTTGTGTTTTAAATGAAAATAATAAAATAAGAATATGCTATGAAAACAATCTTTATTGATTTATGACCTACGCCCGGCTGACATAAAAGTATCACAAAAGCCACATATTCACTTTTCATTGAGTAGTTGGTCATGAGAATTCAAGTAAACCTTCCGTAATCGGATACTACACATATTGGTGTATTAGCTTTAATGTTGAAAGCATCGTTTTTGTTTGAAGCGAAAACTTTACTATGAATTCTATTATTACACAAAATCGCATCATCATCATCTACTATATATTTACAACGGAAATTTGTATTTCATTCCGATTGTTTATAATACTTTCGTAGGATATACCACAATTAGTTAGGTAATAATTTTGGAAAGGTTTTGGTGTATACATATTGTTCAAGGGTACTTAGTTATAGAGCAACAGTAAAAGTTCAAAAATTAAGTGAACCTGATTATGAAAGTTTAGCCTTTTTAAAAAAATCTACAGAACATATTTTGTTACAAGTGGCCCTGTTGCATGACTTTTAGGAATGGTGTTAGTATATACGATTTCATTATATGTTGATTAGTTACAGAGGTATTAATTCCTGTTGTCATAACGGTCTCATTACCCGACTATAAGTGCGCTGTTTATAATCAACTAAAACAATTACTTCTTAATTGCTAAATTTTGTCCAACGCTTAAGATAACATTGTATCGCAATGGTGTTCGCATCGTTTTCAGTAATGTGCAAGGTCAAGCTGAAGATCCATATTGTTTAAAATACATGTTCAAATTCACCATTTAGTTTAATCCAAGTTTCATTTGGAAATATTGACCAGCGCAGCGGGCATAACCTGCTAGTATATATATAAAGTTCTTAATTGATTAATTTCACAAGTGCAAAATATTATTTTTATATGTTTTGTGAGTGAAGCCTACTCTAAATGCGCTATACAAAATGATTTAGTTCAGAATTCTACAGATAATAATTAAGAATATACATATTTTGTAAACATATGTATAATGCATGAACAAAATCTTATAGCTTTATAACTTTTCAATAACTTAATTAAATTTAAAATTCAACATTTTAAAGATATATTTGGAATGAATAAAATAAAGTTATTATAACATAGGTTGCGTTAATATGTCATGTTAATATTAAATTTATATTCATTAGAACCAAAAATAAATAAAACAATATTTAGAAAAAGAATTATATATATCAATAAAACTTTGAATCACAATTTTGAAATGGACGGTTAAAATAGAATAAATTTATATATTTGTTTCATATACTCCCTTATATTTATTATTCATATTCGTTTCGTTTATAGAGTCATAAAGATAAACAATTCCCCTTAAGATAAACTTTACAATTAAAAAGAAACCATTTTACATGAGAAATGAACATCCATTTCGTATCTTGATTGTTTTGCTTTACATTCAAAGGCTGATATACATCATTTCAATATACACACGGAATTCAAATAACAAAAGTACCCATCCGTGCAATCCAATTATCCCATAATTTGTTTGTATACAACTGAATTCATTGTCATTCTTTTAAAGCATAAAAGAAAACTGACCACCCTGCACTTGCGCTGTTCAACTTGCACACGATAAGTTGAATATATGTATATATATATATATATATATATATATATATATATATATATATGTACAGGGTGCAATATGTTGTCTATCGCCAACCTTTAATTTCTCAAACGTTGGTCGTAGACATATAGTTCCAATTACAAAAACATTTCAATGAGGTAAATATTCATGTTTTGACACTATTTAAAGTAAAAAATCAATTTTATAAAAATTACGAAAACTAACTTTTTAAACGGTCCCCCAGTCCCTATAGTTATATTTAGTAAAAGTTTATGCATATCATAACAGATATAACACAAAAGGTTTGACATCTGTACTACAAAAATTGCCCCAGTTATTAAATTTCAAAGTTTGAGATTTTTGCACATGATTTTGTCTTTCATTAAGGGATCAGTTAAAAGTTGACTTAAAATAATTCGAGGTCAAAATCAGGGTGCAATGTCATTTTTACGGCGAAACCATTTTTAGCTGGTATCACCAATTCGGGGAATCACAAAATAGGGTTATTTCATCTAAAAATTTGAGCTAACTTTTATGGGTCGAACAACATTCAAAAGTACCGACGATACCGCTAAACGTGGTTTCGCCGTAAAAAGGACATTGCACCCTGATTTTGATCTCGAATTACTTTAATTCATCTTTTAACTGATCCCTCAATGAAAGGCAACATCATGTGCATCATCTCAAACATTGAAATTTAATAACTGGGTCAATTTTTGCAGTACAGATGCCAAACTTTTTGTGTTATATCTGTTATGATATGTTTAACTTTTACTAAAGATAACTATAGGGACTGGGGGACCGTATAAAAAGTTAGTTTTCGTAATTTTTATCAAATTGATTTTTGACTTTAAATAATGCCACAACGTAAATATTTACCTCATTTGAAACGTTTTTGTAATTGGAACTATACGTCTACGACCAACGGTTGAGAAATTAAAGGTCGGCGATAGATAACATATTGCACCTTGTACATTTACAACGTGTATTTATAAGAGATGTAATTTAAGTTTTTTTTTTTTTTTTTTACTTCGAATAACATGTTTTTGTAATCGATCTAGTAAACGGCTTGCAAGTGTATATTTCAGAATAATACATTGTAATAACATTCTGAGTTCTCTATCTAGTCATTATGGGGTCAATGAACATTGAAACTCGTTTTTTAAGTACAATTTAAATACTATTCAAGCGCACGTAATATGAACTATCACATAAATTTATCACACAAGAAATTAAAAAATATTCTGTAGAAAAATAAGGTGTTTCTGTGAATGTTTTAAGCGTTATGAAGAACTTTTTAAAATGCAACATGCACATTAAATATCAGTTAAAACCCACATTATTTTTTATGCCAGCTTAGATTACATACACAAATAAAATTGTGCATATTTTTTAAAAAACTTAATATAATTTAAAAAGTTATATGTAGTTATGTGCAGAAATATGATGCATGAATTATGCAAATTTAGAAAATATTTTCTTCTTTCCTTTATATTCAAATATATAAAACTGCCATAAACAAAATTGGGGATTTTAATTACTATGTAATCAGCATAGAGCATTTTGAAAAGCTCTTCAAAACGCTTTAAATATTCAAGAAAATTCCTCGTTTTTCTTCTTTTTTTTTTTATTTCCTCTGTGATAAATATATGTGTCCTAATTTGAAAGTTTATATTTCAGAGTAGCACAATGCAATATTACTGTATCTATGTTCTTGAATGTTTCAAGTCATACATAACTTGCATAATTGTTGCTCTGAACATGGCAAACGAAACGCATACAAAAATTTAACTTTGGTTACTACAGAAAAAATAAAGAAGTTCAGTGCAGATAAAGGACTAATATGCAAATGCAGCAGGTCAATATGGAAGTAAATGATCGGGAATATGACACTCATATCCCTATATGAAAAAAAAAATGACAATTACATAGCGTGGAATAAAGAAGCAGGATGTCTAAAACATCAATCATGGACCATCAAAAATCATCACAAAATCAATATCATGGAATGTGCTTTTAAATTGCATAATTTTATATTTTTTTTCAGGTGTTTAATATCTAAATGCATAACACAAAGTTTTCTGATTACTTTAAGCTTTTACAATTTTGTAGATTAATCTGCTATATAATAATATAGATCGCATTTTTAAAAAAATCATTCATTTTAAAAATATCTATACTTTTTTAATTAATATATATATTTTTAGTTTTAAATTGAAACAAAGGTGTTAAATAAAGTTAAATCTCAACATTCGACTGCATACATTTTTAAGACAGTCAGAAAACTGAATTTAATGAAATTAATAGATTTTGTATAAAATTTATTTTAATCAATAAATCCGAGATACTGTAGCATACGTTCGTCAAGGTCCCTTCATTTTCATACCGCCGAAGTTAATTGTCATATCTTAAAATAAATATATGTATTAGATATATCCGTCATTGAAAGATTTTATTTGAAATGATAAATTTTTAATTCCCATTCGAATTAGGATTTCTTTAAAATTTCTCATTTAATAAAATTTATACAAACTTAAACTTACACTCTGTGCAAAATTACTTAAAACATGAGACACTATTTAAAAATTGTTAAATTACTTTAATTCCTTAGTACTTTCAACTATAAAAACATAGTCTTCGTCAGAGAACCAAAATAACCCCGATCCCGAAAGATGAAGTTTCTGGAGTATATATAATTCCACTGAAAACAGAAAATATTTATCTGGAATACATAGGAATGACTTCGCATAAACTTAAAGTTCGTATTAAAGAACATTTGCGAGATTTAAAGTATAACTAACATACAACAGCCCTGTCAAGACTTAACCAGAAGCAGAATATACAAGTCAATTTCGAAGACGCAAAAATTATACATCCCTCAAAGAATTATCATGATTTAATTATTCGCGAATCAATAAAAATTATTACTAAAGAAAATACTGTTTCTAATGACGTTTTATCCTACAACATACTCAGAATTTGGCTCAGTTTGCTTAACGAATCATAACACGAGTAATGTTCCACTTCCCTATATCCATGTATTATTTTCCCAATGTTTTCTGGATCTAAAAATTGACTTCCACTTTCACTCCTTTCGTCACCATCTAAGAGGATTTTGAAAATTAGACGTTAATAACAGTCGTATTTCTTATATTTCTCAGAAGAAGACTATGTTTTTATAGTTGAAAGTACTAAGATATTGAAAGTAATTTAACATTTTTTTAAATACTGCCTCATTTTTTAAGTAATTTTGCACATAGTGTAAGCTTAAGTTTAACTTTTAAAGACGAATTAAGCATTTCTATTTATCTATTTACTGATGTAAAAAAATTTATACAATAAATATTTTTCAAATGTACAGTAACATAAGTTTAAATCCTTTCGATCAATGGGAATATATGACGCACTTTAAATGCGACCAATCAGTTTGCCATGCACTTAGTAATGCATGTAAATAACAATATTTATATTTAAGTATTGCGCGGCAGCGTAATACTTATTTATTTCCAGCGTCACTTCTCAATGTTAGTTTAACATGGAAAAGCCTATGGAGATCATAACTTTTTCATTTTTTTCTTCCCACTTTTTTGTCCCTGATGCCACTCATTTGTTATTCTTTACTAATTCTAATGATATTATAAATTTAAAGTGTAAAAACGTTTGCCTGACGTCAGGGTCTAAACGAATGGTAAAATGCCTTTGCATATGGATGAATTATAACCCAGAGAGAAACATGAGCCATTTTTTTTTTTTTTTTTTACATTATTCAAATATTTTTCTTAATTCCAAATTTCGCTTTTTTCATTGAAAATCAACGGACATTTTTCATAGAAAATGTAACATTTTTACTTCATTGTTGCAAAAATTTCAAAAGCAGTAATAATAATTTATTTCTTTTTAGCTGAAAGATTTCACGTGAAATATTAAATTGAGCTTTTTTTTTTTTTTTTCAAAAATTAAAAAGATGAATATGGCGTCATAGTGGAAATAAAAAGGATAATTTCAGAATAAGTTTTTGCTTTTGTCAAGTTTATATTTTAGTAAAAAGTTTCTAATGGGTAGCTATTTTTACGCAGGTAGCGAGCTTGGTGGGGAATTACGTAACTTAAATTTCAAAATGTTTTATTTTTTCCGAGATGAGAACTATTTATACCCCAAGTTAAACTTAAGTAATAATTTTCTGATGTGTTTACATCACCCCTTGGGAGAGAAGAAGGTTTAAAAATTTAAGTAAAACTTTTATTATTTATTTTTTTACTGTATCACAGCTATAATATTGTTAAATATTAGCAGTAAGGATTCAACACAATTTAAATTTACATAGAAGTTTTTGTCCAAACAACCGCAACCTGCATTACTACAGTGATGAAACATTTTGAATTACATATTGGTAAACTGCATCCCCACATTGCGACGCAATACCGCATACATCAAAGCCTGATGGTGATAATCTCTATTAAATTTTGAAATGCGTTCGTCTGAGTGTAGTAGTTATTAAAAAACTTGATATATTAAACAAAAACATAATTTGAAGAACAAATTAAAAAAACAAAATTTATTTCCTACATTGTTTAAGACCGAGAAGGGACAGATATTATTTCATTGAATTAGTTCTACATTTAATGTTACATTTTTGTGACAAATTAGTTAAGCCAATTGAAGATTAAAACATAAAAATAAAATTCATACAATATGATACTTAAAACACCCTAAAAAATTAAATTCCGTTCAAATGAAATCGAAATAAATCTTAGACTTTTTTTAAGTTTTGTATTTTGCATGCATCTTATCATTTTATATACAATTGTCATAAACATAATACAAAATCTGCATTAAAGATATTTTCAATTAAAAATGGAAGAAGTCTAAGATTTATTTCGATTTTATTTGAACGGAATCTAATTTTTTAGGGTGTTTTAAGTATCATATTGTATGAATTTTATTTTTATTTTTTAATCTTCAATTGGCTTAACTAATTTGTTGCAAAAATATAACATTAAATGTAAAACTAATTGAATGAAATAATATCTGTCCCTTCTCGCTCTTAAACAATGTAGGAAATAAATTTTGTTTTTTTAATTTGTTCTTCAAATTATGTTTTTGTTTAATTTTTTAATTATGCACCTATGTTTTACAATTTTAAGCAATTGTATATTTTTCCACCGCGATATTTAGAAACGTAAATATTTTAAATTTATTTTATAAAAGAGTAATTTTACCATTTCTTGTAATAGAAAAATGTATCGAGCCATACATTTACTATATAATTAAAGATAATATGTGTGAAACTATTCGGATGCATCAAAAACTCCATGACTGTTCAAAAATACAAAGTTACACACCATGACTGAAATAAATAAAGTGTCAAAATCATTATGTATCACATTTACTAGAATTTGAAAAACATTTTGTGAAAGATACGATCAATAAATGTACACTTACTGGAGTATTTTACTATTAAATTTCTCATAAAACTTACAATTTGTGAAGAAATATGACATGAAATGTTTATCACAGCGATTTAGATGACATATTAAAATATTAGAGCGTCAGTAGTAAATAGGCACATTTCCAACAATTATTGAATTTCAGTAAAACGTTCTTCCTTTTATTTAATCCTTACATATGAATGAAAAAGGCTGTTTTCGATACACAAATAACTTTCGAAATAAAAGTTTCTTTATTTTTTTAAGAGCTGTATTAAGTATTGATGATTTAATAAGGTGACAATCACTTAATTACAGAACATTCAGAATATTTGAAGTATTTGTAACGCAAAGAATCCAAATCCGAATTGTTTTGAATGGTATATTTCATTTGAAGTGCTTTAGATCATTCCATATTTCCGCTAGATTACAGTGATAATTTCGCGGAAAATTTTAGCAATCCTTCTTGACACTAGCATTATAATCTATACACATATACTTTTAATTATTATTGTTAATTTTGTTTACTTTTTTTTTTTACTCGCATTTTAGAAAAAAAAAATATAAAATATATTTTCATCGATTTTATATTTTTTTTTCTGGTTATGTACACGCGGACATTTAATTAAGAGGTGACCTAGAGTTTGTGAATATACTATACCGATTTTCTAAATATAATGTAATGGAAAAAATACATTAGATATTACAAAATATTGATAGAATAGGTAATACACATTCTTGAATCTCAATACAAAGTAGATACTTGACCATACAATGTAAAACAATAGTGCCAGTTTTCCGGTGGGAATTGGAAAAATAGTTGCCCTTATCGTACCGGAATAATTTCCAACCCAGCTCGCAATAAAATCCATAAAATCGGAATAAAATCCGTAAAATACCGTTTTACTTAATATTTCCTTATTTTTACGGATTTTATTCCGAGCTGGGTCAGAAATTATTCCGGTACGATAAGGGCAACTATTTTTCCGATTCCTACCGGAAAATGGGTAGTATTTTTCTTTTTTTACAGTGTAACGTAATATTAGACATCCAAACCTTTAAATTTTATCTATCTGGAAGTCATAACTTTGCTTCTTTGTCTACCTAATATTTAAAAATCTATCGACTTTAATCAATGTTATTTAAAATCACTTCTATTTATCTTACTCGAATAAGTGTTTCTGATGATTTCAGTATCCTAAATTAATAAAAGTTAATTCATATCACATAGATTAAAAGATTATTTGACACACATGATGACTTCATAAACTAACAGTAATTTACAGTAATTTTAAGCGATGTTTATGAGAGATGCGATCAATAAATATAATGCTTCTGAAAATATTTTATTATTAAATTATGCATAAAACCACTATTGTGAAGATATTTGACATTAAATATCTAAAGTTAAACTTACGCTATGTGCAAAATTACTTAAGGGATGACACTGTATTTAAAAAATGTTAAATTATTTTAATACTTTAGAACTTTCAACTATAAAAAAAAAACATGGCCTTCTTCAGAGGAATATAAGAAATACAACAGTTATTGACGCCCAATTTTCAAAATTCACGTAGATGGTGAAGAAAGGAGTGAAAGTGGAAGTTAATTTATAGATCCGGAAATATTGCGAAAATAAAACATGGATATAGGGAAATGGAAAATTGCACATTTTATCATTCTTTAAGTAAACATAGCCAAATTCTGGGTATGTTGTAGGATAAAACATCATTACAAACAGTATTTTCTTTAGTAATAATTTCTATTGATTCGCGGATAATTAAATCATGATAATTCGTTGAGGGATATATAATTTTTGCGTCTTCGAAATTAACTTGTATAATCTGCTTCTGGTTAAGTCTTGATAGGGCTGTTGCAGGTCGGTTATACTTTAAATCTCTCAAATGTTCTTTAATACGAACTTTAAGTTTACGCAAAGTCATGCCTATGTATTCGAGATAAATATCTTCTGTTTTCAGGGTAATAACATATACCCCCAGAAACTTCATCCCTCGGGATTAGTGGCAAAGTGGACCCGATAGCGTAAAGAAGGGAAAGCCTCGTAGATACAATTTAAATCCCCGCCAGTCAGTGAAGCAGTTCATGCGGAAAGCTTAACTTCTCATCTGTAAATTACAGGGAAATTACCGGTGCCACGTGACATTTTCAGCCTCGAACTCAGATTTGGAATAAGGTCCATTGGCAGAAGGATAAAAAACATAAAAAAAAAAAACAAAAAAAAAAAAACAAAAAAAAAAAAAAAAAAAAAAAAAAAAAAAAAAAACGTTAAGACACTCTTAACTTGCGAAAAACTCGCATGCCTACCTGTCAATTTATATCTCTACATACAAATATTTCGAAAAGAAAATCATGTATTTCACTTCATACCTCTTGTCTTTACTTTATGCGTCTTAATTATACTTTGTTATAGCCTAAAATAAGTATGAAATAAAAATACTACCATTATGTCGAACTACAAGCTAAAAAAAAAAATAGACTTTATTCCAAATATGGGTTCGAGGCTGAAAAAAGTCACGTGATACCGGTAATTTACCAAAAGAACTTCTAACTGATAAGAAGGGAGTATACTACTGTTTTCCGCATGAACTATCTCACTGGCTGGCGAGGGTTTTTCATTACATCTACGAAGCCTTCCTTTCTTTACGCTAGAAGTTTTTACCTTGACCACGTGATCAAAAAATAGATGGAATATCCTCCATTACGAGAATTTTACAGTCTCTGTGTTCATTGATGGCGTCGGTTTTTGGGTGCAAATATATTTTTGCATTTAGTGAAAAAATTGAAAATGTTGAACTCCCAGAACATGCATTGAGTTTTCGAAATTTGCTGTCTCTCTTCAAACTTTTGTTGATGCGACATAAAAAGCACGAAAGCAATTAACGCTATATTGATATAATCAAAGCCATATAAATGTAGTAGTCAACGTGCTGCAGGTAAGATGAGTCGAGATCAGCTATTTTCAATGTTATTGCTACGCAATCCACTTTCAAGTTGGAATTTTATTTCAAGACCCTCCCAGACATATACATATATAAAACATTTTGTGTAACCTAACTGAAGGAAAGTTGAACGTTGGCACAGTGCTAAGAGAACATTAATAAATTATACAAATGTGGAGTTATACATGCATTTTTCTACTTAAAAACCACATGTATTAATGGATATATTAGACGAAATACAAAGATTTTTTTGGAATTGATTTAATTGTTTAAACGAAAGTATATGTGCCAGAATTAAAAAGTTTATAAATTAATATTCAATTTAAAATCTACACAAAATCAAATAAAAGATTGATTTTTATCAATACTTTCAATAATACTTTAATTAACGTTACAATTTTTTTGTGTTTATTATATGATTGCAACAGACAAAATTATTTGTATATTTTTGGATATGTGACTTATCTTTTTGTGACCTAAAACACGCAAGCCAAAATTTCCAAAACTCTGTTTTGTATAGTTTAGTTATGAAACAGGCAACATTCAATCGCAAAACTTTTAAACTTTTGATCACCGGTCTGGATAGAACACAATTTTCTTCTTTAATACTACCACAATTTGATTTTTTTCTTTTGATAATATCCTAGTATAGTCAATAGAAGATTTTATTTTTTCAGAGTACATTTTTAGTATAAAGTAATACGAATAAAATAAAAAGTAGTCAATTGGCACGTATATGTCCCAACACGTAATCAAATGTTTAATAGAAGTGCTTCCTCGATAGTTATACCTGTGGCTATATCGTTCAAGTTTGCATAATTCATTTAGTAAATGTATTAGTATTGTAATGCACACATTACAATTTTAAGTAATAGATATTTTCAAACAAATTCCTTTGATTAAAAACAAAGTAATTTAGTGAACAACATTCTTTCGATGTATAATAAAATATTCTATGTTTAAAAACAGCAACACCAAAAAAGTAATATCATATTAGTCTTTTAGCACGCTCTTTATATATTTTATACATTTATTATTCTAAAGATTTTAATTATGAAAGCAATTTCATTCATACTTTATTTTTTAGTAAAGTGTGTTTTCCAAAAATTCTAACTTTTATTTCTTAAAAAGTGAATATACTTATTTGTATACATTCAATATATTGTTTGATTTTTTTAAAAGTCGTAAATCTTTATTATTTTGTAATTCGTAAATAAGCTATAAAAATAAAGTGCTAAATTTATTTAAGAACTTTTGATAAGATTTTTTGTTAAGAAGATATGCATTTAAATTTTGATGATATAATGAACTTAACTTTAAAAACTTTCATTTCAAATTTTCGCCTAAAGGAAAACAGGCCATTAAGAATTAAAATAGGTTTTAACAACACAAGATTTAACGCTTTTATAATACAGGTATAATCATATTTTGAAATTACTCGAACGCGGATTCAAAATTTAACTGAAAATTTATCGTACATGATAACTGTTTAAAACTCTTATTTTTATTTTTATGTAGAACGGTGTTTGTTAATTTTTCAGATAATTCCTTGTAATAGCCTTTCGAAATTGGATATCAAAATTAATTGAAAATGTAAATCTATAATTTAAAAATAAATAAAATATATATTAAATCATCGCATCAGCTACTGACAAAAGAAAAAAAGCAATTCGAATTTGACGTTATTTTGAGTATTTTTACAGTCAGGTGCAAGAAATAAATATAGGAAAGACATTTCTGAATTCACATGGAACTATTTTGTAAGAATAACTTTAATAGATTTAAAATTTTGCTTAGTTATCTGTTTTAAAATTTGGCAGTCTTAAAGAATAACCTGTGTAAAATTTAATATTTAAAATATAGAACTATTGTACTTTGTGATAATGTATATTTAGTTCAAAAATATATCCCACACACATACAAACATTTGTGTATACTTTTTGATAACATCCTAGTATAAGTCTATGACAGATATATTTTTCAATGTATAGGAGTGATCAAATGAAAAGGTACGAAACGACACTATAGGTACAAATGTAGACTTTATTCAAAATATTCAACATAGGCCTGAGCACAACGATCTCACTGATGAACAAGCCGCAGGATTCCTTGTTCCCAGAATTCATTTGGCCGTGACGAGACCCAGTCCTTCACAGCATCCTTGAGTACGTCGTCCGAGTTGAAGCGCTTCCCTTTCAGGTGTTTCTTCAGTGGACCAAACACATGGAAATCGCAAGGCAACATGTCCGGACTGTAGGGCGGAAGGTCCAACGTCTCCCACTTGAACTTGGCTAGTTCCATGTGTGTGACTCTGGTGACGTGTGGACGCGCGTTATCATGGAGCAGAACCACACCCTCCGTGAGGAGCCCCGGTCTTTTGTTCTTGATGGAACTGCGTAGGCGTCGGAGTGTCTCACAGTACACATCGGAGTTATTGTTGTTTTTTTTTTTTGTGCTCGAGGAATTCCACAAGTAGCGGACCTTGAAAGTCGAAAAAGACGGTGAGCAACACCTTGTCTGCTGAATTTTGAACTTTTTAGGGGGAGGTGACGACGCATGCTTCCACAGCATGCTGTCCCGCTTTGTCTCTGGCTCGTAGTGATGCCACCAGGTTTCATCACCTGTGACGATCCGCTCCATGAAAGCCTGGTCTCCTGATACTGAGACAGATGTTGCAGTGCTAGCCCCATACGCAGTTCCTTTTGCTGGTTGGTGAGCTGCTTTGGAACCCAAGCGGCACGCAACTTCCGATATCGCAACCTGTCATGAACGATCGTCCACACGGTTCCATAGCTGACATCCACCTTCACCACCAACATTCGCAATTTGACACGCGGATCACTTCTAACTAGGTCGTCCACCTTGTCGATGAGATCGCTCGTGATGACAGTGTTTGCCTCGCCTGGTCTCGGGTCATCACCCAGACTCTCACGGGCTGCAGGAAAACAGGCACTCCATTTTCTTGTCTGGGATGAATTTTCCCCCGTAAACTGTCACCATCCGGCGATGACTAACTGGCGGTTTCTCACCTTCCGATGTCAGAAATCGGATAACATCTCGCTACTCCTCAATCGTCGAGTTTTGCTACGCGAACGCCATCCTATCCTCATATACGAACTGACGCATCATTTGGACGCCGCTTTTGATAAGAGCCTCTGCTCTCTACTGCTCATGCGGGGGCCCGCGCATACTCCGATCCCAGCCAGAGACTCCAATCACATCCCGAGATGTCTTGCTACGTTCTCCCATGGCGGAATATGCAAATATTTATATGTTACGTTTTTATGTCGTTTCGTAACTTTTCATTTGATCTACATTTTCAGTATAAAGTAACACTAATAGGATACAAAGTAGTCAACTCTCACGTATTGTATATATATATATATTTATTAATTTATATATTTATTTATTTATGTATATATATATATATACACGCATGCGTGTGTATACATATATACTTAAATTAATTTAAGAATTTAAGAATTCCAAGGCTCAAAAGCACGTGTTTAAAAATAACGGAATTAGGAAAGTATTGAATAATAAAATAACTCCGTCGATGTTAAAAGTTCACACACTGATTGAGGAAAATGTTATATTGCATTTTTAAGTGCTGCTTTTAGCACCGATAATTGAAATAGTATCTATCTATCTATCTATCTATCTATCTATCTATCTGTGTTGCATTATGGCGACATTTGCAACGTTGGATTACTATTCTAGTTGAAATGAAGTAACTGGCTGTCACGATATCAGTAGTGGATCACGTCCAGCTGTAATGAGTAATATAAGTTGTCAGAACAGGTAAATTCTATCCTGTTGTACTAGTATAACGAAGACTGGAAACCTGTCGTGTTAAAGAGTACGACATTGACGTTATATGATGATTTGAAAATTGTATCAGTCGGCGAGTGAAGGTCATGGAATACATTTTTTCGTGAAAATTTCCCCAGAAATAATTGAGACAAAACGTAAGGTCAGCTCATCATTTTATTTAAACATCTTTTGGCGGTGCAGTTTCCACCAAGAATATTAGCCGACACTTCATAGTAGTAATATAGGGATGAACAAAGTTGTAGATAATCGAATACGTAGACGATAACCAAGGGGTGGTATGAAAAATGGAAATACGACTGAAATCTGCTGAAACACAGCTGGCATCGACATTTTGTGCGTCAAGTGTAGGAATACAAATATGACGTAGGTCGCGCTCTCAACCAATTAATAATTAAGAATAACACGCCATGGAAAGTGTGCGGGCAGAGCGAGTGGATGAATTTGAAGGTAAAAAAGATAACCCCGGAATATGGGCGGGAAAACTAAATGGTTGCTGAAGGAACATTCTAAAAAATTCCGCGGAAATGGAACATTTAATTTAAGAATACTAAAAGCGTAATATTTATGTAATTTTGGCAAGTGAGACATTAAATTAAAGGGAATTTAACAGAATTAACGATAGAGATTATTTAAGAATAAGGATTTATTGATTATACATTAGTAATTTAGAATAAGATAAGGGAATCGCGGAATTAGATCTAATAATGTAATATGTATATACATGAGTATTGGCGAACCGCTGGACTTTTGTCAGATTTGCTTGTCGTAAATATTTACGAAATTGTGAGTTTTGGTGTTGGTTTATTTATTATGTACACATTTAATTGCTGTTTCATGTGTTATAAGATGGCATTTTGTTCAGTTTATTTGTTTTATTTTGAGTCAGCTCAGTGGCTTTGAACTTATATATATATATATATATATATATATATATATATAATATAGTATTAAAAATAACAGAAAAAGATTTTCGTCTTGTAAAAGCTAATAAGAATGAAGAGTAAACACTTAGTGAACTTTACTACATTCAGCTTTCTTATTGTTTAAAGCAGAGCAGCGGGAGGTTTTTTGTAATCAAACTGTTTAAAAGAAGCATTTTACAAAACTACCGAAAGAAGAAAATGCGTGTTTTGACTCATTAGCAAACGCAATGAAGAAGTTCATGCATAAGAAAAAATACAAAATCTACTCAGATTTTGACTGTATGATGGGCGAATTCCACCAGTAATTGTAGTGTAACTCACATAGGTGATAATTGCAACGATTTCTCGATACCAGTATTTTAGAACGAGAAAATTTGACTTATTTTATCGGAGATATCTCTTTAATTGAATAAGGTGAAAAAACTTTTCAAAAATAACGGCGGGCAAAAGCATAGCTGTTACTAGCTTTGTAACTTACACTGCAAAAACCCATTATACTAGCCTATTGAAAGCCAAAAGAAAAAAAAAATTCTAAAAGCACATTTTCTTTAACGAGCAATTTTTCTTGATTATAATGTGCAAAGGAATAGCTAATTATTAATTACATATTTCATTTTAAGCATATGTGATAGGAATGATTTAAATAGCGATAACTTTGCTGTAAGTTAACAATATTTAACATACAATTTTTTTTTTCTTAAAACAAAAAAAAAGGGGGATTGAAAAGGTGCAAAACACTTGAATGTATCTAAATTTAACAACAAAACTCTTTAAACTCAAAGCAAATTCTTTAAAACTTCGACAATTATGAATGATTCAAACTGGTGTGCCATGAAGCATGTTAACATAAAGGAAAAGTAAAAAAAAAAAAAAAAAAAAAAAAATTCGGAATTGCAAAGCCGAATTTTAAAATTTGAAATTTAGATATCTGAATACACCCGAGTTATTTTGTAAAAAAAAATATATACTAGGAATTTTTCTCTATAAAAAGTGAATATCAGCTTTTGTTTCATTTAGAAACTTAATTAGTAGTTTACCATTAGCTATAAAACATTCCATTCTAAAACTGAACCTTTTCATATCTGTTAATTTACCTCGTTTTTTTCCCCCGAATGCCAAGAAGCTAAACGATTTTTTTTAAGAAATCAATACGATGGTAAAAAAAAAAAAACATGGCATTTCTTATTTTGCTTTGTATGTCCACAGCATTACGATTTTTTTTATTACAAAATATTGCTTTTACCCGACTGAAAAGAAGGGTTATGTGTTTCACGCATCTGGATATGTGGATTCTTTTATCCCTCGAAACATCCTAACGGCCCGATGAATTTTAATGAATTAGGTCTCTATCCATTCATCTTAACCGTCCGATAGTTATAGGCTAGTACTTACTTTTTATAAATTACAAATGACGGTCGTAAAATAAAAAATGGCGCTAGAGACGAAAAAAAATTTTACGCATCCTATTGAGTGGCGTATCTTTGGATAGGTCTTTCAAAATGAAGACAATGTTTCGTTGACTATTTTGCAGTCAGTAGCTCCGTTTAAATATTACACAACCTGGAAGTTCTGTAAGTAGGATCTGTAGCTTTACTGCAACTCTAAGACACCTGTAAGCCAACTTCATAGACACCTATAAGTCTGGTCGAAACAGTGTAGGAACTAACAATTAAACACAACTTAAAAGTCATCAATAAAAGTAAATAAAAAAATTGGTAAATAATATAAAAAATAGTTTCACATTGATGAGAAATAATTAATTAGTTCGCTTTTTATGCAGTCGGGCTTTTTGATTTTTAAATTTAATTTTTATTGGTAAACTGATTTATACGGAATTGTAAATTATTTCGCACCACGCACGGTTATTTAATATGCATGTATTATATAAAAAAATTATATTCAATGTTTTACAAAATATTTTTTTTTAATGATAAGTATATCAAAATTATTAAACTCGATAAAATCATTAAAAAAAAAAAAAAAAAAAAAAAAAACGAAACAATGTCATAAATCATTGAATGTAAATTTAGGCCTCAATTTTATACAAATGATTCTCAGACGAATGTTGAAACATTATCATAAGTTAGAAGCATTCACGAAATTTGAAGTATATAGATAGTTGCCAAACTAATTATACTAGAAGTGAAAATTTCATACCAGTTCAAATTCTCTCACTTGTCGATTGACAATTTATTACAGAGATTTAGCATTGGTAAAAATCGCGTATATTGATAAACAAATTGTTGTTTTTACGGATTTTTAATATTAGCACACCAGCTGACAGTATTATACCATAAAATTAACAACAATATACCGTAAATAAGCAGTAGTTTACCGTCTTGAATTAATACTAGCAGTATTATACATTATTATGGCTAACGATGTATTACTGCCTATTTTACGATTTATTAGTGTTGTTTTTTAGGTATTATACTGGCAGTATTATATAGTAAAACGATTTTCTTTCCCAGTGTAACTACAGTATTATTCATTAGTATCGCTATAGAATAATTCATTTATTGTTTGTATATATATAAAAAAAAATTAAAAGGCATTAAAATCGCATCAGAAGCAGTCGAGAAAATATTTTTTTGTCCAATATACTTTGTATGTGATTTCTCAACTGTTTAAGATAATTTAAATATAACAATTTTTATTAGAGGTTAACTATGTATATGGAATTATCTTCAAAATTAAAAGTATATATATTTGTATAAATACCTGTATAATGACTGTTTCATGAAACACTGGCTGAAAACTCAGTTAATATTTTAAATAATGTATGTATAACATTATTTCTGATAATAAATATTTCTGATATAAATTAACTTTAATAATTTATTTCATTTTCTCTAAGCTCACAACGTAGCTTCACGAATGTAATTTCATAATACGCAAAATCTAATATATACAACGTAAGAGGATTAGAAGAGAAAGGTAAACCAATACTAGGAAAATGAAAACAAATTAAAATTTGTATTTCAGAGAAAATTGTACTTTGAATACACTATTCATTTGTAAAGTTTGGCGTTTCTTTTATTGGATATAAATTGTGAATACGTGGAATGTTTTTAGAAAATTTCAATTAACGTATTTTAAAATGTTATTAATCTTCTATTATGTAAAGGCTATTATGTAACTTGAAACTGAATACGCATAAAGTTAAAAAAATAATAAAAAATGCGTGTCCTTCTACGAATAATGTATATGCAGGTTATATTCTTTTAATATTGTCAAATAGCGTCATATTGTTCAGCCCGTAATTTTACGGAACCGAGTTATAATGCACTTAAAAACACAATAATATCTACTGTTCCGTAGCACGTTAGATAATCATCACAGAATCGCTTTTTTGGTGGGTCAAAAAATATGTTACGGTCGCGGTTAAGTGACATTATTTTTCGAAACACGAATAAAATGAAGGATTATACCCTAGCGGAAGAAAATGTATGGGGTCGTACCTTATTTTTTTAGTGAATCAGAGCGTTTTCCGTCAAATAAGGCTGTTGCCCGTAAAAATTGAAGAGCTAATGCTAATAAATTTAAAGTTTTTTCTAAGAGAGTAAGTACTTTCAAATGCAATTTTTTATAATTAATATATCTGATTTTTTTTTAAAGCTATATCGCAATTTATTTGAATACTGTATTGTCATTGACTCATTTTTTATTCTTTTTAAATTAATGTTCAAGCAAGATATTTTTACAAATCTATATCTTACATATTTTGGAAAAATACGTACTTTCAAATGCAATTTTTTAAAAACTATATCGCAAATTAATCGAAAACTGTATCGACATTGACTCATTTTTATTGTTTTTAATTAATTTTCAAGGAAGATTTTTTTTAAATCTATTTCTATCTCGTACTGACGATGGCGAAAGGTAAATCTGTTTGCATTTAAGCCCCACCAGTAGCCGAGAGGTTATGCTCTCTGAGCTGGTAGACGGGGTGCTGGGTTCGATCCCAGCAGCGCCCGTCGGCCTAATCGTACGGAGTTTTCGTGGTTTTCTTCAAACCTTGGTTTTCCAAGCGTAAATACGGGTTAGATTCCCTCAGAAATACCCCCGGGAGTGTACTCCCTCCTTAGGGCCTATATCCTTCGTGATGGCCATCATAAACACAACCAACCAACCGTTTGCATTTAAACTAATATAGTAAGTAGCTCATTCTTTGATACCAGATTATATTCTATAATGAAATTAAAACATCCATTAATCAATATACAAAGCAATAAAACACAAATTTAAGACACGTAATAGAACTTTGCGCTTAACCCGTTCAGGACCAGCATGTTTTACACGACTTTTATTCATTTGGCACCACTTTTTGTTAATTATTTGACATAACTTTACAAATTACGAAAATCTCTTAATTAAATAAAATCAATTTTACATTTCGTTTATACTGGTATCAAACACAAATTCTGTAAGCTCTTTTTGAGGGTGCATTTATGAACCCATGGTCCCGAACGAGTTAATCAAATGAAATAAACGGAATAAAAAAAGTCAATATGAAGGTCGATATAAAGATCAGTATAAAAGGTAATTGTCAATAACGAGATTTGGAGATTTCTACGGCTGTTAACTCACAGCGTGAGGCCAGTGTGAATATGTCGCTTTTAATAAGTTTAAAATTTATTTGAATGCATTATTGCTTTTTTTGGTATTGCTAGTGGGTATTCTAAAAAAATGTATTAAAGGAAAAAAAACTACTAAAGTTAAAAAAGAAAAAAAACAGTCGATCCCTGCGGGGTTTTTCTCACCTTTGTAATCTTTGAGATTATTTGCTGACACGTTTTTTATTACTTTTTGATTAAATTACACAAGTCTACAAAATTTGGGCTGTGTCATATTGCTTAGCTTTTGGTCTATCGTATCAACTGGGGATTCTATCATATTTTGTAGCGCTGAATCCGAAAATGGCCTTCATTTTCTTCCATTACGTCAGGATTTTTTGCAAAATTTTTACTTTTTAACTTTGAAATTTACTTTTTGCAAAATGTTCTGACGTGATGGTTAAAAATGAAGGTTATTTTCAGATTTAATGCTAAAAAGTACATAAAAATCAATTATCAATATTTATAAAACACAATCATCATATCTATTTTATAGTATAAGAATTTTGGTATTTTTTGACTTTGAAATTCACGATTTACAAAAATTTCTGACTTGATGGTTAAAAATGAAGGTTGTTTTTGAATTCCACACTAAAAAATGTATGAAAACCAGTTATCAAAAGTTAAGAAACTAAAACATTCCCTATATCTTTCAGTATCAAATGTTCTCTCTATTTTTTTTTTTATTTATTTATTTTTTTTATTTATTTTTTTTTTTTTTTACCATTGGAATTTATGATTTGCAAAATATCCTGACGTGATGGTTAAAAATGAAGGTCATTTTTTGATTCAGCACTAAAAAATTCATAAAAATCAATTATCAAAATTTAAACAACACACTAATCGCAGGCTTGTGTTATTAGATTATCCATTCTTTTTACTAAAAAACGTATTTTAACGATATATAAATATACGATGTCAAATTCTGCCAGCAGAAAGCTTTCGAAAATTTTCTTATTCATCGGTGTGCATTTAGTATGTGAAGAAAAAAAAAATGTTGTTAGTGTGAGAAATAATATGTAGGATGCTTTTCACCTATATTCTGTAACACAGGAAATTGCGTAAGCCAACATCTTTTTGTAAATTTTCTCCAAGAGACGAAAATTAAAACTAGAGATTTCAAAAGTAAATTTAGCCCTGTTCTATATGACAAATTTAAATAATTTGTAAATGTGAATTAACTAACAAACAGGCTGTTTTATTTTCGATGACATAATTAAAAGATTTCCATCCATGTATGAATTTATATTAATCTTAGTTTCATTTTTTAAAACTTGGGAAAACAAAAACGAAGTATTAATCCAAGAGATGCCTGGAATAAATCTCCTGTCAAAGAAGAATTCCCCCATTGAACCACCCTCTCACCCGAAATCCATATTCTCCTCTCCGGAACAGCAAAATTACATCCAGAGATAAATGATTCTGAATGTAATGCTGCCCCTTTATAAACCCCCCGCCCCCTCCGCATTAAATAATGCACGAGCCGCCACTGCATATACATAATATAAAAGTACATAAAATACATTAAAAATATCTTAAAATACATTAGAAAAACTCGAATACCGATGCACTAACAATCCCATGGAGTATGGAGAGATTTCTGCATAGTAGATGAAAGCTCGTTTTTTTTTTTTTTTTTTTTTTTTTTTTTTTTTTTTTTTTTATAATTTGAATAACTTTATCTGGCATCTCATCTGACGTACAACCTTTAAATTACAATTTATTCTAGACAATTCTCGAATAAGCGCAAATAATATAATAACAAAATTTAAATCCCACTGATGACGGCCTGGTAATGGCTGAAAAAGTTCTGGGATTTTCTAATGTTTTTTGAGATACTTTTAACGTATTTTAAATTCTTTATATATATTATGTACACCTATATATTATATACACCTGAAAGTAATTTTTGTACAATTGTTTGTGCTTTTTTATGTGTACAGTCGTGGAAAAAAAAGGAAACACCCTCTACTAACTCCTCAACAAATTATCGTAGAAGAAAGTTACTGGTACCAAACGATAGGAAATGAAGTCTATTTTTAAATGATGTATATAAAATTTGCTTAGGGGGGCATATACATATTAAAACGAACCTTAACTTTGTTTTCAATAGCAGTACACAATTCTGACAGTATAAATGAATTTTACACCATTTAATTAGCCTAAAAACAATTTTTTTTATACAATTCGTAAGTTTATGAGAAATTAATTATTTTAAAACAATCGTATTTTAAGGGCTGGATCCAAATTGAAGTTGGATACTCGATTGTTAACCGAGAGAGCCCCCTTCTTGATCAAAGCACCTTAAGCGTCACTCAAACAGTCAATGAAGCCAGCTAGATTACAGAATAGCGTAAGAAATTTCAAAATATCTAGTCACTTCTATCATAGACGACCCTTTAAACCATCATTTTGCCGTTTTTTAAGCATACTTTGAAAACTACTTGGAAGGAAAATGTAAAATTTTCGATTTCCATAAAGCTGGACTTAATAAATCTAAATCCAAAATTAAAATTGTAGGTTACAATTCATAATTTTTTCGAATATTAATTTCATAATTCATATCATAAAATGATAAAAATTGCAAATTCAACGTATTTATGTTTGGGTATATTAGTATTATAGCTACACAAAAAATTAGCATATTAGGAGCTCAATTTCAGGAGACATAAATAAAACCATGAAAATGTAATTTAACATTAGAAGCACTAAATTTGGAATGTTTAGAATTCAAAAACGTATTATTCAAATGACTTCAAATTCGGTATCTAGGCATAGTTTGAACAGAAGATTTGAAATATCTCGTTAAAATTGGGTATTGTCATTGAACAAAAAATAAAGTTTAGATTCATTTTAATATGTAGATGGCCCCCTAAGCAAATTTTATATACATCATTTAAAAGTAGACTTTATTTCCAATCGTTCGGTACCAGTAACTTTCTTCTAGGATAATTTGTTGAGGAGTTAGTAGGGGGTGTTTACTTTTTTTTTTTTTTTTTCCACGATTGTACTTTAATTATTTGACTCAAGGTGAATCTGAATATAGGACTAGAATTCTAACTTTCATTTAACGAAGTAAATTAATGTCATGTAGTTATTAATACTTACTTCAAATGCCATTCTAAGTACTACCAATTGGAATTTAAAAGAAAATATTGTATCGAAAGTAAATCACTTTATTTTTTTTCAACTGAAAAAGTCATAACAAATCTACATTTATGAACTGCCACATTCATAAAGGGCAATTTTTAGTTAGTTGCGTTCTCTTTTTTTCTGCATTTCTATTCTGTAGACGCCTTTTTTTAACACTTTCCAACAAAGTTGAAAAGTGTTTATGCATTCGGTTTATCTGGCCGTCTGTCCGTCTGTACGCGCTCTAACTCCCGCAAATGTACTCGGATAGTTCTGAAATTTTTGGATGTTAGTGACCTCTACCTTAGCACGAACCCTACTGCAAATGAAGATTGTAGCATGTTTAATACATTTAGAGGGACAGTCAAAAGTTTTCCGTTACATTACGGCTTACGGGAAAAAAAATCGTTTAAAATGATTTTTAATGATGTTACATGCTTTCAAACATAATAAAATTGATATGCATTTATCAAGTGCACTAAAATATGCATTCCGTAGAATATGCGGTGCAAAGCATAAATGTTATTCATTTACAGGGCCACACAAAAGAATTCCGTTACATAATGATATGCGGGTGGAGGGAATTTTTTCCGGCGTATTTTAATTATGTTAAATTATTTCATGCATAATGAAATTGATATACGTCGCTGAGGTTTACTATAACTTATTTCATGTGTAATACGAAGTGCATAGCATTTACAGGGATACACAAAAGATTTCATATACTATATTGTATCCGAAGTACTGTACGGTAGCGATGATTGCTGGAAATGCAGTTTTAATTATGTTAGGCTCTTTTATGTTTCACTTTATTTATGCATTTTATATGGTGTGTATAAATGCTGTAATTCATAAACAGGGCTACATAAAAGAATTCGTAATGGTTACTGGGTATGATTGTAAATTGCTTAAATGTGTTTTTAAAATGAGTTAAGCATTTTTACGCTGAACTGCATTTTGTTTACTAAGAAATGTTTGTATAACATAGATTAAATTATATACAGGGTCACGCAAAGAATTGGATAAATGGCCGTCTATAAATGATAATTTCTGGAAATTCGATTCCAGTAGTTTTAAGAGTGTTTTACTTTGAATTAAACTTTAACTAAATCGTGGCGTGTAATAAAGGTACTAGTTGGACTACAGGGTTGTACAAAAGTATACAAGTATGTTTCCATCTATTAGTATAAATTGTTGAAAGAGAAATTTCAACCTGCTATTCGTTTTCTTGCTAAACTAAATTTCCCCATTATAGAGCATATATATCAGCCTACAGATCAAATACAGAGCTGTTCAAAAGAATTTGAATACATATTTGCTATGGATGGCAAGTGCTGAAATCAGTTTTTTAAATGTTTTATGCGTTCTCTAATATGGTTACTTAGTTCTGTTATATACCTTATTTCCCTAAATAAAGAAGTTTTGTTAAAGCATTCAGGAAGATTTGGAAAGTGTTTCATAATCTATGCTTAACGCATGATTTTTCTACTTGTTCAATTTGCACTTACTATCCTTCTGCTTACAATGAAATGTAGAGTAGTATGAAAATAATAAAAGTATAAAAATAATGCAGATTTTTTTTTCAAATCCGAATAAATAATTAGTGACAAAACACTATTTTTAATATTATAAATTCAAAACAATTTAGTGATTTTCTTTTACTTTAATAATAGATTTTTTTTTCGGCCATAATAAAATCCTACAAAAACAAAATAGATTAATATATAGGTAAATAACATAATATATAGAAGTTTAATAGCCTTGTAAATACTTTATGTATTAAATAAAGCTGTTTTATGCTACAAAAATAGCTCATTTTAAATATACTTTGTTATAATTCGTTATGTAAGTGCCCATTTTATATTACATGAAAAAAATAAAGAACATTTTTAAGCTATTAATATAATTTAAAATAATTTTTTTCAACTTTAATTGTAGGGTAACTCCGGAAAAGTCGCCGCATACGGGACAGATGCCGCACCCCTCATATTTTTTGTAATTATCGATAGATGGTCGTCAAACGCACAGAATAGGTGCGCAATGAGAATATTTTAACCAGTGTATAGCGTGAATTCCATTTCGATGTTTACTTGTAGAAGTACAATGCTTAATTTGACGTAAGTGCATGATTTCACTGTCCAAACTTTGAAACACGTTATGTTTAAATACTTTTCCTACACTAATTACTAAATGCATGCATGATTTCGAAGTCAAAACTAAGTGTAACGTTTGTATAGAGTACTGTGTGTATGGTTACGCCATTCCCCTTAGCGATGGCAGGTAATTTTGATGGCTGACGTGTGCACCATGCTAAATGGGATACGTGCCGCACTGTTATTCCGGTATACATGCCGCAGTTTCTTTTGTACGGGATGATTAAGTGTTATTAACTTTTCCTTTTCTTTTTGCGCATACTAACCATGTTAGGCATATTATCAAGTTTACTAAAACCAAAGGAGAAAAAGGGAAAAATAAAAAGTAAGAAGGACAAGAAAGATGCAAGTCAAGATGATAATAATGAAAAATTGGATTACTCGTAACGCAGACGTTCTTTGCAAACTACTCAAAAAAGTAACTCTGTAATTAGCTTCGTTGCATCGTGTGTTTAAATGCAGTTACATAAAGACTATACTTTTTTTATACTTTTTCTGTAGATTGTAGTAAAAATAACAGCTCTCTTAACCCATTCGGGACCATAGGTGCGTATAAGCACCTTCATAAAGAGCTTACAAAATTTGTTTCTGGTACCAGTAAAAAAGAAAAGTAATATTTGCTTTGTTTAATTAGAGCATTTTCATGATTATTTAAGTAAAGGTAACTTCTTTTAAAAAAGTGGTACCAACCGAATAAAATTTGTGTAAAAGCCGACTGGTCCCGATAGGGTTAACAAATAAATTATGTAAAAACAATGTTATTTTTTTTCCTTTTCCCTTTCTAATATATTGATGTTACGTTGTAGCTGAAGTAACAATTAAAATTTAATGTAAAAAAAATAATTCGATAATTTTAATAGTGAAAGTAGGCAACAATTATTAATTTGAATCTACAAATACGTTTCATTGTACTCATTTAGTTTCATTTTATTATTACATCGTTAATTATAGTCCAGATATGAATATTTTTTTGAATAATTTTATTTATAATTTCATTCTGTTCTTATTACAAGCGCGGCATAACTACCGCACAAGTGCGGCGTCTCAGCCTCAATGTACGGGTGACGCGCCGCAGTGTAATGTTTTAGAAATTTTTTTTTTTTAAATATTAATAATTTGTTTTGAAGTTTTTTGTCGCAGTACACGTTTTGTATATTTAACATTAAATAGCGCAGCATGATTTTTTTTATTTTATGTCCACCATGGGACTTTTTACAAAACTTCAAAAAATGTGCGGCATAAATCTCGGAATTACCCTACAGATATCACCCGCTGGTTATCTTATAACATAGATTTGAAAACATCAGCTTTCAACCAATCTTATCGTCATATGTTTAGTCGAAAGAGCATATGGTTTAAAAAGTACTTAATGATACACCTAACAAATATACTAAAAAAACTATTTAATATTTATTTATATTCGTAAAATTTTTGGAGTGGACATGGAGTTGATGTTATAAAAACATAACCTTCCTTTAAATTCGTAACAGGTGTTTTGTGAAAATGCGATAGCATATATCATCCAGTTGCAACAATAGCAATATGACACACTTCTTCTTCAACTAAACCGCAAACAAAGGCTAAAGTACTGAAATTTATAGGGCTTTATGTTAAAACATAGTCATGGAGTTTATACAACACCCTGGTTACACATGTCTAACATCGGTTTGACATACACTGAGGGAAAAAAAATACCAACACCAAGAAAGACTTGTGTTAGCTAAACGAAATTTAGTAGGCATGTTTATACATCTGAAAGATGACATCGATTGAAATTTCGCGCTTCGCTCATAAGTGTGGCGCTATTAGCGCCCCTCAGAACTTGCAGATCAGGTTTACTTTAAATGGGTGCTGTAAAGATCTTGGACGTTATTTAGCTTCGAAATGTGACGTATGGAGTTGACGTTAGCCAAGAATGCCTTTAAAAAGACGAAGAAGCCACTGTCAATAGCTCACCGAGTTAGAACGAGGTCGCATATTCGGGCTACGAGAAGGTGGATTTTCTTTCCGCGATATTTCAGAAAGACTTGGCTGGAATGTATTCACTGTGCATGATTGTAGGAAGCAGTATTCAAGGAATGGTACTACCTCGAGAAGGTGGCCACGTGGCATTCCTGAGCGGGAAGATTTCCGTATTCGGCGTACGACTGTGGCGCATCGTACTGCGTCTGCGGCAGAAATTCGAGCTGCAGTTGGTACCACAGTGAAACAACGAACTGTTAGAAATCAGTTACTTCAAGGACAACTCCGAGCCAGGCGCCCTGCAGAGTGCATTTACTGACTCCCAGCCGTTGCCGTTTGCGAAGCCATTCGTGTCAAGCCAGAGCTCATTTGTGGACGGAGTGGAGATCTGTTGTGTTTCTTTTTCATCAGAAAACACAACAGATCACCACTCTGTCCTCCAATGAGCTCTGGCTTAACACCAATGGCGTCGCAAACGGCAATGGCTTGGTTTCAGTAGATTGCACGCTGCAGGGCGCCTGGCTCGGAGCTGTCTTTGAAGTAACCGATTTCAAACAGTTCGTTTTGTCACTGTGGTACCAACTGCAGCTCAAATTTCTGCCGCAGACGCAGTACGATGCGCCACAGTCGTATGCCGAATACAGCGATCTTCCCTCTCAGGAGTGTCACGTGCCCGGCTTACATAAAAATATTAACCGCAATTGTTTAAAGCATAGCTTACATTTCATGAAAAGTATTTTTTTTTTTTTTATGTCATTGCCTGACGTAATAACATTCCACATTTAATTTTGAAAAATGATACGATGAAATAGCGTGTTCATATTTTTGGCAGCCTTTAGCCACTAACTCGAACGAAATCAAGTACTTTTATGATTATTCTGACGCAAGATCTAACAGAATTATCTATTATTAATTTGTTTTTAAGATTACACTTTTATTATTTAGATAACGATTCGATGAAATTCCGTAATTGTATTCTGGTCAGCATTTACATATTATCTCGAACGAAATCAAGTAGGTTTATCATTAATCTGACACTTTCTTTCTTTCTAACCGATGACCAGGCCCCTACGGTTCTCCCTAGCTGAACGGGTTTGATACCTAGTATGGGGGCGGTGATCGCCTAATCGCCGCGTAGCGGTAATAAATCTGACGAGGGCATAGTTCTTCATCATATCGACTGTCCCTTCTGCTTAGATGTGAACTTATTTAAAACGGTTACTTAACATTTTGATCTTGTTGTTTTGTACTGCGCTTTGCTACTCAAGTTAGCCTCGTAATTTAGAACCTTGATCAGGTGACGAGACCTTCACCTTTCAAGGCACTTCCAGAGGCATAATTCATGCGTACATGGCGGACATCGGCTGACTCCAAACCGATGACCAGACCCCTAGCTTCCAGATTTCTCTAGCCGAACGAGTATACCTGTCTGACATCGGGACGGTTGAGCGCTTGGTAGACGCATGGCGGCCATCCAGTGGACCAATACCCCAGCCGACATAATTGTAGAGTCTGTAATTTGCTGGTTTCTCTGTTGCACCGCTTGCTTAACTAATTGACTTCGTTGATTTGGCTCCTGCACATTGCACACACATATCCAGCTTGGGAAGTAGGGAAATCTGGATTTTAGATGCCTAATCGGTGGCGGGTATTTGTCTTGAAAAGTAGTTCATGAACCAATTTAGGAGAAGGGAAAAAGAAAACAATGGGTGCCGCTGAAAAACAAGTATCACTATAGGAAATTTTGGGCCGAAATCCAAAGCATGCTCACGATATTTGAGGGATGAGACTCCGCCTTTCTACCGCTCCCCACCGGGTAAACATTGACTACGTTAGCTGTCCCATAGGAGCGGGGTCGGTAGCTCGTGCAGGCCGCAGCCTATATGCAACTAATAAAAAGGCAGCAGTCAAAAAAAAAAAAAAAAACTGAAAGGGAAGGGGTTAGTTAGACACGTTTATTACACTTTTAGCTTTAGGATTAGTTTTAATACTTTGAAATAAATTATAATTTTCCTATGCACCAGGCCAGAGCTTTTTAAGTGTAAAGCTCGCGATATTACCTAAATTACTAGTATTAGGTTAAGAGTACTGGCATACATTAACATAATTTGATGAGTTCTTTGGCTTCTTACTATGAGGGTGAATCTATAGTATAGCACGAGTTATCGGGTGTTGTTTATCTGACATAGTTGATTAGAAATAGTTTACTATTTAAGATTAAGCATTAATTGCTGCAGAGGAATATTAGACTAAGACTGTTGGGGGAGGGGGGCGCTGGGCCTCTCCCCAAGATGCATCCTCTGGGGTGTGATGAAGAGTGTAAGAGGCTGGGGATGCCTAGGCTCTTCAAAAAAAAGAGGTTGGGGCTGAGGTGAGAGTGTGGGTGATGGACATATAGGGGCTATCATTGGCTAATCTGATGTTACTTAGTATTTCCTTAGCTAATTTGTTATACGTATGTGATGGTTAGCTTAAATTGTCTTGAATTATCTCCATTGACCTAAGCTAATCAGATTACCTATTTATGGTTTAATTTAATTAACTTTGTTAAAACATTTATAATTCACTTACCCGGTGATCTTGCTTTTCTTGGGTGTATTGGTTCGTCTTCTTTGGGGTATGTCCTCATATTTCATGTATACGTATCTGTGGTGAATTTTCTTTAAGTCTCCCCTCATGGGAGTAGACACTGTGCGATCTTATCGCCTTTTGGTTTGACAAATTTTTCACTTTACGATCAGTCCATTGGAACCTAGTGGCTGTTTTCACGATTTATTGCAACATCGTTGCGAGCTTTGTGGATTGGCTTGCGCTCTACGGGGGTGAAGCATGTTCCTTTGCCTTTAGCCCATCATTTTTTTTAATGATGTCTGTTATCACAAGATGTATTGCTGAATTTTCTCATTTATTTTTATTGTGTTGTTTTCCTTTGTTCATGGCCTTGCTTTGTTTTATTTGGAACACATCTTTTCCTTACCACTTGGCTATCTATGTTGATTCGGTGGAGTAGTGTGAATGAGCTGAATATATCAGTTCATCATAAATGAATACCACCACTCAGCAGTGCGAGAATACGATTTTTTTTTCATTATTCTGACTCAAGATCTAACGGAATTACGCATCAATTTTTGTGTTTAAGATTACAGTTTTAATTTTTGTTTAATGATACGATAAAATTCGTTACTGTTTACTAAGATAATTTTTGTATTCTGAACAGCATTTAGAGACCAACTCGAGAGGAACTTGTACGTTTATAATTAATCTGATGTAAGATCTAACAGAATTATGCATTCTTAATTTGATTTTAAGATTAAACTTTTAATTTTTCGATAATGATTCGATAAAATTCCATGTTTGCGTTCTGGACAGCATTTACAAATTAACTCGAACGAAATAGAGTATGTTTATCATTATTCTGACTCAAGATCTAACAGAATTATTCCTTTTTTTTAAGATTAAGCTTTTATTTTATTACACTTTTAACGTCGTTTTAAAAGTTTTAATAACTCAGTTTAGAACTCATTTCACATCTGACTTTTGCTTGAAAAGGCATGTTTAAAATTTGTTTGTTTCATTTTTTTTCGTAGGTAGAACTTGTAAATGTATATATTACTCTTATGAATTTGTAAATGAATGATAACACCATGTTAAAATTAAAACTTGCTATAGTAAAATACAATAAATGTATATATGTCTTGATATCATTAGCAAAGCACATGCAAATAAAGAGTAAATTCAACATCAAAAACACATTACTACTATAAAAACAAAAAAAAAAAGTCTTAATAACACTGAAAAAATATATAAATGCGCTAGGTTTTTCGAAACCGCTTAGTCTTTCTTCATCAGGCGCAAAGAAGACGTGCTTCTACTTAGGAAGCAGGAGCAAGACTGCATATAGATATGTTTCAACTTGCTCCGGATTGCAATTATACTCTAAAGTGAAAGCTGGGTTCCCGAGGCGGTCATCCCTGTCATCCCTGTCATCCCCTGTTTCCAAATTAGAGGTACGTTTTCTTTGCGACTGATGAAAAAAGACTAAGCTCTTTCGAAAAAACAAGCGCATTTACATATTTTTATGGCGTTTTTAAGAAGCTCTTTTGGTTCTTACTGTTTCGCTCCAATTTTTACTGCCAGGTAAACTGGAAATTACTAAAAAATTAAATAGGAACAACCTTAGAAAAATTATTAGACCTGACTAAGTTTATTGATTACAAAAATAATGCAATAATGCTTCCCTTGTATTAGATCCATAAAAAATATCAACAAAGTACTTCGGCAATACGTGATTTCAGTACTACAATTTATGTGATTAAAACAATAGGAATTTACATTAAGTGGATAATAATTGAAATCTCATAAATATGAAAGGATTTTACGTAATCCCAGGGGCATCTTTTTACAATATATTTCATCGATTTTCTTTAATACCTAAAAATTAATTACAATCAATCTCAATTAAAATTAAACAGCGTGAAAAAACGTTGACAGTTTCTTAATTAAAATTTAAGTAAAAAGAGAAGCATTTCAGTCTTTTTTATGTCTGAGCAAATAAATGGTTATATTCCATAAGTTATTGAGTTATTCATGAGTATTTTATGAATGTGATATATTTCTATGAAACGGTAATCAGTTTATTTAGTTGAATTACATTTGATTAATAAATGTCGCATTCTACTCTGTAGTTGTGAAACTAAATTTCACCGTATCTAAATACTTAATTAAGATTTTAATTAATATCTTGGAGAAGATTTAATTTATCATTTTAAATGCAGTTGTATTTTTTTGTGTGTGTGTGTTCTGGTAATTTCTATTAACTTACACTTGGGAAAAGAAATAATAAGGCTAAATATTGTTTTTTTTCTATCAGAATTCATTAATGTTAACCGTTTTTAATGTTATTGTTAACTATTTAAAAACGAAATATTCACATTTAAAATAAATATTTAAGATCGATCAAAATGAAACCTGGCACTCAATTTTATTCTATTAAAAAATGAATTGCGAAAACTGTTTGTTTTGAAAATGATTATGGTTAGTTGTTCTTTCTTAGTCTTGTGTTCTTCTTTTAACTCCAATAGCAGAAATATGTACTAGCTGTAGTGAATATATTATAAGACTTACACCATGGTCTCCATTAACTGTGATTATAACTAACTAGAATCCCTGTGAACGAGATTGTAGAAAATGAGATTTTCTTCTGAGTGTGTAACTGTGTTAACAAAGGCTGAAAGTTTGTGTTAAAAATCGCGTTTATTGTCATGTAACAGGTGAAATTCTTATTATTTTTAATCAAAAGATTACAAAATGATTTTAAAATAATCTGCTTTTCTTCTTATCATATTAAAAAAGCATTTATAAAAATATCAATATTCAGCAACATAATATGTATAAGTATATAATCGATAAGACAAAAGAAGACAGTAATATAAATCGTATTTTCAGGTAGAAAATAAATTTTGATTGAATCCGAAAAAAAGTACATGCTTGATTCTTTAAAATAAATTATTATAGCAAATAGCTTCAGAAATATAATTTTTTAAATAATTTTTTCTTATGCTTATATAAAGTAATATAAATTTTGATATTTTATCATATGTTCACTTTTGTTCATCATTTGTACTCTTTACTGTCTAAGAGTATCGAGGTCAATATATAATTAAAAAAAATCTTTTCGATATAAGCTTATACAGAAAGCTAGTTCATACCGAAAATACATAGCCATCTCCTGTCACTTTTGCTTTACACTGGAATGCTAATGTATGTTTCATTTAAAAGGGCGCTCTTTCTTCAAATGACACTGTGCTTATCCATTTATATAATTCAAATTTGCGTATTGTCAGATTTAAATATGGGATAACATATTTGTATAGTGCATGTAGTACCTACATTATAAAATATAATCTAGAAAATATAAATTCACCACGAAAGAAAATATACAATAATTCATTCAGAGTTACACCTGATTCCGAAAATCGTTCTTTATCATTAGACATCGCAGGAACCAGTATTATTTAGACACTTAAAAAATTGCTACTACAAAACAAAATTTCTTTCGTTGCCACTTATTTTCTGAAACGTTTCAGAGTAGTTTTTTTAATAGCGACGTAATCCTTTTTCTCAAAACTGAATAATGCTTTTTACAGTGTTATCAATTCTGAATCAAACATTTCCAGCGTGATTTTGAATTCATACTTGTTAGAGTGACGAAATAATATTAATTTTGTTAATGTTCATGCTGTTAATTTATTGTGTTTTTCTATAAAATGTGTGTGCTGAACATAAAAATGTTTTCTTACGGAAATGTAGCTTCCGAAAAACTTATATTCTGATTTATGAAAATATATTAAGACGCTATAAAATCTACTTGGATTCTTTTCCAAAAATCAAATGCAGCCAAAAGGAACATCTTAAGGGGTCTCAGGACTCTTAAAATTGAAAAAATCGTAAAAAAAAAGACCGTTTTCAACACATAATATCTTAAAATGTAATTGATTTTAAGACAAAATTTTATATTGGGATGAAAGATATAAGTATGTTCTTTCATTTCATGTATTTGAAAAATTACAAGATGCAGAATTAGAATTTACAGTGGGCTCCAAAATGTCAGATATTTGACGAGCGGAAAATCGGCATAACAGATTATGTGCACGATTACAAAATAAATTTTGCAAGTAGAAGCAAAATTTCGGGTCCTACTTATGCTTCACATTGTAATAACTACTCTGAACTTAAATAAATTTGTATTTAAATCATTTTTATATTTTTAATACAAAGTTGTATTTAGCTAATGCAAAATTAAGAAATTTTCAACAGTATAATCACCTATAAAGAATATGTTTCTGAATAATAAGAAGGAAATTTTAGGTTCAGTTTATACAAACAAACATGAAATATATGTTTTGAAAATTTCATGAAAAAAAATTCAGAAGTTTTTGAGATATCGTGCGCGTTATGCCCAAAAACGTCATTCAGAGAAAATTGACTTCAAAGTTTCTGAAACGCCGCTTCAGCTATTGAGCGTGTATAATTCTAAAAGCCATAACTTTTGTTCTAATAGGAATTTCAAGGAAACATTTATACCAAAATGTTCTATAGTTTAATATCTAAAAAAATTAAAATTTCGAAAATTTTAAAGCTTTAAGAGTCCTGAGACCCCTTAAAGCCGTATCACAAGACAGTCGTTCGGACCCTTTCCCCCTTTCGGAACATTTCTCCCAACAGAACTTTCTAGTCAGCAATAGTTGCTTGAACTTGATGAAGGCGAGAATTTTGCTGTCTATTCTAGATCGCCAAACTTTTCCGGCATCGCACGGGAAAAGTTGGATATTCACTCAGCGGTGGATCAACTGAGGTAATACGAACGAAATTAGGAATTCATGATTTATATGAATGGATACACTATGACGCAAAAGTTTAGACAATGACGTCATTCAGCTTTAAAATGTAGAATTATGACGTCAGAATTACAAAAACCTGTAAATATATTCAAAAACTGATTTAAAATGCTATGTACAAAAGACAGTCGTTTTATTTGCTATAATACTAATTTTTTTTTCATAAAAATTCAAATGTGCTTGTCGCAAAAGTTTAGACACTATTCTAAATTTCTTTGAATATTCGCTGGCATATGCAAATTTAGAATCGATGATGTCACAAATTTGGAGTACTTAAGTTTTGCAAACGATTGCGCTTCATAGTCGATATGCCGAGAGCTAAAGAAATTCAAGTGAATGGGGTTTCAAGGATTTGGCAGTTAAAAGGTGAAGGGAAGAGCGTTTCTGAAATTTCTGCTATTATTAATAGGTCAAAAAAATCTATTTATCGAGTTTTATCGAGTGGTTCCAAATATAAAGCAAAATGTCGGTCTGGGAGGCCACGTGTGACAAATGTACGAGAGGATCGCCTGATACAAAGACTAGCGAGTACTCAACAAATGAGCGTACGTGGAGTTCAAAGCTCATCGGGACTCTCTGTATCAAAGGATACGATTCGTAGACGAATTTTGGAAAAAGGAACAATCGTTTATAGCAAAATGCAGAAGAAACCAGCTCTGAAACCACATCATAAGTTACAAAGACTTATGTGGGCTCGAAAGCATATGTCATATGGAGAGAAATGGCAGTCAGTCATATTTAGCGATGAAAAAAAGTGGAATCTGGATGGTCCAGATGGTTGTTTATCGTATTGGCATGACTTGCGGAAGGAACCTCGACGTTTTTTTAGTCGCAGACAAGGAGGGGGCTCGGTGATGGTTTGGGCAGCCTTTTGCTATAATGGACAAGTATCTCTGACCTTCACCAGTGGTCGTCAAACTTCACAGCATTATACACAGACATTAGAAGAAAACCTACTGCCATTTGCTGAGCTTCTAGGGGTTCCTCAGTGGGAATTTCAGCAAGACAATGCTTCAATTCACACTGCAAAACATTCAAAATCTTGGTTTAATTCCCATAATATAAGAGTTCTCGACTGGCCAGCATGTAGCCCAGATCTTAACCCTATAGAAAACCTTTGGAGCATCACGTGTCGCAAAGTTTATAGCAACGCTAGACAATACTCTTCTGAAAAGGAACTTAAGACATCTATTGAGAATGCATGGTACGATATCGATCCACAAACTATGCAAGATTTAGTTTCTTCTATGCAATCTCGTGTATATGACGTAATACATAAGCATGGATGCGCAACCAGGTTTTAAAAATTGTTTATTTCGATTTTATTTAATTTGTGTCTAAACTTTTGAGACAGCAGTTTATTTTTGTTACCATTTAATTTATTGCAATATGCACAATTCCACTTTTCTTTGTTATAAATATTGTTTATATGTACAGCACATTAATTTCAAGCAGTGATTTGCAAATTGAATAAATATTTTTCAAAGTATGTAAGAATTTCTTCATTGTCTAAACTTTTGCGTCATAGTGTAGCAGGAAGATATGCAAACCTATCAGGTAACCCTTCCGTATCAACACATAATGCACACTAGTCTATATTATAAAGGACAAACATATATGTGCGTAACGCATATGTCATTTTGCGAATGGCAGCACTTTGAAATTTGAAATGAAATTTCGGTTTTGCAATTTTTTCTACTGCAAATTTTTAAACTTCTAAACATCGTACATTTTCAATTTTTACACCTTCGTTCAGAGAAAAAAATGTGCTTTTAAGTGCAATTTGTTTGAAATCTGTATCTTAATTTCTTTTTGAGATATTAATTTTTTTGTAGTTTTTAATACAAATTTTGTAATCGTGGCAACTGAAGTACTCCATTTATATTGAAAGTAAAGGGAAAATAGTCATGGTTTATTATTTTTATTCATTATATCCTTATTGATGCCATTTTCACATTACAAATAAAAGTAACTTTCTTATAATTTTTGAACAGAAAATGATGTCAGACATTAAAAAAAACAACAACAAAAAAAAACACGCATTCTTCTTCATAAATCAGCTACATTTTAATATTTTTAGATTACGCTGATAAATGAGTTTGAGGCGCTCGGCAAAATGATTCAGTGAGTAAAAATGATATATTTAAACAAAACAATCATTTTTTTTGATAAAACTAAATATTTGACCAATACTATAAATGGCCAATACTATGACAACTAAAGGCAAATTTCTGAATTTTTTTTTTCGCGGGTACTAAGATTAGAACTTAAAGTTTGTGCGAATGTTCACATGAAAAGTTGCATCGGACGTCGTGTCTTTAAGTTTGGAAATACATTCATTAATAATCTGTTGCGCGTTAAAATACTTTCTAATTGTGAATTTGAGTGGTGCGTATGTAAATTATGAGAATGTGAAAATAACGTACAGTTTAGATTTTATGGGGGAAAATTTTATGATGTGACAAAGCGAAATCCTTTTTACTGATTTTTCATCCCGTAGAAACAAACATAAGAGCTCCATCGATAACTTCATCATAATTACTGATCTTGATTACGTAATCTAATATAGTTTAATTTGTCAATAATTTAAGCAGTTGAAGTTTGAAGAAATAATATTTTCTTAATTTTAGGTAAAAAATATTATTTGTTTTAAGAGTTGGATAAGATGATTTTTTTATTGTAATATAATATTTTTTTAGGTTTATTATAAATTCGATCTGACAGTTCTTTTCAAACATTTTAGTAAGTCGAATTTCGACGGGTTCCAACTCGTTACAATAAAAATCGTTTGAAGAACCTGTTTACCGAAAGCAGAACAAGCTGGATGAATATGTTTCATAAAATGTTGGGGAAAATGTTTGTTGTTTATCGTTCTCCCTCTGATACGGCCATTATTTCTAAATACATCTTTAAATTTGTAATCGTATTGGGTTCTGATGTTACAAAAAATAAAGAACGCTTTTCAGAATAGTTAGTAACGTTAAACATGTTGTTGCATATTGGGTTTGCTGTTATATTGTATTTTCCCAGATTAACAGGCTCACCAACAAACGCAAAATTCATTACTTTTTCAAAACCACGAAAGTTTCACCTTGACTGAATTTTAGATAGTGTCACTAAGTAATGAGAGACGAATCAATGACAGTATGCGAATGAGACCATGTCGCCTTACGGTACGTAGCAGGGACGTCACGGGTGGGATCATATGATCTCTATGGTAGGTCAACGTGTTAAGAAACCTCAGTCTTTTACATTGCCTTGTTCACAAATGTATCTGCGAAAGTATTGTAGCACTGTTTTAATTTAACCTGAGTGAAGGCGCGCCAAAAACTTTCACACGAGCAGGAGCGCTTTGTATGTCATACACGACGGGTGGTTTAACATTTAAATGTCGTGAAATGCAAGTTACTTATTTTATATAACAAAAAAAAATGCGCAAAATAATATTAAAAAACTGAATCCATAAAATGTGACTACTAAATACATCAAAAAAAAATTTTTACAATAAAAAGGTATTATATTTTAAAGGCACATTCCACACAAAATAGACTGATATGATCCATACATATGTACTTCACATTTTTGGCATTTGTATTTAATTTTTCTGTCCTTATTCTTGATCGTAGCTTGGACATTTTGCCATGTTAACTTTAAAAGAAAACGGAACACTGAAATCAACACGTGAAAATAGACTGATACGAGAAGTCGCACGAGTATCTCACCCATTGAATACAAATGCAGGAAAACTATTATTGCTGGAATTACCCTAAGAATTCTTTCTCTTCAAGAGAATGATCGCTTACTCACCTGTACTGGGTTTGGATCATTACCTGAAAGAGAGGTGTGAGGTAAGAAAGGATAAATGCAGCAACGGGAATGGCATAAGCTGCTCGCGTGCTCTCATGTTAATATATATAAATACCTTTATGAGTCCATTCTTTTATATGTGTTCCTTTCCGTGAATATCCATAACATATTGAAATTTTATAATGAATCCACAGGACAACGACACCAGAAAGACGTACAAATTTACCAACTTTGGATAATAACGAACAAACAAAATTTTTAACGTTAAGTAAAAATAAATAAGTGTTATGCAAATGTAGTGGGTGCTCTTCAAACTAAAAGTGCCGGAATATAGTGTCATTCTATCCACTGTAAGAAAATATATCGTCAACTACGTACTTCGCGTTCTGAAAAAAGAAACAGTATGTTGAGAATGCGAAATTAAACGTTCTAAATAATACTTTCAAAATATTTATTTTATATATTTTTACAGATTTCTAGTATTTGAAACGATATTGCATTGTTTGTTGTTTAAGTTAAAACTCAACAATTCTGCTAATAAGTCAGTTATATAATAATAGAAATATATATATATTTCTAATCGTTAAATTTTTAGTTTTACATTAAAACCAAGAAGTAATAAAAAAAAAAAAAAACTATAAACATTTTACAGTCAATTAGAGAATTTATTCAGTCAATGCTCTAGAATTCAATTTAACAAAAAAATTAGACTTTTAACTATACATTTAAGAACTATTACCGTTCAAACTTTTGACTATGGAGATATAAAAGAGTATTTAAGTGAATAAAAGCTATTTTGAATAATACGAAGCCTAAAAGCTTTCGCATAGATTTGTTAAATCGACTCCATTTTTATTCCTCCGAAATTATATGTCAACTCTTGGAACGATTGGTTTCACCAAATCCGTCACTGGAACGATAAATGTTTATAACTATGGATTCTTTTTTTAAATTTCGTGTTTAATAAATTTTATATAAGAAATCTTTTCTAAATGTAAAATAAAATTAGATATATTTTACCTCCAAACAATGGAAAGATCCGATCAAATTAAAATGCGACGCTTCTGTTTTCCATGCACATAAAAAATATATAAATAACAATATTTATATTGAATACATACAATTTAATTTATCGAAAACTATATTTTTAATATGATGCGAACGTGTTTTTATAAGTCTATACTAATTCTTTTCTGTGGAGTTTGCATACTTTTAACGCAATATAAGTGATACTATATATTTTCATTTTATTTAGTTAAAGTATATTATTACCTTTTATTGTGGGAGAAATATTTAACGCGCCATAAATGTTCTTATATGATCAGAGATAATATGCTTGAAACTGTTCAAAACATCCATTTATACACTTCATAACTGAAAGTCATATGCTCTCAAAATCAAAATAAACTATATTTATTAGAACTTCAAAAGCGTTTAATGAAAGATATCTAATTCATAAATCTAAACTTGTTGAAAACATTTTGTTATTAAATATTGTATATAAAGTTCTCATTTTGTACACAAATATGGCGTGAAAATGATAAGAACGATACAAAAATAAATAAAGCAGTTCGCGTTTCAAATTCGCAAATATTTTTGTTAAAATTAAATACTTGATATTGAAATTAATATTAAAGTAATCGTTTACAAAATTTGTATATACAGTAGAACCTCGATCCATCGTTTTTCAAGGGTTACATGAATAAAAACGATGAATGCAGGAAAACGACGAATGCGGGTTAACGTCAAAACACGAAAAAAAAAAATTATATGCATTACTAATACATGCGACGTGTACAGTATCTATATTATAAAGGACAAACATATCTGTGCGTAACGCGTACGTCATTCTGCGAATGGCAACACTTTGAAATTTGAAATTAAATTTTGGTTTTGCAATTTTCGCTACTGCAAATTTTTAAACTTCTAAATATCCCACATTTTAAATTTTTACACCGTCTTATACAGAAAAAAATTTACTTTTAAATGCAATTTGTTTGAAAGCTGTATCTCAATTTATTTTTGAGATATTATTTTTTTTACAGTTTTTAATTCCAATTTTCTAATCGTGGCAACTGAAGTACTTCATTTCTGTTAAAAGTGGTTTAGTTATCTTTATTGATTATATTCTTACTGATGCCATTTTTTCATTACAATTAAAAATATTTTTTTCATTCCGTTGATATTGAGTTTGAGACAATAGGCAAAATATTTCAGCGACTGAAAATGACGTCATATTTAAAAGAAAACAATAATTTTATTTGATAAAAAGAGATATTTCCTCTTGAATACATCTAAAAATTATAAAATTCTGGAATTTTTACGCGCAAGTACAGAGATTATACTAAGACTTCAAATCACGAGTGGGAATTTTTACATGGAAAGTTTTAATAGTTGACAAACGTGACTTCAAGCTTGAAAATATATTTATTAATAACCTATTGCTCTTTAAAATGTTTTTAAATGGTTAATAGGGATGTGAAACGTGGAAAATGACTTGATTCGGTTTAGATTTAAGGGGGTGGGGGTGGGGGGGAAATTCTATGATTATGTCAAGGTGAAATCATTTTTGCTGATTTTTCATTCCGTAATACCAAGCAATAATTGATAACTTAATCAAAATTACTTATCTCGATTATATGTTACTTATTACGCATATGAATAAAGTTTAATTTTGCAATAATTTTAACAGTAGAAGTTTATGAAAAAAGTATTTAATTACTCTTAGGTTAAAATATGTCTTTGGAGAGTTAAACTAACAAGTGTAAGATGGATTTTTTATTCTAATTATTTAATTGCTGTCGATGTATTATAAATTTGATGCAACAGCTCCTTTGTAAACCTTTCCTTTCGTCGAAATTCGACGGGATCCACCTCGTACTTATAAATACTAATTTGTTACTTTGAAAACTGTAAAATAAAGAAGTCAAAGTTGTGGAAAATTAATATTTATTTAAAAAATCAGTAATTTTATATTAAGTTTTTTTTTCAGAAGTTCCATATTTATCAGCTTCCTCTCTAATCTCTTTCTTTTTCGAAATTATCGATTTCAGGGTTGAAAGTGATATACCTAAGCGTTTAGCGATGTTAATTTTTTTTTTCTTAAAAGGATTCTTTTCCACTTTATCTATGATGAGAAGCCTTTCTTCTAAAGTTCGGACTTGTTTTGCCATTTTAAAAATTCCCAGAACGCATTAAATTGAAATCGTCACTCTTGAAATTAAACACGCGCACTGCACACAACAGATTAGCCAAGAATGTGAAAAAATGTGGCAGCTGGAGCTGGCCAAAGTGGATGCATCCATCCTCCCTTTTACACAGAATAGAATAACCCATTCTCCAAACAGAGTACCTGTTCCACATCCATTTATTTACACGTACATACATGTTACAATATCAGCGCTAATCCCTGTATTTCCACCCTAAAACAACACAAATGAGTTATTTTAGGATAACAGAAGTAATTCTAGTTTGTATGTCATATGGATCTGCTTGATCTCCAATTTCATTTCGGTGAGGAGAAAAATTTTACAACGATGAATGCGGGGAAACGACTTTTCGAAGAACGATGTATGCGGGTTTCGTTAATATTATTTCAATATAATTTGTGCAGGAACCATAGAAATAAAGCGATCAATGCGGGAAAACGATGGATGCGGGAACGATAGATCGGGGTTTCACTGTATATATATATATATATATATATATATGTGTGTGTGTGTGTGTGTGTGTGTGTGTGTGTGTGTGTAGGATTACTCTGAAAATTATTTAAAGATTCACTTGGCTTATAACTATAAATAAATGCATCTATTAGTTCATCAATTTTATACGATATTTATTATTTTCTCGAACGGATATGATGCTTGGAAGATCACAACAGTTCATCGACATCAATAATATAATACATTTGTAAACATAAACATTGGAATTCACCTAGAATTCTTACTCAAATCTTTTATTTTTTATTTAATGAATCTTCAACCTTCATGTTGAGATAAAACTATAGAACTTCTAAAAAACATAAACATTTCTTGAATTTTACTATTTCTTTATTCGAACCGTTGCCACACATTGTTAGCTTTTCCACGCTCCTCGTGTTGTACTTTTATTTCATATAATATAAGATCCCTTATCGATTCAATAAACCCTAGAGTTATACGAGCTGCATTGTTGGGAATATTTACATTCCCATATATATATACGCAGGAGGAAAGAGATAAGAAAGCAGTAAATATTTCAAACCGTGGAACGTGCTTGGTGGATATTTTTTCACAACATTTAAAACCGGATTTAACAGAGATTCTGAGCATATTCGTTTAGTTCGCAGAACACTTGGACTGTGGAGTGAGATAAAAATACTTCTGACTTCGAAAGAGGGCAAATTCTAGCTTTTAACAAGAGAAGAATATGACTTCAAAGACTTGCTATTAAAATTAAACATTTAAAGATGTCATTTTGTAATTCCTTACAGAATCCAACTATTTATTTTACTACAACATTTACAGAGTGAACGGAAGTTCTTTCGAAACGATCAGAAAGTTTGCTTGTTCGCAAAGTTCCAAGTAAATGAGTGACAGAAAAATACATTGGGAGCCATATCAAGTCGCGCCAGTATCAGTATCGTTTGTAAGAATAAAAATAAAAATGTCGGAAGTTCTTAAAGAGGCAAAACAACACCGGTGTCAACGTTTAATAACTGGCAATAACGAAACTCACACACAGTTTGCAGATAAGCATCTGAAACAACAATTGAATATGCCTAAAATAATCTTCAGTGCTGATAATAAGTTTAATTTTGATATTCCGGTTGGTATTCATTCTTATTGGCATTGCTTTTTAAAGGAAAAAGGCGTATTTCCCACGCGTCAATTAGGCAGAGGCTCCCTAATTCTTTGGGCTGCATTTCCTACGAAAGCAAACTTAAAATTGATTTTCTAGGCGGACAAACAAAATACAAATACCTATATTCATTTATTAGAATGCCCTTTCTTGAACCTGAGTGACACACTTACAGACATTAACAAAACCTTCAATAAGACAAAGCCTACATTTACTTTTAAAAAGACACAAAGAAGTGATTTGAAGAAAACAAAGACACTTAAACTGGATTGCGCAGCCAATTTCCTCAACTTAAATACCATAAAGAACGTTTGGGGTATTATAGGTCACATTAAGTCATGAAAAAAGATCAAACCCTGCAGTATAACTCGAAAGCAGAATTCAAATCTTGCATATGACGTGTTTTGTGATCTCGACAAATTAGAAACCGATGTAAACTATGTTCTAAAATGTTACACTGAAATAATTAAACACAAAAGAAAAATCTATTTCGTTCTTATGATTTTGCCCCCAAAGCATATAGAGTAAAAATGCATCTTATCATATTATATTTTTAACAACTGTTTTAGACTGTTTTCTTTAACTTTATATTGACTATTTTGTTTGATAGAAAAATATTATATGGTTTATATGTGGACTAATATAATTATATTTTTTATTTAGACTATTACATGATCTTTCCATTCGTTTTAATCCCAGGTGTAGATAAAGCAGTGCTTTAGATGACATTTAAAAATATTTGGACCTCAAAATATTTAATAAATCCAACAAATATCGAATTTGAACGCATAGATCTTTCCGAAAAAATTCATGATTACATATGAAGGGAAATATCTGCACACGATATAATATATTAGGAATAGTATGTTCTTTATATTAAAATAACGCCTACTTAGAGGTTTGGCTATTTAATAAAGGAAAGAAAACTTAAGTACAAAATTCTCACATCATTTATTTGTAATAAGAAAAATTGGTATCATAATTGTCTCTAATGGTATATTTCAATTAACGAGTCTTTATATAATTGTTACCCATTAAGTATTTCTAAACATTTATGCCATAATATGGTAGAAAATTTAACGATCGTGAAAGAAACTGGCATTTTGCACTTATCTTAATTCATTATGTTTAGATCAATTTCTAGGGTTTCGTCCATCTCACGAAAACCTTATAGTCGCACTTCTCTATCTATCCGTCTCTCCGTCAAAGAACTCGTTATATTCAGAAACTATTAAACATTCAGATTTTTTTTACACAGAGCTGAATACCCCGTCATACCCAAAATCATAAAATTTTGAAAAAAGTTTTGTTATTTTAAGGGGTCTTGTACCTGTTAAACGCATTGAAAATTTACGAAAAACTTCAAAGTTTCAATTACTCTATCTTCAAAACCTTTCTATGTATAAATATGAAATTATGAATTTTGATTAAACAGATTGTGCTTTATAATATGCTATCATTAGAAATTTATTAGCCTTTTACAGAATTTGTGTATTGTTGAAATCAAAATAGCTCTTTTTTTTTTTTTTTTTTTTTTTTTTTTAAACTCCAGAAGCCATTGTGCGCATGATATATTGAGAAAGTATCTGTGGATTGTAATGAACTTTGGTAAAAATACTAAACAAATATGTGTGTTTAAAATGAACTACTTTTAAGTATTTACAATGTTAATATTTTCAGTTATGTCTATTTTTATTAATTAAAAATATAAAATTTTGATTTTTTTTACAAATTTTTTTTTATATAGTTAGTGAAATAATTTTGGCCTAAGAGTAGTTCATTTTAAACATGCATGTATGTTTAGTATCTTTACCAAATTTCATGACAATGCATAAATACTTTCTCAAGATATCATGCACGCATTGACTTCTGGAGAAAAAAAAAGAGAGATTTTGATTTCAATAATACACAAATTCTGTAAAAGGGTAATAAATTTCTGATGACAGCATATTATAAAGCACAATCAATTTAATCAATATCCAAAATTTCATGTTCATACGTAAAAATGTTCTGAAGATAGACTAATTCAAACTTTCAATTTTTTCGTTAAATTTTGTCGCGTTTAAAAGGTACAAGACCCCTTAATTATATAAAATAATGCAATGGCATCCCACAAGTTTTGGGATTGCAAACCAAAATCTTAATTTCAACCATCTTTCCGTGAACTTGGCAGTGTGTGTTATATCTAGCCGAAAGGTCCTGGGTTCGAAACATGTAGGCGGAAGTTTAAATTTTCAATTTCTTTCATTTAATTGTCCGATGGATTTAATTAAAAGTAATTTTGTATTTTTTAGCCATTTTACGAGTTTATTTTTTCTTTTTATTTTTCTTTCTTTCAGAATTTAACGTATCTTGATAGTATGACAATCTTTCAACTTCTTAAATATCTTATTTAAGTTATTTTACAAAAATTATAAATTAATAAATTATTCTGTTATTTCTGTAAATTAGAATATAAGAAATTTAAAGAAATATAAATTACATTTTACAACTAGTTAAAAAAAATTTCGTATACATTTACTTGGTAAATAATGGTAATCAAATATCCATGAATTGCATGAAAAATTAATTGGTATTTAATGGTACTAAAATATATATTAATTACATGAGGAAAATCAATAAAATTCAGTATCAGTTAAATACATATATAGTTTTTAAAATAAATTACTTGCATAGTAAATTTATTTTACCTTAAAATTTATTTCGAATTTTAGTACAGATTAACACCCACTTTTGGCACCATTTAGTGAATGTTTGGAAGGAGGAAGAATTAATATGGAATTTTTCATAATTATTTTAGCATTTTAAATTTGTTTTCAACGTTTTTTTTTTTTTTTTTTTTTTAGTTAAAAAAAATATATTTTATTCACACCTACGCTAAATTTATGAAATTCCTGAATCTAAAAATACCGTTTTCTTTTTTAAATAATATTTTTAATTTGATTAAAATTTTAATTATTTTAAAATTAAATGCAATGCTGATAATATTTAAGTAAGGATTTAATAATGAAAAATTAATAATTTTGATTAATTAATTTAAGAGTAAAGTGTCTTAAAAAGATATTAACGATACCCTCTGTGCGATCTGCTATCACACATACACGCTTCTTTTTATTTCACATACGCTTTCAAAAAAGTTTAAATATTTATTTATTTATAAACTTTATTTTAATTACTGGTTTCTGACATTATTCACGCTAATTTTAAAATCAGAGGTAATTTAGATTTTACATATATTATAAATTTTACTATCAACATAAAGTAATGTAAATTAAAATATTTTATATCCTCTTCTTAAAAATATTAATAGCATATATAATTGATATTATTCAGTTTCAATACAAAACAGGCATCTGATCGTAATTAAATATGACTCTGATTTGAATTTAAAATAATTGGATGTCATACGTATGAATATTTGTCTGATATAATATGTAAATTTCAATATACTTTATTTTTAGTGCTCAAAGAATAATTGTGAAGCCCTAAATATCCTAAATTAATTAAAGTTAATATATCACATTGCTTAAAAGTTTCATGGCCACACCTCATGACTGAATTGATCAATATTTAAAATCAATAATAAATACATTTACTGGTATTTTAAACTGGTCTTATTAAAGATACGATCGATAAATATAAACCTACTAAGCATTTTGTATTATTAAATGTTGCAAAAAAACTTTCAAATTGAAAAATATGTGGCGTGAAAAAATTAATTCTGCACTCTCGATGACATTAAAAAATATTAAAGCACGAGTTCGGAATAGGCACATATCCAAAAATTAATGAATTTCAGTAAAATATCCTTCCAGACCATTTAATCATTGCACTTCAATGAAATAAGGGTCACTCTATACATAAACGTTTTAGAAATAAACGTTCTTATTTTAAAATAAATGTTCCATTGAATCTTAGGAAATTAATAGCGAAAAACAACTTAAGTAATAAAACTCAGATCTTTTCCAGTGTTTACTATAAATAAAAGAAAATATATAAGAATGGGTTTTAATGCTTTATAATAATTGAAGCTATATTGTTATTTTTTTCCATTGTATATTTTTTGACATTTTTAGCACTAATAGTGAAAGAAATTTAGAAAATTTCGTTAAGCTACAGTAGAATTATTGACATTATTTACTTATTTTTTCATTTATTTACCGAATTACGTAAATATTTACATTTATTTGCTTGTTTATCTTTATATGAATAATTAAGATTTTTGTAAATAAATCCCCTCTGTAAAGAGTTTCTAAACTGAATTTTTTTTTTCAAGGAATTAACCGCAATTTGAAAATTGTAATATTTGTTTTATTACCCACACAACACATACGTCCAGATTATATTCAGTTTTCATCTACTATTTCCGAAATACGTCTATATATGTAATTTGGACGTATACAGCCAGCTAAAATACGTTCAGAATTTGTTGAATGTTTGACATAGACGTAACTACGAAATAACTACAAAATATGGACACCAGTTTAAGACCATAAATTGGATGAAAACGCAACTAATCCAATTTTCGTCAACTCCCAAACTAAACCTTCACCTGTTTGTCCAATTTTCTGTTTTAATAACTTAAACTGGATGGAAACAGTACTAATCTAATTTTCGTTAATTCCGGGACAAAAACCTGACCTCGTCATGTACGGACATAATCTGGACAAAAACTTAACCTATCAACCGCCATCTTAAAATGGCGGCATATACAGACTTAGGCCTCATTGACCGAAACTTGTATTATTTATTTTTGTTTGTTTTATTAATTTTTTATAGAGCTTTCAACAAGTAAAGAATTTAATGCATTGTTTATTTTTACCAGAATATCACTTTGTGGAGTTACGCTCCGCATCAATCAATCAACGTGTGGAAGATTTGTTTATCTCATCGCGGAAATCAAAGCCATGCGGAAATAGTGAAAATGAGTGTGAATGCAGGTAAGTAAATTGACTTTGTTTTCTAGATTTATTGTGTTTGTGTGCATACTTTACATAAAACATTTCTGTCACGATTTTGTGTTTTGTTATTTATTTGATTTATCAATAGTTTTGACTTTAGTCTGGACTTTTTGGAGAGATCAGCGTTTGATTACGTAAATAAGAATACTTTGTTTACATGATTTTTCTCGGTCATAATGCAGTTTTATAAAACTAAAAAAAAAAAAACATTTATTGGGTTGAAACGAATTTTACATTGATTTAGGGGCATATTTAAAAAAAAATTCTTTGACAATTAATATATTATGTGTTGCAAGTACGCAATTTCTAAAAACTTCCCATTTGATAGCAACTTCTTTTTTTGACTGATTTAAATTTATGTAATATCGAGTTCTTACTAAGACACCAAACTTTTTATATTTTAAATTTTCTAGTGCTCTAATGAAAGATCATTACTCAAATGTTATTCATTCATTATCATATTGTAATGTGAACTTATTTACTTAATACTAATAATTTTAAAAGAAAGTCTGAATTATTTTGCTGAACAACATGAATTGTTATATTATTGTGTGCATGAAAAATGTATGAGGAATTTTTACTAGTATGTTCTAGATACAACTGAAGGTTCATTTCACAATTTTTAAAAAGGACAGGATGCATTTTGCCAATTTTAGAATAAGCAGGGTGCTGTGCCGTTAAATGATGGCATAAAAGAAACAGTACTACTAGTGTTCGTATATATGTGCCTTATATGTATCAATATATGCATATTATTTACTTCTTGGATGCCATTTATACATTTTATATCATATTTATATTATATAGGGCTGAAAGTAGGGGAGTACAGAGAAGCAGAGGGGGTATGTGCCAGGATTGCAAAAAAGCCGGCTAAAATTTAACAAAGCCACGCCGGTGGCTTTTATTGGTTTTAACCGGCTTTTTTTTTGGTCAAAATTGGCTTTTATACAGTGAAGCATTTTAATTATAAATGACACATTTTTATGTGTTTTTTAGTTAGGTTTAAAGGCATTTAATTGAGGTAGAAATCAATATAACCCAATTTTTCAATATAATGAAGACATTAATATTGGAATAAAATGCCTTACCAATTGTTTTCTCTGGTTTACACTGACCTTAAAACTGTTCCATTTTTTTAATTGTTCTCTTTATTTTATGCACACTTACATGTACTAAAATTTCCTCAAATGTTACATTCTTCCTAATTTCTCTTTCAACATTGTTCATTCTACGATTTTAATCTGTCCGTATGGACATATCTGGAATAAGTTATATAACAGCAGAAAAACTTTTTACTATATCATTTTTATAAGTTAGAATATCAATTGCTTATTACTGAGTGTTTGTTCTCAAGTATTAAGATAATTTCAGTTATTAAATACATATGTGCTATTTAGTTTTAATCAATTTTAAAAGTAAATATCAGTATGTAAGAATATTTCTATTTTGATGTGTGATATTTTCTTATTCTTTCATATAATCTGTAAACTGTGTGGTATGTGTAGAACTATGATAAAGAATTCCAAACCAATACTTTGGAGTCTAATTTAATATATTCTTCTGAATATTTATAATTTTTTTTTCTGACATAATGCCTTCACAGTTGCATTCTAGCAGTTATAAGGACTTATTTATTTGACAAAATTTAATAGAAATTTATATTTTTTTAGTAGAAAATATTTATAAATGTGTTAAAAATAAATTAATCCAAATTTTATATGAATTATCTATAGACCACCTTTTTGAAAAATAAAAGCCGGCTTTTTTTAATTAAAGCCAGCTTTTTTTAAGTGGCTAAAACCAAAAAAAAAGCCGGCCGGCTTTTTTTGGCCTGGCTAAAAGCCGGCAACCCTGGTATGTGCTCCGGGTGCCAGAACGAAAGGCGAAGGGGGGGGGGGCACCAAATGAAGATTTTGTTTGTCGTTTCATACAAAAATGCAGGGAGCTGTTTAGGAAGAAACTGGGTCCTTTAAAGGACCTTTCACAAAATTTTTATTTCAAAACAGGACCCTTCACAAAATTTTTCAAATCAAAACAGGACCCTTCACAAAACTTTTCACCTTAAAAAAGAACCCTTCACAAATTTCCTTGTCTTAAAAATAAGCCTTTTACAAAATTTTTTAGCTGAAAACTAAAACTTTCACAAATTTAATCATTTAACAGTGAAATCTGGCCTGTCACTTTTACATATATAAAGAAAATATATGTATTTTACATGCCTATATCTTCTTAAAAACATATAAAAAAGAACCTGAATATAATGATAATTTTTAATTCACAAAATTAGGACTAGATTTTTCACAAATGTAAAAAAAACTGTTCACAATTTCACAAAAACAGGACCCTGAGAGAAAAGTCTGGACAGATCCCTGAAATGTATATATCCTTAAAGCAGAATACTTTGCAGTGTTCTGCTACAAACTTCGTCTGAACAAAAATGTTCTGTGGGAATTTAAAAAAAGAAAGTCACAGGGATTTTTCTTAATACATGAAGAAGTGCAATGGCATCTTTTATAGGAATGCAAAATACATTTTGTAAAACGCTGACATACTCAACCGAAAGAAACTATTGGCAAATTTTGTGATTTTACTGTGGTCAAATGATGAATTTCACTGTTTTTTCCGACAATCAATTGATTTTCGCAATATTTCAGAATTTTCCCTCTGTCAACTGGCGAATTTGACGTTTTTTTCTCGGACCCAATCATCAAATTTTGCGACTTTTTTTCCCACAACTGGTTGAAGAATTTCGAGATATTTTCTACAATTCACTGACAAATTTTGAGATTTTTAACTGCAACTGGTGGTTGAATTTTGCGATATTTTTCTTTGACCGTTTGGTAAAAATCGTATTTTTTTTCACATGACTGATCCATGAATTTCATGTTTTTTACCACCAACTGATTGGCAAATGTTTCAACTTTTTCTTGCTACAGATTGGAAACAATCATTGTTTTTTTTTCGTGACTGATCAAAGAATTTTGTGATTTTTCTGACAATTTTTTTTTTTTTTTTTTTTTTTTTTTTACACGTGACTCATTCGAATTTCATTATATTTTCTTTTTATCGATTTGCAATTTTTTTCTCTTTTTCTTGCGACTGATTGAATCAACGAATTTCCGATTTGTTTAAAAGATCAACTAAAGGATTTTGCAATTTTTTAGTTGCGACCAATGGGCAATTTTTGCGATATTTACTTTCTACTTATTAGTAAACTTTGTCGGGTTTTTTGCGACCGGTTGGCAAAAATTGTGAATTTTTCCATGACTGGTCGATGAATTTACAATTTTTGATGATTTTCACAGGCCGTTTTCGCGACAGATTGGGGAATTTTGAAAAATTTTCCTTGTACCGATAAGCAAATTTTGCAGCAGCTTCTTGCAACCAATTTTAGAAAATCATACATTTTCTCTGCTACTGATCAACGAATTTTGCAGCTTTTCTGACGAGACACTGATGAATTTCACAATAGTTTCTTTCTACTGATTAGCAATTTTTTCCGCTTTTTCTTGCAAACGATTGGTAAAAATTTCGTTTTTTTTTTTTTTTTTTTTTTTTTGTGCAACTGATTGACTAATTTTGCATTCTACCCACGACAGATCAGTGAATCCCGCAGTATTTTCTTTCAGTCGATTGGAAAACTTCGTCGCTTTTTTGCGACTCATCGGCCAAATCTCGAAGGGGGGGGGGGGGTTGCACGACTGATCAATGAATTTCCTATTTTTCCTGACAATCCGCTGACGATTTTTTTTTTATACCTGTGACCAATTTTTAAATTTCGCAATATTTTTCTTGAACCAATAGGCAAATTTTTGTGGCTTTTTCTTGAGACCACTTAGAGAAAATCATGAATTTTTTCCGCTACTGATCTATGAATTTCGCAGTTTCTTCCGACGATCTACTGATGAATTTCACAATTTTTTAAACCGCGACAGATTTGCAAATTTCATGATTTTTTTTTTCTTGTATCATAGGCAAATTTTGAGGCTTTTTCTTGAGATCGATTAGAGAAAATCGTGGGGTTTTTTTCGCAGTTTTTTTCCTTGGTGCACTGACAAATTTCCAGGTTTTTATCTGTAACTGATTGGTGAAAATTGTGGATTTTTTCCCCGCAACTGTTTGTTGAATTCTGTGTTTTCCCACAACAGGCTGAAGAATTTCATGATTTGTTCTCCATGATAAACTGACGAATTGCACGAGTTTTTCATATGACCAGTTGTCATTTCACAATCTTTTTAAATGAAGAATTTGGCGATATATTTTTTTTCTTTTTTTTTTCAGCCATTGAGTGCAAATTTCACAATTTTTTCTAAGACTGAATGGTGAATTTTCTTGAAAATGAGGATTTGAAATGTTTTGCGATGTACATTACATTTATAAGCATATTCTGCTTTGATGGTATATATATACATATATATGAAATACAAAGAAGCTTGCAAGCTGATGTTAAACATATGGAAGCATTGTTTTCAAATTTGTGAAAGTAACTTTATATATATATATATATATATATATATATAATCTACAACCAAAATTGAAAAAGTAAACACTAGCCCGGTTAGAATTGAATCCTCAGCTATTCTAAGCAAGGCAAAAAAATCATTTAAAACTATTAATATGCAAGTGAGAAATTTTAAAAAGAACGCTCCCAGAGGTTTAACATTAGCATTCCAAACTTCTACGTGTGACTAGTGTAGGCTCTAAATGCTCAAGCTAATGTTAATCCTATGGGAGCATTGTTTAGATACATCTTTCTAGCATTTTAATTATTATTAAATGATTTTTTATTTGCATAGGTTACCTGCGGTCGATAATTTTTATTGTGCATGAGGAGGAGGGGTGAGGGAGGGGCGCCAAAATCCATGTTTGCTCTAGGCGAACCTAGGCAAAAAAATGCCTAGTTTCGGCACTGATATTATCTGTCACATTTGACTATAACTGGGCCATATGTGTCACAAAATGTTATAGTTAAAAACATCTTAATGTTATTTTAATGTCATATTATGCTTTATAATGTCGCGATAAATCCTGGTTGATTGGTGATTCATTCTTGTAATAATGAATAATGTAATGGTGTAATAATGTAATTTTATGTTATGAAGCATTCAGGGTTCGTTGATATCTATCATCATATATATCTTGATATATATCCGATTTTTTAAAATATCAAGATTTTTGATATTTTCGATATTTTCAAATTCTTTACATTTATTTTCAAAATATCAAGATGTTTGATAGTTTGTATATTGATATTTATTTTCAAAATATCACCGTGCAAGGTAATTTTGATATTTTTCACAATCAAACCAAGTGTAAATGAAATTTTCACCTGTTATTTCACCAGTTGACAAATTTTGTGTTTTTTTTTTATTTCCTTATGACCGATTGGTGAAATTCGCAGGTTTTTTTTTAAATTTTTGCAGAAGTTTGCAGATCTTTCTTGCGACTAATCCACAAATTTCATGATTTTCTTTTACATGAACAGTTGGTGAATTTCTGAATTTTTCCCTTTGATTTACTGGCAAAACTCTCAAGGTTTTTTTTTTTTTTTTTTTTTTTTTTTTTTTTATGCGATAAATCGATGGATGAGTATCTTGATTTTTTTTCATGCATCTGATATATTTCACGTTACTTCCCTGAAACCAAATAATTAAATTAATATTTCTTATAATCAATAGATATAAAATAATTAAAATGAGCCAATAGGTGCATAAAGGGCTGCCGACTCCTGCCAAATTGGCCTGGAGTCAACACTATCTTTACATTACTGAGTAGCTATGTTCTTTTATAGTACAATGCACATATAACATTGGTTGTGGAAAGCACATTTATCAGGTGCTAATTTCTTTTGTTTATGTAGTCCTTGGATACGTAAATTAAAAAACATAAAACAATTTTACATGCCTGGTGGTTGGGATTTCAGCAGGTGTAGCGTGCCTGAATTTTAAGGTTTAGCCCACAAACTAATAAAAATGTTGATATTAAAAATAATTGTTTAAAATTGTGAGAGTGAATAGTTAAATGTAATGCAATTATAAAAGTTCAGGGATGGCAAACCTTTTCACATTCGCATGCCAAAGGTTTCCAAAAATATACTTTATGTAACTGTAATGTGCCAACGAGCCCCCCCCCCCCCCTGCCTTATAAAAAAAATAATCAATAAACAGTAATGAATCAAAATTACTTGTAATTAGGGATGGGACAAATAGTGATGTGGCCAAATAACCGAATATTGAATATTCGGCAGCCTAATACCAAGTTTCTTTTCCAACAAAGAAAATAACTTTTGATTATATATACATACATAGTTTAAAATTTTAAAATGGAAAAAAGATTTAAAGACAAATTTATGTTCTATTAATAATCTGTTTAAATTTCTTTATTACTTGATTTAGGGTGAAACTCCCAGTAACTGACACATTAAAAATTATTCTTCAAATCACTATTACAAAATTTTAAATCCTTTCTACCTTTTTTTTTTTTTTTTTTTTTTTTTTTGAATGGATGGTAGAAATACATTTAAAAATTACTGTTGACAAAATTTTGAAAAATTATATATTGTATTATTAAAAATAAATGTTTTTCATAAATATGGTGAATAACTTCAGTAACTGACATAACCCCATTTTGAAAAACCAATAACTGACACAAAATGAGCCAGTGTTTCACACTTTACTTGCAACGAAAAAAAAAAAAAAAAAGAAAGAAAAAATATGCTTTAAAAATACTTTAATATTTATTATAAAAACAAATTAATTAAACTTTATATATGATATCAATATCATACTACAGATGTGTCTCTCTTTTCATGTTTTAAATTATTAGTAATGCAAGTATTCAATAAATGACATTTATGCACCTGTAAACTGACAAATGGTGTTAGGCTCTGATAGGACAACTTAAAATGTAATGGTGTTGATTACAAGATAAATTTATTATGGTTTTTTTTGTTTTGTTTTTTAAGCAGTTCAAAAAGATTTCAACTTTCTTTAATATTACCAATAATTAACTACTCTGTCGGAGACTGCTGAAAAGAAATTGATTCACTCACCCGCCTTCCCAGTTCAGAGGTGAAATGTTTCAATGCTGCAGAATTGCCGTTCATAGTAGCACTAATAACCAGCAAACATGCAACACAATTTACTTTTGCATTCATAGAGACCACTACCAGTGGAAAATTGGATAACTAATTTAAGTAAATTTGAATTTTTTGTTTTTATTATGGATTTTAGTTACATCACAAATTGTGATGCAATACCTTATATATCAAACCCTAATTATAACATCCTCTATTAATTTTGTAATAAGTTCCTCTGAATTGCAGTAGTTATAAAACTTGATATATTAAAAAAATCATAATTTGCAGAACAAAAAAAAAAGTTTATTTCATGCATTGTATAGTTCCAAGAAGGGATAGATATTAGAATTTTTCTTCTACTGCTTCTACAGTAAATGTTAAAGTTTTGCCACAAATATGTTTAAACCAATTGAACTTAAAGAAATAAAAATAAAATTCGAACAATATGATACTTAAACTAATCTAAAAACTTACATTCCATTCAAATGAAATGGAAATAAAGCTGAGACTTTTTTAAAGGTTTGCATTTTCCATGTATCTTTGTAATTTAAGTTTTTAGGGTAGTTTAAGTATCCTATTGTTTGAATTTTATTTTTTTAAATTCATTTGGTTTAAACATATTTTTTGCAAGACTTTAACATTAACTGTAGAAGCAGCTGAAGAAAAATTATAATACAGGACTCCCTCAAATCTGCAACCGCCTAAAATCCGCACATCATCGCAGATGTAAACAATGAAAATTTCAGTTAAGCTGTAGAGGCAAAGTAACAGGATTTTTTAGTTTTATATAATTTCGTATGTATTTTAATATGTAATTCTCGATAATATGATGAGACTAAACTCGTTGTTTTTCATAAAGGAAATAAAAATTTATTACTGAAAAAAAAGAAGGATATTGCTGATATCACTGCTAGTCAGCCTTTTAACCAAATATATATATGTATTAATTTTTTTTTATAGTTATTAACACTGGCAAACCTGAAATAAAACTTCCTTACTTTTTGATTTTGATGTGAATTAATAGGGTTACCTTTATGAGGAAAGTGTCATTGAATGATTCAAGGAAAATGTATCTCATTTTTTATTGCATATTTAATTATACATTATTAATTATTTATTTGATCTTTACCTTTAATAATTTAATCATTTTTTTAATTATATTACTTTTTATCATTTTAGTTTATTACTTAACTTAATTATTTTAATATTTTGCTTTAATTCAAACATCCATTATACATTTGATTGCATTATTACATTCAAATTATTGTCTAAAAAATGTTAACAAACCAGAAATCCACAAAATTCTAAAATCTGCACAACCTCTGGTCTCAAGCTGCGCGGATTTGAGCGAATCTACTGTATCTATCCCTTCTCGAGCATAAAAAATGTGTAAAATAATTTTTTTTTCTGTTCTGCAAATTATGTTTTTGTTTAAAGATATATATGACTGATATATGATATAAATATTTACTTATATGGCTCATATATGAGCATTTGGCTTATACATATTGTGCATGATGTTTGTATGATGTATATATAAGCTTGGTGATGATCTTTAGCAAGTTTGAAACTGCTACCTTGACATAATTGTAATTGAGGAGGCTGCTATAACGAGAAAGCACCAAATTTTATTTGATTTTTCTTTTTTTATCCTTACTTTATATAAATATAGATCTTTAAATACTCAAAATAAAGGACACAGTTGAACATTATAAAGTACTTGACTTTTATGTATTTTGTAAACATTGCATCAGTAGTTGTTTGTTTAAAAAATAATAATAAAAATTTGATAAATAAATTAAATTAAACACTGGCTAGTAATTTTTAAAAATACATAAATGTTTTTTTTAATATCATTCAAAGCTGGATGAAAAAACTTCATTTTATTATGAAATAATACAAGATGTCTGATGATGCTACCTGTAAGCAAAAATTAAAACTAAAATTAAATTATTTTTAATTTGCATCTAACGTTATGAATTATTGATATGTGCTATTAAATACAACCCATCTTTTCATTTTAGTGAATTATTATTCTTTTTATTTATAGGCTTTGAAGCTGCTGTCTGTTAAATATAATGAAAATAAGTCTGAGAAGCATTAACGTAGAACAGAGTTTTCCCCAAACAGTTTCCTCAGGATCATCCTGCCTACTTTATAGTAATGAAATATAGCATCCTTTTTGCCTTTCAATGAAAAATATATTTTATATATGAATTGTAAAAAGAAAATATTGTTGTCAACAAGAGCCAGATTGGAAAATAAATAAATAAAACTTCATTTTTGAAAGTATTTCTTGCATCTTTATTGTATATTCCTTTATAACAATGATAATATATGTACTCAGTTCACTAAAGATTTTGAATAATTTTAAACTAAAAGTTTGTACATAATTTTTAACCATATTTTATGCATGAAAATATTTGATAAATTTCATTTTTAATGCTTAAGCAAAGTTTAAATAAACTTTGATTTCAAAACACTACTTAAATACACTGAATATATTGTTTTTGTTATTTTATAATATACTACAAATAATCAGGTTAATCTGAAATACATTTGATAATTTACATATTTAATTGTACAAAATGTAAATTCATTTATAAATGATTATTCAATATTTAATTGAATATATGATATTTAATTAAGAGCACAGATTAATTTTTTAAGACTTAGTTTGGTGATAACATAAATAAAAATCAGTATTTAAATGAATAAGTTTTGGTGATATACTAAATTTTGTACTAGTACTCGTATCTTTGCTTTACAATAATATATAGTGTATAACAATATGCAATAATATTTTAAATTTACCCCCCCCCCCCTCTCCCAATGGCTTTTCAAAAGAATTTTCCTTTTAGTGAGTCTTGTAAACACTAACTCCCTAACACTATTTCACAAAGTTAGCTTAAACTGATTGATATAATTAAAAATATATTTTTTGAAATCTATTTATAATGTATATGAAACCATTTTACTGATATTGTATTCTGGCATGTAACACATACGTATACTGTTAGATTTAATTTTTGTATTTTTTTATTATAATCCCCATATGTTGTGCATATTGTTGTTTGATTGTTTGCAAAAACTTTCATGAGATACATAGTGAAAAATAAGATGTAAATTATTTTAAAGTACAATACTATTATTTTTCATGTACTCTAATAGCAACATTTTTTAAATATAAATCACATGTTGATTAAATCAAAAGTCTTCGTTCTTATGATAATATTTTTTATAATTTATTTTTAAAATTGATGCATAATGTGCACCTACAAATTTTGATAATTTTTCTTCTATCAAAAGTTATTGTTACATACCAGAATATACAGTATGTATTTTTACATTAATCAGTGAAAAGTCAATTACTAAAATAAATGAAATGGAACTATTTTTTTTTAATAATCCATGCATGAGTAATGGAAGGTTAAAAGGTTAATCTTGCAGTCCAGGAATATATATATATATAATTTTTTTTTTTTTTTTTTTTTTTTTTTTACATAAGGGAGTAGGTCTGCATATGAAAAACAAAGTTTGCGCTCGTATTACATTTTAAATTTCTTTAATGATATTTCAAAATATTGTTTGTTATTATTATTAAAAATGTAAAATAATTTTTTTGCACACCTGGCAACAAATGCAAATTTCAGTGTGTAAAATTTTATTCACAATACATAAAAGTTGTTAGGGAATATCGCATTTTCTTCCATGGATTAGCAGCATTTGAAAAACTCAAAATTTTCAATTGCTTTGATACATTCCATTCTTAAGGGTAACCATCCTTAAAAGGAAAATTATATTCCCTGTTAGAGCTATTTTAATTCAAGTGAAAAAAAAAAGTGGAGTAGTTGAATTTACAAAGAATTTAAATGATTTAATTGAATATATGATATTTAATTAAGAGCACAGATTAATTTAAAGAAAAAAAATAAAAGAAAAAATCCATTGTTCACAAAATGTAAAACTTTGCAGTTGACGATATTGTATGCTAATGAATAATATAATAAAATTTCTAAATACAACGGCAAAATTCTACGAGTTCTAGCCATCAATAATTTGATTTTAAAATCTTCATCTGATTTAATTACAGATGATTAAGTAAAGCGAAGTTTTCCATTAAAAATTAGTGCTAGCTAAAAATTGTAGCAGTTGACAGCTATGCAAATATAGGACCTTTTTAGAAGCATTATCATCACCAATGAAAATGTAAACGAAAACCAAGATATATATATTTTTTTTTCCAGGAGAAATAGTATATAAAATAAAAATGTGAAGAGTAAAAATAGCAGAAATGCATAGATTTCTAGAATCTAGAAATGCACAAAACATAAAAGCCAGTATGCTGGTAGGTATCTTACATTTTTCATTTCCTTATTATCCATAGAAAGTTTCTGATAATGAAAAATAAGATTGTAAACATTAAAATGTGTCATTTCCTTTTACTAAAATAAATGTTCTGAAATTAGTAAACTATTTTATGGCATATATATATGCCATAAAAACTGTTTACTATATGAAACCGGTTTTTGTTCAAATTTAAATGCTTTCATTCGGCTCAAACAAAACAAGCCCCTGGAACAGGGACCAAATTCATTAACATCACCTGTGCATTTTTTCTCTAAATGAAAGTGATCTGCTTATGTTTAAGCATTCTGAAGTAGCATTTCATTGTATTATGAATTAAAAACTGTATTACTAAACATTTTCTTCTTTTTTCGTGAAAGAACGTAGTTGTGTTTGGGCCGAATGTAGCGGATTAAAGTCTGGTATAGCCTCTGTTTTTCAAATCATGCTATAGCATATACTTTAGGAAAATATATTTTCTTTAAAGATCTTAGAAAATTAAAAGTATCATAAAAAAAAGTTTATTAGCAATATGTATAAAATATATATGCTTTTACTGATTTATATGAATGAGTCCTGGTAAGGAATTAATTTAAAATATTTAAGTATTTAATATGATTTTGGGGGAAAAAATTCTAAGTAAATTTCTATCAAATTTATTTATATTAAAAGCTTTTGTTATTTCAGTTTTTTAATATAACGCCTTTTTTAATATAACATCCTTGCCTAGGGGAGATAACAGATTCGTCTCATTTTGGTCCAAACTACGTATTTTGGATCAATAAACACATTCAGATTAAAGCTAAAAGGGGTCTATATTTCGTCCAAATGTGGGTGGTATTTTCGGACGTAATATGGACAAATTTTGGACGCCTATATTACAGCCAAAATTCGTGTGTATTTTGTCCGGATGGAGGTATTTTTTGGACGTAATATGGACAAATTTTGGCTCATCCGAATTTTGTTCATTTTATGTTCATTTTATGCTCATTTCATGGCCCAAAAGACGTACTTCTTACGTAAAGGGGGGTGACATTTGGACGTAATTTGACGAAATTTAGTTGAAGTCCGGAGGACTTTTAGACTTCAATTGGACACGTCCATTCATCCAAATTGCGTACTTTAGGCGAAAATTGGACGAATCTGTGTTGTGTGGGTAAATAAATAAGCCAAAGATTACGCTTTATTATTAGATATTTAAGTTATTTATAAGAATGCTAAATATGGGTACTATAAGTAACAGTCATTATACAGGTTGAATACAAAACGTGTGCTTGAGTATACTTTAATATGATGTATCCACTTCATGAAATTTAAACTACTTCGAAGTCATACTTTTGCTTTTTTATCTACCACATTATTTAAAACACTCTCTAATTTAATAAACTATGCTAAAAAACGCTTTTATTTTTCGTTATCTAACTACTATTTTTGGCGTTTTAAATAGCCAAAATTAATGAAAGTTATTTTTTATCACATAGCTTAAATGATTCAATGACATACATCATGACGAAAATGAATAAATACTATAAATCAATATCAAATAAATTTACAAGAATTTTAAACGCATTTTATTAAATATAAAATCAACAAATATAAACTTTCATAAAATATTTTAGGGCTAAATATTGCATAAAGCTCTCATAATGAAATATATGGGACATTATTTAATTCAGTGCTGTAAATGGCATAAAAAAATATCTGAGTATCACTGTGGAACAGGAACATATACAGAAATTTAAACACACTACGTAATAAAATGAAAATTATATAAGTTTTAAATTGCATGCCACACTGTGAAACTCGCTTCCACCTAGTATCAATCAGTCCTGTAAGAGAATTATTTTGTATGACTCCGGAAATCAATGAGAAATGCAGGCACAGATGTCATATACGGGTTTGGCTCGATTTTATTTACGAAAATTTGGCGACTATCTCGTTTTCGAGTACCAACTACATATATATTCTTAAATTATTTTCTGTTATTTTAAGAAGGAAATAACAATAAATAAACGATAAAAATAACGAAAATAAAATTTAAAAAAATATTAATAGAGGAATACAATTTTTATAATTTAAAAAAGACAGTAAAAGTAAATAAACAATCTATTAATAAACAAACAATAATAGCCTGGTTACCATGCCAAGCAAAATAATGCCATTTTGGCGGCAATTAGGTACCCCGGTACATATATGATACCTGAGCCGAATTGTGCACAGCATAATCTATACAAAAGCGGTTGTTGTGCAGATTTGTACATCCTAGTAAGAATAACTATAAATGGCCCATACTCTATGCTCCTGAAAAGGCATGTTGTATTGATGTATATGAAATCTCATTATGTTTGAAATATCGAAACATCCATAAGATGCATTGAAAATCCCTTCTATTTATTGTCTATAATGTTCAAGAATTCTTAGTGTATACCTGTAAAAGAACTGCGCATGCTACATGCTTAATTTTGTATAATGAAAGCTCAATACTATACCCCAATTTCGTTTAACAATTATATGGCAAGTCGAGTATAATTGTGTGTACACTAACACTCGTAATATTCCGAATGTTAGCGTACAGACAATTTGAACACAAACGTTAAACCACAAACATTTAAATAAATATTAAAAGTTGTTTAGTTAATGCGTGTCTTACATTATACGTTTACAGGCATGTCGATATTTATAAAGCATTAATTGTATCAAAAATTGGTCTATCACGCATGTATGTGCTGTACTTGTTAAATAATCATAATATAGTTTCTTAGAAACGATTTAATTAAGCATTTAAAAATACATTTATTAATAAACATGTCATTTCACATTCTATTTGTTAAAAAACATGTACTTTTATGTTATTTAATAAAAATCCAATATATTTCTAAAAGACTATTCTCTTGTATGCATCTATTCTAAAACATTCTCATTATTATTCATATATAAAGAAAAAAATAATTAAATGATAAATGGCGTGCTTTTCTATAAAACGATAATAAATGTATTTTTAAATATTGAATTTACCTCTATATGACTGGCTGGGACAGCATCTGTCACGCTTTAAGTTGACAAGGACCTTAAATCTCATTTTTTATCCCACTGCCAAGAAGGGTTATGTGTTTCACGCGTACCTGGGTATGTGGATTTCTTTATACACTCGACACATTCCAACGGCTGGATGGATTTTAATGGATGAGGTCTCTATCAATTCATGTTAAGCGTCCGATGGTTATAGGCTAGATTTTGTTTTTATAAATTCAAAATGGCGGCCGTAACATACAAAAATGGTGGTAGAGACGAAAAAAAATTTTTTATGCACCCTATTGAGTGGCATATCATTGGATAGGTCTTTGAAAATGAAGACGATATTTCATTGACTATTTTACAGTCAGAACATCCGTTTAAATATTACACGACCTGGAAGTTGTGTAGGCAGGATCTCTAGCTTTACTGCTACTCTAAAATTCATAGACATTTAGAGGCCTCATCAAAACAGTGTTTATATATAGGAGCTAACAATTAAACACAACTTAAAAGTAATCAATACAAATTAATAAAAAATAGGTAAATCCTTCTATATATAAAAAAAAGTTTTGATTTGGAAATGGACCAATAGAAAATCTGCGTAGATACCGTGAAATGCATCTGATTGGTCAGAGCTTTATGACGCTATAAGGGAGGTTACCAATGGGGGACCCGTCTCTCTGTCGCCAAAAGTGACGCAAACTTGGCACTATTTCCAGTATTTTGCCAAATTAAGGGTACTTTTCCGTTATACGGACAGCATGCCAAAATGCATACTAATGCGCCAATTATTTCAGCCCTCATCGTGAAAAGGATTTTTCTTGTAAACTATGCGAAACATTGTGATTTGTTACTTATGAAACGTGAATTACCTGAATGATTATTATTTAACCTTAACCTTGGAAAGCTTTTTAATTTGCATTTATTCGAATTTTTTTTTTTTTTTTTTTTTTTTTTTTTTTTTTTTTTTATAAAATTGTAATTTACTTTTACTGCTGACGCTGAGATGGATTTTACCATGTGTCAATTACCAGATGATGAGAAAGTTGCGATAAAACTGTTTCAGGAATTTGGAATTCTGCATAATAAAATGTTGTGTTCAAACAACCATGAAATGAAATTATGGATGAGTTCTGGAAATCCGAAATGGAGATGTAGCTTACGATCATGCGAAGAAAGCGTAGGAATACGACAAAAAACATGATTCGAAGGATCGCGGTTGTCTTTTCTTATTGCTTTGAGGTTTATATATTTATGGTGCCAAGAGTTGACATCGATTGAGCTTTGTGAGCTGCAACTTGTTATGAACCACAACACAACAGTGGACTGGAATAGTTATTTTAGAGAAGTTTGTGCAAATGCTTTATGTTCACGACCAAATAGAAAAATCGGTGGACCTAATAAAATTATAGAAGTAGATGAAAGTCTTTTTACCAGAAGAAAAAGCAACGTAGGGCGTGCTCGTCTTCCTCAATGGGTGTTAGATGGTTTATGCCGTGAAACACGAGGATGTTTCCTTACTCCTATTCCCGATCGCACAGCTGAAACTTTAATGGCGGCAATAGAAAACAATGTAGCTGATGGAAGTAATATTTATACAGATTACTGGAAAGGATATAAAACAGATGAACTGCGAAGTGCTGGTTATGATCATTTCACAGTAAATCACAAATACAATTTTGTCGACCCTAATACTGGATATCATACTCAAAATGTTGAGAGATTATGGGGCATCACAAAATGGCACAACAAAAGACATCGGGGAACAGTTCGTCATCATTTAGAGTCGTATCTCATAGAGTTTATGTGGCGACGTCTTCATTCAAAAAATGAAATGTTTGCTACAATGCTAAAAGATATAGCACAGATGTCATATTCGCCCCATACTGGCCAGATTTTTTCCTGACGCCAATGTCGTATACGCAACTGGTACTTAACTGGCGCCAAAGTGTCGTTATTTTGCTTGATGTGGTAACCCAGATTATGTTGTGGCACAGATGTCATATACGCACCATATTGGCGCGATTTTTTTCCGTTGCCAATTTGGCGAAAATATCAACAGCATAAACAGCAACATCCGGGATACCATATCAAGCAAAATAACGACACTTTGGCAGCAGTTAAATACCCGTTGCGTATATGACATTGGCGTCAAAAAAAATCGCGCCAATATGGGGCGTATATGACATCTGTACCTATGTTGATTATGCTGTTGATGTTTTCGCCAAATTGGCAACCAAAAAAAATCGTGCCAATATGGGGCGAATATGACATCTGTGCTACAACATAATCTGGGTTACCACATCAAGCAAAATAACGACACTTTGGCGCCAGTTAAGTACCCGTTGCGTATACGACATTGGCGTCATGAAAAAATCTGGCCAAAATGGGGCGAATATGACATCTGTGCCATATCTTTTAGCATTGTAGCAAACATTTCATTTTTTGAATGAAGACGTCGCCTCATAAACTCATACACATAACAGTTATTTGTTCACTTATTTTAATTATATATTTGTGATTTAATAAAATAGTTCGTAAAATTCTGTAATTTTCAAATGTTATATTTTTAAAATGCTCAGTTTACTATCGACAATGTTTTTTTTTTATTTTTCAAATGTTTCAATTCAAGTGATTTTCATTTTGCGCCAACTATTGCGCTTGGCGACAATGCTGTCCGTATAACGGAAAAGTACCAAAAAGCATATCCTACTTTGATATATACGGTCCACGCATTTCTCCGAAAACCGTCGAAAAAGTGAAGTCGGATTCAGCTTCAAACCCTGAACCAAAACATCACAACGTTCTCTTTTTTGTTTACATTTATACCTTGCCCAGATAGTGGCTTGTTTCTCATCGTCGAAGTTTCAGAATCATTGATTGTATTTTCAGAATAATAAATTACTTATATTCTTCAATTTCCTTCGATTTAAAAGGATATTTTACACAGCTTGTAGTATTTTAGTGTTCACATTCTTTTAAGATTAGTAAATTACTTATTGTTTACTTGATCGGGTACTTTTCGGTTAGCCGGGCGCCAGTGTTATATCTGCATATTTATACACATACATCTATGTAAATATACACATATAACCCAACAAAAAGTTTTCGGTAAAAAAAAAAAAAAAGCGCCAAGTTCTCCTTAATGTTTCGGCCAGAAAAAGTACTGATATCTGAAGTTCGCAAAAGTTAAAAGCCAAACATCCCAAATCTTTCATTGAAAATGGTTTCCTGCGACTTGGCCGTTAATGACTTCTATAGCATTTTCAATTTAATGTAAATTACGCATTTATGATTTATTTAAATATTAAAAGTAATATTAGAATGCAAAGAGGTGAATTCACATGAAGACATTACAAATAAAATGTTTCTCAAAAATACTATTGAGTTTCAACAAACATTAGTTTTGATTACAAATCATTTAGTTCATTTATGGTTTAATTGAAATTTATTTTGTACGGTCTAAACCTAAAGTCATTAACATGAAACCCAAGATATAAAACAAAAATTACTTTTTTCAAGTCTCATAATGTGTTACATTATATTTTAATGTATAATATTGAAATCTTGTGCATTGACGAAAGAGATTTTTTCATTTGAACATATATTATAGTTTGTTTGCATATATTAAGAGGTATTGCAATAAACTTAGAATGCACTTATTCGCTTTAACCCTTTCAGGGGCAAAACACTTCTATTAATAAAATACTGAAATGAATGAATGACACCGGATTTTACAAACAAATGTATTTGAAAATAAGTTGACTCTTCTGCACGTACTAACTAAAACGACAATTTCCAAATCAAAATTCTGGTGTCAATGTCCCATTTAGGGATTAAATTTAAATGATCCAAAAATAAACCACCGCCCTTGAGGGGGTTAAACTGTTAAAAGCGGATACTAATTGTGTTTTAGCAATTAGTCCTGTTGGAATATTATCTTCTGAATACAGTTATTTTCTTATTTTTAACTTCTAAGCATTTAAATAGACTGAAGTGGTTTATATGCTTTCTTTAAATGTGTATTTTATTTCTCTACTTTGTGTCACAAAATGCCTAAAATCCTCAAAATTTGGATTTCGCATAAAATTCATTTGTACATACTTTTGAACTTGAAAAACCCTCTTGAAGGCATTAACGGCCAAGTCGCAGGAAGCCATTTTCAATGAAAGATTTGGGATGTTTGGCTTTTAACTTTTGCGAACTTCAGATATCACTACTTTTTCTGGCCGAAACATTAAGGAGAACTTGGAGCTTTTTTTTTTTTTTTACCGAAAACTTTTTGTTGGGATATCAGTACTTTTTGTATGTTTTTTCAAGTTTGTTTGTCTAAACTATATTAATATTTTAAAAAAAAAATTAAATTTCGGTACTTTTATGTTAGCCGGGAGCAAATCTCCTCATTAGCATTTTGTTTTTTCGCTAATTGCGGTTTTCATTTTTCACATGTGTAAATTAGAAATTATACATGAATAATTAAAGAACAATAAGAAATAATAACATAATATTATGTTATTATTTCTTATTTATTTATTTATTTATTTCTATGTTAAATATTCTATTAAATAAAATGAGGGAAATGCATCTATTTCAAATGAGATGACTGAAAAGTTTATATTTTTAAATAAAATGAATGCAATATGAACAATGGAGTTGGGAACAGTATTTGGCGATTTGCCACTTGCGCCCAGCTAACATGAAAATACCTAAATTTATTTTATTGAGCTTTACAAATTTATACTTTATTTCTTTTTATATTAAAATACTAGCCGCCTCTAGAAAGCAGTATTTACTCTAATAATTGCATATTAAACGTTGCATCATGCTACTGTTATTCATAATTTAATTTACTTGCCCATTCTTTCGCCAAGTCGGGAGCTTTTGATAGAGAAATCAAGAACTCTTTACGATCATGGAAGCACATCATATATTTTGTGTTTTTATGTATTTCATCTTTCGCGACAAATATCTCTTAACTCACTTATGCATTTTTCCTTATCAGTTATGATTCGTTCTCTAATGCGAAAAGTTTTAATCCTATTAAGTAATCTTTTCTAATTGGACTCACTGCCAATTGTTGTATTTTAACTGATACGATTGGGTACAAGTGAAATGGTTGTTATGAAATCCTTTGAAAAATATTTGCATTTGCATTAAACCATATTGATGCTAATATCTTTTTGTTTCATGTTAACCTTTTCAATAGACTCGATTACGGAAGAATAGAAGGTCTACGGGCTCACTGCCATGATCCATTTGAAAATCTACCATTCTTCTCATCTGATTGTGTTGAAGAGTTAGCTAATGTGCCATGGTTTTAAGATTTAAGCTAATTTTATTCGAAACTTGAAAACTAACATGCGAGGAACCGGATTATAGAAGATTCATTCTAACGTACACATCGATTAACAGGTTACATATCATAGAATTATAATAATAATAAGGAGAACTGGCAGTTTCGGCGCTTTAATAGTTTCCGTAAATTCTCTTTATATAATACAGAAGTTTTAGCAGAGTAAAAATTAACAACATAATCACAGTAAGTATAATAACAGTACAATATAATAACAATAGCAGAGGTTTGTGCAGTGATAAAACTATTGGCACTTTGGAAATATTTGTACGTTATACCATTTAACTATTCAGATGATATGCGGAAAAATATAAATAGATGACTCGCATTAATAATTAACTCATTGAAAAATAGCCACTAACGTCAAATACTCGCCAAGCTTGCCGACATTTAGAGAAGTGTCGCCAAATTTGGTAATATATCATGTCAATTCTCAAATTTAGCGACAAAAAATGTTTTGTTTATTCTGACGTCATAATGATGCATATATATTATGTATTATACACATACCTATAATACCTATGATGCAAATGTATTACGTATTATATGCATATGTATAATATGTATGATGCATATGCAGGGGTCGCAGCATATAGGACAAATTGTACTGTTCCTATCAGTATATTTTATCAATAATCGTCAAGAGACATTTCTATAAGATATGCAATAGGACTATACCATGAAGATTATTGATAAAAGTTACTGGTAAGAACAATAAAATTTGTCCTATATGCTGCGACCCCTGCATATACATAAAGTTCATTAACATCACTAAGCCGCACTTAAAGGAATAGTGTTCCATAAATAGTAAGGATATTTGCCAGATTGAACAGAGTGCTATTGAGATTAGAATTTCGACATTTATAATAGACCGGGAGGCGTCTGCACATCGCCTCATCGAGTTTACAGCTGAAATTTCAGGATTAGTTAAAACTAGATTTGCATATTAAAGTGCAACTGGTCTGTTAAGTCATATCTTGGTAGGAACCACCTGAAGACCTAGTGGTTGGCTGATAGGTTTACTATTGTATTTTCCTGCATCCAAAAGTATGGAAACATAGAGGAATGGGTGCAGGAAAACACAATGGAAAATCCACCAATTAACCGGTAAAATCGGGTCTGTAGGTGATTTCCACAAAGATATGACTCGGGAGCCCAGTTACATTTTAATACGCTAATCGATTTTTAACTAAACCTAAAATTTCAGCCGTCAACTCAATGAGGTGATGATCTGTGCAGACGCCTCCCGGTCTTTAATAAAATTTGTTTTAAGGAAGTAAAAGATAGAAAAATGGACAGATAAACTGAAAGATTTGCCCTATTAAGATTTTTATAAAAGCATATAAAAATTCCTTCAGCTTCAAATCATGTAACACCTTTATAACTCAGGCTAATTTTCTGTAATCGGGTTTTGTCGACCAACATATATTATCTATAACTATAATCTTTCTTTTACAGATTTAAAATTAACAGTAAGTTGGCTAATAATGCAATATAATAACATTAGCAGCGGTCTTCGGACGCTGTCGCGCATCGTTAAAGACAGCTTTATTAGTTACACATTACATTTAATTAAAAGGAGGTTTTTAAACTTTCATGTGAGAATTAGGATATTTTTCCACTATAGGGACCTTGGCTTTTCTTAAAAAATCTTGGCGCAATTCGGACTTCAGAAACTGAGAAATGATGCCAAATGATATAAACAACTATGAAAACGAACCTGATGTACTTTTATGTTTTTTATATGAATATAAACATTTTATTTATACATGTATAAAATATTGTTTTTTATATACAAATTATGGCACAGATGTCATATTCGCCTCGTATTGGCGCGATTTTTTTCCGACGCCGATTTGGCGAAAACATCAACAGCATAAACAACAACATCCGGGTTACCATATCAAGCAAAATAACGACACTTTGGCGCCGCTTAAGTATACATTGCGTATATGACATTGCCGTCAGAAAAAAATCGCGCCAATATGAGGCGAATATGACATCTGTGCCCAAATTATTTATGTTGGTATATAAATATAAATAAACCTTACTTATAAATAAGGTTCCTTACATTAAATAAATTGTATACATATGGAAAAAATTGCTTGTGTATATGACACAGTAAATAGGTTGCCAGAAAATACGTTATTTATCAAATTTCTTTTCTCGCCAAGGGTATTTTTTCTATTTCGCCAAGGCTACTATATCGGTAGGCTACTATATCCAAGGCTACTATATAAACGTACCGAATTGCGATTATATTTGTTAAATGTTTTAATATCGTAAATATATCATAACCTAAACTGATTAAAATTTTTAGGTTATATTCATTTTTTCTATTTAACAAACATGTTTGGAAAAGCATATATATGTAATTTTATTCTGCTTGAAATTACGTGACCTATTCAAAACTCTGTAATCGAGTTTTGGCGACCAACATTGGCACAATTGAATGTGTTAGGATCTGTTTACGGCCAAATCAACACCCCCTGTTTGAAGGGTTTAGAGGCGGAAATTCCGTGTTTTCAGATTTTTCTGGTTAATTGTGCTGCAAAACCGACTTACTTGTGAGATTTCATTATTCTACGACTTCTAGAAGTACCTTAGTTATTTGATGATGCGAAGTGAGTCAGTGACAAAAAAGCGGATTTTCGGAATCTAATATTTCGAAAACTACTAAATACAGAAACATGAAATCGTGGAACCTTAGTTCAGTTTGATCATACAAACATGTGTATAAAAGAAAAAATTCTATATCTCCCCCTAAAACGACGTTAAGAGGGGTTGAAAAGTATGCGGAAATGGTTCAGGAAAATGTAGCTTACGGCTTGTGTGAACTTGGCGGACGCACTGTCGTGCTCCCAGATACATACACACATATTGTATAAATACACATATACATATATGTAAATATATATGTATATATACATACATGTATATTAGGGTGGGCCGAAAATGCACTTTTGCACAAACTTTCGAAATCGAGGAGGCTTGGGGGCGGAAAAGTTGTGTATTGGGTTGCTCAGTAACCAAGTAAAAATTTTTTGAAATCGAACAATATCTTCAGGTGGCGCCGGCGCCTTAAAAATTTGAAATTTTGACTAAAACAGACCTTTTTCTTCTAAAAACACGATTTTTTGCATTTTCGAAATAGATTACGCTCTAGTGCGGAAAAGTTGTGTATTGGGTTGCTCAGTAAACATGTAAAATTTTTTTGAAATCGAACAATATCTTCAGGTGGCGAAGGCGCCTTAAAAATTTGAAATTTTGACTAAAACAGACCTTTTTTTCTAAAAACACGATTTTTTGCATTTTCGAAATAGATAACGCTCTAGTGCAGAAATGTTTAGTATTGAGTTGCTAAGTAGCCGTGTAAGTTTTTTTTAAAAATCAAACAATATCTTCAGGTGGAGCCTGAGCCTTTAAAATTCGGTTTGTTCAGCAGAAAAAAGGAAACGTCAATAAACACATAAATAATAATTGAATTCATCTTTTACTGCTGTCATGTGTGCCAAGTAAGCAAACAAACATGAAGCAATGCAGCTCTTTGCTTATCTCAGAGGAAATTCACTGAGATAACCCAGAACTCACCACGAGGAGGTGGCTGCATATCGAGTTCCACCCGTGCCCTCCCAACCACCCAACCATATAATGGACACTGAGATTTTATTAAATATTTCACTTTTCTGTTGCCTGATCTACTTGGCCTTTTTTGTATTTCGTCTTGCTTTCAAATGAAGGAATTATTCTTTGTGATTCTAATTTCGCCCTTATAAGGCCATCCCTTTCGATTTGTCCCACCACAGAAGCTGAAGCATCTGTCACTATTTTTATTGCCCTCTCCACTGCTTGACTGTGGCATGGAAACTCTTTTATTTCTAGTAAAGATATTTTCTCCTTTAGAATATTTCGGAAATCTTCATTGCTGACTGCACGAAGCATTGGTGGCTCCGTAACAACTGATTGGTGCCAATCAATTAGGTCCGTATAATCTTTTGCTTCGAATTTTATTACAGGAACAGTGAACCGCCGGATACCTTCTTGTTTATTTTCCCTGGCTTTTAAAATTCTTCGTATTGCAAGCAGTCGGATGTAATTTCATTCATCCGTAAGCATCGAAAGAAGAATATTTTCAGGATGCGCAAAAAAAAGCATTTCGGCTTATTACGCCATCCACGACAGTCTTCAAGTCATCTGGGAGATAACGTGACAAGCTAATCATCTTCCATAAGTGTCTAGCACCATCTTTGCAATGCGGTTTGGATTTTATATCAAACCACATCGGCACATACACTTTAATTATAAACTCTACTAAGGTTTTCAGTTCTGCTGAAACATTTGTAACTGAAATGTACAGGCGCAAAACTCGACATGCTGCCGTTAGCCAACGGGAGTGCGCTAGCTTTCCTGGTTTTTTCTCTGCTAGGGCAACAGAGCAGTAACCTGATGTTACAGCTTCATAAATTTGCAGCATGTATCGTTGATGTGTACTCAGATCTTTTCGAAGCTCTTCTGATATTGCTACTAACTCTACGACATCAACCTTTTTGAAATTGACTACCGGTTTCAGCTCACAGGTTTCGAGATCTTTTCCTATTGGACCAGAAAAGGTTTCAGGACCACTTGTTTGACCATCTAGCTTTTTTAGAAGATGCCGCAACGGTAACTCATTTGCGTGTAACATGCATATGAGCCATTGAAGAGGTCTACCAACATCTTCTTCTATGAGACGTATAACTCCAGTCTTGCAACCTGTGTTAACGGGTGTCCCATCGCAGCCAACTGCCAAAGGATTTTCAGTGTTGATATCATTCTGTAAAAGATATTCAGCGATGCTGCTCTTAATAGATTTTGCAGAACCACTAGCTGGAGAAACATGGCCGATATATTCAGATCCAGGTTCTTGTATTAAAACTACATGTTCTTCAATAACCGTTGTCCTGTGCTTTTTGTTTCCCTTGATTTGATCTGCTAAAGTTTTATCTTTTCGTCCGTCAAAAAAGAGGGCTTGAAGCTCTTCTGGTTTTCCTTTACATTGTAGTTCCCTTCATTTTCTCTTTCTCTCTCTTCTTATTTTATTTTTATCTGTAACTTTGGAACGATTATTATCAGAAATCATTCCAACATCTTCAAGAACTGCAGAAATAATTTTCGCTGCAGGCCTGTTTCCAATCCCTGCACTATCGCAGGCGAGTGCTGTGGTTGGCAGTTTTATCCTCATCTGGCTGATTACCTTGGTCTCTCTTTTCGTTTTTCTGGAATGGTTCTCTCTGGATCTAGGAGGAGTGTATTCTTCATCATTACGCGTTTCATATTCAAATTCTTCGTTCTCACAATCCTCGAACTCAGGCGACTCGAACATAGACTTTGGTGTTTGGAACTGCTGTTCACTTGTAGCAGCTTTCAACACTGCCTTGGATTGCCTATTTTGCTTTCGGAGCAGCTTCTCAGTTACTTTTAAATCAATGCCCCCGATAATCATTTTTCTGACGGTTCGTTGATCAATCAAAAATGGTTGTTCTAAATGTGGCACTTTTCTATCCTTTTCACAGCAGCATGCTTTAAAGGAATGACATTTGCATGTGGCAATGTCAAAGAGAGTTTTCTCGGCGTCTTCCAAAAATTCCTTTACTTTGTTCCTATAGGATTCCGTAGACTTGTTTTTACTTTTCAGGATATTTTTATACTTAGCATGATATGATTTAAGGATGCGCACAATTCTGCAATGAGAAATAGTAGGAATCGAGGACTTCTTCCACAAATCAGCTGCTACCCTCTCAGCAACAACATTGGCAATGTCAGTAAAAGCTGGATCTTTGCCGTGATTTGAAGATTTCACTTGTTCTCTTATAAGGAAGTAAAATTTCATAACTTGACTGTAAGTTGGTAAGACGTTAGGTTTCAGCTCTTCTGGCAAACCAAAAACAAAACAATCTGTAACTTTTCTAGTTGAATGACAACCGGCCATTGTGACAAAAGTATAACTATAACTAACTAGTTAATGACATTTAAATATCTAAAGAGACTGCTCTTCGATGAACAAACGACATAAAGTAAGCTTATTGATTGCTTCTGTACTAGACTGAACTAAACGATAACTGTGTATTGCATATTATCACACTGACTGTCACGTGGACTGCAGGTGCGAGAGCATTTCATTTAGTAGAAGAAGGGGGGGGTGGAATAGAAAACTGATAAGGAATGTAAGAGACAATCCTGTACCACTGAGGGTCACGTGGACTGTCACGTGGACTGCAGGTGCGAGAGCATTTCATTTAGTAGAAGAAGGGGGGTGAAATAGAAAACCGATAAGGAATTCTCTTTTCATGAAAATATATGTCTGTTTTGAATAAAATCTCCGATTTTAAGGCGCCGGCGACACCTGAAGATATTGTTTGATTTAAAAAAAAAATTACATGTTTACTGAGCAACCCAATACACAACTTTTCCGCACTAGAGCGTAATCTATTTCGAAAATGAAAAAAATCGTGTTTTTAGAAGAAAAAGGTCTGTTTTAGTCAAAATTTCAAATATTTAAGGCGCGGCGCCACCTGAAGATATTGTTCGATTTCAAAAAAATTTTACATGTTTACTGAGCAACCCAATACACAACTTCTCCGCACTAGAGCGTAATCTATTTCGAAAATGCCAAAAATCGTGTTTTTAGAAGAAAAAGGTCTGTTTTAGTCAAAATTTCAAATTTTTAAGGCGCCGGCGCCACCTGAAGATATTGTTCGATTTCAAAAAAATTTTACATGGTTACTGAGCAACCCAATACACAACTTTTCCGCCCCCTAGCCTCATCGATTTCGAAAGTTTGTGCAAAAGTGCATTTTCGGCCCACCCTAATGTATATATATATACATATATATGTATATATAACACTGGCGCCCGGCTAACCGAAAAGTACCCTTGATCGTTTGGTTCATTCTGTTATTCTTTTTTGAATGTCCCGTATTTACATGAAAATAGCTTGTGTTTCATATACACGTTTTAAAATTAAAATTTGGTTTTTATCAAACTACAGTTCTCATAACTGGCTTGAAGCAGTTATTTTTGACGAATTTATTGCTACCCATAAAATGTTTGTGTTTGATATCGTCCGAACTAAATAATAATAATAATACTAAAAAAAAAAAAAAAAAAAAAAAAAAAAAAAAAAAAAAGACGATTTTCCTTAAACATTAAATATCACATAGATACACAAAAATCTTATTTTTAATCATAGAAAGAAATGGTGATCGCAGATTCAAATATCGTTGCAATATTTTATGTTATCCAAGAAATTTTGATTACATCATGTAAGTGCATTTGTTACTTAATAAATTATATTTATTAATTATTACAAGGGATTTTATGAGTACTTTAATATATTTAAAAGAAATTCCATTAGTTTTATTGTTTCAGCAGTGAAGATAGCAAATAAATTTATGACATTGATGTTTTTAGACTATGCATGTTTTTATTTATTGGAGTGAATCGTAGAATACTCTATTTCTCCCCAACTTGGCGATAAATGCGCCAAAGTGGCAACCTTGGTATTTAGTATTAACTTGGTATTAAGTAGCAACCTTGGAAGTATTCTCCGGTCGCACCATTTATTATTCCGATAATTGTTAAAATTCCGATAATTGTTAAAATTATAATGGTTTTTTTTTTTTTTTGGTGTGTGTGTGTGTGATTAGAGTTAATATTTTTATTAAACTCTTTTGAATCATATCTATACGGGGGGGGGATGTAAACACATTGTAATTCTCTGAACCCTGCCCAAAGCTGTTTGATTAGTTCTCGTCGTTGAAGTTACGGTCAGAGTCAAATTTCTGTTTTGGGCAGCGTGTCAGAGTCCTCTGGCGAGCAACTTCATACATTAAACGCAAATCGGTCTGCCGGTAGTAGTATCTAAGTATGCCTTGCAAAAAGTAATGCTTTGGAAATGGAACAATGAAAATCGGCGTACATACCGTGAAATGCAACTCATTGGTCAGAGCTTTATGACGCTATAAGGGAGGTTACCAAGGGGAGACCCGTCTCTCTGTCACCAAAAGTGACGCCAACTTAGGGCTATTTCCAGTATTTTGCCAAATTTCCATAGACTCCCATTGAAATACAATAGGGTTTACTTGCATGCAGGAAATCAACAAATTGAGATATTTCAATGCAACAAAAACTAATATTGGCTTATGAATAGAGCTTAATTGAACTATTTACATTATTTTTAAGCAAAAACAATAATCCGTGGTTGGCTAGAAAATGGGAATTACTTCGCTATAATGAATGGAATAGCTAAGCGATTACGCGGGGGGTTGGTTAGCGTAGCGAGCAGGGCGACGGTGCCCCCCTAGTAATATAAAATGTAGTTTGGCATTGTTGAGAAATAATTAATTAGTTCGCTATTTATGCAGTCGAGTCTTTTGATTTTTTAAATTTAATTTTTACTTGATTCATTTTTTTAAATTGCACTTTAAATACTATTCAAGGTTCTATAGCAATTGTGGAATATACTTATCACAAAAGAAAGGAAAAAAATAATATTTTGGAGAAAATTTTCCTGAATAAGGAGACTGTGGACGTTAAAAAAAAATCTTATAATTTTCCTAATAGAGCTTGAAATTTTGTGCAAATATACATTGCACCATAAGTATAGAGAATACCCTAAAAGAAATTCCTAATCTTATTCTAATTTTAAGATCTTTTAAAGAAATTTAAAATTTTAGAACGAAATTTTGAAATGCTCCTTGCGTCTCAAATTTTTAGATATTTCCTCGATTTTAGATTTTAATCACGTTAAACTCAATTACAAACAAATCTGTGTATTAATTTTTTAGAGATATTTTTCTGAATTCCATATCGATTTTCATCAAAATGATGCCTTATAATAAGTTAAAAAAATCAAATTTAATTGCCTTAATGAAGTCGAATTTTAAAATACATACACAGTTTCTTTTTAAGCAATATCAGGATTCTTCCTTATCAGTTTCATAAATTTAATCAAAAATTAAATAGGAAGGAGCATTTCAAAAAAAAAAAAAAAAAAAAAAAAAAAACTGAAACATTAGCATTGAGAAAAACAGATTTAAAGTGAATAAATTTAAAAGACTCGTAATTCTGCGTACAATAATCGCATCTGCATGCGGTTTTCCACGAATGACGTAGTACAAATTGGAGAATGATAAAACACACAAAAAGAAATGCCGAATTTGGGGTCGCTGTTTTCTCGAGTAAAGGTCCACGGTCCACTTAACAGTTATCAAGAACTTTCATAATTTCCCAACCTAACTTCATACCAATTAAAATCCCCAATATTTTTAAGCAAGTTTGGTTAACATATGTAAACAAAACTATGCAGCGAATTTTATATATTTGGGTATAAATGTAAGATAAAAAATATATATTTTTTTAACTAGGACTTCCCTCAGAGGGATTAGTCTGTGCGATATTGCTGAGAACATAGATTTAATAATAATAACATGTGGAAGCAAAGAAAATGAGATGTTACCTTTAATTGTCCACATACTGCGATAACTTGAAATGATGAAAATAAGGGAATCGTATAATTACAAAATCTTGTATATAAATTCGTATACTATCTCTATTTAAAAAATGGGAAACAATCCATGCAAGACAACCATGCATGGGTATGAAATTGGAAGTACGCAATATATTAAAAGTGAAACAGGAAATAAAAACTAATATTATCTTATATCGCAATTTTAACTGTTTGAAATGATGTCAAGAGCATAATCAAACACTCCGCACCAATTTGAGTAACTATATATGACAAAAAATATTATATTTGAAGAGAACGGACTATACTTTATATGGTGTGTGCTCCCCAGGAATAGTTAATATTGTACACTATCTGTTTTCCATAGATGCAAAGAGATTGTCGATAAGAGTTAAGGAGTTCTCTTTACCGAACACATTAACAGTGGCATGCAATGCTTCGTTAGAGTGTCTTTTAGATATGCTCGATCGGATTTAAATAATGAGTGCATGCTGGTCATTACATACGCTGTATTGATTTGTTTTCAGCATATTCTGCACAAGTTGAGCTGTATTTAGTATGTATTAAATAAGAGCAATCGGTAAAGATTGCGACATAATGTATGATACAATAGCTGAATAAATTGTCAACATAACATTTGAGCTGTCAAAGTGTCATTTGAAGTAATTTACAAATCCATACATATCTTTTCAACAAATCATGCAAGCTAAAATACGCCAATATGAACCCGATTATGAAATTTCACCAGAGTAAGATAATATATATAAAATATGCTAATGAAAATTGAGAATATGTCCTCACGATAAAATATCTAGAAAAGTGAATCAATAAAAAAAAATCATATCACATTTAAAACGGCACTTCCCTCTGTTAGTGGCCTTGGTGAAAGAGAGAAAAGCCTAGAGAAGGAACACTTTAACAAGTACTTTCGGGCAACCTACTGTCGGTTTCATACAGGCCTTTATTCAATCTTTACACAATTTATTTAATTCCAAATGGTTATCTATCCGTTTCGTTGCATTTAAATTGCATGTTTTGTGGAGGAAATGCAGTACTATAAAATATTTAAAGTTTCTATGCCAAATAATTCCAAAGTAATAATAATTGAGAACGCTTTCCGTTCATTTTAAGTTTTTAATTTTAAACTTTTTAGAAACAATTATAGCCATAGAGACAATTTTATATTTTAAAACTAACCCGGAGCAAAATTTCAATTTTTTTGTTCCTGCACTGTTTTATATAGTGACATTTTTAGAAATTGTTCTATTGCGAGAATTTACGTCATGAAGAATACAGCCATGTCAATTTTCATGTTTATATTCCTAACAATTCCATGTACGTCGCTAATTAGATTTCCTTCAGATCTTTTTCCGCATTCTTTAGTCTTTCGATTTTTTAGATTTTATTCTATAACGAGCATTTACATCTTATAAATTACTGCCATGCCAAAGTTCTAATTTCTAACCCATCAGTACCTCAGAAATAGCAGTATTCCAAATAAATCATAATTTAACATCTTTACATTAGAAATTTTTACGTTTATTTGTGAATTTGAATTTTCGAACCTTTCAGAGAGCGTTCATAACGAGTATTTACATCTTAAAAGTAACCACCGCACTGAACTTAAAGATTCTAACCCAATCCATATCCCATAAATCGCAATTTTAGAACTTTTTTGCTCCTGCACCGATGGAGGCTGTTGCACCGACATAAAATATAGTTTTTTGTCCGAGCAGAGATGGCTATCAACATTTTTTTTTTTAATCGGCTAGGTAGTTTCAGAGATAACACCTCACAAATGCACAAACATTAATATTATACATTTTATAATATTATAACGCTTTATAATATTAGCATAGATGTACAGATGCAGAAGCTATTTATCTGTTACCAACTAAAGTGCCCGGCGTTTCCCGGAATTTGAAGAATGTTTGTTCTGAAATATCAATTTCAAAATTTAACATACAAAATAAAACAAACAATAAAAAGCAGTTGAAGTGTTGTACACATGAATCAAATAAAAATACAAAATAAAATGTATAAATTTATATAACAGATGCAAAACAATACAGCTATAAATGAGCTTTTTTCAATTTATCACTGGAGCAATAATGTTAATAGCCAATATTTCCATAATCGGGATTTTATCATGCTTCGATATGTTTTTTTTCACACTCATATGACGTTATACTATATTCACCACGTCCTTTATATTTGCAATATGACGTAATATTCCATTTGTTTAGATTCGTCAAGCTATTTATTCATTTTCATTTTCACGTGGAAACCTTCAAATAGAAACGTTATGATGTAATATTCACATTTTTTAAAGTTTGGAATACTATTTATTTCATTTTCATTTTTTATGTGGAAATATTGCAGTAGAAAATTAATTGTTGTAATAAGAATTTTATTCTGGATTTTAATTGTTGGCAACTGCTATAACAAAAAAATGTTTAAATTTGATAGGAAATTGTTGTTAAATTTGTGGTTTTTTATTAATAATAATTAACTACAAATTTTTTCGATTGCACATTACTTTCAATACAAATAAAACGTTGAAATAAAAATCACTTGATCAAGTAAACACGTGTAACTTGCTTAAAGTTAAGTGAATGTACGATCAACCATTATTGCTATTATCTTATAGTTGGCATTATCTTATAATTAGGATTTTTGGTCGACGGGATAATTAAGTTGTACCAAATACTCTACTGCATTTTTTTTTTAAATTCTAAGCATCGCACTTTTTTCAATTTTTATACATCTCCATTTATTTTCTAAATATTAATTTTTTTTTGTAGTTTTTTAGCGCCATTGGTTTAATTTAGGCAACTCAAGTACTCCGTTTCTGTAGAAAGTAGGAGAAAAATATTTGGAAAATAATAATTAAATCTTTTTATTGCCTTTTTACCACAACAACTTAAAAAGAAAAGTAATTGAAATACTAAAATACGTGCTATTTTGAAAAAATATAAATGAATGATTTCTGATAGAACATGTAGCTATTATAAACACATGGAGCTATTATAAACAAAATTTAATTTTAAGTATCTATATTAATATTACAAACAAATAAAGGCATATGAATCATGCAATAGCCATTTTTTTTTAACCATTTGGAAATGGTTGTTGTTCTTGTTCGAAAATGGGGTCAAATGATACTCGCATTTTATTTTTTTAACGAAATTCAACGATGTTCTTTACTTTTAGAAGAATTTTTATTTGAATAGGTAATAGAAAGGCATAAAATCGTTAAAAATAGTTTGAATAGGTAATCGAAAAGCATAAAATCGTTAAAGGTTGAAAAAGTTGCAAAATGGGTAGGCGCAAATTATCAGATATCAAAAAATCCAAAGCCAAAGAGCGACGCCGAAATGAAAATCGTCTTGCAAAGCAAAAATCGAGGTCTTCAAATCATTATGTAGGCCATGAAAATCGAGGTTTTTAACTGATTATGTAGCCCATGAAAATTTATGTCTTCAACTGATTATGTAGCCCATGAAAATTTCCCAAGCAGCAAATAATCCCTGGCCGAGCTTCCGCCGAATGTCCTAATTTGACTACGTTTAGCCCGAACGATGTCACCCCCTGAGGTTGGCGGGAAAGGCTTTTTGTCCGCCCGGCAAAGCAGATAAGGAGCATCGCATCCCGATTATTATTGAATCAGTTTTGAAGCTTTTGCCTATTTGTTTTCGATCATTTCGTCACTAAGTAATCTTTTACTGACAACATTCCAATATCATATGATATTTTGCCGATTAGTTAGTGATATCATACAGCAAAATTTGTAAGATGCAAAAATAGTTTTTAAATTAACACAATTTGTATAACTACAGACATACACACATTAAAATTTTATTAAAAACAATTAAAATATAATTAAAAAAATATATAAACGTTTCGGCTACTTTCATAGCCCTCATCAGTAAACGAGCAGAGCCACAAAACAGCAAGAGCCACAGCAAGCGAAAAAAAAAAAAAAAACAGTTAAATTAAAAAAACAGTTTACTGTTTTACCTGTTTTTTCGTTTGCAGTGGCTCTTGCTGTTTTGTGACTCTGCTCGTGTACTGATGAGGGCTATGAAATAGCCGAAACGTTTATATATATTTTTAATTATATTTTAATTGTTTTTAATAAAATTTTAATGTGTGTATGCCTGTAGTTATGAAAATTGTGTTAATTATTAAGTAATCCAGACGTAGTTATGTATGAAGTTTTAAATGGTATTTAAAAGTAAGAAAGCTCGTTTAAATTCAAAGGATAAGTAATGCTAATCGGCATTATTCTTACAAATAAAATGCAAAAAAATATTTACACGCCGATTACATAACCAATTAAAACATTTAAAAAAAATGTTTCTGTTTAAAGCTTAAAAATTGCTGTTAAAGGCATTCGATATAAAATTTGTACTTAATTACAATTAAATTTTAAATTGCAACAATTTTCTAGTGTAAGAAGCAAACAAAATTAATTTTTTAAGGTAAAGATTACGTTCTGACCAATTCTTAATACTATTGATGTATAAATATTTTTGAATCTTAAAAAGAAAAATTAATTGTAATTTAAATTGTAATTGTTATTATTTGTAATTTTTATTGTAACATCTTCTAACAGCAATGTTTAGACTTTAAACAATATTAAATTCCTTACATTTTAATTAGTTACACCAGCGATAGGTAAATATTTTTGTATTTTATAATGGAAAATATTGCCATTTAGCAAAATATTTTATTTGAATTAAAACGGACTATCAGTCATTTAAATTAATTATACAATATATGCATCTTACAATGAAAATGATTCCCACTTAACATTGTTTCCCAACTATAAAAATCACATTCTTTAACACTTCTAATTTTATTATGGTTATGCATAATTTTTTTCCCCAAAATCTAAATAATTATTTTAATGAATACTTTATTCTGCCATTTTCTTTTTTTAACTTTTAAAAATATTATAAAAATTAGATTTTTCATTATCTGGATCAAAAAAGATGATTTACTTCTCTGTAAGACAATTTAAATCATAACATTTAGAAAAAAATCTCAAAAACTTTCTCAATTTTTTTATGTATCCTTACAGTCGTCTTTCATTTTATTACAGTTCTAGAGTCGTATTTTCTTAATTCCGAATATTTTATATAATTAACTTCTAAAAAAATACCTTTATTTACTCAGAATTTTTAAACTCATAATTAAAAAAATAGATTTAGAGCAAATAGTTTGTAGTTTTTAATTTAAGATATTTTCTCGTATTTATCTAAATAATAATAAAAAAAACTTATTATCAACATTTAACAAATATATCAATTTAATTCATTTAATTTATTAATCAGTTTAAGTTATAATACTTATCAAAGTATATTTGTAAGCATGAATGACTATACATAACTTTAAAAAAAGGAAAAAGAGAAAATTAGAATTAGATTTAGATTTTGATTACAGTCTATTATCCAAATATCGTGGAGAATCTGCACACTTTAAACAGATTAAGGTTTATTGATTTGTGCATAAGGAATATATTCTCACCAAAAAACAATTCTTCGGAAATATTTTTGACTTCTATTCCCTTCGTTTGTTCGCTTAAAAGTGGGGTCTGATCTGTCCTTGAAACTTGAATAGAGGATTTTGAGGGGATACGAGATAAATATCTCGAAAGATATTGGTGTGTTACGTGAAACATTTCACTACGGGGGGTAGAGTTACCGCCGACGCTCTTTGTAAAATGATTCAATTTTGGTCGGCTGACAAGATCGGCCGATTTTATATTTGCAGTATGTGCCAATCAATTTCCTTCATACATCAATTCGATATTTTGGCGACGTTAGCATTTGACCTATAACTAAAAGAATCGTCAGTTATAGCCGAGAAAACAACGCGTTAATCTCTCTATTTGAGTACCGTTTATTTGCCGACAATTCTTATAACAGGCCGAATTTTAGCCGATATCTCTTGCTGTTGGGGTTATGTCTTAAACTGATTATGTATCCCATGAAAATCGATTACAGAATAAAACACGAACGCAAAAAAGGAAACAATCTAATGTTTAATCGATTGATAGTAAAGGGCCATGTCTCGAGGGGCTCTAATCCACTAGCCACCGCGTTTTACAAGCGTTTTATAGGGGGAACAAATCCAAAGGGCCGTTGTAATCTATTAAATCGTTTTTTTCTCTTTTTGTAGAGTTTCTTGAATGACGCCATATCTTTTTTTTTTTTTTTTTTTTTTTTTTTTTTTTTTTGATTTGCGTATTATTCTGCGATAGTGACTTCATATGCGTAGTTAATTGTAGATGTTGTTTAAGTCTGAATAGTGAATGAAGAATTCTTCAGTGGATGCGGATGACGTCATTTTATATAAAATAAAAGCGTGTGCTTTTAGTCTTAAAACTGAAATATGTTTTGTACAGTCTATATTTATATATATTTATATTTTTTTTTCATCAAGGGTGACACTAAATTTTGAAAAAGCAGACTTCCCGTTTTCTAATTTTTGTTTCTTTTTATGTGAGTGTATGTGCAGTTTTATCTTAAAAAAGTGAGATTTGTTGCAAAAAGGTATAAACAGCTACGGAAAGATACCTGATGAACGATTATGCTTATTTTTAAGAGTAAATATGGCACAAATGCCATATGCGCACCGAAGTACCTAACTTGCACCAAAATGGCGTTACTGACATGGTAACCATACATAATGTTATTATTAATTGTTTTGTTCTAGAAGTATATAATTTATTGATTGTTATATCCTTTTAAAAATAGTAGAAAATGTTTTGTTTATCACTTTATTTTCTTTTCATAGTGAAATAAAAAAAATAACGTGCTATTATAGCACGCTATATGTAACTGGTATTCGAAAACGATATTTTCGCCAAATTTACATAAAAAATCACGCCAAATCCAATGCGTATATGACATATGTGCCATAAATTTAAACATTTTATTTATTTATAATAATATCAATATTTTTATATACAATTTACTTCTATTTGTATATAAAAGTAGGTAAGTGGCTTGTTTACACAAAATAAATTGAATAAATCTTTAAAAAATTCCTTGAGTATAGGAAACAATGAATAGGTTGCCAAGAAATATGCATGAAAAGCTTACTTGTCTCGCCAAACCCATTTTCTCTACCTCGCCAAGGCCCTTATACTGGAAAAGTACCAATTTCATTTTAAAGACTAAAAAGAAATTAATATAAATGGAATTTTTTTTAATCATGTTTTCATTAAAATTCACAAAAATTTAGAAAATATGTATGTTTTTTTAAATGCACTAAATAGTAGAAAAATCTTGAAAAAGAACCTTAATTGCAGTTAGTTTAAATTTAATTCGGTGTGTTCACTTATGGAAGATAAATGGCTTTAAATGAGGATTTTGCCATATCGGCCAGCTATCTCCAAAATGGCTTTGCCGATATTTCGCCACGTTGGCCAAAGTTTGGCGATATTATGGTAACCCTGTAATTAGTATGTTACAACAAATGCTGATTGTTGATGTTAATGCTGATTTCTCTATAGAAAATCAAACGTAACCATTAAGTAATTTACCCGCCCCCAATTTTGCCCCCTTAGGGATCGAATTTTAAAAAGTCAATGTCCAATTATGTATTACCCACACAAATACATATATATTCCAAATTTCAAAACTCTATGTCAACAGGAAGTTGATGAAAAATTAATGACAAGATTTGAGTGCCACAGATAAATATAATTGTAAGTTAAAAGAAAGTATGTAAAAAAATAAATAAAATAAGAATGATGCTATAAATCAAAATATTTTTTAAACATCATATAATTGTTTCTAACTTTCACACGCGAAGTATAAAAGATGCTTTTGGCTATTAAAAAATGCTATTTAAAGAGTATCGCCAAATCTCAAATCAAAGTTTTTATGCGTTTTACCTTTTAAATAGAAAAACAAACAGATTTCTTTTCCTGTGTGATTAAATTCAAATATTTTTTATTGTGATTCAAAATAACAGCGTTTTTATTTATTTATTTATTTATTTTTATTTTTTTGCTCCACGTGTTCTAATCCGGTTGTCTACGAAAACATCCACCGGTGAATGTGACGCACACCAAATTTCTGTGACGTAAGCAGATAAATTGTGCTTTTTAATCAGTTTTTTAATATATTTTTTAAACGGTTTGGAACTTATTTTTCATAGTAGGTGCATTCAGTAGGCGACCCACATAGGTACCTTCTGGTGCAATCAGAAACGTAATTCGACAAATATTTTTTGAGTTATGCTTAACGAAATTTTTTTTAGGCTTTTTTTTTTTTTTTTTTTTTTTTTTTTGTAGGCCATGGCTTTAATATTCATCGTAGCTGCATGTGACCAGAAAGTAATTCTGCGCTGTGTATTAGATTTCGCTCAGACAATTATATGAAAATTTCATCATTTTTGCATCCTATATCAGCACTTTAATTTTTTCATTATATTTATACTAAAAAACTATGCATATTATTATATTTATGTGTAAAATAAGCTACCATTAAAAATATTGTTGATTCTAATCTTTATGGAGTGAGGTTGGGACATTTTGAAAGTTCATAATAACGCTTAAAATATTCCAGAAAATTCCTTATTTTTCTCATTTTTTTACCCGACTGAAAAGAAGGGTTATGTGTTTCACGCGCATCTGTGTATGTGTATTTATTTATACCCTCGAAAAATCCCAACGGCTGGATGGATTTTAATGAATAAGGTCTCTATCGATTAATCTTAACCATCCGATGGTTATAGGATAGGTTTTGGTTTTATAAATTCAAAATGGCGGCCGTAAACTACAAAATGGCGGTAGAGACGAATTTTTTTTTTTTACGTACCATATTGAGAGGCATATCATTGGATAGGTCTTTCAAAATGAAGACAATGTTTCTTTGACAATTTTGCAGTTAGAAGCTCCGTTTAAGTATTACACAACTTGGATGTTGTGTACTTTGGATCTCTACCTTTAATGTAACTCTAAACTTCATAATAGGCATCTATAAGCCTCATCAAAATAGTGTTTGTAGATAGGAACTAATAATTAAACACAACTTAAAAGTCATCAATACAAGTAAATAAAAAAATGTAAGTAATATAAAAAATAATTTCATATTGATGAGAAATACTTAATTAGTTCGCTTTTTACGCAGTCGGATCTTTGACTTTTTAAATTTAATATATTTGTTTAATTTCTTGTATGGTAAATATATGCCATAATTCATATTGTGTGCCCTTGAATAGTATAATGGTGCATGTTGAAAAAAATGAGTTTGAAGGTCCCTTGCCCCTGAGCACATATTCCTCTGACAGCCAATTAAAAAAGTTAAGGAGTCTTGTACCATTTAAACGCTTCGAAAATTTACAAAAAGCTTCAAAGTTTGAATTAGCCTATATTCAAAACCTTTTTATGTATAAACAAGAAATTCTGGATATTGATTAATCAGATTGTGCTTTGTAATATGCAACAATCAGAAATTTATTACTCTTTTAGATAATTTGTGTATTGCTAAAATATTTTTTTTTTTTTTTTACTCCATAAGTTATTGCGCGCATAATATCTTGAGAAGGACTATGCAAAAATTTTCATCTAAGGTTTTGTAAACTACTAACGTCAAACTAATTTCGTCTTTCGAAGATCAGATTAGAAACTTTAAACGTCTGTCTTGAAAAGATTCTATACGATTTATTTAAAATTTAATTTAAATGATATGACGATACTTTCAGAAATTGCTCAAATAAGTTGTGGTGGCGTTTCTGATATTATTCCACTTAAAACAGCTTTATACTGAAAGAGTTAACATTAGTAACGATTGATATATGCAAAATGCTTTCTCTTATAATTATAAGAATTAAAAGAACTTGCACAATCCAATTATATATATAAAAAAAAAAATAATAGAAATATTTGAAAGCAATGCTTTCCAAATTAGGGAATAAAAATTAAAATAAATACGTAAAATATAACCAAGGGCAATTATAAATTATCAATAATAATTTTATAATGTGTGTATATGTAAATATATATATATATATATTTCTTGATATCGGTATATTAGAAAAATAATAAGGAATAAAAATATAGAATTCTTTTTTTCAATTATAATAACGTTTTGTAGCTTAGTAAATATTGTATGTGCGTGTAATGGGTGTAGAAATTTTCTCACAAAGACCGGACGAAAAAAAAAATCATATCGAAGTCCTTAATGTTTGCTAAAAGTCATAAAAGTAAATTTAGAAGGAAAAAAATAAAAATAAATAAAAATAAAAGTAATTTAACAAATTACAACGACCATATGGAAACTGATTTTTTCAAAGGCTAAAATTTAAGACATAAAAAATCGCACGGACTTGATCATATATTACGTACGCCATGAATTAAACATTAATAGTGTTATTACACGTAAAAATTGCATGCGACAAAAATAGCCTGCGACTCGTCAGATTTCTTGAAACTTACGTATTATCCACCTGAAACTTACGTATTATCCAAGCATTTCATTGGCTGTTTGGGAAAAGGCTTTTCCATCGTAGAAATCTGATGATCCATTTTAAATGAAATTTCATTCTTAAACTTCTAAACGTCCCACAATATTACTTTTTTGTAGTTTTTATTACTTTTTTGTCATAGTGGCAACAGAAGTATCAATCTCTGTTGAAAGTAAAGGGAAATACAGATTACTGTACAGACCAATCAGAAAACGAATAAAATGCGGATTCAATCAATAAAACGTCGCAGATATGTTTTTGATTTTCTACCCTGACAGAGAACAATAACCATTTTTCCAAATGGTTAATAAGGCAATTGAGAATCATAAAAACAACTTTGATGCTAGAACTGAATAGCAGGCGGACAAGATGTTTATGGTACTCTCAAGAAATATTTATGACTGATAGAGAAGAATTTATGGAACTCCACAACGATGCTTCGCGGTTGACCCAGCATCTCACGAGAGGGGCTAGGACCCCAGGTCATAAAAAAAAGAAAAAAATAGCGATGCAGAGAAAAAAAAGACGAACCCCCAAAGACACAGGCAGAAGCGAATCATAATCCCGGACGAAACTCACCAATAGGAGGCTAAATGTAGAATACAATGAGAAGAAAATAACAATATCAGGAATAAGGTGTCACAAATTCGGTGTCAAAGAAAGCAAGTAAGAAAAATCATGCGTTAAGCATAGAATATGAATCACATTCCAACACTTCCTGATGCTTTAACAAATCTTTGTTATTTAGGGAAGTAATGTATAGAAGAAAACGCATGAAGCATTTGAAAAACTGATTTCAGCAGTTAGTGGCCATAGCCAAATATGTATTCCAATTCTTTTGAACAGCCCTATATTTGATCTTTAGATTGATATATATATATATACTATATAGTGGGAAAATTTAGTTTAGCAATAAACGCATAAAAGGTTGAAATTTCTCTTTCAGCAATTAATACTAATAGAGCAAAACATATTTATTTACATTTGTACAGCTCTGTAGTTAACCTAGTACCTTTATAACAAGCCACTAATTAGCTAAAGTTTAACTCAAAGTAAAACACACTTAAATCTACTGAAATCACATTTCCAGAAATTATCATTTATAAACGGCCATTTATCCAATTCTTTGCGCGACCCTGTGAATCATTTTATCTATGTTCAGCAAACATTTCTTACAAAACCAAATGCAGTTCCGTGTAAAAATGCATATCTCATTTAAAAACAACCTTTAAGGAATTTGCAATCATACCCAGTAACCATTACGAATTATTTTGTGTAGCCCTGTATATGAATTACATCTTTTATACACACCATATACTATGCATAAATATAGTGAAACATAAAAGCACACAACGTAATTAAAAATGCATTTCCAGCAATCATCGCTACTGCACAGTACTTCGAAAACAATATATTATCTGAAATCTTTTGTGTGTCCCTGTAAATGAACTTCGTATTATACATGAAATAATTTATAGTAAACCTGAGTGACGCATATTAATTTCAGTATATATGAAATATTTTAACATAATTGAAATATGCCGAAAAAAATTCCCTCCACCTCTATATCGTTATGTAACGGAATTCTTTTGTGTGACCCTGTAAATGAATAATAACAATTCTTTGCACCGCATATCCTGCACTATTCATATTTTAGTGCACTTGATAAATGCATATCAATTTTATTATGTTTGAAAGCATGTAACATCATTAAAACGCATTTTAAACGATTTTTTCCCATAGGCCGTAATGTAACGGAAATGTTTGATTGCCCCTGTAAATGAACTAAACATGTTAGAAACTTTATTTAAAATATGAATCGTGCTATGGTAGAGGTCACTAACATACAAATATTTCAGAACGATCCGAGTATATTTGCGAGAGTTAGAGTGCGAACAGACGGCCAGACGGACAGACGAGCAGACGGGCGGACGGACACACAAACTGAAGTCATAAACACTTTTCAACTTTGTTGTAAAGTGTTAAAAAATGGGAAGTAAAAAAAAAATCATTATGACTTAAAGTTTCAACCAAGAATGATCTTCCTAATTCCTCAAGAATCTGATCTCTGAAACATTAAAGGAATGTTATGATCCTTTAAAAGGCTCCCTCAGTCGATTCCAGAAGACCGTGCGGTAATGAAATGTTCCGGCGAGATTTGCAAATGTTGTCCCTCACTAAAACTTTCGTATTTAACTAAGAAGTACTCTCTATTATGATTGGAAAACATTTCGAATTCCAAAAAGTGCTCTTCTACGAAGACCGAAAATTTAATGTACGGGAGGCACTGGACGGAAATGACTGTCAGACGCACCCCGTGAGACGAAGGATATATGGTATATGACCCTGAAGAAAAGTTTCCTTGATTCTCCTAAAATCCTATCAAGCGTAAGGCTTATCACCAACTGAACAAAATTTATAAATTCATCAGAAGGATTAGAATAGTGTGACCATCAAGTGCAATACACGAACAGTTATAAACTCAATGTTAATTGATGGACATTCATTGATGGACATTGGACACTAATCAAATATTCAGCTATTGCCAAGAATTATCCGGTCGAAATTTCAAGTGAGAATTTTTTATAAACATTCCTTAGCATAAATGGCTATCTTAGTTATTCGATTTGTGTATGTATTTATGAATAATTATTTTACAAATTTCAACCTTATATTCAAAATTTAATTCATGCATCATTAAATCTTTTAAGAAAATCTTTTTAATAAATGTTTAATAAATGCTTTGTGAACTACTGACGTAACTCTAAAGGCGTCTTTCGAAGATCAGTTTAGCAACTGTAAACGTTAATGGCTTGAAAAGATTGTACACGATTTATTACAAATTCACGTTAAGTGATATGACGACTCTGTTGCAAACTGCTCAAAAAAATTGTGGTGGTCTTTCCAATATTCTTCCACTTAAACTAGCTTTATACTGAAAATTGTTACCATCCAAAACTTTTAAATTAAATATTTCACAACAAAATAACATATATTTATTTTAATATATATGTATCGATTTCTAGAACGCCATTATCGTACATAACGTTTTAGGCGTTGCGTGTGCGACAATCACAACATATGATTTTATTTTTATTTTATATATATATATATATATATATATATATATATATATATATATATATAAATGTGATAATAACGTTTTTTAGAACTGGCATTGCTATACAAAGAATTTTTAATTGCGAAAATTGAAAAAAAAAAATACGACAAAAAAATGCCAACGCGCCTACACTCGTCTGCAAGTATTAAGCAATTAAAAGGACATATTTAATGAATAGCTTAAATCAAAGTACACCTTCTCGTAAGTTTTTAAATACGTGTTTTTTTTTTTATTTTTTTTTTTTTTTATTCAATGCAATTTTTAATCTATTTACAAAATATTTTTTTTCTCTCAAATTGGGGGTAAAACATATAATTAAAAGGATTTATATCAGTGTGCAAGTTTTGTATAAAAATATGATTTTTTTTTTTTTTTTTTACTTTAGATTTACTGGATGTTTTAATTTGTTTCACACTCCTTCATCCGTCTGCATAAATTCAGCACTTCAAAGAACGTATTTCTGCATTAGGTTGAATATCCCTCTCTCCTTTCAAATGGTTGCAATTGAGCCTTTTTAATTCAAGGCATTATTTTAATGTTTCGAAAAAGAAATTTTCTTAACACAGACAGGAGTGAATGATATAATTAAAAATATTAATTGTTATGAATATACTTGTACATAAGTCTTTGAAAAATAAATCAGACAGATGTTTACTGTTTTCATGGAAATGTAATAAAATATTTTAAATTGTCACATTAAAAAAAATTCCATAGATTTAAAAAAGCTGTATTTCCACTCATTTTGATTGAAACTTATGCAATAAAAAAAAATCTTAATATTTTAATACAGAAGAAAAAAAACTAGTGATCCCCTTTCCTTGCAAGTTCCTTAAATTTAGAATACGAACTCTCTTATATATAAAATTTTAATTAATGTAAAAGTCTATCAGAATTTATTTCCATAAATATTATTTTCAATGTGATTTGAAATAACATTTTTACAAAATTTGCATTTCCATTAAAGGAAAAAAATAAAATATTTTACAAAAATCAAAGAATATTTTAAAGTACATAAAAGCCTGCAAATATATTACCGATTTCGTTTAATGTATATTACATAACTGTGAATTATAATATCTTGATTTAATTAATATCATGAAGCGATAGGTAACAAAGTAAATAGTATATATTTTACTTTAATTTTAAAAAGCCTATGAGGCGTCTAAAACGACAGAAAACATATCATGAGATATGTTCGAGAAATATGAAACTGACAGCTTTACGTAATTTAATTAAATTAATATGCGATTTTGTATCCTAATTTATATTCTTTAATAGAAATTTGAATTGGCATTAATCTATAAAAAAGAATGTTTTGAAAAGATGGAAATAAAGGCATTTTAAACAAATACTCATAGAAAGACTGAAGATGATGAAAATATATTGCAAATTATTAAATTTATTTTCAAAGTCATAAAAAATATAGTGAAGACAAGGATTTGTATGAATTTTAATGTAATTAAAGTTTAGACATAAAAAGGGATCAAAATAATTTTTAGAACATCACTTCCTCAGATGCATTTTCTACTCGGTGTCCATTATTATAATAAATAGAAAAAAAATATTAATATATGACGATTATCAAACCTGTTAAATTACATTCTTTATTTATTTTTTTTTTTTTTTTTTTTTATTTTTTTTTTTTGAAAAAATATATAGGTGCTAACAACGTTTCTGTAATCTAAAATAAACACCTAGATTTAAGTACATTATTGCTATAAAATGTTAATAAAATGTTTAATGAAATAAAATTGTTAAAATTACAAAAGTGTCGATTTTTTCTCGATGATACAGTATTTTCCATAAATTTCCAGTATTGTTCGGCCTACTTTTGCCAATTTCTAAATTTGGGTCATTCCATGTCACGTGTGGGACGTCTTTTCGACATATTTATGTTGTTTTAAGAATGTTATTATATCCTAAAATTAAAACAACCATGTTAATATGGAAATCTAGTGTTTTTGTTATCTTCAATGTATAGTTTATGTTTTAACAACATATAAGTCACTAGCTATAGGTAATGATATAAATGTCGCGCGCTGGACATTTTTTCAGTTTTCCATTGAATGACCCTGAAACGGGCAGATTACTTAGGTCTAGAATTTAAAATGTAGAGATTTTTATTATTTTTTATTTATATTATTCATTTAATATTATAAAGTCTAGGGTTTAAAATGTGAAAAATTTTAAATCTATTAAAAAGTCATTACTATCGTGTGTGGAAGATCTTTCTTAAATATTAGTGATGTTATAAGAATGCTATTGTATCCTCAATTTAAAATAACTATGCCAATATGAAAATATAGTGGGAAGGAGGTTGTTAATTTTAATGTATATTTTATATTTTATGAACTTTTAAGTTAATAAATATTGGTCACGTGCGAGACATTTTTTTTCCGTTTCTCATGGAATGACCCATTTATCTCCTTGGACAGAAGATTTCTTACAAAATACTCCTTTTTAATTCTGTAAAACTATTTTTATAACTATACCTATATCCATTTATAAATTAAATGACTGTGTAACTTATATACTATCCGTTTTACAAAATTCATAAATTGTGAAGGAAATATCATAATGGACATTTTCTACAATTAAATACATATAAATAATAATAAAAATCCTTGCTGTTTTAACAGTACAGAAAAGTAATCATTCTTTCATTTTGGAACAATTTTGATAGTAATAGATTTTACGTAAAATAAAAATTTTATTATAAATCTATAAAACATATGAAAGTTTTATATATATATATTATGTTCCTATGTTTTAAAAATTTGTAATAATTTTGATACACGATTGAAAGAGTCACGTAAAAATCAAAATACCTCATTTTCTGTTTCGTTCTTCTTTGAAGAAAATGTTATATAATTTGTCAAAACGCTATTAGACGATTATATTATATAGACTGATAATAAATTACACGTAATTATTAGTATCGAAATAACATTTTGCACATATGTACATAGTTTTAATTAAATTAACTATTATTTTTCATTTCTTAGCATGTTAATTTTGATATCTTTACAAAATGCGTCAAAAAGCCGTTATCTTGTGTTTTTCAACATACAGTATAATAAATGACAAGTTAAATACAAAACGACAAAAAAAAAAAAAAATTACATTCTCTCATAATGAATATCTTTCATCTCACCTTTAGTAAATATTGTCAACAAAATGCTTTAATTTTTATTAAGTGTTATATACTTGCATGCCATTCTTTTAATTATTTTATTTTATTTTAATTAATCTAGAGTATCATTTCCCCTATCTCATACTGGATATACATCAGCTCACCTGGAGTAAATATTGTCAACAAAGTGCTTTATATTTACATGCCAATCTTTTAATTATTTTATTTTATTTTAATTAACCAGGTGTATTATTTTCCCTATATATTCTTTCCATGGTGCGATCTATTTTACAACGGAAAACTGAATTACTATAATTCAGCACTTCTTCCTTTATACGTTTTGCAAAGATTGAAAAAACATATATATTTATGTTGCAATGAATGGGTTTCCTTTCAAAGGTATGGATTAGAATTTTGACGCAGCGCACTCGCATTTATTCAAAACTCTTTATTTCATAAAAGAATTCCAGATAATTAAAAATAAATGAATAAACGTATCAGCAAATAATCTTAAAGATTATATTGTGAAAGCCTTGCACGAATTTAGTTCTTATCTGTACTTAATGTTACAGGAAATTTCTATTATGGCTCTTTTTTTTCTTTATTTATTTATTTCTTTATTTATTTGTATTTGGGTTAAACTTAAGAAATAGTTTAACGGGTATTAAAAAGACATGAACCTTTTAAATAGAGATCAAAGGACGTTAAAAAAAAACGATCTTGATAACAGCAAATAATTTTAATCGATGAGGATAAGATATCATTTAGTTGCATGAGATTAAAAAAAAAAAAAACCTTATAAAATAAGATTGTATGTTAATGAAAAATTCAGACCATAAGTAACAACTAGTTTTCAAAGAATGTTGAAAGATATTTTATTTAAACTTTTAATGTGTAAGATAAGGCTTATGAATAGAGCTGTTAAGAAATAAATGATAACTATTTTTTGTTATTTTGTATAACACTATTTCAATACATTAAACTTCGCGTTAATATCAACTAATCTTTGAGATAGATTACTATAAAAAATAATGATGCGAAATGCAATAAAAATATTCGCCGACGGAAGTAAAAATAATTGAACATATATGAAGGAATTATCTAACAATGAAAATTCATAATTAAGCGAGATTTTCTGTTCGAAATTAAAATAATAATAATCATTACAGTAATTTTGTTTTTCTTGGTTATATTTTAGTTAATTTGTTTTGATGAAATACCGAAAAATTAAATTTACGATTATTATGAAATCGTATAAATGTATATTCATAAAAATTCGCTGTTTTCTTTTTTTCAAATAAAATAGAAATGTATTGAATATTGTTTTAATAATTAAAAATATATATTTCTAGATGCATTTTTTAAGAAAATGATTTACCCAATGCGAAATGTATGTACTTTTTATATTATGTATAATATACGAAGGCTATACTAATGCGGTTGCTCTGATTTAATAGTTTAATTCTCGAATGTATGTTATTCATTTAAATTAACTAATTTTTTTTAAGGAGTATATAAACCGTCTTGAAATACGTAACGCATCTTTTAAATCAATTACACCAGGCTGCATTTTTAAACTTTTTGTCAGATGATTTCTTAAGATCAAGTTTTCCTGAATCAATTTTGGATGCTAATTCCGGAAATGACCTCCATTTTTGTCTATCATGTCAGGATTCTACAAAAAATAAGAAGTTGTGTTTTCAATAATTTAATTAACGCAATTAAACATTTATCACAATTTCATACAAACTATTTCATTAAACACGTTAGCAATACTGTAAAAAATGTCCTGATAAGTTCATGCTATTTCTTTAATTATCGAAAATCAAACAGTGTTCAATTAAACAAACTGTCTTCTTTTTGTCTTTTTTTCAGATCCTCCATAATTTATGTCCCTCTTCAACATCCAACAGTACTCTGCATCATATTTACATTCCATCTCCCCTGGTACCTATTCTCCATTTCTTTGATATCCTGGTGAAAGCACTCACCTTGCTCTTCACTGTGATGTCCCAGATTTTTTGGAAAGTAGTCGATATGGGGTTGCAGAAAGTGTATTTTTACACTCATATTACATATCAACTTCTTGATATTTTCCAGCATTGTTTCAGCAATATTCCTGTAATTTGGATCTTTCTTATTCACTAGAAAGTTTTCTGTGGCACATTTGAAGGGTATCCATGGGTCTTTTTCTATGGGACCTTTTTCTATGGGTGGTCCATGGGTCTTTTTTTCCGAAATGGTTGTGTTTAATTAGTTTTTTTATTTGAGGAGCAACGAAAATTCCAGATTTTAATTTTTTCTGTATGATGAAGGGAAATTTCATAGTAAGGTATTTGAAGCAATACCCATTTTGTGGCGGAGCATTTACAAATTGCTTCATTAATCCTGATTTGGTGTGTAATGAGCAAAATTTTTTGTGGGTTTACGAGTGGTTCATGCCAATCTTACTGTATTCTAAAAGCCGTTAGAAAAGATGACAAGTATCCAGAAGTATATTTACGTTATGTGTGATTACCACATAATTCATGTTCTCAGCGAGGGATCTTTGAAATCATGTCGGGTCTATTGCAAACAAACTGTACGTGATAGAAGAAAACTAAGAATAGTACTATAATCAGCATAAAAATGCATTAAAGCCAGTCATTGGTATTTAGTCATCTGATATCGTGCAGACTATTGTTATTCAGAGATTTTTTTCTGGGTATTGATACGATAAACTATAAAGGAACATGATGAAACAGGAAAAAGTATTTTTAAATGTTTAGATATTTCGTAATTCTTCTGAAATAATTGCTATATTCACACATGCATCTTAAGTATAAATGAAAAGTCTAAAGACAAAAGTAACATGGCAAAGGTTAATAAATAAAATTTGAATTAAAACAGTTTTGCATGAATATCTGTAATATTATTTTTTTAATTAAAATGTTATTAGAATTAAAATCTTTTTTTTTTAAGTTTAAGTTTTATATTAGTCTTTTACATCTCATACTTTTTAAAGGATGCTAAAAACTTATCTATATGAAAAATAGAACTTTCTAGAGTTATTTCTTTGCTTTTAATTATTTATATTTTCAGAATATTTTTATTGCTTATATTTAACAAAATTTATTATAAATGCTTCGACAAATTAACATGTTGAAAGGAGTACGGAAGCAATGTTGTATTTTTTTACAAGATTCATAAAATCGTTTGTTCAATATAATGCTTTTATTATATTTAACAAAAGTCTCTGATTTTAAGATGAAGGCAGTTTTAAATCAAGTTTAAAATTTTTCGAATTAGAATTTTTATAGCAAATGGAATGTGAAACTGCGTTATATTTTATATATTTAATCACTTTTTGTGATTCAATATATAAAATATATAGAAAGTTCCATTTAACGATTTTTTTTTTTTCATCAACAAAGTTTTATTTACATACGAGTGTAATTTAAATACATGATTAAAAAATTCATAATTAAATTTTGTTACTTTCTAAAAATCATTTTAAAACAACCATTTCCTTTAAAATTATTTTCGATAAAATTCATTAATTTAAAAATTTCTTCATAGGATAAATTTCTAGAGTATTTTCACCATAAAAAGTGAATGCGAATAATAGAGGATACGCATTTTTGAAATTTTTATTAACATTTTTATTTTACAAACTCTGTTTTATCTTACATACTACAAACTTTTATCTTATCACTGGAACGTGTCTCCACAAGCACCACATTACCCGATTTCTTTGAAAAGCTTAAACTTAGATCTCTAGACTTTATTTTGAAAATGAGGATGAAGAAAATATATAACATTATTTCACTAGAAATAACATTTGTTTATAATAGGGTTTTGCAATATATAGCACAAATTTGGAGAAATCATATGAAATACTTACTGAATCACTTAAAAAAATGAAAATAAATTTATTGATCATTATACCCTGTGTTCCAGAGATACATTTATATTTTAATAAGTTGCAAAAAATTGTTTTTTAGGGGTGTGATTTTCCCAAAAAGACTTTAAAAGAGTCTCCGTGTTTGGGTCAACAAGAAACAAAAAAAAAACTAATTTTCGATGATAGTTGGAATTATTAAAGTTTATGAATTGAAAAAAATGCATTATAAAACAGTTATTACATTGTAATTGAGAATATTCTATATTCTCAAGTGAAAGGGAAAAACTGTTTTATAATCGTGTTACCATTCAATTGCTTGTATAACACATGCGACAATTTCTCCAACTACCAGTAAAAGTTTGTAATTTTCGTTATCCAAAAAAAAAAAAAAAAAAAAAGTGAAGTATTTTAGCTTATGCTGCACAGCACATTCCCATTCGGAGAATAGTTACATTTTGCGAATTGATCAAACATGAAAGGATTTCTGAAACACACGTTATAAAATCTTATACAAAAAAAAAAAAAAAAAAAAAAAAATATTACGATAAATCACATAAAAACCGAAATTATCTTAAATTACAATTATGTATCTGTTTAACCCTTTCAGGGGCAAAGCGCTTCAATTACAAAAATGTTGAAAAGAATGAATGACATCGGAATTTACGTACAAATTTATTTGGGGATAAGAAAAAAGTATTTTACACAAACATGATAAACGAAAAAAAATATATACGGAAATTCTAGTGCCATTGCGGTATTTGGAAATTATAAATTATTGTTTCATAAATATACAACTGTCCTTGAAAGAATTAATCTGGACAAGGTTCAGTTTTATTACCTTAGGTTGTAAATATGGAAACATTGAAAAATATGCGTTTTATTGTTGAAAAACTTTTAATTAATAAAATTATTGTGTCATAATTTCAAAATATTTCAGTGATGTCTATTGAGATTATGCGATTGCAGAAAAAACACTTGAAAACAGCTATACAATGTTTTAATTATCTTAATATTTGGAGCAGGGTTTCACAAACTATGGTACGTAGGCCAGTACTGGTGGAGCTCTGTTTTCTGGTACGCAAAAGTCTGATACTAGTGCGTGACATGAAATATAAAATACAGCATGTAAAAAAAAAAAAAAAAAAAAAAAAAAAAAAAAAAAAAAAAAAACTCCTGGCGGGCTGGACAAGGCGCAGGTAGATTTCAAAGTTAAACAGCTCGATCCCAACTCCCCCCTCCACTTTCTTAATTTGGCAGTTCACCGGACTCTGTGGTGTTTGCTCTCTATTACTGCTTTAACAATTTTTAGATAAATTGAACTAATATTCGGTAGATGTTGAGATAACATTTCGTACACCCCGATAAAAAGTTTTCTTCTATTACTACATTGTAGGTGTGTATATTGCTTATTTCATACTTTTAAACTCCGATCTCGCATTAATAAACAGTTTTCTTTCAGGAGGTATGTAAATTTCTTACGTAGGTTATTCACTTATTAAATTGTATTATGTGTATTTTACTACTGATATAAACGAAGTAGTCATATAACAAAAAAAAAAAAAAAAAAAAAAAAAAAAAAAAAAAAAAATGGCGATCAAGCCGACAACAAATGTGCATTTCTTTCCATGTTTAACAAAGCTATACAGTAGTTTTATTTTCAAATACATTTTTATTGGTCACCCAAAAATGATACGCTTTATGCACAGTAAACTAGCCGAATATACCAATCCCAAAACTTTCTTCTATCTCATACATGTCAATACTTCAAAATTCGCTATCACTTTGCCAAAATTAAATGTCAATCTATGCTCATCATAAAGATTCTAAAAAGACGAAATTCCGTGTATTAGTTCTTGAGATATGACTATCGCTGAAATCGTGTAAGTGCAGCATAGCGACTCCACTTATAGGGTGATTTACAACAGAACCTAATCATCATCAACTTATGTCAACGTCTAACTGAATATGAAATTTGGAGAAAATTCGTGCATTAGTACTTGAGTTAGAGGTATTGCGCAAATCATGACAAATGCAGCATAGCAGCGTCACCTGTTGAGCGATTTGCACCAACACATAATCTGCAGCAATATTCATCAAAGCATACTTGAATCTGAAGTTTGATGAAAATTCATGCATTAGTTCTTGAGATAGAGCTATGCGGAAATCGTTCTAAATGCAGCACAGGAGCGCCACCTGCTAGGCGATTTATACCAGCACGTAGTCTGCATAATTTCATATCAAGGACTAACTAAATACGAAGTTTGATAAAAATGTGTGTATTAGTTCTTGAGATAGAGCTACTGAGAAAATAGTGTAAATCCTGCAAAATGCAGCATAGCAACGCCACCTGTTGGGCGATTTACAACAAAACTTAAACAGCACCAACCCATATCAAGGAGTAACTGAATCTGAAGTTTTATAAAAAATCCGTGAAGTAGTTCTTGAGGTATAGCTATTGCTGAAATTCTGCAAAATGCAGCATAGCAGCCCTGCTCGGCAATTTACCCCAAAAACTAATCAGCACCAATCTATATCAGGGACTACCTGGATATAAATTTTTATTAAATTCCTTGCATTAATGCTTGAGATAGAGCGCCCACAAAATTTGTGTCGCATACAGACAGACAGACGGACAGAGAGACAGACAGACAGACAGACTCACCGACTCATAGACAGAAATTTTGTAAAAGCATGTTTTTTGGAATCTCTGACCCTTGAAGCGTGTAAATCCGTCAAAAACCGGAAGTCGAAAATTTTCATGAATCCAATACTTCATTCTTGAAAAGAAAGTATAGATATGAATTTCAATATGCGCATCAATGTAACAATGTGAATCAGTAAAATCTACTCAGACGGAAGCACAGAAGACAGGAAAAATATTTCGTTTTGGATCTATTTTGTTTACGCAGGTTTTCCTGTATTATCTTTCAGTTTGTTAACTGGTGGTACGCGGAAGTATGAACATCTATTTAGTGGTACTTCGTTCTAAAAGTTTGGGAACCTCTGATTTAGAGCATTAAGTGACGCTCACTTCAAAGCAAATATGAAAAGAGGGAGAGATTTTTTTTTTTTTTTTTTTTGTCAATACAATTGGCTGAAAAACAACATGAACTGTAAGAAAAAGGTGTATTATCCTTTCATCTTATACCTGTCAGAAAAAAAAACAAAAAAAAAAAAATCATTTAAATTAAATAACGACAGTGTGTGAAATCTATCATATTGTGGAACATTCCTGTATATTCCTATTAATTAGCATGTCATATGTGATTGCAATAAAAGGGTAAATAACAGTCGACTTTCGTTCCAGATATAGCATAATTCAGTTATTAAAATGGTAAAATAGACAGATTCGATTGCTAATTCTTACGCTTTATATATATATATAGTAAAGCGAGGAGAGTTCGCAGGGTAGGAGAGATTGCGCACAAAGAGATTCGACGGGAATGAGTAGAGTGCGCGCCCAGCGACTCCAGGTAGTTGTACAGCAGCATTAGTGCAGTGTCTACAAGAATGTGCATATTTATTGTTCCAAGCGTCTTGGATAAAGCAGTGCTATTTTGTTTTGTTTTTCCAAAGTAAGTGCTTGAATTTTCATAACCGTTCGTCAGAATTTTTATAGAACGCCAGTAATACAAAATATTTTGAAGTTAAACGATTTCTTATAAACTAATAACCTGGACTAAGTATGCGAACACCAAAAATTCATTTTAGAAGCAGCCATATTTAAATAAAAGGCCGCGCAATCTCTCCTACCAAAATAGGAGAGTTTGCGCATCTGCTACTTAGGAGAGATGGTGCATTTCCCATAAGTTTAAGTGCTAGGAGAGATGACACAGCTTATTGATAAATTTGTATGAATTGCAAATTACGTGTAAAACATATGAATGAATCAACTTTGAAATAATTTCGGAAAAACACATAATTATCAAAACTAAATTTGGTAATAAATTAATTTGCAAAAAATACTTTTGCAGATAAAAATTTTATTAATAAATTAATAATACAGTTGTAATTAAATAAATTTTATGTAATTATTTTTGTTAATAAATTAATAATATATTTGATAATAATTTAATTAAATATATATATATATATTTTTAATTTAAGAGCTATTAATTAGCTAATAAATTAATTTTGTTAACTAAAATAAATTTTCTAATTCAATGTTTTGGAAAAGATTTCACCCATTCCAAGTAGTGTAATGCCATCAAAATCAAAAGGGAAGCAGAGTGCAACTAATGTTACTGATCCGCAAAATATGTATGAAAAAAGATTTAAGAAGGATGCCGCTACCAAAAAAAAAAAAAAAAAAAAAAAAAAAAAACAGCTGAAGATAAGGTGTTTCCACAAAAAGTGGGATAAAAAAACTCAAGGGAAATAAACCGAAGGTAATGCGCGAAGGTAATGAAGGAGGATGAGTGCGCTGAGTGTCTGGAACTGTACCTGGAGACAATTTCGACAACTGACTGGATTCAATGTATTGCTTGTTGCAGGTGATTGCACGAAAGATGCACGTTTTACAACAATAAGTGCATCGATTGTGGACGACGACAACTTCGGTTAGCAAACAAAATACAATGAAACAGTGAAAATCGAAATGAAGTAATTTTTAAGTTAAACATGTTATCAACTAGGTTAATGCTATTTTGTAATCTTAGTAGGGCTTGCTTTTTCTGATATTTTAATCTTCTTAAATTAAAAATGTTAACTGTTGTTAAAATTCTTTCTTTTATTTATTATTTAAACATTTGGTTGAAATATTCACTCCTAATACAATATTATTTACTCACAAAAATCTTTCAACAATGTCAATTAAGAGTAATTATTATTGTTAATAATTTAATTGTAGTTATTATTAATAACAATCTCTTCTACCTATGTGCGCAATCTCTCCTACCCATCTGCGCGTTCTCTCCAACCCTGTAAGGAGAGATTGCGCAAAATAGTTTTCTTGGTTTTATTACTGCTGTTCTATTAATTTACAGTATAACAACAAAATAACAATGGAAATACATAAAAAACAAATGAAGTCAAAATTATTAATGCATAGTTTAGCAAAATATTAATACTTAATTTTTTTTATTATTATTCTTTTGAAATGTGCGCAGACTCTCCTCTCTTCACTATACATATATACATACACTGACGAGCCAAAACATTATGACCACCTACCTAACAACGAATGTCTCGCCTTTCGCCCTCAAAAAAGCTGCACACCGCCTTGGCATGGATGACACAAGTCCTTGGTAGATGGCCAAATGCAGATTGTAGCAAAAATTCAAGCAGCGGTCGCGCAAATCCGAAATATTACAAAATGGTCGTTTTTGATCGCTGTGCTGCTATTCCACGGCATTTCAAATCTGCTCCATTGCATTAAAATTCGTTGAGTTAGACTGCCAGGATATCAACTGGAATTCGGTATCATGTTCTTGGAACCACTCCATCACAATTCGAGCAACGTGACATGGAGCATTGTCGCACTCAAAGACTTAATTTCTAGTTGGAAAGACAGATAACATGTAAGGGTACAACTGTTCCGCAATGATGTTCAGATAGTCTGCGGCCTTCATAGTCTGCTCTGCAACAATCAGAGGTCCCGAGGATGCCTATGAGAACGTTTCCCAAAGTAGTATAACGTCTCCGCCGGGCTGTGTATGACCTGCTGCATAAGGGGGAACAACAGATCGCCTGAAACAAGGTGTACCTTTACGCGGCCTTCGACGATTTGAATAATGAATCGCGATTCATCCAACCGGGCAACTCTCTGCCAATGATCCATCGTCCAGTCACGATGTTCCCGGGTCTAGTGTAGGAGTAGTTGGAAACGATGCTTTGTCAACAGAGGCACATGAGTGGGACGTTTGCTGAGTAGCCTCATATTCGACAGTGTCAGCTGAACTGTGTACTCAGAAACTATTCTCCTTCGACCTGTATTGTATTGGGCTGTATATGAATTAAATAAATATATGAATTAATAACTGTATTATTAAAAAAGCTATATTAGAATTGCTAAAAGAATAATTAGGCTTTGTAAAAACTATACAACGTAGGGTTGGGAATAGCTGTAGGGGAGAATGGGGATGGTTGACCATAAGGGAGGTTTGACCCACACTTCAGATTTCATATTTTGCAAATAGGTGGCAATTAAAGCTACTACAATGCTCAAAAATAGTCTTTGTTTCATGAAGATAATTGAAACAGGTGTGGAAAATTCAATTGTGAAGAGCTTTCAGCTTACAAAGTGTATTTTTTAGAGACATTTTGTCAGATTTTTTCACGTATAATACATAATAGATAATAAACTAAGTAGGTTTTAAGCACTGAATAAAAATTGAGCTTTCAATCCAGGTATAAATATTATACAGTAAATAAGGGGAAATATAAAAAAGTTGTTACGTGGGGAGGGTTGACCAGATGGTCAACTCTCCTAATTAAGTGTTTTTGTAAATACTTATATTACACACAGTACATAATGAATGGTTAGTGGTTATATTTATAAAATAATGTAAATTTATTTATAAAACTACAGTAAATTTGGTGATTGATAGAAATGAAAATGTTTAAAACTGATTAAATGAAGATGAGAAAAATTTCTATTGAAGCAGGGAAAAATTTAATGAAACATAAATTGAAATGTTGATAGGAAATTTTATTTCATTTTAATTGTACCCATAGTAGATAAATAGAAAGAATGGAAAAGACCAAAAAAAGGATGAAATCGGCAGCCTTAAGAAGTATTAGGTATTCATCAATCTGCAAAAGAACATAACATTGATCAAAACAGTTTAGAAAGTTATGTAGATAAACTTAATCAAGAACACAATTAGATGAAGCCAAACTATGTGGCAATTAGATTTGCCAGGTCAAGTGTAAAAACAAATGAGTGTTTAAAACTCAATTTTTTTCCTGTACCCGTAATTCCGTCTAAGAAGATTTTTTTTTTTTTTTTTTTTTTTTTTTTGCACATCACATTTTCCCGAAATTTTTTTAATAATTTATTAAACCTTGAAGCACAAAGTTATTCTGCCTTTTTAAAACTTATTTTATGTCGCTTAACTAATATTTCAATATAAATGAATATGGCTCAAGACTGCCATATATGGGGAGCCTCACCCCATTATTTTCTCATTTTTAAAATCAATCATTTTTCAAGTTTCTTATGTAGTACACATATATCGCAATTTTATTTTTATAACTGATTGTATAACAAATAAAATGATACATGAAACTTTAATCTAGGTTCAATATATAAAAAATAAAAAATGATTTTGTAAAAAATAGACCTACCCTACCCAGTCTCCTATATAGTAGAAATTTATGAATGGTTCCATAAAAGTTCGAAGAGATATGAAGCTTAAATAATATCCACTATTTCTATTCTGTATAACTCTATTTTTAATCTTATCCTTATCTGTTTATGATGAACTTAATTCGGTACTGACAATAAAAGTTGTGCATATTTAAACTCCATTTGGCACTTCATAAAACTAACTTCAGTGTAGTAATAATCTTTTCTTTTTACAGTGTAGCTAAAACAAAACCCTTCATTAACAGTTTAAACATGGCATTTTGATAAACGCGCTTCGAAAGGAGGTCGCAAAGTTGCAACGCCGCCTTGGTCCGTTTCGCGTTTTTCCAGATAGGTTTTTAATTAACTTTCAAATACACGGGAGTCGTATTATGAGATCCACTCAATGCAAGCTAGCGATCCCCATAGTATTTATGTGATAAATTCTAATTAAATTAGTCTGTTTTTAACAATTTGACGTTTATTGCATTTATACTGCTACTAGACATTGCATTAAACAAATATATCATTAAAATTTGTTATCTAGGCTTTAAAAGCCGACGGTACACAGGGTACGCCGCCCTGTCATTATGCATGTCCAAACCGTCCATGTCTTTAAAGGTTAATATCTCGGCTAATATCCGACGAACTTTTTCGAAAGTCATTATCACCAATGCTTTTATATTTCTGCTACGATAGGTACCTGCAGAACTTCTCAATATCTTTGCTGAATGCCCGCAAATCAAAATTTGTGTGTCACGGGAAAATGGGCTTTTCTGAAATACATCTGACCTAGGGTGAGCACTATAATTTTCCTGCAAGTTATAAATTAGCTTGTACTACCTCTGATTCTTTCATAATTTTAGTTTTAATAGATTCGGAAATAGACGGGGAGGGGGCATAATTTTTCACTACATTTTCGGCGATATACCTGAAAATAAAATACCTAAAATTAAAAGAAATGTATTTATGAGTTAAGTCTTGCGAAAGTTTTCACACGGTACACCGCACGGTATACAAAGAAAATATTTTTTTTCAAGTAACTTAATTAGTACCTCTACATTTTCCCTAAATATATTTGTGAATGTTTAATAATCTGAAAATAATTGGCTTAATAATCTTTATTACTTCTGCAAATTTGATCTTTCCGCGTCCCATAGTTTACGAGTAAAATGGTTGTGACAGACAGACGCAGGAGTGATCTTATAATGGCTCTGTTTTTATTTTTTAAGTACGGAACCCTAAAAATTAACAAAATATAAGCTTTAAAAATATTAGTACTTGTAATACTTGCCTTTACGTCTCTGAAACCCTATTACGCGTATGCATAAACGTATTTAATTCCTACACAGTTTGTAAAAGTGACACAATTAGAAACTAAAGCACATACATTCGGGAGGAGGTTTGTTAAATTATTATAATTCTCCGGGGTACTTTTCGGTTAGCCGGACGCCAGTACTATATATACATATTTATATACATACATATATGTAAATATACATATATATATACATATACACATATTGTATATATACACACATATAGATGTGTAAATATATATGTATATATACATACATTTATGTATACATATATATGTATATATAACACTGGCGCCCGACTAACCGAAAAGTACCTTCTCTGGTTGTCATTTTTAGTATATTAATAGACCAAAACGTACCACGCCATATTCTTATTAATTGATTTACTCACTTCCAATAACGATGTCCATGTTTCCAACAAAATGTTTCTCCTTGCAACGGATATTAGTAGAATTAGTAGATGAAATTAGTAGATGTACAGTTTTTAGAAATTCTTTATGCACTCCAAAACACAATTCTGTTTGTGACTCTATGGCGGTCTTTATGGACACCCTGCATTCATGAATAATTTTTTTTTATAATTTTGTTCATGGAATTTTGGAAATAGTAAAAATAACCTTGCACTTCTATTTTTCTCTCCTTTTACTCCTTAATCTAGTAAATACTGAAAGGTTCATTCGTTCAGATTTTCCATTCGTTTATTGGAAATGTGTCGAAATTAAAATCTACTTAATTTTACCGTTACGAAGAAATTTCTTACATCAAGAGGATTTAAAGTCTACATGAGGATATTGTATGTTAAAAAATTACTTTAAGCAATTAAATCATGTCTCAGTAGTAGCACTTTTTTGATAGAAATGCCCAAACATACCTTGTAGCGGGGATTACTATCAAATGTAAATATTATTTTTTGTAGAATAATAATAGTTAAATACAAATAAAAATGAAACAATATCAATAGAAAAATATTTAAAAGTTTATAACAAGTAGAGAGAATGCTTGACAAACTGGGTTATATCTTGAGCAATATTGGGCAAATAATGATTAGGCCAAATGAGATACAACGTTTTTAATACCAGGTAAACCGAACTTTTCATCAGCAATATTTAATATTTCCTTTCTTAAGGAATGGGGACAACAATCTTTATTAATCATTCCCTTTAAATAATTATAATACTATTTTCAGTTTTGTAATTTCTACTACACACATATCTTTTTCCTGCATCTCAAAAATTCATTTAACATCAAAAATTAGACTAAGACTGACATCCTGAACAAAATGAACCTTAGGATTTCTTGCTAACAGGCCACCTTCGACTTTTGAGTAACCTCTCTCATAATTTATATCATAATCGGAAATATTTCTTTTCATCAACTATTCAAATAATCTACCACTCGAGTTCTTACCATTACTCAACCACAACGGAGAAAAATGTTCATTATGGAGAATAAACTTTATTCCGTGAAAATAGTGTTTATAATTTATCTAGAGTACCAACAATGGCAAGACATTCTAATTTAGTAATAAAAAAATACTGTTCATAAATTATCAAAAGCCTACATCAGGCACAAACACGTGGCCCACTGGTCACAACGGGTACACCGATTACATCTCTGTGGTCCGCAAAACTGTCATGTTTGTGCAACAGTTTAATATGTAAATACGGCAGCACCAAAGCTCTCTTTCCTCTCACAATTCATTATCAGAAAATTGTTCTTCTCCAGTCTTGTGTCATGTGACTGACGTCTTGTATGCAATGTGATTGTATGTGAAATGAATACCACATGTTTATATGTTTACGATGCTGCCTCATCAATGAAGAATTGTGTTAATTATTATTAATTACTTACTAAATATATAATAAAAACAATTGACATTTTACCTGTGATTAATCCAGTTGTTCGAACACTTGTGCTAAAAATACACTTTACCCGAACACATTTACATCAACCTTAGTGTTAGAGACGGCAAACATTGGAAACACATGTATATCAGAGAAGCCAGTTAGCCGGGATTTTATTTTATTCAGAATGCTACCACTATTTTTAAATAATCCTTATTGTCTTATTTATTTCTTCATTGAATGAGTGGAATGTTTTTCCTCAGAATGTGGTCCTATTCTGAATAATAATAATAATAATAATAATAATAATAATAATCTCGTTCATCTAGCAGCTCTGAATCATATAGTACTGACAGATGCAATTTAATTTTAAATTTTAGCTCCTAGAAATTGTGGATACAAAGATAATCAGTCCGAATATAGCAAAAAGAGGGAACTTCAGTGAGGAAATTTAAAGATTCATAAAAAAGTTAGAGTATTTTACTTATAATATTTACGGATTTATGTCGAACTTAATCATTTAATCTACTACTCTCTTCGGTTTAACTTATGCTGTATTAAAAAATATATATGTATTTTAAAATTAACAGAATTCGGGGCTAATTAAGAACTGTTAGAACTTTCAAAAAATCGAAATATACAATTAAATAGTTTGAAATTCGATCCCTTGGAAGTGACACAAATTATCACTTTTGTACTTGACACAAAAATTCCAAACGTGCCATCCAAATTCTTCAATTGGGATTTAGTAGAACATGAATTGTGGCATTAAGTTCTTTAATCTTTTCCATCACTTATGTTACTAAATGTGCAATTGTTAATTAATATCGTTTGATCCTTCTTTCCTTTTTTTATTGATACAAGCAAATTTTAATTGGATTCTCACATACATCGGAGGATTTACGTAAACAAATTCTTAAAGCTCTCTAACAGTGCTAATGAATATGATTAACTGAAGATGAACATCGCAGATTTTTGTGCAAAATGATTTAGAATTCAATTATATATATTAAAAGGAGAACTGGAGTTTTATTCTTGTGGGAGTTTGTAAAGAATGAATCATTAAGCGGTACTACCGGACAAAGTACAAAGAAAACTCCAGACAATCTGGCCAAACATCGGAAATATAAACTGTCAAAATCTTAAACTGTTAATTAATAAAAGAGATACAACGTGATTCTACATAGAACAATGACGAAATTTAATTTTTTTTTTAATCAAAATAATTATTGTATTTATTAAATTAAAAATTCTGACAGTCGATTATTTTTTTAAAAAACGCAATAAATTATGTTGTCAACGCAGTTAAAGAAATGTGAAAATACGATAAACAAAAGTATACAATTCCTGGAAAGTATATAGCCAGATAGACTTATCAATGTCGGAAATGTACTTAATAACTTATGGTGCTTACAACGTACATAATATTCTTATGCTTAATCATCGTCAATCAAGAAAATTTCGGCACTGAAGATAAATACAAAACCTTCTTATACAGAGAGTTGACGGGTTTCCATGTTAAAGTGATAAATTTTAATTTTAAACTGTAAAGAAACAGTTACCATTTCCGTTTTAAAGTCGCTAATTATGAATGGGGATTATTTATAGAACACCAACTGACAAAGTGCATATAGTATTCTTCTGAAATTACAAAGCACCTAAAGCACCTGAAAACCTTCAACAACAAGACAAATTCAATAATGACATCATGTTATTTGATTGTTTGCGCGTTTTCAATTAAAACTTATTATTTTGACAGAATAATTTTCAAAAAGAAAATGTATAACATTTAAAATGTTGTCAAACATTATTATAAAAATCATCGAGTGAAAATGTTTGGAATATACTTAAAATAAATTCAAAAATGAATTCAAAAGAAGATTTTTAAATTTTGAGAATCATGAAAATCAGTTCAATTTATTTACTTCACATTTAATGATTGAAGTTAAAATTATTTCTTTACAGATTATTACTGCTGTTAGTCAAAATTCAGTGCTATTCTATATCAGCTTGAAAATATATGTCTATTTAGTTTCCAAACTTCTGTAATTATATATCAATCGACAGGTTTTTATACAGTGGGCATTTAGACATATTTTATCTATATTCGGAAATGCAGTTTTGTACATCTTTGCATATATAACAACCTTTGAGTTTTTTAAAATCAAATAAACATAATTTGAACCAAAAAATGATTTTTTATAAATAAAATGAAAGAAGTAGCGCATTGATAGAAGACGCAATTTGTAAAATATTCTTTGATTTAAAAAAAAATATTTTTTATACATTTTACTTGAAAAAAATCCGGAAGATTGACAGATACGATTGCTAGATATAAAAGATTAACAGACCAGCCTATACAACAATTTTGAAAATAAATGCAATATTGAAATTCAATTAAGTTTGATAGATTTGGTTCATAAAATGTAACGCCGAGTGTTTAAAAAATATATTAAAACAAACTAGGAATAATACAAATTTTGGAACATTGTGGGATATCTGTTTTGAGAATGTTGTGTTTTGTTTGGGCAAATTATATTCTGTGCAATCGTGAAAATATTATCTGGATAGCTTTTTTATCATATAATCCCCCGGAGGCAAACGAGATTGACATGATAGCCCTAGTTCAATAAGCAATAAGGTGTAAAAACTGCTCTCATCTGATCGTTATAGAACAACACCTACTGCCACTTTCGAAGCATTAACAAATATATGTTAGGGTTTAAATTCTTCGAATATGTTTATTAATTAAGACCTTTTTTTAATTTTTGAAAAGAGTTTTGACCATCTGAATTCCATTTCTATAAAGTATTTTCTTTAATTATTATAGGGTGTTTAGGTCTTTTGTGACCCATTTAAAATTTATTCCCATTCAATATATTAATTTCTTTTTAAATTTTCAAAAATATTTTGTGACTTTGTTTTTATTATCACAATATATATTCAGTTATATGTAAGTTTTTATCCGAATGTTATTTTTTTTACCGTAAAAATTGCAACACTTAAGTCGTTCGGGAAATTTTTGACCGGTGTGGGAATTTCAGTGCATATGATATATGAGTACCATAATTTTTAATATATTATTTAATTATTTAAATGCTGTTGCAAAGCATACGTACTCTAGTCCCTTTCGTTACATGATTTTTTTTGCTACTGATTACAATTATGCACAATAGGTGACACTACAAGTCCTGTTCTTCCCTCATAATTCTCGCGTTTCCTTCCCTGCCTTTACCTTACAGCATTTTTAGAGTGGCTAAATGGGCGTGTTCTTTATGCAGTTGATTTTTTGTAACTTGTTTGTTATAAATTCTCGAAATCATACGTACATATGCCTAAACGTGACCTTAGTAATGTATCGAGCAAATGATGCGAGCATCGTCGGACGAAGATGTATTTGTACCAGAAAGTTACATTAACGGTTCTGAAAGCGAATAACCATCCGATTACGAAATAGATAAAGATTTGCACCAGTCGGCGAGTCTGATCTCGAGTCTACTTAGCAAAGATCGTAAAATCGAGTAGAAATCAGAAAGAAGGCCTTATAACGGCTTTCCCGTTATGTATTCATTTACCCCCCCCCCCCCTCACGAAAAATCAACATTTAACTTTACTTATTCATTTTTGTAATTATCATTGTCCTCCCCCCCCCCCTCAAATAAAACATTTAGTTTAAATTTGACATTTTATACTTAATTTCATACTTCTCTATTCATTCACTTCCCACCCACTCACACTACTGTAAAATTCAGTTATACTTTAAAAATTCATTTTAAATGCATGCATCATATTTATCAGCCATTTCCTATTTCTTTTAACTTCACACAGACATGTGGATAGAAATAAATCTTAACTGTCAGTGATTTTCCGTTGAGATAAAAAAAAAGAAATCAGTTTCCTTGGCCTCTCAGCCGACAATAAGTAATGCATATTTTATGAATGACGCAGAACTGCGCATTAGATTTTTCTCATGCTTTTTGGGTTGCATTGCTATTAATTCACACTCTTTATTTTGCAGATAACTACCATATGCCCTGCAGACTAATACAGACAGATATCGTTAAATGTGTAACGTACATGTAATATCACGTGTTTAGCTATTTTTCAGTTACCCCGCCTAACCACAAGAATGTGATTTTCTTACAACCATATAAGCCCGCCATGGCGTATTAACTTAACTCAATGTATAGCTTCCTGATTGCTTTGTCTACCCGATGCGTATTCATCGCCAATATCTGACATCTGGTTATCTTGCACTCGCCAATGTGTGAGTGATTGTAACAAAATGTTTCTCACTTTTGCTCCTGACCTAGAGCTATGTGGACTGTAATTAAGCCCCGCTGTGGGCCCCTGCCACTTGGCAGTTAACGAACTTCTCCCCTTTTCTCTGTATGTTCACGGCGCTCCCTTTAAAAGTTTTCATAATAAAGGAAGTCCCTTAAATTCTGTGTTGGAGTTTTTCAAAGATTGTGAACCTTTGATACACAAAAGATCTTCACATAATATTGGTACGTGCCCAGTTTTCTCCAACATTTAGTGTAAAAAAAAGAACACATACGGTGAGAAGTTTTCCGTCTCAGCGCTTATCAGTGACGCGAAACAACTTCGTCAATTTTTCCCCACATGCGTTGTGGTTCTTCTAGGACAACTCCATGCGCTCCTGTGCTCAACACCCGGTGTGCCGTTCCGGCTCATCAAATGTAGCCGTTTGCAGAAATTTCCTCTCCATCTGGACTCTGTAATCCCACCTTCTCATCCTGCATCATATTCGACGTTAATGTATATGGAACCCTTCAACACCTCCACTGGATTTGTGATTTTATGGACTTTTGTGCCTTCTTTTTCGGCAATCCCCCAATTTCTCTGACTTTGATACTACTCTCCTGCTAAATCGAGGTGTGCCTTGCTGCCGCCGACCCGTTCATCGCGGATTCTCCCCCCCCCCCCTGATTGAGGTTCTTCTTCCGTCATGTTCCTGCTCCATTCTATCGGGAACGTCTCTCAGTACTCGGCGAATGCATCACCCCTAAATGGAAATCACCGAGGAAATCGCCATCGACGAAAAAAAAAAACCTGGTGTTACAGTTTGTGTGCTAAAATATGTGTATTTGCTGTGCTTTGGCAAAAAGATTATCCGTGTTGTCATATGTTAATATGAGCAACGTTCTTTCATTTAATCAACTGTATTTTACTGCTGCAAAGATTGAAAACCTCTCTACACCTGTTTTTCTTTTCTGTGTTTAAATTCAAAGATGCAAGTGCGTGCTACCAACCAATGTTTGTGAAAATTGTGTTTGATTAGAAAAGTCTTTGCAGTGATCACACAAATTAAAACAAAAAATTCTACGCCACAAGTTCATCTCTGTTTTGGTTTTTCAGTCATAAAAAAATTCTGCATTAGAAATGAAATTTGTCAAGCAATCATCAAGCGATATTAGTGTCAACAAACTTTAAATTCATATATGCAAACAAATTTTTTTTCTTCCTCTGTGCTCTGTGATTTTGCGATTGTTAGGCTTATTATCTATATTGCACCAATCGAATTTCTTTAAAAATGATAATACGTGTGGTTCTGCTATTTTCATTAAAAAAAAAAAAATCATAGCAATAATGCGAGCACAAGAACATTACATAAGTTATTATTACTTACAGTGACTTAAAAAATTTAATAGGTGCTCTTTCAAAAAAACATAAGAAGATACAAAAACTTAGATATTCATGACAGTATAGCATGAAAACACATCATCATTATATTCCTCTTGTTTTCATTTTTTTTTTCGTTTCAGTTCGTCATTAAAATCATAATAATTTTAATAAAAACAAAAAAAGCGTTGACTTTGCATTTCGCCCTGTTTTCATGTTCAAAATGTGTGCTTTCTACAAAAATGTCAGGTCCTGTGAAAAATATTTAAAATAATTTTGTCACTAAAATTTCACAAAAAAAAACCACAAGAAAAATATTTTCATCAGTTTTCATTTATGTATGAACAGGAAAATAATAAACTTTTATCTAATTTTTATCTTTTACAGTAATTGTAGTAATTACTTTTTGTTTTTGTCATCCTTACATGATATTATTCACATTTACATTTCCTTTTCATACATCAGCTTAAAATTTCTATTTTTTTAATAATTGTTAGATTGTTTCACATAATAATAATTTATTAGTGTGTTACATTTATCAGCGTAAACGGAGAAATTACCTCTTAGCTAATTTTAAAATATAAGTATTAGATATAGCATTCTAGTTTAAGTTCTTCTCCTTCGAAGCTGTTTTTGAATAAGAAAAAGTGCATTTTTTGTATTTAAAATAGTAAACTTATGGTATTTTTATTAATATTTGATAAGTGCATTTTTTTGTTTTTGAAATGGTAAACTTATGGTATTTTTATTAATATTTGATACAGTATGTTATTTTTGTGTTTGTATCATGACATACATCTCACGTTTGTTTTTTTCCGTGAATTTTCATATGCATGCTATATTTCGTTTTGTTTTTTAAGGTAATTTTATGCATTTTAAAATTTAGAATTTAACCCTTTAACCCCACTCGCACATTTTGAAGGTATACCAATTCTGCCGATAGGGAAACAAAACATCTTCATAAGCCTTATCTTTAGGAGTATGTTTTAAAATTTTGCGAAAATCACTCCAGGGTCAATGAGATACGCCGAAACTAGAATTGAATAATAATAATTTTCATTAATGTTGTTTTTTCCTCATGCAATTGTAAAAATATTAACATACAAGAGAAAGAGTTATTCGGTGACATTTGGAAGAATTCGGATAATGCATTCTTGGAAGCATTTTTTGGTTTGTTACTGCTGTCTCGGTGTAAAAATCTCGTAACGAGTCGACAATGGATGTGTGAAGTGCTACAACTGAACCGAATTTTTCAGAGTAACTATGTCCTTAGAAAAGTTCAGAATGATATCGATAGTTCTTTGAATTGATGGTCAAAAGACACGACCATGAAGAAAGGAAACTGATAAATTCACGGCCATAAGAGAATTGTGGTAGTGGTGGGCGCTTATTTTGCCAATGTTGTATAATCCGGATAAGTACGTTACTTTGAATGAATAACTGGTAGCTTTCCGAGACAAATGACCATTTCGTCGGTGCATAACCAGCAAATCAGCCAAGTAAATTATAAACTTTGGAGTAATTTGTAACAAAGCGTCTAGTGGAATGTACAGCCGTTTTAACAAGGTAACATTTAGAGAATTTAGTTTTCTCAAATCTACATAATTCAAAAAAAAATGTTAGATGCTTAATGCTTTCTTCTTGAGCAATAGAAAAAATCACATCACCAGTATAATGATATGAAAAATCTATTTTATGTTTTGTAAGAATGTTTCCAAGAGTTATTGTGAAAATGTTTCTGCGAACTTTTACAGCGGATTTGAGGACAGTCCAGTCAGAAAGTAACGAATAGCTTTTAAAGGGTATTTTTTCTGTATCTACTTGATGTATGGATATGTCCCAATAACTAGAGGTTATATCCAAAGTGGAAAAATACTTATCACTCAAATTAATGATAATACAATCGTTACGATGTAAATGTTCAGAATAATTTTGTATTATAGTATTTAATTTTCGATGATCTATACATAATCGAATATTTTTGTCTCCATCGTGTTTCATAACCAGAGTAACATGGGCAGAATAAGGACTATTGCTATCTTTAATGAAACGAAAATGCTAAAAAATATTTAATTTGATTATTGATTTATTTTTCTTTAAAGTGATATGTACGATCTAATCATAAACATATTTGTAGGTCCGATTTGATAAAAACGCGTTCTGTTCAATAATTATCTTACCCGCATCATATATGTTTTTTTGATAAATGTCCAAATATTATCTAGCAATATTTCTCAAAATCTATTTTAAATTGAATTTATTTCCCTAACTAATTCAGAATCATAATTATTAAGATGGTGAAAGTTCTGAGGAATCTGGACTTTTCCGCAGTCTGGCTCCATTTTATGATAATTAATGTTTACGTTAAGTTAGGAAGATCCTAGAGCATTAATGGATTATATAAGATCCAATTCAGTATTTCGTTTAGTAAGAATTTAATCCTTAAACTGTATATTTTAATTTAAAATAGCATACTCCTTTAAACCTAACTTTGCATATTCTAAACGGGTATTACACAAAAGAAAATTTGCACATCTGAAAAGTTTACGTATTTTTCAAAAAAAAAAAAAAAAAAAGCATGCTTTATTGTTTTCTAAAAAAAAGTTTAGTTTTACTAATATTAATAGAAGAAATAAACTTGATTTCAGCAGGATTATTTCAAATTTATGAAGTAAAATAGATATTTTAAATCCTAACATTGACAAAGGGAAATTTTACTATCTAAAATATACATACACTATTAGGTATCATATACTGAGAGGAGAAGTCTTCTGATTAATTGGAGAAGTATAAGATGGTGAAGGTCTGACAATAAATATGCAATATCTTTCCCGGTGTGTGGATATTATTGGTGAAAATGTGTGGTTTGATATCTGGGAGTAAAAAAAAACTAGGTCTCTGTATACCAACATTAGGATTTGGGTGCCAAATCCAATGCCTAAGGGCATTATTTTGTAGTTGGAAGGATCTAGCTTGCTCGGAATTATACCTTATATGTGCAGTAGCAGTTGTTGGCACTATTACTAGTTGTTTTAATCATCTATACAATTCAACAACAGTAGTAAAATATTTTACAATTAGAATATATTATGGTTTCAAGCCATCAGTAGTATCATGGGTACTAAACAGTTTCTCTGATTTTTTTCTTTATTCTTCCTGTGTAATGAACTTTCATTAGCATCATATATAATTTTTTTTTCGATACAAAATAATAAATTCTGAATTTAAGGGTTATTTTTTTCATGACTCGCAGTGTCAAACATACGAATTATTTAAAAAATAATAATCAGTACTGATACTGCGTTTGACAGATATTTTTTTTTTTTTTTAAGTAAGGCAGAAAATGAGAGAATAGCGATAGCCAAAGGGATATAATTTCTGAATAGTTCATCGCTAATTAAAATAAATTTTGAGCATAAACACTTTATTCTTTTTATAAAAATTTTAAACATAAATTACCACTCTGTAAAAAAAATCCGACCAGTATTCCTGTAGGAATAGGAAAAATAGTTGCCCTTATCGTACCGGAAATTTTTCCGATCCAGCTCGGAATAAAATCCGTAAAAAAAAGAAACATTCATTAAAACGGTACTTTGCGGATTTCATTCCAATTTTATGGTCTTTATACTGTTTTTACTGATTTTATTCCGTGCTGGGTCGGAAATTTTTCCCGTACGATAAGGGCAACTATTTTTCCGATTTCTAAAGGAAATCTGGCCGTTTTTTTTACAGTGCATATCATTCACAGAACAAATGAAACAAACATAAAATAACGTTAGCCACAAGGGCAAAGCTCATGAATAGCACATAGTTAATTAAATTACATTTTGAGCATAATTAATTTTTTTTGTTAAAATTTTAAACATAAATTACCATACCATTCATAGAAATCTTATGAAACGCTTATTTATTTATTTATTTATTTTTTTACTACTCTGGAATTAATTCTGATTATCGATTCTGATAACAGATGTTTTTTATTATTCAATTATAAATACTATATTTATGGCCTAATTATCGCTATTGTCTGCTTTTAATACTTGATAATTTAATTATTATTTTAAAGTTTCTTTTCTGTTTTTAATCGTCAGATTTTTTTATTTGAGAGGAGGTATAATTCTTTGTGCCGTTTTAGAAATTGGCATCAATAAATAAAAATGACTATATTTTGTAATTATCATCAAAATACTTTATAACAAAACTAAAAATCAGTAATTTCACTTATTTCACGCTACATTAGACAACGATTAAAAATTGATGAAATAAACTTTCATGTTCATGTTTACTCCAGCTGAAGTACTAACATAAAATCTTAGGTCTTGAATAAAAATAACATCACATTAAATTAAAAATAATAATTAAGATTTTAATAAAATGCTGTAGGATGTAATTTATGTTTTTAACTTTTGAATCATTAAAATGCAACCCAAAAAGTTTTAGAAAGCCTTTTAACTCAAATGAACACTATCATTTATTTTAAGCGAATCAACGTTTCTCTTTAGTACTTGCAATTTAAAAGCTTCTAAAAAGTTCCCACTTTCTTTTACAAGGATGGAACTCATTATTTTATGGTATCTAATTTCTTCAGTTAAAAAAACTTACAGGAATAAGCATAATTTTTCTTTGATGAATGTATAAAAAATTAAAAGAATTAACAAAAGAAGGAAACATGAAAAGTAAAAGCTATATTTTTTTATAACTTCAATTAATTTATCTTTCAAAAATAAAATATAATTTTAATGCTGCTTTCTGAGTGCAAAAAAGGAAATGTTGAAATGGATAAATTTTGAATGGTAATTTATAAAAAGTAATTAGTTTTTTTTCATAAATGCATTAATTTATTCATTTTATATGTTATTATATATCCTTATGTTGAAACATACTTAGCTTCAGCATGTTATCCAATTATCACTTTAGCTTAAAACATAAACGAACTAAAAAATAATAATAATAATAAATAAACGCAGGCTTTTAAATTAAATTCCATAACCATTTAGAAACGATGTCTGTCGACTGAGAAACAATAAAATAATACTTTGTAATATTTTTTTCTTAAATATCAGAAACAGAAAAGCGAAAAAAAAATTCTTTAAATTGTGAATTTGGGTTAAAAATGGAATATATTTGTTATTTAAACATTGATACAAGCTTATTTACGTCCATTTATTACATTTCCTTCTACGGAAACGTAGTTAAAGATGTTATCCAAGTATCACTTTCGTTTAAAACTGAATGAATTAAAAAAAAATAGTCTTTAAATTTAAATTCCCAAACCCTTTAGACACGAAGTCTGAAATCCTTCTATATATATATAAAGTAACGATTTGGAAATGAACCAATGAAAATCTGCGTAGATACCGTAAACCGCATCGAAAAAGCGAATCGATCGATAAAAAAATTATTTTTAATTTCATGCCCACGGATTGCCAGAATGAGAAAGGCAGGACTTCCAGATGCAGATGTTAAGTTTTAATGTTTACTGGAAGTTTTTAAAGGCGACTCATCTCAGAATCTAAGAACCGTAAAAACTCGAAACTTGGACAGCAAGACGAAAAAAAATCCTTTTTCTGATATTCTCAAAAAATTTCTAATATCTTAATTTCAAGCTGAGATATTAATTATTATTTCACTAATTGGTTTCTTTCTATTAAATGCTCATTTTAAAAGGCAGTCGCATGATTTTCTTATAGTAGCATTCTTCAGAACGATCCAGAATATTGAAAAATACAGCATAAATTTTACTTTTTCAATCTACTTATTGAATATAAAAATGCCAAAAGTTTAGTTACCACTATTTTTCAATAGTAACTTCATCAAATATCTTAAATTCTTGCTTAAGACCGCCGTCCCTTCGAGTAATATATAAACTGATAGGTTGTTTAACGGAGTTTTGCTATGATACAGTTTTGTTAAGAATAGCGTGCGCTCCCTGGTGGTGGAATGTGGAACTAACAGAACACGATTTTGTTAAAATTTGGAAATCTAACAAGGAGATCTGTTTTAAAACTTAAGATAGTTTATAACACATTATAAAAAAATATAAAAAGGAATGGTGCGTCACATTTCGGGGAAAATTAGGAAATATAACAAGGTGATCTGTTTGAAATTTTAAGATATTTTATAACTTATAATACAAGTTTTAAAAAGGAGGGAGCGTCAAAAATTATGGGGTGGGAAGGAGTACGTTTTTACAAAGTGGTATCTGAAAAGTGAATGCATAGAAAATAAGAGATCGCGAAGGGATCCAGAATAGGGACGTGAAACAATTACGGTTGGTCTGGGGATGGTTAGAATATAGGGATTGCTTCGCGATACCAATCGGTATCCCGAAGCGATTACCCGGGGGATTGGTGAGCGTAGAGAGCAGGGGGGCGGAACCCCCTAGTACAATAAAAAAAATTTGTAAAAAATATTTTTATTAATTATATTTCTTAAATATCAGAAAGAGAAAAAGATAGAAAAATAATTTTTTTGTTCAATTACAAATTTCTGTTGAAAAGGAATAATTTTGATATTTAAGCACTTATACATGCTTATTTTCGTTCAATTATTATTATCCTTTCTGCTGAAACACAGCCAGTTTAAGAATATTATCCAATTATTACTTTTGCACAAAACACGAAATAATTAAAAAAAAACTTAGGCTTTTAAATTAAATTCCAAAACAATTTAGAAATTAAGTCTCTCAATAAAAATACAATAAAAACTAGGACTTTTCTCAGGGGGATTAGTCTGAGCGATATTGCTGAGAACATAGATTTAATACTAACATGTGGAAGCAAAGAAAATGAAATGTTATCTTTAATTGTCCATATACTGCGATAAATTGAAATGATGAAAATAAATGAATCGTAGAATTACAAAATCTGATATATAAATTTGTATGCACTGTTTAAAAAAAATGGGAAAGCAAACCATACAAGACAGCCATGCATGGATATAAAATTGAAACTACGCAATAAATTAAAAGTAAAATAGAAAATGAAACACTAAATTATCTTATATCAGAATTTTAACTGTATAAAATGATGTCAAGAACATAATCAGACGCTCCGCACCAATTTGAGTAACTTTAAATGACAAATATATGATGTTTAAAAAGAATGTACTATACTTTATATGGTGTGTGCTCCCCCGGAATAGTTAATACTGTACAATATCTGTTTTCCACGGATGCAATGAGGTTTTCGATAAGAGTTAAGGAATTCTCTCTTCAAAATCTGATATAGTATCAAAGTACCGAACACACCAACAGTGGCATGCAATGCGCCGTTAGAGTGTGTTTTAGATATGCTCGATTGGATTTAAATAATGAGTTTATGCTGGCCACTACATCAACATACGCTGTATTGTTTTGTTTTCAAACATATTCTGCACAAGTTGAACTGCATTTACATGTATTAAATAAAAGAAATCGGCAATGATTGCAACAGAAAGTATGACACAAGATCTGCATAGATCGTCTGCATAACTTTTCAGCTGTCAAAGTGTCATTTGAAGTAATTTACAAATCCATATACATATTTTTTCAGCAAATCATGCAAACTAAATACGCCAATATGAACCCAAATATGAAATTTGACCAGAATAAGTTAATATACAAAAAATGTTCTAATGACAATTGAGAATGTGACCTTATGATAAAGTATCGATTAAAATGGATCAGAAAAAAAATCATATCACATTTAAAACGGCACTTCCCTCTGTTAGTGGCCTTGGCGAGAGAGAGAAAAGCCTAGAGAAGGAACACTTTAACAAGTACTTTCGGGCAACCTACTCACTTTTTCATACAGGTCTTTATTCAATACTAGCAAACCCCGCGGCTTTGCTCGCGTAATATTTGAAATATGCCAAGTGATATTTATATGTCTAATTTTTATTAAAAGGTACTAACTAAATTTTTATTTTATTAAAAGGTAATATTTTATTTTATTAAAAGGTAATAAATATTTTATTTTATTAAAAGGTACTTATTACTTTTAGGAATAGTTCAAAAATTACTTTTTAAAACACAGTTTGATTAAACATCCTTATTACACTGCATTAGGCAGAAATGAGACTTAAATTAATAAAATGAAATAAAAATAAATAAATGATAATTTAGAAAATATTTTGAAACTTTTATGCTCAATTAATACGCTCATTTCAGTATTCATTAGAAGTTTTGAATTTTTTAGAAACCACCTTCTTACATCTTAAAATTAACCATCATGTCAAATTTCAAGTCCTACCACCTCTCTCAACATAAAGGGCTATGTTGAAACAGGAACTGTCACCATTAATTTGCCAACATTAATTTTGAAATCGGTTTGTTATTTCCTAATATTCCACAGAAACGTAATTTAAAAAGATTTTAAAGCCTTCTTTTAGAGCGTTTGTTGTTCCTGTGAGCCCCAGGTGGTAGAATCACCGGCATAAAATATAGCCTGTGCAGGATCAGAGACTGTTACCATTGATTCGCATTGATTACTTTTATAACCGGTTTATATTCCCTGAAATTGCATAGAATCGTAATTTAGAACTTTTTTAGAATGCTTTTCGCATCTCTCCGTCGCTTCACCCCTTTTTAATTCGAATTTATTTTCGACGTTCCTTCGAGGGCATTTATATTTTATAAGTAACTACCATGTCATATTTAAAGTTTCTAGGCTTTTCAGTATCACAGAAATCGCAATGTAAAAAGTTTTTAGCTCCTGCAACCCTCTGGTGGTAGTGGACAGACATAAAATATAGCTTATGTTCGAGCAGGTTCTATCACCAAAATTTATCATCATTATTTTTTAATCGGTTTGGTAATTTATAAAATTGCTTAAAAATTGTAATTTATAACGCTTTTCACTCACTTCATTTTTTTAAATTTGGAATTTTCTTTCGACTGTTCTCAGAAAGCAGTTGCATCTTGTAAGTAAATATCATGCCATACTTCAAAGTGTTAGACCCCTCAGTTGTGCAAAAATCGCAAATTAGAACATGTTTTGCTTTTGCAACCCTCAGATGGTAGTGACAGCAACATAAAATGTAACCTATGTCATAGCAGGGACTGACACCATTGATTTGCAACCATTACTTTTGAAATAGCTTTGGTATTTCCGTAGATTGAGTAGAAATCGCAATTTAGAACGTTTTTAGAACGCTTTTCGCGCATTTTCACCCCTTTTTAAATTTCCATTTTTTTCGAAACTGTTCTTAAAGATCATTTATATCTAATAAATATGTACCTTGCCTAATTTTAAGTTGCTAGCCCCGACCGATCACAAAAATCGAAATTTAAAACGCTTGTTTGCTCCTGCAACGTCTTGGTGATAGTGATACGACATACAATAGCGTCTATGTTAGAGCAGGGGCTGTCAGCATCAATTTCCTACCATTACGTTTGAAATCAGATTCATTCTTCCTGAGATATTGCCGACATATCAGCATTTAGAACGCTTTAGAACGCTTTTCGCGCATTTTGCTCCTGCATCTCCTCTGGTGTAGTGGAAACAGACATAAAATATAGCCTATCTTTGAGCAAGATCTGTCACCATCATTTTTACACCATTATATTTGAAATCGGTTCAGTACTTCCTGAGATTGCATAGAAATCGCAATTTAGAAAGTTTTTAACAACGCTTTTTGTGCATTTTGACCCCTGTTAAATTTCGATTTTTTTAGGAAATGTCCTTAGAGATCATTGATATCTTATAACTAACTACCATTCCAAATTTCACGATTCTAGGCCCTTCCGTAACGCAAACGCCGCAATTTAGAAGTTTTCTCCTGCACCCCCTTTGGGGTAGTGGCACCGACATAAAACATCGCCTATGTTGGAGCAAGAGTTGTCACAATCATTTTGACGTCATTATTTTTTAGATCGGTTTGGTATTTCCTGAGATTGTGTAGAAACCACAAATTAGGACGTTTTTTAGAAAGCTTTTCGCGCATTTTCACCCCTTTTAAATTTCGAATTGTTTAAGAACTGTTCTTAGGAATCCTTTATATCTAGTAAGTAGCTAATATTTCAAATTTCATATTTCTAGGCCCATCGGTAACGCAAAATCGCATTTTTAGAATGTTTTTTGCTCCTGCAACCCCTTTCGGGTAGTGGCACCGACATAAAACATAGCCTATCTTGGAGCAAGCGTTGTCACCGTCATTTTGACACCATTATTTTTTAAATCGGTTTGGTATTTCCTGAGATTGTGTAGAAACCACCATTTAGAACGTTTTTTAGAACGATTTTCGCGCATTTGCACCCCTTTCAAATTTCGAATTGTTTAAGAACTGTTCTTACAAATCCTTCATATCTAATAAGTAGCTTATATTTCAAATTTCATATTTCTAGGCCCTTCAGTAACGCTAAAATCGCATATTTAGAACGTTTTTTGCTCCTGCAGCCCTTTGGGGTAGTGACACCGACATAAAACATAGCCTATCGTGGAGCAAGCGTTGTCACCCTCATTTTGATACCAATATTTTTTAAATCGGTTTGGTATTTCCTGAGATTGTGTAGAAACCACCATTAGAACTTTTTTAGAAATCTTTTCGGGCATGTTCACCCCTTTTAAATTTCGAATTGTTTAAGAACTGTTCTTAGGAATCTTTTATATCTGCTAAGTAGCTAATATCAAATTTCATATTTCTAGGCCCTTCGCTAACGCAAAAATCGCATTTTTAGAACGTTTTTTGCTCCTGCACCCCCTTTCGGGTAGTGGCACCGACATAAAACATAGCCTATCTTGGAGCAAGCGTTGTCACCGTCATTTTGACACCCTTATTTTGACACCATTATTTTTTAAATCGGTTTGGTATTTCCTGAGATTGTGTAGAAACCACCATTTAGAGCGTTTTTAGAACGATTTTCGCGCATTTTCACCCCTTTCAAATTTCGAATTGTTTTAGAACTGTTCTTAGAAATCCTTTATATCTAATAAGTAGCTACTATTTCAAATTTCATATTTCTAGGCCCTTCAGTAACACGTAAATCGCATTTTTAGAATGTTTTTTGCTCCTGCACCCCTTTTGCGGTAGTGACACCGACATAAAACATAGCCTATCTTGGAGCAAGCGTTGTCACCATCATTTTGACACCAATATTTTTTAGATCGGTTTGGTATTTCCTGAGATTGTGCAGAAACTACCATTTAGAACGTTTTTAGAACGCTTTTTGTGCATTTTCACCCCTTTTAAATTTCGAATTGTTTAAGAACTGTTTTTAGACATCATTTATACCTTATAAGTAACTAATATTCAAAATTTCATATTTCTAGGCCCTTCAGTAACGCTAAAATCGCATTTTTAGAACGTTTTTTGCTCCTGCACCCCTTTGGGGTAGTGACACCGACATAAAACATAGCCTATCTTGGAGCAAGCGTTGTCACCATCATTATGACTCCAATATTTTTTAAATCGGTTTGGTATTTCATGAGATTGTGTAGAAACTACCATTTAGAACGTTTTTAAAACGCTTTTTGTGCATTTTCACCCCTTTTAAATTTCAAATTGTTTAAGAACTGTTCTTAGACATCATTTATATCTTATAAGTAACTAATATTCCAAATTTCATATTTCTAGGCCCTTCAGTAACGCTAAAACCGCATTTTTAGAACGTTTTTTGCTCCTACACCCCCTTCGGGGTAGTGGCGCCGACATAAGATATAGCCTATGTTCTAAGTTGGACTAACACCATCATTTTGATACCATTACTTTTGGAATCGGTTCGTTAGTTCCAGAGCTTACCTCCGACAAATAAACAATTTTTTCCTCTTTATAATAGGAGTATAGATTTATACAATGTATTTAATACGAGGTGGGTATCTAGCAGTTTTGTTGCATTTAAATTGCATGTTTTGTGGAGGAAATGCAGCATTATAAAATATTTAAATTTGATATACCTAATAATTCCAAATTAATGGTAATTGAGATCGCTTTCCGTTCATTTCATCTTTTTAAATTTTAATTTTTTTAGAAACCATTCATAGAGACAATTTTATATTTTAAAAGTAACCCGAAGCAATATTTCAAGTTTTTGGGCTCAGCAGTAACACAGAAATAGAAAATTTTTACTTTCTTCTATCTTCAATAGAAGAAAGACTTGTAATCGGAATGTTTTTCGATTCCGGTTTTCAACGAATTTGCACGTTTTAGGGTTCAGAGAATCCAAAAAACATGTTTATAAAAAATATCTGTCTGTCCGTGTGTCCGTCTGTCCGTCTGTGTGTCGCCATTGTACCATCAAAAAGTGTATGAAGTTATGCATAGAATTGAACCAAATTTTTATTTTAAGTTTTTGGCTATAGCAAGCAGGTCCTTCCTGAATTTGGAAAAAAATCGCCGGTAGGGGGCGCTGTAATAGTGATTTTTGTGCGATTTTGAATATTGTACAATCGAAAAGTATATGAAGTTATACATAGAATTGAACCAAAATTTTTTTTAAGTATTTCACTATAGCAAGTAGGTACTCCCTGATTTTGGAAAAAAAATCGTCGGTAGGGGGCGCTGTAATAGCAATTTTTGTGCGATTTTGAATATTGTACCATCGAAAAGTATATGAAGTTATACATAGAATTGAACCAAAAAAATTTTGTAAAGTATTTGAGTATAGCAAGTAGGTCTTCCCTGATTTTGGAAAAAAATCGCCGGTAGGGGGCGCTGTAATAGCGATTTTTGTGCGATTTTGAATATTGTACCATCGAAAAGTGTATGAAGTTATGCATAGAATTAAACCAAAATTTTTTTTAAGTTCTTGACTATGACAAGCAGGTCCTTTCATAATTTGAAAAACTTCGCCCGTAGGGGCACTGTAATAGCGATCTGTGTGCCATTTTTGTGCCATTTTGCATATTGTACGATCGAAAAGTGTATGAAGTTATGCATAGAATTGAACCAAATTTTTTGTGTTTGTTTTTTGTGTTTGTTTTTGGTCATGGCACGAAGGTCCTCCCTGAATTTGGAAAAATTCCGCCGGAAGGGGGCGCTATAATTGCGAAGTCTGTACGATTTTTATTATTGTACCATCGAAAGTGTATAAAGTTATGCATATAATTGAACCAAATGTTTTGTGTATGTTTCTGACTGTGGCAAGCAAGTCATCCCTGAACTTAAAAAAATTCCGCCAGAAGGGAGCGCTATAATTGCGATCTCTGTGCATTTTCATTATTGTACAATCGAAAAGTGTATGAAGTTATGCATACAATTGAACCTAATTTTTTGTGCATGTTTTTGGCTTTGGACAACAGGTTCTGAATTAAAAAAAAATCTGCTGGAAGGGGGCGCTGTAATAGCAATGTCTGTACTATTTGCGTCATTGTACCGTCGAAAACTGCATTAAATTATGCATAGAACTGAACCAATTTTTTTGTGTATGTGTAAGGATATGGTCAGTAGGGCCTCCCTGAACTTGAAAAAATTCCGCCACAAGGCCCATGTCAAAATTCTTGCTAGTACCAGCATAAAAATTATGCTAGTTATTGCTATGTATTGCTTTGTCTGCTAAAGTTTCATGCTAGTATATGCTTTACAGTGCTAGCCAGCATCACATGCTATATAGCTAGCTTGCACAGCAATAGCATGATAAGCTATGTACAAGCCTGTTATGCTTATATCTGTTTAAGGTTCTTTCAAAGCATGGAGAGGTAGGTACCATAACGTGCTATTATATGCTTTTTTATGCTTATCCGCATAATATGCTAAGCAGCCAGCTCTGTGAGAAATAGCATGACAAGCTATGTACAAGCATTTTATGCGCTTATTTGCTGTTTAATCTTCTGTAAAAGCATGGAGAGGTAGGTACTTTTACATGCTATTATATGCTTTTTTATGCTTGCCAGCATAATATGCTATGCAACCAGCTTTGATATAAAACAGCATGACGTACTATGTGTTAGTAACCAGGGGCGGACAGGCATAGTTTGGCCCACCCCGCTAGATTTATGCGTTAACCCACCAATCGAAAACTCCATTGTTAAAATATTTGAAAACTGACTACCCTTTATGCATCATTGATTAATGTTTGTTTATAATACGAATATAGTACCTGAAAATTGAATAGTTTGTTTTATACCCTCACTATTAACTAATTAAAATGTCAGATATATGGACAGTTCTTTTGAACTTGAGGCACCTCCTATCTATTATCTGATCATAATCGTAATTTGGTTGATTATCTAGAGAAGTACTGGGTAGATTTGAATGAAATTAGGTTATATACGTAGTTTGATAAAATGCAAAAAAATAACCATTCTACAGTTACCGCGTAAGACTCATCATCGTCAGAAGGTATAAAACAGAGCATACAATTGAACCAAAAAATGGGTTAATATGGGTATGTTCCCTTCTTACAGTTATACAGCTCCCACAACGTGAATTCATACTGCAAATCGGGCAGCTTATGAGTCCCTGTGGCAGTTAGTCTCACTCCGCCAGCAACTCTGTTGTCAGGCACTCGGTGGTTCTGGCAGGTGGAAAGGGAGTTCTAATTGTTTTCCCCGGAGCGTCCGAGACATGCTCCATAGGGTTTAGATGTGGAAATCTGTTGAACCAATCCATCAAGTGAATATCCTCACTTTCCAGAAATTCTTCTCTATTCACGCTCTATCTGGGCGCGTGTTGATGAAATGAAATCAGGGCCAACGTCTTTCCTGAAATACATGAGACGAACATAGGTTACAAAGATATCATCACTGCCCCTCAGACCAGTGACAGAGCCTTTGCCAAACACTGGGAGAGGTTTGTGTGTTCATTCAACATTATGCCTGCCCAGACCATCAAACTTCCGCTGTCATATTGGTCTCTTTCTTGGACGTTCGGAGGCAGGTATTGGATGTCTGGTTTTCTCCAGATGAAAGTACGTCGATAATTAGTGTTTAGGTTAAACCGAGCGACTTATCAGTGAATAAAACAATCAAACGATACCTGGTCCAAAGTTGATTATCTCTGCATCATGATAAATGGGTTTTCCCGTCCGCGGAAGTAAGCTGACGGAAGGAGAAGGTCTTACTGCAAACAGCCCTCTGTCATGTAGTCTTCTGCAAACAGTAACCCTTAAAACTCGGCTTCTTGTAGCCGCATAAAGATAATGAGAGACCTGGGAAGATGCTGCACTCATGTTACCCCTAGCTGTAATAGATAAATATCGATCTTCATTGGCCGTCGTGGCTCTTGGACGACCTCGTCCAGGCTTTCTCTTTGTAGATCTAGTATCCTTAAACAGTTTCCATAAGTTCGATACGACGTTGTGGGTTACATTGAAGTCTCCAGGAATCTCCACTTGAGATTGCCTTGTTTCCAGTCCCCCGATATTCGCCACCTCATTCCATCATTCAAACTTTGGTGGTTATTCATTTTTAATGTTTGCTTTTGAATTTCACTGTATGTAACAAAAAAACACTGAGATATTCGGCAAGATGTGTGAGCGAACAAAACGTGAAAATTGCCACACTCACTTATAAAGCCTGTTTTCTACTCGCTCCGCCCATACACACATGTACGCTTACATGTTCGACACTAATTCGTGGCATCTTTGTTTTGAATAAATACGACCATAGGCATTGAACTCGCACAGTAATTCTGATACACAAGCTAGGCCTTTTTTACATTTATTATTCACTTTACAGCAATCCTCATACTCTTTAATGAGTTCTTCTGAATCGCTCGTTTTTTTTTCTGTAAGCGGCGTACAGCTCGCTACGTCGAGATTGTTGCTGCAATAGCGACGGATTATAATCAGTATAGTGTCAGGAAAATTGCAGCAACTCTTTTCTGGCATAGTCTTTCATGACTTTCGCCATCTTTGCCTCATCGTGAGAATGTTCACCACATCGATGTTTCGCTATATATTCTCTTTTCCGGTAGGAAACTCTCAATTTCAACAGTGTACCCCTTTTCTATTAGTTGTTTCCGAAGATGTTCCGCAAATTCAGAAGTATTTTTTATAAAAATTTCAAAATTATGTCTTTTATGCAGCAGATTGGATTTCAGGGTTTGGATTTTGTTAGCAGGAGTTAAGTAGCCCAGGCCGCTTATCTATGCAGATATATCGATACGGACGTAGATATATTGAACAGGACGCTTAAAAAGGTTGATATTAATATCTATTGAAACTTGCACTAATTATCAATCGGTGATCTTGCCGCAAAAATATACATGTGACGGGAAATCGTTCATTTCGGTGATACCTTCTAGACACTTAAGCAATGTTAAAAACTTATATTGATCTTCAAAAGATTTCGAAGACTCGCCAGACATGTATTAAGTGCTCGATCCTTAATACACCAATTAGTAGTGCTTACTTCTTTTAATCGGCAAAGAAGTTTATTTCCACCTACAGACTCCTTATTCACTGAAGTCCATGCTTTCATTCCCTCATATGACTCTGAGCTAACCACGGTTGTAGATTACATTAAGACCAAGAAGTCCGTTGTCAATTTACAACATTCTGTTGCATCTACCGAAACAAATTAAGCACATGTGCATATCAATGAACATGCTGTATATTTGGATTGTCCTTTTCAGTTGTGCCTGCAGACCTTCAAATCTCCCACTCATATTTGCTGCACCATCAAAAAAAGTGCCAACTATTTGTGAAGAAGGGAGTTTAAACTTTAATTTCTTCGTTTACTCAGAGATAGAAGGCTTTCCCTGTTGTTTTGGGAGCATCAACTAATTTAAAAAATTAACCTTCTCTTTACCACGCTGCACATAACGAACACAAAGTGCCAACTGCTCCATTACCGATATATCTTTTGTGAAGTTTACTTCAATACTGAATGGACCTGACTGTTTTGCATATTCGGCAATGTTTATTTGGATCTGAATGGAGATATGAGCAATTAATTGATTTATAGATTACTTGGACAGAAATGTAATCAACGAACCTCTTTTATGCCGTTTAGAATTTTCATTTTGTCCTTCCTTCTGCTCTATTCGAGCCTTCATCATACTTTCTGAAGATCCTCTTTCTTGACTTCTCTCCATATCTTGTGCTACATAACCATGCAAAATTTTATTATTTTTACATAATTATTTTAAATAGTCGTGTTTATTGTTTAACGTTTCTATTATTCAAGTTTGCCGCTACCTCTTCTCATATTTCTCGATAAGCTAATCCATGCCTCCCGAGATCCTTGATCTGTAGATTATTCCTAGATATGTAAGCTAATCCTTGCCTATCTTTTGTTACTGCGCAAGTGTCCATAGGTAGACGCATCCCACTGAACAACTTTCCCCCCCTTCACTGACAATATCGCTCACCCGAAAGAAAAGTGACGCATCTCGCAAAAATTCATTTTGCGTTTTATTTCACTAATAGGTCTCTCATTATCTGCGTCTTGCTACACAAACAGTTTCATAGGTGTACTTACACGGAAAATCAATTTATTACGCTATATGTTCATTTGTGGCCACAGAAGAGGGATGAATTATAAGGGGAGGAAAAATTACCCAACCCTATAACCTCAGACTATGTCTTCATTCTTAAGGGTTTTATGCTTTTTTGCTCGTTTTTATTCATGCATGCAGAGCAAAGTGTTATAATTTCATGTTACAGTAAAATCATGCCAATTTTCTTTTGCCTCTCCTGTGAAATTTACTTTTGTCGAGATATGTCACTTTTCTTGCGGGTGAGTGATATATGCTTTTCACTTTATCACCTATCTATCGGATTCTATACAAAATGAGCAATTTGCTCAGATCTGACAAAAAATGCTGCTGGGAGAGGGGAAGTAGAAATTAAGACTTACCCGACCAAAAAAAGAAGAAAAAATGCTTCACGGAAAAAAATAGGAACGGAAAATTTGAGTTTCATATATATATATATATATATATATTTTTTTTTTTTTTTTGCTTTATTAAAAAGAAAAAAACTACAAAAATAGATATTTTGGCCCACCCTGCTACCAAGAAAAATTGATTTTCATATATATATATTTTTTAATTGAAAAGAAAAAAAACTTCAGAAATGTATTTTTTTGGCCCACTACAACAGTTTGGCCCACCCTGCGATCGCGGGGTAGCGGAGTGGGCCAGTCCGCACCGGTCGGTAACATATGCTAATTTGCTACACAATTCTCTTCCCAGTAATAAGGAGGTATCTACTTAAATTAAGCATTGAGTGCTTGTTAATGCTTGGCAGCATCAAATGTTTATTTTTTATTTATTTATTATTTTTTTTAGTTACTCGAAAAATATATATTTGACAATGTTTTTGAGAATAGAAGAAAAGGAAATTTTAATTATAAATTAAATTAATTTTTCAAAGCCGGGGATAGACAATAGCTCTCATCCACCCACGTCCCCCTTCCCAACAGAAAAGTCTTACTTTCTCTTTTATTTTAAGCTAACAGAAAAGATTAAATTTCAATTTGTTTTTCAAAATCGGAGAAAAACATTTGTTAAATTTACAACTCGAGGGAGGCTTAATGGATCACCTAAGCCCACTTCCCTTAACATAATATTCAGGAGTTTGCGTTACTGAGATTTCACTGTACATTGCAATTTTGCAAGATGTAAAATATAACTTCTATTTTTTTAATTAACTTCTATTGGGGTGTGTTAAATTCTGTGAGGGATTTAACTTCTATGAGAGTCTTCTAGGGGAGCCCTACTCCCCGCCGCCCATAACGGAATTTTTTTTCTTCTGTTTCTTAGAATTTAATTATTCTAAATTACTCGAAAAAAAATCAGTATGTCTTTAAAAAACGGAGAAAAAAAATTGTTCATTAAAATCTAAAATCCGATCTGGCCCTCTCCTGAATTCAATACTGCCTTAAACCAACCATTTGAGATTAATTTTTAACATCTAAATATCAAAAGAAACAGTACTAATAATTAATTTCCAAAGCCGATATAGAAGAGTAATCCCCCCCCCCTCCCCCACAACGGAAAATTTTAAACTTATCTTCCTCTTACTGTTAAATTATTTTAGGTTACCTGTAAATTATAAATTTTCTATACGTTTAAAAATGGGAGAAAAATAAAATTTTGTTCATTAAATTTCAAGAGCTGGGAGGGCGGGGGAGAGGGCTGTGTCACCGCCACCTGAATTAAACACTGCCCCTTGAACACGTTTGAGATAATTTTTTAGCACATAAACTTAAAAAAAAATATAACAAATAATTTCCATGTTGGACTTAAAGGGAAAAAGACCCCCCCCCCCCCTCGAATTGGAAGAAAATTCATAGCTGGACTTTCTCTTAATATTTAATTCTTTTAAGTTTCTCGAAAAGATTAAATTTACTGTGTTTATTATAATCAGAGAAAAAAATATTAGTTTGTTAAATTTTAAAATCCAGGGGCGGTAGATTTCCTTTTCGAACCAATACAACGTAAATTCAATACTGCCTTCGTCCACCCGTTTTAGATAAAACCTAAACACATAAATCTAAAAAATAACTGAAAATTAATTTCTATAAATGATTTATTGGGGAAAAGCCCCCCCCCCACACACACACACCCGGTTTAGATAAAATTTTAACACATAAATATATAAAAAAAAAACCTGAAAATTAATTTCCATGAAGGATTTTTTGGGGAAAAAGCGCCTCTCCTCCACTTCCCCATCGTAAAATTCTTAGCTGTTCATTTTCTTATTGTTTAATTATTTTAATTATACAAAAAAAATCTGTTCTTTTCAAAAAGAGAATTTAGTTAGTTAAATTTCAAAATTCAAGGAGCACTGTTTCATTTAAGAAATAAGTTTATAACAATCGAATTGAAAATATGTACAATTGACCCCCCCCCCCTCCAATAAGGACTAAAATTTTAAAATCTTAACCCCCCACCTGAAATTGCTAAATTCTATCCTAAATACACTTCAAAATCTTTTATTTTTCTAAAACAAATAATTATGACCATATTCAAACCATTCATTAAACAAAGAAAATCCCACTAATAAATTATAATTATCAAGCCATATTCTAATTATCCAATAAACATAGAAAATATCCTAGTAATATATTAACCTTATTAATTGAAACTTGGAGAATAACAGCATGGATAAATTCTCCATTATCTTATAAAAATATCAACACACAGCAGAATCAGCTCTACACCCATTACCCGCATTTTAAATCGTTTACAAACACGGCCCCAGTAGCGAAATTAGTAGAGCATCAAGTTCACAAACAGGAGATAGTGAGTTCTGTCCTTGTTAGAGGAAAAGAAAACCCCATAAAATATCCCCTTCTAAAAATGCAGGTACTTCAGAAATTCTCCAAAGGTGGCGCCACCAGCATCATTTTTTTTTTTTAACTGCGAGAACAGAAAAAAATAAAAGCAAGTGATGCTAGAAAATTAATGCTAGCATAGCAAAAATTAAAAGTAAGTGATGCTATAAATATAATGATAGAATAGCAACAAAAAAAAAAGGATCTGTTGCTTGTGAATTACTGCTAGAATAGCAGAAATTACAAGCAAGTGGTGATCTTGATTGCTGCTAGGCCAGCAACTTATTCAAGCAACACAAGCTGGAATACGTATGCTGGCCAAGCAGTAAAGTGTTCCAATACACACCATGACTTGCTGTTAATTATGCTGGAACCAGCAAATGTGTTATGGTAGATATGCTAGTTTACTTTGCAGGGATGCATCATTTACTGCTTGTCTAGCAATCAAATACATGCATGGATTTCGACCTGGGGGGGGGGGAGCTATAATAGCGATGTTTGTGCCATTTTCTTTATTGTGCCATCGAAAAGTGTATAAAATTATGCATACAATAGAATCAAATTTTTTGTGCATAATTTTGGATATGGGCAACAGGTCCTCCTTCAATTTGGAAATATTGCGCGGTAAAGGGGCTCTGTGATAGCGATTTTTGTATTATTTTCTTGATTTTTCATAGTTCTATTGTCAATCGGTGGCTCGCACAGCGGCGGGAACTCGCTTCCTGCTAAGCCGGCTATTCACAAACAGCTGATAACAACAGAATAAGGAAAAACTATTAATTTTATCAAATATCAGGAAATAGATTAACTCGTTTTTCGTCCGTTTAATTGACTGAAGCAGAAATTTAAGAAGAAAATGAAAGCTGGTATAGTATTGAACTAATAATATTGAATTATTAACATGTGTAACTACTTTTTGAAATATTAAGCTGCATAAGATATAAGAAAGTTTTTGGATTGGAACATCCAACTAGTTGGTTTCTGCAGTGTTTTATGTAGCGACATTTTAAGAAATTGTTCTATTGCGAGAATGTACGTCATGATAAATACAGCCATGTCAATTTTCATGTTTATATTCTTAACAATCCCATGTACTTCGTTAATTAGATCATCTTTAGATCTTTTTCCGCTTTGTTTAGTATTTCGATTTTTTAGAATTCGTTCTACAACGAGCATTTATAGTTTCCAACTCTAACAGTATACCAGAAATTTCAGTATTCCAAATAAATCATAATTTAGAACCTTTCTAGAAATTTTTACGCTGTCAAATTAAATTTTCGAACCTTTTAGAGAGCCAATGATTATTTGCATCTTAAAAGTAACCACCACACCTAATTTAAAGTTTCTAACCCAATTAGTATCACAGAAATTGCAATTTTAGAACTTTTTTGCTCCTGCAGCGATGTAGGTTGTTGCACTGACATAAAATACAGTCTTTTTTTCGGAGCAGGGATGACCACCAACATTTTTTTAAGTTGGCTATGTAGTTTTAGAGATAACACCTCACAAACGTACAAACATTAATAATATTATACACATTATAATATTATAACGCTTTATAATATTAGCATTAGATGTACAGATACAAAAGCCATTTATCTGTTACAAATTAAAGTGCCCGGCGTTGCCCAGAATTTGAATATTTGTTCTGAAAAATCGACTTCAAAATTTAACATTCAACATAAAACAAACATTAAAAAAAGCAGTTGAAGTGTTGTACACATGAATCAAATGAAAACACAATATAAAAATGTATAAATGTATCTACCAGATGCAAAAGAATACAGTTATAAATGAACTTATTTCAATTTATTATTGGAGCAGTAATGTTAAAATACGCCAATATTCCCCTAATCGGGTTTTTATCATGCTTCAATACGTTTTTTCACACTCATATGACGTTATACTATATTCACCACGTCCTTTATATTTCCAATATGACTTAATGTTTTCATAAATTTTCTATTTCAAGGTTTCCACGTGAAAGAGGAAGTTATATTCATTTCCATTTGAATTCGTCAAACTATTTATTTCATTTTCATTTTCCACGTGAATATCTTGCAATAGAATAGTTATGACGTAATAATCACCTTTTTTTTAATTCGGCAAACTATTTATTTCATTCTCATTTTTCACGTGGAAATCTTGTAGTAGAAAATTAATTGTTGTATTGAGAATTTTATTGTGTATTTAAATTGTTGGCAACTGCTATAACGAAAAATGTTTAAATTTGATAAGAAATTGCTGTTAAATTGGTTGTTTTATATTAATTAAAAATTAACTATAAATTATACCGATTCCGGATTACTTTAGATGCCTCGGACGTGTTTTAATACACATGTACGTTTCTTTTCACAATTTTGGCTTCCAAACTGTAGATTTGTACAGAATTACAAAGAGACAGATAAATAAATTTTCATTTTTATATATTAGATTATATACAAACATAAATAACTTATCTAATACGTGTTAGCAGATGCATTTTTAATTATATATGTATAAACCAGTATAATACTTATTCTGTTTTATTTTCATAGTCATTTATATCATTTGGCAAAAAATCTCACTGTCTTAACCCCGAATTCCGTGCTTTTTACAAAAGCGCCAAAGTCCATATAACAGCGAATTACCATAAAAAGCATTAAATGCATGGTAATAAGTTACTTGGAATGCGACATTTACGATCAACCATTATTGGCATTCAATCTTATAGTTTGGCGATAGATTCTTGGTCGACGGAATAACTAAGTAGTACCAAATAGCCTACTGCAATTTAACTTCAATTTAACTTAATATTCTCTATTCTACTATTTTAAGATTTTTAACTTCTAAACATCACACATTTTCAATTTTTATACCTTCGTATCGGTGAGAAAAAGTACTTTTAAATGCAATTTGTTTGAAAACTGCAACTCAATCTATTCTAGAAACATTAATTTTTTGTAGTTTTTAGCGACATTTGTTTAATTTTGGCAACTCAAGTGCTCCATTTCTGTAGAAAGTAGGGGGGAGGGAAATAGTAATTACACCTTTTTGTTGCCTTTTTCCCTTAACAACTTTAAAAAAATGTAATTAAAATACGTGCTATTTTGAACAAATATAAATGAATGATTTCTTTTTCAAAATTAAATTTTAAGTACCTATATTAATATTACAAACAAATGAGGGCATGTGAATCATGAAATTGCCTTTTTTTGTAGAGTTTCTTGAATGACGACATCTCTTTTCTTTTTTGCATTTGTGTATTATTCAGCGATAGTGACGTCATATGCGTACTTTACTGTAGATGTTGTTTAAGACTGGAACGTAAAGGAAGAATTCTTCAGCGGATGCGGATGACGTCATTCTTTGCAAAATAAAAGCATGTGTTTTAAGTCTTAAAAGTGAAATATGTTTTGTACTGTCCATATTTATTATTTTTTTCATCGAGGGTGTGGTGACGATCCATCACCAACACACTTGGTCACGCGACAATAAAGTGGTAGTACAAATGATAGAAATATTACCCGATCCGCGTTATGAAAGATCAAAAAAGGGTAATATTAATTAATAAAATAGGAGGAGAATAAATTTTGAATAAAATTATACGTCAATACTCAGAATCGACTTATTTAACGTTAAAATTTATATTCAGGATTCAGTGGGTGGCATAGATAATTATTCGATTAAATATTTTCTAAAATTAAACTTTCAAAACTCATAAATTTAATAAACCTCTGAAAAGAAAGAATAAGAATAATGCATTAAAGAAAAGATAGGAAATGCACATGTGAATCAAATTTTATTATTTTCAAACACATAACTTCCATATATCAAACATAATTACTCTTAAATGCATATTGATTTGACAGCATACTCAGTTACATGAGATCTCATAACAAGATAATTATGAGTCATATCTTTGTGGAATTTTGGATTCAAAACGTTGTTTGAACTTCTCACAGCACAAATAGATGGGCTTCTTAGCCAAGTTATTAACAAATTTCCAACGTTGATATTTTAATGTTATGGTTAGTCCATAATAATGACAAATACTCATAACTGCATTAAAATTTTGCCTATAAAATATTAGACACAGAAAATCCTACGCACAAAACATAAATATATAATAAAATAATGGCCATATATTAAGTAATAAACTCACCATATACCTCAGACGAAAGGGGCGAAAACACTTCCTGTAGATCACTGATAGTTCTTATCACTAGGTAGATTTGGTCCGCACCTTTCAAATTTTGAAAGTCACTTTTGACCGGACACATTAAAGTTCATGTAGTCTCTTTTGGCTGAACTCCTTATACAATCACTGTGATAACTGGAACTTTTCGGTGTGGCATCCCATCTCATCCGCTAATGGCAATCAGAAAAATGGTGGTGTGTCATCCCATCTCATCCGCTAATGGCAATCAGAAAAATGGTGGTGTGGCATCCCATCTCATCCGCTAATGGCAATCAGAAAAATGGTGGTGCACTCCGAGATCAGACTTCTTTCCATATCCGATACAGGGTGATGCAGGATTTCGCAGACTTCAGCTTATCATCCTAGCCCTTTCGGTCGCAAGACTAATCCCAGAGCTTCCTTCAGGAGGTGTGACATAGGTGGAAGACAAAATCCAAGTGTCTCTTTTTTTTTCAAAATCTTCCACCACAAAAAAATGGGCGTATTTCATTAGTACAATATGATTTTTTTTTTATTCGTCGATTGGTGCTTCTCTCTTACTGGTGCGCCTGATCTCTTGGCTGTGGTTCGCTTTTTTTTCCCTCTTCTGGGCGTCTCCGTATTTTTCCAACGCATAGCTAATTTTTATTTTTCGTTTACAGGGATCTAACGTCACCTGTGAGCTTCGGACCCCCTCTGCCACACACGATGGTACCAATAAATCGTAGCCCTGTCAATAATATTTTCGCATAAATTCTACTGAAATAACACTGAATATTCTGAATGCATGCACATAAATAAAACACAATATGAAATTTTCACCAATATTTCCTTTCATAAATATTAATTATAATAATCAATCGTTATGTTGATACTAAATTATGTGCTGTGAGCTGAACTACTCTTTTTTCTTTTTTTATATACATATATATAATTATCCTACTTATCTTTCATAAATATATTTATTTTTATTTATTCTGTATGAATAATTCAAAATATCATATTTTATGTTTTTATACCCAATATGCAGAAATGATTTTTGTTAGTAAGAAAAGAGAAACGATGGAAGAGAAGAATTTTTTATATAATATTAAATATTTTCTAATCCATTACTACAAATATTAAATTTAGATCCTAAATACAAATTTATAACACCTGGTATTAGCACCATTAAATTTTAGTATGTGGTGACGATCCATCACCAACACACTTGGTCACGCGACAATAAAGTGGTAGTACAAATGATAGAAATATTACCCGATCCGCGTTGTGAAAGATCAAAAGAGGGTAATATTAATTAACAAAATAGGAGGAGAATAAATTTTGAATAAAATTATACGTCAATACTCAGAATCGACTTATTTAACGTTAAAATTTATATTCAGGATTCAGTGGGTGGCATAGATAATTATTCGATTAAATATTTTCTAAAATTAAACTTTCAAAACTCATAAATTTAATAAACCTCTGAAAAGAAAGAATAAGAATAATGCATCAAAGAAAAGATAGGAAATGCACATGTGAATCAAATTTTATTATTTTCAAGCACATAACTTCCATATATCAAAAATAATTACTCTTAAATGCATATTGATTTGACAGCATACTCAGTTACATGAGATCTCATAACAAGATAATTATGAGTCATATCTTTGTGGAATTTTGGATTCAAAACGTTGGTTGAAGTTCTCACAGCACAAATAGATGGGCTTCTTAGCCAAGTTATTAACAAATTTCCAACGATGATATTTTAATGTTATGGTTAGTCCATAATAATGACAAATACTCATAACTGCATTAAAATTTTGCCTATAAAATATTAGACACAGAAAATCCTACGCACAAAACATAAATATATAATAAAATAATGGCCATATATTAAGTAATAAACTCACCATATACCTCAGACGAAAGGGGCGAAAACACTTCCTGTAGAGCACTGATAGTTTTTATCACTAGGTAGATTTGGTCCGCACATTTCAAATTTTGAAAGTCACTTTTGACCGGACACTAAAGTTCATGTAGTCTCTTTTGGCTGAACTCCTTATACAATCACTGTGATAACTGGAACTTTTCGGTGTGGCATCCCATCTCATCCGCTAATGGCAATCAGAAAAATGGTGGTGTGGCATCCCATCTCATCCGCTAATGGCAATCAGAAAAATGGTGGTGTGGCATCCCATCTCATCCGCTAATGGCAATCAGAAAAATGGTGGTGCACTCCGAGATCAGACTTCTTTCCATATCCGATACAGGGTGATGCAGGATTTCGCAGACTTCAGCTTAACAACCTAGCCCTTTCGGTCGCAAGACTAATCCCAGAGCTTCCTTCAGGAGGTGTGACATAGGTGGAAGACAAAATCCATGTGTCTCTTTTTTTTTTCAAAATCTTCCACCACAAAATAATGGGCGTATTTCATTAGTACAATAAGATTTTTTTTTATTCGTCGATTGGTGCTTCTCTCTTACTGGTGCGCCTGATCTCTTGGCTGTGGTTCGCTTTTTTTCCCTCTTCTGGGCGTCTCCGTATTTTTCCAACGCATAGCTAATTTTTATTCTTCGTTTACAGGGATCTGACGTCACCTGTGAGCTTCGGACCCCCTCTGCCACACACGATGGTACCAATAAATCGTAGCCCTGTCAGTGCTAAGTGCATCATAAATAATTGTGACTGGCTTTATTATTAACATGCCTCATATGGCGTCCATGTGCCCTTCCTATAAGTTTTATTGCCCTATTTTCGTCTGAAGTATATGTGAATTTTTATCACACTATTAATTTTCATATAAAATATTACAAAATTCTTAATTAATTGCCATATTACGAAATACATTCAATATTCACAAACCTTAATTTTTTACAAATGAAATGATACCAAAAACATATATATGCATCCATATCTTTATTATAAATTATGATTTTTCTTTATCTAAATACTCTTAAGATTTTTTACAAATTAATTTACTTTATTTATTTTATAAAGAAATATTTGTCAAAATGCCATTTATTATTTTCTCTTGAATAATAATAGGTTGTTCTGTTTTGTATAAATATTTTAATTGTATAACAAGCTGTGTGTATAGATTTCTATACCACAGAGGGTGACACTAAATTCTGAAAAAACAGACTTCCCGTTTTCTAGTTTCTTTCAATCTTTGTGCAGTTTCGGCCTCAAAAAGTGAGATTTGTTGCAAAAAGGTATAAATAGCTATGAAAACAAACCTGATGAACGTTTATGCTTAATTTTACAAGTAAATATGGCACACATGTCATATACGCACCTTGGAATCTAATTGGCGCCAAAGTGGCGTTACTTTGCCTGACATGGTAACCAATGGCGGCTCGTGACTGTCATATTTTGGGGCACTAAATGCATGGCGGACAGTATTATTCTTTTCTTACCTTTTCTTTGAAAGGAAAATATTACCTTGTTTAATGGTAGAATATTCTGCCAACAAATATGGCAATGATTTCTTTTAAAGCAATAGTGGTAAGAGAAGAATAAAACTGGCAGCTATGGATTTAGTGCTCCCCAAAATGCCAGTTACTTGACACCACTGATGTAACCATATATAACGCTATTATAAATTGTTTTGTTCTGTAATTATATCATTTATTGATTGTTATTTCCTTTTTAAAATAATACAAAATGCTTTGTTTATCACTTTATTTTGTTTTCATAGTGAAATAAAAAATAATGTTCTATTATATCACGCTATAGGTAACTGGTATTCGAAAAAGACGTTTTCGCCAAATTGGCATAAAAAATTACGCCAAACCAGGTGCGTTTATGGTATCTGTGCCATAAATATAAACATTTTATTTATATATATAATATCTTTGCTTTTTATATAGAATTTACTTTTGTTTGTTTATAAAAATAGGTAAGCGGCTTATTAACACAAAATAAATTGCATAAATCTTTAAAAAAATTGCTTCAGTATACGAAACAATGAATAAGTTGCACGAAAATACGCATAAAAGCTTACTTGTCTCGCAAACCCATTTTCTCTACCTCGCCAAGACATTTATACAGTAAAGGACAAATTTCATTTTTAAAGGCTAAAAAGAAATTAATATAAATGGAAATTATTTTTTTTAATCATGCTTTCATTAAAATTTAAAAAAAATTAGAAATTATATATGTTTTTTAAATGCACTAAATACTAGAAAAGTCTTGAAAAAAACATTAAGTGCACGGAGTTTAAATTTAATTCGGTGAGTTATGGAAGGTAAATAGAATTAAATGGGAAATTTGCCAAGTTAGCCAACTATCCCCAAGTTCGCTTCATATATACATAGAAACATTTTTATCGCCGAATTTGGCGATATTTCGCCACGTTGGTCAAAGTTTGGCGATATCGTGGCAACCCTGTCATTAGAACTTTTCAACAAATACTCATTGTTGAAGCTAATGCTAATTTCTCTATAGAAAATCAAACGTATCCATTAAGTAATTCACCTCCCCCACACCGTTACCCCCTTAGAGATCGAATTAAAAAAAAATGATTGTTCAATTTATATATTGCCTTCAGGAATACATATATATTCCAAATTTCAAAACTCTATGTCGAGAGGAAGTGGGTGAAAAATGAATCACAAGATTTGAGTGCCACAGACAAATATAATTGTAAGTTAAAACCCTCCGAGCGTCTTGCAAAAGGGTAAAATTGTAATGTTGTTTTCTTCGCATTTTGTTTTAAATGCTAAGAGAATATGATTCTTTCAACATTATAAAAAAATCTCAATTACAAATATGATTGTAATCCTTGAGAGTATTAATCATTTTTCAATGTATTTAAAATTCATTAAATCTATAGAATTATATTATCTTAAATATTACTTGTATTGCTGTGAAACCTGGAGCTTAGTGAACGGAATATTACACTTAGAGGGTTAAAAGAAAGAATGTAAAAAAATAAAAATAAAATGAAGAAAATAAGAAGAAATGATGTTACAAAGCAAAATATTTTATTAAACATCATATAATTGTTTCTAATTTTCACACGAGAAATATAAAATAAGCTTTTGGCGATTAAAAAATGCTATTGAGAGATTATCGTAAAATCTCAAATCAAAGTTCTTATTCCTTTATATTTTAAGTGGAAAAACAAACAGATTTCTTTTCCTGTTTGATTAAATTTAAATATGTTTTATGGCACTTCAATATAACTGCGTGCGCATGTTTTTTTTTTTTTTTTTTTTTTTTTTTTTCTTCATGTGTTCAAACCAGCTGTCTACGAAAACATCCACTGGTAAAAGTGATGCACACCAAATTTGTGTGACGTTTGCAGATAAAGTGTGCTTTTATATCAGCTTTTTATATAATTTTTAAATGGTTTGGAACTTATTTTTCAGAGTGCATTCAGTAGGCGACTCTCATAGGTACCTTCTGGTGCAATCAGAAACGAAATCCGACAAAGATTTTTTGAGTTATGCTTCACGAAAGGTTTTTATTAGGCTTTTTTATTTAGTAGGACAGGGCGTTAATATACATCGTAGCTGTATGTGTCCGGACGAGCTGGGTATTAGCATTCGCTTCGCTCAGACAAATATATGATGAAAAATATTTTTCTTAAAGATCGTAAACAAAAAAAAAATATATATATACAAAAATAGTTTCATTAAATTTTGAATTTGTGTTAAAAAAGGCATAAATTTGATATTTACACATTACTACATGCTTATTTAAGTTTGATAATATTTCCTTCTGCTCAAATATAGAGTTTAATTATGATATCCAGTTGAGACTTTAACACAAAACAAGAATAAAAAAATACACTGTAAAAAAAAAAAGGTAACTTTCCATGTAAAATCCAGGAACGTTTCGCCTTTTATCAGGTTTTCAGAATAATTTAGCTCTTTCCTGTGAAATTCTGGTTTTCTTATCTGAAACGTTCCTGAACAAAAGTTGGAAACAGCAAAACGCTGCGGCCGCCATTTATTATTTTTTTTTCCTATAATCCGTTGCTCGCGCGCGAGTGTCGAAAACGAATTCCTTAAATGAATGTAAAAAAATCAATATGGAATGCAAATAAATCAATAGACGACATAATCCTTTACGTCTCTATTGTCAAGATAATTCAGATGAAAATACAATACCTCTGTGACATCACTAAGAGATTATCTTTCGTACTTGTCTGTGAAATCTTTAACGAGCAGACTGTGTAAAAAAAAATACACCTATTATTTGGATCTGCATTAACTAGGGGACAATCAAATATGATTCTCACCTATTTTGATTAATTTAAAGTATGTTTTAGAGTTCTTATCTCTAATTATTCTTGTGAAAGGATTTCTTCAAATGGGACTTAGATTTTCAGAAATTAGATGCCGAGTTTTAGCATACGTTTCAAATACCCATTAGTTTGCAGCTCTCAACGTGTCTTTCGTGGTGTGGACGCAGAAAGCTTGCACGCCACCCGTACGGCCCGGGTTCGATGCTACCTCTTGACTTTTTTTTCTTTTTTAATTAATTTTATATTTTAACACTTTATTACAATTTGATTTAAATTTGACATATATTTGACACTTTGAATTGCTGCAAATTTGAATTTTTTTTTTTCGGAAAAAATATACAATTACGTTTAGGTTTTTTTTTTCATGAAAATTTATATGTATTTTATCTAACTTGTAAACTAACATAATCACTGACGAAAATCCAAAATATTTTATGTCTAGATTTTTTTTCTAATTATTATTTACATTTATATATTTTTATATTTTAAGCAAAGTTAAGAAACAATATATCACATATATATTTACTTTATTGAATTTTAACTGAAAATTTATTTTTTCGTGTAAATTATAAATAATAATTTTGATGTCAATTTCAAAATATTTTTTCATTCTAACAAATAATGATAATAAAGCGAAAATTGTCAACTGGAAATGTAAAAATCGTCTGCGGATCCCGCATGCTGTGAAATGTCAGTAATGTCATAATGAAGGGAACGAACATCCAGAGTGAATTATGTCAGAAAGGTATCGGTCCGGATAGCCTAACAGGTAAGGCATTGGCGCGGCACGCCAAGTATCCAGGTTCGATCCCTGGTCTGGACATTTTTCGCTCTTGTGCTACTCCAGCCTTGAATATGTCAGTAATGTTTTGCTGTCAACAGAAATATTCCTGGTATTTCGCAGGAAACTTACTGGCATTTCTGTAGAAAGTTTTTAACATATACAGTAAAGTACCAGTCATTTTCAAGAAATGTTTCTTGGAAATAATGGGCAACTCAGCTGCCCATTTTTTCCCAGGAACGTTGCGGAATTTTTTTTACAGTGTAGACTTTTAAATTAAATTGCAAAAAACATTTAGAAATGAAGTCTATCAACAGGAAAACAATAAAAATATTTTTTTCTTAAATATCAGAAACAAAAGAATAGAGAATATATAATATAAAATAATTTATTTAAATTTAGAATTTGTGTTAAAAAAGAAAAATAGATATTTAAACATTTAATTATTAATACTTACGTTCATATTTTGAAAGTATAATAATGTTTTTCTGATAATTTAATCGCACTGATAAATCTCAATTTATTTCTTTATATAAAATTAGATTATTCACTTATTTTTATTTTGATGTTGTAATATTTTAAGAACTATCACTGCGTTATATTAATCATAAAGTATATAATAAGAATCGCTTCACTCACATTAAATAACAATTACTCTTCAATTTGCAAGCAATTATAGCTATACACTTTAGTTACATTCAAGGTTGCCAGTTTGTATGCCGTTTTATTCAGAAATTTGAAAACCATAATGGAAATTCTAAAAGAAAAAAAATTACTTTATGTAATCAAGTAATTCTGACTGTTATATAAAGCAAAAATTAATCTTCGAAATTTCTTGTGTGAATTTTGAATTTCTAAAATAAAATAGGATACAAACTGATTATTTGTCGCAAAAAATTAAACGCCAAATATTTTCGTTGATGGACTATTGTAAACAATCATAATCACTGTCCGCACTTCATAGTTACAATCAGTATCTGACAACTCGCTCCAATCGTGAAAACGACAGAAATATGGATCGTGGAGTAAGTGACATTTCTTCACATGCTGTTTCATGTAAATGATTGATATTGTTTGTTTGTTTTATTGAACACATACACTAGACTTCTGCGATTGACACCAGGGCCCGCTTATAAGTCATCGTTGATATACAGGGACGAGATAGCACAAGGAAATTTACAACACCAGAGAATTATATCCTGAAGGTTCCACAAAGAGTGTGCAACGTAAAGGGCGCGATTCAAACCCGCCCCCACCTACGCTCTCAAGCAATTAGCGGCGTGGTGTCTTATCCACTCAGACACGGTGGGCCCAAAATTATTGATACCAATCTCCATGACCATGCAAGCTTAATGCTTTTATTTTTAAATAATCATGCCATGTTATAAGTTTTTAATAATACGCTGTGTAAAACACATTATGACTTATATAATAAACGTAAAGCTGTTTAAACACTGAATTATCATTGATTTTAACGTATTTATGCATTTTTTTTTATTTTTTGTGAATTTTAATTTAAATATTGTTGCTTTAATGTAAACAAAATACCTGTAATATTTTTTCGTATTAAAATTTATGTTCTGGCTGTGCGTTTTGTTTTGTACACAGGTCAACATTTTGTGTTGTTTTTTTGCTTTATTTTTCTATAGCTTATTATTTTGAAATTGAAGTGTACTGCGGTTTTTTAGAATTTGATCATTCGTATGTTATATAAATTACATTGTTGTATATCTTTATTATATACTTCATTACTGGTTTTTGGTTTTCACATGTATACATTACTGCTTTAGCCAAGAATTACAGCTGGTTGGGAAGATTAGAAATAAAAACAGGACGTATGTATATTTATATAAATATATGTTTCGGTCAATTTGATTAATCGGTTTCTGTTAATAATAACTTGTACTTATTGATAATTACCAAATAATATCTAAAAAACCTGGTAATAAGATTAATTTATGAGAATTTAAGAAATTAAACGGTTATTACTAATAATTATACATAGAGTTCCGTCAATGTAATAAATTTCAACGCTTTCAGCTTAAGATTTTCATTACGTATGCGTATATTTATTCCGTGTCAGCGCCTCACTCTTCTGCAATCGAATAATAGTTTTGTGCGCGCGCAAGTCTGTTTTTGTGTGTTGCCAACAGCTTGACAATATAAGCTGAATGTTTACTTAAGATTCAATCGACCACATTTTTCGGGACGGTCGCTAACATTTATTTTTCGCAAGTTTCGAAACTTTTGTGTTCGGAATAATGTAAATTTGATGCTATTTTTCTTGTGACTTCCACGAAAGTTATTAAATTAAAAGCATTAAAAACAAATCGATCCAAGGAAGTTCCTTATCATCTACTGGATGTGTTTGCAATATTTGGTGCACCGTTCATCTTGCAAAGTGAAAATAGCCGATAAAGTTCTAGGGAAGTTATTAAAGAAGTTTGTGGAATGTGTAATCTACTAAAAATGTTTTATGAGACACCAAGATACAGTCAGTCTCAAGGCTCAGCTAAAAGAGCAAACCGAGACATTGAAAGATTGGTTTAAAACTAAATTTACTACAAAGTGATTAGAAGGAATAAAATACTTTCATTTTATGAAAAATACAGCACATCACTCTAGCATAGATCGCAGTAACTGTCAAGCATTATCTGGCTATAAAGTAAATGTAGGTTTAATACACTAATTGCCAGTAGATACTTTGTCCGGAATGACATGCGAATAAGATATTGTTGCATAAGAAATCAATGCAAAAAATCTTAACGTGTTAAAATTTTGTCAGGCAGCACTCTTATGAAACTAAGAATTTTACGAATGGATTGTAAAAGTAATTATATAAAATTTTGTTTGACGCTGTGTTATTAATTAAAATATATTTGTATTATTTATTTCCTTATTTTACTGTAATTCTATTTATGATTGAACGTGCAAAAGTTATGTTCAACATGAAAAGATGTATAAAAATGTATTCGCTGATGCTCATTCACCGCATCTCTCAAAAATCAATACTAAATGAGTTTTAAAAGATATGATGTAAAATATGTGAGGTCTTGAAGTAGCTTTAAAGCATTTGTTATAACATTCAATTTAAATTATTTTTGGTTTGGCTAAGATATATTCACACATCTAAACAATACTTTTAATTTTCCAATAGACTGTTAAATATATTATTTTCACTGAACATATATAATGCAGCTAAATGTATTTATTTCAATAAATTGATTCCTCTTTTACGCCAAGCTATCCAAAATTGTAAGTAAAATTTATGTAAATGTTTTCTTTGCGGTAGGCTGTCCTTTTGCATACATTTCGCTAAGTCTGAATACAATGACACAAAGAAAACATTTGATTATGTATTATATCCTCTTAACATTTTTTTATTAACTCCATACACTAAACATAGTACATGTTCCATTTAATGACACATTCATTAATAAAGCTTACGTAATCATATTCACCGAACTTCATTGGGAAATGTGATTAACATTCAATATTTTTTCAAATTTACCGAAATACACGGTTATTATCAATAATAACCGAATTTATCAAATTTCCCATAACATATATATCTTACCATAACATATATATCTTACCATAAAAATAAGAACGGAACGGTTTGTATTATAAATCGAGTTAAATTGTTCAGGCCTTTCAGTTATGAAAAATTCAGTTCTTGATGAAAATATGTATACATGCTGAAATCAATTCAGCAGATCTAAGATATGGAGCCTCCAACGCTAAAAACCTGTAATCTCTGAAATTGTCTTGGCTTAGAGATTATGAATACTAGTAAAAATACGGGAATTTAACATGTCAAAACATAAATAAAGGAGACATTTATCTGAGGATTATCACAAAAAATAAATGAAAGAAAGACCCAAGAATTTGTGATAGTTGCTTTGATGGATATGAATATACTGAAAGTAAAAATTCTTGAAGCTGTTTGTATTTAATTTGAATAGGATTTTTAAATATTATTGATGTGTAGGAGCATTATTACAAAATTTAAATTGATAATGGAAATTTATATTATTTGAAAGATCTTTGTAATTTTTCATTTCTTACGAGATCTCAAAATCTGAAGGTATCTATTCTGAAGCCAGACAACTAAATTTTCTTTGATGATATCTGTTCATAAAATTACATATTTTGTAATATTGTAAAAGCTATTATTCATTGTATTAATTCTTAATTAAAATTCATTGTATAACATCAAAACATAATGTATCCGTGTATTCCATGAAAAAGATTAACATCACTGATGCCCATGGCTCACCCATGAGCCACCGCGGTATTTCTAATAATACAGAAAACAATGCAATTTTAGCGTTAAGAATTTCTCTCCCTGTAGAGGATGTTCTATTATATATACTGTGATAAAGGTTTCAATTTTCTTGAAGCGTCATTTTTCTAATGAATTTAATAGAATGGAAAATCAGCCTAATGACTGCTACAGGGTGAAACGGACGCTGTGACAACCTCATCAGTCTGAAGATATATTAAAAATAATTTAAGGAAAGACTTATTTAATTATGGAGATATGTTAGCTGCATAGCCCGAAATCAAAAGCAGTATAAATTATAATTCATTAACTTAATAGGCAGAGATACAATATATCAAACTCCTATTTCCAGCCATGTTTATGAAAAACATTCATGCGTATAGTTTATGGATGTTTATCAGTCGAGGGAAATTCTCTTACTGAAACACTTAAATATGTTCAATCTTTGAAAAATAATTTAAGAAATACAATTATATCCGAATATTTCATATATCAGTTTATTTTCTTTTAAGTACATTCAGCTTTACTCTGATTTTTTAAAATGAGGGCTTTTTCTGACACATTTTCTTGTTTTATGTAGAAGTAAATGATTTTTTTAAACAATTAAAAAGATAATTTTTAAGTTTTAATAAATGTTTTTTTAAATGTATACATCTCCTTCCGAAATATATAAAGTATTAATTACCGCAACTTAAAAAAAAAAAAAAAAAAAAAAAAAAAAAAAAAAAAAAAAATCCCACTATTATAAATTTCAAGCTGTATATTTTAACTTTTTAAATTAAAACTTTTCAGGTAAAAAACATGATTATTATGAATTTAATAATTATGTTTTAGTAAAAATATTCATAATATTTTTTTTAAAAAATTGCTAAACATATTTTATTACAAAAAATATTAATACGTATATGAAATATCTGAAGCTTAATATACATAAAATATCATTTTCAGTGTTTTTTGTACTAACTGGTTTCAAAATTTGCTTTAACAATTTAAGAAAAAATACATTGTCCTAAATGCTATATTTGGGATTAAAACAATATTTGAAAACACAAAATAGTGAAATATATTTTACTTATTACCTTTATTAGATATTGCTCAAATCTGATTATTAAATTCCATTTACTTAATATCATGAAGTGATAAGCTACAAATGAATTATTATACAATACTCTCTAATGAAAAAATTTTGAATCTTGGAAAATATGAGATTATCTCTTATCTTATTACTTCAAGAAAAGAAAAAGGCTATTTATTACGTATATTAATTAAAATATGGCATTGTGAATTAATTAACTTCCTCTAATACAAATTTTAATTTACAGACTTTTGTAATAATGAAATGCTAGATTATAATAAAATAATGAGAGTTTTAAATAAATGTACCCGAGTAAAAGACGATTATCATTTCATATAGAAGTTTATTAAATTTACTTTTATAGAATTTAAAGAACACGATTAATTAAGGATGAGTTTTAGAGTAATTTAAGTTTCAATTAAGATTTCAATGTAATTAAAATTTATGAAAGTAATTTTCCAATAATAAAAAAAAAGTTTGTATAATTCGTTTTTGAAGAAATGAAGCATAAGTTGCTCAGGCAACATCCACATAAATATTTTTGAACTACAAAGCATTAAAACGAGAAAGGCATAGAGGTAATTAAATAAATACACCTATCTTATAATTATGAATTTTTAATGTTTTTTTTTAATTCATCATTGATATTTTAAAGATAAATCGTAACTTAGTTTTGTGGACTGTAAAGAACACCTGCAAGAAAAAAGAAATCTTTCCACTATCTTTTTAAATCAGAAAAACACTTTCAATTCAATGAAGAAACTAAATTTAAAAAAAAAGTTACAAAATTAAACTCGATCAAATATTGAAAATAGTTTCCAGCTTTTTCAGTAATTTAGAAAAAAAAAAAAAAAAAAAAAAAAGCTTTGATTAAAATTTGAAATAAAAATCGATAGCAAACGAAAGCACTTTTATATTTGCCGTTGGAATTACATTTGACGTATTACTTACTGCAAGACAAGCTTACTTTGACCGTGAAAAGCAATTGCACTTAAGGTATACTTCCATTGCACCACGTAATATGTTCAAAAGATTATTTTAATTAAGCTTTATTATTTTTAGCTTGACATAAGCATATGCTAGGGGGAAATTCTGAGCTATCTTCGGTTAAAATTGGTTTTGTGTGCAATTTCTAGAAGAGTTGTTCAGATTATTAAGTCACTTTTGTGCAAAATTTGGCGACATTCTTTTTTTTTTTTTCTGGCCAAGCATGTGTTAAGAAAGTTCTACGTACAATGATTTGTTGAATTTTGTTTTCGAGAACGTTTAATGGACTCTGATTGGTTGAATCATGTATCTTGGCACGTATTGGGAATTTCTAGAAATTACTTTCAGATTATGAAAAACGATATTTTCTCAAAACGTCGACATAATTTCGCAAAATATCGCGCGATTTAGTGACTTTTGTTTTTGTTGTTGTTGTTTTTTTGTCACTGATAATATTGAAAGACGAATTGCCCGACAAATTACGCCAATATCGAAAATATTTCGACAAATATCGCCAAACTTGGCAAAATGTTGCCATCCTTTAATCTGCGTTTACTGCCGATTGTTCAACAATTTAATAAATAAGACATACTGGACAATTGCACCATAAAATATAATAAATAATGGCACAATCTTGCTTAATGGTAAACTAAACACGAACTGTAATAAAGTAAAAGTTAACTTATACGTTTCGAGCTGTTTCTACAGCCGTCTTCAGGAAAATATGATGGTGAAAAGGCTCAAAGTTCAGAGAAGAAAGCTTCCTGTGCAAGATATAATTAGTCGAAACTTGACCGCTGATTTTAATACAAAAATTTAGTGTTGTCATCTAGTGAAAATAAATAATTATTAATGTACGGAGATCAAATGAAACAAAAAGGCAGATTTTATCTTATTATTATTATACATTAGGCTTTTTACCATCATATTTTTCTGAAGACGGCTGTAGAAAAAGCAGGAAACGTAGAAGTTAACTTTTAGCTTATTAAAGTTCGCGTTTTGTGTACCATTAAGCAAGATTGTGTCTTTATTTATTATAATTTAAAAACTATTTCAGCCTTTATTCCAATTGAAATATATTGGCCCGTAGTGACCCATAAATGACCCACTAATCGAATATTCTGGAACATGTGACATAGCACAATGATCTTATATACCCAAAAACGAGAGTATAAATAAATAATCAAAGTCGTTATAGCTTTTTTAAAGATAAAATTCCCATACATGCGTATAGACACAAGATTTGTCGTATTTATTTAAAACATAAATTCAAGTAAATCTTTCGAGAAAAGATAATATTTTGCTAAATTTTTAATATACTCTCTAAAATATCTCACACAGAATACTTTATGGAGAATATACTCAACAACAGTTAATTTTGGATATTTCAAATGAAAATCAAATTTCAACTTAATTGCTTAAAAGGTGCAAAGGCCAACCTTTTAAGCAATTAAGTTGAAATTTGATTTTCATTTGAAATATTGTATGTAAGGTGAACGTTTCTCTCTGGAAAAATTTCCAAATATTAATATAGTTAATTCTGGATTTTGTCATTAGTGATACCGATAAAAATGTCCAGTCAAAAAAAACAAAAAAAACAAATATGTTAGAATAAATAGACGCTTGAATCGAACAGTCCACGATATAAATGCCAATTTCCTGGCATTTAACATAGTTGAATATAAAAATTGAAAACAAATTTTGAATCGTTGGAAATTCCTTGCCCTGAACATCTCGAAAAATACCTAAACTATTCATTCAAATATTCAAACAATCCAACAGTTCAAGAGATATGGTTTGATTATTTCTGTGACGTCACACATAGAGAAAATAAAATCCAATTTAATCAAAACTGGTATCGTTGACAAGCTGTTTTCATTCTAATTAAGAGAGACAATTTTCTTCTGCATGATTCTTTCAACATCGAGTTGAACAGTATTTCGTTCATCGAGGACTTTTTGTTTGCTACGTAATTACCAGGTAATCTTTTAATGTTTTTAAAGCAACATAGATTTTCATATTTTCCTATCAGTTTCAATTTGTCGGAACCGGAGTTATTTGAGCAGAGTAACACCATCAATCTCTCTCTAGATTTTTCCCTCCTTTCAATTTCTCTCCCTTCAATGACAGCGTCTTTTCTGGCATAAGCCGGTAAAGGAAAAAGAAAACTTATTTTATTAGCGCGGTAGACAACTTCAAGAGAGTTTTTCCTATTATATTCTTCATTTCCTATTGTTTTCACGATTCTGCATCATTTGTAGGTGTAGACATTTCTTCAGTAATGATTGACTGAAATGAAATTCAATGGCGATCATGAAATGAGGCAAGTCATCCATAGCTTGCATTGAACATCTCATTTCCCAGCATAAATGCAAATTCCCTTTTCTTTTCACAAACTATGCATCCGCTTCAAGGAGGGTGATTTTCCTGTTTTAGCTGGCCCAAATTATTTTTAGCGTCAATATAGTCGCATCAACATGAAATCGATATTGATATTCACTATTGAATGTTAGGTGTTGCACAATTTAGAGTGTAGCAGTCATAATTTCAGTACAGGGAAATTTGAAAGAACTTCATTACATTACGGCCTATGGTGAAAAATTGTTTTGTGTGGCTTTTAATGATGTTTTATAATTTCAAGCACTTTGATATTTATATACATACCTATTCAGTGCACTACAAGATGATTGCTATAGAATATAGTATGGATAGCATTTCTCAGTCATTTACAGGAATACTAAAAATAATTACGTTACATTACGGTCTATGGAGAAAAATTGTTTGTGGTATATTTTGTTCAGGTTATACTGTTTCAAATGTATTTAAATTGATATATATCTCCAAGGTGCTCTATAAGTTGCTTACTATTGAATACGATATGCATAGCATTCATCTTTCATAAACAGGTGCACACAAAATAAATCATTTATATTTCTCTCTCTATGAACAATAATTGATGGAAGGGCGTCTCCAGTTGCGGGACACTTTTTATAAATTATAAAAATTGCATACTGTTTAGTGTGTATAAATTCTATAAATCATAAAAAGGGGTGCACAAAGCATCTGAAGTACATTTCCGTCTATTGGTGGAAATTGGTGACGAGGAATTTTCAACTGTGCTATGCGTTCCCTAAGTGTTCTATATTTTAGCATATTCTAAAGATAAATCTAAACTTCATATGCAGGTACGTAAATGTACAACATGTTCCGTTACTTTTTTGACTTTGGTTGAAATTGCGTTTTCAAACGTGTTATATGTTTTACAAATTATTACTTAGACATCGTTATTCGCGTTATTAAGCTATGAAGTTTTATTAGAGTGGTTGGAATGTATTGAAAATTGTCTCATAATCTGAATGACGCATGATATTACGTTATTCTTGATAATTTTAATTATACTTTCTTAACGGTATAGAAGCTAATGTGATAAAACTATTTTTGGATTATTATAACAAATACTAAAATTTGTTTTTCTAAAACTTAATATACGGGACAAACATTCGACAGCTTTAATGAAAATTGCTGGGTGGCATATTCTTTTATACATTTATTTTTAATCTGTACAGAGAAACCTTATGTAAAGATGGGGAAACATATCATGAGAAAATGTCTAGATTATGTTTTGCATTGAATCAAATCTGAATTTGGAGAATTTGTCTGGGTCAATTTTGTAAGTACTCGATATTTGGAGCCATGTAATATATTTTACATCATTTGGTCCTGATATATCTACATACAACTGGTAACTTTTGTCAAAATTTGGTCATAAATTTTAACATTTCACGCTTGCAAAACTTCATGTGCTCTTCGTTGTAATTTTCTTTTATAAACAAAACATTTTTAACCAAATTCACATTCTCGTTATATTTTAAACCTTGTTCCGTTGCATAATGTTGCAAAAGTTTATTTATGTGACTAACTTAAATTCTGCTGTTTTTGGTAAAAATAAAATGATACATGAACTAAAATTAAAAAAAGTCTTGGTAAGCTAAAAACAATTCTAAAATCTACACTGTTAAAAATTTGCAGCATTCTGGCAGGTCATTTGACCGTTTTTTTTCGAAAAAGGTTACACAACCGTAATTTAACACTATTCTGACCATATTATTGGCCATTTAATGGTCAGAATACAGTTAAATTATAGTTATGAAACCGTTTTTTCAAAAAACGGTCGAATGACCTGCCAGAATGCTGCAAAAGTTTTAACAGTGTAGGGGAGCACCTAACGGCAGAAAAATTAAATTGCAATAAAAAGGCAGTAATCTAAGTTATTTAATCATATCAAAAATTGAGCTTAATTGTGCTTATCATGTAAGTTTTTCTATATTAAAGCTGGAAAATTAAAAAAAAAATACCTTTTTACGACAACCTTTTGTGAGTTTTTTGCGACATTTAATATGCAATAACAGCTGATATATGAAAAATTTATGTACATAAATCCAATAAAATAAAGTCCATATTTTGTTTGGACACTTCCGTAATCGAGCAGTGTAATGTGTTCCGCTTCAATTAACAGATTAAAGAATTATGCTAAAATTAATTGATTCATTCCCAATTAAGAAGTACCAACTTTGCACTAGTCTATGGACCATACAATTATATTTATATAAAAACCAATAGCAGGGTACAATGCACTAACTATTGAGCTATAACAGGCAAAAAATAAGTTACTCTAGTACAAACTTTTAAAAATGGACTTTTGGCCAGCTAGAATCGGCAAGTCACACACCGTGTGCTGATAAGTACATTTTTGGACGGTATTTCTTGAAATCATCAGATAATTACCGCTGTTAGGGCATCCATATGTATTTCATATAAGGAAGAAAAAGGGTTTTATAGCGCTTTCAGTTTCGATTAACTACTAAAATATCTTCACCTACTCTCGGTTTAAAAATACTTTAAAATGCTATAGAAATATTTTCCAAAGCATCATGTAAAATAGTTGCCACCAAAAGATTGCGAAACATTATTCCTTCAAATGGTGCTCTTGCTGAAATAGAAGTTTCTGTACGGAAACCATAAACTGGTTAAAATTATGAGCTGAAAAAGATAAATTTTCATCCATGAAATTATTAAAATTTTTCTTTGAAAACAAGAGTCAGTGATATTGGGACGGCCATACACTATATGACCAAAGGTGACCGGTCACTTGCAATTTTAGACGTTTTGTTAAATATCTAGAAAAATACATGAAAATTGACCTGAAACTGCCGGTGTGTAAACAGTATCTTATAACTCATATATTTCCGCGAAGACTTTTTCCCGAAATCCCGCAGGGGACCGTCAAAAAATTGAAAAACAACTAATATCTTTTGGATAACCCTGTAAAAACTAATGTAGCAAAAGTGTTCAAACTCGAGATTATTAATAAGTGGCTTATTGCAATATATTGTGTTCATTTTTAAGAGGATAGCATGTATACTCGTAGAGAAATTAAGGTTTTTATAAAAACTGTCCCAAATTTCGCCCTGTTTTTTGCTTATAATTTGCAGAGTTCTTAATATTAAAAAAAAGTTTTTCAAAAAATATGCAAACAACATTGTACATAATACCCTGTAATCAGAATTAAAAAATAATAAAAATTGCATGAAAAATGAGCAGGTTTACTAAATAATGATTCACTACGCATGCTCGAACGTAATCAAAATATAATTTGCATAATGTGTTAGCTAAATGTATAGAGCAACTTTTGTAAAAGTCTCAAAAACATAGATCGGAAAATCTGATAATAATCGTTTATAGAATAAGCTCAAAATCCGTTATACCTAAAAGGAAGCAAACATATGAGGGGGTGTATCCAAATATAGTAGTACGTGCAATATTGTATTTGCTATATTAGCACTAATTAATGGCTATATGGATACAACCCCTCATCTTTTTGCTTCATTTTGGGAACAACGGATTTTGAGCTTATTCTATAAACGATTATTATCAGACTTTTCAAACTATGTTTTTGAGACTTTTACAAAAGATGCTCTATACATTTAGCTAACACATTATGCACATTATATTTTGATTGAATTCGCGCATGCGCAGTGAAACATGTTTTAGTAAGCCTGCTCCTTTTTCATCCAATTTTTATTATTTTTTAATTGTGATGAGCAGAGTATTGTGTACAATGTTGTTCGTCATACTTTCTGAAAAGAACTTATTTTTATATTAAGAACTCTGTAAATTATAAGCAAAAAACATGGCGAAATTTGGGACTGTTTTTATAAAAACCTTAATTTCTCTATGAGTATACATGCTATCATCATACAAATGGACACATTATATTACAATAAGCAACTTATTAATAATCTCGAGTTTGAACACTTTTTCTACGTTAGTTTTTACAGGGTTATCCAAAAGATATTCGTTTTTTCAATTTGTTGACGGTCCCCTATGAGATTTCGGGAAAAATCTTCGCGGAAATATATGAGTTATACTATACTGTTTACACACCTGCAGTTTCAGGTTGATTCCTCATGTATGTTTCTAGATATTTAACCAAACGTCTAAAATCGCAAGTGACCGGTCACCTTTGGCCATATAGTGTAGAAGCATTCATTAGACACTTATAGGAGTATAATTATATTGAAGTGTTTAAAAAAAAGTGTTGAATATGTGGGACAGATATTTTGTTAGTATTACATCTTTAAAATGTTAAACACTGAACAAAATATTTTTTTACATTCCTAAAAATTTTAAGTGTAAGTATTTACTATGATATTTTCTGTCACATACAGTCGAACCCCGTTAATACGTGACCTGCTTAATACGCGAATTTTCTTCGGTCCCATTTTTACAGCACAAAGTACTGTTCATCTTGCGCTCACACTCGATTACAGTCGAATGTGCTACAGCTTTCTTTGGCTTCTTGATTATATAACATGCAAAATAACAGTAGTTGCGTAAAATTAACAGCACAGTGTGCTGGCAATTCGACACGAACAGTTTGTGCTGGCAAATCTACACTGTTTTTTTTTCTTTTTTACAGTGTGTAAGAAAATCAGTGCAGAGCTTGGACGACAGGCACCCTTTTTTAACATGGGTTCGTAATTTTGACCGGCATATAGGGAAAAAATCACACCATGTGTTATTGCTTGTGGACAAATGCCCTGCGCATCCGGAAAATAACGAATGGATGCATCCGGAAAATAACGAATGCCTGAGGGATGTCCCAATTGAATTTTCCCTCCAAATTCAAACAGTGTCACTCACCCAATGAACCAAGGAATCATTAACAGCGCCAAGGTAAATTACAAGACATGCATTGTACGACGATACCTTCACCAAATGGAACACGGCAGCAACCATTACTGCTAAAAGTGTTGGTCTATTACAATCCTCGACGTTCACAGGCTTACTGTATCACGGAATAGTGTCACACCAACGACGATTTCAATTTTTTTTTAGAAAAGGGGGTTTGAAACTAGTGAGGACATCATTTGTAAAGATCCGACCTCGCACCCTGATGTTGGAGAGCACTGGCTTGGTGAACAAGAAACTGTAAGGGAAAATTTTGTTGATTTAGACACGTTCATCAATTTCGACAAAGATCTAGTAACCTCCGAGTTCTGAAGTCTTGGATGATATCAATTACGACTGGTAAACCGTATGAGGAGTAAGAAGAGAATAAACCTGTGTCCACTGCCAGATTTCCATTCTTCACAGCTACGGAGGCGTTCGGTTTTCTCATACAGATTTTATACTCATTGGCAGAAGGGCCCTCGAAGCTACCATCAGCTGAATAAGTAAAGGGCAGATGACGTCACTGTTGGTCGAACTACTGCAGATCATCAAGAAAAACCTGTCCGTCCCTTATGACTCCTACTGTACACATAAGCTCTGGAAATTTGATTGGACTACGTTTAACAGGTCTATGATACGATTGGCCTACGTCACCAAGACGATTCCTGCAATGATCGCTATGACAAAAAATGTAAGTATTATAGTTTTTGACGGAAGTGTTTGTTTGTAAACATGTCCTTTGCTTACAGGGTTGAAAACATCATACTGATGGCGCAGCGGCATGTCACTTTGGCAAAAAGGAAATTTTTATATCATTATTGACATTGTTAACTTTTAAATTTTGGTTTGTTATATCGACATTTTAGTATTATTGACGCTGCTCTCCATTTTCTCTATAGCTAACAAAGATTTTAATTTTATTAACATTAGTTTTAGTTTACATCATGATTAGTACAATTTTTTATGTTCGTTTTGTTCAATTTTATGTGACGTATATAATAAATGTACATTTGAAAAGACTTATAGGATTTTACTTAAGATAATAACTGTTAATTGAATTTACAGATATCGAACGTTCCTGATTAATAAACGCATAGTGATAAAAACAAATAAAATATCATTTTATGTTTTAAAAAACGCTAAAAACTGTCATAAAAATGTGTTTTATCCATATAGGATGTTATTATACACACCACTGGTCAAAATTCGCGAACTGTGGTTAATACGCGAACCCGTTTAATACACGAATTTTAATCGGTCCCTTTATTCGCGTATTAAAGGTGTTCGACTGTACTTGTACTGCATTTCATTAATTCTATAATTATTATATACATGCAGCATATAGATAGAACTTTAAATACTCTTTAAAAAAAAAACAAAAAAAAAACCAGCTGTTTTAGTATAAAATGTTGTTAATATTTCTTAAATAAAAATGTTAGTATTCTTTAGATTATTAAATAATTATTATAAAAGCATATTTTAATCCCTCACTTTGCATGTAATTATTTTTTCAACTGTTTATTGTCTCAATATTGTTATTTAATGAACAAAAATATTAAAATATATTAAAATAATTATATTTTCAGGAATTCTTTTTTCCTGTAGTTTAACCAGCTAAAAGATATTTTAATACATAAAATACTCAGGTACATTACTTTAATAGAACTGTCATCTTCATAGTAACGACACAAATCACAAGAAAGGAGGGACACGAAATATAACAGGTCTGATAAGACAGGTTTATTATTCTTAGTACGGCAAAAAACTAAGAAATGAGAACAATAAGAGAGTCAACGACCATCATTAAAGGTGGTGTTCGAAATTAAGATCCCGGGCAGTATGCAGGGCTCACATCTCGGGGAAGATCTAATGGAAGATCTAATGTTCTTGAAAATGCCGGGAGTATCCCGGACTTCCTCAGCAGCTGCTACGATCCATACAACAAGTTCCCCAGCATTTTCCAGACATTTTTGCACTACTAAGTATATTAAACATGTTTTCTCACACTCTTCGAGTTTTGTGTCATTACTACGGCTCCAGGAAAGCGTTTCCGACCATGCATTGCTATATGATTTCTCGTCGTCTATGTGTTCTCTGTCCCTCCTGTAACATTGTAACCGCTGTGCTTAAACACTCTGATTAATTCACTAGCTGTTTAACCCGTTTTACGCACGAGAGTTCATGAATTTAATTCTAAAACTAGGCTTAGAAAAATATTTTTATACTACTGAGCATTTTTTAATGAAATTTAATTTATCATGTTCCTATAGCAGAAGACGATAAAACGATATCTTTGGAATAAGGAAATAAATAGAATAAAAAGTTTCGCTGATATTTCTGATAAAATGTTTTATTTATTTTTTAAAAAGGCTACACTGTAAAAAAAAAAAAGAAAAAAAAAAAAAACAGATTTTTTGTAGGAATCGGAAAAATAGTTGCCCTTATCGTACCGGGAAAATTTCCGACCCAGCTTGGAATAAAATCAGTAAAATCGGAATAAAATCCGTAAAATCGGAATAAAATCCGTAAAGTACCGTTTTAATGAATGTTTCCTTTTTTACGGATTTTATTCCGAGCTGGGTCTGAAAATTTTCCGGTACGATAAGAGCAACTATTTTTCCGATTCCTACAGGAATACTGCTCGGATTTTTTTTTTTTTTTTTAGAGTGTATAATTAAGCGCAATTATATAATCTTTAATTATTTGCATGGGAGGTAAAAGAATTATCGTAATACTCGCTACAACTTCTGAATGTTATAGCGTGGCGTACGGAATATGTATATCTCACATCACAGTAAAAATTTAGATCTGGTTAGAACTTGCGCGATTACGGGTTGAACAAAAAGAAAAAGACAAATATTCGCCAAAAACATAAAATAAAAAACAATCTATTTAAAATTTTTGAATAGTCTTGCCTCAGCCGTTCATGGGTTCACTCTGAGCAACCCGTGTGTCAAATTTCGTAGCTCTGTGCCCTGTAGTTTTTGAGGTTACATAGATATGCGCACATATTTTAATAGAGTAGTTTTTTTTATTTGATATATATTTTTTTAATTTATTCTTTCTTAAATGTGGAACGAACACTGCTATTAAAAATGAAAATTATAAAATAATCAATTAATGACATTTCGAAATTTCAAAAGCTTTCCAAAATTTATCTTCAAAGCATTTACTTTATACTATTTTAAGGTTAAATAATTTTGTCCCTTTGAACTAATTTTACCGTTTTAGTAATTCTACTACATGCTACCTAAAGGCATTAAAGACAAGAGGAAATTTGGTTGAATGAGAATGTTTGATTAATATCAGAAACTCATTTTCATAATCATTTTGTTGGAATTAAGCACGGGTGTATCTCTGAGGGTTATCAAATGCATTGAATTTCTAATGCTGCAGTATTGTTTGATCTAAATTGGGAAATTAAACATTTTTTATTTGAAATTGATATTATTTATTTGTTTGGGGTTTCGTAAACGGAAGTTATTCAAACAAAGAAAAGATTTATTATTTAATGACTTTGCTTTAGAATAAAAATATATTGGCCTTTTCTTATGCATCAACGTTAACACAAAATTTTTTCTAGGATAACATAAATATTGATCAATATTATGAAGTTCTGGTTCAGTAAAATTAAAACATTTTAAGTGTCTTGAAAAGTGTTTAATAATATTTGCCTAATGCTGGAATTTTTGGGACTTTCATAAGTTTGAAATTAGTTTTCTAATTTCTTTGTGAAATAGTTCCCGTTTATATAATCCAAGTGAAGCCTACTACAAAGTTGAAATCATACGATGATATTAAACTCTTAAATGCCGGATTTTTTGAAAATCATTGTAATAATGTTTTTCGGGTTTCATTTTTTAAAATAAATCATGCTTAAAAAATACTTAAAAAAATCATATTTTATCATATTAATCATATTTAATCATAAAAATACTTAAAAAAATCATATTTTATCATATTAATCATATTTAATCATAAAAATACTTAAAAAAATCATATTTTGTTTTAAGTATGGTTTACGGCTAAAAAAAAGTTTGTTACTAATCAGCAATATTGGTCTATAATTGAAAAAAATAATTTTCCTTGATAAAATTATCTAATAATAAACACACAAGAATTTTAGGAACTATAATAAGAAATAAATTTTACTTGCTCACTGCAGAACAAAATAAGGTATTTCGCAAGTTTCCAAACGAAACAAAAAGAACAAGTAGCAGCAATTGAAAAAATAAATCTATCTTTATTCTTAAACAGCACAAGTATTGCCATCTACATGTTGAAAATCGATTAAATAATATTTTCAGAATGTATTTTATTGGAAACATTAGGCATTATAGCTTCAATATTATTCTAATAGTATTTTAGAGCCTAAATTTGGTATGTTGCCGAAAAGCAACACCCGGCATTTAAGGGTTAAAGAATTTCATAATACATTTTTTTTTTTTTTTATGTAGAAGGCCAAAAATGATTTATTTTCTAATTTCACATCAGTAACGATTTCATAATTTTTTTTTTTTCAACGGAAATAGGCATTTGTTAAAAGTATATAATAACAATAAGAAAGTTCAGATTTCCAGAAAAAAAAGTTTGAAATAATGTTTAAAATTAGTATATTACTAACGTTAAATGATTTTATTGTCATATATATTGATTTTAATCTTCCAAAAGACCCTTAATTTGATTAATTCTTGTTTAATTTTGTTGTTTATGTTTCTGTATTGCAATTATGAACGATGGAAATATTTAGTCGTTGAACAGTTGAAGTTTTTAAATAATTTATCTCAAGGCATTTTCAATGTATCATTCCTAGAGTTTTATGTTCTAATGTTGCAATTTAGATATGTAAGTGGTTTGTTAACTTTTGATATTTAGATTTTCTTCAACAATTCTCTTTGAATCATACTGTAATTATATAAATAAAGTAAATTGCCCGTTAAATTATTTAAACAGTCGGAACTTTATTGCATGTTGAGAAATCAAAGATATTAGAAATATATTTTACCATAATATTTTGATTTTTTAAATAGTGAAATGTGCGAAATGTTGTTTATATCACCGAAACACAAAAATCTTAAAATAACTTCTTAATTTTAAAAATATGATATATCATTCAGGATATTACTAACATAATCGCATACGTAAAAAAAAAAAGTATATTTTTTAATTGTTAATACAAAATATTTGCTATGTACAGTTTTAATATGTTTAAAAAAAAAAATAAATAAATAAATAACGGCCCGTTTTCTCGTATGGATCGGAAAAATAGTTGCCCTTATCGTACCGGAAAATTTTCCGACCCAGGTCAGAATAAAATGCATAAAATACCGTTTAATTGACTATTTCCTGTTTTTTACGGATTTTATTCCGAGCTGCATCGGAAAATTTTCAACTACGATAAGGGCAACCATTTTTTCGATTCCTACAGGAAAACTGGTCAGATTTTTTTACAGTGTACAGGTGTTTTGCACATAGTATCTATCGCTTTTCTACATTTACTGATAAAAAATAAATGTTTAAAATAAGCTACCGAGCGAGGTTGGGTTTACCGGGTACTAACTTCATTTAAGTAAAACAAATATATATATAGATTACGATTTACTTTAAATTCGAAAGTACACTGTAAAAAAAAAAAATAATAATAATAAGGCCAGTTTTCCTGTAGGAATCGGAAAAATAGTTGCCCTTATCGTACCGGAATAATTTCCAACCCAGCTCGGAATAAAATCCGTAAAATACCGTTTTACTGATTATTTCTTTATTTTTACGGATTTTATTCTGAGCTGGGTCGGAAATTATTCCGGTACGATAAGGGCAACTATTTTTCGGAATCTACCGGAAAACTGGCATCATTTTTTTACAGTGCACTGTAAAAAAAATAATGCCAGTTTTCCGGTAGGAATCGGAAAAATAGTTGCCTTTACCGTATTGGAATAATTTCCAACCCAGCTCGGAATAAAATCCGTAAAATACCACTTTACTGACTATTTCCTTATTTTTACGAATTTTATTCCGAGCTGGGTCGGAAATTATTCCGGTACGATAAGGGCAACTATTTTTTAAATTGTTACCCGAAAACTGGCAGTATTTTTTTTACAGTGTGTATTCGAAAGGTTTAGAATATCGAAAAATATAAATTTGGTTATGCATAGAGAAGGGAAATAACTAAATTTCAAATTTTGTCGAAAGTTTTTTATAGTATAAAGTTTGAATTCTAGATGTCAGTGTTCATCTGCAAAATTGCTGAAAAGATGCGGTGACAGAAGGAAACGCAAAATTGTATGACATTCCAACGAAAGATATTGCTGGTCGAAGAAAGTTTGAAAGGAAGAAACTGAAATGTTATATTTTGATCACAGCGAAGAAAGTCCTCATAGAGTAGTTCCTACATATGGAAATAGTTTGTGACTGTTTTATTCTACGGCTCATATTCAAAATATTAGAATAATTGAGAAAAACTAATAATAAAAATATTTTTCATCTATTTATTTTTGATACTAAGAAGATGCAATTAAATTTCTCATAAATTAAATCTGGAAAGTTTAGATAAGATTTTAACATTTACAAAATATAAAATACAGTACAATAAATTAGGTATACAGCTTTCTGAAGCACATCAAAATATTAGAATAAAATTTAGATAGGCTCAAAATATTAGAATATTTTATGTTACGCAACAATATTACCTTATGAATATGAAGTAAATGGTAGTTAATATTTTGTATCAACATCTTTAGCTTTCATAACAGCGTACAATCGATCTTGCATACTATATACAAGGTTTTAACAAACATTCCTATCAATAGTAGCCCAAATAGACTTTATACGTGCCGTTAACTCAGTTTTACTTGAAGAAGGATTTTCTTGGAAAATTTTTCTTCATTATACACCATAAGTATTCGATGGGTTTAAAGTCTGGTGCGTTTTGCAGCCAAAGAAGTACCTTAATGTTGTGTTGGCGGAGCCAATTCTTAGTTGACACCGATGTATGCGGTGACGCTAAATCTTGTTGAAAGATGAAATCATCTTCTAATAAAACTTTTGATGATGAAATCAAGTAATATTCCAAAATCTATAAATATACATAAAAGTTAACCTTTTCATAGACGATTCATAACTTTCCAGGTCCTTCTGCACTTATGCAATTCGAAAATATGACACTAGCAGCAAATTTTACGGAACGTTTAAGGCATTCTTTTTCAAATGCTTCTTGCTTCATTCTCCAAACTCAAAGACCTTGATTACCACGTGAAACAGAAAACATACTTTCATCACTAAATAATATTCTTTCCAATCTTCTTAGCTCCATAAACGTCTTAATTTACACCAATTCTATCTTATGCGCTTTTGTTGTGCAGTCATGAGAGGTTTTGTTTTCGGTAAACGAGATTTAAACTTAAATTTATGGAGACGTCTTAATGTTGTCGATGTAGATACTTCAACACCTTCGTTTTTCCCATTTTCGGTGCAAGAATCGCACACTTTTAAAACGGGTTTTCTTAACTATACGCTTCAGTTTCCTGTCATATCTAGCAGGTGTTTCTGGTTTTCGGCCGTCATTTCGGCGATTATTTTGATTTTTTTTCATTTTTTTTTATTATTGTGTCAGTATTTTACTAACACTTGATTGCGAACAATGTAAATAATTCGCTATATAATATTGATTTTTACCGTGCCGATACAATTTAACCATACGAAGTTTAATAGATTCAGGTGTATCGCCCATACGACCCATTTTATGACAAAAAAGCAAACAAGCTGCAAAAAGAATTATGATTTTAAATAAAATCGACTGAATTTAATTGATGATGCCACCAGTTATGAACTGGTGATAATTAAAGGAGAATTAATGTGAAATATTCTAATATTTTGAAACACTTGAATAAATATTCTAATATTTTGACTTTTCAAAATGATTTTTTCAATTAATCTTTTCAAAAATGATTTTAATTTTAAGCTAATAAATAAGTTTAATCTACAATAAGTTCTTAATAAAAATATCGTTTGCATATTTACATTAACCCGAGAGTAGTCGCGACATTTTTTAGAACGTTAGTAGTCGCGTTCGGTCCATTTGCCGCCGTTACCAGCAGGCCGAAAACGAAGGGGAAACTTGCCGGTGTTATCAGATGATCGAAAACGGATAACGTAGGGTGAAAATATTGACTGATCGTTAAAAGATTACAGCAATTATTCATTTTACAACCTTTTACAGCAATTATTTATTTTTCTTAAGTATATATTCAGTTGGCATCTAGATAAATGTTTTTAATATATATTTCTTCGATTTGCATAAATACTTAAAAGTAAATAGTAAATGATTTCATTAAATTTCTGATGTTACTATGAATCAATAATTAGTAGGAGAACATTTACTAATATGAATCTAAATTCATGATAGGTTTTTTTTTTTTTTTTTTTTTTTTTTTTTTTGGAAGGACAGAATCAGAGTCAGGTTTTTTGATACTCCGGCACTCTATATCCATTTAATAAAATAAAATTAATAAATTTAGCATCAATATATTACACTGACATTAAATTGAACAATTAAACTGAAAATAAAAATGGAACCTATGACATGCAACAGAAAATCAAATACAATACCACTAATTCACCAGCATATTGCGGACGATTAATTCATTTAAAACATATGAAAAACCATCAAATTTGATGCCATAAACAATTAAAGACAATATATATATATATATATATATAAACTTTCTGCACATTGAAAAATAAGGAAAATGACTAATAATTATGAATCACAAATACCACATAAACCAAATATTATTAAAAATGTATAATTATATATATATATATATATATATATATAATAAAGAAAAAGGTAAAAAATACTTAACTTCGAAATTATAAATGTAAAATGTTGTAACTACGTTTTATTTATTTATTTATTTATTTTGTGGGGTGTCTGTGTGTGTATGAGGGGAGAGAGGAGGGGGGGGGCTCTCAAGATTTTGTGATTAAATCCATTTTTCAAATGAAAATGCACGATTTGTAGTTTTTCTACGCATTACAGGGTGGGAGCAGCGCCCTTGAATAGAAACTATGGATACGAACTTCGCTTATACAAAGTAAATAATAAATAAGTTATTGAAATTATATATTTAATTTAAATACATTTGCAATTGTAAATTTAAATCCTAAGATGGATAAATTATTTTAATTAATAGAATCACTGAAAGGTTCATCTTAATAGGGATGTATTTTACAGAAAATATTTAATTAAAATAAATATTCAATTGCACATTTCATAATAAGGTATTAATGTTATAATTTATTGTTTTATATTAACGTTCATTAAAATAATAAAAACAATAAGAAAATTTTCTCCGAAATTATAAATATGCAGCAATAATTTAATGTAAATGAATTTTCTCTCATATTCTGGAAAACATTATTCTGAAAAATAGTTTGATCAATTGATGAAGGACAACAAATTTAAATTTGTTAGATACTGCCCCCAAGCCTCTATTGGATTTCAATAATAATAATAATAAAACATTTTCTGCGGCATTGTTAAAAAAAATGTGTTTTTACTTACAGTATGAAAATTTAAAAATAGATAAATTTTAGAAAAATACTTAAAATATTTTTTTTTAAATCATAGTATAAACATTCACTGAATTATCCAAAAGAGATTTTTATTTGCGTAATTTCTAACCCACATTATAAAATTCTCATTATTTTTCTTATTGTACAAATAAATTATATGTATGTTCTTCGCAAATATACACACTACATTTCTGAGAAAATTGTTTTATCTTTCGAATTTGTTTTATTGTACAAAAACGATACTTTTCAGATTTTGGAGATACGGCAATTTTTTTTACTGATTCCCACAAAATTCCCTTCTCTTTTTTTTTAATGGTTTGTCAGTGTTATTGTCCGTTTTCTTTCATTTAATGTTCCGGTAATAAATGGAAAGAAAGTTCTTTCAAATAATGATGATGAATTTCCCTTTTTTACATATTTAAATGATTATCAATTTGAGAATTTATTCCCGCAATATTTGACAAGGAAAAAAAATGTAAGTGACCATCCATCAGTTTTTTGTGCGAACTGACTTCACAACTAATATAATAAAACTATTTTAAGTCACATTCTAAAAGTAAAAAAAGTATTCTATGAACAGGTAAAATAGTAGAAAGAAAGAAATACGAAATAACAACAGACAGAGAGTCCGTACTTCGAAGAAACTTTCCCCCACAGATTTCGCGGAAATGGGAAAGGATGAACACGAGGGGGAAAAAATTCAACTAACGTAAGTGGTCGCAACGCGGTCATTTAGACCGATTGAAACTTAAGAATGCTATAAAATGCTAAGAAATAGCAGGAATGACTTGCAATTTTACTACACAAGAGTGTGAACACTCAAGGTCAGCTACACGGAATTTGGCTATCGTAACTTTCACGGGAAATGAGTTACAGGAAGATAACGAATTTCGGGCGGGGAAAAGACCAACGCGCGACTATTAACGGGTTAAAGGACATTAAATTATCAAACGATATTTTCAATTTGTAAAAAAAAAAAAAAAAAAAAAAAAAAAAAAAAAAAAAAAAATGTAATTATTCTAATATTTTGAATATGAGCTGTATATCTTCTTTTCTGTGCTAGGTAACATAGCCTCGTCATATGATATCAAATGTAGTATAGTTGCGTATGTGATTGCGCAATGAGATTAGCTGCTAGCATACACTTGTGATGAGCATAGAAATGTTTCCTCTAACACTTAACTGTAATTGAAGCTTATACTGAATACTACAACTCATGAGTCAGTCTCGGAGATCATACTAGCCGCCAAACTCTATCCGTATACGTTCTAGGTCTATCAAATTGCCTTCAAGGGTTCATTTAGGGATAATTTTCAAACTCTAGTGAAATATTTTTTTTTTCTGGCAGTATCTTTGGAGGGCATTCTAACATTCTGCTTCCTCTTCTTAACCCTTTAGAAGAATCTATCATTTTTCCAAATGAATATCAATCACAGAGAGAAATCAGCTGCAGAAAAAAAGTAGGAAGACCTATTGCGGTCAAAAGAGAAAGTCCTAACAAGTCCGAGAAATCACGCTCTGAACAGCTAAAGAAGCTAGGGCTTTCTATCGTCAAAACCATCTACGAAAACAAAATCACACATTCAAATGTTACAGCGATTCTCACAATGAAATGGACAGCCGTAGCTTGCTACAATTCTTTATTTCCTGAAGCCCATCGGGAAAGAGTCGCGCGGTGTACTGTTTCACACCCTGCCATGAATATCGGAGATTTCAAACGAAAAAAGTCTAGAGGTAAGCTGCAGTTTAAAATAAACACTTTAGAAAACATTACGAGAGCTATAACTAAAAAAAAATGGAAGATTGACTCGATGCAGACAAAGTTATAAAATGGATTCTGTACAATAGAAATTATCTATGGGGGAATCTGATAGAAAGGCTGATAATTTGAAACAAAAACTAATACAGTTACTAAAAATTTGAATGAATGCATTTCAAACAAAAAGGCACATGTTAAATTCGAAGCATTTCTAGGAAAAGTGGAACATCGAAGCAATCAGGAGCCATTTTATGCACGTGAAGCTTATAAAGTCTATGAAGCTAAACGTAGGGTAATTGAAATCGACGCTACTGGAAAATCTTTCTCTTGTTTTCGCCTTAAAAATAAGTGAAATCACATCTAAAAGATCTCATGTAAAAAATAAGCCAAGTCTCGTGACTCTTTGATCGTTAAAAATTCTGAGATCATGTGTAGAGCCAAGTTTAGTTCTCTTATTAACACTGGCATTTTAATTCACAAATATTTCCCAGTCTCTACACCATTAGCAATTGATTATTTTATGACTTGACAACTAAGCAGCACGAGGATGTAAAGGCTGTTGTTTACATTTTAATATTAAAGTTTATTTTTAAAGTATTGCATAAAATAGTATATATAAGAGCACTGAACGTATATGTATTTGTAGTATGGACATAATTTTACGTAACATTGTAAACCCGGGTGCGAACACTCTCTTGTGGTCGAGCTTGATGTCAGGAGTTTTGGGTGGTTTTCTCTCTATTTAACGTGAACATGAGCCAGACTCCTCTTTTACTATGACCCCCCAATCGGTGCATTCCTCCTTTAGGATTCTACATCTTGCGTTCATATTCATCCTTAATTAAATAATTCCATTCCAACTCAAAACATAGTAAAGTGATGGCGTAATAAGTTCCTTGTGCTGCGTAATTGCCAAGTCAAAACATAATCATGCACTAAAGGTGTAGAGACTAGGAGTAATTTGTGAATTAAAATGTCAGAGTTAATAAGAGAGCTAAACTTGGCTCTACACATGATCACAGAACTTTTTGCGGTCACGAAATTTGGCTTATTTTTTCAATTCCTACTATTAGCTTACACTCTCCCTATATATATTTTGTTCAATTTTTCAATCGTTAATAATATACTTTTTATTCATCCACTCAACTTTAAATACATTTTTTTTTATTGTAGTGGATGACACTTGATTTTAATACAGTTTTTTCAAATATTAATTCATTAATTAAATTTTAATTAATTAATTTTACTTTTATATGGGAGAAAAAATGGCAGCCACTGGCTATTGAACAACATTTAATGCAACTCCATACCAATAAGTGGGTTACCATAGGGGGGACCTTGTTCTTTCGCCAAACACCGCCAAGATATCGCTAACTTGGCGATATATCGGAAAATTTGGCGACCGAAATGAGTCGCCAAAAGTTATGCCAACTTTGCGATATCTCTAATATTTCGACAAATTCCCATAAACTTCCATTATAAACCAATTGGTTTTACTTGCTTATATAAAATCAATAAATTGAGATAATATAATGCAACAAAAGTTAATATTAGCTTAAGGGAATATATTAAATATTTCTTTGATGACCTAAGTAGGAATTGACTTTAACAACAAATTATGTTACTTGTTTCATGAGATGCTTTTGAATGATCTGATTTTCTAAGTTAAAAAAAAGTGTTTATTTCACACAGTTCCAGAATCAGCGTAAATTCCATACGGGTTTAATGATTGCATACGCAAATCACAAAAGAAATAAAGTTGAAATAGTTTAATAAAAGTTAAGAAATTTCCAATGGACATACCAAGCTGAAATTGCCCGTCCAATTTCGATCACCGAATTAGAAGCAGCCATTGAGCGCGGTTAGAACTTGGGATGGGGGTTACCTACAATCAGCTGCGTGTTGCTGACGAAATTCGAGTATTTTTATGGAATTCATTCGAATATTTTTATAGAAACTATATTATTTCTACAGATATTTTTAAAGAAGCTCTATATTTAATTTATATTGAACGTTGCTGGACAGATAATTACACCTGTTTATTTTCTATTTAATGCCTTTATTCATCATATTCAGAGTTGTCGCGTTGCTTAGGATCATATTCAATGTCATCCGGATTTCGCTTCGTATCAGACGGCAACATCGGGATGGCAGGATGCATAGCTACGGACTTCTGTAGAATAATCCTCTTTATTTTAACATCAGGAAGACATCCTCAATTTGGCTTGCTTAGGCTCACTCCGATATGTACATCAGGAAGACATCCTCAATTAGGCTTGATTAGGCTCACTCCGATATGTACATCAGGAAGACATCCTCAGTTAGGCTTGATTAGGCTCGCTCCGCTATGTCCATCTCGCCTGGGCATTACTAGGGCTTTCAGGATTCATTGCACGGGCTTTCAGGAGAGCTCCTGCGTCCTCTACATCTTTTTTCAGACTCTCTTTTTTTCAAACCTTATTCTTCTTGCACACCCACTCCTGCAGTGGGTGGAACTATTTTTGTCTAGTCCACTGTTATTGGATGTGAGAAGATTTTTTATTATACTTCGATAGGCCTATTAGCTAACAGTCTGCAAATGGCCCCTTACATATACTTTAATATTATTATCTGCCTTAAAGTTTGGGTGGTCTGAAAAGCCATAAATTTATCCCAACACTTTTATTGAGGCCATAAATTTATTCCAACGTTTTTATGATTTTACGATTTCTAATTATACACCACTTTCCATTGGCTTGTCATAAAACGACACCATGGCGTCTGGCTATTGTTGTTGTCTGAGATCCGAACTCTATTCAACATTATACATTCATTTTACAATACAACAATTTTTTAAAAATATATATTTAATATTTAAAATCAACTTAATAATTTTTGTATGAACTTACACTCCTATTTTACTTAAATAAATAAACATTATAATTTTACACTCATAATTATATTTTATAAAAAATATTTATACAAACAGAAATAACAAATTACGCAATTTTACTTTGATTTAACCAACATGGTGCGGGAACATATCATAGTTATATGTTGCCCAACATCTCTCCCGGTGTCAGAAAAAAAAAACTGATTGCTGGTTTTATTTTTTTTGTAAAGCTTAAAGGAATGTACGTGTCCATATGACTGTGTATCTACACAGTTTTTGAACTAAGTCTGTAAAGTTCAATTATCAATGGTTCTGGTATATTTTATAAGAAGTTCTTATATTTTTCATAACAAAAAGTTCAACACATGATAGCATAGTTGTCTGTTGACATTCACATTTATAGAAGACTTCTGTACTGAAAATCAGACGTCTTTCTCGAAGCCTTTTCTCTTTACCACACACATGTTTAATAATTTTGTAACTTTACAGTTTAAGTGCCCAAAATACATTCAAAGCTATAATTTTGTATGAAACTAATATGCCGAAATAAACCTAATTACAAGAAAAATAATGGCATACACATTTGACATATTATTTCATCACATACAACCTTATGACACAGTGTTTTATCTAAAACACATTTTATACTGAATAAAAGTAAATACCATGCTTGTAATATGACATGTTATATTTTCACATAATTAATCAGATGTATTCAAATTATAATCAGAAAAATATTGTATACAAACTGGTTACATTATTTTATTTATTTATTTGTTACTTCTAATATGTATGATACGTCAACATATACAAGCTATTTCATCTCCTTTAATATATCATTACGCAATGCTCTCCAACTTTACCCGATACGAGAAAGAGAGAAAAAAAAAAGAAGAAGTAGGAGAGAATAAAACCAGTTTTTGAACGTCCCCGATTCTTTCGAAACGAGGGGTTGGTCAAGCTACTAATCCCTTTCTGCGAGGTGATTTGTGCTGTGACAAAATTTTACGACTTCCCAAAAGTATGTATTTAAAACCATTTCATGCTTGTAATTACCTTATTAATTAGTATAATTTCTTGATATACTTTCTTCTTAACTAACTGTGCATGCCTGTCTGTAATTTTCAACATAATCTATGCATAAACAGTGTATGTACTTGTATCATATCTAATGTAAACCTTCTGCTTTTTTTATTATTTTGCAAGGGAAAAATGGCGATTCTAGCATCTGAATTCTCCTGCCTCATACTGCGACTGAAGCGAGGGTGGCTTTTTATGCTGTCAGGTTCAAATCTAAACCAAATTGCCTTTCAGGATTTAAAAAAAATGCATGTAATTTTCTTTAACTGATTACATTGTATATTTTTAGACCTTTCTAACAAACACAAATTTTGATTCATGATATTGTTTACTATTAAAATGTAAACAACACGGAAAAATGACTTCTACAGCCTCTCCAAATGCAAAATATGCATTACGCTGACCTTAAAAATGCACCTTCATTTAATACTATTAAATAGTGTTGTCAGAAAATACCATTGACGAAGAAGAGAACAATTTTTTTTTTGTCTTTAATTATTATTTATTTAGCCAACAATTCTATCTTAAAAGATTGTTACATTTTCATATTTATTTATTTACTGAATGAAATAAAAATTTATTTATTCAAAATTTAATTTATCATTAACATTCCGTATGTGAATTCTACTGTCTAAAATTTAATGATATGTTTAAAAAAAAAAAAAAAAGATAATAAATTATTATTATTAATCCAACATTAATAATTATTATTTAATTATAAAAAAATGTACTTAATACACTTGTATAATTTTAAAAATACAAAAGCAAATGATAATTACTACGTAACATCGTATGCAGCCATCTATGAGTACCCGGCCGGACCAAAGAACTTCTGCCAGCAGAAAAAATCTTTGTATACTCACAAACAACCACATCCAATTTTTTTATAGATCAAGTTTTTAAAATAATTACTGTATGTACTATAAAAAAAATTAAGTAAATAAATTTATTAAGCGATACTACCTATTTTAATAAAAATAAGGCCAATATATGTAAATATATGTATTTATTTATTTTGTTTCCTTATGTTAAATTGGCCACATTATATAAAAAAAAAATTTATGAACTCACACACTCAAATTTATCAATACTATGTATATTTATATGTGTTTAATTCAGAATTGCATTTAATTCTAGGGGAAAGTAAAGAGAAGAAAAAAAAATGCTTAAATTTTAAAATAACATAAATTTATAAAATATTTCATTAAAAAAAAAAAAAAATCTAATTTCTAGCTGATTTCAGCAAGATGTCATTTAATATTTATATTAAATAATTTTGCTAATACATTTTATTAATTATTAAATTTGCATATTTTTATATATACAATAAAAATATAATAGTCTTATATAAAATTTTACACTATAACAATGTTATTAATTAATTTAACTTGGATTTAAGCCTACTTTAATTCTAATTGAATACCGTTAATAAAAGTAAATTAGCTTATCAAGTTAAATATAATATAAACTATGTTTGTCTAATGTTAATTTTGCTGAAAATTCCATAAATTTTAACTGTAAATGTCAAATGCTATACCTTTTGTTATTTATTTTGAAAACAACACGAACTTATATTTTGATTTATTATTTTTTTATTAAATCTAGGAACTATACACTGAGCTAGACACTCCATAAATGTGTAAAACCTAAATATCAAAACTTTTCCTAAATAAAACTCAAAATGCTGCTTTTTACAATATAATATTACTAATTTTATTGTTTCTGAGCATAACATCTAGTAATTATACCATACTTAATTTTTTCTTCAATTCCTTTTTCAGCCAAGCATCCTGAAGTTAATGCCTAAGTGATGACTATATATTGATGAATTGATAAATAATTTTTCTACAAATATTTTGTTGGTGTTGGTGCATACCCAGCCGTAGGCCAAAATTGCACCCTATACAGAAAGCCTTTGGTGAGAAAATTTTAATTTTGCTTCAATTATTTATTTGTGTATTTTTTTTACTATAATTTTGTGTGCAATCATATTGAAATAACTTGCCTTGTCCATTGTTATACATATATATGTTTTTTAAAAACCAATGTGCTACACCAAAATCCTTTTTTTTAAATTTTTTTATAACACTTTTGTTCATAAAACTTATCCCTGCTGTCTAAATTCTAGACTTTAGCATATAAGTTGTAATTGAACTACCGGAATAAATCTTATCACTTTTTGTATATTTTATTATATTTAGGCTTATAGCTGACCGCTATCCTAATATAAAGTGCACTAATAATTTATTCCTTGTCAACCATATATTTATATAAGAAAAAATATATATATGAGTATGCTATAAAGCTGTTCTAACTACCCTGAACCTATAGCTTACACCTACTCATTTTAAAGAGTAATTCTGAAATTCTGTCATCTAAATTGTAAGGCTATTAGCAAAGGCTACCCTTATAGAAGACAGAAAAAAATCTCTCTCTTTTTTTTTTTTTTTAAATTACTCTAACATTATTCACTATTAAATTAATTAAGTTTTAATGTTATTTGGCTTTGTTAAGATTTTATATTTTCTAATTCATATTCGAAAAGAAAAAAAAATATATAACTTTTGCCTGGAGATAAATACTTCACTGCTCCAGTGAAGTTTTGTGAAGCACATTTCATAATTTTATAAGTATGTTTTCGGGTGCGCCCTGCACATTTGCTCAATATTGTAACCCTGAGACAAATTGGCGTTCCCATGTTCCTATCCTTTCTTATTATTATTTTGAATTTTAAAAAGGCAAGTTATTAATTTTGTTTCAATTTTTTTTTACCTAAAAGAGAAAAATTTATTTTTAAATTTTGAAAATTTTTTAAATTTTGAAATTCGATTAATTATGTATTTTGATTTATTTTTAATACCACTTCATATCCCATGGATAATATTGGGGAGGGGGGAAAGGGTAATGATCTTGTATAACATCCCCGTATAAGTTTGTATATGGTGTATAAACATATAACGACATATTTATATCATAATAATCCGTTTGATACTTTAAATATGGGTCTACATTCTCAGAATATTTATTTTTTTTTTTATTATACTTTTTAGTCAGTTTGTCACCCTTTTGACTCGTATTTTTGTTCAATTTGAACCAACAATTTTCAGTTAAGTGCGATTTTCTTTTACAAATGTCACATTTATTTTTGTAATTTTTCTCACCCTTAATTTTTTTCTGAGACCCTTGTAAATTCGTAATTTCCGCCTCTGTATGACCTGTTGCATATTTCGGAGCGTACAGCTGATCCATATGTCGTTTGATCGGCTCTATTGATTTATCTGGAACATATTGTAATAAATAATTAAAGTTTCTAAACTTTTTAGTAACTTCGTAGGGTCCTTGAAATTTTGGCTCTAATGCGCCTGGTTTTCCAATACATTTTAAATATACTGTTTGACCCAAATTTAAATCCTTTACTTTTTCGTATGCCTCTTCATCTATATATTCTTGAATTATTTTCTCCTGGTTTGCAAGGGATTGAATTTTGATTTCCTTCATATGCTGTATTCTGCTTTTAACATAAGAGTGGGTATATATTTCCTCAGAAGGAATATGGGCTGTGAAGGGATTTTTTATTTCCCTTGCGAAAAATAGCAGTGAGGGACTATATCCCGTAGCGCGGTGTTTCGAGGAATTATACGCTAGTTTAAAAAAATCCAGTCTTATGTCCCATTCCGTAGTGCGTTTCGACATAGCTACAATTGATGTTTTTAATATTTTATTGGTAACTTCACAAAGTCCATTTCCTTGCGCACGGTATACACTCACAAATTTCCTTTGTATGTTTAAAGATTCCAAATATTCTTTCATAATTTCGCTTCTTAAATATTTTGCATTATCAAAGATAATTTCTTTACACATCCCATAATTTGCAAAATATTTATTTAGTACATTTAATATAGTCTGTGACTCTACGTTTCGTAGGGGAACAGCTTCCAGGAATCTCGATGTCGAATCAATTATAATTAAAATGTATCTGTTTTTCCTTAACGTGAGGTTTAAAGGTCCAATGACGTCAGCATGCAGGACTGTACCGACTTCGTGATCTTTCACCATTTTTCTAACAGGGACTTTTATTGTCGTGTGTTGTTTAGATGTGAGGCACTGCACACAATTTGCACAATACTGTTTAATGTCTTTGTACATTCCGTGCCAAAAAAGCCTTGTTTTCACATTATCATAAGTTTTTTGAAATCCGAAATGCGCTTTGTGAGCTTCTTCTATGGCTGCAATTTTTAATGAATCCGGGGTAATTAAAAGCTCCTTTTTATCTGAACCAGGTTTCAAAATTAATAATTTATTTTGATTTAAAGCAAATCTCTTCGTGCTTCTATTATTTTTGTCTTTTTCGATTTTATTTATTATAATTTTTAATTTTTCGTCTGCATATTGCTCCGATTTAATATTTTCGTCTGTAAGTGCTATGTTACTTGCAAACAAATTATTTTGGAGTTCTCTGTCTGTTGTAAGATTATCTAAATTCCTGCTCAAATAGTCTGCTGGATTGTTAATTCCTTCGACGAATTCGAAGTCGAAATTAAAGTCTTGTAAATCTGCTACCCATCTGTTTATAATTTCCGATTTATCTTGTAAATGTAAATGCTGAGTTAGTGCTTTCGAATCAGTTAACACAGTGAACCTTCTACCTGAAAGCATATATTTAAAATGCATAATTGCTTCATGCACTGCTAATAACTCAAATTTAATACTCGGATAATTTTTTTCCGGTTCTCTAAGTTTTCTCCCGAAAAATTCAACAGGTAGCAAATGACCATCCTTTTCTTGAGCTAGAACACCTGAAATTGCAACTTTGCTCCCATCCGTGAATAAGAAAAATTCCTTGTTAAAATCGGGGGGTCTGAGTGTTGGTTTTTGTACAATTTCTTCCTGAATTATCAGGAAAGCTTTTTCTGCTTCTGGACTCCACTTGAATTTAACTTTATCTTTAGTCAGCTCTATTAAAGGGTTAACTTTGTCTGAATAATTGGGTATTAGCGTCCGAAAATAATTCGCTAAGCCCAATAAAGATCTGACCCTCTTTTTCGATTTTGGTCTGACTAATTTTTTTACTTTTTCAATATTCTTTTGAGATTGAGAATATCATATTTGATTCACCCTAAATCCTAGGAATTCTATTTCTGCTTTGCAAATTTGCATTTTTGAAGGTTCGATTGTCATGTTGTGATTTATTAATACCTGTAGAACTTCTTCTAAGGTTTTCGTCATCTCTGCTATTGTGTTTGCAGATATCAACACATCATCAATGTAGTATGATACTTTGCTTTTGTCAAAATGTCCCAGAATTTTATCGATTACTTCTGCAAAAATTGCGCTAGAATTTCGTGTGCCAAAAGCTAAACGAAGTGGCATATGTTTTCCAAATTCCGTAATAAACGCTAATTTTTTGCAGTCTTCTGGTTTTAAATTTATTTGGAAAAAAGCACTATGTAAGTCTAGCACCGTATAGTATTTTTTACCGCTTATTTTTTGTAATAAGTCTTTTACGTCCGGCATTGGATAAGTATAAGGTTGTAAAATTTGGTTTAATAGTCTTAGGTCCGTTGCCATTCTAAACTTGGGTTCTGCATTCGGGTTATTACTCGAATTTTTCTTTCTAACAAAAATAACTGGAAAAGCATACTCGGAGTCAGTCTTCTCTATAATTTTAGCCTGTAACAATTGTTCAATTTCCCTTTTCACATACTGTCTTACTGCCTGAGGCAATTTATATGGCTTAGCTTGTACCGGGAATTCATGATTCAATTGAAAACTTGGTGCGACAAACGCTGATTGCCCCAATGTTTGATAACTTTTTGAAAATGCATGAACATTGCCCATTAAAATTTTTCGAAATTTTTGTTGTACTTCCTCTGATAAATGGCTTAAATCGAAATCCGTCTCTTTAATTTCTGCTTCTCGCAATTTTCTTAGATCTTCTATATTTAAATTATTTATTTCATAAAATGTCCCTTTCTCTATATTATCAGTTGAGTCATCTTGCTTGCACTCAAAGTTCTTTATAATTTCCCCCATTTTAGTTCCTTTCTGAATAATTAACTTTTCTAACAGTTTATTCTTTATTATAATATTTATGTTATTATTTTTTTTAACTTCGTGTAACGAAGTTTCGCATGAAAATTTACTATTTTCTTGAATGGGGTCAAAAATAATTACATCTGACATATTTATATCCTCTGGGCATTTTAATTTTACAATTTTCGATTCTTCAGGTTGGAGAAAAATTCTATTTTTAGTAATGGCAAACATACTTTTATTTGAATGTTCCCCTGAATTACATGGCGTAATGTTATTCACTTCATAATTATTTACTTCACTTGCAACGTTTAATTTCATTTGTTGATTTTTAAATTTTAATGTTTTATTGCATAAATCCAAAATCATATGATTTTCTTTGAGATAATCGTACTCTAATAACATTTGGTACTGCCTATCAAAATCATCATTAGTGACATAAAATGTGCCTGTTGTGAATATACCTTTTAATCGAAAAGTTAATTTTACACATTGTTTAAAAAAAAATCTTTGAATTTGTTAAAGTTTTAATTTGGATCTGATGGCCCAAATATTTGATTTTGACGTTTGTATCTTTAATTTTTTTGAATAAAGAAGGTGATAAAATGGAAACAGCAGCTCCAGTATCCAGTAACGCTTGTATTTCGACGCCCTGTATACTTAGTGATATAATTAGCAGACTATCTTTGTCTGCATTTGTTATATTTGCGATTGTTTTATTTATTTTATCGATTTCTGTCTCTGAAAATCCCGAATCTTGATCCGATTTCGCTGTTTTCTTTGCCCCCCCCCTTTTTTTTTTTGCGCTTTTCAAATTGATAACCATTTTGATCATAATTCTCAGAAATATATCCAAAATCCCTATTTCCCGAATTCCAGTTAGGTTGTGAATAATCATACATCCCATAATGCGTCGGGTAATTAAAGGAATTGTAGTAATCATTATAATATCGTTCATAATCATTATAATGAAAATTGTTATTGAAATGGGGACCCTGATAATCATTGTGTTTATTAAAGAGTTTCTTATTCCGCGGAACACTATCATCTCTAATTGCATGGTTTTTTTTCTTTGATTTTTTTAGTTTTTCAATCTCCCCTTTTAATTTCTCGATTAGCTCTTTGTTTTGCTTACTTGCTTCTATAATGTTCTCATAAAGATCTTTGTTTTCTTTATTTATTGCGTTAATTTCCTCAAACTTTGATTCATTATACGCACTTTCCATAAGTTTTGCTAACTCGCATGCCTCCTTGAAGGACCTGGGCGCCTTTTTACGAACATCTAGTGAAATATCCTGTCTAATTGAATTTAAAAAATTCGACATTTTTAAGATTTCGATAAAATTCTCTTCCTTATTATCCACATTTTCGCCTGCGCTTGCGATATAATATTTTACACTCTTTTTAAACTCCAAAATGAAATCCTCTATCGCTTGACTTGCGGCCTGTTTTAAATTTAGGAAATTGCTCTGAGCATTAAGGAAGCTTAGTTTTGTACCAAATAACTCCACCAAATTATTTTTAAATAAATTATAATTGGTCTCGTTATATTTTTCAATCTGTTTACTTAAAATATGTTTTGCGTCCCCAGTAATTTTAGCCTTTAAAATTAATAATTTAGTTTCTTCCTGTATATCTGTCGAATTCAAAATATTATCAAATTCCTCTAAGAAAAATATAATGTTTTTGTTCTTTTTATTGTCAAATGGTGACACTAACTTAATACGTGTATCTATATCCAGCGTCTGAGTCATTTTTAACAAATATTAGTAATCAATGTATACTTTTTCAAAATATCAATTCAAAATAGATCCTATACCTCTTAAAAGAATATTTTGCATCTCATACTATTTTCTCTATATTACAACATATGTATGAAAATATTCTAAATTGCATAAATACATAAAAACAACAACACTAAAATTTAAAATTTTCTTAGGAGATGAAGTTGTTTTGTAGATTATTCTTTTACACACATAAATACCCCTAAAATATTTATAATACACGTATATATAAAAAAAAAACAACATAATTTCATTTAACAGAAAAATATCTGTCTTTTTCTACAGAAAAAAACAATCTTATTTTTTTTTTTTTTGTAAATAATGTACTACTACTTCGTAGTACAACTCATAAATTTTCTTTCGTATCAAGGTGATACAATTTCAAAAATCATGATCTATTGACATTTCAATCATTTTTATACCAGACATATTATCAAATTTTACTTATTATTATTATTATTATTATTATTTATACAGTATATAAAAAAATTATTTTTTACAAATGTGTCATCTGTGATGTGAATGCCATTATTTCTCAATGGTAACTGAGATTCAACCAAAAGAGAAAAGAGAGAAAAAAAAATTGTAATTCCTAAATTTACCTATTATAAATCCCAGGATTATTTTTTTCATTTCCCTTTTTTTTTTTTTTTTTTGTTAAGATATATTATTCATTTTATTTATATAAAATTATTATATGTGTGTCATTATTGTTACAATAATAAAATTAATTTTAATAAAATTTTAATCAATTAAACTTAAATACCTACAATATCTTTAAAATTGTGTCATTAAAATAATACTTAAATTTATTTTCCTTTATTATTATTATTATTATTATTATTATTATTATTATTATTTCTAATGACCTCAGATGAACGTTCCTGAGTCATAGCACCATTTTACTGTGAAGGAGGGGATGCTGGACAGATAATTACACCTGTTTATTTTCTATTTAATTTACATCCAAAATTGTTAATTGGTCCAAATCATCCAAGCAACCTCATAGCAAATTGGTATATAATTTTATATACCTTAGATAAATTCAAATAACATAAGTGATCGTAATTACATAATTCTAGCAGAAGAGCAACGCGAAGCATTAATAAAATTAAATTATAATTCGCGTCAAAATGTAATTATTAAATTTGAATAATTACGAATAAAATTAAGAGTTTGCGTTGTGAATTATTTAGACGAACTCTTCCACTTATGAATTAAACTAAAATTTAAGCTGTAAAAATAAATTGACACACCTTAAACATTATCAATTAAATAATTACAGAAACTTTTTAAAACTTGATTAAATATTTTATTTACATTGAACACAACTATATACAGAAAAACATAATATTAATTCAAAAAATAGAAAGCAATACTTTTGTTTGCTTCTCATTATTTTATGTATATTTAATCTTCAAAAAAAAAAGACAATATTTTCATGTACTCTAATTATTATATATTTTTTCTTTTTGCTAAAAGAATAATTCTCTTTCATTTTTAAATTACCTTAAATTTTATTTAATTATCGGTTTTGTCGGATCTCAGATTACTCTCTACCATAAAATATCAGAAAAATATATTTATGATTTTTCATATGATCTCAAGTGGTAAAAGAAAAAGTTTAAAATAGTACCTTTTTTTAATATACGGGATGGTGGCCTTTATTCATCAAATTCAGAGTTGTCGCGTTGCTTAGGATCATATTCAATGTCATCCGGATTTCGCTTCGTATCAGAGCGGCAACATCGGGATGGCAGGATGCATAGCTACGGATTTCTGTAGAATAATCCTCTTTATTTTAACATCAGGAAGACATCCTCAATTTGGCTTGCTTAGGCTCACTCCGATATGTACATCAGGAAGACATCCTCAATTAGGCTTGATTAGGCTCACTCCGATATGTACATCAGGAAGACATCCTCAGTTAGGCTTGATTAGGCTCGCTCCGCTATGTCCATCTCGCCTGGGCATTACTAGGGCTTTCAGGATTCATTGCACGGGCTTTCAGGAGAGCTCCTGCGTCCTCTACATCTTTTTTCAGACTCTCTTTTTTTTCAAACCTTATTCTTCTTGCACACCCACTCCTGCAGTGGGTGGAACTATTTTTGTCTAGTCCACTGTTATTGGATGTGAGAAGATTTTTTATTATACTTCGATAGGCCTATTAGCTAACAGTCTGCAAATGGCCCCTTACATATACTTTAATATTATTATCTGCCTTAAAGTTTGGGTGGTCTGAAAAGCCATAAATTTATCCCAACACTTTTATTGAGGCCATAAATTTATTCCAACGTTTTTATGATTTTACGATTTCTAATTATACACCACTTTCCATTGGCTTGTCATAAAACGACACCATGGCGTCTGGCTATTGTTGTTGTCTGAGATCCGAACTCTATTCAACATTATACATTCATTTTACAATACAACAATTTTTTAAAAATATATATTTAATATTTAAAATCAACTTAATAATTTTTGTATGAACTTACACTCCTATTTTACTTAAATAAATAAACATTATAATTTTACACTCATAATTATATTTTATAAAAAATATTTATACAAACAGAAATAACAAATTACGCACTTTTACTTTGATTTAACCAACATGGTGCGGGAACATATCATAGTTATATGTTGCCCAGCAAACGTCTGCACATATATCTATAGATTTTTGCTAAAGTGTCTTATAGAAAAAATGACTATAATTCTATACTATTCTATAATTTTTTAATGATCCTGTACGAAATTTTGTGTAATACCTATCATATGTAGAAGCAATCAACGAATTTATTTTATACTAGCAGATCTACGCTGCAGATATAAGGGTCCTCCCGGGTAAAATACATTAAAATGAAATAATACGGCAATGACAATATCTGAGATTGTTGCATTCCCGTCCACGAATCGTTAAAAAGACCGATAAGAAATATAAGTAATATAGTCTTAATTGCGTCTACTATTAAGTATACCATTATAATATATATTCCAAACAAAAGTCATAACATACATTGAAGTACAATTATTTGCCTAAAAAGCGTCATTTCATTAAATAAAAACATTAAAAATATTAAAAATTTACATGTTTCGACTCTTTCATTGAGTCCTCTTCAGAATAGACAAAAAAAAAAAAAAAAAAAAAAAAAAAAAAAAAAACTACAAACACAATGCCAATTGTGACACAATACTGATGATAGCAAGGACCTAACAGATAAATTTTGCCTTTACTGAAAATCATTTAACTTATGATCATCATACAATTTCGTTTTTCACACTTTCGAATAGAAAAAGTTTCTGTAAAATGTCTTATTTGAAAACTGTATCTCAATTTTTTCATGTGAATGGATTTTAAAGTAATTTTCAATCATGGATATTTTTTGATTTGCATGCAGCCAGGGATAAGATTTCCGCGTTTTTTCACACCAGTATTTTGTAAGAGAAAATGATATTTCATTTAATCGGAACACTCTCTTGATTTAACAGAACAACATTTTCTTTAAGAATATACCGTTGTGCAAAAACATGGAAATCTCATCCCTACATGCAGCCCAATTACGAAAGATATACCTGTTTGCTCTTAATGTAATATTATAAAGTAAAGACATTGGTGAACTATGAGTAACTCTAGCATCATATTGTTGGTGGCAACAAACTAACCCAACCATAAATTTAACTTTTACTGCAATTTGACCTTTAAACATCGCGCATTTGATTATTCCAACATCTAATAAAATACAAAAAGTACTTTCAGTAATATTTGTTTGAAAAGCTTATCTCAATTTACGGATTGTTTATCCATTTTAAATTAATTTTCAATCACGGAGATATTTTTAAATATACCTGTAACCCAATTAAGAACGATATATCCGTTTGGTATTAATGCAATAATATGAAGAAAAGACATATCTATGAGTAACGCCTAGCACCATATTATTGGTGGCAACAACCTAACCGTACCATAAATTACGCTTTTACTGCAATTTGATCTCTAAACACAATGCATCCCATTATTTCAACGTCTAATAGAAAAGTCTGTCAGTCATGAAATTTTGCTTAAAAAAGAAAAAAGAGCTTACCCTAAAAAATAGTAGCTATAATTCCTGTTTAATATAAATCGTAGAAAAAATCGTATTTTATATAACCGTATTCGATACAAATCGTAGAATGTTATCAATGCATTTTAAGTGTTAAAACATTTATCTAAACGATATAATTAAAGATTACAAAGAAATAGAGAATAAATTGTAGCATCCAGTTTTTAGAACCAGTTTGAAATTATGTTGACGAAATTGATGTCATATCTAGCAAACGATTATTTTTTTACTATTATCCTTTTCCTTAATTGATTTCTTGATATTGAAACGACTTCATTAAAATAGATTTTGTAACATTCAACTAAAGTACTACTAAGGTCATTTAAAACATGCTTAGTTAAAGTTTTTACATAAATATATGAAAAATGTTCATTTTCATATTTGAATGACGTCAATTTCAAAAACAGCAAAAATATAGTGAGACAATCCGAATTTTTATTGCCTTATAAAACAAAGTACTCGAGTTATCAATTTTTTTTTAATTATTGAGCTGTTTTTTAGATGTGTGGCAACAGGAAAGAAACTTGAATTTGAATATTTAAAAAGAGATATATCTATAATGTTAAATTATGAAAGGTCGTAGAAAAAAGGGATGAACATTTGTCTGATGATTTTTTAAAGTAGACAGTGATCTTTTCCACGTTCTGAAACGTATATACAGCAAGTTTCGTGTAATTCTGTCTAAAGGACATACATACAGAGAACTGCTTTTATATATATAGATATACTATATACATATATATCATTATATTTATCGTAGAATAAAATTTAATAAAATCTTACTAAGACATTAAAGTAAAAGAAATCTCCAAAGTTAATTTTTGATAAAAATCACTATTACAAAATGTGGAGGCCTTAATAAAATAAGCTTTTGAGAGTTTAAAATGTATTTTCTTTCGTAATTCTATACCGTTATGCTATTAAGTTGATAGATTGGATACTTAAAAAAAATAGGGCAGATGTAAACTCATAAGATGGATTCGTACTTCAGCTGATACGTTAAATTTGAAATCCCCTAAGTTTTTGAATATAGGGAAAAGTTCCATAGGACTAATAATTTGCCGAATGAAATAATCGCCTCAATGCCATTAAATAATACATTCTCCATTTAGTATTCAGCTATGTAAGAGTTTAAAAAAAAATTAGATAATCTTTAAAAAATGTTCCAAGACATTCTTTTACAATTATAATATCAGTTCAGTTATAAGACTGCAAAACAAGTAACTCTTAATTAAGCTAAATGATTTAAACGACAATTCTCAGTTTCATTTGCAAACGATAAACTTCCGGATTTCACAGAAAAAATATATGTAACCTTACTCCATATAATTGGTGGCAGCCTTAATGCTGCCTCCACCTTTATGGAGTAGTTTAACTTATATAATGGTGTAATTTAAAATAATGTGTAATGTTACACATTAGTATAACGTAAAACCAGTTATAAACTGAATACTTCATTGAAAGCTTTGATTCAGCATGATGTACGGTATTTCTTTACTTAAAAAAAGGGTTATATTAATAAGATCGTACATGCGCCCACATATCAGTAAATATTAATTAGTTATTATTATTCTATGAAATTTAAATCGTCACTATTATTAAAAAAAAAATAGTTATTGTTTGTTAACATTTGACCCGGAGATGTTCAGAACTACTTTTCGGGTTCTATGAGCTTGATTTCAATTGGAAATTGATTCATTCAACTTAGCCGCTAGTGTGTAACCCTTCATTTTTGTCGTGTTCCAAAAAATAATGTAACCTAACCGCGACCGTAACATATTTTTGAACTCTCCGAAAAAGCGATTCTGTGATGATTATCTAACGTTCTACGTGCTATGGAACAGTAAGTAAAGTGTTATCGTGTTTTAAAATGCTTTATATCTTTGCCCCGTAAAATTACAGGCTGCACAAAATGATGGGCATGGATTTTTTGTACGTGGTATGACTGGAATCTCTGCTACCGGCCTCTGTCCGTAATTTTACAGGGATATTTTTAACAGTGTACTTAAGTATCCATTTGTTCATAGATACATCTAGTTATTTTCTTTACTTAAAATGAACATGTAACTTTTATACTTATTACCTATACTAAAATACATAAGTACTTAATTAATTTTTACTTTTTTTTTCTATAAATAAATCTAATGTTTTTACTTTCAGTACTTTTTTTAGACACATTGACAGTAAAGATTTCCCTTACAACGCTCTTCGGTTGATATGTAATTTACATGATCTACCTAGTTTAAATTTTTTTAGTTGTTTGCACTTTTTCAAACAGGACCTGACACACACACACACACACACACACAAAACCAACAAAAAAAAAAGCAAAAAAAAAAAAAAAAAACAACACGCAAGTGGAACATATACCCTCAATTTCTTTCTGAGTTATTATTATTTTTTTGTAGTTTTTATTACTTTTTTGTCATGGTGGCAACAGAAGTATCCATATCTGTTGAAAGTAAATAGAAAATACAGATTACTGTATAGACCCATCAGGAAACAAATAAGATGCGGATTCAACCAATAAAACTCTTCAAATATGCTTTTGATTCCCTATCCTGATAGAGAACAATAACCATTTTTCCAAATGGTTAAAAATAATATAATATAGATGTTAAAATTTAACAAATACACATTTTATTTACAATTTCTTAGTACATTCGGCCTACATTTTCCGCGGCCATCGTAAGAGAATGCTTTTGTTACTAATTGCTGTTCGATTCAAACAATGAATAAATTGAATTAATAATTAAAATATTCTATGAAGATGGCCGCTGGAATTGCAAGCCGAAAGTACTGAAGCATTGTAAATAAAATGTATATTTTTAAACATGTATATTATTATTATTTTCGTCGTCTTTAAGTAAAAATGAGAGCTTTTAAACTTAATATTGTGTATTTTGTGATTGAATCAAGATGAAATATTACAGTTCGTCTTATAATTTTATGTATTAATTTACTTTTAATTTTTTTTCCTCAAAACAAATAAATGAATTCTGCGTAAGTATTACAACACACTACAATGATTATTTATAAAGAAAGGCTATTCTAAAGTTAAATTTTCTTATATGAACGTAATTAGAAATCATTCAGATATATAATGCCAATTAAAAGTGTAACTCCTAAAGTATTTGTATTTAAGAATTTATGGCTAGATAACTTTGTAGAACTGAACTAATTTCAGAATTTCAAATATCTACTTCATTCTTTCGAAAAGCAGTATAGAGGAAACAAAATGTGATTCAAATGAAAGTTATGATTATTTTTAGAAGCTCATTTAAATAACTGTTCTGTTTGGAGAGTAACTGTTAAGTTTGTAATTATCTCTGTCAACTTTTTAAGAGTTATCGATTTTCCTCGATATTGTTGTTTTAAAAATTTAAATTAGGAATTTATTAATTTTTTTTTTCATCTCTCACCAATTAGAATTCTTCAAATTTTTTATGTAAAGAACATTTGACGGATAGATAATAAATAAAATTGCATGATATTATTTTCTAAAAGCGAAAAATGCTTAAAAAGCAACGAATGCTTATCACACTATATTTCGTGTTCGTTATAATATAGCGTTTGATTATAATACGGAAATTTAATCACTACGATTCACATTCTAAACTTTTAAAAATTGCACAAATTATATGTTTATGAAATATTTAGCTGCAACAGTTCTAATCTAAATTTAACTGCAATTTAATTAGTTTTCTTTATTTTTATGTTGCTAAATTTATATAAGTATTAGGTAAAATTTTAGTTCCGAATCACTAACGCTTCCTTAGATAAAATAAAAAAGTTGTCAGCAAATAGTTACATTACCATTGGCACTCTAACATTATACTTATACATGGAAATTTATGACGATTTAAAATTTTGCCGCGTATACGAGAGAGATTGATGTAGGGAGCATCAGTGCATAATTGTTGGCAACAAAAAAAGAACGTAAAGGAGAAAAATAATATTATCTTGAGTTTGTTTAATGTTGTGTTGAAACATACTCCACATTTTTTAGGGTTTAGTGCGTGAAAAGTAAAAAAAAAAAAAACGCCTTATAGCCTCGTTTGGAAATTCCGTTTATGAAAAATACGTAATACAGCGTCATAAAGTTATGCATTAATGATTTTCGATTTTTTATCTTTACAGGTACTATAAGCCCTTCTTTCGTTCCAAATTTGAAGGTTCTAGATCAACTAAAAGTAACCTTAGGTTTTGGTGTAAAACGTATAAGGTGCTTCCAAATGAACTTGAACTTTCAAATTTGTCACGAAGGAAGGGCTTATAGTACTTGTAAAGATAAAAAATCGAAAATCATCATCAAGACATGTAAAGCAACTACATACGTGTACGTGATCACTGCTGATCATCACACGGTGCACTGGTTAATAACTCATCGTAACCAAATTTGTATCAAGAGTAATATAACATAACTAGCCACATTTGGCGAGCAGTTTGGTCCTTAAAATTTATGTTTGGTAAAGTATGCTAAGCATTGTATCATGTTACTTATATTCATAATTTAATTTACTTGGCCTATCTTAAATATAACTAATATAATCCCTTAAGCTAATATTAGTTTTTGTTGCATTAAAATATCTCAATTTGTTGAATTTCTGTAAGCAAGTAAATCCTATTGGTTTACAATGGAAGTCTATGAGAATTTTGCGAAATTTTATAGATAACGCCAAGTTGGCGTCACTTTTGGCGACTAATTTTGGTCACCAAATTTGGCGATATATATTTCTAAGGTGGCTACAAACTTGGATGCATTTGGAGACAGAACAGGGTCCCCCCTATGGTAACACAGCTTATATGTATGGCAATGCATTAAATGCTGCTCAATAACCAAGGAGATGCGTGTCATTTGGACGTTGCCATTAAACAATTAACAAATAATCGCGATTTCTGTGCCACGTACGATAGCGTAATATATATATATAAATGGTATAGTACTCTCTGGGCGCGTGTTTTACTCTCAGTTGGTAGGATTTTTTTTTATAACAATCAGCCTTATTTACACGATGATTAGTGCTTATATAGGCAAACATGAAGAGCGCCGAAATGTTCGAACGTGAAAAAGTATTTTAGTGAAATTATCAAAAGCTTGCGGAAGCCTTGCTGGTGAAAGATTTCATTAGTAGGATTCTTACTGTAGTTTTAGAAAAATGTTCAATTCAGCATACTTTCTGTAATCGCGTTTAAAAACCTTAATGGCTGGTTGTGGATATACCGTATATTTTCGAGTATAAGCCGAGTATACGACTTTTCAGTTAAAATCCATCCCAAATCGGAAACTCTTGTAAAAGTCGATTTAAAAAAAAAAGTTTGAAAAAAAAATAGCGAACGAAAATTTACTACTTTTCTGAGCATACCTAATAAAAACACATATGCTATCCGAAATTATTGATCTCGCTTATTCTGTCTTGGCGCGCTGACAAACTGGGGCCCGTACATCCTGTTATTACATGCTCTTTCATTAAAACTAAATCTCTTGTTTTTGTCTTGAATTACACCAAGAAATGATCATTCGATCTTTCAAAAAACGTTGCATCAGTAAAATGTGAAGGATGGGATTGGGGATGATGTTGTTTTTTAAGAAGATGGGGATGATGATGAATTAGACACTGACGATATTCATACACCAATGAAAGAAAGGTATTTTAAGGTGTTACTTGGAATTTATGTTAATTACTTGGATAGTGAATGATTACTGGTGACTTTTTTCATTCTAAAAGAATGGAGTATTAAAGTATTTTTAGAAATTTTTAAGCATTTTTTAAAGTTTTTATATTTTTCATCTATTTCATATTGGAAAAGCTATTTTGGAAATTTTCTTAGACTCGTGCAAAAGCCGACACCCCCAATCCCACATTGGAATAAAAAAAAAAAAAAAGCCCCGAAATCCTCGGCTTATACACGGAAATATACGGTTTCTTTTTATTAATGAAAATATTAACAGTCATTTTAAAACTAATTTACACCAGATGTCAGATTTCTGGTACTTTCATTTGATTGTACTGAATAAAGTGACTTTCTTGTATCTCTTTTTAACTAAGATAATATTGGTATTGTATATTATAAATATTTCCGTGTCCTTGGAGGTTTGATTTGTATGTATATTTTATTCATTTCAGAGAATTTGAAGCATAAAATGTATGTCCTGGTTAAAAAAAAAAAAAACCCTGAAATTAGTCATTTAATTGTTACCCGTAGTATATGCTTTCATAATATTCATGCCGTAACTATTTTTAAAGGATTTTGAATTGTTTTATTAATTAAATATATAATCAAGTACAAAAAATTGTCATTACAGAAAAATATACTGATAGTAGGTGATCAGTAATGATTAGTAATAATACATATTACGCAAGGTTAAGGAGTTAATGGCATTTTTAATGCTAAATGTGTACTCATTTTCATTTTTTAAGTAGTAACACCCACGTTTGTCCCAATATTCGAGATTGTTTAATTAAAACTTACTAGGTACTTAAATAGTTTATGTTTTTTCTTTCTCTTCAAATATTATAAAGTTAGCAGAGTGTTATTTCTGTGTATGTTAATAATAAATACACGTGACAATCTTCAAATAATATCTTTAAAAAATACTATCAATTTACAGTGTTTCTTTTGTAATAAGAACAATAAATAGACCAAAACATATTCTATAAGTTTACTAATAAAAAAAAACATAGTTTTAATGATGAAAAAATTAAATTTAAATAAAAAAGTATTCATTATATTGAGTTTTAAATATTCATTATATTAAGTATATGTGTATATGTACACTGTAAAAAAAAAATATGTAAAGTTACTAACATATTTCTCGGAAACTGGGATTCCAGGAACTATTTATGTAACGGCAACAGCAAAAATTTCTGTAACAGCATCTGTTACAGGAATTTTTCTTGTTGCCGTTACATAAAAAGTTCCTGGAATCCCAGTTTCCTAGAAAAATTTTAGTAACTTTACAAAATTTTTTTTTACAGTGTATAGAACCTGTAATCAAAATTTTATGTGAAAGAAAAATATATAAAAGTCTCAAAAGTTTAGCTGTTTAAGCATCAAAAAATAATAAGACAAGATGATGATGTCGGGACGCCATCATATCAGGATGACCGATTTGTAGGATTTGAATTTAAACATACTTTATTTTCTTTATGACGTGCATGATCAGCAAATTAACTTTTTTTATCATCTATGATTTGAAAGCACGAGTAATGAAAATTCAGGATCACGAGATCAAGGTATGGACATATTCAAAATTAGAAAAGAGACAGTTTATAAAATAATATTGCTCATAAAGAATCGGCTTATGATATGCCGAGGAAGGCACTATTAGGCCTAATTAAATTATTCGAAAGAAGTATATTTTAAGTTTTAAGTGAGAAATGAACAGTATTTTAAAAAGGTATCAACGAAGTGGTGTAAAATCATCTTTATAGAATTGTATTCAAGTGTATGTGTTGTTTTTCCAACGTCCTACAGCAATCTACAGAAACCTACAGCAATCTCCCTGTAAACGAGTTTCCATTCAATTCCCTTTGATTGCGAAAATTTAAGGCCGAATCAGTTGCTGTTAGGGCATCCACTGGTTCTCTTCGTGTTTGATTAAGGAAGATCAATTAGACATTTGAAAAGAAGCTAAAATAAAATGAATTAACAGAGGCTTTGCCTCTCGGTACCTTTTAACAGCGTTATAAAACGATTGACGTAATACAATTTACTCCAATTACTACAATTTACTGCTTTAACCCCTTCAAAGGCGGTGGTTAATTTTTGGACCACTTAATTTTAATTGTTAAATGCCACATTGGCGCCAGAATATTGGAATGAAAATTATCCCTTTTTTAAATAAGTGAACAAAAGCATTTTCGTATTTCGAAATTTGTTTGTAAATTCTGGTGCCATTCACTGATTTCAGCATTTTACGAATAGAAGTACCTTGCTCTTGTAAGGGTTAAACGCATATTAATATATTTATTATTTTAAAGTTTACTTTCTCTTTTAATTTTCACGTTTAAATACAATTTTCAAGACATAATTTTCAATATTTTCCTGCTTTTAAAACACGTACTCAATTATTAATAATTTTAAAGTTTATTTTCTGTTTTTAATAATGACGTGTAAATAAATTTTTATTCGTTAAGAAATATTCTTCTTTGCACTGCTCTTAGAATTGAAAGCAATCTTTATAATAATAGCCTAAGTCATGTGACTATCATCAACAGTTCTGGGCGGACGCCTTCGCTTTTTATATTCCAGGCGGTCATTTTGGTACTTTAATGTTAGCCAGCCACAGGTGATAAGTTGCCAAATATTATTCTATCGCCATCATTTCACCTATATTATAATAGTCTTAATCATGTAACTGCCAGAAACATTTACGGTCTGTAACCTTCGCCTTTTATAATTCAGGCGGCCATTTTATTACTTTAATGTTAGCCAGCCACAGGCGATAAGTCGCCAAATATTATTCTATCGCCATCATTTCACCTACATTATAGTAGTCCAAGTCATGTAGCTACCATGAACAATTACGGGCTGATTCCCCCGCTTTTCATGAGAAATGTTTCCATTTTGATTAAAGAATCAAAGTTATTTTTTCGAATAAAACTACCTAAAAGTTGCCATGATCGCCAAAGAAAAAAAAAAAAATGTTATCCGGGTGCAAATCTCGCCAATATTTTTTTTTTAACTCGTAAGTTAGCATTTTTTAATTTTTTTTAGTATTAAATTAAAACGGTACTACTTGGTTATCCCATCGACCAAAAATCTATCGTCAGAATATGAGATTAAATGCCAATAATGGTTGATCGTAAATGTCACATTCACTTGACTTTAAGGAAGTTATACGTGTTTATGCCATCAAGTGATTTTTATTTAGACGTTTTATTCGTATTTGTATTAATGTTACACTAATTTATTTTGCACACATGCCATATACGCCCCATTTTGGTGCGACTATTTTCCGACTTGAATTTTGCGAAAACCTCGTCACTATATCATCTATATCCGGGTCACCATATTAAGCAACATAACGACTCATTGGCGCCAGTTCAGTACCCGGTGCGTATATGACATTGGCGTCAAAAAAAATCGCGCCAATATGACATCTGTGCCACTCATTTGCTCTTTCATTATTTAAAATAAAAATTACGTCAATTTGTATAATTTGGCGAAATTGGTCGACAGGATAACTAAGTTGTACTATTAAAACATTGCTTTGAATTTGAAATTAAATGTCATGATTTGTTGCATTATATAGTATTTCTCACAGATGTCATATACGAACTCGGGATTGACCTGATTTTTTTTTTTTTTACGACAATTTGGCGAAAACCTCGTTTTCGAATACCAGTTATATATGTATTTTTATTACCACGGTGCGTATATGACATCTGCGCCTAATATTCTTTATTTCATTTCGTTAAAAAAAAAAAAAGAAAGGAGTGAAAGCCAATAATTTCAAATGTTTCAGTTTTAAATGAAAGTTTCGTATTAAATAAAATGATAATGAATTAGAAAAAAAAAAAAAAAAAAAAAAAAAAAAAAAAAAAAAAAAAAAAGCATAGTTCTTAGCACACATTTAAGTGAGGCTAAATTGGTTGCCAAATCAGTTTAAAATAATAACCTTTTCTAAAATATGAAAATAAATATACGTTATGATTGAAATTTGAGTTGCCATCATTACAGAAAATTATTTAAACTTAGAAAAAATTATTATTTCGAAAACTAATTCGAATTTAAAAATTCTAATTCCAGTTTTGACATCTGCGGATGAATACGGATTTTTTGTGTTAATTTCATCGTAAGGTATTCCATATTTTAGGAGAAATCGCCGTTAAACATAATCAGTTGTTTAATTAGTCGTTTTATAAATTCGTTTCATTTCACCCTTTTCATAAATTTGTGTCATTAAGATTTTATATATATATAGGGTAGATATATTACTTTTTTATGGACACGAATCTTCTCTAATTCCACACAAATATTTGCCAAACTGACACATAAAATCAAGGGGTAGAAAATCTTGGCCAACTTCGTTAATGAGCAAAATTCGACCAAGGGGGTAGAAGGGAGGTGTTATTTTTAAATGAAAAATTCTGGAAATGTTATTCTAATCACGGTATTTATTAGATATTTTATTTTACTTAGCATAAATTGTGCCAAGCTTGCTCTTTAAATTCAGACTGTAATTCTTCTTGCTAAATAATTTAACCAACCAACATCAAGCAGCAAAGCTTCAGTTGAGTCAATGCTTATTGAATTTTTCTCTGTATTAGGCGTAAGATAAAGTCATCATTTGTTCTAAACAGTTGCTGAAAGCATTTCAAGATGAGTTGTTGATTGTCGGCTGTTTAATAGAGATAGAAAGATAATATTTATGAATACATTTTTAAGCATAATATATACTATATATTATTAAATATGCGCTATTTTAAGCTTAATAGTTAGTTTATATTTAATATTTTATGTCGGATAATTTTGACTTATTTGTTTCATTTTTCCTACATTAGAAAGATATATGCATCTCCCTTTTTTGCAATGTTATTCATACATACCCAGATAAAAGTTATTATTGTATACAGCAACTAAATTATACAAAAAAAGAGGTTTAAATATTTGCATTTTAATGAAAATGTACTCTCTGCACATTTTTAAGATTGAAGTACGTTGCAGAATCATTGAATGTTAATCGATCTATTTATAATTCGGTATATACAAGTAATTTCTCTGAAATAAAAAAGAAATTTGAAAACTTAAGCGAACAGTTTATTTTTTTCTGTATAGAAAAGCGAGGTTAAAGATCGGTAGTCTCTTCTATGTTATTTAATTTCCCTCCTGTTTTATAATACTTTGCATCTTCATTAGATAAATTTGTACTTATTCAAGTGAAAACATTAAAAAAAATTCCTCATACAAAGTAAAATTCATTTTCTTTTATTTATTCAAATGTTTTAGATTAAAATTTATAGTAGTACATTTTTAATAATTCTGTATATTTCAGCTCTCCATCTAAAATGCCAAATATATCCTGATTTCCAAAAACATTATGAAGTACATAATCCATTGATTACTCACATAGACTGGAAACTATGAAGTAGATTTCGCAAGAAATCCTGTTATATTCGCCCCTATGTTGGAATTTGTGAAAATGCTTTTCAGATCTACGCCAATCATGACTCCTAGTACCCAAAACTACCACCAGTTCAAAGTTATATAGATATAAATATATATAGCCATTATAAAATATTGCAAATTATAATCTATTTTAAATATATAAATTATAAATCCATATACATATTAAGGGGCTCTGCCCCCTGCAAGCCAACCCTCATATCAGCCGTTTCATAAATTCGTGTCAGTAGGATTTTATATATATATATATGGTAGATATATTACTTTTTTATGGACACAAAACTTCTTATAATTCTACGCAAATATTTTCCAAACTGACCCTAAAAATCAAGGGGCAGAAAATCTCGGCCAAGTTCGTTAATGAGCAAAATTTGACCAAGGGGGTAGAAGGGAGGGGTCTTGTGAAAACAGAAAAAGACCCACAACTTCATTTCAAATCAGTTTTAAGTTATTACTTCCCGGAAAAGGGCCAAAAATTTAGTTAACGTAGATTTTTGATAAAATTATAAGTGGTCTCAAGGGGTGCAAAAAGAAGGGTTTTGGGAGAAAAAAATTCATAACTTCATCACTTTTCAAGATATCACTTTCACTTAAAATTATAATAAATCTAATTAATACTTTATAACACTATTATTCCGATAAATATTTGATAGGACCAACTCTTACAGAAAAAAAAAATAAATAAAAAAATAAAAAATAAAAGGGAGGGTTGCAGAACTTCGTAATTCCCAAGATAGCATATCCGGTGACATTTAGTATAAATCTTCTTAATATTATCTACAATTTTTATGTTGACATTTATAAGTTTTTGATAGGACTAACTCTTAAAGCAAAATCAAATTAAACAATAATATAAGTTGAAGAAAAAACATCGTAATAGCGTGATTCTGATGAAACCAGCTCTTACATCAAAATGAAATTAAAAACTCGTCAAAAGCGGGCAGATAAAATTACACTGTTAAAAATTTTGTGTTATGTTGAACCAATTTTCGGTGCTCCAGTAGCTACCACCATAAGATGGTGAAATCTTGAACCAACATTTGGAGCTAAGGTTCAATCGGAGCTCCAAATCTTGGTGTGAGATTTCACCATTTTATGGTGGCAGCTACTGGAGCACCAAAAGTTGGTTCAACCTACTACAAAATTTTTAACAGTGTAGTAGACTGGGTTTATCTTCAATCCTGATTTCATTTTTGCTGGTGAAATTAGTACTAACTTCGAAAACTATCTCCGCCTGTAAGCCGAGCAGGCGTGTTTTTATTTAATTTTTTATTTTATTTATATATTATTTTTTTGTTTTGTTTTTGTTCAACCGTATCACAATTTTTTTCTGGTTTATTTTTCTTAAAAATATCCTAGTATAAGTATATGAAAGTGCTTTCTTTTTTTAATTTTTGTTTATTTATTTATTTAATTGGTACAACTACAATACAAAATAGTCGACCCGGACGTAAATGACCAACCTTTAGTCAAATTGTTAACAATTACATTGTTTCTGACCAAAATGCAAAAATATAAAGGTTTACGCTATAATACAAGACAAATTCTTTAAAGTTAGAATAAATTTTTAAATTTATTAGAATAATAGCAGGTATTGGAGAAAAATATATTTTACTAAATAAGAGGATAATTTAAATATACTATTCCGGAAACATATTATTCTTGTTTTTTTCTTTACACATGCAAAGAAAATTTCAATATTTGCTCTAACTAGGATGAATAATCTCATTTAACTATAATACATTAACTTTTTATTTTAAAAATCATATTTTATAAGATTCGAAATATGTTTTCAGTAATAAACTCATTATTTTATAGTATTTTGTTTATACAGTTGTAAAGACTTTAAGAAAATTAATATATATTTCTCTAATAAATAGATATTCTTTTGTGAGATATAAAAAAAGATGCAAACATTAAATTTAGTCTTTTTATTGATTTTACTTTTGAAAGTTTTAGATAGCTTTTTCAATGATAAAAAGCTAATTTTTTTATGGATAAAGTTTTTATCCTAATTATGAAAAAAATCAGAGACTTGTAAAGTAAATTATTTTATCCTCTTATAAGTTATTTATTCGACAGAAATATAATTAGCTTAACGGTTTTATAAAGGTATTAGTTTTAACATGACAATTGTATGTAGAGCAAAATATATAATTGTTCACCATGTTGAATTAAAAGATAAAATGCAAAACTCATTAAAAGTAAATAAAATAATTGAAATTTTTTAAAAGATTACAAAAACTATTTTAAACTTAAAATTACGCTATGTGCAAAATACTTAAAAGATGAGAAAAAAATATTTAAAAATATGTTAATTTTTTTAATAGTTCTTGGTACTTCAAGTTATAAACACATCCTTCGTCAGAGAATACAAAAATACTGTTATTAAAGTCTTATTTTCGAATTTCACGTAGTTTGGGTCTGAAGGAGTGAAAGTGAAAGTCAATTTTTAGATCTGGTAAACAGTGGGAAAATAAAATATGGATATATTTTATACATATTTTTTTATCATTTCGAAGATACTCAAATTATATGCCCTTAAAGAATTCTCATGATTTAATTATCCGTGAATCAATAGAAGTTCTTACTAAAGAAAATATTGTTTGTAATGACGTTTTAATCTACAACATACCCAAAAATTCACTCAGTTTGCTTAAAGATTCATAAAACAATTAATATTCCACTTCCCTCTATATCCATATTTTTTCCCAATGTTTTCCAAATCTAAAAATTGGCTTTCACTTTCACTCCTTTTGACACTAACTACGTGATATTTAGAAATAAAACGTTAATAACAGTATTTTTGTATTCTCTGATGAAGACTGTTTTTTATAGCTGAAAGTACTAAGAATTTATAAAGTAATTTCATATCTTTTTAAATATTCTTTGTCATCTTTTAAGTATTTTAAACATATTATAATTTTCACTTTTTAAAGATAAATTTAGCATTTTATTTTTTAATTTGTTGATGTAAACTATTTTATTTTTATAAGGCCACTGTTATGGTCATTTCATTGAGTTTTGTAATTTATCCACAAAGATTTAAAGGTTTATTGTTGAAAAGCATATAAAATCGTCTTTTTCGAAACTGGAAGTAAAATGTCCTTATCCTGCTTTTCTGTTTATATATTTTTTTATATATAATATATCTAATTCAATGTTATACAGGTTCTTTCTTGGTATTGTTACAAGTAAAAATTACGTTGACTAAACATGAATAATTAGCAAACACATACACAAGCAAAAAATTCAAAGGTATTATTTTGATTTTCATATATATTTATGTTGGGACTATAAGGCTTAAATTAAATAAAGAAAAGTGGTACCCTAAGTGGATTTAACTACAAAAATCTTCATATTTTTTTCATTTATAAGAAAAATAACTTTTTTTTTTTACATTTTTTACAAAAAAAAAAAAAAAAAAAAAAAAAAAAAAAAACAATCGAGAAAAAATTTATTACCAACATTAGTTCACTTAAATAGCCAATGTATAAATATATTTTTAAGACATTCAGCAGTGTATTATTTATTAATATATAATTTGCAGATATGCTCAGCTTTGGAAATTAGTAAGGTGGTAATTTTGGTAAAATTTAAGGTCAGATGATGAAGCTGATGGCAAATGAAGGATATTTTAAAAAAAGGAGTAATTTCATTATATATAGATGGGATTATATACATATTATATACATACTTTTCTTTTACTCAATAAAAAAAAAATTCATTTCGGTACCGCCAAGAAACAAAGCATTAACTTGCAGTGTCACTTAATACTAAGCCAATTTTCAAACAATCTCCGGAAAAGGATCCCCTTCAGAAATCTAAAGGGGCCGTAACATACTTGAATGTCAAAATGTGTCATCTAAGTGGTGTGTATGCCTCTTCACAGGCTAATTCTAGATCTAAGGCTAATTCAAGCCTTAGATCTGTGGCTATTGATCGAGGTTTTAGTATACCTTATATCAATAATTTAATTTCTCATAGTCTTAATAAATATGTCAATAATCTTGATTCTCCTGTTACTGCGGTTTCCATTTATAACCTTACCATTTTACCATTTTATAATAACATTAGCTTTAAGATGGCTAATATCTTAAGACATTATGATTTTAATGTGGTTTTTAAACCAGTTAATAAATTAACTTTTTCGCAACTTAAGGATCAAATTCCTCCTCATAATTATTGGGGCGTTTACAACGTTCAATGCCAATGTGGTTTGTCCTACATTGGACAAACTAAACGAAAACTTTATTACAGAGTCAATGAACACAGAAACTATGTAAAGAAAAAATAATTGCAGAAATCCTATATCGCCTCTCATTGCTGGGGGAAGGGACATAATTTTAATTTTGACTCAGCAACCATTATCAAGAAATGCATTACTCCTCTGGATTTAGACTTTTTTGAGGCTGTCCATATCCATAAATTTAAAGACTCCTTGGTTGATGATTTACCTAGTACACCGTACATCTCAACTTTCTGAGTGGATTTGTTGTGTCACGACACTTCACTTCCGCATTAATTTCATTGAACTTGATGGTCTTTTGGTATTACGTTTTGACATTTGGGTTTTTCCCCGTACATGTAGTTGGGGGTGATATTGTTTTTAAAGTTTTTACACCGAGGATGTGTGTCCTAGTACTCACGAAACGTATACGTCTGATCAAATCAACTTATTTTATTGCGTGTTTAAACGTTGTTTTCAAATAATTTATATTTCCACACAAGTTCTGTACTTATTATATTCTATAGTTGTGTTCGACAAATCGTAGGATAAACTTTTTTTTGGGAATGAATCTATAAAAAATTAAATGTAATATGTGTGATCGCTGGATGTTACCTCGTAAACCTTTTACTTTATTATTTATGTCAATACTATTTGCATTTTTTCTGTGCGATATCTTGTGAAAATAGTACTCGAATTATTTATCCATTTAATAGGATAAAGATCTTGAAATTCGGCAATTTTCGTCGATATACACGATTTAAAGGTGTTATACTATTTCAAGAATCCTTTTTTATATTTTTATTAATACGATAGACTAATTTCGCATGCTATATCGAGTGAAACAATAACTGGAATTATTTGCCTTTTTAATACGAAAAAAAACCGCTTTAAACTCGTCAAATTTTGGAAATTTTTAGCGGTATGCGCGATTCAAAGATATTATAATTTTTAAATTGTATTTGTTTTTACCTGTCTTAGCAATTCCAAAAGCATCATTTTCAAGCGAAAAATAGTGAATCAAAAATTGAAAATTAATTTTTTCACATCATCCTCGTATGCAACAGTGATGAAAAATATATTATATAGAACAAAGTTTAAATTTCCGTAAAATATTCGCAACGAAGAAGATGCTTTCATATATTACATAAACAGGTACATTAAATCATTTCACATGTAAATAGAGTCATATTATCTAATTAATACTATTTTTAAATCATGTAAAATGCCTGGTCATCATACGTCATCTGTCGGGGAAAATTTTGTAAGTTACGTTCATAGCATCGTACATGAGCTGGTGAAAGTATTATTTCATGGCAGGCGTTCTGATGTAGATTTTTGAAGCTGCTGTTATCTTTTAAAATACAGTATAAAAACTTTGGGATCTTAAAAAATAAATTTGTCTAGTTAAGGCCACCGTCGTAGACGATCTCTTGCTCTGGCAAAACCCTCCTTGTCACAAACTATGCATTACCATTCGATTGTTTTAGGAAATTTCCGATGATTACAGTTGTACTACCATAAATAAATCTCTATTTACAAAATTAATTTTATGATATTGATAATTGTTAGTTTGCTTTTCATATAACTCGTCGAAAAAAAAAAAAAACAGGTACCCATGATTAATGAAATAAACATTTTACGAATAAATATAATTAAAATTTAAAACTATAGAATATTTTATTAACAAACATTTAAACATTACTTTAAAGACATTGTCTTATTCTAGTCAATGTGGCATGATGCCATCGTGTTAAAATGCAGTTATAAATAACAATACAAAAATTTAAAAATATATATTAATTCAACATTAAAATGCTTTTTTCTTTCTATAAACTTAATACTTTTTAATAGGTACAATTAAGAAAAAAAAATTCTATTTATTATATGAAAATCACTTACCTATTTAAAATACGTTAACATAAAAAAAAATAAATCTACATATTAAAAACTGAACTATAGTCCCAAAGTAGTAAAAGAAAATTTTTCTTTAGATTTTTTTAAATCTATGATATTTAACGACAGGGAAAATGTTAAAACATACTAGCGCTATTGATTACAATAATTATAAGTTTTCAAATTTGTATTAAATTGTTTACCTTTACCTGAAAAAAAAAGACAATTTACTGCTTTATAATGTTTTCTTATAATAATGTTTATCAAAAATAACGCCTTCAATTTTTTAAGCGTTAAAAATGTTTTTTCTACTTAAAAATGATTTTTCTGCGAAAAATGCCCATGTTTTGTAGTGTTATATAATTATAAATAAATTTAAAAATGTGAAATAAAAAAAAACATTTTTTCTTTATTAAATACAAGTTTTGTTGTAACTTTTGAATGCATCATGGAATTAATATGGGACACAATATATATATATTTTTTCTTTTTATAATTATTTTTCAAACTTCATGACAATCGCTATATAAATCTTTTGAAAATTTTGTAGAAAATTCCACACGTCTTTAATTTAAATATTTAATTGTAATTTTTTTGTTCAACTTGCTTAAGAGGCCTACAACCAACAGAGTTAAATATATGTGCAAGCCTTGGTGCAAGCCTGTCAAGTCCAATGATCCTAGTTCGATCGCAGACTTAGACTTTTTTTGCTCTCTGTTTGTTTTACGCACGTATCTTAAGCAAGAAGAAAAAAAAAAAAAAAAAAAAAAAAAAAAAGAACATATTAAAATTTTCAAATTCACGAAAATGTGTTATTACATGTTATTCAAGCATTATGTTTAAAAAGTATTATGCAATTAGTATATTTACCCATTTATTGAATGGTGCAGCATAGAAGTACACATTAAACGCATGTATCACGTATTGTATTCTTTTTTCGTAAATGCTCTTTTGTATCCCTGTGTATGCATCCTTAGTTCCTTTTCCAAAACACAAGAATGGGTCATATATTGCAGCTGAGGATTATTATGTTTAATATAAAGTAGGTAACTGCATCAATGATAAGTTATGTATACAGAGAAAATTAACGTAGAAAGTATTGCGTAATTTAAACGCTATCTTCATGAATGAAAAATATGTGTAGGAAAGATTTATATCATAAAATATATACATACAATTCAAAGAATGAAAAACAAACCTTGTATGCATTACCATGCTTGTAAATGCATTACATTATTAATACGTATTAAAGCTTTTTATCCTGATATTTCAGACACTAGAATGTATCAGTGATATTTACTTTAAGTTAAATAAGAAAATCGTAATTTTAAAAGGTAAACATGAATAAACTCATAAACAGCAATTATCACTTAATATATGTTATGTGTCATTTATATTCATCAAATTGTTTATCTGAAAATCATTTAATATATTGTGGTGTAGGACAAGATTACAACCTCCCCCCCGCCGCCCCCCCCCCCCAAAAAAAAAAAGAAGAAGAAAAAAGTCGACATTTAGAATACTTTTTAAACAAACTTATATGTATATATATATTTTTTTTTTTTAATTCGTTCATTTGTAGTCTTAAATGTAGCTATATGTAATGTAATACATACAGCCACCGCTACTATTATTAATACTACTACTGATTCTGCTACAAATAAATAAAAATATATTATTTCCATAATAACTGTTAATAGAGCATAGAACTAGAAAAATAACTGAAAAAAAATTAAAGGTGTTCGTTCAAAATCACTTTCTTGAAATATTGTAAGAAAAATAGTTTAATATTAATATTTGATTTGGATTTTTTTTTTCATCTGATCTTCCAATGCCCTTTCATCCAATTTGTATTTCTTTTAACAATCTTATTTATTAATAACCATTTATTTTTATATGTTGTGCAGAATTTGTAGAGAATTAAAAAATACATACATTAACAAAATTTTAAAAAGTTACATTATTTCACGGCATACTAAATGCAAGCTTCATTTTAACTGACACTTCCTATATTCTCCTCAGGTGATCTTTAAGTTCAGAGATGTCATAACTATATCTCAAATCTAAAATAATCGAAAACTAAGAAAATTATCCACTTGTATTAATAAACATTCTTTTTTATAAACTGTATACATTTGGCAAAGAAAGAGTATTTTTAAAATAGATAGGATAAGAAAGTTTCAAAAAGTTATACTCTTTCATGGAGTATTAAATTCAAGTTTCCTTTTAACCACTTATCCCACTTCCGAAATCCCTCTAAAAGACTGTTTAAGGACATATATGTCATAAACCATGTCTCCAATCTTAAGCAGTCGAGTATTCTGCTAAGAAAATGCATTTAAAGGAATATATGCAGCCAGTTCTGATGTATATTTACGGGATTTTTTTTTATGTAGTAGTTTCTATCAGTATTAAAACTTCTGAATATTTGTTTCTTTAATCCAGTAACACAATAAGAACTTTCAATTGCATACTATTACGGTATTGAATGATAAATAAATGATTTTTATTAGTTAACATCCCAAGACAGTAAAATTTATTTATTATTATTTTAATATTATTATTTTTTTTAATTTATTGGAAAGTATTATAAAATCTCATTTATTAATTTAAGAATGACAATGTTCTCAGTATAAATTATCTTTTTTAAGGTTCTGATATAAAACGATTTGTAAATATCACTTAATCCAATATAAATATTTCTATTATAGTAAAATATATTTCAGTAGAAATATTTATGTAGAAAAATTAAAAAAAAAATAAATAAAAATTTAATAAGATTTCGTAAGTGATAAATTATAACTAAATATCAGAAAAATTAGTAGACCGTTTAAAAATAAAAGTATCGTATACAAAGCATGATCTTTAATCTTCCGGAAGAACATTTTGCTTTAATGATACATTTTAATAGGCTATCTTCATAGAAAAATATTTGTTACACTAATTAAAATTAAATAAATAAGGGTATTAAGTATATAGATCATTTTAGAAATAGTAAAATACGAAAATATTTGATTAGAATGCATTAAAATTATATAATAGACTTTTCACATAAGTACATATTTAAAGAAATTGCATATGAATTATTTACATTTTTCAAAGAAAGAATAATTTTTAAATAGATAAGAAAAAGATAAAGTAATTAAAAAAGTAATATTAAATAAATATTAAAGTAATGTTAATTATATAAGAAAATTTTTAAAAGTTACATTACCTCACTGAGTATTAAATTCAATTTCCATTTGACCCCTTATCCCACTCCCAAAATTACTATAAAATGCTTCTTATGGACAAATATGTCATGAACGTTGTCTCCAATCTTAAGTAGTTGGGTAAGAGAATTTTTTTTTATAAGAGCCTATTTAGCCAATTTTAAAGTATATTTTTAATTATTTTATGTAATTTGTATTAGCACTAAAACTACTGAATGTTTGTTTCTTTTATTCAGTGACGTAATAAGAACTTTCAGTGGCACACTATTGTGGTATTCAATGACATCTATATGATCTATATCAATTAATACACTATGACAGTAAAATTTATTTTATTAAACATATTTTAAACTGAATTGGAGTGTATTAAAAATCGGATATCATTTATTAATTTTATATTTATTTAATTTTAGTATTATTACATTTATTTCTCAATGCTCTTAGTATTATCTGTTTTAACTTTGTTATCTAAAAGGCTATGCAAATATCCCTTAATTCAGTATTAATATTTCCATAATACGTAAAACATAATTTGGTAGAAATAACTACTTCAAAAAAATCAGAAGTAATTATACATTTAATAGGATCTCGTAAGACATAAATTCTAACTAATATTTAGAAAAATTAACAAGACCGTTTAAAATAAATAGTGTGATAGACAAAAGAATAAATATATTAATCCTTAGAGAAGAACATTTTACTTTAATTATAAATAATAATAGACTATCTTAATAGAATATAATTAAAAAAAATAAATCAGGTTATTCAACATATGGTTCAATGTAAGCATAGTAAGGCACATTCTAATATTTTATTAGAATGTGTAAAAATTATTAGAGACTTTTGACATAAATTCTTGTTTAAACAAATTGCATATCAAATGCTTGAATTTTGGAATGGATAAGTAATTTTTAAATAGATAAGATAAGAAATTTTCAAGAATTATATTATTTCGCGAAGTATTAAATTCAAGTTTACTTTTAACCACTTATCCCACTTCCAAAATTCCTACAATGTATATAAAAAAAAATAAATAAATAAAAATAAAAAATGTAAAGTTACTAAATTTCTTCTAGGAAAATGGGATTCCTTGAACTTTTTATTTAATGTCAACAACAAAAATTCATGTAAAAGATACTCTTTTGCACAGTAAATTAAAAAAATCTGTTAAGTTACTAAGCATTTTTTAGGAAACAGGGATGCCTAGATTTTTGATGCAACTATAAACCAGGGTAATGATAATATTTTAGTATGATTACTGTAATTTTAGTATATTGTTTTGCAAAGCTACAGATTTATGTTGCTTTATAAAGACTAGTTTAGTAGATTTAGATATTTACTTTTTGTACAGTGTACAGATTAAATTTTTAAGCATACAGATTTCTGTGACTTTACATCTGTAGAAATACAGATTTTTATTTACAGTGTATAAAATCCTATTTATGGACAGATATGTCATAAACTGTGACGCCAATCTTTGGTTGGGTATTCTGATTTTTAAAAAAATTTCTAAGAACCTATGCAACCAGTTTTAAAGCATATTTTCAATTCTTTATGTACATTGTATTAGCATTCAAACTACTGAATCTTTGTCTCTTTAATCCAGTAAAGTAATTAGACCTTTCAGTCGCATACTCTTTTGGTATTTAATGATAGCGATATGATTTATATTAATTAATATATTATGACTGTAAAATTTATTTTATTAAACACATTTTAAACTATGTTGGAGTGCATTAAAAATAGGATATCATTTATTAAATTTAGAATGTCAATCTTCTTCGTATAATCTTTTTTAACTGTCTTATCTAAGAAGCTTTGTAAATATCACTCAATTCAGTATAAATATTTCTAATATAGGTAAAATATAATTTGCTAAAAATAATTATTTAAAAAATATATCAGAAGTAATTATACATTTTAGGGATCTCGTACAATATAAATTCTAAATAAGCTTTAGAAAAATTAATAAGACCGTTTAAAATAAATAGTATGATAGACAAAAGAAAAATTACATTTAAAAAAAATCTCTGCCGGCCCGGCCTACAGGCAGAGGTAGATTTCGTAATTAAGTATACTAATTTCACCAACAAAAACAAAATCATTATTAGATATAAATCCACTTTAACAGTTTTATCTGTCTTCTTTTGACGAGTTTGTATTTCCTTTTTATAAAATAGCTGGTTTTATCATGGTTATTCATGTTAAGGCGATATTAAAAAAATATTTTTCCATACTCAACAACATGAAATTTTCTGGCACATTTTCAGATTCATTTATAATAATAATAATAATAATAATAAAAGAAAAAAAAAGAAACATGCTGACGTGATTTTTGAAAAGATTTATAAGCGACCTGTGTTTTTATTTTTCTTTCAATTAATTAAAACTTGAGTAATAAACAATTATTTTCTCAGTAGGGCAATATTTTTTTTTCTAACACAATCGCATCGGGAAATTCTGTTCAAAATGCCCACTTTGACTTCATTTTTTGAAATATATTCTGCCTCTATCAAAACATCGATCATTACTGTACATTATATAGTTTCTGAATAAGAGAATCTAGCAATTGAATGCGTTTGAGAGCAAAAATGAATTTAAAAATGAGTAAGAAAATAGACAGTTTGGATTTGAATGCACCCTTAATAAGATGATTTTTTTCTTCAACCGCTATGTATTTTTAATTTGTTTTTGCTGTAAGAATTGGCACTATCAAAAACTTGTCTATATAAATGTTGAAGACAATATTAAGAATATATATGATAAATTCATGGAGATTTTATATCTTGTGAATTGACGGAGTTATGGATTTTTTATCAAAAATCTGTGATGCATGAATATTTGGCGCTATTTTTAGAAGTAATAAAAAATTTAAACTGATTTGATATGCACAAAAATTAAGAAGTTAAGGGTTTTCCCCCAATTTCTTTAATTACTCTCCACCTGTCCGGGAAATTTTCGATCATGATAATTAGTATTTGTTTATTAGCCAACCATGTATAACCAACAAATGGTATAAATCGAGATTGATTAGAAATAATTTAATGTAACCTCTTTCTCTTTTACAATAATCATTTTCCTCAATACTCATCTAGAATGAAATTTACAGCATTTATGTATTATAAACTAAAATTTACATAACTTTTTCTGAAACTTCTAGCATATGCATAAAAATCGATTGGCACATTTTCTCTAATGAAAAACTATTATTCGAACACCATTAATTTTAGAAATTTTCAACAATGTTCATGATTTTCTTACGTTTAAATGCTAGGTTTGAGTTGTGTTAACAAAGTATTGTGAAATATCATGTTTAATATCATTATTTGTCAATAATTTTTTATTTGTCAATACTTTATTTGTCATAATTTATTGTCATTATATTTAAATTATAGAAAGTCACATTTTACATCGATTGATTCAATTGAATATACTGGTAATAATAATTAACTCTGAAGTAAATTTCAAAGCGTCAAAATCAATCAAATTTTAACTCTCTCTGCATGCGTCATTATTTCAACTCATATAATGAATTATGTAGAGTAACTAATCAAATTTTAGGACTTAAGTAGTTAAATACATATGCCATGGATAGAGTAAAACTACGTTATATTCCATAACAATTTTAATTACATGAAATATTATTATAAATTTATATTAATCATAGTGTTATAAAATATTTAATTTCTTTAGCACTTTAACACAAAATATATATCGAAGTACCTTTTTTAAAAAATAAGACTCATAACACAACAATGCATAAATTAAATAGCTTTATACTCTATAGATAAGCAAATAACGCTACAATGTAATTTTGTATCATAAAATTATTCATATCTTTCTAATATGTCGCGAGAAAATATTGATATCTTTTTCATGCTGGTACTGTACGCGCATAACAAAGTATTGTTTGAAATTACTTTTAGATCGATATTTTATTACTAGACGATAGCCCGTCAGAATGACGTGTTTGCATTTTTTAAAGAATGATATAGTATTGCACTATAAAAATAATGATGGAGTAATAAATTTTATACTAATCTCACTAATAGAGTCTGGTGTGGTAAATAGTTATAAAAGCAGATCCTTTTTCTTTCAAACCTAATTTGCAAGAAAATTAGTTAACATTTCATTATCCCATTGACCAACTCTGTCGCCAAAGTGTAAGATTAAATACCAATAATGGATGATCGTAAATGTTGCATCCACTTGACATTAAACATGATACTGATGTTTGTTACGTTATCAAGTTTATTTAATTCGAGGTTTTATTTTTATGAACGTTTTACCAATTTTTTCCTGTCTTTGCATGGCTAGCCATCTTTATTGCCGCTCATTATTCCATCTCCGTCTTTTTGCAATGGGACTTTCGTTTTCGTTAATTTCATAATATATATATATATATATATATATATATATATATATATATATATATATATATATATATATATATATATATATATATATATATATATATATATATAGATTTGTTAGCTAATAGTGAAAATGAATGCCCGTTATAAGATTGAAAATTCCAAATACAGAAACAAATTAATGACTCTTTGAATGAATGATTAAAAAAGTGCGTCCGACATCTGATTTTGCTCTTAAAATATTTGTAAAAGCATAATAAAGCCTTTAAATAATTTGAAATACATTTATTTTTAGAAAGGAAACGATAATCCGGTACAAAATAATTAGAATAATTCACTGAATTCAGCTTACTCAACATAAACACCTATGAATCGTGCTCATTGGTCAGTAAACAGATAGCCTTGGAATACAGAGGTAATTTTTCGTGATATTTTTAACAGTATTTACTAAATTCAAACTGTAATGTAATGAATAAATGTAAACAAAAGTGAAAAACGTTTTTTAAATTATTAATATGCTTTTACCTGGAGCCTCCGTGGCCGAGTGGTTAAGGCACTACTCGGCTAATCGCTTGAGAGCGTAGGAGGATTGTCCGGTTCGACTCCCGCTAGCTACGTTGCAAACTCTTTGTGTAGCTCCTGGATGTATCTCTTTGGCAATGTGAATTTCCTTGTGCTATCTCGTCCGTGTATGTTGATGAATTTGTGCAGTAAAAATTGTGTAATTATTTCTGTGTATAATAAAGGATCATTCGATGCAACAGCCATTGTAGCTATAGACCCCAAAGCAATTCCCACTTCGGTGGTGTTCAAATAAATATGCTTTTGCAAAATATTTCAGTTGTATTTAATGAATAGCTCAAAGCGTCATTCATTTATTTTTGGATTTGGAATTTGTGCTTATGAATGGCAAAGTTATTCGCTTCTATACATCGGTAACCTGTTGCTTGTAGCTGTTGTTGTTGATCTATTCTTAAATTAGATCTTAAAGTGTTATAATTGCATGCTTTTTGAAAGTTTTAGAAAAAATGAAAAAAGAATAGATATTACAGAATGAATAGATAGACAGATTAAATAAGGCAGTCGGCAAATACGGCATCGGAATGCTTGCCTATCATGGACGCGTTTGGTTGATTTTAACGAAAGCTTATCAGGAAATAGATGAGTTCACTCCGGAAGCGTTACACACTTAGCGGTATTATGTATATATAATTAAACAATTCTATTAAAATTGATGGTACATACTTTCTAAAATTAGCCATAATTATTGATATGCATAAGCAGTTATGATATTTTATAAAAGTTTCAGTTATCTATAAATGTTTTACTGCCGTATTAAATGGCATATAGGGGAGAATAATATATTAATACGAATATAGCAGTAGAAGTGTTTTGTAGTGTTAACTAATGTAGATAGGGAAAGTAAAGTAAATGCGATTTTTAGAGTAAAATGATTTTGTAGCAAAAGTATTTCCTTAAAAATTTTAATTTTAAATATGTTTATTTATATCGATTAGAGAATGAAAAAAAGCCTGAAAATTTTTCTTTTTAGATATTTAACTTTTTTTTTTTTTTTTTTTTTTTTTTTTTTTTTGTTGCATGCATAAAAATATCTAAGTTTATTCTAGAATGTATGGGGAATATTTTGATATAAAACTGTATTAAACTCGAAATAAAAAGGTATTCATGTCGAGAAATATCAATATTTTTTTTTTTTTTTATTAAAAGTAATGTTTATAACAATGACACAAAATATATCACGAATGTTATAATTTTTAAATGACAAAAAAATTTATTTTCATTTTTGTTTAGTTTATTCACAAATTTTCGTATTACGCGAAGTTATGTGACTGAATATAATCAACGGGTCTCAAGACGCTTAATGCTTCAAAATTTTCGAAATTTATTTATTTTTTAGATGTTAAACTCATTTTTTTCCTGAACAATTTGATATAATTCTTTAGTTGAAATATCCATTACAACAGAACTTATGGCTTTTCGACATATACTTGCTCAATAGCTAAAGCGGCGTCTCCCAAACTTTGAGGATATTTTTCTGCAAATGGCGTTTTAGGCAGAATGCGCACGATATCTCAAAAACGTCTAAATATTTTTAAATGACATTTTCAAAACAAAAGTTTCATGTTAGTCTGTATAATCTGAACCTAAAATTTTCTTTAAATTATCTAAAATAATATATTTTTTAACTGGTTATACTGTTGAAATTTTTAACATTTTGCATTAGCTAAATACAACTTTGTATTAAAAATATAAAAGTGATTCAAATAAAACTTTATTTAGGTTCAGGGTAATTATTGTAATCTTAAGTATAAGTAGAAACCAAAATGTTCATTCTAGCTGGAAAAAAAAAAATTTGTAACCTTGCGCGTTTTTTTTTTTTTTTTTTTTTTTTTTTTTTTTTTTTTTTTTTGTATGCATAACAAATTTTGTTTTTACCCATATGAGATTCAAAACATCAGACCTTGAAATAAGCTCTCTTAAAGGGTCTCAGGACTCTTAAAGCTTCAAAAATTTCTAAATTCTTATTTTCTTTTTAATGTTAAACCAGTATCTATTCTGAACATTTGTTATATTTGCATCTTTGAAGTTCCCATTTGAACAGAAGTTATGACCTTTAGAATTAAACCCACCCAATAGCTTAGGCGGCATTTCTGAAAGTCATTTCTGAAGTCATTTTTCTCCAAATGACGTTTTTGGGCAGAACACGCAGGATATCTCAAAACCTTCAGAGCATTTTTTCGTGAATTTTTAAGAACATGTTTCATGTTAGTCTGTATAAACTGAACCTAAAATTTCCTTTTCATTGTTAAAAAGAATATTTTTTAAATACAACATTATGTTAAAAAGATAAAAATAATTTAAATACAAATTTACTTGGTTTCAGGGGAATTATCACAATCTGAAGTATAAGTAGTCACCAAAATTTTCATTCCAGTTGAAAAAATTATTTTTTAATCCTGCGCGTAAGCTGTTATACCATTTTGTTTTTCGTCAAATGTCTGATAGTTTGGAGCCCCTATAAATGCTAATTCTGCATCTTGAAATTTTTTAAATGTATGGAATGAAAGGACATACTTTTTAGGGTGGTGCGAAATAAGTAAAGTTGATATATCCGAGTCGCAATGGTGCGGAAAAGTTGCGATTGGTAAGTACAAGAAAAGAAAAAAAAATTAAATCGGACTTTATCCTTCGATCATGAAAACCGCCTAAAAATTCGAAAAAAAAAATGAAAATTTCCGATCTTTTCAGAATTTAATTTTTTTTACGTTTATATATTTTTTTTCGCTATAGTGAAAAATATTTGTAGATTGTACTGTTTAATAATAATAAATAAAAAATATTGTGGTTAGAGAATATCTTCAGATTGCACCTCAGTAAAAATATAGGCAAAATTTCAATTTTGAGTAATTTTCATGAATTAATATAATAAACAACTGAGGACAGTTTGCGGTCTCAGGTTAAGATTTGAATGTAGATTGATACTATTGAGCGTATTAGGTCATTTTTAAACAAACTAGAACTTAGCACGAAGTGTTCGTTCCAGGTCTGAAAGGTTTAGTAGTTCACCCAGCTGCCACTAGCCACGTTGCAAAACAGCGTTGAAGTCTGCTTACGCACTCACACCTAATCTCACCTAACCACATAAAATTTATAGCAAGGTTAACTGGATGCAGATGAACTACATGGCATATAGGAACCGAAGGAAGGACGATACCCTAGTTATAGAAAGGATTGGATCTAAACAGGATCGTCGAACTAAAAAAAGAGGAACACTATTCTATCATAAAAGAAGCTGACTCGGTTTATTTAGGCAATGTGGCTCCAAACTCCGGATCTGCTAAGGGCGTTGTAGCTCCTATAGTATAATCTCTTACTGACCAAGAGTTTCACTAGAATACTTCGATTTGGTAGGCTGTCATTGTACTAATACCAATACAGGATGGAAACGTGGTGCTATCAGACATCTTGAAGTGCATTTCGGACGATAACTGCAGTGGGTACCTTGTTTATTCCATTTTTTAATCACCTATCCGCCTCTTTTTTCAACATTTGTATGGTGAAAAAACTGGCCCAAGATCGTTTTGTAGGCCAATTGGTCAGAATATCATTGGTTGTGAAAAGATCTCAGTGATAAATTTTCAATTAATTCATTGTGAAATTCCAGAAGTGGGCAGACAACTGTTGAGCAAGGACCAAAAATATATTTTTGACGTAATTCAAGGAATTAAAAGTGGCAACTTTCCAAATGACTTATCAAATTGAGACCCCGGCAAAATATCACATGCCAGATGGCTCACTTGTACAAATAGAGTCCTTCGACAGTACGCGTGCGTCGAAATCTCATCGGATGCCTTAAAAGCCATATTGACGTTTATTTTAAAATCTTACATGCCAGTTTGAATTGAAATGAATTGGAGTAAGTACATTACATACTGGCTTATTCATATGTACAGAGCAATAGAAACATCTCGATACTTGCGTGACAACATGAAGAAAGTGATAGCACATGTAAGTGAACGAAACACGTTCTTTGCTCACTTGGCTAAGAAGAGTGTTTAAAGTCAAGCAGATTGTTTAAAAAGGTAAAGGCAGCAGAAAATTTATCACTTCTACTTTAAACTTCGATGCGGCAAACTATACAGAATTAATTTATTGGAATATTCCAAATTATCATCTTCACTATTTTCTCAAAAAACAATGAAGAAATACATTACTTTGTTCGGTCTGGTGATATTTCAGAATGGAATGATAAAAAAAATTTCCCTGCCTCATGCAAGCTGTCAAGCGGTGCGTCAAATTGGTAGCGGAATCATCGCTTAAAGCATGCGGGTACCAATCAAGAGATGGATTGATCAGGACCCCACTGAAATCAGTGTCCATGATACCATCCATTATCACCAAATCACAGTACAATGTTGCGTCTAAAAGTCAGAATTAAACAGATGAAATAACAAATTATGCACTTAATTAATGTAAATAGCAAACGCCCTCATTGGTTAAATGAAGGGCAGGGTGTGGGTGGAATTCGAAGTGCAGCCACATTCCCATGGTGAGCTCTGGGTTATTTAAATATTATCAAAAATCTAAAAAGCAAAGAGTTGCACAATTTATATACAAATGTTAACATTGGAACTTATACTGACCTCAGATGATTATTTTCTTAATTGATCAAAATCACTCAAAATTGAATATTTCTCAATTTTTATTGAGCTTGCGCGATCGGAAGATATTTTTAAATGAAATTCTTTATTACTATTGCTATTAAACAGTACAATCTGCAAATATTTTCAATATAGCGATAAAAATATCTATACGTAATTTTTTTTTTTATTAGTCTGAAAATTTCGGAAATTTTTAATTTCTCTGAATTTCTAGGCAGTTTGCGCGATCGGAAGATTAAGTCCAATTTAAAGAATATTTTTTTTTGTTTATCTTGTATTGACCAATCGCAAATTTACCGCACTATAGCGACTCGTAAATATGAACTTGACTTTTTTCGGGCCACCCTAACACTTATATCTTTCATCCCAATAAAATTTTAAAATCATATACATTTTAAGATATCCAATGTTGAACATGATATTTTTTGTCATCTTTTCCAGTTTTAAGAGTCCTGAGTCGCCTTAACACTTATGCTTTTAGAGCATATATGAGACGTTCAGAAGCAAACCGAACTAACAATTGAAAATGTTCAGTATAAACAAAGTTATGAATCTATAAAGAACTGTATTATTGTTTCAGCATATTTTGATTAAGCTGATTAATTGTCTTATAATCAAGTGTACCTTTTAAGCACTCTATAGATATACTGAAAAATTTCCATGTTCCTCTAATAAAAAAAAATAATAATAACACTTTGTATGGATTGCTACATTGCCAACTCCAAAGTATTGAAAAAAATACTGAATGGTTTACATAAAGTTAATTTTATTAAACAAACACTCGCAGAACAAAACTTTTGTGCATGAAAAGTAAACCAGTATTATAGCAAGTAATAAAATTGATATCCTGTGTTTTCGAAAAAGTGTAGAAATTATGTTATAAAATGCAAATTACTCTATTCTGGCTAAATCATTCAGTCGTCATTACTGGAAGGTTCAGCTTACGGGATACATCTTACAGCCTTTAAGTCTTTATTAAACTGGTGATGAACAGGAGGTATATACTTAAAGAGGTCCTTCATATCCTTCTCTTTTTCTATGGTAATCGGTATTGAAGTGGGATATAGAATATCTCGTGGAATATTAGCGAGACTTTCTAAAGGACGTTCTTTTCTATTTCTTTTCTTTATGCTTATTTTTCCAAATGGCATATAAGGTGAGAAATTAATTTAATATTTGATAGCAAAGAATGCGGCTTTCTCAAGCCTGATTCAACTCATTTTCAACCAGCTAAATGGTTCACCGTCGACATCGTATTTCCTGTTGGTTATAGATTTTTCTGGGGTTTCCGTTGAGTAGAAGACTTCATGCTTCATTTCTCTGAGAAAAATTATGTTTAATTTTCAGCAGTTAAGGTAAATGTGTCCTACCACAAAGATCTTTAAGTCAATAGTTTCAGTGCTACCACTCTGAGTTCTAGGTATTTAATAAGACATATTGCAATTTTTATGTTGCGCTTTTGGCCGCACATGAGTCTGAGTACATGACGATATGATTGGCATAACCTGTCAGGTATTTTATAATACAAGAGCTAATTTCCTGCAAAACTTTCGAACCTTCTGTTTTCTGCCATACGTATATGTAAGTTTTTTTTTTGTTGTTGTTGTTAGTACAAACGTAATTACATACATGTAGTACAAACGTTAGTACATACATGTTTAGTTTGTAGTACGCTACAGACGTTGAGTGTTTTGGAAACCTTCGCACACTTGACAGGTGCCTTTAATCGGCGGTTTAAAAGGCAGATTAAACTTAGTAAAAATACACGGTTCTACATTTTTTCTTTAACCAGAGTGTTTTGCTTTTCACCACACCACAATACATATAAACCGTACAAATTTTTTAAAGTAAGGTCAGAGTTCAAATATTTTCTTTGAGAGCTGTGTGACCTCGTGAAGTGGTTAAATTAAGCAGGAATTAATTTTATATGATTTACAATATTTGATACGTCAACTTTATTTCTTGGGGTGGCTTTCTCCTTCTATCAGCAATTCAGCTTATGTCATTCTTAATGCTACAACTATGAATTCACCCATCAGACACTTGAAAATTTTGCCTAAAGTATGTTTTCTAAACATGAACATCATCTTTCTAACTCTGAGAAAAAACAAAAAATTGACTTCTTGGGGGGTTTAAAGTGATTAGTAGGCCAACGTCTCTTAATACGTCTTTATTTGATACAACCATTGAGAAACATGTTTTGCTTACTCTGAATAGTTAAACCATAAAATGATTTAAAAAGTGTTTCTGCTTCATATGTTGATATTTTTCATTGCATTTTCTTGCACACTTGCACTGGTTATTGCTAAACATTTTTTCAACGATCGTATGGCCTGATCGAATGTTATACACTTTACCAAAAAGTCTTTTTTACTTCTAACGTGCCCACTCCCCACTATCAGGGTTTCTTTTAAGTTCACGGCCTCTTATAGGCACAGAAAAAGATCTAGCCTGAATATCTGAAAGAACAAAGATACTGCTTTTCTCAACTAAAACATCATTTTTATTCAGTTGTTGAACCTTATTAAAGCCTAAACTATTTAATCTGTTAAGATTTTGAACTAATTGGAAATTAGGATTATTTGTACGTTACAGATTTAAATCTGAACCTGGAAAGTAGTCTGGATCAGAGTCCGTGTTGTCGCCTGAAATGTCCCTATCATTAATATGTACACTCATTTGAGACTATTTCTTGATTTAAATAAGAACGCAAATATCATAAGCAAACACTATAAAATCAGTTGCAAAGTCAGTTTAACTATAACAATAAACAGTAGTGCTATAAATTTCAGCAGTCTTGGAGACAATTGGAACCTGGAGACACACATTGTCCACATTGACACAATCACATTGTCCATTGAAACATCTGGTAAAACGTTCATTTGCCAGATCAAATAGCTCATTCTACGGCAAACCATTGAACAGTGGAATTAGTCGGCGTAGCAACAGAATAGTATTCACTGATGCAACCCAACAATGCTATTACCTGCATTTCTAAAAATAAGTTAGATATTGCACGCCAAACGTACAAATGAGATGCGTTCGTACTATAACTTGTTTTATAAATACTTTTTGTAGTGAATTTGTATTTTAATGCGCTTCATAAGTGCATGTTTATTTCATTCTGTTCGAAAGGCTGTAACATCTTTAAAATGAACTTGAAATATTTTTTCCCATTGGCCGCAATGAAACGGAAAATTTTTGACTGTCCCTGTAATAAAACTATACATTCGATTTTCATAAAATTTCAAATGTCTCGATAAAATTTTCCAACAATTATATATTTAAAATTTCAGAGCATCCGGCTGGGTAGTTTTTGCCCAGTTATATGCGGACGGACAGACAGACGGACCAAACGACGACGATGGGTGCTACGTATTTATATAATTTTGAACGCAGCTAAAAATGAAATCGGATTCAATTAAGAAGTCGAATTGACTTCTTCAATTAAGAAGTCGGATTGACTTTTGAACGCCTCATATATTCATAATCAATTAGATAATTTTCAGTAAATCAAGATCATTTAAAGTTTAAATTTATTTAAAGCATTGCCCTGTAAAAGTTTTGTTGTTATTTTATGAAATAATAACTTTAAAAAATGACAAAAATATTTTCAAAAACAAACAAACGTTTAATTGAAACAAACAGAAAATTATATTTCTAAAAATTTCAATTATTATGTTCTGGGGAAGAAAGAATTTTTGTAAATGATAGAAAGATTTAGCAAAATATTTTCAAATTTAAAACGAACAACTGTCAATGATGAATAACATAAATAAAGAGGAAGAGTGTTGTTCGTTTGATTTTGGTATATTTACTTTTTCTGTATTGTTATCTTATTATAAGTGAAATTTTCTTATTTTTTATATTTATGTTTTTAGCTGTTCTTAATTCATACATATATTGTAATTAAAATTTATGAGCGATTTCAAGTACATAAATATATAGCTGTAAAAAATGCACTTAAGAAAATAATTAATAAATTTAGAACTTAACATATTTATGCAAAGTTTTCATAAATTATAGAAGTCACTTAAAGTAATTTATAAAAATCACCAAGTAGAAACCTATAACACAAACCAAAATGATGAAATAATTAAATAAATAAAAATAAAATGAATAAATAAAATATAATATATTTTTTAAATCTATACTGTGTTTTAGTTGACCAAATAGCAGTTTTGTTTTAGTTTGTATCTTTATCGGATTAACAAGGAATGGTATCAAAATACCATTTCTACATAGAAATATAGTAAGAGAAAATTATCTAAGAATTAAATTCTGTTCAGAAGAACAGAATACAGTTGTTTGTAGAGAATTTTATTATTACTTATGCTATAATATTTATTTGTAATACTTATATTGAGGAATGTTATAAAAGTTGGACAGCGAATTTTGAAAATATCAGTAACAGCATGTGTATACTTTTTTAAATTTAACTTTTTCATTTATTTAATTTTTTACAATCTATTTACTGGAACAAAATTTTTTCATTTCATTGAAATGAAACAATTACTAAATTTGATTCAAAATGTTTTTAAAAATTGTAACAAAATTCAGCAAGAAAGTAAAATCATTTGCCAATAATACATTTTGAGACAGTTTCCAAAATATTAAAAATACCGTAACAAAATTTCGTCGTTTAATAAAATAAATGAAGACATATGAGTAAAAAAAAAAATAAAAATGCATAGCACATATGAAAACATAATTTTAGCAAATAACTTCTGTAGGCGGAAAAATATCTGAATTACTTTCTGCAGCCCTGTTTATTAATTATAGATTTGTGTGATGTGTAACCCCTAAAATAAGGCAGAGTGGGGGCCGGATTCAGAAATGCAGATTTTTTAAAAATCCGAATTTCTGAAAGAATATCAAACGTATTTTAGATATTCTTAATGGTGCCTTTATTCATACTTTAATTCATAGGCAAACGATATTCACGAGAGATTCCGGCCATATTTTAGCAATTTTTATTTGGATAAAGAATATTGATTTAGGAAAAACAGTGTGGTTTCTCTGAAACAGATATTAATTTCCCTATCAAATTAATGAGTTTTGCAATGACATATTTTCATTTTCTGGCTGATCGTCCTCGTCCCTGTTAGATGTTAAAAAGACAGAGATATTAAAATCAAGATATTTAGCACTGCGTCAGCGATCTTGCAGTCCCTTACTCCATGGCGTTCGATCTCGAAATCCAAGTACACAATTGCAATTTTTCTTTATCTCGAGAGTGTAAAAAAACTAGAGTAGGAGAAAAGTTCACACTGATGCCGGATATTTGAATGTCGGATTTTGAAGTTGCATTGTATATACTACATAGCATGCAAAACATTTTGCTCAATTATTAAACGGATAACACTGTCGAAAATTCTACTTCACCATTATACAAGCAAAAATTTGCTTGCATTCTTTTGTGCAGCAGTGCATATTATCTATAGCATATATAAAAACAAAGTAATATTTTAAAATGTGTTGCATTTAAAACCCATTAAATAGTTGATAACGCACTTTCATCACTTATAGTTCAATATGTGTGAAATACTATAACATCGTTAAAATACACTGACATTTTACCCAATATACCCTAATGAAACGGCCTTCTGTTAAATGCCGCTGTAAACGAACAACAAATACTAAACATTTCATATTCAAAACAAAAAATGAAATGATACACCTCAGTAATACATATATTACATGGAAATCCGAGTATATTTACTCCAGCTAGATCACAGTCAGACGGCCTCACAAACCCACCAACTCTTTCAAATACTTTAACGCATATCGTACCAAGCATTGAAAACATTTATATATTTTTTTGTATAAAATCTTAAATATATGTTTCTCTAAGCCTCTGTAAACACATAAAATCAAAAAAACTAATCTTCAAACTTTTATTAGGTTTGATTGGTACAGACCGTCCTAAAAATAAGACAATGTTACAATCCACTGCTATTTATTTTTACTTAGGTGGAATGGGATAACGAATTTCAGGCATAGTACAATGTTACATTTTGTACAGATCGTTGTTAGTTTTGTTGCACAATGCACAGGCATTTAGCTAGTATCTTTTTTATTGGTTTTCTTGGTCTTTTACAGTAACATGTTTATTTTTTAGTTTTAGAAAAACTTGATATACCTGTTGAACACCCGATTTTCTGCAAGAATGTATAGAATGTTCCATATAGATAGCTGTTATATATCTTCGAAAATCAAGCACAGTCAGAATATAACCCAAATTAGCTGATTAACTTCCATGAAGTAACTAATGCTGTTTCAAATGCATTAATAAATAAAGGCCAGTACCATTTTTTTTAGTTGAATCGTGGTAAACTAAGCTGCTGTGGATTCGAAATTTTCGCTTTTGGCAATCACATCATCTTCTTCATTGCTATAAGTACTAAAATAAACAAGTTACACTTTCCGTCGGACCACTGTCTCGCACGCGACGTTCATCTGTCAGACAAATTGTTAGGTACCTGCTTTAGTTCTAGAGAAGCAATATTTGAAATGAAACAAAGAAATAAAGGTCTGCTTACATTTCTTAACTGATGTTCTTACATGACATTTCTAACAAGATATGTAGAGTAGATTGACCATCGTCCTATATTCAGGACAGTCGAAAATGCAAGGAAAAATTTTCTCCTAGTTATTCGTTTAGTGAGAATGTTTTATTTGCTCGTATAAAAGTACCTCATTTATTACTTCAATGAATTTAGATGAGAGATTTTCTTGGAGCTAAAAACTTAAAAGAAACTTGTATGTTGAAAAAATAATAAAAAAAATCCCCAAAAATCGTCATTTTTCAAATTAATTGCGCAGTGACAGCAACAAAAAATATTGACACTCAAGACACAATCTTAATGCCCAGATGTTTTATTTTACTTTTCCTGCTTTAAATAGAAGAGGCGGGAAAAGAGTTTCTATCACGCGTTCGTCACGTGGTATGGTGGCCCTTGCAGCTTGAGATGACTTAGTTTTCGCCTTTATTTTGTTTAGTTCTGGTAGTAGTTTGAAATGAGGGCAGTTTTAAAATTTTTCAGTGACTGTCAAGATTTTTCTTGATGGCACTGTAAAATATCCAACATCAACTTAAACTTGCGATAATTAAAAATATCTCATTAAATCACTGAATAATATAGCGTCGCTAATTTTAATTAAGATATTAGAAAAAAAATTATGTAGAGTCCGCTGTCCTATTTTTAGGTCGATAGAGAAATAAGGGTTAAGAAAGTATTTTTTAAATTAATTGATGTTAAGTCAAAAATTATTAAATAATGATTGTACAACTAGTCTCAATAATCAAAGCAGCGATTCTTATTGCGATATCTATTGTTTTTTAAACTGTCTCGTTTTGTAAATTATTTCCATATTCATGGATTTTTTATTTTTTTTTTTGTACGTGGTATTTAGATACACAATACAAATATGCGGTATTTCTAGTGAAATTAAAAATGTTAGGATCTATTTTCATATGACGTCGTATGAAAAACATAATTGTATACGTGTATAAAGAAAATTTATGAAGTATAAGGGTACTTTAGTTTTTAGGTAGATTTCGTATGAAATACTACCTATTGGCGTCGTTCCTATGTTGGAATTTCTGAAAAAATTTTGAAGATCTACACCGATCATGACCCCTAGAGCCCAAAACCACCCTCAGTAAAAAACTTTATCTATCTATCTAACTATCTATGTGTGTATCTATCTATATATATCACTTTCTTCTGGACACGATAACTTCCGCAATTCTGCACCAATCTCTTCCAAACTGATACATAAAATCAAGGGGCATAAAATCTCGGTCAAGTTCGTTAATGGGCAAAATCGGACCAAGGGGATGGAAATAGGGAGGGGTTTTGTAAAAACCGAAAAAAAACCATAACTTCTTAAATTTTGTACATATCGAATCAGTTTAAAGTTTTTATTACTTCTAAAAATAGGGCCAAAAATTTATGTATCCCAGATTTTTGATAAAGTTAAATATGGGCTGAAGGGGTGCAAAAAATAGGGTTTTGGGGAGAAAAAAATCCATAACTTCGTCAATTCTCAAGATATCAAATCCAATTAATTTTATCATGAATTTCCTTAACATTATCTACAACTTTTATATTCACAAGTTTTTGATAGGACCAATTCGTACGGCTAAAAAAATTAAAAACGAAAACAAAAAGGGCGTTTGAAGAAGAAAAAAATTCATAACTCCGTCAATTCAAAAGATATAAAACCCCCATGAATTTATCATATATCTTCTTAATATTGTCTACAACATCTATATAGAGAAGTTTTGGATAGGACCAATTCTTACAGCAAAAACAAATTAAAAATACATAGCGGTTGAAGAAAAAAATCATCTTAGTAAGGGTGTATTCAAATCCAAACTGCTTATTTTCTGACTCATTTTACAATTCATTTTTACTCTCAAAGGCTTCCAATTGGTACCTTTTCTTACTCAGAAACTATATAATGTACCGTAAGGGTAAATTTTTTGATAGAGGCAGAATATATTTTAAAACATGCTTTCAAAGTGGGCCTTTTGAACCGAATTTTCCGAAGCGGATTATGTTAGAAAAATCATTGTATTAAGGAGTATTCAAATCTAAACAGCTTATTTTCTGACTCATTTTTAAATTCATTTTTGCTCTCAAACGCATCCAATTGGTAGATTCGCTTATTCAGAAACTATATAATGTACCGTAATGATCGGTTTTTTGACACAGGCAGAATATATTTCAAAAAATGATGTCAAAGTGAGCATTTTGAACGGAATTTCCCGAAGCGATTGTGTTAGAAACGAAACATATTGTCTTACTGAGAAAATAATTGTTTATATATTAAGTTTTAATTAATTGAACGAAAAATAAAAACACAGGTCGCTTATAAATCTCTTCAAAAATTACGTCAACATGTTTCATGTTTTTCCTATTAAAAATTAATCTGGAGTTATGCCAGATAATTTCGAGTTGTTGAGCATGGAAAAGTATTTTTTTGAATACCGCCCTAACATGATTCTGACAAAACCAGTTAATATATAAAAATGAAATAAAAACTCGCCAAAAGCGGCCAGATAAAATTGTTAAAGTGGGTTTATCTCTAATCATGATTTGGTTTTTGTTTGTGAAATTAGTATACTTAACTTCGAAATCTACCTCCACCGGTAGGCCGGGCCGGCAGGGATTTTTTTTAATTAGGTAGAAAAATAGTTATAGGAATCGCTCATGTTTCCTGTTGTAACGATATATCTGCTCATAAATTTCTACTGTACTCACATTCCAAAAGAAGAGCATTAAGAATAATTCTGTCAAAAAAAAAAAAAAAAAAAACTGTAAAGTTGCTAAAGTTTTTCTAAGAAACTGTGATTCCTAGAGCATTTTATGTAATGGCAACAACAAAAAGTCATGCAGCAGATACACTTTTGCACCAAAAATCAAAATATCTGTAAGGTTACTAAGATTTTTTTAGGAACCTGGGATACCTAGAACTTTTGATGTAACTGCAACCAGGATTACAGATGAAATTTTAGTAAGATTACTGTAATTTTAGCAGATTCATTTGTAAAGCTAAACATTTCTGTAGCTTTACAAAAACTAGTTTTGTAGATTTTCAGCTTTTTTTTACAGTTACAGATGAAAGTTTAGTAAGCATGTAACTTTAAATCTGTAGGACTACATTTATTTTTCAGTGAATGACCCATCAACGAGTAATGTTATCGAACGAATATTGTAACGGAATTTGAGATTTTAAACGTATTTTAACATATAAGAAAAACAACTTAAAAATTTTTTATAATAAAAGGTTTTATGAGGTACTTGTTCTCTGCCATGCCATTTAAAAACACATTTATTATAAAGTTAAATGTGCAAAGACCACTTTCAAAACAGTATATGTTTTTTTTTTTAATTATTATTCGTATTTATTATAATATATATTTCTTTAATATTAAACAAAACCTCTGTTTCGCGAAAATAACGCATAAAAATTTTAATAACATCAATAATAAAAAAGCAATTTAACAAATTACAACGACCATTTGTAAAATGATTTTTTCAAAGACTAAAATTTAAGACATAAAAAATCACACAGAGTTGATCATACATTACGTACGCCATGAATAAAACATTAATAATGTTATTACACGTAAAAATTCCAAGCGACAAAAATCGCCTGCGACTCGTCAGATTTCCTGAAACTTACGTATTATCCACCTGAAACTTACGTATTATCCAAGCATTAGATTGGCTGTTCGGAAAAAGGCTTTTCCATCGTCAGATTTCCATGAAATCTGACGACCCATTTTAATTGAAATTTAATTCTTAAACTTCTAAACATTCTACAATATTACATTTTACAACGTCGTATAGAAAAAAAAAATGTATGTTTAAATGTAATTAATTTGAAAGCTGTATCTCAATTTGTTTCTGAGAATTTTTTTTTGTATTTTTTATTACTTTTTTCTCATAGTGGCAACAGAAGTATCCATCTCTGTTGAAAGTAAAGGGAAATTCTTTTTAAAACAACATAACTTTGTTTTAATAAAGACAGAATATACAAAAAATATCCTGAAAAGAAAAAAAAAGCAATTTAACAAATTACAATGATCATTTGGAAAATGATTTTTTCAAAGACTAAAATTTAAGACATAAAAAATCGCACGGAATTGATCATACATTACGTACTCCATGAATTAAACATCAATAGTGTTATTACACGTAAAAATTGCAAACGACACAAATCGCCTGCGACTTGCACGTATTAGCCACCTGAAACTCACGTATTATCCAAGCACTTCATTGGCTGTTCGAGAAAAGGCTTTTCCATCGTCAAATTTCCAAGAAATCTGACGGCCCATTTTAAATGAAATTTCATTCTTAAACTTCTAAATATCAGACAATATTACTTTTTACACCGTCGTTTAAAGAAAAAAGATGCACTGTTACATGTAATTTGTTTGACAGCTGTATCTCAATTTCTTTCTGAGTTATTATTTTTTTGTAGTTTTTATTACTTTTTTGTCATAGTGGCAACAGAAGTATCCATCTCTGTTGAAAGTAAAGGGAAATACAGATTACGGTATAGACCAGTCAGAAAACGAACAAAATGCGGAATCAACCAATAAAACGCCTCAGATATGTTTTTGATTCCCTACCCTGACAGAGAACAATAACCATTTTTCCAAAATGTTATAAAGGTAAAAAAACACGTGTAAAGTGCGCTAACGACCTGAAACACAATGAATAGGACAACAGTTGTGTCCTATAATTTTCTGGATGTCATGTTGAACATTTGTTATTGGAAGAACAAATAAATGGAGTGTATTGTTAAAGGTATACATAAATATTATAAAGACATACATACAATAAATCCAACTGGGGTGAAAAATTAGCCTGAACCAGTAATCAATCCAGGGACCACAGTATACAAGACTGCTGCTCTAATCACTGAGCTATTCCGGCCGATACCTGGGTCTGCAATTTCTCACTAATAAACCATGTTGGGTGAGTCACCAGCCATCCGTACGACAGCCTTAGATGACCGGACAACGGTGAATAGATTTACTATTGCATCGATCTACACCGCCCTGTACATGCTATTTTTTAACTAATTTTTTGGGCTTCTAAAAAAAAAAAAAAAAGCGACTACTTTATAGCCCTTTCTTGCAAACCGCATTCCATTATCATAATTTCTTCTTTTTTTATGAGTTTTTAAAGTTGTAACGAACTTTTGGTTCACCCGTATACTTATTTGAAAGATATTTTTACAGTATTTGCAGAATGTTGTGCTTTGTAAATGCTGTTTTATTAACAAAAAAATTAGTCAGAACGTTTCGGTTGATTAATTGATCTGAGTGATTTAAACAGCTTTATTTTAAAATAAGATTAAATAAAAATGAAGTAATTACATTATCTGCAAGTTGTTACGAGGAGGTTTCGATTTCTAATCGGGAAATTAATTTTATCCTTGCTCTTCGCATTAATAAACTTCCAAAGATATGCTTGGATATATTACATTGTGATTGGGATTATCGTTCATCATCGTGATAAGGAATTATAACTTCGAAGCGTGAATTAATTAATTAATTTCATGATTAAATGATTTATTTTTTCAAGTTATATTTGTACGTGATGAGATGTTGTCCTTAACTAAGTTTACCGAAAAGGGATTTTGTAAATATTATTTTGTTTTCTTTCATCAGGATTCAAGATATTTTTTAATTATCTTTTCTGCTGGATTCAAATACAGCATTTTAAAAATAAATCTTTGAAGCATCTTTGAAAATAAAAATAGAAATACTAAAAATACTTTATAAAGAAAATTTATAAAGAAATTAAAATATATTAAAGCACTAGCTGACCAGCCTGGCGTTGCCTGTGCTTTTGAAATTATTCTCAAATGAACCTGAATTTTGAATGCGGTCCGTATAGACGGGTGTAGGGATGGTGCAATATACCAGCGCCCGAATCTTTAGGAAGCCCTGCTTCGTTCCTGTTTTTTCGACAAAAGTTTAAATTGAAATAGCTGATAAATAATAAAATTCAAACGTCAGAATTTGCTAGAATGTCTTTACGTGTCAAGATCATTGTCCGTACTCCTGTGAATGTATCAAATATTTGAAATTTCATTTGATATCAAAAAATTTTTGAAGTGATGTGCCCATTTTAATGATGCTTTTACTAATTTGAAACGAGTAAAGTCATAGGCTAAGCTTTCGAATTTTATTTGTTTCATACTTTAAACATTTTTATTCAAACTTCATTGATTTCATTGATCAATTAAAATTTATTTATGTTTTCAATATTTTAAATTTAAATTTAATATCTTTTGATGGAAAACTGTTATAAATGCATCATATGCTGTAATAGTGTAAAAGAAATGCTGACTGTGTGAAAAATCGTTTACCAAAACTGATTTTTAGCTTTAAATATTTTAAAAGAAATATAATAAATTTGTAAGAAAATACTACAATATAGAAAAAGGTACTATCGAGCAAATGTATTTTCTAATAGAGTAAAGCAAATGATTGTATAACGTATTGGGAAAATGGAGAACGTTTGGAATTTCAAATATGGATTGCAATAACGGTTATTGGTGATCATTTTGTGCACATAGAAGAAAATAAAAATAATTAAAAGCTTTACCAATAACTCTTGAAGACATAAATTCCCCGTCAACCTAGTAAAATCTCATTCCTAGATCAGATTCGTCTACTGTTAAGCATAACATACCAGAAAGAGAAAAGTGTAGTTCGATCATAAGTTTCAAAAATCTTGTTAAATTAAGTAAAAGAAAAAAAAAAACAGGAAACATTTTAAAAACAGATTATCTTCAAATTCAATCTCTTATTTTTTTTTAAAGAAAAGAAAAGAAATTATATTTTTAAAAATTCCGGAAATAAACATCACCCAAATATCCCGCAAGATATGACAACTCTCAATTAAAACGACATCTTTAGTCAAGGTTTGATCACTTTGACGCCTCCCGATCACAATTAAAACCCTCTAAGAATTTAATAGACCGCCTTTAAATATGAAATGCTTGGTGTCCACAAGACTGAATTCACAAGTATTTTAAATGAATTCGCCAAAAAACAGATTGCACTATTCAAGCATTGACAAACGAAAACACACCATTGTGAAACGTAATTGAGCCGTGGGAGATATAATCACGAAAATAGGAATGACTTAACAATGCGCTGAATATACAGTGTCTTAGTGCAACGTTTCCGAACTTCTACGAGGTGTAGAGTGCACAATCCTGCCATAGAATCATGTAGGAATATCGGAAAACCTTACCTGACGCGTTGACGTGCACAAAAACATGAGAAATAAAAATGAATAACTAAGAAGTGAATATTAGGTTTAATAATAAATTTAAACGAATTCCCATGATAAATATTAAATATTCATGAACAAAAGTAACATGTTTCAAAAATAACGTTCGAAGTTTCGCCAGAGAATTTGAATGCAGGCCTTACTTCTTCGGCACATGGAATTCTGATTATGCTGGATTATTCCAGGCATGTATCAGATTTTATTCGTTTAGGCTGTTGTTCGTGCAATCAGCTCATCGCCGCTCTCAACATTGGTGTCATAAACCAGTTTCTTTATTAACCCCCATAAAAAGAAAACAAGACATGATAGGTCCGGAGATCGATGAGACCAAGATACCATACCACCAATTACGATACAATGTTGACCAAATTTCACTTGTAGGTGGTTATGCATGTTACGCTGACATGGGCAGAGATCCTATCTTGTTGGAACCATATTGTCTGTCACATCGATGCAGATAATTTTTAATTATCCAAAAGTTGTGCCAAAACTGACTGCAAAAATATCAAGTATTCACTACATCTTAGACGAAAATGTAACAGGTAAGGTCCTATGAGGTGATCCCCCACAATGCCCGACCAAACATTAACCGAAAACCGAATCTGCGCAGCACGACATCTTGTTGCAAGTGAGTTTACCACCGCCAAGAAATGTGTGTTATATGGGTTGATTATTTCTCCCACTGTGTAGGAAGCCTCATCGGTGAACAAAATATTAGCAGGGTAACGGGTATCTGTAGCAAATTTTCAAGATACCATTGTGCAAAATAAGTACCAAATGTATCTGTATAATCATCCGGTCGAAGTCATGGAACACACTGCACGTAATATGTATACATTTCGTTGTCTCTAAGAATCCACCAGATGCTGGAACGGGAAATTCCGAGTTCGTGCGTTAGACTTCCCGTACTCAAACGTTAAGTCTTCTGCACCTGGTTTAGCAGATACTATTCGACAAACGAATTTCGTTCTGATCGTTTCCGATTCATTCTCTTTGATTCATTTCACAAGTTTTCACAAGGTTTTGTTTTAATATATATTTGAGTGATTATTTGAATTATAGAAGCTTTTAACTGGTATAATTAACTACTGCACGAATAATTGCTTTGTAATTTTTTATAGTAGTTTAATATATACTTATATAACAGACATATATTTTAAATTATAGATATTGTACATTATAGACATATATTTTCAAAACATACAACGTATTTCTAAGTAACTGACCAGAATATAAGTTCAATAATCGAATAATGCTACTCCTCTAACCAGTGCTTGACAATGATTACCAAGATTAGGTAAACAGCGCTTTGTTCGGATCACATATTATATATAAAAATTATCCATAAAGTCATTCCAGAGAACCAAACCATAGTAATGTAAAATATTGTATACGATATACTATATAAGATTAAACAAAACAAGGTTATACAATTGTGCGTGATCTTTACGTAAATGTAGGTTAAAAGCACAGCCACGTGTATCTCTTGCGGTATTTTTTATACAATTAGAAAATCATTTCTATATGAAGGTATATATATTTTTACATATTCCATACGGTAGTATACCATGTATAGATATACATATTGAACAGATAAATAAAAAATGAAAAGTTAATTTCTACTTTATATTTGTAAAACTTTTTCTTTTTCATAAATTTTGTAAATTAAAACTGAAGAAATATAATAGTTTCAAATAATAACAGATAAAAATGCCTTATAAACTTGAAATTCTGTCCTTTTTTATTTAATGTAAAAAAAATTGCAAAAGAATACAAAGTGTTAGAGACTCTCATACGATGTTATCAGAAAGATGTATTATGTTTCAGAAAATTAATTTACTACTCTGTTATCACTGAAATACTTCAATACCGTGTTCTAGAAAAGGCAGAATACGTTATACTTAATCTAACAGATTATATTTATGCTTAGACTCTTTTCCAAAGTTACTTAACTTCCTGATTCAGGAGACTTTTTCTTTTTAAAATAATAATCAAGATATTGAAGGTAATATGCGTTAAAGCTAATGATGTCATTGTCAAACTACCTTATCATAAACTTATTTTGTAAAGCTTAATTCCATTTTCTTTTCTTTCAAAATCTTAGTAAAAGATATGTAAAGGATATTTATATAATTAATAAAGAAGTATGTAGCTTTGGATGTGAAACATTGTTCCTTTATGACTTAAGAAAGGACGATAAAATGTTGACCGATCATATAGATATCCATTTTATGTGTATGATTCTGATAAAGTTTAAACGTGCTTCACATGTCAAAACAGACAAACTATGAAATGTTTTATACAAATGTGTCAAAATTTCTAAAATTTATTCAGTACATTATATATTATCATTTTATCAATTTATAATATTTTTAACATAATTCACATATATTCATGTAATTTTGAAGATGTCCTCGTCTTTTTTAACATTTTCCATAATAATTGAAAGTTCTGTAAATTTTTGTTTTGTTAGATGGTCTGGCTGTTTACACTGTAAAAAAACGACATTTTTACAGTGCAAAGTACTGTTCATCTCGCGCAGAAACTCTATCACAGTGATTGTGCTGTATCTTTCTTTGGTTTCCTGACTATATTAACATAGAAAATACAGTTGTTGCGTAAATTAACAGCACAATGTGCTGGCAATTTGGACGCCAGCAGTTTGTGCTGTAAAAAAAGTGTCCATATTTAATATTATCATTTTATAAATTTACAATATTTAATCATAATTCACATCTTTTTGAGCAATTGAGATTTTCGAAACTTTTTATTTATTTATTTTTTATAATAGTTGAAAATTGTTTAAATATCTGGCATGTCGGACAGTCTGTCTGTACATTTCGCTACCCTATAACTTTTGTAAAAATAATTCGTCCGCCAATAAAATTACATACGTCATCGAAGATTACTGTTTTATATTCTTATATAAAATGAATCGTTTAGCTTTTAAATTTCCTTTGCAGAGAAACATTATATGACTCGCATGACCTACATTACGTATCATAGGGTATAGTTTTCTTAAGCGCATTTTAGTGATGAACATTACTTCAAATATTATCAACCGGAAAACTGTGCGACATTTAAATTAAAATAACTCAAATAACAGTAATTAATCCCATTATGAACACCATTGTCGAAATTTGTCAATAGCTTATTTATGTTTATTATATAAGTTTATATGTTTGCCGTATGTCTTTCGGCTTATATGATTTTACTTCTGTGCTTCCGCTCTCTAACGTTTGTGGATATACTTAATATTTTATTTATTTTAACCTGAAAATTCCCGCACATATTATACGATTTGCCATACGAATTTACCATGCCATTAGGCGATAAATTGCAGCTGTACGGGTTTTAGAATTTACGGTAATTGTTCCTTAAATTGTGCTTTTTGCATTTTTTTTATTTGCTGCATTATATTATATAAAAGTATATTCAGGCTGTAGAAAATGTGAGTATATGAGCTATTTATGAATACAGTTTTGCCTTCACGCTTTTAATTTGACACAACATATTTTTTAAGAAATCCTTTTTATACAATTATTTTCAACCACTAGATATTTGCACAATCTATTTTTAGTTAATTAGGAAGCAAGACAGTTTCTTAAATCCTTTTTCTAACCAATATAATTTTCTTTTACATTAAAAAATATATATGTGCATGTAAGAGGGGGATATTCCGAAATAATATAAAGGAATAAAAATACAGAAAAATATTTGTCTATTACTTATCTCATGAAAGTTTATAAATATAGTACAACTAACATTGAGAAATATTTGTATCGTAATAACAGATTATAATATATTTAAAATTTGCAACAAAACTGAAGAAGAATAACAATACAGAAAAATAAACGACAGGGTTAATCCATTTCCAGTAGTACAGCGCTGGTTGATCGACCATTTTTAAAAAATCTGAAATTTTTTTTACGACAATCCTAACATGATGGAAGTTCAAAATGACTATTATTTTAATTTTATTAATTTTTGTTTGCCATGGGGACCATCTTTGTTTCATCGTCTGCAGCAATTTCCTCATATGAAGGGTTTGCGGAATTGTAAATCGTTTATTTCTACAATTCAAGTGCGGATTAAAGCAATTTGTATAGAATAAATTGGGCAAAAAATTTGGTAATATAGTAAATTCCGAAACTAACTGCTTACAGGTGAAATTTAAGCATAAAATTTCAGGTTTTCCAAAATTTTCCGGTTTACAAGAGGAAATGTTTCTAGCAAGGTAAACTGTCAACATGATATATTTTTTTTTTTACAAATAGGCCAAATTCCAGATCAGGGAATTACTTTCTCTTCGCTAAAAAAAAAAAAAAAAAAAAAAAAAAAAAAAAAAAAAAAAAAAAAAAAATTTTTCAAAAATATCAAAATCACACTCTTGAGGCTTTGATATCTCTGGTGGGGCACGATATAAAACTCTGAAGTTCTGATTTCTGAGAGTATTGTATGTTAGTTTTATGCACAAGAAATTTTAGAATGGAGATTTGACTAAGAGCTGAGATATGACAAGGGCAACATGTCAAATCAATTCTGCCAAACTATTGTTTTGTTGTAGTCACAGGTAAGTATTTATCTCAGAATGTTATTTAAATTTATTCTTTAGATTATCTTTAAACAATTGTAACAGTAAATAAAGCCTTTTGCTAAGCTTAACAATTAATTTAAAAAATAATTATGCCTAAGGCCTACATTTTGTATAGTTTCAGTAATTTTTGTTGTAATTTTAGTAACTGGGTCAATCCATTTCAAGTGGTCCAGCACTGGTTGCTCGACCATTTTTAAAAAATCTGAAATTTTTTGTACAACAACCCTAACATGATGGAAGTTCAAAATGACTATTATTTTAATTTTATTAATTTTTATTTGTGCATGGTGGCCATCTTTGTTTCATCGTCTGCAGCAATTTTCTCACAAGAAGGGTTTACGGAATTGTAAATAATTCATCGTTTATTTATCCAATTCAAATGCGGATTAACGCAATTTGTACAGAATTCATTGGGCTAAAAATATGGTAATGGAGTAGTTTCCTAAACTAACTGCTTATTGGTAAAATTTAAGGATAAAGTTTCCGTTTTTTTCCAAAATTTGTCTGTTTACAAGAGGAAAATTTTCCAGCAAGGAATACTGTCAACATGACATAATGTTTTTTACAAATAGGCCGTAAGTACTTGTACTCACACGCCGAGTTCCAGATCTGGGACTTGCTTTCTCTTCGCTAAAAAAAATCCCAAATTGTCAAAAATAGCACTTTTCAGGCTTTGATATGTCTGGTAGGGCACGAGATAAAAATCTGAAAATTTTCTTCATAAGAGTATTGTATGGTAGTGTTATGCACAAGAAATTATTTCAGGATGGAGATTTGACTACAAGCTGATATGGCAAGGGCAACATCTCAAAGCAATACTGCCAAACTATTGTTTCGTTCTAGTCACAGCTAAGTATTTATCTCAGAGTATCATTTAAATTTATTTTTTTAGATTATCTTTAAATAATAGTAACAGAAAATAAAGCCTTTTGCATATAATTTAAAAAATAATTATGCCTAAGGCCTACATTTTGTATGGTTTCAGTAATTTTTGTTGTAATTTTAGTAACTAAAAGAAAGCTCAGCACTTTTACATAAATATATATATATACAAGACCTGAGACAAAAACAGAATAGGGAAAGAGAAAAGTTGTTAATGTTGGCATATTTGTTAAGACATGATCAAACATGTCAAAACACATTCCTGCTTGTTGGTTTAAAAACCACAATTTTAATGCTGCTTGCCACACCCCGAAACTTGTTCCTACCATAAGTATGTTCCTGTAAATGAAACATTGTGCGATGTTACCATGCACCAGCCTCAAGTAATTTTCAGACAGTAAAGATACCCAAAGCCTTTTCAAAATTTATACTGGAGAAAAATCACATTTTTGCATAAGAAGTAAGCTAGGGAATATTAATGAATTGAGACTTGCACATAGTGATGTCAAAGTATATTTCTATGAGCCAGCAGGGCCAAGATCTTCAATCAAGTTATCAAAAGATGACAAGACTTGGTTCCTACAAATAAAATTTTGAGAAAGATCAAAATTGTGGTTTTTGAACCGACAAGCAAGAATGTGTTTTGACACGTTTGATCATGTCTCAACAAATATAACATTAACAGCTTTTCTCTTTCCCTATTCTGTTTTTGTCTCAGGTCTTGTATATATATATATATATATATATATATATACATGTAAAACTGCTGAGGTTTGTTTTAGTTACTAAAATTACAACAAAAATTACTGAAACCATACAAAATGTAGGCCTTATGCATAATTATTTTTTAAATTAATTGCAAAAGGCTTCATTTTATGTTACTATTAGTTAAAGATAATCTAAAAAATAAAATTAAATGATACTCTGAGATAAATACTTAGCTGTGACTAGAATTAAACAATAGTTTGGCAGTATTGTTTTGACATGTTGCCCTTGCCATATCGCAGCTCGTAGTCAAATCTCCATCCTGAAATTTCTTGTGCATAACACTACCATACAATACTCTTACAAAAAAAAAATCAAATTTTTATCTCGTGCCCCACCAGAGATATCAAAGCCTGAAAAGTGCGATTTTTGAAAATTTGGGATTTTTTTAGCGAAGAGAAAGCAAGTCCCAGATCTGGAACTCGGCGTGTGAATACAAGTACTTTCGGCCTATTTGTAATGAAAATTATGTCATGTTCACAGTATTCCTTGCTGGAAAATTTTCCTCTCGTAAACAGACAAATTTTGGAAAAAAAACGGAAATTTTATGCTTAAATTTTACCAATAAACAATTAGTTTCGGAAACTACTCCATTACCATATTTTTAGCCCAATGTATTCTGTACAAATTGCTTTAACTCTCATTTGAATTGGATAAATAAACGATGAATTATTTACAATTCCGTAAACCCTTCTTGTGAGAAAATTGCTGCAGACGATGAAACAAAGATGGCCGCCATGCAAAATCAAAAATTAATAAAATTAAAATAATAGTCATTTTGAACTTCCATCATGTTAGGGTTGTTGTACAAAAAATTTCAATTTTTTAAAAAATGGTCAAGCAACGAATTGATGATTTTCTGGACCACTTGAATTGGATTGACCTAACTAAAAGAAACCTCAGCATTTTTGCATAGAGAAAAAAAAATTACAAGACCTGAGACAAAAACGGAATAAACAAAGAGAAAAGCTGTTAATGTTGGCATACTTGTTGAGACATGATCAAATGTGTCAAAACATATTCCTACTTGTTGGTTTAAAAACCCAAATTTCAATGCTGCTTGCCAGTCCCTGAAATTTATTCCTACCATAAGTATCTTCATGTAAATGAAACATTATACAATGTTACCATGCATCAGCCTCATGTAATTTTCCGAAAGTAAAATATCCTAAGTCCTTTCAAAATTTATATTTCAGAAAAATGACATTTTTGCATAAGAAGTAAGCTAGAACTTATTAATGAAGTGAGACTTGTACATAGCGATTTCAAAGTTTATTTCTATGATCCAGAAGGGCAAAGATCTTCAATCAAGTTATCAAGTGATGACAAGACTTGGTTCCTACAAATAAAATTTTGAGAAAGATCAAAATTGTTGTTTTTAAACCAACTGGCAAGAATGTGTTTTACACGTTTGATCATGTCTCAACAAGTATGACAACATTAACAACTTTTCTCTTTCTCTATTCTGTTTTTATAAGGATATTTTTTTAAATGTAAAACTGCTGAGGTTTCTTTTAGTTACTAAAATTATTTACGACAAAAAATACTGAAACAATACAAAATGTATGGCCTTAGGCATATTTTTTTTTATTAATTGCTAAGCTTTGCAAAGGGCTTTATTTTCTGTTACTATTATTTAAAGATAATCAAAAACATAAATTTAAGTGACACTCTGAGATAAATACTTAACTGTGACGACAACAAAACACTAGTTTGGCAGTATTGTTTTGGGATGTTGCCCTTGCCATATCTCAGCTCGTAGTCAAATCTCCATCCCGAAATTTATTGTGCATAACACTACCATACAATACTGTCAGAAACCAGAACTTCAAATTTTTATCTCGTGCTCCACCAGCCTCAATAGTGCGTTTTTTGATATTTTTGGAAAATTTTGGGATTTTATTTAGCGAAGAGAAAGCGTGTCCCAGATCTGGAACTTAGCGTGTGAGTACAAGTACTTTCGGCCTATAAGTAAAAAAAAAAAAAAAAAATGTCATGTTCACAGTTTTCATTGCTATAAAATTTTCCTTTTGTAAACGGACAAATTTTGAAAAAAAAAAAAAAAAAAAAAAAAAAAAAAAAAACTGAAAATTTATGTTTAAAGTTCACCAATAAGCCTTTATTTTCGGAAACTACTCTATTATCAAATTTTTAGACCAATGTATTCTGTACAAATTGCTTTAATCCGTACTTGAATTTGAGAAATAAACAATGGGTTTTTTTACAATTCCGTAAACCCTTCTTGTGAGAAAATTGCTGCAGACGATGAAACAAATATGGCCGCCATACGCAAACAAAAATTAATAAAATTAAAATAATAGTCATTTTGAACTTCCAACATGTTAGGTTTGTTGTACAAAAATTTCAGATTTTTTAACAATGGTCAAGCAACGAATAAATGATTAACTGTACCACTTGGAATTGATTGACCCGTGAACAATAGTAAACAGAACTAAATAAATAAATATATATAAAAAAATGTTGTAATTAAAAATGCACACGTAAATAAGATTTTAAAACTCTTCCATTATTCTGAATTACAAATAAATTATTCATTATTAATGCAGTAGACATAAAAGATGAATTAACTTAGGAATAAATCGTGTGCAAGGAATTAATTGCAATCCGCACATGAAAGAGTTTTTACTTATTATTAGTCTTTATTTTGAGTAATTAATTTTATATTTCGATTATAGCTAATTTTCATGTTGATTGACAGTATTTTATAATTAAAGAATAGCTGCAGAATATTATATTTTTTCTTCAGATTATTATATTTCTTTTAATGATGAGAGTAATTCGTTATAAAAAAGAACTAGTGGCTGGGGGGCCACCATAATGCTTACCCATCATGGATATACATAATATAAAATGCGAAAATAAAATTTGTGATATATGTTAATCATTGTATAATGTTACTTTTAATCATAATTTAATTTACTTGGACTCCATTAAATATAATTAATATAATTCCTTAAGCTAATATTTTTTTTGTTGCATTAACACTAGAACGCCCGCTACCATTTTCCCCCTAGAACGCCCGCAGGAGTCGCTTCGACTCCTGTCTGTTTCAAAAGAGAAAAAATAAACGAAACGCATAGAAATGAATAGAAGAGTGTAAATATAATATTTATATTTGGATTTAAGATTCATATATATATTTTACAATTGAAAGAACAATATTTATATATGCATTTTTAAGAAATTGGAAAATATTTTCAAAGGAAAAGCAGTAGACTCCCTTAAATCCGCGACCCTAAAATCCGCGAACGCCTAAAATCCGCATGTTTTTTTTCAGATGTAAACAATGAAATTTACAGTTAAGTTGCAGGAACAAAATTCAAGATGGCGTCGAAATCAGCGGCTACCGCAATGTTTTTTTTACTAAATTTTTTGTTATTCTCTTTTGGTTATTACAGTTGATTTATTACTAAATAAATTTACATTACTTTTGATTTTGATATAAATTAGCATATCTATATGATGACATACCGATCTTACGATCGCTTTACCGATAGATGGCAGCATAGGACTTTAGGAATCGAATTGAATCGATTTCGTCAGTAGTAATTTAATATTTTTCTAATTATTTTAATAATTACTTAAGTTTAAACTAATAAATTATTTTAATATTTTACTTATTTTAATGTTTCACTTTATTGTAAGCATTCATTATAATTTCCCTTGCTTAACTACCAATCAAATTAATGTTTCAAAAATGTAATAAAATCAATGACCAGAAATCCGCAAAATTCTAAAATCCGCACAACCTCTGGTCCCAAGCTGTGCGGATTGGAGGGAGTCTACTGTACTCACAGAATCGTTTCGAATTTTCAATCTGAAATACAGTTTTTGCAAGTGTAGTCAGTTTTGGCCAAGCATTTTCCACAAACCATTTTCTTGCATGTTATGCAATAATTGAAAGTCATGTTGCCTTTACATAGTTTTACTTCGCATTTTCTTCTCTTTAGGGATTTTGTTTCAGATGATGTATCAGCGAGTCTTTTTCTTGTTGGTTTATTTTTAGCAGATGTATAATTTTGACGCAATTCATCTGCTAATAACTGAATAAATGCTTGTCTGCTTATTTTGTTTCTCCGGTAACTTCTTTATAAATGATCCAGGCATTTATTGCTGCTAAATCAAAGAGATTGTAAAAAGTATGCGCAGGCCATCTTCTGGAGGGCGCCTTCACTGAATATTTCCTAGCCATTTGATCAATAACGTCAACACCACACTTAGTTTCATTATAAAATCTAACAGTTTCTGGGGTTTTCTTTTCGTTGTTTTCAATATCAATGAATGTGTGGAGAGTGCTAAGAATAATAACATTTTTCTTTCTCTTTCTTTGATACACGGTTAGAGTAGTACTTCGTGTTTTAGAAATTTTGTTTCGTATAATTTATCGTTCGAATCTTTAAAAGTTTTTGGAATTTCTCTCCTAGTTTTTTTCATAGTGCCTACTAAACTAGTACCTTTCTTTTTCAGTTATTCAGCCAAACGCAGTGACGTGAAATAATTATCAACCGTGACGTTAATGCCTTTGTTTAGAAATGGCTGCATAAATCGCATAACTACATATTCTGATAAAGTTTTTTCTGAAGGCCGTTCTCCACATTTGCCTAAATAAGGGAACGCATTCAGTAAGTACTTTGTTCGAAGGTCTACTGCAAGCCAAAACTTTTGTCCGTATTTATCCGGTTTTGAAGGTAGGAATTGCGTGAAAGGACAACGCGTTTTGCTTGGAAATAATTGTTCATCTATTGTTATGTTTTCACCAGGCTTGAAACAGGCAATACAGTTTTCAGTGAATCTATTCCATATATCAGATATCATTCCAAATTTATCTGTTTTTAAGCGTATAGATGTGGTAGATTTCAAATCGAATCTCAAAAAGCGTAAAATTTCACAAAACCTATTTCTTCCCATAGTTTCAGTGCAAAAAATCAAACCCCATGAGTTTGACCACAAAGAATGAATATCAATAGCATTTGCACCAGATGCACCTCGGGCATTCAAAATTCCAATAAAGGCATACAGCTCGTCTAACGTAACTGTCCAGTTATCGGTTTCAAGAACACGTCTCGCCTCTGTTTCTGTGCATCTTTGTATTTGTTCCAGCATTTTTTTATCTAGAAATAACAGCCATGCACTCAAAACGCTTTCAGATTTCACGAATTTCTTAGCATAAATAGTTGGTCCAGTAGTCTGACATATGATATTTTGCTTCGGATATCTTCAAGGAATTTTCTTATTTGCACAAATTTTCCATTGTGTGCCATCTGGAGCGACATGAATTCCATCTCTGTCAGATGCAATAATTAGTGCATCTTCATTTGTATCGGAATCTGATGAAAAATTATTTCCAATACTAATTTCTTGAATTTCGTTTTCATTTTCTGATAACTCACCACCTTCAGATTCATTATCTGAAAGCTCTCGTAATAGAGCAGTTATTTCGTCCGGTGTTAGAAATTTTTTCCGTGACATTATGTTTTATTTTTAATAAAAAGGAAGAACGGGGTTGCTTAGCTATGATGAAACACAAGACTGATAAAAATTCAAACAAAAATTCAATTCGAATGATACAAAGAATTTCGCAAGCAGTACGTAATCATTTCAGCAGGTGCATGGAACTAACCATTTTTCTCAGCAAAAGGGGTGTAGAGAAAAGAGGAGCAAAAACATTTACTTTCCTGATAACAGATAAAAATATTATGAATCCCAAGGTCATGTTACGCAAAAATAATGAAAGCATTTTACAAATCTTACTTTGGAGTCGATTCGACTCCGTTGGGCGTTCTAGGGGTAATGCCTCATTATCAATTTATTAAATGTGCAAATAATTTATAAATTTCAGAATAAATAGAGATTATAAAAATAATAAAAGTCAAGGAAGCGGAGGAAAAAAAAATAAAAATTTCTCAGAGATATGGGCGTTTTAGGAGCATTTGGAGTCGAAACGACTCCATCGGGCGTTCTAGTGTTAAAATATTTCAATTTGTTGATTTTCTGTAAGCAAATGAGCACTGTTGGTCTACAGTGGAAGTCTATGAAATATTAGAGATACCGCAATTTTTCGCGTGACTTTTGGCGACTAATTTTGGTCGCCAAATTTGGCGATATATCGCCAAGTTGGCGACAGAATAGGGTCCTTCTTATGGTGTCCCTTCTTATGAGGATGCATTAAATGCTTGACATTTACGATGAGACATTATTGGCATTTAATGTTATATTTTGGCGATAATTTTTTGGTCGGCGAGATAATCGAGTAGTACCGAATTCCGTAAAAGAAACATCCTTGTAACTCGAAAAAATATTATCATATTAACTAATAGTTTACTGCGTTGGATTAAGCGTCTCGTTTCCAATTAAAATGTATGTTTGAATTGATATTTGAATGAAATACAGGTTCATGAAAAATCGGAGAGTGTGAAAAATATGATTATAATTCCTGGGCAACTGATTATCCGATCGACTTCGTTCTTTATACAAAATTTATGTTTTTTATTGGAACTCCTTCGAATAAACAATTTCGAAAATTGTTGTATGCCTTTCATCAGAACGAATATATCGAGTACCTGGAAAAATAGTTCCGTATAATCGCGGCTACTGATATTCAACAGACTTCTTCCCATCATTACTTCCTAGGAACACACAAAATTTCAAGTCTCTATCTCAATTTGTTCGGGAGATAGACCGTTTACAGGCACACACAGAGACACACCCAGACGGACGACAATTTTTTTTTCTTAAAAAAATATGTTTTTTGGAATCTCCATGTCTGAAACGTGTAAATCCATCAAAATATTTTCGATTTTCAAACAATTACAAGACTTACCCTATATTACGTATGATGGGTAAGTAATAAGAGAAACTATATATGATAAAATATTTGATGGTCATTATTTTCTTATTTTATACATGTGTTTCTTTAAATAGATTACTTTATATTTAATCTTTTGTAATAGGAATACAGAAAAAATTCATTGTATTGGTTATGATTAAAATATTCAATGAAATGTGTGTTACAAATCAATGTCTACGTAATACGTGTTGTAAATTTATTAAATATAATGATACTTGATTTTTGTCGTACCAGAAGGCAGTTTTCGTTTCAAAGAGATCATTTAATGATCTTGAATAGCAACACACAAAATAAAAGAACCACAGACGCAAGTATAAATTTAGTTATTTAACATGTCAGTTCTTTTCTGAACATAAATTTTCAATGCATTCTAAAAAATCTTTCTTATTTATTTTTTATAGGAAAGGGGAATTTAAAATGCATTCTTAAAACTAATATCCATAATATATAGGCTTAAAAATTGTTTTATTTTCGTTATATATATTTTTTTTTTTAAGTGTAACTTAAACATAAAATAAATACAAAAATAAGAACATGAACTTTTGAAACAAGAGCAATGATGTATTAAGAAAATAAGAGAACCATTTTAGAAAACATTAAAACTTTATTCGTGATACATAAAAGAACGATTTTTATGGTGAGTTATAAAAGAATTATACACAAAATGAGTTTTTGTTCCATTTGGTATTCTGAATAGAGTAGAACCTCGATTATCCGAAGTAATTGTGTTCCACCATCTTTCGGAAAGTCGAAATTTTCCGATAATTAGGGATGCTTCAATTTTAAGATTTAGGTGAAATATATGCAATACTTCTTATTAAGGTGACAATTGCTTAATAAAAATAAAGCAATCGCAAAATAGAAACAAAAATAAATTACCAGCATTTTAATTTTGATATTAAGTATATATCACAAGAGTTTGAAAAAAATGTTTTGTTTGTCGCAGTTTCGGTTGCCTTTTCTTTGAAACTTCATCACGGAGTTTTTTAATATTATTAGTTCACCAGTATCATAGTCTTTCTGCTTTTCCGGCCATGCCAAACCTTTTTCAAAACATTCAAAAGCTTCAGAACTGTTAATTTGTTCGTTTTCTTCGTTCCACTCCGCTGCTTACGGGAACTCGAGTTAAAGTCAAAGGAACTGTAAGAAAGGGAATCGAAAATATTGATATATACTCCTAGTTTAGAAAGGATCGCTTTCACACAAGGAATATGATAGTTATAAAAAAGAAATAAAACTTTCAAAATGGATTTTGCTCTCAAGAAATGTGATTGTAGGGGAAAAAAAGCTTTAAAAATGAATTTCGGTTAACCGAGAGTTTCTGTTAAAAGAGTTTCGGATAAAAGAGGTTCTACTGTACTTAGTTTTGTTAATATAATATGTGCTACTATGGCTATATTGAAAAATGTAGTTTTAAAAATAATTATGCAAATGTACTTCTAAAATAGATATTTTATATTATATTTTGTATATTTATATTTACATTTATATTTATAGTTTGTATTATATATATATATATATAAGTTGCTAAAAGAATACTAAGACTTTGTAAAAAACTATACAACGTAGGGTTGGGTATAACTGTATATATTAGAAAAGTGTAAATGGGTATACCATGAAATTTCAAAGAGATATGGAACCTAAATAATATCAAATATAGCTATTCGTATAACTCTTTTTTAATATTATCCTAATCTGTTTATGATGAACGTAATTCTGTAGTCACAATAAAAGCAGTGCATAGTTAAACTTCATTTGGCAATTCATGAAACTAAATTCAGCGTAGTAATAAACTTTATTTCTACACTGCAGCTAAAACAAAACCTTTGTTCACAGTTTAAATTTGGCATTGTGCTAAGCGCGCTTCGAATTGAGGTCTCAAAGTTGAAACGTCGCCTTGGTCAGTGCCGCGTTTCTCCAGATAGGTGTTTAATTAACTTTTAAAATCCCTCGAGGCATATTGAGAGATACAATCAATGCATATTATTGCGAATCCCACAGTATTTATGCATTTCCTTCTAATTAAATCTTTCGAGGGCGATGCCCTTAAAAAACGGACACCTAATTTTAATTCCAAACCAGACAAACCGCACCAAGAATATTTAATTAAAATTTTCTTTTTATCATGTACGTGAATAAGTAAGTTCGCATTTTCTGATATTTTTTTTTATAAATTCTGGCGTCAGTCCATTATTTCATAAGTTTATAAATAGAATTACTCCGTGCCGGAAAAGGTTAAGTGGTCGCAGGACTCTTAAAGCTTCAAAATTTAAGAATTTTTTTTTTTTTTTTTTTTTTTTTTTTTTAGATGTTAAACTCCTACCTTTTCTGAATATTTTGATATAATTGTTTCCTTGAAATTCCCATTAGAACAGAAGTTTTAGCTTTTAGAATTATTCCCGCTCAATAGCTGAAGCGGCGTTTCCGAAACTTTAAAGTCATTATTTTCCAAATGGCGTTTTTTGGGCATAACGCGCAGGATATCTCAAAAACTTCTGGATATTTTTTCATGAAATTTTCAAAACATATATTTCATGTTAGACTGTATAAACTGAAACTAAAATTGCCTTTTTATTTTTCTAAAAAATATTTTTTTAGGTGATTTTACTGTTGAAATTTTAAAATTTTTGTATTAGCTAAATGCAATATTGCATTAAAAATATAAAAATGCTTTAAATACAAATTTATTTAAGTTCAGGGAATTTATTACAATCTGAAGTATCAGTAAGCACCAAAATTTTCATTCTAGTTGCAATTTTTATTTTGTAATCCTCCGCGTAAACTGTTATGCCAATTTTTTGTTCGACAAATGTCTAACAGTTTCGAGCCCCCTATAAATACTAATTCTGTATCTTGCAATTTTTTAAATACATGAAACGAAATAACATACTTATATCTTTTATCCCAATTAAAATTGTGTTTTAAAATCATATGCATTTTAAGACAGTAAATGTTGAAAATAGTCTTTTTTTTTCATTTTTTCCACTTTTTAGAGTCCCGAGAGCCCTTAAATTAGTATGTTTTTAACAATTTGACGCTTATTGCTTTTATCCTGTTACAGGACATTACATTACACATATATATCATTAAAAGTTGTTAACTAGACATAGAGTACACCGTCCCTGTCCTTGTGTATGGCCAAACTGACCGTACATTTAAGGGTTAATATCTCGGCTAATTACCGATAATTTTTTTCGAAAATCATTATCAACAATGCTTTTATTCTTCTGCAACGATAGGTATATTCAGTGATGCTCAACAATTTTTCTGAATGCCCGTAAATCGAAATTTTTGTATAACAGAAAAATGCTAATTATTCAAAAACTATGTGACCTAGGGTAATCGCTATAATTTTCCGGCAAGGTTTATATTAACGTCTACTACCTCTAATTTTTTCATAATTTTAGTTTCTGTAGATTCGGAATTAGATGGTGGGGGAGACATATTTTTGCGCTACATTTTCAACAATATCTTTGAAAATATATACCTAAAAGTAAAAGGAATATATTTTTGAGTCCAGCGTTAAAAAGCTGTCACAGGATACCCCACATGATATACAAAGAAAAGATTTTTTTTATCAAGTAGCATAATTAGCACTTCTACTTTTTTACTAAATATATTTATGAATGTTTATTAATCTGAAAATATGTGGGTTAATGGTCTTTATTACTTACCCGAATTTGAACTTTCCCCGTAAAATGGCTGTGTAATGGCTGTGAAAGACAGACAGACAGGCGGACAGACACAGGAGTGATCTTATAATGGTTCCGTGTTTACTTTTTAAGTACGGAACCCTAAAAATGAAAATTTTTTCTGTCTGTCTGTAATTCTATACAAATCCACAGTTTGGAAGCCAAAATTGTGAAATTTTATGTACATGTGTTTTCGGCCGAGGCAACTGAAGTAATCCGGAATCGAAATAATTTATAGTTAATTTTTAATTAATAAAAAAAAACACCCATTTAGCAGCAATTTCCTGTCAAATTGAAACACTTTTCGTTATAGCAGTTGCCAACAATTAAAAATTCTCAATAAAGTTCTTACCACATCGATTACTTTTCTATTCAATGTTCCATGTGAAAGAGAAAAATGAAATAAGTAGTTTGACGAATCTCTCTCTATATATAAAAAAGTTAGTATTTGGAAATGGATCAATCAAAATATGCGTAGATACCGCGGCACCGATCTCATTTGCCATAGCTTTCTGATGCTATAAGGGGGTTACCAAGATCGGGTGGTTCTGTCACCAAATGTCGCCAAGTTTGCGATAAACTTGGCGATATATTGCCAAATTTGGAGACCAAATTTATATGCAAAAAGTGGCGCCAACTTGGTGTTATTTCCATTATTTATTATTTATAGACTTATTACTTATTATTTACAGAAGAACACTTAATGGTAAAAAAAATTATAAAAAAAATTACATGATACTTTTTTTGTTGGTCTACATCGGTGGTTCCCATCATGTGGCGTACACCCCAACTAGAGCAATTTGATTTTTTATGTGGAATTTTCTAATTTGTGGTTCACCCATTCGCTGTCTGATTTTTAGAAATGTACGTTTTCGACTAAAAGTAAATGCAATACATGCAAATAAATAAAAATAAAAAAAAATTAATGTTTTTTTTTTTTTTGTTGAGTTAAAAAAAAACGTTCAGAAGTTAAAAGCGGAATCCAAAAAAGAATAATTATATGAACAGTCATAAAAAGTATTTTGATATTTTAATTAAAGAAAATCTTTTCTGGTAATTAATGTATTTAACAGTTTTTCTCAAAGTTTCAAATATTTTTGAAATGAGCTTTTTATTTCTATTCGCTCTGCTGTATGTAATATCCTGAAACTTTTACAAGTGAAATTGCTCAGTATCTATCTAAATCTTACTGTCATGGACGTGTTTAATATAAAAACTATTTGAAATATTAAACAGGGTTCTATGCAATTTTGTAAAATTTATATATTTTAAATACTGTTAGAAAAGGAAAATGGTAAATATTAAATGTCAGTGATTGTAATGTTCCTACACTACACAGTAAACTAATACATAAAGAACAGTAGTGGATAAAAAATAAACATTCCCTATTAACTCCTCAACAAATTATCGTAGAAAAAAGTTTAACGAACGATTGAAAAAAAGTCTACTTTTAAATGATGTATATAAAATTTGCTTAGAGGGCCATCTACATATTAAAACGAACCCAAACTTCTTTTTTTTTTCAATCGCAATACCCAATTTTAACAAGATATTTCAAATCTTCGGTTCAAACTATGTCTAGACATGTAATTATAAACATGCAAAATTTGGTGTTTCTAATATTAAATTATATTTTCATATTTTTATTAATATCTTCTGAAATTTTACTCCTAATGTGCTAATTTTTTGTGTAGAAATAATACTAAAATACCCAAACATAAAATACGTTGAATTCGTAATTTTTATCATTTTATGATATGAATTTAGAATTATAAAATTAATAGTCGAAAAAATTATGAATTGCAATCTACAATGGATTTAAATTTATTAAGTCCTGCTTATCGAAATCCAAAATTTCACACTTTTCTCCCAAGTAGTTTTCAAATTATGTTTAAAAAACTGCAAAATGATGATTTAAGGGTTACTTCTATGATAGAAGTGACTAGATATTTTGAAATTTCTTATGCTATCCTGTAATCTAGCTGTATTCAACGACAGCTTGAGTGGCGCTAAGATGCCTTGATCAAGAAGGGGGCTCTCTCGGTCAACAAACGAGTACCGAACTTCAATTTGGATACAGCCCCTAAAATGATCGTATTAAAATAATTATTTTCTTGGAAAGTTATCGTACGAATTGCATAAAATTTTGTTTTAGACTAATTGAACAGTGTAGAGTTCATAATTGTGCACTGCTATTCAAAGAAACAAAGTTATGGTTAGTTTTTATATGTAGATTGCCCCCTAAGCAAATTTATGTACATAATTTAAAAGTAGACTTTATTACCAAACGTGTGGTACCAGTAATCTTCTTCTACGATAATTTTTTACAGAGTTTGTAAGGGGTGTTTCCTTTTTTTCCACGACTGTACATAACATATTGTTTGCCCTTCAATAATACATGACAATTAATGAAAGATAATCGGGAGGTAAAAAAAAAAAAAAAAAAAAAAAAAAAAAAAAAAAAAAGAAAAAATGAAATGTGATTTAAAGCTGAATAATGATTATTTAAAATTGATAAGGGTCGGTGTAATGAAATGGTTTTTGTTCATTTTTTTTATCTGCAACAAGAAAATTTAGTGTCCAAAGCTTTTCCACCAACTCTTAATGAGTTACTAAAAAGAATTATGAAATATTTAAATGTAAAATCCTATCCTATTAAATGCAAACGACTAGAATCTCTTCAAACATATCATGGAGATAAAAATGCAAACCATACAAAATATCGGTTAAAAATTGCTGTAACTTGGAAAGGCACAACAAACACTTTTTGGCATAAAAGTACAGATGCATATGTTATTTAACTCTTTTCTTTTTGCATGTATAAAATTATGTTAAAAACACATATCTAACAGATAATTTCTATCTTTGATAAGTTAAGAAATGTGAAATGAATAGTTACTGTTGTCACTGTTAGACTTCATTTATGTAAATAGAGTTTTAAATAAAAGAGATATAACTATTAGGTTGGGGGGGGGGGTGCATCGTGGTTTTACAGATGCTTTGTTGGGGCGATAAAAGACTGGAAACGACTGGTTTAAATGATCAGTATTCCCATACCGAAATGCATTCAATTTGTATCTTTATACAACTTTACCACCCGGATTTTTTGGATGCCTAGGTTAGTATGCTTCCATTGTTTTAAATCTTGAACTAAAAGATATGGCATTAAAATTCTTTAAATTTCTATGTTTTATGTATTGCATATATTTTGTCTCATTCTTTGTTTCACATATTTTTCATAGTTTAATGAAATAATGCTTAAAACGAAATTTATATCAAAAATCGATTACGAACATTAGAAATTTTCTAAATCTTTCGAAAAGTTATTTTCAAAGCATTTATCTTCTTTAATTTAAAATAATTTTGTTCCTTTGAACTAATTTTATCGTTTCGTAATTGCACCTCATTCTACCTAAGGGCATTAATGCGAAAAGAAAATTCGGTTGAGTGGAAATTCAAGACTAATATTAGAAACTCATTTTCATAATCATTTCGTTATGAGAGTATGAATAAAGTTGGAATTTATCACTCTAAGCTATGAAGAGGTATTGGATTTCGGATATTGCAATCATATTCATTTTTAATTACAAATGGAACATGTGTTTTTCCTTTAAACTGATTTTCAGGATTTCACAGGCATTTTCAAAACGGATGTAATTCAAACAATAAACGGTTGTTTTTTATGATTTTGATGCAGATTCACAAATAATATTTTTTTGTTAAACGCGACGCATATTACCTTTTAAGAAAATGTCATCTTTTAATACATAATACATCAATACGAAAATATTTTAGCATATAAGCATATAAAATAGATTTTGTTTTTTTTTATTTATCATTTGAACAAAACTCAAATGGACAATGAATATATGATCAGATTTTTAAGTCTTTGTGAAATTTTTATTTGAGAGTTTTCCAGTCCGTGTAGTAAATTAACTTTCTAGCTGAGTAGTTTACTTAGTTATATAAGTAAAATAGCATACAATAAAAAGAGTGATTATTAGACAACAGCTGTAAAAGTTTTTTTCTTTTTAAATTTAGCAGAAAATGACTATTATAAATATTAAATAATAACATTTATTTTAAGTTGGTCTATCTTTAATTCAAGCAAAGCAATTACCTATACTCAATAAGAATATACAGCTTAAAATTTCTTGTTTAGAATACCTATAATCCATTATATAAAGATATATATTTTTTAATTTTATTAATACATATGTAATAATAAAAATTTTTGCCCTTTTACCTTAATTAATTTATTTGAAATTCTTCCCGTAAGGCATGGTGACGTCACGGCGACGTCGTTGTGAAGTCACACTGTGATTTTGTGACCGTCGATGTGAAGTCATAGTGACTAGAATGCGAGGTCGTTATGGCCGTTTTAGAGGTCGTTTGTGACGTCACACTGTGACCACTCTGTGAAGTCGCGGTGTGACAAATTTGTGAAAAGTGTGTCATTTGGGACTATTTTGGCATTAACTTTGTGACGAACCTGTGACGAAAGTGACAATGCTTTGAAGTCACATTGTGACCAATTTGTGAAATATGTGTCATTTGTGACGAACTTGTCATAAACACTGTGATGATTTCAAATGAAAATCAAATTTCAAATTAATTGCTTAAAAGGCGCAAAGGCGAACATAGTGAAAAAGATTCCCTGCTGGGACTCGAACCCGGGCCATCAGTATAGCGCACTGACATTCTACCGACTAAACAACATGGAACGATACCCAGCCTGGAAAATTTCTCACTATTACATGTTGGCAAGGCTACAAACGCAGCACAAGATGCAATATTTATCGTGAGTCATCGACATGGGGCAAACACGAAACTTAATTAAATCGAGCATCGATTGAAACTATATTAATACTTGGAATTTTTTCCTGAGAGAACCATTCGCCTTGCATACAATATTTCAAATGAAAATCAAATTTCAAATTAATTGCTTAAAAGGCAATTTTAATTTGAAATTTGATTTTGTGTAGCCTTGTATAGGAATTATAGCATTTATATACACCATATACTATGCATAAATGTAGTCAATCATAAAAGCGCATATCATAATTAAAAATCCATTTTCAGCAATCATCGCTAATGAACAGTACGTCGGATACAATATAGTATCTGAAATGTTTTGTGTGTCCCTGTAAATGCTATATACACTTCGTATTATACATGAATTAATTCATAGTATGTAAACCTCAACGACGTATATCAATTTCATTACATATCAAATAGATTAAGATAAATATATTACGCCGCAAACAATTCCCTCCACCCCTACATCATTATGTATTGGAATTCCTTTTTTAGCCCTGTAAATAAACAATAACTATTCTCTGCATTGCGTATTCTATGGAATGCACATTTTAGTGCGCTTCATAAATGCATATCATTTTTATTCTGTTTGAAAGCGTGCAAAATCATTAAAAATCATTTGAAACGATTTTTTTTTCCACAGGCCGTAATGTAATGGAATACTTTTGACTGTCCCTGTAAATGAACTAAACATTCTACAAACTTCATTACAAACAGGGACCTTGCTATGGTAAACGTCAATAACATCAAAAAATGTCAGCTCAATCCGAGTATATTTACGCGAGTTAGAGCGCGGACAGACGGCCAGACAAACCGAAGTCATAAACACTTTTCAACTTTATCGGGCATGAAAAACACTTTATTTTAATGTTTAAACATTATTTTTTTATTTTTTAATGCCAATAAAATAAATGTATTGAAAACGTAGAAAATGAGTTTACAATCAAAGAAAATTTAATAACTGATTCTGAATGTCTACAATTAAATGTTATTTTAAAATCACAAACAGCAAAAAAAAAATGCTTAAATACAATTAAAAAAAATAAATATATCAATTTGAAAAACACTAAATAATTAGTGTTTATAATTGTACTATTAAACAACAACAAACTACAATAGATGAATTAAATGCATTTAACATTTTCTCAAAAATCTTTTTATATGTTATAAGGAATTCCTATTATTTTACAATTTTGGCAAATGTTAAATCTGAAAACATTGGTATGAAGATTTAAGATTTTAAATACTAATTTAAAATAATATTAGCAATGAAAAAAAAAATTCTTTCAAAAGTAAAAAGACTTTTTCCCAGTATAATGTTAATTTCAAAATTGAAACAGTTTCCTAATATCATTATAATCAAATATCATATTTAACTACAAAATATTAACGACGATAAATACTGTGTTAGAATCAGTCTCTGCATCAGCTTTTTTTCCCTTCTAGCGATGGCAGATTAAGATATTTTACAGCATCGAATCGTAAAAGAATTCCAGATCAGTCACATTGCATATAACATACAACAACTATTTAACTCATGATAATAATCTATCAAACGGAAATAAAAAATTTAAATTAAATAAGACATACCTTTTAAGTTCCATAAATAGTTTAATAATATACGTGTTTTATCCTAAATTGTCAGACATATTTCTGACAAAATGACAAAATTGTCAGACATACTTCCCGCGTCAAAAGTTCTGATCCTTATTTTATTCTGCGGTTTAATCGAGCGCAGACGATATTGACCAAGCAGGTGCTTATACTGTATTATTATATTTTTTTGTTGTAGACAACAGATTTTTAGAGTTTAAATGCGCAATCATTTTATCTTTATGTGAGTGTAATGAAAATTTTCTATTTGAATGAAACACCTGCCTTTTTTCTTTCTTTTTTTTTTTTTTTTTAAGTAAAGTTTGTTTTACACGTAAATACAAATTAGGCATCTTCTTAATAAATGAAAAGAGCGTATACAGGATAAAAAAAATTTCTTTGTCAATCTGTCATTTTTTTATATTCATTTTCTGTAAAATAAAACAATTTGTAAAATAGCTTTTTTTAAAGTCGTATCTCTAAAACATGAATTTAAAATACGAATCATTATATCATGGGTTTTGTATAAAATTTGTATAAATATTTTTTCGGAAAATGCCACTTTTATATAAAAAGTCTGAAAGAAGTAGAATTTTTTAAAAAATAGTTATTTAAAATAGTTAAACACTAACAGGAAAAAATATGACTTGAATGCAAATTCTAAAGCAAGAAATGCATATATGACTAAACTCTGAATACTCTTTCTACGTGCTCATTAAAAGCTACAGACTTAACTGTAATAGAAAATTTTAGTTTGAAACCACAGAAGTGTATCGAATACCGCTGGTCGTCAAGAAAAGAAAAAAGAAAAAAGAAAAAAAAAACCTTCCTCCCTGCAAACTAAATATGTAAAGTGTACAGATTTAATGTTCCTAATTCTAAATACGTTATCGAAATTGCGCCAGTACGTACCATTTTTCCGAGAAACATTTTTATAATAATAACAATCAGTGAAGGATTAAATTGCAATGGTAGATAAAATTGAAATCATAAAAAAAAGTATATTTTCACTGTCTTAGATAACAAATTGATAAAATATAGCATGAAAATCTAGTTTGTTGATACTTGTACTGTGCATTTTCCTTTTTATGCCCCCCCCCCCACCTCTTTTTCTGTCCGAATTTACTATTTCCTATCCACTAATATGTTTTCATTCCTTATGTTGCTGTAATTCTGGCATGTTTAAAATATTTCTGTTCATTTTCAAAGATTTTTGATGTTCATATTTTTGTCACACTGTGACTTACAATATGGGGGGTTTTTTCGTCACATATGTGACGTGACGTACGTTACATGCAGTGACATAACAGTGACGTCACAATTTTTTTTTTTTTTTATTGCCAGAAAATATAATTTTACATAAATAACATGTTTTGAATATTTTTTTGTAATTTTTTAAAGTTTTCTAAGAAGTTCACATCTCAGTCACAATGTGACATCACTGAGTGGTGGCATTTTGGTCACAGATGTGACGTGACCACAGTGACTCACAGTGACGTCACAACGACGTCACCGTGACCATGCATGCTATGAGGTTTATAATATCTACCCATTTTTACCTGTATTTTTTAATATCTTAAATGTCCTTTTTTCTTTTAATCCCATGAGGGTAAGAAACGCGATGAGGGTAAGGAAACTAGAATGTATGTTGATTACCGTTAATTAAATGCAATAATGAAAAATGATGCTGAACCTCTAGCACGTATAGATGGACTTTTTGATAAATTAAGCAGTTCTTCGTATTTTTCCACTTTGAACTTAGCCTCTTGCTAATGGCACATACCTATACACCCAGCGGATGCTGAAAAATTGGTTGCCAAACCTGGACTTTTTGCGCGGAATGTTTCTCCTTTTGGTGTCAAAGTTGGTCCCCAATTTTCAATAGAACTCGTAGATGAATATAATTTTACATAAAATTAACTTTGCTTGTTATTATTTTCATGACATTATTATCTTTTCCTCCTCCTTAGAAAAGCACATGCAAAATCTAAAACAAATATTTGAATTATTTAGACTTGGGAGTATTAAACTTAAATTTTCTAAATGCAGTTTTGTTCAAAATAAAATTAATTTCTTAGGATATTAAATCAAAAATGGTACTTTAACTCCTGCTAATGCTAATATTGACGAATCTAAAAAAAATCTCTTACTTACTAACATAAATCTTAACCAAAGTACGTTATAGAGATTAGTTTTAAGAGTTTTATTTACTATGAGTAATAATGACTCGTACATAAGTATTTAATTTCTTTAAGTCATATTTTAGATTTTGTAAATATTTATAGCGCTGAATGGTATTGAAATCGAAAGATGATTCTAGAACAGCACGTCGATTAAAAGGGAAAATACCAGTTTTTTTTTTATTACAAATTTTAGTGCATGTATTATTTCTATTTTGATAACTTGATACGCATATAATTACCTGGAAAATGAAAAACATTATTGGAGTTCAATGTTGAAATTCCTAATTTGTTAAATCAACACAGCTTAATTAAACACAATAACGTCTTTAAACATAATTTAAATACAATATATGAAAATAAATCAGTTAATCTCACAACAAGCATTTAGGGCATTCATTTCTTCGCTAATGGGTCTCTGAAGAAAACATGTCATCATAATTCTCAGAATATTTTAGAACCCTAAATTCGAAACTTGTCACCTTTTCTAGAGCTTACACTTTACGTAAAATGAAACAGACTTTGTAGCCCTTAATGTCCTTAAATTTATTTAATCGACAAATTTAAAAAAGAAAAAATGTGAAAAGTTTTTGGGGCTTTTTGCTCGATTTAGGGATTATGGTGGTGCTTTATAAAACGATATGCATTGTAATGCTTTTTTTTTTTCAAAAAAAAAAAAAAAAAAAAAAAAAAAAAAAAAAAAGTGTTCGTGTGTTGTTCCTGAAGTTTGGATCTCTGTTTAAATAGCATTTATACAGGATTCTTAATTTAAGAATTTAAGCACAAGAACATCGTCGCATCTCGGAACAACGACCTTTTTTCAAGAAATAAATGTTTTATAAATTTTAATTTAACCTCTTTTGTTCGTGGCTCCCCAAACGGGGACCTCTGTTTTTTCCTTATAAAAACTAAAATGTCCGATTTTTCTTACATTTTCACATCACTTCTAAATTTTCACTATTAAGTGAAATTTTTCAAAAATTTTCACTAATAAGTGGATGTTTTTTACGTTCACAGCAAACAAATAAATGACACCATCTAAACTGATTTCCACATACAATAAATGTTATTTTCAACTGAGTTTGCAAAATGTCTAAAGATGCCCAAAAGACGGAATGAACAAGAAAGTGAGAAACTTTCAAAAGTATTTAACTTAAATCTTTTTCAATAAAAATTTTTGTGGATTTGTAGATTGTTTATTTGTGTAAAGCTCTTAAATTTGTGATTGCGTTAATTTAGGTTAATTATTGTTAAATTGAGGTTTTAAGAGAGTTTGTAGTTTTAGATACATATTTTTGAACTTAAATTACTAAGCGCCTAAAGGATCAATTTTAGAAAACATATTTTTTCTGTCATTTCCGATGTCATTTTGTTTCGAAAAGACCAATGAATAAGCATTTGTATTATTATTCTAGCTTTGGAACTGAAGAGGTTTATAAAACGGTGTTACTTTAGAAACTTTGGTGAAAAGTGTAAATACAGGCTTTATAATTGTATTATAAAAAACTATTTCTGTGCACCATTTGTTATTTTTGTCCACATAATTTGACATTTTCTTCCGTGTTTCCACTTCTGATAATTCTACTTTTAGAGTACTTATGATTTGTGAAGTAAAACATTATTTTATAAAGGATTTTAAAATTAAGTAATTAACATCAAGTAACTTTCCATTTTTATATAAAACAACAAGTAATCAAAATATTTTTTTAAGTCAATTCCTACTTATGTCATCAAAGAAAACTTTAACATAATCCCTTAACCTAATAATAGTTTTTATTGCATCAAAATATCTCAATTTGTTCATTTTCTATACTCAAGTAAACCGTACTGGTTTACAATGGAAATCTATGGTAATTTGGCGAAGTATTAGAGATATCGCCAAATTTTTGTCGCAAATTTTAGCGGTATATCGCCAAGTTTGCGATAAACTTTGCGGTATTTTGGGACAGAAGAGGTAACCCCTATGATAATCCCACTCAGTATGAAGATGCATTAAATGCTGTTCAATAATCAATGGCCGCCATTTTTCTCTCATATAAAACTAAAATTAATTAATTAAAATTTAATATAATGAATTAATATTAGAAAAAACTGTATTAACATGAAGTGTCATCCGGTACAAATTTTAAAAAATGTACTTGAGTGGATGAATAATAAGTACTTTATTAACGATTGAAAATTTGGTCAAGATATATAGACGGAGAGCGTGAACTAATACTAGGTATTGAAAGACGAAAAGTCATATGCACAGATATAGATTATGAAACCATCTCCAAAACTTTTCAGTGTACTAAGGTGAGAGATGATATTTAAATGAGAAATTTGAAAAATGCATAACGCATTTGAAAACGAGATTTTTATTATTACTATGAATATTCGTTAAAATATAAGATAGTTTTTTGTGAAACCCAGAGAATGATCTACAGTTATGTATGCATACTACAACTACATAGTATGCTGAAAGTTAGTTCAATTAAACGCAAAGCACAGTCGAAAATTTCCACTCATCAATTTCCGCCAATAAATGAAAGTGTAGTTAGAAATTTTGCACGGCCCTGTATATGATATATAAAAGTTATACACAACAAGTAATATTTAAGAAAATAATTAAATTTAAAAACGCATACCACAACTGAAAACGCACTTCCAGTAACTATTATTCGTATGTTTCAATAGTTCTATTTTTGCTTATTTTCTTCTACAGCCAAATTATTTTGTACGTCCCTGTAAATGAACGTTAAGTTCCATGCACACCATATTCTGTAGTAAGATCTTTGTAGTGCACCTCAGTAATGTATATCAATTTCAATGTGTTTAAAATAGTGTAATACCATTAAAATACACCTTAAGGATTTTTTCAAATTGACCGTAATGTAACGGAATTATTTTGAGTGTCTCTGTAAATGAACCGAAAATGCTACACACTGCATTTTCCATATCGAACGTGCCACGGTAAACTTATACCCATTTCATAACAACCGGACTCCATTTATGCGAGATAAAGATCGGACAGACAGACAGACGGAGAGAGGGACAGACAAACCGAATGAATAAACACTTTTCAACTATGTTGGAAAGTGTTTAAAATATGTGAATCTTGATTTAAGAAATGCATTTCATGTAAATGAAACAACATCTATTTAAATGTAACTTACACATACCTAATATCAAGAAACTAATTTGTAACAGAGTTATTATTGTCATGTTTGGTTGAACTACATATAGCTATTAAACGTTCATGTAGAATTGCGAATGTATTTTCGTAGACAGCTTCGGGAAAATTTAGGATTAAAAAAACAAGAATTGTTTTAAATGAGAATTACGCGAAGTAAGTTTGTTTTTTTGTGTTTCTTTTCTTCCTTTTTTTTTTTAAAGCAAATCTAAAGATAATCTAATTTTTTAAAGTAATGTCAAAAGAAAAAAAAAATAATAATAATAAAAAAAATCATTGTGAATTCTTTTTTAAAATACACATCTTTAGTTAAAATAGCGTACTCTTGAATTTTAAAAGTGAACAAAACATGGTACTAATAAAAAGGAAAAACTGACATATTCTTAAAATACAGAAACTTTAGCTGTAACTGATTTCGTAGGTTTTGATAGGTTTTGTTTACCGCCGGAGCAAACTTACACCAATAAATTTAAATGGAAATATTCTCTTTGATTACCTGTCTTATTAATGCAAAATTTTTGTCCCAAACTAGAGAACAGGAATTCTGTATTTTCAGAATTTAGTGTCGCCCCCGGCATTTTCGTTACTTCATTCTTTTTGTGGTGGACTGGTGGCTTCTATTATTTAGGTGAAGATGAAAGAGCAGCTGTAAAAAGTCAGAAATCTGATTTTTCTGGTCAGAAAGGGGGGGGGGGGAAATGGCCATAATTTTTTTTTTTACGTCTGCTGTTTCATCTTCATCTAACACTTCTTTTATAATGGCTGTTTCATAATAATAGAAGTCACCAGTCCATCAGAAGAAAATAACTCGGTTAAGCGGGACTCTACTGCAGTACAAAACATATTTCAATTTTAAGACTTAAAGCACACGTTTTTTTTTAAAAGTAAAATGACGTCATTCGCATCCGCTTAAGTATTCTACATTTACGATCTACTCTTAAACATATACAGTAAAGCATGCATAGCATATCACTATCGCGAAATAATGCACAAATGCAGCAAAAAGATTCCGTCATTCAAGAAAATCGAAGTAAAAACGGTTATCTAATGATTTATAGATACTTACAATTAAATATAGTATGTAATAGCTCCATTGTTTTAACAGAAATCATTCGTTTATACATTTTTTCAAAATAGCAAGCATTTTAATTACATTTTCTTTCGGTTGTTACAAAAAAATGGCAACAAAAATATATACTATTACTATTTTAAAACTATTCTTTCTTTACTTTCAACAGAAATGGAGTACTTCCGTTGCCAATATTAAGCAAATGTCTCCAAAAACTAGAAAAGAATTAATATTTCAAAAATAAATCGAGATACATTTTTCAAACAAAATGCATTTAAAAGAACTTTTTTTTTCAATACGACGATATAAAAATTGAAAATGTGCGATGCTTAGAAGTTTAAAAAATTGCTAAAGAGTATTTAATCGTAATGCTTTGTTTAACGGCTAGCGTCTGTAAGGTAACGTTATTTTTTGGACACAAAATAAGCTGGGAGAAAGAAATAGCATACCGTACCGGAGGCTAATAAAGGAAAACATATAGCATATATTAAACATCAGATCCTACGTCTTCGTCTTATTATTAGGTTGAGCAAAAAGTTCTGAGAAATTTTTAATCTAATTGTTACCAGAATTTGTATCGTATATAGGAGTACTAGTGGTATATCTATAGGAGTTCAGGAATTTAGGCTCCAAAATGCCCATTGAACAATATTATTTGGGTGTGTCGATCCGGCATTATTAGAGAAAAGGTCTTACGATTCTGAAAGTAGTCGATGAGATTAATGAGGGTGCTGGTACGGCGCAAAACTTTGTACTTTTAGCAAATCCGGAATCTGGCAGAACGATGGCAGAAAGTAGTGCACTATGATGTTCTCTACTTTAAAGAATAGTCCTTGTTGCTTTTTTTGTTAATTTGCGCATGACAACGCAACTTTCTCAAATTTCCCAGAACTTTCTGTTCAACCTAGTATGGGAACGTAGACAATTTTCTGTATGTGTCAATGAAAATGGACATAATGTCTGAGTAAACTTATATCAGTAAAAACAAATAGAAATTTGTACTATATTTGTTAATAAGGCACTCAAATAAGACGATATGTTCTCTTCAAATTTATTGCTGTGAAGTTTGCCCTGGCGGTAATAAGAAGCTGTTGATCCGATGTTTTAAAAAAGCCGCCATATTATGACCACTTTTTCAGTTACATCACCAGGAACTGGTATACAATACACTATATGTCTCTACTCCATTATTCAAAACTCCTTTGAATAAACAGGTAGAATAACAGTTAAATTTTTAAATAACTTAATATTAATCATACAAAAAAAATAAAATAAATAAAGCTATATATAATTTTTCCTCAATATCTCTTATACATTGGTCGAAGCATATAAGACAAATTTTATTGTTCTTGCCAGTATCTTTTTCAATAATCTTCACGAGACATTTTTATAAGATATCAAATAGGAATATATCATGAGGATTATTGATAAAAGATACTGGTAAGAACAATAGAATTTGGCACATACGCTCCGACCCCTGCTTATACTTCAGCATTTTGAAAAATGTATCGTATGTTAAGTAAAAAAAAAATGTATTCTTATTAATATTTTTTTATTGAATAATATGCTACAAGAAACTACAAGAAACATTTATATACCTAGAAAATGCTAATATTATTTTAACGAATATATTTAATTTAATTTAAACAACTTGAAATTAAGTTTGACCTACTAATGTTTAATATATCATAAATAAAATTTTGGTCACAGATATATTATAGACAGGTGGTACCGAACTACAAAAAATATTCGATTCTTTTGATGGATTGTGAATATATGTTCTCAGATTGGTTTGCGAAATTAAGTTTAAAAAGAAAAGCGATAATTTAAAAGTAAAATAAGTTAAATAATTAATTTTCATGTTAGTTAAACACATATTTAGTTGAACATTCATTACAAAATCAAAGAACATATTTAGAATGTTTCTATAGTATATAGTTTAAGTAATAGAATATATTATTGTATATACAAGAAAGATCTTAGTAATGTATAAGCAGTTTTCCATCATGTTCCTTCTCTATCATATATACGTCATAAAAATACACATAAGTAATTAAAAATATTTAAATTTTGAAATTGCATAAATTATACAATACCAGTGTTATACTTTTAAATTGAATATTACTAAGCGTCCCGAAAAAATTCGATTATTTATAAGTTCTACATAAAATTGTTCTAGTACGTCGTTTATATTTGCATCTTTAGTACATATAATTGGTTAAATAAAAATATATATTATAAAAGTTTTGAAATTGTGAAAATTACCACAAATAAATTTATATCTGTATATGAAGAATATTTGAACACATTATTAAAATTTTACTTTGAAGATCTAACAACTACAATCATAATTATATAATAGAAATATTATAACCATGTTTTGTAGAAATGCAAATATCTAATTAATTTTCAATGATAATGATATTGTATATTTATAGACATACTTGAGATACGTAAGATTAAAAATACAAGGATTTATTTCACAATAAATTAAGGTATGTAAGAGATTTTCCTTATAGTAAAAAATCTTACCTTTATGTATTTACCTGCTTTAAAACCTACAAGTATCAGGCGAACTTTAAGAATAAAAAAAAAATAAAAAGCCATCGTTATTTTTGCATTTCCAATGACAAAAGTGACAGGCTTAAAATTCATAAATTTCATTACATGCATTTCTTTAAATGTCTCTAAACGCTTTATCAGCAATAATTTTAAATTAAAATGTGATACTATTTCGGAAATATAATTATGGTAGCGCATGTGTAGACCTGCCCATAATAAAACCCAATGAAGAAATTTGCAAACATTAATTTGATCTCTTCCAGAAGACATTGAATTCCTAATTTTTATATAAACTTTGATATTAGTGACAATACCCTTGTTTGATACGTGTTTTGTCTTCATTGTCAATAAAACAAAGAGGCGTACATTTTTCATACATTGATCTACGTATGGAGAATAGTCGTCAAATAAATACCAAGTGTTTCGAGTTTGGCCGGTTTTATTTCAGAATTTTAAAACAAATTTATATAGACTTATTTAATCTGTTTTAAATTAAAAAAAAATTAGAACACACGGGGAAAGGGATGCATTTTGAATAAGGGAAATCCACTCAATAGCTAACAATGTAGAAACATCCACATTGTCTAAAACACGAAAATACTTTCGTAGTTGCGTTTCAATTTAAGATTTTAATGTTAATTCTCTGGCACTTAGATTTAATAATTTCTAAGGGACATGTTATGTGTCATATTTTATTTTTATGTGAGCTATGCCAGCCTTGGCAGCTACTTATCCCTTTAAGACCCGATGGATTTCTAAACAAAACTTGTCATGCCTGTAGAAAGTAAAATATGGACTGGAATCGCTACCTGCTGTTAAAAAAAAATGATACTTTACTCTATCTGCTAACCAGAACGATCGTTCGATTCGAGTTTTTATTACATACAACTCAGAAGCAAGCATTTAAATGAATGTCTAGCCCGCACGATCGTGCGGGTTGGGTCTTAAAGGGATATCACTGTTCTGAATTCGTTGTTCCTCGGTCTAATTGTTTAGGAAAAATGATCGTCACGCACACGTGTACATAAAAAATGGAGTGGACACATAAATGTTCACTCGCTCATCTCAAGTACTTACTATACTAAAATATAAATTAAAGTTGCACCAGACTTTAAAAACTTTCAGCATTTTTACTGTTTCTATGAATAGACGTTTAATATTGAAATTTAAATTTCAAGTACAGTGTTAGAGATTTCTTAAGGTTTTATAGATGGTCTTCGTTCAACTATCAAACAAAATGTTTAAAAATACTTAATTGAACTATGAAATTATTTTATTAACACACGTCTATTAAAATTCAAAAGCGACAAAATTGTATTCGATTAAAAGGATATCTAATTACGTTCGCTTATCATACACATAATACAAAGAAGCGGTATTTTCTAACAAAATAACTATTTACATGTTTCACTAAATAGGAAATATCTTTCGCTTTTTCAAAAATTTAAGTGTTAAATGTTATCAAATATATGTATAAAATTTTAAATTATTAAGGTTACGTACTAAGCTCAGCAGGAAAAACGTTAGTCATCACTAGACAAATCATGAAACGCATAATTTAATACCGTGTAACTCTGCATGTGGACTTGATAATCACCTAGGTTCGGTTCGGAGGTGAGTCCACAAGGATTTGCAGGTACGTCGAATTCAGTTTAATCCACTCACTGAGAATTTCATCGCGCAAATTCACCAAACGGCAGTGATGGTGATTGCGAAGTTTTACCCACTGTTTCAATATGTCCCACTGATTTTCTATCCTTCACTTGCGGTGTGTTTTAATATAGTTATACAGTCTTAAACAAAAAGAAATTTGTATACATTTTTAAAATGCACTAGAAGATGATTACTACTGAATAATTTATGTTTAACGCTTACAGTACGTGTACAGGGAACTCAAACTTATTCCTTTATATTTTAGTTTATGAAGAAAAATTGTTTGCGACGTATTTTAGTTATGTTAATCTGTTACAAACATAATGAAATAGATATAAATTTATGAGGTGCACTGAAACATGCTTTCTGTAGAATATGAGCATTTAACAATCATTTACAAGGTCACACAAAATAGTTCGTTATGTAATGGTCTACACAGAACAACTATTAGCAGAGTATTTTAGTTAATTTACTCTATTTCAAACATGATGAAATTAACATATATTACTAAGGTTTACTACAAGATGTTTGCAGTGAACTAAGATGTGCACGCATTCACCGCGTTCATTTACACCGAGACATAGCGAAATATTCTCTACTAGAAATGATCGCTGAAAGTGTGTTTTTAGTTAAGTAATGAGCTTTAAGCTTAAATGAATTTTTGCATGATATTACGTGTTGTGTAGAAATTCCATAGGCCCTATTCAGGGTTTCACAAAATAATTTGTGACAATTACTAAGAACGAGCATGAATTACTTAATAGTGTTTTTTTTTCCGTTGTGCATTTTCAAGCTGAAATACATGTAGTATACTATGAGATGTTTGTAGTATATAAATATAAACATATACAGGACTAAGCAAAAAACTCGATACATGGACACCTATGAATAGTAATTCCTGGAAGTGTGATTTCAGTAGATTTAAACTTGTTTTTACCTAATTCGAGTTTCAGCTTAGTACGTGAAGTGTATAGAAATATGTAGATAATAAATATAGCTGTGCAAATGAATATAAATAAGTCTCCGTCTATTGGAAAAATTACTGTTATGCGGTTTCAAATATTTATTTGGTATGTTTTTTACATAATTAAATGGAGAAGTTTTGTATAAACATTCTGGAATTGTTGGAAAGTGTTTCATATCCTATGCTTGACGTATGGTTTTTCTTTCTTGTTTTGAAATGTGTATCAGGTATTTTCATATTTGCAACCTTAGTAAAAATGTTATTCGACTGTCACTTGTTAATCTCGTTATTGTGTGAACTGCTAGAGAATTTATTTATTCAGAAATTATTTTTTATTTCTCCGCAAGGAATTGCTGTTATAAGAAATAGTTACTTGCATTATTCTTATTATCTCTCCAAGAAACACTCATCCGCAATTAACTTTAAAGTCCTTAATTAAATACTTTGTTTTAATTACGTTTTGGATTTCTGTTTTCCGTAATATATCACGCTAAAACACTTGCTCAAATAGGACTTGCTAGCGTTCAAAATCTAAAATTTAATTTAAATGATGCAGTCTTATTAAAAAATGGTAAAGACGTATAATTTTAGAATATAGCTTAAAAAAGTATATAAATGTGGAAACATTTATTATAAAATAAAAATATGTATCTATTAAAATATTTAAAGTGAAAGCAGTTACATGACTTTGAGGTTAAAAAAAACAAACAACAACAAAAAAAAAACAACAAAAAAAAAACAAAAAAAAAAACACTAATTTAAAATGTTCTGTAACTTAAAATATTTAAGAAATGTAGTTAAAATGTAAAGACGCTATTGATTTTAATTATTTTATGTTTGTAAATAACAATAATGTTTTTAATCTAAATTTTCATAAAAATACTTTAATGCTCGCTTTTATATTTTTTTTTTCAAGTTATCGTCAGAAGTAATTTAATTATCTATTTTTCTAAGGTACTTTTTTTAGGAATGATAACGTAAAAATACAATTCCTTTACAATCTATTATGCAATTAGATTTTAATTTTTATAATTTGTTTATGAAACATATTCCATGTCTTGTTAAATATATGATTTTATTAAATTTTCAAAAGCATTTTGTAGACTGAATGCAATCTCCTTGTTAAACAATTTCAAAGTTTGTTTTTTAAGAAATGCAAATGTATTATTATTAAATAATAATAATTTAACGTCGACAAAAACAATATTAATAATAATATGCATGTTTGTTGTTATGTATGATTTTTTAAACATTTTTATTTTCTTTCCAATGTAACACTATTATGCAATTAATATTTTAAAATAAAACATATTCGAATTGTGAAAACTCTCCTTTTATTTAATATCACACTGTAAAAAAAAATATGTGAAGTTACTAAAGTTTTTCTAGGAAACTTGGATTCCTAGAACTTTTCATGTAACGGCAACAACAAAATTTCATGTAACAGACACACTTTTGCGCCGAAAATCAAAAAATCTGTAAGGTTACTAAGAATTTTTTTGGAAACTGGGATTCCGAGAACTTTTCATGTAACTGCAGCCAGGGTTACAAATAAAAGTTTAGTAAGATTACTGAAATTTTAGCAGTGTCATTTGTAAAGTTACAGATTTTTGTAGCTTTACAAAAACTAGTTTTGTAGATTTGCAGCTTTTTTCGTACAGTTACAGGTGAAAGTTTAGTAAGCATGTAACTTTACATCTGTAGAACTACAGATTTTTTTTTACAGTGCAGTTATTTTAAAATACATAAACGCATAAGTAATTTATTACACTATGATAGTTATGGTTTTTATATATATATAAAAACAATTTTAAATCATTTACACACTTTATGAATTAGTAATAAATTTTAGTTTAACTTTTTAAATCACTCTAAATTTTACATAAAGATTCACGTTATCTGTTTCTACTAAAAATCAATATTATAAAGCCAGAACATGTTCGTCTAAAATATGGAGTAATATTGACGGTGACAACAAATGATAACTATATTTCGCTTCTACTGCAGTTTTTTAACTACTAAATAAAGAACAATTTCAATTTTAACATCGTTGAATATAAACAAAATGTTCCCCAAAAGCCAATTTGTTAGAAAATTATATCTGTATTTACTGATTGTTTATGAATGTAGAACAATAGTTTTTAATACTTTTAAAGAATGATTAAAAAAAAACAAACTATATTGCATGTAGCCCGATTCTAAAACATTGTTTCCAATATAATTAGTACATTTTAACAGGTAACACAATAGTCTACTTTCTATGTTTTTTACGAGTAAAGCACAACATTTAGATTTGGAAACCATTAGAAATGCACCGATGTGAAATTTAGTTTCCACTTACCATAAGATTTGCTATATCCAAAATACAATAATTATTTTTTCAGAAATAGCATCGCATTGAAAACCTTAATCCAAAATATTGTTATACTAATTTTTCAATGTTCACAAAAAAAAACAAGCCGATGGGTAGGTAATTTCGGACATTAGGTTAATGTTTCCACTCCAGTTTAGACTGTGCTGCAATCTGTATCATCTTTATATTCTACTAGTGTCAGGAAACTGTAACAATATACTACAAATAAAAAGAAAAGTGCCCCGTTAAACTGATGGCATTGAGCTCACAGACTAGTCACGCTAATTGTATATTATACTATTATTTCAAAGAATAATGCCCCTCAAAAAAATAAATGAAGGGAGATTAGCCCCCGTTTCCCCCAATTTGTACTTAACCAATGAACAACCAAATCTAATCAGGGAAGCTCGTTAACATAATAAACCGGTATACCAAATTTGACGCGAATCAGATAACTCTGCATGAAAAAAACATATCTCTAAATTAAGGGGTGTCTAACCCCCCTTTCCCTCTTTATACTTAACTAATGAGCCAACAAATCTAATCAGGAAAGCTCCTAATCAGAATAAATATTAAAAAAATAAAGTAATTTGGATAATTCTTTATTAAATCAATTTTTCTAAATTAAGGGGAGGGGACTTGCTCCGCTTTCCCCCTACTATACTTAACCAATGAACCTCCGAATCTAATTAAGGAATCGCAATATCGGAATATACCGGTATATCAAAATGAAGCAAATCGAATAATTCTGCATGAAAAAACCAATTATCTAAATTAAGGGGGGTAGCCCCCGCCCCCTTCCCGTTATACTTAACCAATAAACCTCCGAATTTTAAAAAAGCAGCTCCTTAACATAATAAACCAGTATACAAAATTTAAAGCAAATCGAATAAATATGCATGAAAAACTCATTTATCATAATTAAGCGGAGTCTACCCCCCCATGCCCCCTTTTAACTTAACTAATGGATCTCCAAATCTAATCAAGGCAGCTAACATAATAAACCGGATTTTGATCAAATTTGGATCAAATCGAATAATTCTGCATGAAAAACCTATTTATCTAAATTAAGGATCTGGGGGGTAGCCCCTACGCACCTATATAATTAACCTATGAGCCCCCCAAAATAATCAGGGAATTGCCTTATCAAAATTAACCTAGAAAAAAGTTTTGAAGGAAATCGGACGTTTCTATCAAGAGTTATTACGTTAGGTACGTACATACATACTATACGTACATACATACATAAGTACATACATTCATAGAGAACGGGCGGGCACATGAGCTCTCAGGCTTTGATAGCCTGTGAGCTAATAAAAAATAAAAATAATATTGCTCAGTTAAACTTTTGGCATTGAGCTCACAGGCTATTCACACTAATTGTATATTATAGTCGAATTTCAAAGAATAATGCTCCTCGAAAAATAAATGAAGGGATTAGGCCCGTTTCCCCCTCTATACTTCACCAAAGAACTTCCAAATTTAATCAGGGAAGCTCTTTAAAATAATAAACTAGCATACCAAATTTGAAGCAAATAAGATAATTCTGCATGAAAAAACCTTTCGCTAAACTAATCGGGGTATTAGGTCCCCCATTTCCCCTATGCTGAACCAATGAACCTTCAAATCTAATCAGAAAAGCTCCTTATCAGAATGAACCTAAAAAAAATAAACTAAATTAGATAATTCTTCATGAATACCCATTTATCTAAATTAAGGGGAGGGGACTTGCCTCCCTTTCCCACTTTTATACTTAACCAATGAACATCCAAATGAAATGAAGAAATCCATATCGCAATAAACTGGTATGTAAAATTTGAAGCAAATTGAATAATTCTGCATGAAAAACCCATTTATCTAAATTAAAGTGGGGACTAGCCCCCGTCCCCCTTTATACTTAACCAGTTAATCTCCAAATCTAATCAAGGGAGTTGCTTAACACAATAAGACGGGAGCAAATTGAATAACTCTGCATGAAAATCCCAATTATCTAAATTAAGGTGGGGGGTAGCCCCCTTTCCTCCCTTATATGTAACTAATGAACCTCCAAATCTAATCAAGGCAGCTCCTTAACATAATAATCCGGTATACCAAATCGAATAATTCTACATGAAAAACCCATTTATCTAAATAAGGGAGGTAGCCCCCCTTTCTTTCCTTTATACTTAATTAGTGAGCTTCCAAATCTAATCAGTGAAGCTTCTTAACATAATAAATCGGTATACCACATTTGGTGCAAATCGAATATTTCTGCATGAGAAACCTATTTATCTAATTTAAGGGGGACTAGTCCCCTTTTTCCCCTTTATCCTTAACCAATAACCCCCCCCCCCCCAAAAAAAAAAAAAAAAAAAAAAAAATCAGGGAAGCGCCTTATCAGAATGAACCTAGAAAAAAAAATTGAAGCAAATCGTATATTTCTATCAAAAGTTATCTCGTTACGTACGTACATACAGAAACGGCGGGCACATAAGCGCTCAGGCTTTGATAGCCTGCGGGCTAAAAACGGTATTATTTTTGTAATTTTAGGAGAGTGACACGAGTTGACATTTTCTTTATAGATGTAAACAAAACGAATTTAAAATATAGAGATGTTACTAATGAGAGACTGTTATGAATTTCTTTAAATATCTATAAATGCTTAATCAGCAAACATTTTAAAATTAAAATATATTCTTATTTACGAATTATTTTTATGAAAGCGAGTCAAAAGTTAAAAAAAATGCGACATGAGCATGAACTTGTATTAATTCACACACGCAACTTAATATTCAGAATGGGGATAAAAATCGAATAATATAAAACTCCGCATATAATAAATATTACACAAGATTATCTAATTAAGTTTGGTTTTACAAGACATGACACCATGAAACGGTATTCTTTAATGAAATAATTGTTTACATGTATCTTTGAATAGTAAATATCTTTAAATTTTCAAATAATTCATTGTTAATTGTTACGAAAAATCTTTTGAAATTTTAAAATAATTAATGTCACATACTACAAGCTAAATGAAATTCGAGTTACAGCAATAATGATTCCTTATTCAGCGTTATAAATATTAAAATGCAAGCTAATTTTTTGTTAATTAAATACCAAGGGTTTAATTTTAAACAATTTTTATAGATAAATGTTATGAAAAAATAGTTTTATTAAATTTCATTTCAAAGATTAATCAGGCGCTAATTACAGTGATTGTTCATTATACAAATCAAGGAATATAGAGGAATATGTTAGGAGTATACAATACATATGAAGGTATTTTTTCGTTAAAGGAACATTAAAGAACTTCAATGACGGAGAATACAAATTATTTCAAATTACATTTAAAGTATAATATAAATCTAATTTTGTTTTAAAACAATTTTTATATAAGAAATTTTTGGATATGTATATATATTTAAGCATTCCAATTGTAAATTAGTACATAGGAAATAATTTAAAGAAATCTGCGAAAATGAAGTATTTTTATTTTTAGCTAAAAGTGCTATTTATTATGAAATAAAATATTATACTCATTTTATCTTTTAAATAAATTAGAGAAAAAGTTACAGGATAAATTAAATATAATCTAAATATTTTTTGGTAGAAAAATTATGGCATGTTTAATAATTTTTCAATATATGAAAGAAATAGGAATTTCCAAATATTTCTCGAATAATATATAATACCAATATATAACATTTAACCTGTTGCCAATGATATAAACAGCGCAAACAATAATGTTTGCTTCAAATTAAAAATTTATTTACACGTGACAATTATAAACAGAAAAAAAAACTTTCAAATTTGAATTAAATAATTACGTATAAAAAGCAGGAACTTATTGAAAATTACTTCATAAAAACTATATTTACACGTGAATTTTAAGAGAGAAGGGATATTGTAAAATAATAAATTCATTATCATGCGTTAGAAGTCTTAAATAGGAGAAATTACGTCACATTTACGTCACATTACACTTATTACGTAAAATGAACAAAAAATTATATTGCAAAACAGTTTAAATTTAAAAATTGCGCAAGGCATTTGTTTGATATTTCGAGATGAACTTTTCAACTATTTTTGTTGGGACAGGGCAAATAATATTTCATTTCTAACAAATGTATTTTCACGTGAATATTAAAAAGAGAAATAAAAGTTTGGTGAAAAGTGTGTGAGAGTAAAAACGATACATTTAAAATGTCTTTCATTTATTTATTTATTTATCGAACAACAAACATACGACTTGCGTGCTTGGCATGAGAGCCCGCTTAAAATGTCTTATTTAAAAGAACTTTCTTTTCGCTTTGTTAAAAAATACCGGGAGACAAAGACTCTGTTTACTTAATACATTTTATATTAGCTTATTTTGAAATGTTTAACTGGTTTTATTTAATCAAAGAGGAAAACAGCCATAGTATCTTTTAACAACAGCTGATTTTTCCTTAAAATTCCCCAATCAAAGAGAAATGAATAGAAACCCGTTTATAGGGAGATCGCCACTGTTTTTTAAATTATAATTCAATCTTTCAAAATCTTTTTAACGCCGATCAGATTAGCGTGCTTTTAGAAACTGCGGTGTCTGAACGGGGTTGGAGAGCGCAGCTCGTAGGTGGTTGAGACCCCTTAGTAAATAGAAAATATCTCTCGAAATGCTGAAAATTTGATTTTAAAATAGAAATAAAAGCACACAAAATGAGTCAAATTAAAAAAAAATGCATTCTGCACACCGGGAAATTATAACGTATAAAATGATCAAAAATGATTAAATTCCGATGTATAGTTTTTGCTCCTATAAAACTTTTTTAATGGAACGACTTTGTCCAACTTTACCATCATATATCTCTTAAAATAATTCTTCGATTTAAAAGCTGTCTATATCAGCGTGTTTATCAAACATTTCTCTATAATACCGCCAATTTTCATATTTTTGTATGCAATATTTTTCTTAATATTAACGGAGAAAGACTTCCGGTCACAAAAAATTCAAAACCGGCGGCGGCGGTGACAGCGTAAGTTATTTTTTTTTAGAATACAGAGAATTCAAAATCAAAGTTTTTATGACTTTTTCCTTCTAAATAGAAACAAAAAACAGATTTATTTTCCTGTATGATTAAATTTTAATATGTTTTAGTGTACTTCAATATTACTGCGTTTTTTTTTTTTTTTTTTTTAACCATTTGGAAAAGATACAGCTTTCAAACAAATTGCATTTAAAAGTACATTTTTTTTCTATACGACGGTGTAAAAAGTAATATTGTGAGATGTTTAGAAGTTTGATTCATTTAAAATTGGTCATCAGATTTAAAAGAAATCTGACGATGGAAAAGCCTTTTCCCGAACAGCCAATGAAATTCTTGGATAATACGCAAGTTTCAGGTGGATAATACGTAAGTTTCACGAAATCTGACGATTCGCAGGCGATTTTTGTCGCTTGCAATTTGTATGTGTAATAACACTATTAATGTTATTTCATGGCGTACGTATTGTATGATCAACTCCGTGCGATTTTTTATGTCTTAAATTTTAGTCTTTGAAAAAATCATTTTCCAAATGGTCGTTGTAATCTGTTAAATTGCTTTTTTTTTTTTTTTTTTTTTTTTTTTTACGCTACGTGTTCTAATCCGGTTGTCTATGAAATCATCCAGTCAGTGAAAATGACGCACACTAAATTTCCGTGACGTATGTAGAAAAATTGTTCTTTTTAATCAGTTTCTTTATATTAATTTTAAACTATTTACAAATTATTTTTCATAGTAGGTGCATTCAGTAGGTTACCGTCATAAGTACCTTCTGGTACAATCAGAATCGAAATCCGACATATAATTTTTTGAGTTATACTTGAAGAAAGAGTTATGCTTGACTTTTAATATCGTTCATAGCTGTTTAGGTCCAGGGATTAATAATGCGCTGTGTATTAAACTTCGCTTCGCTCAGACAATTAAAAATATGTGAACAAAAATTACGTCTCATGTTATGAATATGTTGTAGGCTTATTGAGAATTCCGGCTCTTTGCAAAGAGTCCGACTAATTGGAGAATCATCTTCGTTTTTTTCAATAGGCCTGATATTTTTCAAGCTTATGGCAAAGAACCTAAGCAGATTTATTGTTATTGGAAAATGATCATTTATTTCTCAGTCAGCCTGATATTTTTAGGCTTATCGTAAAATAACCTGTAAAAAGTTAAGCTAATTGGAAATTACCCCCCCTTTTTTTTTTTTTTTTTTTTTTTTTTAATTTTCCAACTTAGTTGAAAAGTATTATGACTTTGGTTTGCCTGTCCGTCCACCCGCACTCTAACTCTCGTTAATACAGTTCGATTGCTATGTAATTTTAATATGTTATTTACATTTACTATAGCAAGATGCCTTTTGAAAATAAAGCGTTTAGAATTTATAATTCATTTGCAGGGAGAGCCAAAAATATTCCAGTACATTAAGGTCAGTGGGAGAAAATGGTTTCAAGTACAATTTATAGCTGTTGCACCATTTTAAACATAAAGGAATCGATATACATTTATGAATGCGTTAAAACATGCTTTATGTGGGAAATATGGCGCAAAGCTTTTATTTTTTATTTACAAGGGCAAAGAAAACTATTCCATTATCTAATGATCTACAGAGTCAATTAAAATACGCTGCAAACAGTTTATGTTACACTATTTCAAATATAAATAAATTGATATACATTACAGACTGCATGATACTTGCTGTAGAATATGATGCGAGTATATTTTATCTTTCATTTACAGGGACACACAAAAGATTTCGGGTGCAGTAATGTATCCGTCTACTGGCCTTAATTTTTAAAAGTGGATTTTCAGTTAAAATGTGCGTTTTTAAGAACTAAATTTTGACTATAACGGGTATTTATAAACGCTATAGATCGTATACAAGACTACACAAAAGATTTTGTAAAAATTAATAAGTATGAGAATGAAATAGTTGAAGATTGTTTTTAAGTGAGTTCGGTATGTTCAAGCTGAAATATATTGAATGCTTTAAGAGATGTTTTGTAGAACACAAATAAAATCATACATAGGGCCGAATAAAGAACTGGATAAATGATCGCTTATCGGAGATACTTCTAAAATTGTTATTTAAATAGTTTTATGCGTGCTTTTCGCATCGATCAAATTCTACCTGAATACGTGGCGTATATAGAAAAATGTAGATAACATACAGGGTTGTCCGAAAAAATTCCAGTATTTTCATCGCCTATCGATAAAAATTGGTGACGGTCTGTTTTCACCGTATTTTGCGTTTTGTTACTAAACTAAATTTAAAAAAAAAACTATATGAAATACTTATGAATATATACATGAAATAAAGCGCCGCACAAAATAATTGACGTACATTTCCGGCTATAGACGGCATTTACTAAATCATTTTATTCAAAAATACTTTATATTCTTTCTAAATTGATAAATTTTGTATCTTATTTACCTTATTAAAAAGCGAAGTATTGTTAAAGTATTCTAAAAGTTTTGCATAATCTGTGCTTGATGCATGATTTTTCTTTCTTCTTCATCCATCAGCTTGTTTTATTATTATTATTATTATTATTATTATTAATTGCAATGAGCTTATGAAGTTTCAGGCTAATTAGAAAATAACAACCTGTTTGTCAGAATAGCCTAGTTTCATCCAGGTTTACTCCAATATGTCAGCAGCAGTCAAAGGCAACGCATATTTTTAGTTTAAAAAGAAGTAGCAGGAATTTAGCGTGAATGTGTGTCCAAGGTTAGTTAATACCGTACGTTCCGAAGTATACAACGCGAACCTAATAACCAGAAATGTTATTTGATGAAAAGTAACTTATTTCAAATTAGTAAATATTTGGCATAACTTATTAAGTAAATTTTCTGGTTTGGAAGAGTGCTTATAAATCAGAAATTGCGGTACTTTATTTTAAGATCATATCTTTCGTAAACTCCGTCCAGAACTATCAATAAAATATGCAGATGAGGCAGATTTTTAATGTTTTCAAAGCAAGAAATAGGGGAGGTTGGATGCAGAATGATAGTAATTATAATGTAGATATCAGAAAAAACTGATGTATCAATGCACTGTTAAAAATCTGCATCTAAATGCCCAGTTATTCGACCGTTTTTAAAGATAACGTTTACTTGATACTAATATTAAACGTATATTCTTGACAAAATTATTGAAATTTATCATGACAAAATTATTTTCATAATAAAGTTCAATTACCATTATGTAATGGTTTTCTATATCCAAGTAATCGTTTCGTAAGCGCATAACGTATTTGAAAAACATAATTTAGAAAATACTGTCTAAAGCCGGAAATGAACTTCACTTAGTTTGTGCAGCGCTGTATTTTATCTATAAATTAATATGTATTCTACATAGTATGTTAAAATTTAATTTAATAACTAAACACATAATAGGTTGAAAACTCGCCGTCAGCAATTTTTATTGATAGGCGGGAAAATATTGGAATTATTTTGTACAGAACTAATTATTACCTACATTTTTTTTTTTTTTTTACGCTACGCATTCAAGTAAAATTTAATTGAGGCAAATTACACGCGCTTAAAATTATTGAAATAACACATTTAGAATTATCACTGATTAACGGCAATTTCTCCAGTTCTTTCTGTGGCTCTGTATATGATTATATTAAGGCTAATAGACGGATACAGTACTGCACCCGAAAACATTTGTTTCTCACTGTAAATGAACGATAAATTATACGAGCATCATGTTCTACAGCAAGTATTATGCAGTCAGTAATGTATATCAATTTCATTATATTTGCAATAGTGTAACATAAAGTGTTCTCAGCGTAATTTATCTGACTCCGTAGACCATTAGGTAATGGAATAGTTTTCTGTGGCCCTAAACAGCTCATATTCAAAATATTAGAATAATTGAGAAAAAATAATAAGAAAAAAATATTTTTCATTTTTTTTTAGTAAATGTAATTAAATTTCTTATAAATTAAATCTAGAATGTTTAGATATGATTTTAACATTTACAAAATATAAAATACTTTGCAATAAATTACGTATACAGCTTTGTGAAACACATCAAAATATTAGAATAAAATTTAGATTGGTACAAAATATTAGAATATTTTATTTTACGCGACAATATTACCTTATGAATATGAAGTAAATGGTTGTTAATATTTTGTAGCATCCCCTTTAGCTTTCATAACAGCGTACAGTCGATATTTCATACTATATACAAGGTGTTTATAAACATTTTTATCAATATTAGCACAAATAGCCTTTTTACGTGCCACTAACTCAGTTTTACTTGAAGGAGGATTTTCTTGGAGTTTTTTCTACATTATACACCATACGTTTTCGATGAGCTCATGGTCTGGTGAGTTTGGCGGCCAATGAATTACTTTAATGTTGCGTTGGCGGACCAATTCTTAGTTGACACCGAGGTATGCAGCGACGCTAAATCTTGTTGAAAGATGAAATCATCTTCTTCTGATGTTGGAATCATGTAATATTCCAAAATTTCTTTATATATCTAAGAGTTAACCTTTTCGTGGACGATGCATAACTTTTCATGTCCTTTTGCACTCAAGAAACGCCAAACTATGACATTAGCAGCAAATTTTATGGAACGTTTAAGGCATTCTTTATCAAATGCTTCTTGCTTCATTCTCCAAACTCGAATACCTTGATTACCATGATAAGCACAAAATATACTTTCATCACTAAATAATATATTTTTCCAATTTTCTTCGCTTCTTAAACGTCTTGATTTACACCAATTCAATCTTATACGCTTTTGTTTATCAGTTATGATAGGATTGTTTTCGATAAACGAGATTCAAACTTAAATTTATAGAGACGTCCTAATGTTGTCGATGTAGAAGCTTCAACTCATTTTTCTTTATATTTTCTTTAAATCTCTAGCAGATGTTTTTTGGTATTTTGGCCGCCATTTTAGCGATTATTTTGAAATTTTCGATTTTTTTAATATTTTAATAATGCTTGATTGCGAACATTGTAAATAATTCGCTATATAACATTTATTTTTACCGAGCCGATACAAATCAACTATACGAATATCACTCACACGACCCATTTTTGACGAAAAAGCAAGTAAACTGCAAAAGGAATACTTATTTTAAATAAAATTGTCTGAATTTAATCAATGATGACACAAGTTATGAATTGGTAATAATTAAAGCAGAATTAATGTGAAATATTCTAATATTTTGAACCACTTGAATAAATATTCTAATATTTTGAATTTTCAAAATAATTTTCTTTCAATTAATCTTTTCAAAAATGATATTAACCCTTCACTGCACGTTTCTTTCTATTTTTATGAAAAAAAATATTTGAAATCTATATATCGACCTTATAATGGGAAAATAGTAAAAAAAAAAAAAAATAAAATAAATAAATAAATAAATTTCATATTTTCAGCAAAAATTTTATATTTTAGGGCGTGTAACCTATGTAGACAATTAGGGTTTCTGAATATTTTATAGCTATATTTTTCAACTAAATGAGCTTAAATTAATTTATTTTATCTGATTAATACTATGCAACTTTTTTACATAAATATTTTTAAGTATTCACTAAAAATAATGAAAGTAAATTTTACCTTAATAGCTTAATAGACATTTTTTTGCCTCCGAAGAACAAGTTCTAATTTTTTGCCAAAAGCAGCCACCTGGCATGGACAAAATAAGTGTTATTCCATTCTTTCGACTGTTCTTGATCAGAGATAGAAATCATATTAGCCGAATTCATGGCACATGATCAGAATTACTGTATTTTTAGGTATGTGCCAGATGTGGCACACCGTGCAGTGCAAGGTTAATTTTAAGATAATAAATAACTTTAATCAACAATAAGTTCTTAATAAAAATATTGTTTGGATATTTGCATTAAAAGGCATTAAAATACCGAACGGTATTTTCAATTTGTATAAAAAGTAATTACTCTAATATTTTGAATATGAGCTGTATATAAATAATAAATTCTTTGCGACCTTTTTCACACAGAAAGCATGTTTTAACGCACTTTAAAAATGTATATCCATTTCATTATGTTTAAAATGGTGCAACGACTTTAAATTGTACTTGAAACGATTTTCTGCCACTGTCCTTAATGTAACGGAAATTGTTTGGCTGTCCGTGCAAATGAATTATAAATTCTACACGCTTCATTATGTCTTAGGCGAACTCAAAAATTCGTCTCTTTGTAAAGAAAATAGGCAGTTTACAGGATAAAAACAGAAGAGATGGGATAATTGGAGAATCATTATTCCCTTTTCACACGCTTTTATTCTACTCAACCTGGCAAAAGATACGCAAAGATTCAATTTTGTAAACTATTGTTAATCTACTTATTGAAGAATTATAAAAATTATGTTCACAGGGGTATTTCCGATGACAGTACAGTTTTTTAATACTTTTAGAACTTAATTATAAATTAATACGTCAGTTGTGGCGTTCGGGGAAAGAAGATATGTAAGCCTCATTTTCATAAAAATATAGTTATGTTTATGAGAATATGTCCAAAGATGGCGTCTAGGATTTCAACACATATTACTAAAAAACAATGTGAAATTGCACCATTATGCCTCAATGATTTCGTTCTTCAAATGAAATATTTTATTTATTTTCAGTCAACAATGGAACAAACCACAGAAAATCCACAATCAAACAAGCAACAGATGTCATGTAAACGAATAGTTTTTAGAAGTGATTAAAAAAACTGTAAATACAAATGACATTGATTCAGACGATAGTAATAAAGGGCAGAGATTATTCGTCAACGGAATTTAGTATTAATTCTTAATCAGAAGAGAATGTATTAATAAGTAATGAATATTTTGGCTTAGAGCATTTTTAATGTGGGGCACGAAAGCTTTATTACTCAATGCAATAATTTGCATATATTAGCATGATTGTTATTAATTGCAGCAAGATATAAATATATTAAAATACGGAAATAACATCTCACAATTAGATCAATATAAATATTCCATAATTCGTATTTTGACTATCGAGACATTTAAATTTACATTGTAGATTATGCACTCTTTAGTTTCAAAACTGTTGTTCTAAATTTCTATTGTTTCTCATTGTGCCAATTGTCCATTTTGCTTATAAAATTATATATTTTCAAGACAGTTTATGTTGCAAAAACGAGGACTAAAACCGTTTCTTCAGCCTAGAAGAGTTTTAAACATCTTGAACAGTAAATGTAACAAAATAAATATATATTTTAACAAATTCACTTGCTTGTGTTTTCTACTAAATACAGAAAGAAAATCAGTAAAGTTTCATAATCCAGTTTAGTGCTTTCAACAAATTAATGTATTACGATTCGAAACGCGTAGCATTCGACGAAAGAAAAATTTTAAAAGAGCTGATTGATTGAATATATAAAACAATTACAAAAATAATTACAATTTATAATAAATCTTATATTGGCTGGCATAACTCTTAAGATAAACAGTATTTTCGGCTAAAATTTGAATTAAACTTTTCAAGTTATTAAAAAATTAAATTTTATTCCTATACTCAATCAGTAACATGCATTTTAGATAAGAAATTTAGAAGTTATTAATTGAGGCTTTGATCTTTGGCATTACGTAATGAAAAATTAATCATATTTGAGCCACTATGACACAATCATAATTCTTTTCTCAACAAAATCTAAAAATAACGTCGTTTTCACCATCGCAGAAATTACATGAATACTTTTCATATGCATATGCACTATTTAAAAAATAATTTAACCTGCTATAGATTATTAATAAACACTGTCCAAATTTTGATGTTACGTTTGCCAGTTACAATTTTGCATCTGAACATTAGCACTATTGACGTGAGCTTCTAATCGGAGCGCGGCGAAATCCATAAATTTGTGCTCCTTTATACGGATTGGTAATAAAATATTTAGTAATAGAGAAATAAATATTCATTTTATTTTTACTATGACGTCGTTTACACCCACTGAAATCCTCTGAGATTAGCGTCTCAATCTCAGTATCAGAAGAATGAAAACAAAAATATTGGAATGTAACAGCTTTATGAGTGAGGTCATTTTTTGTTCAATATTTTTCTAAAAGTTATTTTTAAATGTAATGCGAAAATGGTTTTTGTAATGATAATTTAATTCCCATTGTTTCCCTTCTATCTTCAACAATAGAAGTAACTCGATTGCCACTAATGGGAAGATATTTCATAAAGGACTTTTAAAATTAAAATAAAATAATGGGATTATTTAAAAAAATAGCGAGTGCGAGCAGAAATACAAATAAAGTGCTTTTAGATGGAAATTTCGAACAGGGCGAAAAATGTCCGGACCAGGATTCATAAAAAAATGCATAAAAAAATCCAATAAATATAATTTGCGTATTAGCAAGTTTTGTACAATGATCTTTTGTAATTATTTATGTTTGATGTATTAAATACCAGCTTTTACATCCATGGAGAGAAGAGGTAAAGGCAAAATATAATGATAACATGGAGTAAAGAAAACATTTAAATAGATAGATAAATTGAACAGAAAATTATTTGAAGGAAAACTAGTTGGATGTGCCAATCCCAAAACTTTCTTCTATCTTATACATCTTAATATTTCAAAACATAGTTACACATGTTAATACTTCAATATTATTAGTTCAATACTATACCAACTTTGATTTTCATCTTAAATTTCTGCTCAAGTCAATTAAACGGACTAAAAACGAGTTAATCTATATCATGATATTTGTTAAAATTATTAATTTTTCCTTATTCTGTTGTTATCAGCTGTTTTCGAATAGCCGGCTTAGCAGGAAGCGAGTTCCCGCCACTGCATGAGCCGCCGATGCACAATAGAACTACGAAAAATCATAAAAGTATACAAAAATCGCTAACACGGAGCCCCTTTACCGCGCAATATTTCCAAATTCAAGGAGGACCTGTTGGCCAAAGCCAAAAACAAGCATAAACATTTTGGTTCAATTGTATGCATAATTTTATACGCTGTTCGATGGTACAATAATGAAAATGGCACAGAGATCGGAATTATAGCGCCCCTTCTTTCGGAATTTTTTCAAGTTCAGAGAGGACTTGCTTGCCATAGCTAGAAACATGCACAAAAAATTTGGTTCAATTGTATGGATAACTTCATACACTTTTCGATGGTACAATAATGAAAATGGTACAGACATCGCAATTATAGTGCCTCCTACCGGAAGAATTTTTGCAAATTCAGGAAGAACCTTCGTGACATGACAAAAAATAAACACATAAAATTTGGTTCAATTCTATGCATAACTTCATACATTTTTCGACGGTACAATATTCAAAATGGCACAAAAATTGTACAAAAATCGCTATTACAGCGCCCTCTACGAGCGATTTTTTTACAAATTAAGGGAGGACCTCCTTACCATAGCCAAGAACTTAATTTTTTTTTGGTTCAATTCTATGCATAACTTCATACACTTTTCGATGGTACAATATTCAAAATCGCACAAAAATCGCTATTACAGCGCCCCCTAACGGCGAATTTTTTGCAAATTCAGGGAGAACATGCTTGCCATAGCCAAAAACTTAAAATAAAAATTTGGTTCAATTCTATTCATAACTCCATACACTTTTGGATGGTACAATATTCAAAATCGCACAAAAATTGTTATATCAGCGCCCCCTACCAGCGAATTTTTTCCAAATTCAGGGAGGACTTGCTTGTCATATCCAAAAACTTTAAATAAAAATTTGTTTCAATTCTATTCATAACTCCATACACTTTTGGATGGTACAATATTCAAAATCGCACAAAAATTGTTATATCAGCGCCCCCTACCAGCGAATTTTTTCCAAATTCAGGGAGGACTTGCTTGTCATATCCAAAAACTTAAAATAAAAATTTGGTTCAATTCTATTCATAACTCCATACACTTTTGGATGGTACAATATTCAAAATCACACAAAAATTGTTATATCAGCGCCCCCTACCAGCAAATTTTTTCCAAATTCCGGGAGGACCTGCTTGCCATAGCCAAAAACTTATAATAAAATTTTGGTTTAATTCTATACATAACTTCATACACTTTTTGATGGTACAATGGCGACAGACAGACGGACACACAGACAGACAGACATGTTCTATAAACATGTTTTTTGGAATCTCTGACCCCTAAAACATGCAAATCCGTCGAAAACCGGAAGTCGAAAAAAATTTCGATTACAATACTTTCTTCTATTGAAGATAGAAGAAAGTAAAAAAAGTTATTTGGAGTATTTAGTGTTTTCGAAATTAAATAAACGGATTAAAAAAAAATACCTGTAACGAAACGCTGAATAATAAAGTAAAAAGTTAAAGTTAAGTAAACAAGTAAAATCTTCAATTGTTATGATTTACTGAAAAAGGTTTTGAATATTAAATACGTGAAATATTTCACATTGCTAACTATGCGCAACACAACATAGTGAAAAATGTCCAAGCCTGGAATCGAGCCCGGAATCTTCGAATAGCGCTTCAATGCTCTACCATTAAGCTATGAGGACGGTACCCAACTTGTCTCTCTAACTTTTAAATGTCCGAAAGGCTGCAACCGCTGCACAAGATGTCTTCGTGAGCACACAACCTCGTGGCCAACATGAGAGGAAATAATGCCCAGCATGTTTTAGTATCATGTTTACCGAAAGGTCCTGTGCTCATTATTCCATATTGTGCTGAGGTTGTAGCCTTACCGACATTTAAGAGGGAGGGATACTTAGCTGAGTATCGTCCTCGTAGCTTAATGGTAGGATATTGGGGCGCTATTCAAAGGGTTCGATTCTCGGCTTGGACATTTTTTACTCTGTCTGTTTACGCAGGTTCAGTTAGAATGTGAAAAAAACACCTATTGAATATTCGATAATTTTGGATGTAATTTCACTGTTGAAAATTAACTGGAAAATTAATTAAAATTATACTTCTATGAAAAAAGTTTCATCAATAGGGGAATGACTTAAATTTTTCTCGGTGATATACATGCATAAAAAACAAAATGTGTATCTTACATGAGCATGACAAAATTGAGTAAATTACAATATTAAAACAAAGCTATATATATATTAAAAGGATCTCACTTAGCGCCCTATGTCTTTAAATTATGCCTCACAAGGGAACAACTTTTGGTGCTACTCGCATCTAGCATCAAGACCTGCTGTATTTTGTAGCCCTATACATACAAGTTAGAGAACCGATAAAATTTCTCTGTTAATGTCACATTATATATATATATATTTTTACTCTTTTAATTTTTAAACTTAATTTTTGGATTTATTTGTTTACTTCAGGTTAAAGTCGACAAATATTTCGTTACAAATTGTTCTCCCGCTGTGTCCATGAAGTTAATGTAAGGTACTTATTAAAATTAAATCAGACTACAATTTGTTTGATAATTGATAGCATAAAAAACAAGAATTGGGTTTTTTACGATAGATTTATAAATAGTAAATATATTTCTATTAAAAGCTTTCAAGAACCTTAAAAACTATTTTTTGTGAATTACAAAATAAGCATTTTTTAAAAGTCGAATGAAATAAAGTTTCGAATGTTTAAAATGAAATGTTGTATTAAATGTTGAGACTTTTTGTAAATGTAATCACAAAGCAAATTATTATTTTTATACAATTCAGAAAATATGCTTAGTTAGGTCGAAAATTACAATTTCTAGTGAAGTCAAAAATAGTGCTTCTCCTCACAGACGACAAGCAGTTATGACATTTGGCTAGGGTTGCTGGAAAACTGTACTAAAAATACGCCAACTTCATCCATACCAAAATGTGATTATAATATTATATTTAAAAAAAAAATCAAATTCGTTGGTTCTTGAAGGATTCTTTTTAACTTTTTTCAATATTTTCTACTTATTATTGACTAATCTGTATTTGTAAATGCTTTTCTTAACAAAAAAAGCTTCTATGTTAATAGTTGAATAAGTGGTTTCAAAAATTTCATTTTTAGAAAGTTATGCAACGGTTAAATCAAAAAACATGATTTTAACAAAAAAATTATCGATTCTCAAAGATCCTAATATAGGGCTTTAAAATGTACCAGGTCCCAATGCTAGGGGCGACCCGCACCAAAAGCTGTTCCCTTATCAATACTAAATGAGGAAATGTTCAACACAGGTTGTTAAAGGAAGTGGTTGAAACAAATTAACAATAAATTCAAAACTCAATACAGTTATGCTGCTAACCTTCCTTCAAATGTAGTAAAAACTGTTGAAATTCTTACAAATTTGCTGTGAAATGAGTTGCCAAAAATAATGTAAAATTTATGAATTTGCTGCTTACCCAAAAAAACTGTTGTGAATGTATAGCAAAATGTTCTAGCACCCATTTTTCAGCATTTTTTCTGTTAAAACAACGCGTTTTTTACAGTGTACATCTTAATGTATAAATAGAAATTTGCTTTTAATAGCAGAATGTAAATCGCAGAAAATGCTTATATAGCTGGTTGTTTTTCTAACAATGGTAATTCTGCATATAACACTAGAACGGCGGGAAAATTTTAGCTACTGGAACGGCGGGAAGGAGTCATTTTGACCCCTCGATCACACTACTGAAATAACAACGCTAAAACGATTTTAAATACCATTCATTGGCAAAAATATGTAATTTCCGTGTATTTTCTAATTTATATTTAATATTACTTGATAATTTATTTTCATCTACTTACTCGCCGAATGATCCAACTCTCTAAATCCATAAATGAGAAAAGTATTCTGTTGTTTCCGTTATTTCATTATATGTGTAGCTGAATGGTTAGAATGTAAAACATTTCGTTTGAATTTTATTTAACCCTTAATTGCATGAATTATTCTTTTAGAATTGTGTTTTTTATTTTTATATTAAGGATTAGACACTAGAAATCTTAAGATAGATTTTTAACTTTATTTAGTAGCATATTTTTGTAATTTTTAGAGGATTACTATTTCTATATAAATATAGTGGATGTAAGAACTTAATTTATGTATTAAAAATTAAATAAAAAGGTGATGGAAATTCACATCACTATACAGTTAAGGGTTAATGCTTAAAATATTCCAAATTAAACACACGGATTAGGAATTAATGCAGTTGATACAAAAATAATTTTTAACAATTTTTCCAGTGAATTATCCGGACACAACTTTGGAACACGATCCACAAAATTCTTGAGATTTGTTTCCATTGCATCTCTGTACTTGACACTTTTTTCTCTTTATATCTACTTTATTTTCGTGTGTTTTTTCGGAAGACTCAGGAAAGATCTTTGGGACTTTTTAAGTCATAAGAACCATATTTAACTACATATAAGAACCATATTTAATAGAAAATCTCTTCTACTGATGGGATTGCCTGTTACACTTTGATAAATTATCGCATTCAAAGCTGCATGATCCAAAACATTGTAAAAGATTTGTACAGGCCATCGTCTAGAAGCCAATTTAACGGAGTACTTTCGGCAAATCTGATTACGAATATCCTTACCATATTCCGTTGAGTTGTAATATTATATTGAATCGGGCAACTTCTTGAGACTGTCTTCAGATCTGACAGTAGAATGTAATGAGCTCAGTAGAAAGACACTTTTGTTTCGTTTGGCTTGATAGATGGTAATTGTCATATTGTCATGTTCCACTATCTTCGATGAATAAAGAGTACTACGCATATTTTGCAAAGATATAGGAATTTCCCTTCTCTCCTTTTTCATTGTACCAACCAAAGTTGTATTTTTAGCTTTTAGCATTTCTGCTAGTTTTGATGCTAGTAAAATAGTTATCTGTCATAATATTCCTCCCTTTGTTTAGATGGGGATCTGTTAATTTCATGAAAAAAAAAAAATGATAAACTTAATTGAGGATTTGCGGTTTCATCTTTTCCTAGAAATGGAATTCCATTCAAGAGGTACATATATAGTATTAACGTCAACAGATAACCAACATTTTATCCCAAATTTGTCCGGTTTATTTGGCATATATTGCGTAAATTTACATCTAGATTTAGATGGGAACAATTGTTCATCAACTGTAATATTTTGTAATGGTCGGTAGCATGTTTTGCAATTTTCAACAAATTATATGTTCGGAAATGTTCAGCTGTCTGCCGTACGAACAATATTCGTACTCTACTTATAAAACCCCTCCCCTATGGTTACCACCTGCAGTGATTAATCTGAACTAACAAAAGTAACAAATGGGAAAATACTATTTCTGAAAAAAAAATTAAGTCTGAAAAACCTTACAATTTCTTTTTTTTTTTTTTTTTGAAATATTGTGTTCAAAAGCATGGCAAAATCAAACAAAGGAATTATAACATACAAATTACAGACAATAATGTTGTATCACCACACCGGTTTTTATCTCTCTGGGAGACAGTATGAATGCAATCGAAAATTGCTTATCACTGAATTTTTCTCATGGGTTCACAATCCTTCGAGTACAAAGAGTACTTTACTAAAGGGGTCAAAATGACCCTTGCCCGCCGTTCTAGGAATACATACCAATATTTCAAAAACTAACAAATCTAGAAAGCTGAATTTTTTTAAAGAAAAATATGTTATATATTTAGGAAAAGTCAAAAAATTTCAAACGATTTCTTCCAACCAAACTAAAGTACTCAACGGATGAAAGTGCTCAGGTGCCAAAATGACCACTACCGCCGTTCTAGTGTTAACCATTCTAAATATCATACTTTTCGTTATTACGATTATTTTTTATTATTTTTTTTTATTTAAAATTTTATTTTATTAAGTTTAAAGCGTACCATGGTAATAAAATTTTCACGCTAAGGTATATTATTTAAGAAAATGTTGAAGACCACATTTTAATGTCTTCTATAGCGATTAAAAGATTTTTTGAATATTTAATTAAATTAGCAATTCAAAAGTAACCTATAAAATATGTTTAAAAGTGAACGCACTCCATAAATTTAAATACATATTATTTCCGTTGTGATACGAACGAAATTATTTAAATAACACATTTTTTTTTTGTTTTGTTTAAACTTTAATTCATCATGTATAAAACTAATGTGTTATAAAAGAAAGATAATTAATTTAGATTAGTTTATCCCATTGTGTTACTAAAACGCATTCTCTAAACAGTTTTATCCTGTTTGAAACGTTATTTCGAAATAAGGCAAACAACTTCATTTGAATAAATTGTGACACTTGAAAAATGAATGCAATTAAATTCACTTCAACACAAATTGTATAATTTAACAACTAAAATTCAGGCGAGTACAACAACAATTTGTAAACTACAATATATGTTTAATTTTCCTAATCTTCTGAATAGATACATATAATAAATGTTACGCATTGTTATGACAAATTTAATTACGAGTAATAACTTTTGGTAAAATAATTTACCCAAAATGTTTTATCATATATTACAAATAAACCTATGCATTATATTAATTCATTATTTTCGATTACATTTTTTTTATAGTGTATAGAAACATTTCACAAAAAGTGTAACTCGTCTGTGCATTACATTTTTTTTTTTTTTTTTTTTTTTTTTTTTTTTTTTTTTTTTTTTTAAATCAGAAAAACGTTTACAATAAATGTGAATGCAAACACCGCATAGTAAGTAACAGTGATTAGTCAGAGATTATGAACATGTCCCCTTTCACTGTGAACATATCAGTTTTCTTCTCAAAAAACATTTATTATAGTTTCATATATCTATTAAAATCTTTTTTTTAAATATTCACTATGTAAATTAGAATTTTGCTGTTTTTTCATAAAGAGTAAAATAATTTATTATTTTTATTATGGTATGAGTTTGTCTTAAATGTATAGTCTTTTATAGAAAATTAAAATAAAATTGATACATGATATCACTCCTTTTAAAATAGCATTATTATTTCAAATATAAATAGTCTTTATTATTTAATTTTTTTTATATTTTTATTGGATATGTTTAAATCGAATCCATTTACATTAAATCATTTTAGATACCTACTTCAAAAGCGATAATTGGTATTTTTTATTCAATTCAATTGCATGCTGCTAAGTAATAATATTTAAATAATATAATTTAAAATTTTGATGAATATGGCATAGACAACTATTAAAGGGATATCGACGAAATTCGTTTAGATATACGACCAGAATGTTCGTGCTTATAGCAAAAAAATGAAAGATACTTTAAGAGGTCTCGGGAATCTTAAAATTGGAAAAAAAGAAAAAAAAAAGACCATTTTCAACATTTAATATCATAAAATGTATTTTATTTTAAGACATAATTTTAATTGGAATGAAATATATAAGTATGTTCTTTCATTTCAGGTATTTAAAAAATTATAAGATAGAGAATTAGCATTTACAGGGGGCTCCAAACTGTTAGACATTTCACGAGCAAAAAATCGGCATATCAGCTTCGCGCACGATTACAAAATAAGTATTGCAACTTGAATGAAAATGTTGGTGCCTATTTATGCTTCAGATTGTAATAATTACCGTGAGCCTAAATAAATTTGTATTTAAAGCTTCTTTATATTTTTAATAGAAAGTTGTATTTAGCTATAGCAAAATTAAGAAAATTTCAACAGTATAATCACCTAAAAAAATATTGTTTTGAACAATAAAAAGGAATTTTTAGGTACGGTTTATACAGACTAACATGAAACATATGTTTTGAAAATTTCATGAAAAAATATTCATAAGTTTTTGAGATATTGTGCAAGTTATGCCCATAAACGTCATTTGGAGAAAAATGGCTTCAAAGTTTCCGAAACGACGCTTCAGCCATTGGTCGTGTATAAATGTAAAAGTCATAACTTCAGTTCTAATTGGAATTTCAATAAAACAATTATATCAAAATGTTCAGAAAATATAGATGTTTAACATCTAAAAGAATACAAATTGCGAATATTTTAAAGCTTTAAGAGTCCTGAGACTCCTTAAAAATGCATTTAAATGCTTAAATTAAATCTTTAAAAATTAACATGAATATGCAAATAAGTTCTGTATAGAAATCAATTAATTTCTATTGTCTTATTACATATCACAACTATCATATAGCTAATATAAAATTAAAGTACAGTAAAAATTGTCAAAAAAGCATTTTATTTTATAAAACTTTGCAGAAAGTATTTATATATAATTTACGATAATAATCTGAATAACATTCCGTACTAAAAAAACTGAAAATCTGCAAACAAAAAAATTGAGGAACATTTAATTCACAATGTTCTTAAAATATTTCAGATTAAAGCGATTTGAAGCAATTAAAATAATAAAACATTGTAAAAAATCACCTTAAAATAAAACTATACACAGGACGCGTTTCGAGCTAAAAACATAACAGCTCGTCGCTAGCGCCATCTGTCGCATTCTTTGCAACATTCTTTACCTTCAGTTTATTTTTGACATTGTTCGCTTGCGGACACGTGTTTGCTGTAGCTGATGATGAGCTGTTATGTTTTTAGCTTGAAACACGTCCTGTGTTTTGTTTTATTTTATGGTGATTTTTTTACAAAATTTTATTATTTTAATTTTAATCAAAAAAAAAAATATTATTTGTAATTTGTAAGAGGAACTTGAAATGCTGAATAAAACAGGAGGTCAAACTGGGAACTCGGTTACTTATTCATACGGTAAAAATATATTAAATCGTATGTAAACTTTATTAACATTTAAATGAAAATTAAATATTATTTTTTTAATATTTTATTCAGAAACTTTTCTCAAGCAATTTGTAATCCATATTGTCTTCTAAATATGAAGCAAAAAATCTGTTTTCAAATAGTTTTTTACATTTTATTTGTATTGCTTGAATCAAAATAGCCTATAAAATTATATGGGCTGCAACTATATATATATATATTTTTTTAACCGTTACCTATATTTTAGAGTTTTATCGATAAATTTAGAAAAATAAAATGAAGACCGTATGCAGAAAGCTTACTTCCACATTTGAATTGAGATAGTAAACATATTATGAAAATCCCGTCCAGTGTGATCCGAAAATAACAAGTAAAGTTTAAATAGTGGAAGAGGAAACCGAAACAAGCATTTATATTCATGGAATGTGTGTCCGGAAATGGCGGGCTTAATTACTGGTGAGAAAAAAAAATGTGAAAGGTGCCATAAGAGACACCGAATATGCGATACTATCTATCCCTTATACGGGGCATTCCCTGAAACTATTGAAAAGTATAATGTATCTGTACCTCCAATATCAGTGATCGAAATGATATGTAAAAATACATGTTCAAAAGATGTTGACATATTTTATATATAAAAAATGATGTATGTCATTTTAATAAACGCTTCAATATGAAATTATTAATAATTTTATTAAGTATAAATATGTTATTGAGTAAAAAAAAATGATTTTGATATGTATTGGGTATATTGAAGTACCGTATATCAATTAAAGAGAAACAATTCAACCGCATGATTTTTTGCCACGATATTATTTACAGTTTGACATATGTATATCATTAGTTTACTCATGTTTGACTACTTCTATAAAGTGTTTTTCGCTAAACTAAATAGTTTTCCGATCTTCTTGATCCAGGGAACACTATTAAATTTCAAAAGTGGGAAATACCTCTTATGGAGTTATTATGCACACGTAGAACTAAAAATTATACATTTTTATTATTTCATAAAACTCTTTGGAATATATATAAGGTTTATTTCTCTGAATTTCATATGCACTGAATTCCATATGCATAATATGACAGTTATTATGTAGACATAAAAAAATCATATGTTTTAATCTTTTGATGAAAATGTTTGAAAATTTAATAAGTTGTTGTTAATAAGGTGTTTTGTCCGCTCTTAGTATATGTATAAATTTTGGAATTTTCCAATAAGTGTCTGAAATTAAATATGCAAAAGTATTAGAGATTACTTTTATAATTTCTGCTAAATAATACGATGGAGTAAATAAGAAGTTACATTGAGTGTATTTTGATTAAAACTACATAAATATAACTAAGTAGTGAATATTTGAACTTACAGTTTATTCGCTTAATCGTATGATTTACTATTGATGTAGCTTTAAAAAAAATCATTGTATTAAAAATCTGCATTAAACTTACAAATACCTTGTGGATTGAAAGTATATTAATGTGATTTCATTGCGAAAATTTCGGATGTCGATCACTTCCGTTAGCGAGCAAGAATGTGGAGTGAAATCAAATTCAGTTCTAGAAAGGAATTTCTATTTTCAACTTTGAAAGCGTAGTAGCAACATGGGCAGAAATATTTTTTTTTCGTTCTTTGACACAAAAAGACTTATATTAAGTACAGTAATATAGTAAGTGTTAACTCATAATTCATGCATTTTCATGATCATTTACAGGGAGTTTACTAAAATCAGATAATTGTATCACTATTTGTTATTTCAAATTTCATTTTTTTTCTTCTTTGATTTATATTTGTACAAATGATACATACTTGTGATTTAGTGATACCGGTAGGATCAAATCTCCGAATTTTGAGATTGAAAAACAGCACATAAACTTATTGATCCTGATGACAGCAACAAAATAGAATGGGTAATCCCTTGCTTCATCTTAATTTCACATCATACTACTGAACAAGTACATTTTTTTAAAACTTTATTACATATTATGACTATATCCCGCAAAATGCAGTATATATTGATTATTATTATTATTATGTTAACATCGTTATTATTATTATTATTTTTTATTATTCAGTAAATTATTTGAAGTATGTTAATACAGTCTGTAACTTAGGAGGTGGTAAATAATTAATTGTATTTTCATCATCTCCTATGATAATATCATTCGGTTCTTGAACATATGGCACCCTTCGAAAAATTATATGGAACAATTGCATTCGCAAAATTATATGTAAATATTGAATTCCAAAATACTTGCATTAGCAAAATCTATCCTTATTATTTCTATTACGGACGCATGCTTTCAAACCGAAAAACAAAAACTTAAAGACATATTATATCTTTTCATTCTTCTTTTTATTTGCGATATAAATAATTCCCTTTATGCATTATTACCTTAAATTGTAAGGACTATTTTTTTCGTTTATAAAAGCTGGCGATTAAAGGTAGCTAAGTATATTAGGCTCGAACGTATAAAAAATCTACTTGAAAATTTTGCAAATCTTACGAGACTTATCAAGAGCGGAATATTTAAAAATTACTACTTTGGTGAATTCAATTAATTTGTATGTAAAATTGTACAATTATGCTCTTTACGAAGATAAAGTTTCATGAGAATCTGCACAATTTTAGACTGTAAAAATGTAGCTTTTAAATTAATATAATTATCTTTTTCCCCGAAGTGATAAATACACATTATATTCTTCTTTAGAAATAATTTGCTTTGACAAAAGGAAGAAAATATTAAAAACTTCTCTCAAATTCGATTTGTAAATGCGGAATTTTACATAATTCAAAACAGTTTTTTTAGGATACAAGTGTGATTTTATTAAAAATTTAATGCATTTTGCCTACATATTGTGATTTTGGGTATTGGATATCATAACTATAAACTTGTTTCAGTTATTTTCGTACAATGTTTATATATAGTATGCAATTACTATTTACAATTATTTAACTTTTTGTTAGAGAAATAAAAATTAAGCTTTGTTCTCTTCTTTCCCAGATATTCCTTTTAAACGATTCATTTTATTTTTACACGTAAAAAATTTATTATTAATTTTTTTTACGCTAACATTACCTTTCACCGTTTACGATAATGTGCAAAAATCACACTTTATTTTGAGTGATAGAGTGCAGAACAATTTGCGTCGTGAGAGGTCTCGCTTAGTCGTTAAAACAATATCTATGACTGCATTTAACATTTATTATAAAAACTGCAAAAATTTACTTTTAATAGTATCTCACAAACTAAATCTCTTACGAACGCATTACGCATACCGGTATATTGCGATGTCCGTGCAGAATAATGTAATATCGCATTTTTTAATTTTACATATAATATTTCTTTATTTAATATTTCTAGCAATGTGTAGAGCATCCATTAAACCCACCTCAAAAGTAATTACGAATAAACATGCAGGATTTTCTCATGTATATGGCTGACTGCAATAAATTGAGGTTCAACATAATGTTGACCATGTCTGACCATATTCTCAAAGAAGAGTCCGTTACATATATTCAAATGACACAAAATTGTGCAGCACGATTTATTCAAATCAAAGGGTTGTGTACGTGTACTCCTTAGACGGTCCAAAGAGGCATCTGAGTCAGAGATAAGCTACGTAAACAATCGAGTTAAAGAAATCTCGTGGAATATATCCTAAAATACCAGAGACTATTTGGAATGTATGTGTCTTCAGGAGTAGTGGCTTTACGAGAAAAATTAAGGAGGTTCAACAAAAATATAATATACACATTATCCTTTTTTTTTTGTAACTTGTGTATGCTTTTTATATGTGTATATTGTCACTAGTGTTTCTCAGAGACGGACTCAAAATCCAATAGGGAGGGAAAAACCGCGTAACTGTTTATGACTTTTTTTCCTTTTGATACTGCACACACTAAGTTACTATTCTCTACCTGACACAATGTCTCTAAAGAATGTTGATGTGGCAGCACATGCTGCTGTTACAAATTTTATAGTATGAAAAATCTCATTGCTTACATTAAGTAAATGATTAAATAATGACTATTTTTCGTTTTTAAAAATATTACATTTTTATGTCTGCACCGAATACTAGGAAACTTTTCTTTCACTTTGCAGTAACTTCCAGATTATATATTTTGTGATATGTGATTAGCACAGGGTGTTACTTGGCTCCGATGGATTGTACAAAAATAAATAAAATTAGTAAAATTAACTTTTTGAATATGATGCATAAAAAGAAACAGGTGACTGTAAATTTAAAATTAAAGCAAAAAACTTAATGCAACTTAAAATATAATACGGTCTTAACAATATAATTTGAATTTATGATTTTCTTTCTCATAAAAATGTTTCAGGGCTCGCAGCGTTCCTAAAATTTTCGCACTTTGCAACCACTAAATTAAAACGATAATCTTCGTTGTATAGTTCTGCAATAGATGTTAAAGGAGTCTACCAGTAAGAATTCTTATTTAAAATACTGGTAGCAAAGTGCGAAAATTTTAGGAACGGTGCGAGCCCTGTGTTATGTAATATATATGTCTAAGGAAAATTAAAAAATGTAACTCCAATGTCTACAAGGTGTAGCATTAAGTCATGTTATAATTATTGCGCCCATGGTTTATCTACACGCACATCTGACTCAAATTTATAGATTGTTTCCTCGTTGCAACGCAACCTATTTTAATTTGTTGTTTTTCTAGCAAAGTTATCCATTATAGGCTGTTTTATGTTATTGATATAAAACTGTATTTATTATTAATATAATATGTTTAAAAGTAAGAATGCAAAACTCAACCTGTAACATTGTGTTGAAACTGGACGTGATAAGAATTGAAAAGTTCATTTAGCATTATTTATTTATTTCTACGTTCTCTATTTATTTAAAATCTGTCGTAATGTAATAAACACATGGATATCTTACATATCGATTACAGTACTCAGAAATAAAAAATATTATGGTATTTTGTAACGTCAAATTAATTTTTAATTTATTTTCGAATTCAAAGACGTCTTTATATATTTGTACTTCTTAATTAAATCCAAATTTATTTAAGGCAACGTAAGACTTTGTTCTTCAACGTAACTTTCATAAAATATTTTTTTATTATATACAGTTAGACTAGAAATAATAATAAACAAACTTGGATACGAAAGAATTATAAAAGTGAATACGCATAACATATATTTAAAAATATAAGGGCTAGATTGTAATTAAACCCTTTAAAATATTTTTTTTTCCTTTTTGTCTGTCTCTGCATATACAGTATGCCCACTAAAGCCCTTGCCACCCTCTTAACTTCAGAACAGCAACTGCTGTATTCATAAAAAATGGTGTCTAGGCATAGTAAAGTATTCATTCGCTACTGAATGAAACCGCCTACTGCGCCACTTGGTGGAATAATAGGAAGTTAACATTCCTATATCTAAAACGGAAAGAGTTGGGGAAGAAAAGTAATTTATGAAGTTGTAGAGCATCATAGATTTAGTACAAAAAGATACATTGTGGACATTAATGCGAAAAATAGAACGGTTAAAAACGCGTATTTGTTTTTTCGCGATGTTCAATACTGTGACATCACGAAACTTGAACTGAAGGTAAAATTATTATTATTCGGACAAATGTGTATCCAAATGCGCTCCAAAAGTTTCAATATCTCTAATAAAGATATATTGTTACAATTGGCTGTTTTCTTTCTTTCTAAGATCGCTTTGTCACGTCACAGTGTAGGAAGTCACGAAAAAACAAATGCGCGTTTTTAACCGTTCTATTCTTCTCATTAATGTCCACAAGGTGTCTTTTCGTACTAAATCTATAATGCTCTACAACTTTGGAAATCACTTTTTTCCTACCTCTTTCCGTTTTCGAGATTGGAATGCTAACTTCGCAGTTTGCCACCAGGTGGTGCCGTAGGCGGTTTCATTCAGTAGTGCATGCCTAATTTACCTAGACAGTACTTTTATGAATATTGCAGCCTCCCTTGTGAAGTTAAGAGGGTTGCAAGGGACTTTTGTGGGCGAATATAATTACAGATTTTTCGAAATATATAGAAGTAAGCAGGATTAACTTACTTCATATATTTTAACATATTCATGAAAGTTCATAAATCCTATGTTTCTTCATTGAAATATACAAAAAATCTGCAACGAGAACAATTCACGTCCAAAAATTTCGTATCGATAAAGATTTTAAGAATCTATTTGACTGAAAATATACGGCTCATATCTGAAGAATATCTAATGATAACTAAACATTTATGTGACACATTCTTATATTTTTTCAGTTACGAAATTCAGTAAGATCTAAACTTTATATATCTAGTTACATGTCATAAAATTCAATTAATCTTATGATTTCAATGCATAAAAGTAATATAACAAAAAATATTTAAAATTTTATTAAAAAATGTGAAATTTAATGTTACTAAACAAAGAATATCAAAGTGTACATTTGTGTAACTGAAGTATTTCATTAATGTTAACAATAACGATGTGTTACACACAAATTTTATATTAAAACTTATCAAAGTGTATATTTGTGTAACTGAAGAGTTTTTGTTAATGTAAAAAATAACGATGTGTTATACACAAACATTTATATTAATACTTATCAGAATATAAATTTCCAATGTACATCATGAATTCGGACAGTAATGAAAGATGCTCTTTGCAAGACTGTATTTCAATAAATTCTATCATGTTAAAGTTGTTTTATTTTGTGTTTATTAAATATATATTTCAAAAATTTAATCATTAATTATTTCATACTTAATTGTTTATGGATCATTTTCCATTAAGCTTTGCCGGTAAAGTGCTGAAATTTTATTTTTAATACCACTTTCTTAGTGTTTGCCTGATTTAATGGCAACATTTCTGTAATTAAATAAGGCTACTCTTCTTTTACGAAAATAATGGTATCCAAAATAAAATTTCAGGAATCTTAAAATCTTAAAATTGGAAAAAAAGGACCATTTTCAACATTTAATAGCTTAAATTGTATATGATTTTAAATCACAATTTTTATTAAGGGTGAAAGATATAAGTATGTTCTTGTATTTCATGTTTTTTTTTTAAAAGTCAAGATGCAGAATAAGTATTTATAGGGGGCTGCAAAATGTCAGACATTTGAGGAGCAGAAAATTGGTATAACAGCTTACGCGTACGATTACGAAAGGAATGTTGTAACTAGAATGAAAATTTTTGGGCCTAATTACACTTCAGATTGGGATAATTACCGTGAACCTAAATAAATTTGAATTTAAAGCATTTTTATATTTTTAATACAAAGTTGTATTTAGTTAATGCATAATTTTGAAAATTTGAACTGCATAATCACCTTAAAAAAATTGAACAATGTAAAGGAAATTTTTTGTTCAGTTTATACAGACAAACATGAAACATATATTTTGAAAATTTCATGAAAAAATATTCAATTTTTGAGATATCGTGCAATTATGTCCAAAAACGTCATTTGGAGAAAACTGACTTCAAAATTTCGGAAACGCCGCTTTAGCTATTGCGTGGGTAAAATTCTAAAAGCCATAACTTCTGTTCTAATAGAAATTTCAACGAAACAATCATAGAAAAATGTTCAGAAAAGATAGGAGTTTAATATCTAAAAAAATTAAAATTGCGAAAACTTTGAAGCTTTAAAATCCCTGAGCCCCTTAAATATCTGACGCTGCCATGTTCTGCAAATTGTAAACATTCAATGTCGAAACTATGATTTAGAATATGGTTCTTAGTTTTTATTCCAGTTATTTATTAACTTTATTTATTGACGAGGATCACGATTTATGCAATAAAAGCAGTGAAACGATACTTTAAAGGGCTTTAAATTTAATAAGAAACAGTAATTTATGCCTGATTCAAAAGTGGAAATGTCTACTCTATCCCTTTTAAAATTTTACGCTGTTTCTGATAAATTCATAATAACCATACTTACACAAAATGTTATATGTTGAATATCGAATATTTTTAAAAATTACGGTAAAAGAAATATTTAAACATTTTACAATTAATAATTATTTTTTCTTAATTCTCATGCATTTTTATCGAAATAGGGAAACTAGTTTTATTGAAAAATATGCACTGATAAAAATCTGTAGCTCTTATTGCATAGCCTATCCACCGCTTTTATAGAAAACAATTACTTGACGATATTCTCATTGGTGCATTCTCATTGGAGCATTCTCATTGGTCAGAATAGAGATATTCTATAAGAGCGGTGGAGTGACTATGAAGCAAAAGTTTCAGATTTTTAAATGTGTATTTTAATAGAGAAAAAACTTTTTGATTAGATGATAAATAATTTTATTATAACTAAATAATTTAATATTTTGTTAAGAATATTGAATAAATATTTACATAGTGAAATATTTTAGATTAATTTAGAATTAATTATTTCATTTATATTTGTATCCTCCAAAAAAGAAATATGTTTAAATGTTTTTAATAAATGTAATTTGATACATCAAATAAAATGTTATATTTACAATACTGATTAATTTTAATTGCAATTTAAATGTGCTTAATTAATATTTATCATTTTTGCTTTGTGTATATAATAATATAAGACAATTTAACTGAATTATAAATATTTTATAAACACGTAATTATAAATATATTTTTCTTTGCAAGAATTTAAGAATACTAATTACTGTAAAATATACTAACAATTATTGTGTACATATATGCTTATTTATAATTTATGAGAAATAATTATGGTTTGAGATGAACATTCAAAAATTTCTTAATTATTATAAGTCTTTAACTTTAATTATATATTTTGCTGTCAAACGTTAAAAATGCGTTGAGGATTGTATTTTTGAAATAATAATTAATGTATAGATTTTAAGAGTTTCTTGGGAAATGTGATTAGTTATTTTGCTTTAAAAGGAACAATATGCAAAGCTTCAAAATAACATAAAAAAATAAAGCGGTTATTTTGATAATTAATTTTTAAAATATTATTCTTATTTTACTGTGTAATAAATATTTGCCATTTGTTTTATATTTAGAAGAAAAAGTCAATACATTAAAATTGAAAAATACAGGAAACCATATTATTTTACAAAAAAATCGAAACCTTTAAAGTGAGTGATTTACTCTTGTCTACACTATAAAAAAATCTATAATAACTAACAAGGAAGGTCTCCTTACTGGGCATACTCAGAATATTTTGAAAAAAATACAAACTAAACTACTTATGTGTGTAATAAAGGATCAGTTAAATTTATCGGCGGAATTACAGTAGAAAGTTTGTAAAAAAAAATAAAATACTTTCGAGTATTTGGCGCGAAAAGACGAAAGCGTACGCGATTTGGCGAGCAGTACTTTTCCTCGCCAAAAGCAAACGATTTTAATGCACCTGAAAATTGTTTGTTAATTGATTTTTAGAATGCGTGTAAAAAGTATTTAATGAATTTAAAAATAAACAATGAGATAATTTAATATATACATTTTTTCGTCTTACATATTAATGTTGCTTGTTATTTAATTTTATTACTTTAAAAACAATTTCATATATAAAAAATACTTTCATATATTGAAGGGTATTGCAAAATAAAGTCAAGATTCATTTACCAGTTATTCATTTCAATATATATATATATATATATATATATATATATGACAAAATTATAGTTAAATTAAACTAAAATTGACAAAACTAAAGTTATTTACATTAAATTTATTTAAACAATTTTAATATGAAACATTTTTATCTTAAAGAGTATTCTACCTAAAAAAGCAATTTTCGAAATTTCATTTCATCGCCAATCGATGATAAATCGCCAAATAAGCGAAATTATTATTATTTTTTTACGAACGTTCTATCGAGTTTCCGCCAAAATTTTTTTTTATAAACATATATATCCACATGAGAAGAACATTCGGTAATTTTTTCAGATTTTTCTGAATATGCCCGTATGACGACCTTCCTTGTAAGAATTATCAAGTAACAGGGATGCCTAGAACTTTTTATGTACATGGAACCAAATAAATTCATGTAATGGATTAACGTTTGAACTGAAAAAAAAATCTGTAAGGTTAATTAGGCAAGAAAAAAAATATATATATATATTTAATTACCCAAGGTTACCGGTAAAATTTATTAAGCGTACAGGTTTCTGTAGCTTTCTAAATCTAGTTTTGTAGATTTACATCTTTTTCTGTATAATACACAGATAAAATTTTAGTAAACATACAGATTTCTATAGCTTTTATAAAAACTAGTTTTGAATACTTACATAATTTTGTTTACAGTGTAAAAAATTAAGCAACAGACACAAAATGCTGATTTTACAGTACGAAAATCTTTGTGCGTATTATAAAATATCAGTATAACCGACAGTTATAGAAAATATGTACTACCCTAAAAATTAAATCAGTAGATGCGATTTCTACTTGACGTCACAATTTATCAAAAATTATCAACCGTGTCAAAGTCATAACTGTCAAGTAAAAGACGATATTTTTCTATCTTAAATTTAAAACTCTCAAGTTATCATAATAAGATGACTAAACTAAGAAATTTTGGCCGAGAAGAGTTCCCTATCATATTGAATTCGATAGATTGCCGAATTAATCAAAAGCGGTGCCAATAAGCTGTTTTAGCATCTTACCAATATTTTCAAGATGGCGGAAAAATATGGTTTTTAGGTGCGTTCGTAATTATATAAATACGTAGCACCTATAGTCATCGTTCACTCCGTCTGTCCGTCTGTCCGTCCGTCCGCATATAACAGAGCAAAAACTACCCAACCGAATGGTCTGAAATTTTAAATATATGATTGTTGCAAAATTTTGTCGAGCCATTTCAAATTTTATGAAAATCGGATGTATAGTTTAATTACAGGGACATTCAAAAGTTTTTCTTTACATTACGGCCAATGGGAAAAATTATTGCAAGTGCATTTTAATGATGTTACAGCCTTCCGAATGGTCTGAAATTTTAAATATATAATTGTTGCAAAATTTCATTGAGCTATTTCAAATTTTATGAAAATCGGATGTAAAGTTTAATTACAGGGACATTCAAAAGTTTTCCGTTTCATTACGGGGAATGGGAAAAAAATTATCGCAAGTGCATTTTAATGATGTTATAGACTATGCACTTATGAAGTGCAAAAAAATATACATTCAGTACAATATGGGGTGGAAAAAATAATTATAAAACTAGCTATAGTACGAACGCACCTCATTTGCCACGTTGATGAGCAATTTCCAACTTGTTAAATATATATAAACATATACTTTTAAATTATAAACGTTACATATATGTATTAAATTTTGTATATTATATATGTACGAGTGTGGTTCAATAATTATTGTCCCAAGTGTATATGAAATATTTGAACTGCTATAGTTGATGTAGAAGATTGAAGCCTAACATCTTATATGCTTATATGCTTATATGCTTAATTTCAGAACTGTAGCTGCTATATTAACATATTTGTTTTCACTGTTGGTATGAGAGGTGGCACCTAGCTTGAAAGAGCCTGGGAGGAGCCTGGCTTGGAGCTTATGGGGCCAGATCTGAAGCAGTTCTGTGATAGATTTGTGACAGTGGATGAGATGTGGCTACATCACTATGACCTCAAGTCCAAACGACAGTATCCATGACTCATTCACTGTCATCCCCCCAACCGGCCTCAATGAGACCATTCCATATGCGTTTATGTAGTGTTCTCATTTGTCAGAAAATCGATAGTCTTTAAAAACAGACGTAATTTTTCACGATATTTTTAACAGTGAGGGGTCGGACCTCCGATCGAGCTCGTGGAGATGATTGTAAGACACAGCTACCAAATAAACGAGTTTGGTCCACAAAGAGGTTCCTGAGTCAAATTCTTTTCTCCCATTAATCTTCCAGTGATTCTTTACTCAGATATAGTTTTCTATAATGTATATGTGCTGAATTTTTGAGTATATATCAAATACTTTTAAAACGACGAGAAAAAACATTTGTACCAGTCGTACTAGGAAGACTGAAAAGTTCTACTTCGTTTTTTATACAATTTAAGAAGGAAGCAAATTGGTGTAGGTCACCCACATTTTATTATTTGGGTATTTTCAATGCGAATTCGACATTAAAATGGAATTTCCAATAAAGAGGAAATAATATATTTACTTGATCTTACAGCTTAATACATTTTGCATGAGTTAACAGAAACCCTCATTATACGAAAATATTCATAAGGAATGCAAAGAACACTAAAATCAGAGTGAAAACTAATCTATGAGTGTGTGTGTGTGTGTGTAACGGAGATTTCTAGAAATAGCTGCCACATGCGGAAGTCTGAAAATTTGGGTGAAGGTAATCCAAGCCAGGTCCTGATGCACATGATTCTCAGATTCCAAATTTTTTGATAATTTGCCGAGAATATTAATTAAAAATTCATCAAAAATGCGATTGTTTTTCACAAAGCGACAAAATCGTGCACACATCTGAACCTGATTTTACAGTTAATATGAAAGAAATTGAAAATTTTCACAAATCATCGAAAATTAACCCATTTGTGCCTAGCGTCCCATTTTTGGGACGGTTCAAATTATAATGAATAAGTATATTTTTCTTCTTCTTTATAACATGAAAATTGTATGAAGTATTTGTCTATAAATGTCTTTATCTATAAGCGAGAGATAACACCATAAGGTGGATATTTATTTGCTTAAATGAAGGCTTTTTTCGGTATTTATAAATTTTTAATTTTTCAAGATGGAGAAATGTAAAAAGTAAGTTTATTTGTATTTTTTCTATCAATTATCCAAAAACGCAAGCACTAATCTTAGCTTGTAGACTTTTTTGAAATATGTATTTTTTTAAATTGCGAAATTAAATGTTCAAGCCTATTTTTTATGCATTTTTGTAACGTCCAAAAAAAAAAAAAAAAAAAAAAAATACGGTTCTAGGCACAAATGGGTACATATTTTTGTTGAACATTTAGGAGACAGTTATTTATGTAATCTCCTTTTTAAGATATTTATGAAATAAGTTGTTTTTATGTCAGCAATACGATTATTCTTATTTTATTATTAATAATAGGTATAACGTTATTAGTCTCTGAAAAGAAATAAATGTACATTTGTAGTGCATACAGATACTAATTATCGTACATAATATACAATTTAAAATCTTTTTAAATATAAATATAGACAAAACATATAATTATGCATATTATTCTACGAGAAATACTCATGTTTATTTTTTTACATTTTATTAAATAAATACAAAAAAAAAAAAAAAAGAAAAAAGGTATTTTTTTTAGTATTTTTTCAGTTTATTTTGCAATATTTTAAATTAAATTTACCAAAACATTTGAGGAAACCAAAATTCAGGCACAAATGGATTAAGAAACTAATTCAGATATCAATTTGAAAATTTCAAAGCACATGTAGAAAAATATTTTACACCTGAGTATAAAATATTTGAAGATCTGTCAGTATTTTTTCTTCATTTTTTTTTTAAGAACTGGCGGCGACAGTACCAGAGTTTGGAGAAATACGAACGTTCAGTAAAATGACGATCATTCAGGGACGAACGTTTATTAAAAAAACAAAATAAAAACAGATGTTTTTGCCATTCGATACCTCCATCTAATTTCCTAAAATCGATGAATCCTAGATTACATGACATGTAGACAATCGAATTAATTATTGAACGCTGCCAAATGCTATAAACATAATTTAAAAGCATTTTATTAATTTAATTGAAGATTACACAGGCCTACGAAACTGAAGTTCTTGAAACATACAAGAGACTTTTCACGTAATTTTATTTTGTTTGGTGTGCTGATTTCAAAATAGACCTCAATTTTTCCCATCACATCATGATTTTTTGTAAAATCGATATCGATATTTTTCTAAAATCCTATTTGGAAAGGAAATCTGTCCAAACATTTTGCATGTACTTTCTGCTAATAGCGGATTTTATCCGTTTGAATTTGTGCAAAATAATCGATTCTTGGTGAGGCAAATGGATTTTCCCGCAATCGATTATTTTTTTATTGGTTTGAATGAATAAAAACCACTATTGCCAGATCGCACGAGCAACCTGTTGTCGAGATAAAAACGAAAAGTTCGCGTTAATTTTAAGCTTTTTACATCAAATTATTGTGCAATTTGGAGAAGAAAATCACCGACATAAAATTTTAACTTGTTTTTATATAAGTAACTTACATAAAATAGACGATTGACCAACAGGAAAAAAAATATATATATGTATGTGTACGTGAAAGTTGAAACGAATTTTAAACTGAGCAAAAAACAAAACAAAACAAATAAGTTTCTATTTACGTACGCACTCTTTTTCCTTTTGAAACCTCTTTTTGACGTTCTTCTTTTTTTTTAAATCTCAGGCCTATCTCATGCTAACATCCAAAAGTAGTCGGCGAGCATGTTCTTGTCCGGTCTACCTTGTTATTTGCGCTCCATATCTTTGATGTCTTGATGGAAAATTTCACCTGTTCTTCCCTGACTGATCTTACATTTTCGGGAAAAAACGTCCACATTTAAATAAATAAAATGCATTTTGACACTCATGGAGTAACTCAACACTTGAAACTTGTCCAGCATTTTCATTATAATTTGTTTATAGTCAGGATCCTTGTAATTACCCAGAAATTTACTAACGACATCTTTGAACACAACCCAAGCTTCTTTTCTTTGTTATCATGCTAGTCTTAAATTCTTTATCCTTCATAATCTTGCGGATATCTGGACCAACAAAGATTCCCTCTTTCAACTTGGCTTCGGATAAATCTGGAAACTTTTGCACATGTATTTGAAGTAATCTCCATTTTTGGGAATAGCCTTGACAAACTGCTTCATTATACTTACATTTATATGGAGAGGGGGTAACAATACATATTTTGTGCTAAATACTAAGTTGTTCCGAAATACATTATCGTTGCCTGGTTTAAGATTTTGTTTTTTCGGCTTTTCATTTTGATCCCATGTTGAGTCTTATCATGGCTGTCCCCCTCACAAAAGTACCATGGTACTTTTTTTATCCCCTTGTTGTCCAAGAAGCATGAAGATAACTTTCAAATCACCGCAAACGGTCTAACCGTTGTCGCCATATTTATATCGTTGAGGACAAGAGCCAGGTTTTTATAGGTTTATTTTAAATGCATACTGCCTTCCGTGATGAAGAAGGACATATTAAGGCCCCTTTTCGATAAATCTATAAACAACCTCCATGCATCCTTATTGTAGGTGATGTTAAGATTGTTCACAAATCCGGGAACATCAGAACAGGTTCTCCTCTACCCCAAAGTGCTTTTTTTTTATCTCGATTCTTCTACTAGGTTGAGCAAGAAGTTCTGGGAAATTTGTGAAAGTTGCATTGTTGTACGCAAATTAACAACAAAAGCAACAAGGACTATTCGTTAAAGTAGAGTCCATCATAGTCCAAGACTTTTTGCCACCGTTCTGCCAGATTCCAGATTTACTGGCTACGTTTTCGCCGTTACCAGCATCTTCATCCTTATTAATCTCATCGACGGCTTCCAGAATCGTTAGGCCTTTTCTCCAATAATGCCGGGTCAACACACGCAAATCATACTGTTCAATAGGCATTTTGGAGCCAAAGTTACTGAACTACTATAGATATACCACTAGTACTCCTATATACGATACAAATTCTGGTAAGTATTAGCTTAAAAATTTCCCAGAACTTTTTGCTCAAACTAATACAATAAAAAGTGGTTCCTTTAGCCAATATTTTTTTTTTCAATCTTGAACCTAGCAATTCAGCTGCATCTTTCGAAAGAACTTGAGCTCTAGTGAGAACTATAAGTTCAACCTACGAGAAGGGCTGAGGTTAATTGTCTCCAAATGTCTCTTATTCGGTATTGGAACCTCGAACTTCAGGATATTCCGAATCTGAAGACTCTGATGAGATGACTGGCAATTTAGTTGGAGGCAAACGCATTGGCACATCATGTCCATGAGAAGTGAGGCGTATGGCCGATGGAATGTAAAATTGAAATTCAAATAAAATGGAATTTTTCAAGAAAACGTGACATGATAGAAATTTTTCATTATTCTTTTTTAATTTACACCAAAAAATACATTAAGTTCAGCTATAAATTCCCTTGTATATTTTTCATCACAGACCTGTGTTATGAGTGTGTTCTGTAGCAGGAGTCCCTTGATATGAGTTAAGAGTTCGTCCACAAGTGTTTCTCCCTTTTATTTGCACTTAGAAGTATGTTTTCCAAAATATGGACTAATTTTATCATTATTATTGAATATTAACGCCGCAGTATTATTTTCTTGGATTCTATGGTGACAAAATTTCAATGGGAATTGATTCATTTAATTTAGATTATCTATTTTCCTGCAGTTTTTAGCTTCACATTCCAGTGCAGAGGACGTACAGTTGGAGCCAATTTGAACTATGTTTTGCTCATTAAATTTGGTTTTCGATTATCTTACAGTTTTTTGTTCAACATTTTACCACTAGGGGGCGGTTTTATCTGAAGTTTCATGGGCGCGATTTCAGTGGAATTTTCCTCTTTGAACATATTTTGCGATTTTCTTCTGATATTCCGGCGGAAGCGTAGAATGTCTTCTATACGGGGACGTAGACCACTGGAGATTCATTTTGAAAGAGATAAATTTGAATGGAGTCGTATAGTGATTATAGATGCTTGCGTAGCACACCCGGTCTTCGATACCGTATGCAGTTGGGACCCATCCCAAAGCTTCATTTTGAGAGATTATCTTTTTTATTTTAACCGTTTGAGTCCAAAGCACGGCGATCGCACTGTTGAGATTTTATATCGAGAAATCCAGTATATTTCGAACATTGTGGACAACTGACGGTGCTTTACCGATTGTTGAAGTCGATGATGTGATGTGAATGTTTTACGTGAAGGATGTTGTATATCCATAAGTATAAAAGAGATTTATTTCCATTATTTTTTTAACGTCTTAATTGGTCTTACATCTCGACTACCCTTTATTGGCAAATATACCAAATAATGTATTTATCGTACTAAAATAAATCTGGTAAATCATTTTCTGCTATACGTTTCCGGCAATTCCTATTCAGTAATAACAATTCCTGCAATTTTTTTCTGTGTGTTTGCCTACTTTTTTAATGAAAATGAGTTTATGATAATGCTGTTGCTTCAACGTTCAACACTAAGCGCACGTTTAAAATGAATTACAAGTATGCGATGGAATATTTATTTTATTAATGTTTTTGGTGTTTATAATATTTTTTAATACTCTCAGTTGGAAAATGTATTTATATTCCTTCTGTCACATAGCATTTTCTATGAAAGAAATAGAAGACAGAAAATTAATACAATAGCTCCAGTGGATTTCAGAACTTTATTGAACAAATGCTTGCTAATAAACTGTATCTCACATCTTATTAAATTAGTGCGTTTTCCATAGCTATCACAAAGACAAAAGAAAAATGGTTCAATTTCAAACAGATATCTTCATCGCATGTTTAGACATTTTGTATTTTGTACTGTCTTTCGTCCATATTCATGCATTAATCTATTATCATGTGCGCTACAGTCTGGTGCATTTATATATAACAATATAAATTTCTAATATTAGTATGGGACATTTTGGATTTATGAACAAAAAAAATAAATAAATAAATAAATAAATTTAAAAAAAAATCCTAATTTCTAACAAAACTGTTTGTTTTTTAATTATATTTACCTAAGTAAATTTTTCAAAATGCATTAGGAACAAACCTTACTTTTTCGATTTATTTTCTTTTTTTCGCAGGATTCTGCAATTTGGTGTTTTCTTCAAATTTGGGTTCTATTTGTTTTAATTTCTTCTTAAACAGTGCATATTGCATTGTAAAACTATGTTAATCCTTTAAAGCCTAGCGTTAACATATGGTACCGGTAAAGTTTCCACCATTTTTTTTTTTGTATGTATACCAAACTTTTTAACGGAAACATTATTTTTATTAGATGACTTAGACTTCTGGATATATATATAAAAAAAAAAAAAAAAAAAAAAAAAAAACTGGTGTGAAATTCGAATTTTTCATTTAAATATGAAAATAACTCGTCCTTAATGGGTTGAAATTCATTAACTACAAATTCTACGTTGACATTCATTTGCTCATTCATTTGTATTGAGATTTAATTTGTCAGTAATTTGCTTCATTTTTATGCTCAGGCTGGAAGTTTTTGTCCAAAATTTACCGTACTGCACTGATGAAACATTTTGGATTAAATACTGGTAAATACACTCCAAATTGTGATGTGATACCTTGTAGATCAAACCTGATGACGATATAATAGGTTGAAATTCATTAACTATAAATTCAACGTTGACATTCATTTGCTGTGTTCTATTAACTATTTTTGACAATTTAAATTAAAAATAATTTTAATTAGTAAATTTATGTTATAACTGTTATTCTGTTTAAAATAACAAGTTAAATTAAAATGCCTAGAAGTTAATAAATTTGAAAATAACCGAAATTTATTTTACAGGTTTCATCATCAATATGACGTCATTATTACACACGGGCATGTAATATAGATATATATTGTTCATATGCAATTTCTTTCTGTGGTATAAGAAATAAAAAATAATTATTTGTAAATTTTATAAAGACAGAGACTTTTAACGTTAAGTAAACTTAACGAAATAACGTTAAGTAAAGTTAACGTTATTACAGCATTTTTCATCTAATATTATTCCTCAAAGTCGTTTGTCATTTATTTTTCGGTGGCACGAAAACGACTGATGTTGATGCTAAATAAATAATCCAAGTTAAATTTAGGTAACAATTTCATCTTGCATTTACATCGCCCCCTGGCAGGAAATAGGGTAGAAAAATTTAAGTGAAACTCCTTCTTTTTTTTTTTTTTTTTTTTTTTTTTTTTTTTTGTGTTTTGTTTTTTGTTTTACTGTGCAACACCTATACTATTTTTATAATATTAGCAGTCAAGATTTAAAGATGTTTTTCATTCATAGCGTACGAGACTGGAAAATGGGGGAGTAAAATTGTTTTTTTATGTTTTTATTAAAGATTTTTATGCTCAGGGTGGAAGTTTTTGTCCGTACTACACTGATCTGATTAAATTCTGGTAAATACACTACAAATTGTGATATGATACCTTGTAGATCAAACCTGATGATGATATAATGGGTTTAAATTCATTAACTATGAATTCTACGTTGACATTCATTTGCTGTCTCCCATTAACTATTTTTGATAATTTAAATTAAAAATAATTATAATTAGTAAATTTATGTTATAACAGTTATTCTGTTTAAAATAACAAGTTTAATTTAAAATATTTTTATAATTGTGGCTACGATATTATATTTTTCCCAATTGAGGTAATTATTTCCTAGAAAACCTTTAATCTCATGTTATATTTTAATTTTCGGTGTATTTCAAATGTTTAGAGGTTTTGCTTTATAGTCTTAACGATGATAAGATAATGATGTTACTGCACCAAATTTTAATTGAGGCAAAATATCATGTTGAATATTTAAATTGCTTAGTAAAATGCATTAAATTTTTGGTGTTTCAATTAAATTGGTAAGTTTCATAGATAGCAATTAAATCGTTGACGAATGAACTGCTTTTTTGATATATACAGATATGCGAAAGGTAAATTATATTGCTTATTAGCCTTTTGAAATTATATTGCACATTTTTTGAAAATTTAGATAATTAATATAAGATTAGTAATATGCATATTTTCATTCATATTTACTCTTTGTTTTTTTATGTCTTTAAATAAGTAATGTTTTACACTAACTTTTATTAATAATGTTTTACTTCAAATTTTATAAAAAAAAAACAATTTTATAAAATAATTTTTCATGGAAAATATTAACATAATATTTGAAACTTTTCATTTATATGCGATAAAATATCTCACTGCTATTGACGTTAATATTTTATTGACACATGCATAACACATGCGTTATTTTACTGAAGAATAAGTGTTTATTGAATGTAATTTATAAAATTACATAGTTAAAAGTAAAGTACTCTAATTTGTTTTATTATACCTTTGAGATTGAAGATTTGTTTTAGTAACTTGATCTGATTTTATCAATATTTCTAATAGATCGAGGATTACCAATCTCTTCCACTTACCATAATGAGGTGGAACAAGTTATAATAAACTTTTGAGAATTGAAGTCTGAACATGTACTATTATTATCTATAATATTGAGAGTTGATGAAATTTTTCGTTTCGGTGTATTGAACAGGACCGTTTTAACCACTAACCTTCTTCCCCCCATTAAATTCCACAAAGAGCATAGTTACATTTGTACCGCTGAAATTCTCAAATTTTGCTTTTGCCAAATATATTATGGTGAAAATGCAAATTTTTGTGATTTTCTTTAGTGACATTATCATTAAAATTACAGGGAACAAAATTACTTTTAAAATGGCTCTTACTGTCAAAAATGTTTTTGTAGTTTTCAGCCACTAAATATTTTAAAAATCACACCTTATAGCCAGTGGTTAGGGGGTTGAATTGGGAATTAATTAGGGGAAAGCTGGAAATTGTTTTAATCCCTTCAGTTTTGGACTAGAATGAATATGCTTTGTTTCCCCCCTCGTACTAGGAGAGCGTTAGGAAATATGAATAGATTAACTGTAAAAAACAAGTTTTTTTACATACATAACAGTATATCCAAACATCTAACTCGTCAAAACATTGTCAGTACAAATGTTGTAGAGCTTAAAATTCTGAGTAAAATGAGTATCTACACTTAATATTTTTGTTGAACATTAAGGCCATAATTCCACTTTAAAATTTTAGACCCGTGGTCAAGGTGTTGAACTCAGAATTAATTAGGAGAAAACTGGAAGTTGTTTTAATCCCTTCAGTTTAGGTCTAAAATGAACTTACTATGTTTTCTTCCTCGTACTTGGGTGAATGTTAGAAAATATGTACATATTTATTTTCGAAAACACGTTTTTTTTTTTTTTTTTTTTATTACCTTAACAATATTTCAAAACAGCTAACTCTATAGAAAACATTCTCTACAAATGTTGTAGAGCTTAAAATTATGAATAAAATGTGTACCATCATTAATATTTTTATTCATCATTAACCCGAGAGTAGTCGCGACATTTTTTAGAACGTTAGTAGTCGCGTTCGGTCCATTTGCCGCCGTTACCAGCAGGCCGAAAACGAAGGGGAAACTTGCCGGTGTTATCAGATGATCGAAAACGGATAACGTAGGGTGAAAATATTAACTGAACTTTAAAAGATTACAGCAATTATTCATTTTACAACCTTTTACAGCAATTATTTATTTCGCTTAAGTATATATTCAGTTGGCATCTAGAAAAATGTTTTTAATAACTCTTTCTTCGTTTTGCATAAATACTTAAAAGTAAATAGTAAATGATTTGATTGAATTTCTGATGTTACTATGAATCAATTTTATGAATAATTATGAATTTTTGATACGCCGGCACACTGTATCCATTTAATAAAATAAAATTAATAAATTTAGCATCAATATATTACACTGACATTAAAATGAACAATTAAACTGATAATAAAAATGGAACCTATGACATGCAACAGAAAATCAAATACAATACCACTAATTCACCAGCATATTGCGGACGATTAATTCATTTAAAACATATGAAAAACCATCGAATTTGATGCCATAAAAAATTAAAGACAATATATATATATATATATATATATATGTATATATATATAAACTTTCTGTACAATAATACCATTGAAAAATAAGGAAAATGACCAATAATTATGAAATCACAAATACCACATAAACCAAATATTGTTAAAAATGTATAATTATATATATATATATATATATATATAAAGAAAAAGGTAAAAAATACTTAACTTCGAAATTATAAATGTAAATGTTGTAACTACGTTTTATTTATTTATTTATTTTGTGGGGTGTCTGTGTGTGTATGAGGGTGGAGAGGAGGGGGGGGGGGCTCTCGAGATTTTGTGATTAAATCCATTTTTCAAATGAAAATGCACGATTTGTAGTTTTTCTACTTATTTCAGGGTGGGAGCAGCGCCCTTGAATAAAAACTCTCGATACGAATTTCGCTCATATAAAGTAAATAATAAATAAGTTATTGAAATTATATATTTAATTTAAATATATTTGCAATTGTAAATTTAAATCCTAAGATGGATAAATTATTTTAATTAATAGAATCACTGAAAGGTTCATCTTAATAGGGATGTATTTTACAGAAACTATTTAATTAAAATGAATATTCAATTGTACATTTCATAATAAGGTATTAATGTTATAATTTATTGTTTCATAATAACGTTCATTAAATTAATAAAAACAATAAGAAAATTTTCTCCGAAACTATAAATATGCAGAAATAATTTAATTTAAATGAATTTTCTCTCATATTTTCTGGAAAACATTATTCTGAAAAATAGTTTGAACAATTGATGAAGGACAACAAATTTAAATTTGTTAGATACTGTCCCCAAGCCTCTATTGGATTTCAATAATAATTTCTGCGGCATTGTTAAAAAAAAAAAAAAAAAAAAAAAAAAAAAAAAATGTGTTTTTACTTACAGTATGAAAATTTAAAAATAGATAAATTTTATAAAAATACTTAAAATATTTGTTTTAAGTCATAGTATAAACATTCACTGAATTATCCAAAAGAGATTTTTATTTGCGTAATTTCTAACCTACATTATAAAATTCTCATTATTTTTCTTATTGTAGAAATAAATTATATGTATGTTCTTCGCAAATATACACACTACATTTCTGAAAAGATTGTTTTATCTTTCGAATTTGTTTTATTGTACAAAAACGATACTTTTCAGATTTTGGATGTACGGCATTTTTTTTTACTGATTCCCACAAAATTCTCTTCTCTTTTTTTTTAATGGTTTTGCAGTATTATTGTCTGTTTTCTTTCATATATATGTTCGGGTAATAAATGGAAAGCAAGTTCTTTCAAATAATGATGATGAATTTCCCTTTTTTTTCCATATTTAAATAATTATCGATTTGAGAATTTATTCTCGCAATATTTGACAATGAAAAAAAAATGTAAGTGACCATCCATCATTTTTTTGTGCGAACTGACTAATCAACTAATATAATAAAACAATTTTAAGTCACATTCTAAAAGTAAAAAAAGTACTCTTTGAACGAATATAATAGCAGAAGGAAAGAAAGACGAAATAACAACAGACAGAGAGTCCGTACTTCGAAGAAACCTTCCCCACAGATTTCGCGGAAATGGGAAAAGATGAACACGAGGGGGGAAAATTCAACTAACGTAAGTGGTCGCAACGCGGTCATTTAGACCGATTGAAACTTAAGAATGCGATAAAGTGCTAAGAAATAGCAGGAATGACTTGCAATTTTACTACACAAGAGTGTGAACACTCAAGGTCAGCTACACGGAATTCGGCTATCGTAACTTTAACGGGAAATGAGTTACAGGAAGATAACGATTTTCGGGCGGGGAAAGACCAACGCGCTACTATTAACGGGTTAAGGTCGCAATTCTATTTCAAAAGTTTTCAAATCGAGAGCTTGAAGACAGGAGAGAAAACAGAAATTTTAAGTGCAGGTGCTCATTTTACTCAGAATTTTAGGCTCTACAACTTTTGTACTGGCAATGCTTTTAATAGAGTTAGCTGTTTTGAGATATTATTAAGTTAACTTGGTCTCTCCTGGCTTCAAGCTCTTGATTAGCGGTTAAGGCAAAATTTTGAAATAGAATTGAGACCTTAATGTTGAACAAAAATATTAATGATAGTACTCATTTTATTCAGAATTTTAAGCTCTACAACATTTGTATTGACAATGTTTTTTACAGAGTTAGCTGTTTTGAGATATTGTTAAGGTATTTAAAAAAACGTGTTTTTCGAAAATAAATATGCACATATTTTCTAACAGTTCACCCAAGTATGAGGAAGAAAACATAATACGTTCATTTTAGACCTAAACTGAAGGTATTAAAACAATTTCCAGTTTTATCCTAATTAATTCTCAGTTCAAACCCCTGACCACGGCTCTAAAACTTTAAAGTGGAATTGTGACCTTAATGTTCAATAAAAACATTAAGTGTAGGTACTCATTTTACTAAGAATTTTAAGCTCTAGATCATTTGTTTGGCAGTGTTTTTGACAGAGTTAGCTGCTTGGAGATACTGTTACGGTATGTAAAAAAAGTGTTCTTTTTACTATAAATCTATACATATTTCCCAATTATCACCTAGTACGAGGGGGAAAACATAGCATATTCATTCTAGACCTAAACTGAAGGGATTAAAACAATTTTCAGCTTTCCCCTAATTAATTCCGAATTCGGCCTTTTTTTGATCCCCTACCACAAGGCTATTAGACATTAATCTCATTAAGATATTTATGGAGCTTGCATGTTTATAAATACAAGATCTTGGATTTAAAGGAAACTAACAATCAATATTTAAGAATATTTAAATATAAAGTTTTTTTGAAAATCATCAATTAGATTTTAATTTAAAAATCGACTACGCCCTTTTGATTGATTTTTCGTTACATGGTTATGCAATTTTTATTATAAAACGTATTATAAATTTGTTATGTAATGTATATTTTTTATGCATCTTAATATAATAAAATGACGATAATAAATAAATTATATATAAAATATTCTTCGATACCGGAAACAATCATTCTTTACTTCATTCTGCAAATACCAAAAATTTTGCATTGAAAAATTAACGTGTCTATAGCACGGGTAAAATATACTAACATTTGAATAAGATAAAACAACTGGTGACAACAATTTAGGAAATTTGGGAAAAAACTTACTTTGGCATTAGAAATAAAAATAAGACGAGTGCCCACAAAATATATTTTTTTATCCTCTTTTGTGGGGGCAAAAGAGGGGGGATGGGATTTTACCCCAGGGATTGGGTAATTTTTTTTTTTTTTTTTTTTTTTTTTTTTTTTTTTTTTTTTTATGTGTCAAGAAGTGTATCATTTATCACGCTTTTTTTTTTTAAATCAGACTCGAACAACATTATCCAAAAATCAATACGATCATTTTTTTTTTTACAAAGTCACAACAGGTTTTATGAATACCGAGTCTAAAATAGCACTTTATGCAGATAAAACAGGTTTTTTCAGTAACAACTGATGAACATCCATCAAAATTTGGGAAGAACCTCGTTTTGGCACTAGTATTGAAGATTCGATGAGCCCCCAAAATTAAATTTGTTTTGCCGTATTTTGAGGAGGTGCAAAAGGCGTTCGTTGTAACTCTGGATTTGAGAATTCAACATTTTTCTAATTAGGTGAAGTGGGGTATCGTTTTATATGTATTGTTTAACAATGAATCGAATGACACCATCCGCAAGTCGATACGATCATTCGTTGTAAAACCAGGTAAGTTTTATGAACAGAAAGTCATGAATGGTTTTATGAATACAAAATTGAATAAAATTTTAAATTTATGACAACTTTAATGACATTGAAAAAACAAAATTCAGACAATCGTTATTTTGATTATTGCTATTTTAAAGATATTTAATAAGTTTGAAATTATTTGATATGATACAAAAACATGTTTTGACCGTAAAATTCATGTGACAAATCTGTACTGAATAATAAAGTACAATTTCCAACTTTGTATAATTAAAACATTCCAGAACTTTATAATGAATAATATTATCGACTTGAGAAAGGTGTCATCCGATTCAGACTTAAAAAGTACAAAATAAACAATGCACCACTTGATCTAATACAAAATAGTTGAAGCCTAACCCCCTGCGTTAAGATGCCCCTCTTTTGTAGGTTAAATTGGGGACAGACATCGCGGTGGGACAGATGCCGCAGCGACTGCGTGGGTGACACCAGCGCTCCCTATACCAATTTAAGAAGTTTGTAGTGTTCCACTGTGCTGTGAGCTATGTTTCCACCGCTTAATTGTCAGTATTTACATATTTATGCCGGTTTTATCGCTAGAACCTGCGTAGTAAGTTGCTAAAATTTTATTAGATATTTTAAGCCAAATAAGCAGAGATTTCATACCAAAACCAATTGCAACTGTAAACTAAGCCTTCGTAGAATACATACATGTGCTTGTCTGTTTCTGGCGTTGCTCACATGACACAAAATTGGCGGCCCGGCATCTCAGCCGCCTCTTTGGGACAGATTCCGCGCTGAGATGTAGGGACAGAGGCCGCAAAATATATTTTTGTTTCTCGGTTCAATAAATTCTTCACTGCGACTTAAGTACAACTTATATTTAAATGAATGTATATTAACGCATTCTGCTACATATCAAAGTATTCTCTGCAACAATGTTGGTTCACCATGTGTGAATAAGGAAAACGTAGGCCTTTTATAATTCTCCCCTACTAAACTCTTAAGGAAATTATCTGCTATACCAATGGTCAAAAGACCTATAATGTCAAGTAAGAGAAAGCAAAATGATGTAAATATTACAAGCACAGAGTTTATAAACTAGAAAAAAGAAGAAGAGAATAAAAAAACTAGAAAGCGTTAATGAAAGACAGCTTGGGGGAAGTAAAATGTACAAAAATGGAAGGAAAATATCAACTTGAAAACACCTTACTTCAGGAAGAAACTAAAATATGAGTCATCTTCAGACAATAACGGAACTGTTCCTCTTATGGATTCTGATGGCAGTGTTGGATTGGAATTTGATGACTCTGAAAATGAACTTTCTGGAACGACTGTGACTGAATGAATGAAGTCTCCGAGTGTCTGGAATCTTATCAAGAAACAAAGTCTAAAGCGGTAGGATTCAGTGCATCAAATTCAATCGATAGTTGCATGAAAAAGGCACACTTTAATTTTGTAACGAGAAGTGTGGCTTGATTGTCAGCGATTGGCAATACAAAATAAATGAATGTGAAAAAAGACCACAAATAAACAGACTGAAGCTTAAATAGTATATAACTAACACTTACATTAAGGTGAAACTGCAATGTTCACTGGAAGTAAACAAGTGATTTATATCTTTTTTGTAAGTATGCTGTCTATTGTTTCCAGTAATTATGCTATTCATTCATGCAAGTTCAAATGTTTTTATTTTCATTTTCATTTTTTGTGTGCGAGTTTTATTTTCTGAGCTTACACTTTTGCATTTTCATTAAACTCTTCACAATTTAGAGATAAATATGATTTTTGTAAGTTTACTGTTATTTATTTTCATTTTAAGTAGTTTGAGAAAATAAAAATGTGATTTGCTTGAAAAAAAATAACAGCCTAGCTTTTTTCTCCATGCAATATCTGTTCCAGCACATAAAAATTGATGTTAAAAAATGAAGTTTTGGAAAATAAGTGGGCCTACTTTATTAAAAGGTTTTAACTTGTTTAATAAAGAAATTAGGTTCTAAAGGGTTTGATTAATGATTCCTAGTAGTTAGTTTGTTGTTTTTTGCTTTACTGTGCATTTTACAAGAACAAAACTAAACCTGAGGCATCTGTCGTTAATTTTCCCAATCCCAAAATATAGCAAAACAGCTTTATACTTTGGCGAGTCATCGAATCTTCATTTTTTGTTCCAAAACGATACTTCTCCCAAATTTTCGTAAATGTCCTTTTTTTTTTTTTTTTTTTTTTTTTTTTTTTTTTTTTTTAACACTAGAAAATGATTTTATTTACATAAAGTGTAATTTCGAAATTTGTATTCCCAAAATCTGCATTAACTTTGTACAAATTTATGTTACAAATTTCCAGACGGTATCATTCAATCCAGAATTAAAAATTACTTAAAAAACGATACCATTCTTGAAGTTTTTGAATTTCCTCCTATGTCCCCAAAACATGGTAAAAAAAAACTTTTTTTTTTTTTTTTGGGGGGGGGGGGTCATTGGATCTTCAATTCTATTGTCAAAACAATGTTTTTCCCAAATTTTGATCACTGACTATCAGTTAAAAAGAAAAGAAAAAAAAAAAAAAAACCTATTGTACCTGATATAGTACACTAGCTAAGCGAGTCACGTCTACTTAAATCGGTTTATTGTTACACGAATATCTGGTATCTGACGTCAATTAAAATAATACTTTGCTACCGCTATACTTTTAATAAGAGTCATTTAATTGAAGTGCAAAGTGCATAAAATACATTTTATAATAAGTGATGGATTATCTTCATTATTGTAATCCTTGAAACTTAATCAAATGAACTGATTGAAATTTAGCTATTACAAATCACTTTTAAAATTAAAAATAACAAAATCAAATTATTTCAAACAGTATTTTTTTCACATATTTATAACTATATGTAAATATCTATTTGTCGAATTATCTCTCTCTCTCTCTCTATATATATATATATATATAAACTCTGTGACGAGCTATGTCCGGCCAATCCTTAAAATATACAAAATTCACTTTATAACCATTATTTCGTTGTTATATCTGAGCGTTTAGCCGAACAACTAGAATATCTGAAATCAATGTATGGTAAAGTGGATGTGCGCTGCACGATGAGACAACTTCCGGCGTCATTTAATATCAAACTTTGGTGTTAGCTTTCCTATCCCGAGAACTGTTCACGATATGAGAGAAGCGTTCAGTCGTAGACAAAAAAAAAAGTAAACACCCCATACTAACTCTGCAAAATATTATCGCAGAAGAAAGTTACTGGTACCACACGATTGGTAATAAAATCTACTTTCAAAGGATATATATAAAATTTGCTTAGGGGACCATCTACACATTAAAACGAACCATAACTTTGCTTTTTTCAAAAGACGTATACAATTTTGACAGCATAAATGAACTCTACACCGTTCAGTTAGCCTAAAAACAAATTTTTATGCAATTCGTACAATAAGTTTCCGAGAAATTATTTATTTAAAACGAGCGTATTTTAGGGGCTGCATCCAAATTGAAGATATGTACTCGATTGTTGACCGAGAGAGCGCCCTTCTTGATCAAGGCATCTTAAGCATCACTCAAAAGACTGCTAGATTACAGGATAGCATCAGAAATTTTAGAATATATAGTCACTTTTATCATAGACGGCCCCTTAAACCTTCATTTTGCTGTTTTTTAAGCAATTTGAAAGCTACTTGGAAGAAAAAAGTGAAATTCCAGATTTCCATAAAGCAGAGGCTTAATAAATCTAAATCCATCAACAAAAAAAATTGTAGGTTGCAATTCATAATTTTTTCGAATATTAATTTCATAATTCATAATTCATATCATAAATTTATAAAAAATTCAATTCCAACGTATTTAAGTTTGGGTATTTTAGTAATATTACTATTCAAATAATTAACACATTAGGAGTATAATTTCAGGAGATATTAATAAAAATATGAAAATGTAATTTAACATTAGAAGCATTAAATTTTGAATGTTTATAATTTGAAAACTTATAATTCAAATGACTTGAAATTCGTTTTCGAGGCATAGTTTGAAACGAAGATTTGAAATGTATTGTTAAAAGTGGATATTGCCATTGAAAAAATGCTAATGCGGCTAATTGAATGGTGTAGAATTCATTTATGCTGTCAGAATTGAGTACTGCTATTGAAAAAAAAACAAAGTTATGGTTCGTTTTAATATGTAGATGCCTCCCCCCCCCCAAAGCAAATTTTATATATATCATTTAAAAGTAGACTTCGGTACCAGTAACTTTTTTCTACGATAATTTCTTGAGGAGTTAGTAGGGGTGTTTACTTTTTTTTCCACGACTGTACATCAGCAAGTTTTAGAGGACACTGTAATTATTTGGAAGAATATCCTAGAAGGAAGGAATCATGAAATGCAAATTATTTATATAAAATAGTTCAACAGTTTAAATACACTAGTAATTGCATGCTGAAGTTTACTCATAAGGCACAAACGCACACAAACATTTACTAATAAAACGAACATTTCGAAAAAAGGTGCAGATTATTTAATTAACCCTTAAATGCATAGTTTAACTCAACAGTTACGTGTCCTTTTTCGCCATTTGACGCTTTCCCTCGGTCTTGTCAAATCTTGTATCTGTTTCCTTCTAGCACGTCTAGTTTTTGAAAAAAGTGAAACTTTAATTTTTGTTCAAAGAAGCCACAAATAGCTTTTTATGATACTTTGTATGATAAACTTCAACTAGTTAGGATAGATTCTACTACTTATTTTTTTATACATTTTTTATATATTTTTTATATTTTTTATAATTTTATCAGCATGAAATTACACACTCCTAAAAAGCATCTTATATGAAACCTGTGTTACTGCCGTGCTAAAGTAGAAATTCATCCTACTCAAAAACTAGACATGAACAACAAACATTCTGCAGATTTGAAATCAGCATAAAAATCTATTCTAGAAAAACATTACGTCAATTCTGTGGCAACTATTTTAAAGTTGATAGTGATGTAAACATTACACCATTGAAAAATATGCAAATTAGGCTTAATGACAGATAAATATATGTTAAGAATATGCAAATCGTGACATTTATCTGAATCAAATAGTCAAGTAGTCGTTATCTAGAAAACGTAATTAGATATGGCATTTATTGTACATAAAATCTGCATAAAATAGCACAAAAAGGCTAAATTTGCATAAATTTAAATATGCAAATTTCTCAAAGCCTGGACTACCTAAAGATAAACGAAAAGCATATTCCAAATCAGCGCCAAAAACTGATCTAGAATCAACTAATTTTAGTTCTAGAACAAAACCACTGTTATCCATATCCATTGTTGTTAGTGTGCAATAGTGTAAACACTTTAAAGTAACAATATGATTTAAAATTATCATTTTTTGAACCAATTTTGTTATGCAACTCACGAGTGACATTATGTCATTATGTCCAACAGAAACATAAATAACTTTTTCGCTATTTGACTAGTTGATAATTAACAAAAATAGAATCAAATATAATGTTTTCCGAGCAAAATAAAAAAAAACGATGCCTTGAAGAGTTAGGCATAATGAAGTTAAGCGTGCTAAATGACATCGGCAGTTATGTATTGTGCAATCTGCATATATTCAGATTGTGTACACATTAAGCGTGATTAACTTAGTTTTCTTATTAATGCAAACTGTAGTTTTATTTCATTTGCCAGTTTTCTTAAAGAATGTGCGTATGTTTTATAATGCCCGGCTTTTACCAGCAATTTAAGCTGTTTCTATAATATTAAATATTTTTCTGAGCTTCTATTAATGTTATACAAACATGTAAAACATCATTTCACATTACTCCAATACGCTCTAAACCTTAATAATCGTTTTCTTTCTTGATAGTCGTAACTTTTTTGAGACAGGGATGGTAACTCGCAGGTTATCGTTTTATGGCGCTGTGAGTAGTCTCATCGCATCGGTCATAGAAACTTATTATACACCACATGCATGACTTTAATTATCGTCTTTCTGAAGTCAATGAATTAGATGGAACTTTTGAGAGCCATATGCGTAAAGATATATTTTCATTGAACTTATTTTTATCCCGCACTTTTATTTACTACGTATTTACAAGAACGAATGACACTTGTTTATTTTTACACGCAGTAGTATATATATTTCATCGATTCCTTTGTTAGATTAACGTTTTGAAATGAAAGTTTCTTTTGTATTTTAACCTAACTTAAGTTCAGAAAAATATTCTTTCGTGATAGCTTTGAATACAAACTATTTTTGGAAATTTCCTCAAGCTATTTTCAGTCAAAATAAAATATTTACAAGAACAAATACTGTTTGTTTATGTTTATATGGAGAAACACGCGTCGCATGATAATTTTTCTAGATTCTAATCATAAAATAGACATTTAAAATGAAAATTTACGTTTCGTTTGAAATTCATTTTGACATCTGACATTTCTAATACATTCATTTTTTCTATATTTCTACGAAAGTGAAAACAGACCGATATTTAATATTCTCATATGAACAATAAAAAGTTCAGAATATTTTCCCTTTTTCGAATACAATGCTAAACACTTTTGACAACGAAATTGAGATTGATATTATAAAAATATTAAATAGGAGGAGATTTCACCGTAATATTTATAACATCAAATCCTAAATATATTTATAGGCTAAACGAAAAGACGTGTTTTTCTTTTCATTAAACATCATTACTGGACAGTAGTTTCTTAAATTATTGTTAAGAAAGAAAATCTTCTAATATGAGATATTCGCATTCGCTTTTAAAATATGATCATTTACTTATAAACACATCGTTTTGAAATATAAAAACGTAATAATTATTAAAGCAAAATGTAATTTGTTTTCGCAGAAAAAAGTTCGTCAAACTTTATTAATTATGATAATTACTATTTTTTAGGAACGCGCTGATTTTATCTGTTGTAACTCTGGACTTCATTGTTTATAAATATTAAATTTTGTTCGCATCAGAATGTACAAGAATGAAGAAAAGGTTTTAAACAGCATAAAGTAATTCTTTGTTTATAAATGTTAAATTTCGTTCACATCAGAATATATCAGAATATACGACATGGAGGAAAAGCTTTTAAATAACATATTCTTGTAATATTATAATTTTGTAAAAGGTGTACAAAACCTTTGATGCTTTATGCATTAAAGGTTGCAACAAACAGGAGTTACAAATATGTGGAATATTTTATAATCAAAAGCTCTATTAACATGCATAATTTTATTGTTTACATAACATTAGTTATATAAGTCAAACAGAAAAATGTTTCTTTAAGTAATATTTATATCTAGAATTGCAACAACAAAAGTACAAACTCTAAACAAAAAAAAATAGAATATAATTTTTTTTTCGTTAATGACTAAAACAAAGAAGATACACAAACCCAAAAAACGTATGTTAAAAAGTTTTTCAAACTGTCTACATGTTTTTCCAAGTCAAATGAAAATATTCCACTGCTGCATGATATATTATATGCCCTATATGGTCATTATTCAGATCTTTCCTCAAGAGAACTCAGTATATTCCAATATTGAATGATCTATCAAATAATGGTTAGAAAAGCTCTCTAAAGAGTCCTATTTTAATAATAGTACATCTGAAATAATTTTAGCCAAAAGTTTGGCAAGTTAAAAGAATTTGAGTCATTAATATTGTAAAGTAAAACTATACGTACAATCTATCAACACGACGAAACTTGTTTATTTTTGCTGCACGATAAACATCAAAGAAAAAAATTGTAACGCGAGATAGTCATTAAAAACAGTGCATAATTATGCATTGTTTTGAAACATACACTATATGAAAATTATTCACCGGACACATTCAATTCTAGACATTATGTCGAATATTTAAAGATATATTTTTCGGAATTTCCTGGAACATCAGGATCATGAAGTATATATTTGACTTCATATTTATCAACTTTGATTTGAACAGAAGGACAATTAGGGGGAGGGGGGGGCAACAAAAATTCAAAGAAAAATAATAATGTTTGGGATCATACTCTAAAATAAATTGCACGAAATGATCTATGATCAGAGACATCAAACGGTAACAGAGATTTTTTTTTTTAATCTTCAACACTCTTTTTCAACTTTTACTTTCCCTTATCACGCTTAAAAGACTCCATAAGATTACGATATCTGTCATGATATGCATTTGTTAACTGAACAGTTCTGTAAGGCGTTACTGTCAGTATTGAAGGTTTATCAAACACAGATTTAACTTTTGGCGTCACAATAACAGAAACGTGAGAAAAATTAACTGACCTGTTGTTTGATTTCAAGGCTAAGTTGTAATTTTCATAGAAGCAACACTTGAGAACGTCTTCATAAGTTGGAAGTTTATTCATCGGTAACTCTTTTGGGCGGCGAACTAACGGTCATTTAAAGTCACTGCGAGTAATTTCTTTGGAAACATCCATAACACAGCGATCGAATCCCTTATTAAGCGGTAATTAATTAAATCAGTCTTTAAGAAACGCGATTGGAACGTTCAAGAAGAACACACTGCTAATCACTGCCGGCAAAATTCTAGTGATCAACTCACAGGAACCGTTGTGTCATAAAGCACACGCATGCGTATCGCACAGTGTATTGTGAAAGGTCAGTACAAGTAGTATTGACGGGCTCCAATTCGCAACAGGGCTCGTCGCGCTGGACTACTAACAGAGTAGAAGGACTCATAATACAGCTTGAATGCGTCAATTTAAGGATATTTTAATTGCTTTGCGCTACCCAAATAAAGTAATTTTGTTTCTCTTTTTTATTATTATGTGCTTTTTGATCTTTCTTTTAAAGCCTTTTCACCATAGCAGTTTTTTTATCTTTTTCGTTTATACCTTTTAAAATTGAATGAAAACTACGGCTTTTTCAATAAATTATAATCAATAAATTATATTCAATAAATTATATTCAATATATTCAAGTGCGATGCGCTACCTCCAAACGTAAAAAAAAATATTTAATTTGTTTTTGCATTTTACTAAGCTACCCTAAAGCCAAGTTTTCCGCGGTATAGCAAATAATAATAAAAAAAACAAGTTTTTTCGGCCCTCCCTACTATAGCTTACAAATATATGGATCTTGTACAGTATATGTATTCATTTGTGGAAGAATACAATGCATATTCATGGAGATATATCCATTTTTTTAAGTTCAAAAAATTTTTGCATTTTTTTTGTTTATATCATGAAGGGTTTTTTAGAAAATTTAATTCCAGTTTCAGAGAAGTTGACAAAATGTAGTAGAAATAATATAGTGCAATTGGAATGTATATTTATGAAATATTTGATGGAATATGAACAGTTGCATGACATTTTTAATCTGCCCATTCGCGCAAGATAAAAAATGTTTTTATTTATTTATTATTATTTTTTTTCGATTTGATCGTCAACTCTATGGATCAACTGATAAAAAAAAAAGCCAGTCAAATATCGTAAAAATTCAGAAAAATATCTGCATTATAGTGAGCGAATTTTTGCTCTCTAAAAGCTGCTGAATGATAAGCGATTTTCCACAAAGTGTCACTTTTTATTATGTAGTTTTCATTGAAGGAGTTTGTACTTAATGAATGTCAACGAGTTCATTTAGAAGAAATGCTTTGATTTTGATACTTCTTTTTTTCTCGGAAAAGGCTCGTTCTGGCGGTTTACCAAGAAGAACTAAAGCATAAAAAAATTAAAAATTAAAAACGACAATTTATGGAAAACCCCATATCATTGAGCTGTTTTTAGAGAACAACTAAAAATCAACTCCGTCTATGGCCAATATAATTCTGAATGTTCACGTTATTTGACTGTCAATTTTGTATGTGTTGCTAAGAAGAGTTGACTATCAGATCACTAAAAGAAATAATTTTTATCGAGCACGCATGCGCAGATAAAAAAATCATACAACTGCAAATATTTCACCAAATATTTAGTATATTTTCATTCCAATTACACCATATTACATCTGCTACACTTTTTCAAATTCTCTGAAACTGGTGTTAAATTTGGTAAAAAAAAACCCGCGGGATATAAGCAAAATACATGCAGGAATTATTTTGAACTTTTTATCAAAATCGATATATTTCCAAGAATATACGTTCTATTCTTCTACAAAATGATACATATATTGTAGAATATTCATATATTCATCAGCTATAGCCATAAAACATTTTTATGAGTGATCCCAAAAAATATTATTTTTCTATGATTTTTTTTTTGGACGCCTAATTGTCCTTATGATCAAATCGACATTGATAAATATGAAGACGAACACATTCTTCATAATGCTGAAGTTCCAGGAAATCCGACAAAAATATCTTTAAATATTCCACGAAATGTCTAAAAGTGAAAGAGTCCGGTGATTAATGGTCATATAGTGTATGTTCCAAAACATGCACTGTTTTTAATGAGTATCTCGTGTTACAATCTGTCTTCTGATGTTTATCGTACAGGAAAAATGGACAAGTTTTGTCTTGTTGATAGAGTGTACGTATAGTTTTACTTTACAACACGAATGACTCAACATCTTTAACTTGCCAAACATTTGACTCGAATTATTGCAGAAGCATTTCTAATGTCAGGAGTCTTCAGATGGCTTTTCAAACTATTGTATGATAGATCATTCAACATTTGGATATACTAATTTATCTTGAGGAAAAAAAAAAAAAACTTTTTTAAAGTTTTTTTTTTTTTGCGGTTTTATATAGCAATTTTTGCAATCAATGGAGGAATATTCTATCTGCAAGTTATGATTATTTTATGAAAATAATGATTTACATATTTTATAAATAATATAGAAATTGTGTTACATTTCTTTTGTAAAAAAATGCTACCTGTTGCATAAATTGTTAGTTCTGTGTGCTGGAGAAATTTTAAAATAACTCTAATAAGTGCAAAAATAGTAACAGAGATTACAGTAACTAAGGACAAATGTTAAATGAAATGGTTATGTTCAAAACAAGCATATATTCTTAGTCAGATCAAATTTATTACACAGCGATGTCCAAAAATTAAGGGGCAGTCGTCACTTGATGCTTTCAATTCTACACGATTTGTCGGATATTTACAAAAATTCTTGATGAATTGTGCTTGAGTTTCGAAGATATAAAGAGCATGTTTGACTTCATGCTTTTCAGTGAAGATTTAGTAGCGGAAACAATGAGGGGACCAACGAAAAATTCAATGATGGAATAATATTTGCTATAGCCCATGTAAGTGAACATGCTCAAAATGATCTGTCAATGTTGTAAATGACTATGTGTGTCCTATTTAAAGTTTATGTACATTTGTATAAGCGTAGCACACACAGTCATGAAAGCGATAACGTTTATGTGAAAAATTCAAATTATTCAAATTTTGTTTGTAGCACACAGAGTTTTCAACCAAATTTAACACCACATTGAAAAAGAACAGTAGGAACAGCATACTGGGATATTAAAACCGTAATAAATCGAATATTTGATCAGATTTAAGCTTTGGTACTAAATAATTTTTAATTGCGCATGCGCAAAAAATTCCAAAATTTTTACATATATAATTTGGTTGTTAGCTATTTAGAGCAATTTATATAATAACTGCACTTATGTGCAGTCAAACATCGAGAAAATTAAGAAAGACATGGCGATCACGTGAATTGCTATCTAAACATAGCTATACAATCAGCTTACGGTATCGTTTTGAATTTTAACAATATTTGACTTCATATTTACATAAATTATCCTAAATAATTAAATAAATACTAAATTATGAAATAAAAATTTTGGAATTTTTAAGGACGCTCAGTTAAAAATTATTTCATTCAAATTCACATATCTCATCAAATATTGAATATAATCATGTTTTAATTTAAGTATACTGTTTCTACTGTTTATTTTTATAATTACGGAAAGTGGTTTAAAATGTCGTTGAAAACTCAATATGCTACAAAAAAAAAAAAAAAAAAAAAAAAAAAAAAAAAAAAAAAAAAAAAAAAAATTTTCACACAGTCGTTAATGTCTTCATCAGTCTATGCTTACACAAATGGACATAAAGTTTAAACAGGACCCACATTGACATTTGCTACAGTGACAGAGCACTTTGATTATTTTATGTTACATGTGTTACTTCAAACATTACTTTATTATTCAATTTCTTATTGGCCCACTATTTGTCCGCAAGACTAAATCTTCATTGAAAAATATCCTTTACTTCATCAATGTTCAACTACGATTCGTAAAACATTTCGGTAGAAATTTGATTGACCGTGTACAATCGAAAGTATCCTATCTCTGCCCTTTATTTTTGGACCTTGGAGTACAATTGACACTGAAGATTAAATAGAACAGATAAATATCATATTTCGCATAATAGTAGAAGTATAGTCTTTTTCAAGCTGTGCATAAATTATTTATACAGCTTAATTTCAAAGTTAAACGCAGCAAAAAGATCAAATTTGAAAATATTATTAACCTGGAACAATATGATACTTTAAATAACATAATTATAATAGACCTAAAAGATTTTTTAAACTTCCATATAAGAGAGATAAATCTAATGATGTGGGCATAAAAAGCCCCTATGAAATTGGATTCACTGACATTAATTGTTTTATAAGACAAGCGATGTATGTACAGTCGTGAAACAAAGTAAACACCCCTGTTAACTCTGCAACTAATTATGTTACAAGAAAGTTACTGGCAACAAACGATTAGAAATCACGTCTACTTTTAAATGATGTATATAAAATTTGTTTAGGGGGCCATCTAAAAATCAAAACCAGACTAAACTTCGTTTTTTCTCAATGGCAACACCAAATTTTCACACTATATGTTTAATCTTCGATACAAACTATAATTAGAAATGAAATTCAAGTCATTTGGATGATAGGTTTCTGAATTATAAACATTCAAAATTTAGAGCTTCTAATATTAAATTACATTTTCATGCTTTTATAATTATCTCCTGAAATTATAATCCTAATGTGATAATTCTTTTGCGCTGTTATAATACTAAAAAAGGCCAAACATAAATAAACTGAATTTTTCATTTTAATAATTTTGTAATCATAGCAAACGCGGTAGCGTTAAGCTATAATATGATTAAGAAATAGAAAATGCAAACGACTTTCTTAAATTTCTGGCGAACCAGTTGACATACGACAATGATTTTTCTTTTGAAAGATAGAACTCGACGAGACGAATAAACTGATAGCATTTAAAAAATTACTGTAGCTTTCAGTAGTTTTTTATTTAAACTTAAACGAAAAAATGAAGACACAAAATTCAACGAAGTGTAGCTAACGTTCCAGTGGGTGGATTAACTTCGTTTTTGTTTTATTTTGATCCTCTTATTAAAACTTAGAATAGGTTTTTTTTTTTCATCTTTGTATGTTTGACGGTCGCTGAGAAAATCGAAATAGTCTTTTATAATGTCCCCATAAAATTATAGAAATCTCTCCTTTTCATTTTTTAATTTTCTAATTCAATAATTTATTTCGTGTTGCCACTCCCTAAAAAGCAGTACAATAATAAAAAAAAAGGATAACACGTGTACTTTTGTTTTTATAAGTCAATAAAAATTGAAATTCAACTGATAGATTTTTGTATTTTTGAAATCGACGTCAACCTAAGCAGATAATGCATAATTTTCATAAATATATATATAAACTTTCTTGATTAGCATTTTGAACTGGAGTAATATACACAATGGAGCACAAACGAGTTGATAGGAAAAAGAAAAACAGGGTAAATCCCTAGCTTCTGTTCAGGAGCTAAATGTAAGGTTTTTTTAAATTATCATCATAACATCCTGACTTACACAAGCGATAGTTATGCAGTAATATAAATACTTCACATACTAAGCATACCTTAAAAAATACCATTCCATCTATTTTTAATAAGGAAGTGATGTCATATACGCACCAGAGTACATAACTGGCGCGATAATGTCGTTATTTTGCCTGATACGGTAACTAAGCTATTGCTGTTTATTTATCAATTATTTTTTTATTTACTTTTATTTTATTTTTTAAAATTATATAAATTGTTTCGTTCTGTAGTTATTAATTGAACTTTTCATTATTTATTGTTATTTCCTTTTTAAAATAATAGAAAGTAATTAAAAAATATACCTGTAACTGCTATTCGAAAACGCGGCTTTCATTAAATTGGCGTCAGAAAAAAAACCCCGCGCCAAACCCGTTGTGTATATGACATCTGTGCCTTAAATAATTGGGGTTTCATTTAACTTTAAGTACTTTTGCTTGAGATATTGTCGAAAATGTACAGCAAAAATATATGGTACTACTTGATTATCCCGTCGACCAATTTCGCCAAACTATTCGCCAAATGATACAAACTGACATAACTTTTATTTTAAATAACGGAAGAATAAATAAATAAGTAAAACATTAATAAAAATACTAATAAAAACTTGGGCACAGATGTCATATACGCTCCATATTGGCGCGATTTTTTCCGACGCCAATTTGGCAAAAACCTCGTTAATATATCATCTCTATCCGGGTTACCATATCAAGTAAAATAACAACACTTTGGCGCCAGTTAAGTACCCGGTGCGTATATGACATTGGCGGCGTCAAACAAATTGCGCCAATATATCGCGTATATGACATCTGTGCTAAAACTTGAATTAAAAATCACTTGATGACCTAACAAACACGTGTATCATGTTTAATGTCAAGTGAATGTAACATTTACTATGATCCATTATTGTCATTTAATCTTATAGTTTGGCGATAATTTTTTGGTCGACAGGATAATCAGGTTGTACCAAGTATGGTACAGATGTCATATACGCACATTGGTCGAGCGATATTTTTTCTGACGCCAATTTGGCGAAAACCTCGTTTTCGAATACCAGTTACATATATATTTTTAAAAAGGGATTAACAATAAATTTATAAAAGTTTAATTAATAACAATAGAACAAAACAATTTATATAATTTTAAAAAAGAAAATAAACAATTTATTAATAAATAAACAACAACATTCGAGTTACCATATCAAGCAAAATAACAAAACTTTGGCGCCAGTTAAGTACCCCGAAGCGTACAGAAAAAATCGCGTCAACGTGATGTTCATATGACATCGGTGGCGGTTCAAGTACATTTCGGAACGTTACTTTGAAATCGGTGAGTTTCATCGCCAAAATCGCCAAGAGGCTTAATGATCATCGTCATTGAATATATAAATAATGCCATATTTGCAAACTTATAGGTCAAAATATAAGTGGAACCTCGGTTCACGACCACCTCTGTTTACGACCAGTTCGGTTTATGTCCAACTTCGATGATCAAAATTTGACTCGGTTGGCGTGCAATATCTCGGTTCACGACCAAGGCTGCCGAATAGTTAAGTTGGCAACCTTCACATAACTGTTGTTATTAGTCAAGTTTGGAGTAAGGTGTGCATATAAGAGTGTTTTGTGTACCTTTATTACTGTAAAAAAATTAACTTTTTGTTTTACTTTTACTCAGGTTTGCACTAATATTAGCTCTCATTATGGCTTCTAACAATGAAAAAGTGCTTAGTGATAGCAGTAGTAAGAAGCTTAAGCGAATTACTGCTCAATAAAAGAAATTGTAGCAAAACATGAGAACGATGTTAGTGTAATCGGTCTAGCTAAACAATACTATGTGGCCAAAACCTTCAATTTCCACGATAATCTATATATGTATATATATATTACGCTATCGTATGTGTCACAGAAATCGCGATTATTTTTTAATTTTTTAATGGCAACGCTCGAATGAAACGCATCTCATTGTTTATAGAACAGCATTTAATGCATCTCTATACCTATAAGGGGGTTGCCGGGGGCTCTGTGGATGAGTGGTCAAAGCATCAGTCAGCGAATCGCTTGTGCGTAAGAGTTTGTGGGTTCGATTCCCGCTGGTTCCATTGCACACACACGTTGTGTGGAACTCCCAGGGTATATTTCTCTTGTGTTGTAATATTTCCTTGTGCTATCTTATCTCCGACTTATAAGCGGGCTTTATGTCAAGCACACAAGTCGTATGTTTGTTATTCAGTTAAATAAATAAATAAAGAGGGTTGCCATAGGCTGGAACCTGTTCTGTCGCCAAATACCGCCAAGTTTCTTGGCGATTTATCGCCAAATACCTATAGACTTCCATTGTAAACCAATAGTGTTTACTTGTTTAGAGAGAATCAACAAATTGAGATATTTTAATGCAACAAAAACTAATATCAGTTTAAGGAATTATATTAATCATATTTAAGGGAGACCAAGTAACTTAAATTATGAATAAAAATAACGTGAATTTGATTAAAAAACTTTTAACCTCTTAAAACAGTGTGTATCACTTGGTTAAATAGTGCATTATTGTGCGAAATAAGATATAAGTATTGGAAATATTTAAAAGCAACTCAGGTTTATTTATATTCAATATATAATTATCAAAAAATTTAAATGACTAGTATTAAAAAATGCTCTGACGAGCACCAAAAAAAGGCTAATATGTTTTTAAGTATGAAAAAGGGTTTGACAAGTGCTTCTAATTGAGCATGAAAAAGGACAAGGGGTACCTTCTTGGCTGCAGCTCACTGTCAATGCCAACTTTGAAAAAATCATATTTGCGCTTTTTCCATATATAAAAATATAAAAAATCAGCCACAGTTACGATAAAAATGTGTAGTGTAAAGACACAGCCAGTAAAGACGCAGCCTGATTAAATGTGAATGTAAGGCGACATAGTACCAAAAATCTTAGTTCCTGCAGTGTATTACACTCATGCAGGGCCACCAAGCATGCCCGCAGTGTAGAACCGTACAGAAAACTGATTTGTAGTGCAGTGCAGACTGTTGCAGCAGTCTGCACAGGAACAATTCCACATGTGCACGCATAACAGTATAATGCATTCATTGATTCTTGAAATTATATCCAAGTTGCTGTGGCTGTAATATGTACTATGCAGAACAACAGTGCATATGTAAATTATAAACGAACATTAGACGCATACACCTTTAATACGGAAGTACAAAAGCACAATGTGAGTGTGCGGTGATGGTTCAAAAGCATAATAGGAATGTACAATGTAGTATAGTTTGTAGAGAAATAATAGTACACAGTGCACTGTACAAAGTTGGATTGCAGACGCATGTGCAGTACAGTAGTGGAACAGTGCAGTTAACATGTAAAGCACGACGGAAAGTTTTACTAAAGTACTGCGATTATATTTTGTATGGAAAAAGCGCAAATATGATTTTTTCAAAGTTCGCATTGACAGTGAGCTGCAACCAAGAAGGTACCCCTTGTCCTTTTTCATGCTCAATTAGAAGCACTTGTCAAACCCTTTTTCATACTTAAAAACATATTAGCCTTTTTTTGGTGCTCGTCAGAGCATTTTTTAATACTAGTATGAATTATGAATTATGAATTTAATATTCGAAAGAAATATGAATTTCAGCCTACATTTTTTTTTTTTTGATAAATTTATATTTATTATGTCCAGCTTTATGCGAATTTGCCATGTAGTTTTCGAATTATGATTGAAAAACGTCAAAATAATGATATAAGGAGCAGTCTATGATGTGCAGAAAAGAATAACTTGAAAAAAAATATATTTTTCTCATTTTATTGAAACATTTAGGCTGGCAATAGTCAAAAGACGTTAAGCGACTAAAGTGGTCACATTGGCAAGAAATAATACATTAATAGAGGTTAAATAGTTAATCTGTAGCATTTCAACCTTCGAGTACCAAACTTCAATTTAAATACTGCCCTAAAATATGCACATGTTAAAATAATTAATTTTTCTGAAACTAATCGCACACAATTCATGCAAATTTGGATTTATACTAATTGAAAGGTGTAAAATACATTTATGTTGGCAAAAATGGGGTATTGCTATTATAAAAATCAATTTTGGGGTTCGTTTTGATTAGTAGATGGCCCTCTAACCAAATTTTACATGCATCATTTAAAAGTAGATTTGATTTCCAATGGTTTGGTATCAGTGACTTTTTCTAAAGTAATCTATTGCAGAGTTAGCAGGTGGTGTTTACTTTTTTACCACGACTGTACATAGAAAACCGCACGTCATTCAAATATTTTACAAACTAGAAGTAAATATTCGTAAATTCATTTACGAATATTTATATTACGATTTCTTAAGACTGGATAAATTTAGATATCTAAAAAATAACTAAACCTGTGGCAGTACGATCCATGAAGGATCAGGGCCTACAGTGCCCAACTCTTTAACTTGACCCTGCTCCCCGAGGTGCTATCCGCATGTGCCCGGTCAGGTGATCAGCCCATTACGATACCCGCTTTGTTTAGTTACAAATAAAGCTTGGTATTCATTTTATGGACCGCGAAGGGCTGAAAGTTTGAGTGAACCTTGCCCAGCCGGGAGCAGAACTCTCGACCTGTAGCGTGGCTGACAGGCGTGCTTACCACTACGCTACTGCGATTTCAAATTTAGATATACCTTATACTTTTTGCGCTTGCGCATTGCATCTATACTTTTTTGGAATAGCAGGGGTATGTATGTAACGAACAGATCTGGAAAAAGGGGTTTTGATAGATCACAGTATGAATGTATGTAACTAAGTCAGAGGTTTTTTATTTGTTTTCTCTGTTTCATGCAATTGTTAACTTTTATTTTTTCAATTTACCAAGTTCTTTGGCTATTTTTGGACATTACTGATGATGTGTGATCAATTTAGGGGATTTTTTAATATAAAAAATGCCTTGTAATATTTTTATTGGGTATTTTTTTATTATACAATTATAATTAAGGAATATATTAACTATTCGTAAGTGATCCTTTCTGGATTCAAGAAAGAACTATTTCAATATAACGGGATTTTGAATTATGGATGGACAAAAACGCTGCATACTCAACCCACTGATTTTGCTTACATTTTTAAAAAGATTTTTTTGGGCCTACGCAATTTTGGCCCCATTATACTGGTCACCGTATTAACTACACATGAAAGATACCTCCAACAGTAGGATACAGCGTTTAGGTGGTCTTCTTATATTAATAACAAAGTTAACTACGTAAGTATGAATCCGAAAGTTAGGAAGGTAAGTAAAATGGTAAACATGCAAAACAAATTTAAATACTTTAAAGAAAGATGTGACGTTAAGCTCTCGTCTGTACTTCCGAAATCTCTGAAGAGCACAAATAGAGAGTTGCTTTCAGTAGACCAGCAAAATTGTATACAAAATGCGTTGTAAGTGATAGGAAATAAGATAAAATAATATTACTTAATCTTATGTTATTTTCAATAAATATAGACAGTAAGTTTTGATGGAAGCAAATAATTTTTAATTTGAATTAAACGATAGTTTGTTCATATTATTTTTCAAACGGAACGTAGTAAATTATTTAATGATTGTAATAATGAAAGAGAAAAATATTCCAAGATAAATAGTGTCTCATAAACTCTACAGTCATAACCTCTACACTTATTCTCACATTTCACAATTTAACTCTTAGAATCCCACAAAAAAAGTATCAAAGAAGTTATGCAATGCTTTTTATTCAGGTTCCTTTTAAGTGTGCTATCTTTAAGCGCATTCAAAAATAATTATCAACTTATAATATAACGAATTTCATATTATATTACCATATCCTGTAATTTAGCAAATTTCGCATTTCTTTATTTAGGTATATTATTTATTTTCAGTGCCACTTTTCAATGCTAATTGTCTATGAAGCTCAGAACTTTTTGAATTTTTCTTCGCACATTTTTGTCCCTAATGCCACATTTTTTTTTTTTTTTTTTTATGATATTGTAAATTCAAAGTACGAAAATATTTGCCTGAAGTTAGGGTCAAAACGGATGATAAAATGTCTTTGCATATGGGTGAATTATAATGAAAAGAGCAACAACGCATAAGCTTTATTTATATTATTCACATATTTTTCATAATAATTCAAAATTTCGCTTTTTCTAATATTATTCCTCAAGGTCTTATTCATTTTTTCTTCAGTGGCACAAAAACGACTGATGTTGATGCTAAATAAATAACTCAAGTTAAATTTAGGTAACAAGTTCATCTTGTATTTACATCGCCCCCTGCAAGGAAATAGGGTAGAAAAATTTAAGTGAAACTGTTTTTTTTTTTTTTATGTTTTATTGTTTATAGCTATATTGTTTTTATAATATTAGCAGTCCAGATTTAGGGATGTTTTTGCATTCATAGCGTGCCAGAGTGGAAAATAAAAGAGTAAAAATTGTTTTTTTTATGTTTTTATTAAATATTTTTTTTTATGCTGAGACTGGAATTTTTTGTCCAAAATTTGCAGTCTGCACTGATGAAACATTTGGATAAACTATTGGTAAATACACTACAAATTGTGATGCGACACCTAATAGATAACCTGATGATGATACATCCAATTAATTTTTAAATGAGTTCGTCTGAATGCAGTAGTTATTAAAAAATCGATATATTAAACAAAAACATAATTTGCTGAACAACAACGGGAAAAAACAGATTTATTTCCTACAATATTTCAGCCCAAGAAGGGACAAATATTAAGATATTTCATACGGTTAGTTCTACATTTAATGTTCAATTTTTGTAACAAATTAGTTAAACCAAGTTAACTCTAAAAAATAAAAAATAAATGGAAACAATATGATACTTAAACATCTTAAAAATTTAGATTCCGTTCAAACGAAATCGAAATAAACCTTATTATTTTTCCCAAATTAAGTTGCAAATATTTGTATTTGCTGATTTTGTATTATGCTTACTGTAGGTGTAAACAAATGACTAGGCACATCTAAAATGCAAATCTTCCAAAAAAATATTTAAGATTTATTTCGATTTCGTTTGAACGGAAGATGTTTTTAAGGTATTTAAGTATCAGATTGTTTCAATTTCATTTTTATTTTTCAATGTTAACTTGGTTTAATAAATTTGTTAAAAAAATTGAACATTAAATGTAGAATTAACTGAATGAAATATCTTAATATCTGTCCATTCTTGGGCTGAAATAATGTACGAAATAAACCTGTTTTTTAATTTATTCAGAAAATTATGTCTTTATTTAATACAATTTTCTTTTATTTAAATTTGAAAATACTGTACTTCTTTGAATTTTTTCTTCGAATAGTTTCGCAGATTTTAATTTAAAATTTATTTTTTTATTCCTGCGTTAGTTATAATTCTTGGCATTTTCTATAACCACTAGAGTAATTTTTTATCTTTAATAGAACGCAGAAAAACAGATATCATATAAAATAGTAAAAGAAAAAAAAAAAAAAAGAAAAAAAAAAAACTGAAGTTAATATATTTTTTAAATACTGCGTGTAAATGTGCAAATTTAACTATACGCGTGCTACCAGACTGTTATATTAATTTACCTAAAACTTAAGGAAATGACATAAAACGAAAATTAATAACGATAATTTCCATTGTTTAAAACACAGATAAGCATTAATCAGTAAATGGAAGAAATATCTAGTTTCAGCGAACAAAGCAAACAATTTTTCCAACCGAAGAATTTTATCAGTCGAATTATCTGCTTTATCCCGGCTCTTGCTATCCAAAGAGTGTTACACATTATTTCGATTACAATGTTATTTCTTCCTAAGTTAAACCTTTTATTTGTGAAAATGTATGCTATGCGTAATGAAAATTAGGATGTTGTTTTGTTCAACTTATTAAGTTATTACATTCTTTAGTTTTTATACTATATACTAATTAATGAAATAAAGATATTTAATTGTATTTCATACCTACAGAATTGTCTCATATAAACATCTGTTACATAATTATTATGGTTTGAAATAAATTTTCTTTGCATTTTCCAAAATGCTGCATAAATTGAAAATAAATATGTTTCAACCAATTTCTATCTCTTTGGCTTATGTGCATACATTTATTTAAATAGAAACATAAGTAATATATTTGAATATGATTATATTGAAAAAATTCTACGTATCATTAGTAAAACCTTAATTCCATTTTATTAAAATCCGTGTTTTATGAAATGTTACTCGCTTTTCAGTCAGCTTATTTTTGCTGTGCTTAAAGCAGTAATAATCTATGTCAATTCTAATAAGACATATTAAAGCATTTTATATGTATTTTTGTAAATATTCAAGAACAAATATGTAACATTCACGAAATATATCATGACTAAGTAGTTTTGTATAAATAATAACCATTTAGAAAATAATGTACAATTTTTATTTCAGTAATATTATATTAAATAAATAAAGATAAATTTGATAGAAAAGCCAATATTTAATATTTAAATAATTTTCTGTCATTACTTTCTTCTATCTTTACAAGAAGAAAGTATTGGATTCAGGAAAATTTTCGAATTCCGGTTTTCGACGGATTTACACGTTTTAGGGGTCAGAGAACCCGAAAAACATGTTTTTAAAAAATGTCTGTCTGTGAGTCCTTGCGACTTATTTTCTCTTTATGTTGGGGGTTGCGCTTTATGGCGGTCATATATTCATATACTAACTATACTCCATCGAAACACAAATGTTCATCGTATTCGGTGAGACCGACCTCAGACCCTCTCCTTGTAAGATATTATCTGTCGGCTGCCTGAAGTGATCGCCGTACTTGTCTGTGGAATGTTTAGCCATCAGCACGGGTAGAAATATACGTCTTATATTTGGATTTTCATTAAGACTGCATAATCATTCTAAAACTTCAATCTAACTGGGAATTCTATGATAGCTTGGTCCTTGTTGCACATCCTTGTTTGACATAAGAAGTCCCTCCCTCCTCCCTTTTTTTAAAGGATTATAAATTAAAAGAAAAGGATAATCGCAAGAGCAATATGCTTAAGTATAATATTTCATCTTGTTCCGCTGATATTTTTTATATCCTATATTATTTTTAGAACAAACTTTGTTTAAAGAAATATGTGTATTAATATTGTTTATTTTTGTATGAGTTTCCATTTAAGAATTATACATTTATATCTTAGATTTTAAATTAATATTAATATATATTTACGTTATTGTTTTCTGTTTTTTTTTTTTTTTTTTCATTTTCGCTCTATCTGTATAACATGCTGTTGTACAGCTTTATTTGTGTTTCTCAGTGAGCTCTTCTATTTTTAAGCAGTTTATTTGCTTATAAAAAATAAACTTTATAATATTTAAATATTTATATTTTGTGAGAAATAAATAATGGTTTCATTTTTTAATGTAAAATTTTGACTATTGTAACAGCCATAAATATTGATTTTATTGTCACTTCTGACAATATTGAACAGACTTTTTTGAACACTTCTGAAACGTTCCATAGAAAATAAGGTAAGCTTTTTGTGAAATATTAGTAATGTTTTGTTTTTAACAGAAACATTCCTGGTATTTCGCAGGAAGCTTACTGGCATTTCTGTGGAAAGTTTTAAAGTTATACAGTAAATTTCCAGTCATTTTCAAGAAATGTTTTTTGGAAATAATGGGCAACTCAGCTGCTCATTTTTTCCCAGGAACGTTTCGGATTTTTTTTTTTTTTTTTTTTTTTTTTTACAGTGTGAGTCACTTTCGTGTTCAGAATATATATATGCATCATCTGAAATACTTTCAACACATCCTACTTCATCAAACCATTGCAAAATACTTTCTTTAAAGTTTCTATCATCTTAATCACCAGAGCGTACCCACTTTGACGGACCCGCTATTTCAGTATACGAGACCAACAAAATTACATAAACGGAAACACACAGTCTAAAAGACTGCATTGAAAATAAAATGATTTTTCTTTCAATAACTAAAAATGGGAAGGTGTTGCAAATGTGTGAGGGAGGCAGAGGACGAATAGCGTAATGATTAGATTGCGTGATAAGATTGATGACGCGATCATTTTTGTGTAAAGGGTAGATATGTAGACAGAACCATTTCACAGAAGGTACGTTTCCATTTAAGGGTTAATGTATGAAAAGAGAATGATTCTGTAAAACAAAGATGTATTCACAGGAGAAACTAGAATGTTTTAATAGATTTTGAAATGTGTATTTGATTGTCAAGATTTTCAGAATTCTTTAAATTAAAGTTGATTTTTTTTAAGACGTAGTTTGTGTAAATACGCGTATGTATCAATTTCAATCACAAAGTCAATATTCTAAAAATAAATTAATTATAAAGAAAATACCAAACACATTTAGTGAGAAAAAATTCACTATATAGTATATATTGTGACACACTTGACTATTTTTTTCTACGGAATTGTCTGTTTAAAAAAAATTCTTTAAGAGTTTGGATATGTAAATAAATTCAAATTAAATTCCTCGTCGACCGATTCTAAATTTTGAAATTTACATGTCGCTTAATGAGTTTTTTATGCAGTCTAAATCGCACATTTTTATTAGAAACTGATATTATATAGAATAGAACATCAATGGGTATACTATCTTGAGAGTTTTTTTTTTTTTTTTTTTTTTTTTCAAACCACTTTATTCAAAATCACTTTATTATTTACATCTGCCAATTTTTAATCATCTAGAAGAGTTTGTTAATATTTAATCATCACTTTTCTTGTAAGATACGTAGGGTATTTTAATACAGAAATCTGGCTGTTCTGTGTGCATTTATGTAACAGAATTTGGTGTTAAAATTTTTAGTTTTAACCCGAGAGTAGTCGCGTCTTTTTTCAGAATGTTATTAGTCGCGCCGGCTCCCCCCCCCCCCAAGAATACAGAAAATATAAAGTAAAAAAAAATCACTTAATATTCGGATATATTTCAATGAAGTTATAAATTTGCAGTTTACTTAAATTATACATTTCATTCACGAGATTTGCAATAATGAGATAAGGTTAAAATGGACTTACATTAGTGATCGTTCGTTGACTTTTCCATGAATTTCAACTTTGCTTGTAATAATGTACCTGAAGGAAAAAGAGTGATGGCTTGTTACTTCACTATTGTGGTGGAGAAACATTTAAAGCCAACTATGTGGAATTTCATCATTGTATTTCAAAGGGGATATGAGTTAGAAAAAAGATAATTTATAAGGGCGGCAAAAAAAAAAAAAAAAAAAAAAAGCAATTTAACAAATTACAACGACCATTTGGAAAATAATTTTTTCCGAAGACTAAAATTTAAGACATAAAAAATCGCACGGAGTTGATCATACATTACATACGCCATGGATTAAAGTTTAATAATGTTATGACACGTAAAAATTGCAAGCGCAAAAATCGCCTGCGACTCGTACGTATTATCCAAGCAATTCATTTGCTGTTCGGGAAAAAGCTTTTCCATCGTCAGATTTCCGAGAAATCTGATGACACATTTTAAATGAAATTTCATTCTTAAACTTCTAAACATCCGACAATATTACTTTTTACACCGTCGGATAGAGAAAAAAAATGTACTTTTAAATGCAATTTGTTTGAAAGCTGTATCTCAATTTTTCCCTGAGTTATTAGTTTTATTTTTGTAGTTTTTATTACTTTTTTGTCATAGTGGCAACAGAGGATATCCATCGTTGTTGAAAGTAAAGGGAAATACAGATTACTGTATAGACCAATCAGAAAACGAATAAAATGCGGATTAAACCAATAAAAACCTTCAGATATGCTTTTGATTTCCTACCCTGACAGAGAATAGTAACCATTTTTCCAAATGGTTAAAAAAAGACATGTGACTACTGCCGGGTTAATTTTAAACGGCACTGTTTCACTAATTTGTAAATATCGCTAATCATTCACCAGCCTTTCTACTAAGAAAATGAATTCCTTCGTTACATTATTCTTGGTTAACACTATGATGGGTTTTACTTGTCAAAAACATGACGTCTTTAAACGAAAAGCTTCCGCTCATCAGCTTTCAGTCGACATTTTAAAGTACGAAAACGGAACAAAAATACATTTGTCCACTTTAATGTATGCATTAGAAAATAGTGTAAAGGGATTTTAATCAAACACTTATCGTTTCTTTCAAGAAATTCACTAAAAAGCATTAGATTTCAGACCGTTAATGAGGGGTTGAAATTTAAATTAAATTTTATACAAAATAGTTTAACTAATACAACCATAAATGGCGCTAGAACGGTGCATTTATTACGTAACTTGGGCCGTACGACAAATGCAAATAATAGCCGTGCGAACGGGATTGCACTTGCACTAATACCAATCATAGAGCATCATGCACGAATCATCGTTTGGTGAAAATGTAAAACTGCAAAAAACCTGTAATCTAAGTTGAAAAAAATGTCTCTCTATATGTAAGCGCTGTTTTTTTATCTGTTCCATGGCGATATTTTTAGTGATACATGTGGCATTACAACGACATTTGTGTTGTTTTAATGCGCTGATCATTTTTGGGTGTGAAAATGGCCTATGGCTATTTAGAGAGTAGCGAATAACTTCACTGTAACCGTAAGCGCTCAGACTCTATTGTTCTTATACATCAAACTATCGAGCACTGACCTTGAAATAACTATACCTCACATACAATGCCGTTTGTTTTAGCGGATCGTCTGCTAGGGTATTTATAGATTTAGGCAGCCGTCATTTAAATACCAATCATGACCACATTTTCGATCTTTTATCGGCACTCTTCTAATTTAGACCTTGGTGGATAACCATTGCGATTTTCCGAATAATGAAAAGACTGTTTCATCAAAGAAGAACGTTTATTACGCCCTCTTATAATAATACAGGGGTCAAGCATCGACCACAAATTTCATAAACACGAAGCACCTTTTCCCACCCATCGCTGCTGCTCACACTCCATTCTATACGACTATACATTTGATTCGATTAATTATTGTGGCGTCTTCTGAGCATCAACGTAGTTTTTCATATCAACAAATGCCACCAAAATCCACAAGTCCTCGCTCATATTTCAGGTTAAATAATCGAAGGCGGGTGATTTTTACGCAATGCAGATATGTGATTGAGCGAATGTGTAGGCGGCAAGAGGAGAGAACTCTTTATCGTAAGCGGCATAATATTGAAGAGAAATTACCTCGTCAGTATTGCGCGGCAAATCAAGTTACGGAATAAACAAGTAATATAAAAATTTTGTTTTTAAAGTCAATTCCTACTTAGGTCATCAAAGAAAAATTTAATATAATCCCTTAAGCTAATATTAGTTTTTGTTGCATTAAAATATCTTAATTTGTTAAATTTCTATAAGGAAGTAGATTTATAATTGAAGTATATGTCAATTTGGCGAAATATTAGAGATATCGCCAAGTTGGCGACAAATTTGGCATAATTTAGTGACAGAACAGGGTCCCCCATATGGTAACCCCTTTTATAGATATGAAGATGCAATAAATGCTGTTCAATAACCAATGGCCACCATTTTGTCTCCCATATAAAACTAAAATTAATTAATTAAAATTTAATTAATGAATTAATATTTGAAAAATCTGTATTAACATTAATTGTCATCCAATACAAGTTTTAAAAAAAATTATTTCAACTTGATAGGATTAATAATAAGTATTTTATTAACGATTGAAAATTTGAACAAGATATATAAATAAATAAATATAGGGAGAGTGTGAACTAATAGTAGGAATTGAAAAAGATGAAAGAAAAGAAATGGTATAAATAAGATGATTTTAATAAATATCAGCGATTTAAGATTGAAAAATAATATGGTCTTGAAGAAAAAATTATTAAGGGAAAATGTTTTTTAGAAAAGTTTGAAGGTAATTAAATACGCATTTTAAATAAAATGATTTTTAATTGAACGTAATGAATGGAATATTATTTAAGATATGGAATCGTTTAATAAACTAGGATTGTATATCGATTTCGAAAATAATTTTTTCTGGAATATTTTTAATAAGGCGAGGAAATTTAATTTTCGTAAATGTATGTATGTCTTTAATTTAAAATTTGAACAAAAATTCAATTACAAAAGCGAAATTTTATGCTAAATATATTCAACGAATCGTGAATGGGTTTTTACAGTATTACGTCGAATAGTTTAATACACGTATGTTTACACTGTAAAAAAACAAATCCATCCAGATTTCCTGAAGGAATCGGAAAAATAGTTGCCCTTATCGTACCGGAAGAAGATCCATAAAAAATGAAATAGTCAATAAAACGGTATTTTACGGAGTTTATTCCGATTTGACGCATTTTATTCCGAGCTGGGTCGGAAATGTTTCCGGTACGATAAGGGCAACTATTTTTCAGATTCCTACAGGAAAATTGGTCGATTTTATTTTTTTTAAGTGTACTTCGTTTTAAATGAGTGCAGATTTTCATAATAAATGTAGGAGAAACGATAAATCCAGTTTTATAGAATGAAAGAAATTTGACAAAATCAAAAGCGATGTGTAACTACGGTAACATTCTAAATAATATTTTGATGAGATACACTGTAAACAAATCCGAGAAGTTTTCCTGAAGGAATCGGAAAAATAGTTGCCCTTATCGTACCGGAAAAATTTCCGACCCAGCTTGGAATAAAATCCGTAAAAAAAAAGGAAACATTCATTAAAATGGTATTTTTTGGATTTTATTCCGATTTTACATATTTTATTCCGACTTTACGGATTTTATTCCGAGCCGGGTAGGAAAATTATCCGGTAGGATAAGGGCAACTATTTTTCCGATTCCTACAGGAAAGCTAGTCGTTTTTTTTTTTTTTTTTTTTTACAGTGTACGGTCAATAAATTTGATTGGTAAAGAGGAATTTCGACAAATTTTGAGCGATCAGCAAACAAAGTGTATTTATATATAAGATTCTAGTAAATTACTAGCAATAATATTTATTTGATCGAGTGAATGTCGGAGAAAAACATGGCTAACTTGACATTATAGCCAAGTTGCTGTTTTTAGTATGTCTCGACCATTTAAAAGAACTTTCTCAGATGTGTATTGCCAAGTTCTTGACTGTGGTTTTCACCAGTTTGTGCTGAAACACCTAAGTAAAAACGTGCAATGTGCGTAAACTGGCGCTATTTTATTTGTTAAAACATTCGAATGGCAACAGAATAGATAAAATTGAATATGGAGGTTACAAAAGATAACCTGTTTTACCAAATTTCTCTCGCTAAAATAAGACAACTTGCGCTAAAGAATTATAATTTACAGTATACGAATTTACAATATAATTTATTCATAATTCAAATTACGTCTTGTATTAAAAAAATGGTCATTTGAAATCGCTATGATTATTTTTCTGTTTTAAATATTCAAGTTATTCTGCAGAAAGTTCATATTAAAATCATCATATCAAATCTTAATGAAAAACAAACAAACATTGAACGCAACATACTGTAATTGATTTTACGCAGTCTATGATTATTCCAAAACTTCGAAAATATTTTAAATTAAAAGCAAATCGTGAACATATATTATTACACTTCTATTAACAATTTGGAACTAGCATTATATTTTAATTATCGGCAAAATGTTTAAATTAAAATATGGCTTCTTTATTTGCAGTTTAATTGTAAATTTTGTGGCATGATGTTTACTGATTAATTTTAATTGGAAAATGTTTCTAATTAGCAAAAATTCTTTGAAAGAATTTAAAGATTTGCCTTTTACAATAAACACTTCTAAATAATCAGTTTGAAAATAAAAAATAAATTATATATTTTTGTTTGTATCTCTGTTGCGTCATGTATAATAAACTATAAATTATTTGCAATGTATAGAAACTGAATAGAAAAAGAGATATAATAATAATTCGTATCGCAATGTTAAACAATCAGTGTTTACATATTACGTAATATTTGCTTGTATAATTCCTCATATTTTTCATTAAATTTAACAGACATTGTTAAGATATACTGAACATATATATAAACTTCGCAATTTTTCATTCGACCCTTTTTTCAGAAACATGACAGTTACACGTCTTTGGCATATTTGAATTGTATTAACCACATCCGATACCGACTCCGTTGTCATTCTTGGGCCAAGGTATATATTTAGACACGTTGTTGTCTGAAACAGTCAGTCAACTATCATATGAAATCAGAATAATTTATTGATTTAATTTTACAATCTTTCTAATATTTTATAGATAACAGAAGCCTGCGATGGTTGTGTTTTGTTAATTTTTAACAATTGCTTTTTATGTAATTTTTCGCGCTGAATCCGAAAATGACCTTTATTTTTAACCACCGCTTGGGGATTTTTCGCGTATTATAAATTTCGAAAGTAAAAAAAAAAAAAAAAAAAAAAAAAAAAAGCGAAAATCTGATACTGAAAAATAGACGAAATGATTGTCTGATTAACTTTGATTAATAATTTTTATGTATTTTTTAGCGCTGAATACGAAAACGAATTTCAATTTTAACTGTCTTGCCAAGGGTTTTTGCAAATAATACATTTCAAAATTTAAAAATAGAAATTTAATACTATAAAATAGAGAAGATGATTAAGCTTTTTAACTTTTGATAGCTGATTTTAAGTACTTTTTAGCACTGTATCTGAAAATGACTTTTATAGTTAACCATCACGTCAGAATATTTCTCAAATCGTAAATTTCAAAGTTTAAAAATTGCAAAAATCTGATACTATGAAATAGATGTAAATCATTTTTTATGCAATTAAATTTGATTTAAATCAATAATTTATCGAATATTTTGGCTTATACTGGAGATTATAACAGTTAAACAGCTTAGTGGTCGGATGAGTTGGGGGTACGGGTTCAATTAAGTTCGAACTTTTTAACTTTGCAATTTCCAATTTCCAAAAAATCTTGACGTGATGGTTAAAACTAAAGATCATTTTCGGATTCATATGTAAACTGTTCATAAAAACCAATTATCAAAAGGTAAAAAAATACAACAACCACATATGTTTTTAGTCCGATATTCGCTATTTTTTGACTTTTTAATTTTGAAATTTATGATTTGCAAAAATTCCTCTCATGGTGGTGAAAACGTAAGGTGATTTTCAGATTCAGCGCTACAAAATACATAATAATCAATTATCAAAATCTAAAAAAAATTGACATAACCTAAATTTTGCAGGCTAGTGTAATTTAACGGCCTTTTTTATTGTAAATTGATATATTATGGAATTGTAATTCCGTTTGTGTTTTAAAGTAAAATATGCAAAAAGCAGAATTTCTCTACAAAGACGAGGCATTACGAAGCCATGTCTTACTAAATGATACTTTATTTTCATCGTATATTAAAGTTACCAAAGGTAATTAAATATTTTCTGTATCAATATTTTTAGAAAACTCCTTCATTTGATCAACTTTGGGGGAATGACTGCAATATATCTGTTAATTAAAGTGCAATCACGTATTTTAAAAATTATGACCTAATTTAACATACTTATAATAAAGTCACTTTAAATAGTCTAGTGGTTTGAACTCTTCTGACCACACACAGTTAAAATATTTTCTGTGAAATTACAGAGAATCTACATATAATCCATTATTTTATGTCTTATGTAACATTACGGAGATTGAAAAATAGAGATTAAATTAAATAACAGAAATTATTTGGTAAATTAAATTCTGTAAATTTCGATAGACTCTATAAATTTATATGAAAAAAAGTACAGAAGACTATGTGCATTTATTTAATTTATTTTTAATAATAATAATAATTTTAATATCTTATTATCTATGGAATATAAATTGATATGTTTTTTTTCCCATTTTATGATCTTGAATATAAATACACAATAAAATTAAAAGAAACATCAATACATCAATAATAGTAACAGTTGTTTAAGTGTGTTTTTTTTTCTTTTGCACAGTTTTTGGTGTAAGAAAATTTACTTATTACTAGTGTTTATTACCTAGGTGACATGCCCGTCGGTGCTGTCAACTTCAATGACAGTTTTTACTAAAAACACAACAATTCATTTATAACAGTAAATAGGGAATTTGAAGTGGAGCGAGTAGATTTAATTCAAAAGATTTTAAAACAAAATTAAGGATTAAAGAGCTTAACATAAGAACACGATATTTTACTAAATTTAATAATTGAAATCCCTTTAGTAGTTCCAGAGAAAAAGGTGCACTAACATTTCCACAATTTCTTCAGCTACTTTTGCCACTTTATATATATATATATATATTTTCCCATTTTATGCTCTTGAATATATATATATATATATATATATATATATATATATATATATATATACATTAAAAGAAAAAGAAAAATCAATAAATCAATAGTAAAAGTGGTTTACGTGGTTTTTACACAGTCTTCGGTGTGAGAAAATTTACTGATTACTAGGGTTTATTACCATTGTGACATGCTCTACAGGGCTTAATTTGCACCGCAACCCAATGGAGCCCGCCTCCGATATTTCTATGTTTTTGTAAATATTTAAATATTGGTCAGAATTCACCGAAGCTCATAAATACAGGCCTCTGGAGCCCAGTCCAATACCGCTTCTGAAAAATCGGAGCATAAATTACCTTTTCCTTTCATTCCTATCTGCAACCTTTTGCGTTACCAAAACACTTATATGTAACGTAATGTGTCGCAGGCGTAGTAGATGGAGATAAAACGAACTCAATTTTTACATCAATTTTTGGACTTGGACTGATTCGAGCTCAATCTGTATTACATTTAAAATTTTATTTATTCATGTATGGAATAAAAAAAAAAAAAAAAAAAAAAAAAAAAAAAAAAAAAAAAAAAAAAAAAAAAAAAAACTTTTCCTCTTTCAAAATTGCATATTATATTCTATTTCAAATCATTTTAATGCTATTTTGATACGAATGACGGAGAAACAGATATCGTGTTTTCTATTTCAAATTTAATTTGGCGACATGCTGATACGGCGCCATTCAAGAGACTGAACAATGAATATTCTTTCAGTTCGAATTTCTTTCGTGACAGTAGGATTATTTTCTACTGGCTGTTTTTTTTCTTAGTTAGTTAGATATCTAACCTGAAAATAATATTTTCTGTTTAATATACCGAGCATCATCTTGAGGTTTTCTTTTTTCGAATCTTTTTTGTCTTTTATTGCGTGCGAGTATAAAAATCACGTTAGTGATTTTTCTATTTATTTTGTACATGAACGGTACCTATGCTAAGTCTCTGCTTTACACATTTACGAAGACACTTTCATTTGTAAGTAGATATAATTGCCATGTATTGTTATTCTGATAGACAGCAATCAAGCAGTGTTTCCCCTTTTTCTATAAAAGCATAGATTCGTTCCAATAATGGTGTCAAATTCTTAATTTAATCTGATTTTCAGGGATTCACCACAAAAGATTGCTATGTGGAAGGAGTCGATTGTAGTTTAAGATATGCGTAAATTTTCTATGAAATTTAAAACATCGTTTCATTCTAAAGAATATAAATATTAATTTCTGTAAATTGCATTCATTTCTTCTTTAAAACGCACATCTGTGAACTATCCATTTTTTGTGCAAACACTATTTCCTAATCATAATCATTAACCTATTTAATCGCAGAATTCTGTAATTAATTCACAATAAAATTATGCAAAGATTACTATTCAGAAGGAGTGATAATTTAAAAAATGGAATAGTTGACAGTTAAGTATATGCTGATAGATATATTTAAAATTTTTATTTTGCTAAAAAAAAACTAAATGCTTTAAATTTTGCTAATAATGTACGAAATATATATATATATATGTAGATTGGAGTGACAGGGGGGGGGGAGGGAGAACAGTTCGTTTATTGTACAAGTACTGCAGAATATTCGGGCTCCAGTACATTTATTTTTTTAGAAATTCATCCCTGCATGCCGTCTGTTCTGTCAAATTCAATGAAAGTTTTTACTAAAAACTCAACAATTCATTTATAACAGTTAAAAGGGAATTTGAAGTGGAGCAATTAGATTTAATTCAGCGGATTAAAAAACAAACTTAAGGACTAAAGAACGTAACTTAAGAATATGAGATTTTCCTAAATTTAATAATTGAAATCCCTTTATTTGTTCCAGAGAAAAATATTCATTAACATTTCCATAATTTTTTCAGCTACTTTTGCCCCTTAAATATATATATTTCTTTTCCATCTTATGTTTTTGAATATATATATATATATATACATTAAAATTAAAAAAAAAACTAAATATATCAATAGTAAAAGTTGTTTAAGTGTTTTTTTTTTCTTCCACAGTCTAGGTGTAAGAAAATTTACTTATTACTAGTGTTTAGAACGTTTGTGACATGCCCGTCGGAGCTGTCAACTTCAATGACAGTTTTTACTAAAAACACAACAATTCATTTATAACATTAAATAGGGAATTTCAAGTGGAGTGAGTAGATATAATTCAGAGGATTAAAAAACAAACTTAAGGACTAAAGAACGTAACTTAAGAACTTGAGATTTTTCTGAATTTTTTAATTGAAATAATACTATTAGTAGTTCCACAGAAAAATATGCATGAACATTTCCACGACTTCTTCAGCTACTTTTACCCCTTCAGTCATTATGTTCTTTAAAATGTTCTAGAACTCAACATTTTCAATAGTTTGTTTGCCACTATTTCATAAAATTAATTTTGGCGAGATTTGTGCTAGAAATTGACACAAAAATCTAATTTAAGAAATCATGTTATTCAATTATTAATTATAGACCTGAGGTAATTCTTAGTTCTAACGATATAAATCATATAAAAATAATTTATTTAAATGATCTTCTGGATTTTTTTATTAATACACTATCGTTTAGCTATTACTATACTTTTTTCGATATTGGTTGTTTATTTTTTATTTTTTGCTACACTCCGTACTGAAGTATGAAATTAATCAATAAATAAATAATACGTTTAGTTTAATACATAGATAAACAAAAAGTTTCTGATATGGACGCCAAGAACTTCTTTAAATATATCGTGATAATCGTCCTCAAGACATTAAAAGAAAAAGAGCAGCACGTCATTTTACATGCACAAATGAGGAAACAATATCTTATCTCATATATAAAGAAAATTCCCTGTAAATTGTACTTTCTATTTACAAAAAAAATGTTAATACGTATATTCAAAATACGGAATATCATAGGCAGTTTTAGACATAATTTCGATTTTTTTTTCATTTCATAAGTTATATATTTAAATCAAAGAATTATAAATTTTCTTAGAATCCAACCGGAGTATCAGGAAAAAAGATATCATAGTACCCGGTGTACAAAAAATAAATAAATAAATAAATAAAAATAAAAATAAAAATAAACGGATAAAAATCGTTTTTAATTTAAAATCAAGAGACCTTTTTACATTTTGACATTTTTTGCATTCAGTATAGTTTATTAAATTGCTCAATTTCATTAATTAAACCAAAATTCATTTTTGGTACTTTTGAATTAGTTGCATGCAAGAGGACAATTGGGAAACATTTTGCTACTAATATTTAGCTACCTTTGTGATAACTGTTAGCTCAGTCTTTAAGTTCATAGTTTTGTTCCATATCTATTTAATCGTCGTTTTTTATTTATATATTTTAAAGTTTTTATTTCGTTTGCAAATTTAAATACAGAATATTACACGGAATAAATAAAATGTGAATTCCATTAAATCCACACAGATTTCAAACTCTTCGTGCTTAAAAATTATTTTTGAAAACATAAAACGTTATTAAATTCACGTACAGATTTAAATAAATTGCATTTCTAAGTACAATTTTTCCTATATGACTGCGTATAGGTTTAAATTTTACGATGGTTATAAGTTTTGAAGAAGAAAATGAAATACATTGCATTGAATTACAAGCAACATTTATTGATCGGGTTGTTGCTACTAACACTATCACGTAAGGGTTTGTCACGGATTTGTCACGGATATGTTTTCTTTCACTTTTTAATATAGAGCTGTTGCCATTAGACATACACCGCTAATTTTATATCATCGCACTTCAACACGCCTGAATTTATCTTTTTATGAATGTTTCTCTTAAAAAAATAACTGAACATAGATGAAAGTTAAATATTTTGTATCCGGGCGAACCGATCATGTGTAGTTAAAACGCGCAATTTAAATACACGATTGTTGCACATCAGCGATTCAAAACATGTTTATAGAATTTCGCAAAAATACATTTGATAAGATCAGAGGTATTCATTCAGATACATAAACATATTTTGTTTTCAAATGTTTTACGAATCTAAAGGAAATTTTAATTAATAACTTACAAAATAAACATCCTATATGCTTATTTACTGAAGTTTATGTATAAATAAGTGAGCTATACAGCATCTCCAGAATGTATTCGAAAGAAAATTTAAATTCATCTGGCTTCTACACATGCTGCTTCAACCATTTTTTTTAAAATTATATTTCGTACCACTATATAAAAACTAAAAAAAAAAACTACCTTCAAAGATTTTTGTTTTTAAATAGTGTTAACAATAATAATAATAAATAATGAAATAATAAAAATATGCATTAATCATAGATTATTAAACACTTTCCAACACATCCACAATATTCTAACATTCCTTCACCGTTTTATGCGTATTTTTGAGCGTCTCCAGATATTTTAATTTTACAAAATATATGAAATTCATTTTAGCAATAACGATTAAAAACTGCTAAAATTAAAAAAAGTTGGAAATTAATCGTCAAACGTGGCAAATGAGGTGCGTTCGTACTATAACTAGTTTTATAAATATATTTTGCACCGCATATTTTACTGAATGTATATTTTAGTGCACTTCATAAGTGCATATAAATTTCATTGTGTTCGAAAGGCTGTAACATCCTTAAAATGCACTTGCAATATTTTTTTCCAATTGGCCGTAATGTAATGGAAAAAATTTCAATGTCCCTGTAATTAAGCTATGCCTCCGATTTTTATAAATTTCAAATGTCTCGACAAAGCTTTTCAACAATTATATATTTAAATTTTCAGACCATTCGTAAGGCTGTAACATCATTGAAATACACTTGCAATAATTTTTTCCCATTAGCCGTAACGCAACGGGAAAGTTTTGACTGTCCCTGTAATTAAACTATACACCCGATTTTCATAAAATTTGAAATGACTCGACAAAATTTTGCAATAATTATATATTTAAAATTTCAGACCATTCGGTTGGGTACTTTTTGCTCTGTTATATGCGGACGGAGACAAAGATGGACAGACGGACGGACTGAACGACGAATATAGGTGCTACGTATTTATACAATTACGAACTCACCTAAAAATGGCACGGGAAACAAACAAATTATTGCCGTCTGATGAGAATTCTATAAACAATTTATATTATTAGATGATTTGAGAATTAGCAGTAATAAATAAATTTGCCTTTCCAAGACCACTGTATAAGTAACATTGAATTTTGGGTATGTTGCCGATATGAAACGCAGTGATACAAAGGATTAAATTATTTTTAACACAATCAACAGATTGCCAAATAATTCATAATATTAGAAATATTACTAGTCTTATAATAATATTTTATTTTGGTTAGGAAATATACACTTGTAACTCTTTTTAGGTGCGTTCGTAATTACATAAATACGTAGCACTTATAGTCGTCGTTCAGTCCGTCCGTCTGTTGTCTGTATAAGTAACATTGACTTTTCGGTATGTTGCCGATATGCAACGTAGTGATAGAAAGGATTAAATTATTATAACACAATTAACAGATTGCCAAGTAATTCATAATATTAGAAATATTATTAGTCTTATAATAATATTTTATTTTGGTTACGAAATATACGCTAGTAAGTCTTTTTAGGTGCGTTCGTAAATACATAAATACGTAGCACTTATAGTCGTCGTTCAGACCGTCCGTCTGTTGTCTGTATAAGTAACATTGACTTTTGGGTATGTTGCCGATATGCAACGCAGTGATACAAAGGATTAAATTATTTTTAACACAATCAAGAGATTGACAAGTAATTCATAATATTAGAAATATTACTAGTCTTATAATAATATTTTATTTTGTTTAGGAAATATACGCCTGTAAGCCTTTTTACGTACGTACGTAATTACATAAAAACGCAGCACTTATAGTCGTCGTTCAATCCGTCCGTCTGTTGTCTGTATAAGTAACATTGACTTTTGGGTATGTTGCCGATATGCAACGCAGTGATACAAAGGATTAAATTATTTTTAACACAAATAACAGATTGCCAAGCAATTCATAATATTAGAAATATTACTAGTCTTATAATAATATTTTATTTTGGTTACGAAATATACGCCCGTAAGCCTTTTTAGGTGCGTACGTAATTACATAAATACGTAGCACTTATAGTCGTCGTTCAGTTCGTCCGTCTGTTCTCTGTATAAGTAACATTGACTTTTTTGTATGTTGCCGATATGCAACCCAGTGATACAAAGGATTAAATTATTTTTAACACAATCAGCAGATTACCAAGTAATTCATAATATTAGAAATATTACTAGTCTTATAATAATATTTTATATTGTTTAGGAAATATACGCTCGTAAGTCTTTTTAGGTGCGTTCGTAATTACATAAATACGTAGCACATATAGTCGTCGTTCAGTCCGTCCGTCTGTTGTCTGTATAAGTAACATTGACTTTTCGGTATGTTGCCGATATGCAACGCAGTGATACAAAGGATTAAATTATTTTTAACACAATTAACAGATTGCCAAGTAATTCATAATATTAGAAATATTATTAGTCTTATAATAATATTTTATTTTGGTTACGAAATATACGCTTGTAAGTCTTTTTAGGTGCGTTCGTAAATACATAAATACGTAGCACTTATAGTCGTCGTTCAGACCGTCCGTCTGTTGTCTGTATAAGTAACATTGACTTTTGGGTATGTTGCCGATATGCAACGCAGTAATACAAAGGATTAAATTATTTTTAACACAATCAAGAGATTGACAAGTAATTCATAATATTAGAAATATTACTAGTCTTATAATAATATTTTATTTTGGTTAGGAAATATACGCCTGTAAGCCTTTTTAGGTGCGTACGTAATTACATAAATACGCAGCACTTATAGTCGTCGGTCAGTCCGTCCGTCTGTTGTCTGTATAAGTAACACTGACTTTTGGGTATGTTGCCGATATGCAACGCAGTGATACAATGGATTAAATTAATTTTAACACAATCAACAGATTGCCAAGTAATTCATAATATTAGAAATATTATTAGTCTTATAATAATATTTTATTTTGGTTACGAAATATACGCTTGTAAGTCTTTTTAGGTGCGTTCGTAAATACATAAATACGTAGCACTTATAGTCGTCGTTCAGACCGTCCGTCTGTTGTCTGTATAAGTAACACTGGCTTTTGGGTATGTTGCCGATATGCAACGCAGTGATACAATGGATTAAATTAATTTTAACACAATCAACAGATTGCCAAGTAATTCATAATATTAGAAATATTACTAGTCTTATAATAATATTTTATTTTGGTTAGGAAATATACGCCTGTAAGCCTTTTTAGGTGCGTACGTAATTACATAAATACGTAGCACTTATAGTCGTCGTTCAGTTCGTCCGTCTGTTGTCTGTATAAGTAACATTGACTTTTGGGTATGTTGCCGATATGCAACGCAGTGATACAAAGGATTAAATTATTTTTAACACAATCAACAGATTGCCAAGTAATTCATAAAATTAGAAATATTACTAATCTTATAATAATATTTTATTTTGGTTAGGAAATATACGCCTGTAAGTCTTTTTAGGTGCGTACGTAATTACATAAATACGCAACACTTATAGTCGTCGTTCAGTCCGTCAGTCTGTTGTCTGTATAAGTAACATTGACTTTTGGGTATGTTGCCGATATGCAACGCGGTGATACAAAGGATTAAATTATTTTTAACACAATCAACAGATTGCAAAGTAATTCATAATATTAGAAATATTACTAGTCTTATAATAATATTTTATTTTGGTTAGGAAATATACGCCTGTAAGCCTTTTTAGGTGCGTACGTAATTACATAAATACGTAGCACTCATAGTCGTCGTTCAGTTCGTCCGTCTGTTGTTTGTATAAGTAACATTGAGTTTTGGGTATGTTGCCGATACGCAACGCAGTGATACAAAGGATTAAATTATTTTTAACACAATCAACAGATTGCCAAGTAATTCATAATATTAGAAATATTACTAGCATTATAATAATATTTTATTTTGGTTAGGAAATATACGCTTGCAACTCTTTTTAGGTGCGTTCGTAATTACATAAATACGTAGCACTTATAGTCGTCGTTCAGACTGTTGTCTGTATAAGTAATATTGACTTTTGGGTATGTTGCCGATACGCAACGCAGTGATACAAAGGATTAAATTATTTTTAACACAATCAACAGATTACCAAGTAATTCATAATATTAGAAATATTACTAGTCTTATAATAATATTTTATTTTGGTTAGGAAATATACGCCTGTAAGCCTTTTTACGTACGTACGTAATTACATAAAAACGCAGCACTTATAGTCGTCGTTCAATCCGTCCGTCTGTTGTCTGTATAAGTAACATTGACTTTTGGGTATGTTGCCGATATGCAACGCAGTGATACAAAGGATTAAATTATTTTTAACACAAATAACAGATTGCCAAGCAATTCATAATATTAGAAATATTACTAGTCTTATAATAATATTTTATTTTGGTTACGAAATATACGCCCGTAAGCCTTTTTAGGTGCGTACGTAATTACATAAATACGTAGCACTTATAGTCGTCGTTCAGTTCGTCCGTCTGTTCTCTGTATAAGTAACATTGACATTTTTGTATGTTGCCGATATGCAACCCAGTGATACAAAGGATTAAATTATTTTTAACACAATCAGCAGATTCCCAAGTAATTCATAATATTAGAAATATTACTAGTCTTATAATAATATTTTATATTGTTTAGGAAATATACGCTCGTAAGTATTTTTAGGTGCGTTCGTAATTACATAAATACGTAGCACTTATAGTCGTCGTTCAGTCCGTCCGTCTGTTGTCTGTATAAGTAACATTGACTTTTCGGTATGTTGCCGATATGCAACGTAGTGATAGAAAGGATTAAATTATTATAACACAATTAACAGATTGCCAAGTAATTCATAATATTAGAAATATTATTAGTCTTATAATAATATTTTATTTTGGTTACGAAATATACGCTAGTAAGTCTTTTTAGGTGCGTTCGTAAATACATAAATACGTAGCACTTATAGTCGTCGTTCAGACCGTCCGTCTGTTGTCTGTATAAGTAACATTGACTTTTGGGTATGTTGCCGATATGCAACGCAGTGATACAAAGGATTAAATTATTTTTAACACAATCAAGAGATTGACAAGTAATTCATAATATTAGAAATATTACTAGTCTTATAATAATATTTTATTTTGTTTAGGAAATATACGCCTGTAAGCCTTTTTACGTACGTACGTAATTACATAAAAACGCAGCACTTATAGTCGTCGTTCAATCCGTCCGTCTGTTGTCTGTATAAGTAACATTGACTTTTGGGTATGTTGCCGATATGCAACGCAGTGATACAAAGGATTAAATTATTTTTAACACAAATAACAGATTGCCAAGCAATTCATAATATTAGAAATATTACTAGTCTTATAATAATATTTTATTTTGGTTACGAAATATACGCCCGTAAGCCTTTTTAGGTGCGTACGTAATTACATAAATACGTAGCACTTATAGTCGTCGTTCAGTTCGTCCGTCTGTTCTCTGTATAAGTAACATTGACTTTTTTGTATGTTGCCGATATGCAACCCAGTGATACAAAGGATTAAATTATTTTTAACACAATCAGCAGATTACCAAGTAATTCATAATATTAGAAATATTACTAGTCTTATAATAATATTTTATATTGTTTAGGAAATATACGCTCGTAAGTCTTTTTAGGTGCGTTCGTAATTACATAAATACGTAGCACATATAGTCGTCGTTCAGTCCGTCCGTCTGTTGTCTGTATAAGTAACATTGACTTTTCGGTATGTTGCCGATATGCAACGCAGTGATACAAAGGATTAAATTATTTTTAACACAATTAACAGATTGCCAAGTAATTCATAATATTAGAAATATTATTAGTCTTATAATAATATTTTATTTTGGTTACGAAATATACGCTTGTAAGTCTTTTTAGGTGCGTTCGTAAATACATAAATACGTAGCACTTATAGTCGTCGTTCAGACCGTCCGTCTGTTGTCTGTATAAGTAACATTGACTTTTGGGTATGTTGCCGATATGCAACGCAGTAATACAAAGGATTAAATTATTTTTAACACAATCAAGAGATTGACAAGTAATTCATAATATTAGAAATATTACTAGTCTTATAATAATATTTTATTTTGGTTAGGAAATATACGCCTGTAAGCCTTTTTAGGTGCGTACGTAATTACATAAATACGCAGCACTTATAGTCGTCGGTCAGTCCGTCCGTCTGTTGTCTGTATAAGTAACACTGACTTTTGGGTATGTTGCCGATATGCAACGCAGTGATACAATGGATTAAATTAATTTTAACACAATCAACAGATTGCCAAGTAATTCATAATATTAGAAATATTATTAGTCTTATAATAATATTTTATTTTGGTTACGAAATATACGCTTGTAAGTCTTTTTAGGTGCGTTCGTAAATACATAAATACGTAGCACTTATAGTCGTCGTTCAGACCGTCCGTCTGTTGTCTGTATAAGTAACACTGGCTTTTGGGTATGTTGCCGATATGCAACGCAGTGATACAATGGATTAAATTAATTTTAACACAATCAACAGATTGCCAAGTAATTCATAATATTAGAAATATTACTAGTCTTATAATAATATTTTATTTTGGTTAGGAAATATACGCCTGTAAGCCTTTTTAGGTGCGTACGTAATTACATAAATACGTAGCACTTATAGTCGTCGTTCAGTTCGTCCGTCTGTTGTCTGTATAAGTAACATTGACTTTTGGGTATGTTGCCGATATGCAACGCAGTGATACAAAGGATTAAATTATTTTTAACACAATCAACAGATTGCCAAGTAATTCATAAAATTAGAAATATTACTAATCTTATAATAATATTTTATTTTGGTTAGGAAATATACGCCTGTAAGTCTTTTTAGGTGCGTACGTAATTACATAAATACGCAACACTTATAGTCGTCGTTCAGTCCGTCAGTCTGTTGTCTGTATAAGTAACATTGACTTTTGGGTATGTTGCCGATATGCAACGCGGTGATACAAAGGATTAAATTATTTTTAACACAATCAACAGATTGCAAAGTAATTCATAATATTAGAAATATTACTAGTCTTATAATAATATTTTATTTTGGTTAGGAAATATACGCCTGTAAGCCTTTTTAGGTGCGTACGTAATTACATAAATACGTAGCACTCATAGTCGTCGTTCAGTTCGTCCGTCTGTTGTTTGTATAAGTAACATTGAGTTTTGGGTATGTTGCCGATACGCAACGCAGTGATACAAAGGATTAAATTATTTTTAACACAATCAACAGATTGCCAAGTAATTCATAATATTAGAAATATTACTAGCATTATAATAATATTTTATTTTGGTTAGGAAATATACGCTTGCAACTCTTTTTAGGTGCGTTCGTAATTACATAAATACGTAGCACTTATAGTCGTCGTTCAGACTGTTGTCTGTATAAGTAATATTGACTTTTGGGTATGTTGCCGATACGCAACGCAGTGATACAAAGGATTAAATTATTTTTAACACAATCAACAGATTACCAAGTAATTCATAATATTAGAAATATTACTAGTCTTATAATAATATTTTATTTTGGTTAGGAAATATACGCCTGTAAGCCTTTTTACGTACGTACGTAATTACATAAAAACGCAGCACTTATAGTCGTCGTTCAATCCGTCCGTCTGTTGTCTGTATAAGTAACATTGACTTTTGGGTATGTTGCCGATATGCAACGCAGTGATACAAAGGATTAAATTATTTTTAACACAAATAACAGATTGCCAAGCAATTCATAATATTAGAAATATTACTAGTCTTATAATAATATTTTATTTTGGTTACGAAATATACGCCCGTAAGCCTTTTTAGGTGCGTACGTAATTACATAAATACGTAGCACTTATAGTCGTCGTTCAGTTCGTCCGTCTGTTCTCTGTATAAGTAACATTGACATTTTTGTATGTTGCCGATATGCAACCCAGTGATACAAAGGATTAAATTATTTTTAACACAATCAGCAGATTCCCAAGTAATTCATAATATTAGAAATATTACTAGTCTTATAATAATATTTTATATTGTTTAGGAAATATACGCTCGTAAGTATTTTTAGGTGCGTTCGTAATTACATAAATACGTAGCACTTATAGTCGTCGTTCAGTCCGTCCGTCTGTTGTCTGTATAAGTAACATTGACTTTTCGGTATGTTGCCGATATGCAACGTAGTGATAGAAAGGATTAAATTATTATAACACAATTAACAGATTGCCAAGTAATTCATAATATTAGAAATATTATTAGTCTTATAATAATATTTTATTTTGGTTACGAAATATACGCTAGTAAGTCTTTTTAGGTGCGTTCGTAAATACATAAATACGTAGCACTTATAGTCGTCGTTCAGACCGTCCGTCTGTTGTCTGTATAAGTAACATTGACTTTTGGGTATGTTGCCGATATGCAACGCAGTGATACAAAGGATTAAATTATTTTTAACACAATCAAGAGATTGACAAGTAATTCATAATATTAGAAATATTACTAGTCTTATAATAATATTTTATTTTGTTTAGGAAATATACGCCTGTAAGCCTTTTTACGTACGTACGTAATTACATAAAAACGCAGCACTTATAGTCGTCGTTCAATCCGTCCGTCTGTTGTCTGTATAAGTAACATTGACTTTTGGGTATGTTGCCGATATGCAACGCAGTGATACAAAGGATTAAATTATTTTTAACACAAATAACAGATTGCCAAGCAATTCATAATATTAGAAATATTACTAGTCTTATAATAATATTTTATTTTGGTTACGAAATATACGCCCGTAAGCCTTTTTAGGTGCGTACGTAATTACATAAATACGTAGCACTTATAGTCGTCGTTCAGTTCGTCCGTCTGTTCTCTGTATAAGTAACATTGACTTTTTTGTATGTTGCCGATATGCAACCCAGTGATACAAAGGATTAAATTATTTTTAACACAATCAGCAGATTACCAAGTAATTCATAATATTAGAAATATTACTAGTCTTATAATAATATTTTATATTGTTTAGGAAATATACGCTCGTAAGTCTTTTTAGGTGCGTTCGTAATTACATAAATACGTAGCACATATAGTCGTCGTTCAGTCCGTCCGTCTGTTGTCTGTATAAGTAACATTGACTTTTCGGTATGTTGCCGATATGCAACGCAGTGATACAAAGGATTAAATTATTTTTAACACAATTAACAGATTGCCAAGTAATTCATAATATTAGAAATATTATTAGTCTTATAATAATATTTTATTTTGGTTACGAAATATACGCTTGTAAGTCTTTTTAGGTGCGTTCGTAAATACATAAATACGTAGCACTTATAGTCGTCGTTCAGACCGTCCGTCTGTTGTCTGTATAAGTAACATTGACTTTTGGGTATGTTGCCGATATGCAACGCAGTAATACAAAGGATTAAATTATTTTTAACACAATCAAGAGATTGACAAGTAATTCATAATATTAGAAATATTACTAGTCTTATAATAATATTTTATTTTGGTTAGGAAATATACGCCTGTAAGCCTTTTTAGGTGCGTACGTAATTACATAAATACGCAGCACTTATAGTCGTCGGTCAGTCCGTCCGTCTGTTGTCTGTATAAGTAACACTGACTTTTGGGTATGTTGCCGATATGCAACGCAGTGATACAATGGATTAAATTAATTTTAACACAATCAACAGATTGCCAAGTAATTCATAATATTAGAAATATTATTAGTCTTATAATAATATTTTATTTTGGTTACGAAATATACGCTTGTAAGTCTTTTTAGGTGCGTTCGTAAATACATAAATACGTAGCACTTATAGTCGTCGTTCAGACCGTCCGTCTGTTGTCTGTATAAGTAACACTGGCTTTTGGGTATGTTGCCGATATGCAACGCAGTGATACAATGGATTAAATTAATTTTAACACAATCAACAGATTGCCAAGTAATTCATAATATTAGAAATATTACTAGTCTTATAATAATATTTTATTTTGGTTAGGAAATATACGCCTGTAAGCCTTTTTAGGTGCGTACGTAATTACATAAATACGTAGCACTTATAGTCGTCGTTCAGTTCGTCCGTCTGTTGTCTGTATAAGTAACATTGACTTTTGGGTATGTTGCCGATATGCAACGCAGTGATACAAAGGATTAAATTATTTTTAACACAATCAACAGATTGCCAAGTAATTCATAAAATTAGAAATATTACTAATCTTATAATAATATTTTATTTTGGTTAGGAAATATACGCCTGTAAGTCTTTTTAGGTGCGTACGTAATTACATAAATACGCAACACTTATAGTCGTCGTTCAGTCCGTCAGTCTGTTGTCTGTATAAGTAACATTGACTTTTGGGTATGTTGCCGATATGCTACGCGGTGATACAAAGGATTAAATTATTTTTAACACAATCAACAGATTGCAAAGTAATTCATAATATTAGAAATATTACTAGTCTTATAATAATATTTTATTTTGGTTAGGAAATATACGCCTGTAAGCCTTTTTAGGTGCGTACGTAATTACATAAATACGTAGCACTCATAGTCGTCGTTCAGTTCGTCCGTCTGTTGTTTGTATAAGTAACATTGAGTTTTGGGTATGTTGCCGATACGCAACGCAGTGATACAAAGGATTAAATTATTTTTAACACAATCAACAGATTGCCAAGTAATTCATAATATTAGAAATATTACTAGCATTATAATAATATTTTATTTTGGTTAGGAAATATACGCTTGCAACTCTTTTTAGGTGCGTTCGTAATTACATAAATACGTAGCACTTATAGTCGTCGTTCAGACTGTTGTCTGTATAAGTAATATTGACTTTTGGGTATGTTGCCGATACGCAACGCAGTGATACAAAGGATTAAATTATTTTTAACACAATCAACAGATTACCAAGTAATTCATAATATTAGAAATATTACTAGTCTTATAATAATATTTTATTTTGGTTAGGAAATATACGCCTGTAAGCCTTTTTACGTACGTACGTAATTACATAAAAACGCAGAACTTATAGTCGTCGTTCAATCCGTCCGTCTGTTGTCTGTATAAGTAACATTGACTTTTGGGTATGTTGCCGATATGCAACGCAGTGATACAAAGGATTAAATTATTTTTAACACAAATAACAGATTGCCAAGCAATTCATAATATTAGAAATATTACTAGTCTTATAATAATATTTTATTTTGGTTACGAAATATACGCCCGTAAGCCTTTTTAGGTGCGTACGTAATTACATAAATACGTAGCACTTATAGTCGTCGTTCAGTTCGTCCGTCTGTTCTCTGTATAAGTAACATTGACTTTTTTGTATGTTGCCGATATGCAATCCAGTGATACAAAGGATTAAATTATTTTTAACACAATCAGCAGATTGCCAAGTAATTCATAATCTTAGAAATATTACTAGTCTTATAATAATATTTTATATTGTTTAGGAAATATACGCTCGTAAGTATTTTTAGGTGCGTTCGTAATTACATAAATACGTAGCACTTATAGTCGTCGTTCAGTCCGTCCGTCTGTTGTCTGTATAAGTAAGATTGACTTTTGGGTATGTTGCCGATATGCAACGCAGTGATACAAAGGATTAAATTATTTTCAACACAATCAACAGATTACCAAGTAATTCATAATATTAGAAATATTACTAGTCTTATAATAATATTTTATTTTGGTTAGGAAATATACACTTGTAACTCTTTTTAGGTGCGTTCGTAATTACATAAATACGTAGCACTTATAGTGGTCGTTCAGACCGTCCGTCTGTTGTCTGTATAAGTAACATTGACTTTTGGGTATGTTGCCGATAAGCAACGCAGTGATACAAAGGATTAAATTATTTTTAACACAATCAACAGATTACCAAGTAATTCATAATATTAGAAATATTACTAGTCTTATAATATCATTTTATTTTGGTTAGGAAATATACGCCTGTAAGCCTTTTTAGGTGCGTACGTAATTACATAAATACGTAGCACTTATAGTCGTCGGTCAGTTCGTCCGTCTGTTGTCTGTATAAGTAACATTGACTTTTGGGTATGTTGCCGATATGCAACGCAGTGATACAAAGGATTAAATTATTTTTAACACAATCAACAGATTACCAAGTAATTCATAATATTAGAAATATTACTAGTCTTGTAATAATATTTTATTTTGGTTAGGAAATATACACTTGTAACTCTTTTTAGGTGCGTTCGTAATTACATAAATACGTAGCACTTATAGTCGTTGTTCAGACCGTCCGTCTGTTGTCTGTATAAGTAACATTGACTTTTGGGTATGTTGCCGATATGCAACGCAGTGATACAAAGGATTAAATTATTTTTAACACAATCAACAGATTGACAAGTAATTCATAATATTAGAAATATTACTAGTCTTATAATAATATTTTAGTTTGGTTAGGAAATATACGCCTGTAAGCCTTTTTAGGTGCGTACGTAATTACATAAATACGCAGCACTTATAGTCGTCCGTCAGTCCGTCCGTCTGTTGTCTGTATAAGTAACATAGACTTTTGGATATGTTGCCGATATGCAACGCAGTGATACAAAGGATTAAATTAATTTTAACACAATCAACAGATTGCCAAGTAAATCATAAAATTAGAAATATTACTAATCTTATAATAATATTTTATTTTGGTTAGGAAATATACGCCTGTAAGCATTTTTAGGTGCGTACGTAATTAAATAAATACGCAGCACTTATAGTCGTCGTTCAGTCCGTCAGTCTGTTGTCTGTATAAGTAACATTGACTTTTGGGTATGTTGCCGATATGCAACGCAGTGATACAAAGGATTAAATTATTTTTAACACAATCAACAGATTACGAAGTAATTCATAATATTAGAAATATTACTATTCTTATAATAATATTTTATTTTTGTTAGGAAATATACACTTGTAACTCTTTTTAGGTGCGTTCGTAATTACATAAATACGTAGCACTTATAGTCGTCGTACAGTTCGTCCGTCTGTTGTCTGTATAAGTAACATTGACTTTTGGGTATGTTGCCGATATGCAACGCAGTGATACAAAGGATTAAATTATTTTTAACACAATCAACAGATTGCCAAGTAATTCATAATATTAGAAATATTACTAGCATTATAATAATATTTTATTTTGGTTAGGAAATATACGCTTGCAACTCATTTTAGGTGCGTTCTTAATTACATAAATACGTAGCACTTATAGTCGTCGTTCAGACTGTTGTCTGTATAAGTAACATTGACTTTTGGCTATGTTGCCGATACGCAACGCAGTGATACAAAGGATTAAATTATTTTTAACACAATCAACAGATTACCAAGTAATTCATAATATTAGAAATATTACTAGTCTGATAATAATATTTTATTTTGGTTAGGAAATATACGCCTGTAAGCCTTTTTAGGTACGTACGTAATTACATAAAAACGCAGCACTTATAGTCGTCGTTCAGACCGTCCGTCTGTTGTCTGTATAAGTAACATTGACTTTTGGGTATGTTGCCGATATGCAACACAGTGATAAAAAGGATTAAATTATTTTTAACACAATTAACAGATTGCCAAGTAATTCATAATATTAGAAATATTATTAGTCTTATAATAATATTTTATTTTGGTTACGAAATATACGCTTGTAAGTCTTTTTAGGTGCGTTCGTAAATACATAAATACGTAGCACTTATAGTCGTCGTTCAGACTGTTGTCTGTATAAGTAATATTGACTTTTGGGTATGTTGCCGATACGCAACGCAGTGATACAAAGGATTAAATTATTTTTAACACAATCAACAGATTACCAAGTAATTCATAATATTAGAAATATTACTAGTCTTATAATAATATTTTATTTTGGTTAGGAAATATACGCCTGTAAGCCTTTTTACGTACGTACGTAATTACATAAAAACGCAGCACTTATAGTCGTCGTTCAATCCGTCCGTCTGTTGTCTGTATAAGTAACATTGACTTTTGGGTATGTTGCCGATAAGTAACGCAGTGATACAAAGGATTAAATTATTTTTAACACAATCAACAGATTACCAAGTAATTCATAATATTAGAAATATTACTAGTCTTATAATATCATTTTATTTTGGTTAGGAAATATACGCCTGTAAGCCTTTTTAGGTGCGTACGTAATTACATAAATACGTAGCACTTATAGTCGTCGGTCAGTTCGTCCGTCTGTTGTCTGTATAAGTAACATTGACTTTTGGGTATGTTGCCGATATGCAACGCAGTGATACAAAGGATTAAATTATTTTTAACACAATCAACAGATTACCAAGTAATTCATAATATTAGAAATATTACTAGTCTTATAATGATATTTTATTTTGGTTAGGAAATATACACTTGTAACTCTTTTTAGGTGCGTTCGTAATTACATAAATACGTAGCACTTATAGTGGTCGTTCAGACCGTCCGTCTGTTGTCTGTATAAGTAACATTGACTTTTGGGTATGTTGCCGATAAGCAACGCAGTGATACAAAGGATTAAATTATTTTTAACACAATCAACAGATTACCAAGTAATTCATAATATTAGAAATATTACTAGTCTTATAATATCATTTTATTTTGGTTAGGAAATATACGCCTGTAAGCCTTTTTAGGTGCGTACGTAATTACATAAATACGTAGCACTTATAGTCGTCGGTCAGTTCGTCCGTCTGTTGTCTGTATAAGTAACATTGACTTTTGGGTATGTTGCCGATATGCAACGCAGTGATACAAAGGATTAAATTATTTTTAACACAATCAACAGATTGCCAAGTAATTCATAAAATTAAAAATATTACTAATCTTATAATAATATTTTATTTTGGTTAGGAAATAAACGCCTGTAAGTCTTTTTAGGTGCGTACGTAATTACATAAATACGCAACACTTATAGTCGTCGTTCAGTCCGTCAGTCTGTTGTCTGTATAAGTAACATTGACTTTTGGGTATGTTGCCGATATGCAACGCAGTGATACAAAGGATTAAATTATTTTTAACACAATCAACAGATTGCCAAGTAATTCATAATATTAGAAATATTACTAGTCTTATAATAATATTTTATTTTGGTTAGGAAATATACGCCTGTAAGCCTTTTTAGGTGCGTACGTAATTACATAAATACGTAGCACTCATAGTCGTCGTTCAGTTCGTCCGTCTGTTGTCTGTATAAGTAACATTGAGTTTTGGGTATGTTGCCGATACGCAACGCAGTGATACAAAGGATTAAATTATTTTTAACACAATCAACAGATTGCCAAGTAATTCATAATATTAGAAATATTACTAGCATTATAATAATATTTTATTTTGGTTAGGAAATATACGCTTGCAACTCTTTTTAGGTGCGTTCGTAATTACATAAATACGTAGCACTTATAGTCGTCGTTCAGACTGTTGTCTGTATAAGTAATATTGACTTTTGGGTATGTTGCCGATACGCAACGCAGTGATACAAAGGATTAAATTATTTTTAACACAATCAACAGATTACCAAGTAATTCATAATATTAGAAATATTACTAGTCTTATAATAATATTTTATTTTGGTTAGGAAATATACGCCTGTAAGCCTTTTTACGTACGTACGTAATTACATAAAAACGCAGCACTTATAGTCGTCGTTCAATCCGTCCGTCTGTTGTCTGTATAAGTAACATTGACTTTTGGGTATGTTGCCGATATGCAACGCAGTGATACAAAGGATTAAATTATTTTTAACACAAATAACAGATTGCCAAGCAATTCATAATATTAGAAATATTACTAGTCTTATAATAATATTTTATTTTGGTTACGAAATATACGCCCGTAAGCCTTTTTAGGTTCGTACGTAATTACATAAATACGTAGCACTTATAGTCGTCGTTCAGTTCGTCCGTCTGTTCTCTGTATAAGTAACATTGACTTTTTTGTATGTTGCCGATATGCAACCCAGTGATACAAAGGATTAAATTATTTTTAACACAATCAGCAGATTGCCAAGTAATTCATAATCTTAGAAATATTACTAGTCTTATAATAATATTTTATATTGTTTAGGAAATATACGCTCGTAAGTATTTTTAGGTGCGTTCGTAATTACATAAATACGTAGCACTTATAGTCGTCGTTCAGTCCGTCCGTCTGTTGTCTGTATAAGTAACATTGACTTTTGGGTATGTTGCCGATATGCAACGCAGTGATACAAAGGATTAAATTATTTTTAACACAATCAACAGATTACCAAGTAATTCATAATATTAGAAATATTACTAGTCTTATAATAATATTTTATTTTGGTTAGGAAATATACACTTGTAACACTTTTTAGGTGCGTTCGTAATTACATAAATACGTAGCACTTATAGTGGTCGTTCAGACCGTCCGTCTGTTGTCTGTATAAGTAACATTGACTTTTGGGTATGTTGCCGATAAGCAACGCAGTGATACAAAGGATTAAATTATTTTTAACACAATCAACAGATTACCAAGTAATTCATAATATTAGAAATATTACTAGTCTTATAATATCATTTTATTTTGGTTAGGAAATATACGCCTGTAAGCCTTTTTAGGTGCGTACGTAATTACATAAATACGTAGCACTTATAGTCGTCGGTCAGTTCGTCCGTCTGTTGTCTGTATAAGTAACATTGACTTTTGGGTATGTTGCCGATATGCAACGCAGTGATACAAAGGATTAAATTATTTTTAACACAATCAACAGATTACCAAGTAATTCATAATATTAGAAATATTACTAGTCTTGTAATAATATTTTATTTTGGTTAGGAAATATACACTTGTAACTCTTTTTAGGTGCGTTCGTAATTACATAAATACGTAGCACTTATAGTCGTTGTTCAGACCGTCCGTCTGTTGTCTGTATAAGTAACATTGACTTTTGGGTATGTTGCCGATATGCAACGCAGTGATACAAAGGATTAAATTATTTTTAACACAATCAACAGATTGACAAGTAATTCATAATATTAGAAATATTACTAGTCTTATAATAATATTTTAGTTTGGTTAGGAAATATACGCCTGTAAGCCTTTTTAGGTGCGTACGTAATTACATAAATACGCAGCACTTATAGTCGTCCGTCAGTCCGTCCGTCTGTTGTCTGTATAAGTAACATAGACTTTTGGATATGTTGCCGATATGCAACGCAGTGATACAAAGGATTAAATTAATTTTAACACAATCAACAGATTGCCAAGTAAATCATAAAATTAGAAATATTACTAATCTTATAATAATATTTTATTTTGGTTAGGAAATATACGCCTGTAAGCATTTTTAGGTGCGTACGTAATTAAATAAATACGCAGCACTTATAGTCGTCGTTCAGTCCGTCAGTCTGTTGTCTGTATAAGTAACATTGACTTTTGGGTATGTTGCCGATATGCAACGCAGTGATACAAAGGATTAAATTATTTTTAACACAATCAACAGATTACGAAGTAATTCATAATATTAGAAATATTACTATTCTTATAATAATATTTTATTTTTGTTAGGAAATATACACTTGTAACTCTTTTTAGGTGCGTTCGTAATTACATAAATACGTAGCACTTATAGTCGTCGTACAGTTCGTCCGTCTGTTGTCTGTATAAGTAACATTGACTTTTGGGTATGTTGCCGATATGCAACGCAGTGATACAAAGGATTAAATTATTTTTAACACAATCAACAGATTGCCAAGTAATTCATAATATTAGAAATATTACTAGCATTATAATAATATTTTATTTTGGTTAGGAAATATACGCTTGCAACTCATTTTAGGTGCGTTCTTAATTACATAAATACGTAGCACTTATAGTCGTCGTTCAGACTGTTGTCTGTATAAGTAACATTGACTTTTGGCTATGTTGCCGATACGCAACGCAGTGATACAAAGGATTAAATTATTTTTAACACAATCAACAGATTACCAAGTAATTCATAATATTAGAAATATTACTAGTCTGATAATAATATTTTATTTTGGTTAGGAAATATACGCCTGTAAGCCTTTTTAGGTACGTACGTAATTACATAAAAACGCAGCACTTATAGTCGTCGTTCAGACCGTCCGTCTGTTGTCTGTATAAGTAACATTGACTTTTGGGTATGTTGCCGATATGCAACACAGTGATAAAAAGGATTAAATTATTTTTAACACAATTAACAGATTGCCAAGTAATTCATAATATTAGAAATATTATTAGTCTTATAATAATATTTTATTTTGGTTACGAAATATACGCTTGTAAGTCTTTTTAGGTGCGTTCGTAAATACATAAATACGTAGCACTTATAGTCGTCGTTCAGACTGTTGTCTGTATAAGTAATATTGACTTTTGGGTATGTTGCCGATATGCAACGCAGTGATACAAAGGATTAAATTATTTTTAACACAATCAACAGATTACCAAGTAATTCATAATATTAGAAATATTACTAGTCTTATAATAATATTTTATTTTGGTTAGGAAATATACGCCTGTAAGCCTTTTTACGTACGTACGTAATTACATAAAAACGCAGCACTTATAGTCGTCGTTCAATCCGTCCGTCTGTTGTCTGTATAAGTAACATTGACTTTTGGGTATGTTGCCGATAAGTAACGCAGTGATACAAAGGATTAAATTATTTTTAACACAATCAAGAGATTACCAAGTAATTCATAATATTAGAAATATTACTAGTCTTATAATATCATTTTATTTTGGTTAGGAAATATACGCCTGTAAGCCTTTTTAGGTGCGTACGTAATTACATAAATACGTAGCACTTATAGTCGTCGGTCAGTTCGTCCGTCTGTTGTCTGTATAAGTAACATTGACTTTTGGGTATGTTGCCGATATGCAACGCAGTGATACAAAGGATTAAATTATTTTTAACACAATCAACAGATTACCAAGTAATTCATAATATTAGAAATATTACTAGTCTTATAATGATATTTTATTTTGGTTAGGAAATATACACTTGTAACTCTTTTTAGGTGCGTTCGTAATTACATAAATACGTAGCACTTATAGTGGTCGTTCAGACCGTCCGTCTGTTGTCTGTATAAGTAACATTGACTTTTGGGTATGTTGCCGATAAGTAACGCAGTGATACAAAGGATTAAATTATTTTTAACACAATCAACAGATTACCAAGTAATTCATAATATTAGAAATATTACTAGTCTTATAATATCATTTTATTTTGGTTAGGAAATATACGCCTGTAAGCCTTTTTAGGTGCGTACGTAATTACATAAATACGTAGCACTTATAGTCGTCGGTCAGTTCGTCCGTCTGTTGTCTGTATAAGTAACATTGACTTTTGGGTATGTTGCCGATATGCAACGCAGTGATACAAAGGATTAAATTATTTTTAACACAATCAACAGATTACCAAGTAATTCATAATATTAGAAATATTACTAGTCTTGTAATAATATTTTATTTTGGTTAGGAAATATACACTTGTAACTCTTTTTAGGTGCGTTCGTAATTACATAAATACGTAGCACTTATAGTCGTTGTTCAGACCGTCCATCTGTTGTCTGTATAAGTAACATTGACTTTTGGGTATGTTGCCGATATGCAACGCAGTGATACAAAGGATTAAATTATTTTTAACACAATCAACAGATTGACAAGTAATTCATAATATTAGAAATATTACTAGTCTTATAATAATATTTTAGTTTGGTTAGGAAATATACGCCTGTAAGCCTTTTTAGGTGCGTACGTAATTACATAAATAGGCAGCACTTATAGTCGTCCGTCAGTCCGTCCGTCTGTTGTCTGTATAAGTAACATAGACTTTTGGATATGTTGCCGATATGCAACGCAGTGATACAAAGGATTAAATTAATTTTAACACAATCAACAGATTGCCAAGTAAATCATAAAATTAGAAATATTACTAATCTTATAATAATATTTTATTTTGGTTAGGAAATATACGCCTGTAAGCATTTTTAGGTGCGTACGTAATTAAATAAATACGCAGCACTTATAGTCGTCGTTCAGTCCGTCAGTCTGTTCTCTGTATAAGTAACATTGACTTTTGGGTATGTTGCCGATATGCAACGCAGTGATACAAAGGATTAAATTATTTTTAACACAATCAACAGATTACGAAGTAATTCATAATATTAGAAATATTACTATTCTTATAATAATATTTTATTTTTGTTAGGAAATATACACTTGTAACTCTTTTTAGGTGCGTTCGTAATTACATAAATACGTAGCACTTATAGTCGTCGTACAGTTCGTCCGTCTGTTGTCTGTATAAGTAACATTGACTTTTGGGTATGTTGCCGATATGCAACGCAGTGATACAAAGGATTAAATTATTTTTAACACAATCAACAGATTGCCAAGTAATTCATAATATTAGAAATATTACTAGCATTATAATAATATTTTATTTTGGTTAGGAAATATACGCTTGCAACTCATTTTAGGTGCGTTCTTAATTACATAAATACGTAGCACTTATAGTCGTCGTTCAGACTGTTGTCTGTATAAGTAACATTGACTTTTGGCTATGTTGCCGATACGCAACGCAGTGATACAAAGGATTAAATTATTTTTAACACAATCAACAGATTACCAAGTAATTCATAATATTAGAAATATTACTAGTCTGATAATAATATTTTATTTTGGTTAGGAAATATACGCCTGTAAGCCTTTTTAGGTACGTACGTAATTACATAAAAACGCAGCACTTATAGTCGTCGTTCAGACCGTCCGTCTGTTGTCTGTATAAGTAACATTGACTTTTGGGTATGTTGCCGATATGCAACACAGTGATAAAAAGGATTAAATTATTTTTAACACAATTAACAGATTGCCAAGTAATTCATAATATTAGAAATATTATTAGTCTTATAATAATATTTTATTTTGGTTACGAAATATACGCTTGTAAGTCTTTAGGTGCGTTCGTAAATACATAAATACGTAGCACTTATAGTCGTCGTTCAGACCGTCCGTCTGTTGTCTGTATAAGTAACATTGACTTTTGGGTATGTTGCCGATATGCAACGCAGTGATACAAAGGATTAAATTATTTTTAACACAATCAAGAGATTGACAAGTAATTCATAATATTAGAAATATTACTAGTCTTATAATAATATTTTATTTTGGTTAGGAAATATACGCCTGTAAGCCTTTTTAGGTGCGTACGTAATTACATAAATACGCAGCACTTACAGTCGTCGGTCAGTCCGTCCGTCTGTTGTCTGTATAAGTAACACTGACTTTTGGGTATGTTGCCGATATGCAACGCAGTGATACAATGGATTAAATTAATTTTAACACAATCAACAGATTGTCAAGTAATTCATAATATTAGAAATATTACTAGTCTTATAATAATATTTTATTTTGGTTAGGAAATATACGCCTGTAAGCCTTTTTAGGTGCGTACGTAATTACATAAATACGTAGCACTTATAGTCGTCGTTCAGTTCGTCCGTCTGTTGTCCGTATAAGTAACATTGACTTTTGGGTATGTTGCCGATATGCAACGCAGTGATACAAAGGATTAAATTATTTTTAACACAATCAACAGATTGCCAAGTAATTCATAAAATTAGAAATATTACTAATCTTATAATAATATTTTATTTTGGTTAGGAAATATACGCCTGTAAGTCTTTTTAGGTGCGTACGTAATTACATAAATACGCAACACTTATAGTCGTCGTTCAGACTGTTGTCTGTATAAGTAATATTGACTTTTGGGTATGTTGCCGATACGCAACGCAGTGATACAAAGGATTAAATTATTTTTAACACAATCAACAGATTACCAAGTAATTCATAATATTAGAAATATTACTAGTCTTATAATAATATTTTATTTTGGTTAGGAAATATACGCCTGTAAGCCTTTTTACGTACGTACGTAATTACATAAAAACGCAGCACTTATAGTCGTCGTTCAATCCGTCCGTCTGTTGTCTGTATAAGTAACATTGACTTTTGGGTATGTTGCCGATATGCAACGCAGTGATACAAAGGATTAAATTATTTTTAACACAAATAATAGATTGCCAAGCAATTCATAATATTAGAAATATTACTAGTCTTATAATAATATTTTATTTTGGTTACGAAATATACGCCCGTAAGCCTTTTTAGGTGCGTTCGTAATTACATAAATACGTAGCACTTATAGTCGTTGTTCAGACCGTCCGTCTGTTGTCTGTATAAGTAACATTGACTTTTGGGTATGTTGCCGATATGCAACGCAGTGATACAAAGGATTAAATTATTTTTAACACAATCAACAGATTGACAAGTAATTCATAATATTAGAAATATTACTAGTCTTATAATAATATTTTAGTTTGGTTAGGATATATACGCCTGTAAGCCTTTTTAGGTGCGTACGTAATTACATAAATACGCAGCACTTATAGTCGTCCGTCAGTCCGTCCGTCTGTTGTCTGTATAAGTAACATAGACTTTTGGATATGTTGCCGATATGCAACGCAGTGATACAAAGGATTAAATTAATTTTAACACAATCAACAGATTGCCAAGTAAATCATAAAATTAGAAATATTACTAATCTTATAATAATATTTTATTTTGGTTAGGAAATATACGCCTGTAAGCATTTTTAGGTGCGTACGTAATTACATAAATACGCAGCACTTATAGTCGTCGTTCAGTCCGTCAGTCTGTTGTCTGTATAAGTAACATTGAATTTTGGGTATGTTGCCGATATGCAACGCAGTGATACAAAGGATTAAATTATTTTTAACACAATCAACAGATTACGAAGTAATTCATAATATTAGAAATATTACTATTCTTATAATAATATTTTATTTTTGTTAGGAAATATACTCTTGTAACTCTTTTTAGGTGCGTTCGTAATTACATAAATACGTAGCACTTATAGTCGTCGTTCAGTTCGTCCGTCTGTTGTCTGTATAAGTAACATTGACTTTTGGGTATGTTGCCGATATGCAACGCAGTGATACAAAGGATTAAATTATTTTTAACACAATCAACAGATTACCAAGTAATTCATAATATTAGAAATATTACTAGTCTTATAATAATATTTTATTTTGGTTAGGAAATATACGCCTGTAAGCCTTTTTACGTACGTACGTAATTACATAAAAACGCAGCACATATAGTCGTCGTTCAGTCCGTCCGTCTGTTGTCTGTATAAGTAACATTGACTTTTGGGTATGTTGCCGATATGCAACGCAGTGATACAAAGGATTAAATTATTTTTAACACAAATAACAGATTGCCAAGCAATTCATAATATTAGAAATATTACTAGTCTTATAATAATATTTTATTTTGGTTACGAAATATACGCCCGTAAGCCTTTTTAGGTGCGTACGTAATTAGATAAATACGTAGCACTTATAGTCGTGGTTCAGTTCGTCCGTCTGTTCTCTGTATAAGTAACATTGATTTTTGGATATGTTGCCGATATGCAACGCAGTGATACAAAGGATTAAATTATTTTTAACACAATCAGCAGATTGCCAAGTAATTCATAATATTAGAAATATTACTAGTCTTATAATAATATTTTATTTTGTTTAGGAAATATACGCTTGTAAGTATTTTTAGGTGCGTTCGTAATTACATAAATACGTAGCACTTATAGTCGTCGTTCAGTCCGTCCGTCTGTTGTCTGTATAAGTAACATTGACTTTTGGGTATGTTGCCGATATGCAACGCAGTGATACAAAGGATTAAATTATTTTTAACACAATCAACAGATTACCAAGTAATTCATAATATTAGAAATATTACTAGTCTTATAATAATATTTTATTTTGGTTAGGAAATATACACTTGTAACTCTTTTTAGGTGCGTTCGTAATTACATAAATACGTAGCACTTATAGTCGTCGTTCAGACCGTCCGTCTGTTGTCTGTATAAGTAACATTGACTTTTGGGTATGTTGCCGATATGCAACGCAGTGATACAAAGGATTAAATTATTTTTAACACAATCAACAGATTACGAAGTAATTCATTATATTAGAAATATTACTATTCTTATAATAATATTTTATTTTGGTTAGGAAATATACACTTGTAACTCTTTTTAGGTGCGTTCGTAATTACATAAATACGTAGCACTTATAGTCGTCGTTCAGACCGTCCGTCTGTTGTCTGTATAAGTAACATTGACTTTTGGGTATGTTGCCGATACGAAACGCAGTGATACAAAGGATTAAATTATTTTTAACACAATCAACAGATTACCAAGTAATTCATAATATTAGAAATATTACTAGTCTTATAATATTATTTTATATTGGTTAGGAAATATACGCCTGTAAGCCTTTTTAGGTGCGTACGTAAATACATAAATACGTAGCACTTATAGTCGTCGTTCAGTTCGTCCGTCTGTTGTCTGTATAAGTAACATTGACTTTTGGGTATGTTGCCGATACGCAACGCAGTGATACAAAGGATTAAATTAATTTTAACACAATCAACAGATTACCAAGTAATTCATAATATTAGAAATATTACTAGTCTTATAATAATATTTTATTTTGGTTAGGAAATATACGCCTGTAAGCCTTTTTAGGTACGTACGTAATTACATAAAAACGTAGTACTTACAGTCGTCGTTCAGTCCGTCCGTCGGTTGTCTGTTTAAGTAACATTGACTTTTGGGTATGTTGCCGATATGCAACGCAGTGATACAAAGGATTAAATTATTTTTAACACAATCAACAGATTGACAAGTAATTCATAATATTAGAAATATTACTAGTCTTATAATAATATTTTATTTTGGTTAGGAAATATACGCCTGTAAGCCTTTTTAGGTGTGTACATAATTAAATAAATACGCAGCACTTATAGTCGTCGTTCAGTCCGCCAGTCTGTTGTCTGTATAAGTAACTTTGACTTTTGGGTATGTTGCCGATATGCAACGCAGTGATACAAAGGATTAAATTATTTTTAACACAATCAACAGATTACCAAGTAATTCATAATATTAGAAATATTACTAGTCTGATAATAATATTTTATTTTGGTTAGGAAATATACGCCTGTAAGCCTTTTTAGGTACGTACGTAATTACATAAAAACGCAGCACTTATAGTCGTCGTTCAGACCGTCCGTCTGTTGTCTGTATAAGTAACATTGACTTTTGGGTATGTTGCCGATATGCAACACAGAGATAAAAAGGATTAAATTATTTTTAACACAATTAACAGATTGCCAAGTAATTCATAATATTAGAAATATTATTAGTCTTATAATAATATTTTATTTTGGTTACGAAATATACGCTTGTAAGTCTTTTTAGGTGCGTTCGTAAATACATAAATACGTAGCACTTATAGTCGTCGTTCAGACCGTCCGTCTGTTGTCTGTATAAGTAACATTGACTTTTGGGTATGTTGCCGATATGCAACGCAGTGATACAAAGGATTAAATTATTTTTAACACAATCAAGAGATTGACAAGTAATTCATAATATTAGAAATATTACGAGTCTTATAATAATATTTTATTTTGGTTAGGAAATATACGCCTGTAAGCCTTTTTAGGTGCGTACGTAATTACATAAATACGCAGCACTTATAGTCGTCGGTCAGTCCGTCCGCCTGTTGTCTGTATAAGTAACACTGACTTTTGGGTATGTTGCCGATATGCAACGCAGTGATACAATGGATTAAATTAATTTTAACACAATCAACAGATTGTCAAGTAATTCATAATATTAGAAATATTACTAGTCTTATAATAATATTTTATTTTGGTTAGGAAATATACGCCTGTAAGCCTTTTTAGGTGCGTACGTAATTACATAAATACGTAGCACTTATAGTCGTCGTTCAGTTCGTCCGTCTGTAGTCCGTATAAGTAACATTGACTTTTGGGTATATTGCCGATATGCAACGCAGTGATACAAAGGATTAAATTATTTTTAACACAATCAACAGATTGCCAAGTAATTCATAAAATTAGAAATATTACTAATCTTATAATAATATTTTATTTTGGTTAGGAAATATACGCCTGTAAGTCTTTTGAGGTGCGTACGTAATTACATAAATACGCAACACTTATAGTCGTCGTTCAGTCCGTCAGTCTGTTGTCTGTATAAGTAACATTGACTTTTGGGTATGTTGCCGATATGCAACGCAGTGATACAAAGGATTAAATTATTTTTAACACAATCAACAGATTGCCAAGTAATTCATAATATTAGAAATATTACTAGCATTATAATAATATTTTATTTTGGTTAGGAAATATACGCTTGCAACTCTTTTTAGGTGCGTTCGTAATTACATAAATACGTAGCACTTATAGTCGTCGTTCAGACTGTTGTCTGTATAAGTAATATTGACTTTTGGGTATGTTGCCGATACGCAACGCAGTGATACAAAGGATTAAATTATTTTTAACACAATCAACAGATTACCAAGTAATTCATAATATTAGAAATATTACTAGTCTTATAATAATATTTTATTTTGGTTAGGAAATATACGCCTGTAAGCCTTTTTACGTACGTACGTAATTACATAAAAACGCAGCACTTATAGTCGTCGTTCAATCCGTCCGTCTGTTGTCTGTATAAGTAACATTGACTTTTGGGTATGTTGCCGATATGCAACGCAGTGATACAAATGATTAAATTATTTTTAACACAAATAATAGATTGCCAAGCAATTCATAATATTAGAAATATTACTAGTCTTATAATAATATTTTATTTTGGTTACGAAATATACGCCCGTAAGCCTTTTTAGGTGCGTACGTAATTACATAAATACGTAGCACTTATAGTCGTCGTTCAGTTCGTCCGTCTGTTCTCTGTATCAGTAACATTGACTTTTGGGTATGTTGCCGATATGCAACGCAGTGATACAAAGGATTAAATTATTTTTAACACAATCAACAGATTACCAAGTAATTCATAATATTAGAAATATTACTAGTTTTATAATAATATTTTATTTTGGTTAGGAAATATACACTTGTAACTCTTTTTAGGTGCGTTCGTAATTACATAAATACGTAGCACTTATAGTGGTCGTTCAGACCGTCCGTCTGTTGTCTGTATAAGTAACATTGACTTTTGGGTATGTTGCCGATAAGTAACGCAGTGATACAAAGGATTAAATTATTTTTAACACAATCAACATATTACCAAGTAATTCATAATATTAGAAATATTACTAGTCTTATAATGTCATTTTATTTTGGTTAGGAAATATACGCCTGTAAGCCTTTTTAGGTGCGTACGTAATTACATAAATACGTAGCACTTATAGTCGTCGGTCAGTTCGTCCGTCTGTTGTCTGTATAAGTAACATTGACTTTTGGGTATGTTGCCGATATGCAACGCAGTGATACAAAGGATTAAATTATTTTTAACACAATCAACAGATTACCAAGTAATTCATAATATTAGAAATATTACTAGTCTTGTAATAATATTTTATTTTGGTTAGGAAATATACACTTGTAACTCTTTTTAGGTGCGTTCGTAATTACATAAATACGTAGCACTTATAGTCGTTGTTCAGACCGTCCGTCTGTTGTCTGTATAAGTAACATTGACTTTTGGGTATGTTGCCGATATGCAACGCAGTGATACAAAGGATTAAATTATTTTTAACACAATCAACAGATTGACAAGTAATTCATAATATTAGAAATATTACTAGTCTTATAATAATATTTTAGTTTGGTTAGGAAATATACGCCTGTAAGCCTTTTTAGGTGCGTACGTAATTACATAAATACGCAGCACTTATAGTCGTCCGTCAGTCCGTCCGTCTGTTGTCTGTATAAGTAACATAGACTTTTGGATATGTTGCCGATATGCAACGCAGTGATACAAAGGATTAAATTAATTTTAACACAATCAACAGATTGCCAAGTAAATCATAAAATTAGAAATATTACTAATCTTATAATAATATTTTATTTTGGTTAGGAAATATACGCCTGTAAGCATTTTTAGGTGCGTACGTAATTACATAAATACGCAGCACTTATAGTCGTCGTTCAGTCCGTCAGTCTGTTGTCTGTATAAGTAACATTGACTTTTGGGTATGTTGCCGATATGCAACGCAGTGATACAAAGGATTAAATTATTTTTAACACAATCAACAGATTACGAAGTAATTCATAATATTAGAAATATTACTATTCTTATAATAATATTTTATTTTTGTTAGGAAATATACACTTGTAACTCTTTTTGGTGCGTTCGTAATTACATAAATACGTAGCACTTATAGTCGTCGTTCAGACTGTTGTCTGTATAAGTAACATTGACTTTTGGGTATGTTGCCGATACGCAACGCAGTGATACAAAGGATTAAATTATTTTTAACACAATCAACAGATTACCAAGTAATTCATAATATTAGAAATAGCACTAGTCTTATAATAATATTTTATTTTGTTTAGGAAATATACGCCTGTAAGCCTTTTTACGTACGTACGTAATTACATAAAAACGCAGCACTTATAGTCGTCGTTCAGTCCGTCCGTCTGTTGTCTGTATAAGTAACATTGACTTTTGTGTATGTTGCCGATATGCAACGCAGTGATACAAAGGATTAAATTATTTTTAACACAAATAACAGATTACCAAGTAATTCATAATATTAGAAATAGCACTAGTCTTATAATAATATTTTATTTTGGTTAGGAAATATACGCCTGTAAGCCTTTTTACGTACGTACGTAATTACATAAAAACGCAGCACTTATAGTCGTCGTTCAGTCCGTCCGTCTGTTGTCTGTATAAGTAACATTGACTTTTGTGTATGTTGCCGATATGCAACGCAGTGATACAAAGGATTAAATTATTTTTAACACAAATAACAGATTGCCAAGCAATTCATAATATTAGAAATATTACTAGTCTTATAATAATATTTTATTTTGGTTACGAAATATACGCCCGTAAGCCTTTTTAGGTGCGTACGTAATTAGATAAATACGTAGCACTTATAGTCGTGGTTCAGTTCGTCCGTCTGTTCTCTGTATAAGTAACATTGACTTTTGGATATGTTGCCGATATGCAACGCAGTGATACAAAGGATTAAATTATTTTTAACACAATCAGCAGATTGCCAAGTAATTCATAATATTAGAAATATTACTAGTCTTATAATAATATTTTATTTTGTTTAGGAAATATACGCTTGTAAGTATTTTTAGGTGCGTTCGTAATTACATAAATACGTAGCACTTATAGTCGTCGTTCAGTCCGTCCGTCTGTTGTCTGTATAAGTAACATTGACTTTTGGGTATGTTGCCGATATGCAACGCAGTGATACAAAGGATTAAATTATTTTTTACACAATCAACAGATTACCAAGTAATTCATAATATTAGAAATATTACTAGTCTTGTAATAATATTTTATTTTGGTTAGGAAATATACACTTGTAACTCTTTTTAGGTGTGTACGTAATTACATAAATACGCAGCACTTATAGTCGTCCGTCAGTCCGTCCGTCTGTTGTCTGTATAAGTAACATAGACTTTTGGATATGTTGCCGATATGCAACGCAGTGATACAAAGGATTAAATTAATTTTAACACAATCAACAGATTGCCAAGTAATTCATGATATTAGAAATATTACTAGTCTTATAATAATATTTTATTTTGGTTAGGAAATATACGCCTGTAAGTCTTTTTATGTGCGTACGTAATTACATAAATACGTAGCACTTATAGTCGTCGTTCAGTTCGTCCGTCTGTTGTCTGTATAAGTAACATTGACTTTTGGGTATGTTGCCGATATGCAACGCAGTGATACAAAGGATTAAATTATTTTTAACACAATCAACAGATTACGAAGTAATTCATTATATTAGAAATATTACTATTCTTATAATAATATTTTATTTTGGTTAGGAAATATACACTTGTAACTCTTTTTAGGTGCGTTCGTAATTACATAAATACGTAGCACTTATAGTCGTCGTTCAGACCGTCCGTCTGTTGTCTGTATAAGTAACATTGACTTTTGGGTATGTTGCCGATACGAAACGCAGTGATACAAAGGATTAAATTATTTTTAACACAATCAACAGATTACCAAGTAATTCATAATATTAGAAATATTACTAGTCTTATAATAATATTTTATATTGGTTAGGAAATATACACTTGTAACTCTTTTTAGGTGCGTTCGTAATTACATAAATACGTAGCACTTATAGTCGTCGTTCAGTTCGTCCGTCTGTTGTCTGTATAAGTAACATTGACTTTTGGGTATGTTGCCGATACGCAACGCAGTGATACAAAGGATTAAATTAATTTTAACACAATCAACAGATTACCAAGTAATTCATAATATTAGAAATATTACTAGTCTTATAATAATATTTTATTTTGGTTAGGAAATATACGCCTGTAAGCCTTTTTAGGTACGTACGTAATTACATAAAAACGTAGTACTTACAGTCGTCGTTCAGTCCGTCCGTCTGTTGTCTGTTTAAGTAACATTCACTTTTGGGTATGTTGCCGATATGCAACGCAGTGATACAAAGGATTAAATTATTTTTAACACAATCAACAGATTACCAAGTAATTCATAATATTAGAAATATTACTAGTCTTATAATAATATTTTATTTTGGTTAGGAAATATACACTTGTAACTCTTTTTAGGTGCGTTCGTAGATACATAAATACGTAGCACTTATAGTCGTCGTTCAGACCGTCCGTCTGTTGTCTGTATAAGTAACATTGAATTTTGTGTATGTTGCCGATACGAAATGTAGTGATACAAAGGATTAAATTATTTATAACACAATCAACAGATTACCAAGTAATTCATAATATTAGAAATATTACTAGTCTTATAATATCATTTTATTTTGGTTAGGAAATATACGCCTGTAAGCCTTTTTAGGTGTGTACGTAATTACATAAATACGCAGCACTTATAGTCGTCGTTCAGTTCGTCCGTCTGTTGTCTGTATAAGTAACATTGACTTTTGGGTATGTTGCCGATATGCAACGCAGTGATACAAAGGATTAAATTATTTTTAACACAATCAACAGATTACCAAGTAATTCATAATATTAGAAATATTACTAGTCTTTTAATAATATTTTATTTTGGTTAGGAAATATACACTTGTAACTCTTTTTAGGTGCGTTCGTAATTACATAAATACGTATCACTTATAGTCGTCGTTCAGACCGTCCGTCTGTTGTCTGTATAAGTAACATTGACTTTTGGGTATGTTGCCGATATGCAACGCAGTGATACAAAGGATTAAATTATTTTTAACACAATCAACAGATTGACAAGTAATTCATAATATTAGAAATATTACTAGTCTTATAATAATATTTTATTTTGGTTAGGAAATATACGCCTGTATGCCTTTTTAGGTGCGTACGTAATTACATAAATACGCAGCACTTATAGTCGTCCGTCAGTCCGTCCGTCTGTTGTCTGTAGAAGTAACATAGACTTTTGGATATGTTGCCGATATGCAACGCAGTGATACAAAGGATTAAATTAATTTTAACACAATCAACAGATTGCCAAGTAATTCATGATATTAGAAATATTACTAGTCTTATAATAATATTTTATTTTGGTTAGGAAATATACGCCTGTAAGCCTTTTTATGTGCGTACGTAATTACATAAATACGTAGCACTTATAGTCGTCGTTCAGTTCGTCCGTCTGTTGTCTGTATAAGTAACATTGACTTTTGGGTATGTTGCCGATATGCAACGCAGTGATACAAAGGATTAAATTATTTTTAACACAATCAACAGATTACCAAGTAATTCATAATATTAGAAATATTACTAGTCTTATAATAATATTTTATTTTGGTTAGGAAATATACGCCTGTAAGCCTTTTTACGTACGTACGTAATTACATAAAAACGCAGCACTTATAGTCGTCGTTCAATCCGTCCGTCTGTTGTCTGTATAAGTAACATTGACTTTTGGGTATGTTGCCGATATGCAACGCAGTGATACAAATGATTAAATTATTTTTAACACAAATAATAGATTGCCAAGCAATTCATAATATTAGAAATATTACTAGTCTTATAATAATATTTTATTTTGGTTACGAAATATACGCCCGTAAGCCTTTTTAGGTGCGTACGTAATTACATAAATACGTAGCACTTATAGTCGTCGTTCAGTTCGTCCGTCTGTTCTCTGTATCAGTAACATTGACTTTTGGGTATGTTGCCGATATGCAACGCAGTGATACAAAGGATTAAATTATTTTTAACACAATCAACAGATTACCAAGTAATTCATAATATTAGAAATATTACTAGTCTTATAATAATATTTTATTTTGGTTAGGAAATATACACTTGTAACTCTTTTTAGGTGCGTTCGTAATTACATAAATACGTAGCACTTATAGTGGTCGTTCAGACCGTCCGTCTGTTGTCTGTATAAGTAACATTGACTTTTGGGTATGTTGCCGATAAGTAACGCAGTGATACAAAGGATTAAATTATTTTTAACACAATCAACAGATTACCAAGTAATTCATAATATTAGAAATATTACTAGTCTTATAATGTCATTTTATTTTGGTTAGGAAATATACGCCTGTAAGCCTTTTTAGGTGCGTACGTAATTACATAAATACGTAGCACTTATAGTCGTCGGTCAGTTCGTCCGTCTGTTGTCTGTATAAGTAACATTGACTTTTGGGTATGTTGCCGATATGCAACGCAGTGATACAAAGGATTAAATTATTTTTAACACAATCAACAGATTACCAAGTAATTCATAATATTAGAAATATTACTAGTCTTGTAATAATATTTTATTTTGGTTAGGAAATATACACTTGTAACTCTTTTTAGGTGCGTTCGTAATTACATAAATACGTAGCACTTATAGTCGTTGTTCAGACCGTCCGTCTGTTGTCTGTATAAGTAACATTGACTTTTGGGTATGTTGCCGATATGCAACGCAGTGATACAAAGGATTAAATTATTTTTAACACAATCAACAGATTGACAAGTAATTCATAATATTAGAAATATTACTAGTCTTATAATAATATTTTAGTTTGGTTAGGAAATATACGCCTGTAAGCCTTTTTAGGTGCGTACGTAATTACATAAATACGCAGCACTTATAGTCGTCCGTCAGTCCGTCCGTCTGTTGTCTGTATAAGTAACATAGACTTTTGGATATGTTGCCGATATGCAACGCAGTGATACAAAGGATTAAATTAATTTTAACACAATCAACAGATTGCCAAGTAAATCATAAAATTAGAAATATTACTAATCTTATAATAATATTTTATTTTGGTTAGGAAATATACGCCTGTAAGCATTTTTAGGTGCGTACGTAATTACATAAATACGCAGCACTTATAGTCGTCGTTCAGTCCGTCAGTCTGTTGTCTGTATAAGTAACATTGACTTTTGGGTATGTTGCCGATATGCAACGCAGTGATACAAAGGATTAAATTATTTTTAACACAATCAACAGATTACGAAGTAATTCATAATATTAGAAATATTACTATTCTTATAATAATATTTTATTTTTGTTAGGAAATATACACTTGTAACTCTTTTTAGGTGCGTTCGTAATTACATAAATACGTAGCACTTATAGTCGTCGTTCAGACTGTTGTCTGTATAAGTAACATTGACTTTTGGGTATGTTGCCGATACGCAACGCAGTGATACAAAGGATTAAATTATTTTTAACACAATCAACAGATTACCAAGTAATTCATAATATTAGAAATAGCACTAGTCTTATAATAATATTTTATTTTGGTTAGGAAATATACGCCTGTAAGCCTTTTTACGTACGTACGTAATTACATAAAAACGCAGCACTTATAGTCGTCGTTCAGTCCGTCCGTCTGTTGTCTGTATAAGTAACATTGACTTTTGTGTATGTTGCCGATATGCAACGCAGTGATACAAAGGATTAAATTATTTTTAACACAAATAACAGATTACCAAGTAATTCATAATATTAGAAATAGCACTAGTCTTATAATAATATTTTATTTTGGTTAGGAAATATACGCCTGTAAGCCTTTTTACGTACGTACGTAATTACATAAAAACGCAGCACTTATAGTCGTCGTTCAGTCCGTCCGTCTGTTGTCTGTATAAGTAACATTGACTTTTGTGTATGTTGCCGATATGCAACGCAGTGATACAAAGGATTAAATTATTTTTAACACAAATAACAGATTGCCAAGCAATTCATAATATTAGAAATATTACTAGTCTTATAATAATATTTTATTTTGGTTACGAAATATACGCCCGTAAGCCTTTTTAGGTGCGTACGTAATTAGATAAATACGTAGCACTTATAGTCGTGGTTCAGTTCGTCCGTCTGTTCTCTGTATAAGTAACATTGACTTTTGGATATGTTGCCGATATGCAACGCAGTGATACAAAGGATTAAATTATTTTTAACACAATCAGCAGATTGCCAAGTAATTCATAATATTAGAAATATTACTAGTCTTATAATAATATTTTATTTTGTTTAGGAAATATACGCTTGTAAGTATTTTTAGGTGCGTTCGTAATTACATAAATACGTAGCACTTATAGTCGTCGTTCAGTCCGTCCGTCTGTTGTCTGTATAAGTAACATTGACTTTTGGGTATGTTGCCGATATGCAACGCAGTGATACAAAGGATTAAATTATTTTTTACACAATCAACAGATTACCAAGTAATTCATAATATTAGAAATATTACTAGTCTTGTAATAATATTTTATTTTGGTTAGGAAATATACACTTGTAACTCTTTTTAGGTGTGTACGTAATTACATAAATACGCAGCACTTATAGTCGTCCGTCAGTCCGTCCGTCTGTTGTCTGTATAAGTAACATAGACTTTTGGATATGTTGCCGATATGCAACGCAGTGATACAAAGGATTAAATTAATTTTAACACAATCAACAGATTGCCAAGTAATTCATGATATTAGAAATATTACTAGTCTTATAATAATATTTTATTTTGGTTAGGAAATATACGCCTGTAAGTCTTTTTATGTGCGTACGTAATTACATAAATACGTAGCACTTATAGTCGTCGTTCAGTTCGTCCGTCTGTTGTCTGTATAAGTAACATTGACTTTTGGGTATGTTGCCGATATGCAACGCAGTGATACAAAGGATTAAATTATTTTTAACACAATCAACAGATTACGAAGTAATTCATTATATTAGAAATATTACTATTCTTATAATAATATTTTATTTTGGTTAGGAAATATACACTTGTAACTCTTTTTAGGTGCGTTCGTAATTACATAAATACGTAGCACTTATAGTCGTCGTTCAGACCGTCCGTCTGTTGTCTGTATAAGTAACATTGACTTTTGGGTATGTTGCCGATACGAAACGCAGTGATACAAAGGATTAAATTATTTTTAACACAATCAACAGATTACCAAGTAATTCATAATATTAGAAATATTACTAGTCTTATAATAATATTTTATATTGGTTAGGAAATATACACTTGTAACTCTTTTTAGGTGCGTTCGTAATTACATAAATACGTAGCACTTATAGTCGTCGTTCAGTTCGTCCGTCTGTTGTCTGTATAAGTAACATTGACTTTTGGGTATGTTGCCGATACGCAACGCAGTGATACAAAGGATTAAATTAATTTTAACACAATCAACAGATTACCAAGTAATTCATAATATTAGAAATATTACTAGTCTTATAATAATATTTTATTTTGGTTAGGAAATATACGCCTGTAAGCCTTTTTAGGTACGTACGTAATTACATAAAAACGTAGTACTTACAGTCGTCGTTCAGTCCGTCCGTCTGTTGTCTGTTTAAGTAACATTCACTTTTGGGTATGTTGCCGATATGCAACGCAGTGATACAAAGGATTAAATTATTTTTAACACAATCAACAGATTACCAAGTAATTCATAATATTAGAAATATTACTAGTCTTATAATAATATTTTATTTTGGTTAGGAAATATACACTTGTAACTCTTTTTAGGTGCGTTCGTAGATACATAAATACGTAGCACTTATAGTCGTCGTTCAGACCGTCCGTCTGTTGTCTGTATAAGTAACATTGAATTTTGTGTATGTTGCCGATACGAAATGTAGTGATACAAAGGATTAAATTATTTATAACACAATCAACAGATTACCAAGTAATTCATAATATTAGAAATATTACTAGTCTTATAATATCATTTTATTTTGGTTAGGAAATATACGCCTGTAAGCCTTTTTAGGTGTGTACGTAATTACATAAATACGCAGCACTTATAGTCGTCGTTCAGTTCGTCCGTCTGTTGTCTGTATAAGTAACATTGACTTTTGGGTATGTTGCCGATATGCAACGCAGTGATACAAAGGATTAAATTATTTTTAACACAATCAACAGATTACCAAGTAATTCATAATATTAGAAATATTACTAGTCTTTTAATAATATTTTATTTTGGTTAGGAAATATACACTTGTAACTCTTTTTAGGTGCGTTCGTAATTACATAAATACGTATCACTTATAGTCGTCGTTCAGACCGTCCGTCTGTTGTCTGTATAAGTAACATTGACTTTTGGGTATGTTGCCGATATGCAACGCAGTGATACAAAGGATTAAATTATTTTTAACACAATCAACAGATTGACAAGTAATTCATAATATTAGAAATATTACTAGTCTTATAATAATATTTTATTTTGGTTAGGAAATATACGCCTGTATGCCTTTTTAGGTGCGTACGTAATTACATAAATACGCAGCACTTATAGTCGTCCGTCAGTCCGTCCGTCTGTTGTCTGTAGAAGTAACATAGACTTTTGGATATGTTGCCGATATGCAACGCAGTGATACAAAGGATTAAATTAATTTTAACACAATCAACAGATTGCCAAGTAATTCATGATATTAGAAATATTACTAGTCTTATAATAATATTTTATTTTGGTTAGGAAATATACGCCTGTAAGCCTTTTTATGTGCGTACGTAATTACATAAATACGTAGCACTTATAGTCGTCGTTCAGTTCGTCCGTCTGTTGTCTGTATAAGTAACATTGACTTTTGGGTATGTTGCCGATATGCAACGCAGTGATACAAAGGATTACATTATTTTTAACACAATCAACAGATTGCCAAGTAATTCATAATATTAGAAATATTACTAATCTTGTAATAATATTTTATTTTGGTTAGGAAATATACGCCTGTAAGCCTTTTTAGGTGCGTACGTAATTACATAAATACGCAGCAGTTATAGTCGTCGTTCAGTCCGTCAGTCTGTTCTCTGTATAAGTAACATTGACTTTTGGGTATGTTGCCGATATGCAACGCAGTGATACAAAGGATTAAATTATTTTTAACACAATCAACAGATTACGAAGTAATTCATAATATTAGAAATATTACTATTCTTATAATAATATTTTATTTTGTTTAGGAAATATACACTTGTAACTCTTTTTAGGTGCGTTCGTAATTACATAAATACGTAGCACTTATAGTCGTCGTTCAGACCGTCCGTCTGTTGTCTGTATAAGTAACATTGACTTTTGGGTATGTTGCCGATACGAAACGCAGTGATACAAAGGATTAAATTATTTTTAACACAATCAACAGATTACCAAGTAATGCATAATATTAGAAATATTACTAGTCTTATACTATTATTTTATTTTGGTTAGGAAATATACGCCTGTAATCCTTTTTAGGTGCGTACGTAATTACATAAATACGTAGCACTTATAGTCGTCGTTCAGTTCGTCCGTCTGTTGTCTGTATAAGTAACATTGACTTTTGGGTATGTTGCCGATATGCAACGCAGTGATACAAAGGATTAAATTATTTTTAACACAATCAACAGATTACGAAGTAATTCATAATATTAGAAATATTACTATTCTTATAATAATATTTTATTTTGTTTAGGAAATATACACTTGTAACTCTTTTTAGGTGCGTTCGTAATTACATAAATACGTAGCACTTATAGTCGTCGTTCAGACCGTCCGTCTGTTGTCTGTATAAGTAACATTGACTTTTGGGTATGTTGCCGATACGAAACGCAGTGATACAAAGGATTAAATTATTTTTAACACAATCAACAGATTACCAAGTAATGCATAATATTAGAAATATTACTAGTCTTATACTATTATTTTATTTTTGTTAGGAAATATACGCCTGTAATCCTTTTTAGGTGCGTACGTAATTACATAAATACGTAGCACTTATAGTCGTCGTTCAGTTCGTCCGTCTGTTGTCTGTATAAGTAACATTGACTTTTGGGTATGTTGCCGATATGCAACGCAGTGATACAAAGTATTAAATTATTTTTAACACAATCAACAGATTGCCAAGTAATTCTTAATATTAGAAATATTACTAGTCTTATAATAATATTTTAGTTTGGTTAGGAAATATACGCCTGTAAGCCTTTTTAGGTGCGTACGTAATTACATAAATACGCAGCACTTATAGTCGTCCGTCAGTCCGTCCGTCTGTTGTCTGTATAAGTAACATAGACTTTTGGATATGTTGCCGATATGCAACGCAGTGATACAAAGGATTAAATTAATTTTAACACAATCAACAGATTGCCAAGTAAATCATAAAATTAGAAATATTACTAATCTTATAATAATATTTTATTTTGGTTAGGAAATATACGCCTGTAAGCATTTTTAGGTGCGTACGTAATTACATAAATACGCAGCACTTATAGTCGTCGTTCAGTCCGTCAGTCTGTTGTCTGTATAAGTAACATTGACTTTTGGGTATGTTGCCGATATGCAACGCAGTGATACAAAGGATTAAATTATTTTTAACACAATCAACAGATTACGAAGTAATTCATAATATTAGAAATATTACTATTCTTATAATAATATTTTATTTTTGTTAGGAAATATACACTTGTAACTCTTTTTAGGTGCGTTCGTAATTACATAAATACGTAGCACTTATAGTCGTCGTTCAGACTGTTGTCTGTATAAGTAACATTGACTTTTGGGTATGTTGCCGATACGCAACGCAGTGATACAAAGGATTAAATTATTTTTAACACAATCAACAGATTACCAAGTAATTCATAATATTAGAAATAGCACTAGTCTTATAATAATATTTTATTTTGGTTAGGAAATATACGCCTGTAAGCCTTTTTACGTACGTACGTAATTACATAAAAACGCAGCACTTATAGTCGTCGTTCAGTCCGTCCGTCTGTTGTCTGTATAAGTAACATTGACTTTTGTGTATGTTGCCGATATGCAACGCAGTGATACAAAGGATTAAATTATTTTTAACACAAATAACAGATTACCAAGTAATTCATAATATTAGAAATAGCACTAGTCTTATAATAATATTTTATTTTGGTTAGGAAATATACGCCTGTAAGCCTTTTTACGTACGTACGTAATTACATAAAAACGCAGCACTTATAGTCGTCGTTCAGTCCGTCCGTCTGTTGTCTGTATAAGTAACATTGACTTTTGTGTATGTTGCCGATATGCAACGCAGTGATACAAAGGATTAAATTATTTTTAACACAAATAACAGATTGCCAAGCAATTCATAATATTAGAAATATTACTAGTCTTATAATAATATTTTATTTTGGTTACGAAATATACGCCCGTAAGCCTTTTTAGGTGCGTACGTAATTAGATAAATACGTAGCACTTATAGTCGTGGTTCAGTTCGTCCGTCTGTTCTCTGTATAAGTAACATTGACTTTTGGATATGTTGCCGATATGCAACGCAGTGATACAAAGGATTAAATTATTTTTAACACAATCAGCAGATTGCCAAGTAATTCATAATATTAGAAATATTACTAGTCTTATAATAATATTTTATTTTGTTTAGGAAATATACGCTTGTAAGTATTTTTAGGTGCGTTCGTAATTACATAAATACGTAGCACTTATAGTCGTCGTTCAGTCCGTCCGTCTGTTGTCTGTATAAGTAACATTGACTTTTGGGTATGTTGCCGATATGCAACGCAGTGATACAAAGGATTAAATTATTTTTTACACAATCAACAGATTACCAAGTAATTCATAATATTAGAAATATTACTAGTCTTGTAATAATATTTTATTTTGGTTAGGAAATATACACTTGTAACTCTTTTTAGGTGTGTACGTAATTACATAAATACGCAGCACTTATAGTCGTCCGTCAGTCCGTCCGTCTGTTGTCTGTATAAGTAACATAGACTTTTGGATATGTTGCCGATATGCAACGCAGTGATACAAAGGATTAAATTAATTTTAACACAATCAACAGATTGCCAAGTAATTCATGATATTAGAAATATTACTAGTCTTATAATAATATTTTATTTTGGTTAGGAAATATACGCCTGTAAGTCTTTTTATGTGCGTACGTAATTACATAAATACGTAGCACTTATAGTCGTCGTTCAGTTCGTCCGTCTGTTGTCTGTATAAGTAACATTGACTTTTGGGTATGTTGCCGATATGCAACGCAGTGATACAAAGGATTAAATTATTTTTAACACAATCAACAGATTACGAAGTAATTCATTATATTAGAAATATTACTATTCTTATAATAATATTTTATTTTGGTTAGGAAATATACACTTGTAACTCTTTTTAGGTGCGTTCGTAATTACATAAATACGTAGCACTTATAGTCGTCGTTCAGACCGTCCGTCTGTTGTCTGTATAAGTAACATTGACTTTTGGGTATGTTGCCGATACGAAACGCAGTGATACAAAGGATTAAATTATTTTTAACACAATCAACAGATTACCAAGTAATTCATAATATTAGAAATATTACTAGTCTTATAATAATATTTTATATTGGTTAGGAAATATACACTTGTAACTCTTTTTAGGTGCGTTCGTAATTACATAAATACGTAGCACTTATAGTCGTCGTTCAGTTCGTCCGTCTGTTGTCTGTATAAGTAACATTGACTTTTGGGTATGTTGCCGATACGCAACGCAGTGATACAAAGGATTAAATTAATTTTAACACAATCAACAGATTACCAAGTAATTCATAATATTAGAAATATTACTAGTCTTATAATAATATTTTATTTTGGTTAGGAAATATACGCCTGTAAGCCTTTTTAGGTACGTACGTAATTACATAAAAACGTAGTACTTACAGTCGTCGTTCAGTCCGTCCGTCTGTTGTCTGTTTAAGTAACATTCACTTTTGGGTATGTTGCCGATATGCAACGCAGTGATACAAAGGATTAAATTATTTTTAACACAATCAACAGATTACCAAGTAATTCATAATATTAGAAATATTACTAGTCTTATAATAATATTTTATTTTGGTTAGGAAATATACACTTGTAACTCTTTTTAGGTGCGTTCGTAGATACATAAATACGTAGCACTTATAGTCGTCGTTCAGACCGTCCGTCTGTTGTCTGTATAAGTAACATTGAATTTTGTGTATGTTGCCGATACGAAATGTAGTGATACAAAGGATTAAATTATTTATAACACAATCAACAGATTACCAAGTAATTCATAATATTAGAAATATTACTAGTCTTATAATATCATTTTATTTTGGTTAGGAAATATACGCCTGTAAGCCTTTTTAGGTGTGTACGTAATTACATAAATACGCAGCACTTATAGTCGTCGTTCAGTTCGTCCGTCTGTTGTCTGTATAAGTAACATTGACTTTTGGGTATGTTGCCGATATGCAACGCAGTGATACAAAGGATTAAATTATTTTTAACACAATCAACAGATTACCAAGTAATTCATAATATTAGAAATATTACTAGTCTTTTAATAATATTTTATTTTGGTTAGGAAATATACACTTGTAACTCTTTTTAGGTGCGTTCGTAATTACATAAATACGTATCACTTATAGTCGTCGTTCAGACCGTCCGTCTGTTGTCTGTATAAGTAACATTGACTTTTGGGTATGTTGCCGATATGCAACGCAGTGATACAAAGGATTAAATTATTTTTAACACAATCAACAGATTGACAAGTAATTCATAATATTAGAAATATTACTAGTCTTATAATAATATTTTATTTTGGTTAGGAAATATACGCCTGTATGCCTTTTTAGGTGCGTACGTAATTACATAAATACGCAGCACTTATAGTCGTCCGTCAGTCCGTCCGTCTGTTGTCTGTAGAAGTAACATAGACTTTTGGATATGTTGCCGATATGCAACGCAGTGATACAAAGGATTAAATTAATTTTAACACAATCAACAGATTGCCAAGTAATTCATGATATTAGAAATATTACTAGTCTTATAATAATATTTTATTTTGGTTAGGAAATATACGCCTGTAAGCCTTTTTATGTGCGTACGTAATTACATAAATACGTAGCACTTATAGTCGTCGTTCAGTTCGTCCGTCTGTTGTCTGTATAAGTAACATTGACTTTTGGGTATGTTGCCGATATGCAACGCAGTGATACAAAGGATTACATTATTTTTAACACAATCAACAGATTGCCAAGTAATTCATAATATTAGAAATATTACTAATCTTGTAATAATATTTTATTTTGGTTAGGAAATATACGCCTGTAAGCCTTTTTAGGTGCGTACGTAATTACATAAATACGCAGCAGTTATAGTCGTCGTTCAGTCCGTCAGTCTGTTCTCTGTATAAGTAACATTGACTTTTGGGTATGTTGCCGATATGCAACGCAGTGATACAAAGGATTAAATTATTTTTAACACAATCAACAGATTACGAAGTAATTCATAATATTAGAAATATTACTATTCTTATAATAATATTTTATTTTGTTTAGGAAATATACACTTGTAACTCTTTTTAGGTGCGTTCGTAATTACATAAATACGTAGCACTTATAGTCGTCGTTCAGACCGTCCGTCTGTTGTCTGTATAAGTAACATTGACTTTTGGGTATGTTGCCGATACGAAACGCAGTGATACAAAGGATTAAATTATTTTTAACACAATCAACAGATTACCAAGTAATGCATAATATTAGAAATATTACTAGTCTTATACTATTATTTTATTTTGGTTAGGAAATATACGCCTGTAATCCTTTTTAGGTGCGTACGTAATTACATAAATACGTAGCACTTATAGTCGTCGTTCAGTTCGTCCGTCTGTTGTCTGTATAAGTAACATTGACTTTTGGGTATGTTGCCGATATGCAACGCAGTGATACAAAGGATTAAATTATTTTTAACACAATCAACAGATTACGAAGTAATTCATAATATTAGAAATATTACTATTCTTATAATAATATTTTATTTTGTTTAGGAAATATACACTTGTAACTCTTTTTAGGTGCGTTCGTAATTACATAAATACGTAGCACTTATAGTCGTCGTTCAGACCGTCCGTCTGTTGTCTGTATAAGTAACATTGACTTTTGGGTATGTTGCCGATACGAAACGCAGTGATACAAAGGATTAAATTATTTTTAACACAATCAACAGATTACCAAGTAATGCATAATATTAGAAATATTACTAGTCTTATACTATTATTTTATTTTTGTTAGGAAATATACGCCTGTAATCCTTTTTAGGTGCGTACGTAATTACATAAATACGTAGCACTTATAGTCGTCGTTCAGTTCGTCCGTCTGTTGTCTGTATAAGTAACATTGACTTTTGGGTATGTTGCCGATATGCAACGCAGTGATACAAAGTATTAAATTATTTTTAACACAATCAACAGATTGCCAAGTAATTCTTAATATTAGAAATATTACTAGTCTTATAATAATATTTTATTTTGGTTAGGAAATATACGCCTGTAAGCCTTTTTAGGTGCGTACGTAAATACATAAATACGTAGCACTTATAGTCGTCGTTCAGTTCGTCCGTCTGTTGTCTGTATAAGTAACATTGACTTTTGGGTATGTTGCCGATATGCAACGCAGTTATACAAAGGATTAAATTATTTTTAACACAATCAACAGATTACCAAGTAATTCATAATATTAGAAATATTACTAGTCTTATAATATTATTTTATTTTGGTTAGGAAATATACGCCTGTAAGCCTTTTTAGGTGCGTACGTAAATACATAAATACGTAGCACTTATAGTCGTCGTTCAGTTCGTCCGTCTGTTGTCTGTATAAGTAACATTGACTTTTGGGTATGTTGCCGATACGCAACGCAGTGATACAAAGGATTAAATTATTTTTAACACAATCAACAGATTGACAAGTAATTCATAATATTAGAAATATTACTAGTCTTATAATAATATTTTATTTTGGTTAGGAAATATACACTTGTAACTCTTTTTAGGTGCGTTCGTAATTACATAAATACGTAGCACTTATAGTCGTCGTTCAGACCGTCCGTCTGTTGTCTGTATAAGTAACATTGAATTTTGGGTATGTTGCCGATACGAAACGTAGTGATACAAAGGATTAAATTATTTTTAACACAATCAACAGATTACCAAGTAATTCATAATATTAGAAATATTACTAGTCTTATAATATTATTTTATTTTGGTTAGGAAATATACGCCTGTAAGCCTTTTTAGGTGCGTACCTAATTACATAAATACGTAGCACTTATAGTCGTCGTTCAGTTCGTCCGTCTGTTGTCTGTATAAGTAACATTGACTTTTGGGTATGTTGCCGATATGCAACACAGTGATACAAAGGATTAAATTATTTTTAACAGAATCAACAGATTGACTAGTAATTCATAATATTAGAAATATTACTAGTCTTATAATAATATTTTATTTTGGTTTGGAAATATACGCCTGTAAGTCTTTTTAGGTGCGTTCGTCATTACAGAAATACGTAGCACATTCAGTCGTCGTTCAGCCCGTCCGTTTGTTGTCTGTTTAAGTAACATTGACTGGTGGGTATGTTGTCGATATGCAACGCAGTGATACAAAGGATTAAATTATTTTTAACACAATCAACAGATTGATAACTAATTCATAATATTAGAAATATTACTAGTCTTCTAATAATATTTTATTTTGGTTAGGAAATATACGCTTGTAACTCTTTTTAGGTGCGTTCGTAACTATATAAATATATAGCACCTATAGTCGTCGTTCAGTCCGTCCGTCTGTCTATCTGCCTGTCTGTCCGTTGGTCCTCATATAACACAGCAAATACTACCCAACCGAATGGTCTGAAATTTTAAGTATATAGTTGTTGCAAAATTTTGCCGGCTCATTTCAAATTTTATAAAAATCGATATATAGTTTAATTACAGAGACATTGAAAAGTTTTCCGTTACATTAATGACAAGGTGAAAAATTATTTCAAGTGCATTTTAATGGTGTTACAGACTTTAGAACAGAATGAAATGGATATTCACTTATGAAGTGCACTAAAATATACATTCAGTACACTATGTGGTGCAAAAATTATTATAAAATTAGTTATAGTACAAAGACACCTCATTTGCCACGTTTGACGGTCAATTTCCAACATGTTTCGAAATAAATTACGGAATACAGAAATTTTAGAAAAGAGATTTACGTCGAGACAGTGAAAACACCGAAAAAAGCAATAAGTGCAAAATATTACACGTTTATTCCTTCAAAGATTGGGATAAACATTTTCAAGAGCGTTGAATGTCACGCCGAAACCGAATATATAAAAAATACTTGGTCACACCACAAATGGTGGAGACAGAGCAGTGTCTAATATTAGTAGTTTTATTTTCTTATCCTTACTGAAGCTTAAGAAAATTGGAAGAGCTAAGATGATAAAGGTGGTAAGTGACACACCATTTTGAGAGAATGACCTGTAAAGTTGTGTATTTGCGTTATATTCAAATGCCTTCTTTATCAATTAAAATCTCTGTCCGTATAACGTTTTTCAAATGGTAATTTCATATAATAAAGAACAATTGATTATCTTTAAAACACATTAAACGCCAACGCTCCCATTGCCGGAACAACTATTTATTTTTTTTTTTTCTCGAAATATTTTTAAACTATTTAAAAAATACATTTTGTATGGAAAAGTTAATAGTATGGATTCTAATATATATTTTGTTCAGAATAATATATATATATTTTCCATTTTTTACAGATTTTATAAAAAAAGAGAATTTTTGCTTTTTCGACTATCTCAAGTAAATTTAGTAAAAAAAAAAATCTTTAATTTTTACAAGTAAAGTGAGTATTTAAAGTCAATATTTTAAATAATAATACATTCCTAACACGAAGCAAATATATTAATTTAAAGCAATATTAGAAAAGTTTCTTTATAATGTTCCCACACGGGAGCATTGGAGGTTTGTGATAGCATTTCCGTCCCTTTGTCTGTAAGCGCGCTTTTATAAAGAAAGGAATGCGTTCCTATTTGAAAGCAACCATTTAAACTGTTCTAAGAAAAAAAGATGATTTTTAGACCATATGACTATTAGATACAGTGATTATAAATTGTGTTTGAAGGCATTTTATATTGATTTTTATGAACAGCAGTGTATTTCAGTTCGCTGAAATGTGAATGTGTAGTATTATATGAAAAAAAAGGAAAAAAACAGAACCACTTAGAATCAGATTAGAGTTAATAAAATGCACCGATAACTCCTTAAAACAAGAGAAGTTATATTTATGATGTTTATACATTTTAACAATTATATATATATATATATAAATGTCGGATTTAAAATACAAAAGGTAAAAAAAAAAAAAAAAAAAAAAAAAAAAAAAAAAAAAAAACAGGGTTGCGCTATGAGTGATTGTAACTTATTACTAAATCATTAAAAAAAAGAGTTTTTTGCAATTTCTTGTAACAAGAAATTTGAGCGCAAATGAGGACATAATAAAGTAGTAGTGCGCAGTTACTTTTAAAACAGATTTCCATAAACGTATTCATATATCATATACAAAAAGAGAAAGTAAAATTACGAAAATTCGATTTATATCTTATTATATTAATTGTACATCGGTGATACACTTATAAATATATATTTTTTTTTAAACCTGCAAGCATCGTATTAAAGACGTAATAAAAATAATGCATTTTAAAAAATAATTTGAATATCGTGGTGCGATAATAGTAGCGTGAAAAGCACTTAATGCATTTAAATGAGAGATGTATCAGTTTCCATTTGTAAAATAACTGCTTTATTTGAAACAGATAATAAAACAAAATATAATACATCATTTAGGAATATATATAGTTATATTTAACAGTTAACGGCAAGATGGAATAAACTATTTTGATATAAGTACTTAGAAGAAACCTAGATGTAAAACATATATATATCTGTGTATAGTGTATAATGCAATATAATGTTCCATCAGAGTTGTTCCTTGAAGGTCTACAGATAATGTGCAAGAAAATAATAATAATAAAAAGAGTGACTTTATATTTCTGATATTTTGACCACTCGTTCAAAAAAATTTAATGAAAGTGTTTTTCAGATATTAATATTAAACTTGTAATGTATGTATTTAAATTAATTATTTATATGTTTTTATAAAATTGTTTGCAGTATGCCAAAAAAGGAAGTTTTTTTATTTTTTTTCCAATCGCAATTGCAATTTGGAAGGAGAAAATAACGTGCGGTTCTTTCCATTCGGAGGAAGGTTCAATCACCATAAGACGCCAAAGCTCCCGCTACGGGAAGATGTTATATATTCTAAACGGTTACAGTTATTAAAAAAATTTCAACTGCTTTATCATATTGGCATGTCATGTATATGAAAAAAATAACTAAACTTTATTCATTTAATACGCTTAATATAGCGGCGTTTAATGGGTTAAGCATGATTAACTCAATTTTTTGTTATTTTGTTACATAGCATATTTAACAACTTAGCTCTTTAATTTTTCTTCATAATTTTACGTTAGTTGGTTGTAAGTCTCTCCAAAAGCATCTTCGTTTACTGGCAAAAGAAACTTAGATTATTTGTGAAAGTAAATGAGAAACAATACTTTGATATTAAATGTATTCTTTTTCGGTTTTGTTGTTATTTCTTTTCATTCGTGTATTTTTAATTAAATTAGGGCAAAATATGCATTTTAAATGCATGCACTTTAACTATATGTGTTTAAAATTAAAGTTGTGCCTTTGAAATAAAGTGAGTGATTAGTTTATATATTGAGAAAATAAATATAAGACAACTCAAATGGTACAAAATGGTACACAGTATTTGTCTATTTTCCCAAATAATGTCTTCTAAGAAAGTAATATTTAAGTTAATAAACAAAAGAAAATTTTGAAAAAAGTAATAGGTCTCAAAATATTTTCGAAGTTCAATCCAGAATAAATTCCTAAATCACTCCAAATTACATCTGAACATAAAAATAAGAAAAAAAAGTGTGTATGGTTCTATAAAAATTAGAATAGTCTAATTCTTTTCTGGTATTTAAAAAATATTTCTGGTAAAATGTAATTTATATAATATTTCGATAATGTCATATTGGAATAAAACAGCTGCCAACTTTGACGCTTCATTATTAAAAGTCCTTCCGGCGAGTGCCGGGAGGAAGAGGTAGCTTTCATACTCCTTATTTTTAAAAATTATTCAAACACACGAAGCTCAATTTAGTGGAAACCGATTATAGGAGATTCAATAATTTTGATCAATACTAAATCATTATGAATGAGAATTTCGCGAAATTAGTCAGCTTTATCCAAGCTGCTTTTATTTAAAGAACTTATATTTGGTTGCCAAATTCGGCGATATCTTGAGGTGGCTATTTTAAGACAACATGGTCGATGAGGCTAACCAGTGAACTTGGTCGAGATCTTAGTAATTTCTGTGCACATGCTCACTCACATCGAAATCAGTTCATATATACGAGTGCTGTCGCAGGCAAAAAATCAGATTTATCAAAATGCCACCCACATTAGAAATTGAAACTGCTATATCTGAGCCATTTTTTTAAGATAAAGACGAAATAAAAAATGCTACAGAATCCTTATATCAGGTCAAATACTTAAGAAAGAAACTTTTTAAAATTTCTAATTTCTTGCAACTCACTTTAACTATATATATATTTTTAATTTAATGGCCGTCATTTTGAAACAAGATGACTGATGAAGCTGGACAGCGAACTTGGTTCCGACGTTGCTATATACTATCCACATGCCTTCTTACATCGAAATAGGTTAATAAATACACGTGTTATCCGGAGACAAATATCAGTTCGTTTCTGAGCCGTGCTAGAAATTCAAAGTGCTATAATTCAACCATTTTTTTAAGATATAGACGAAACAAGAACTGCTCCTGAATCTATGTATCAAGGTCAAACACTAAAAAAAAAATCTTTTTCATTTTTAAATTTTTTGATACCTGATATTAAATTTTATTTTTTTTTAATTTTTTTTAATGGCCGACATTTTTAAACAAGATGGCGGATGAAGTTAGCGAACGAACTCGGTCGAGACATTGGTATGTACTGTGTACACTCCAAGGTACATCCAAATCTGTTCATAAACACGTCTCTTATCGTGTGACAAAAATACGGTCGTTTCAAATTGTCAGACACGCTAGAAATTCAAAGTGCTATAACGCAGCCATTTTTTAAAATATAGACAAAACAAAAGTTGCTTCGGAATCTTTGTATCAAGGTCAAACACGTAAGAAAAAAAATATTTTTCAGTTTTCAATATTTTGGTACAATATTTCAAATTAAAAAAAAAAAATTAAATGGCTGCCATTTTGAAACAAAATGGCAGATGAAGCTGGTCAACGAACTTGGTCGAGACATTGGTATGTACTATGTATAAACCAAGTTACATCGAAATCGGTTCATAAATACGAGAGTTATAGTGTGACAAAGATCAGATGTATATGTATGTATATATATATAACCAATAATTAAACATAACCTACCACCATCAAAAACCGTAATATTATGAATTAAAGCTGTAAGTATATATATAAAAAAAAGATTAAATTATTTACAAGAATTATTATGGAAGAAAAATAAGAAAGTGGACACCGACAAATAATGGAAATGCTTATATATTGAATTACGTTTTCAAGGGCACAGAATTCAATGATATAAGCAAAATGGTTGTTTTCTGTGGGAAAAATAAGCTAAAGCTAAAAGTTATTTTCCCCTGTGCCCTAACAACCATTAAAATCAAGTGAATTGATTAAAAATGAAAACAGAGTAGAAACAAATAATATGAATTGGAAAAAACAATAAAACCTATTTAAATATTTATAGGATATAAAATGAAATAATAAACACCATACCGATTAATATTTTAGAATAAATCCACGCTCACATGGCACCCATATCGTAAAGATTAAGGTTAATAAAACAGTTAAGAAATCACAGTAATTGATATCATAGGATGCAGTTAATACATATTGAAATAAATGTTAAATAACTTTTAATATAATATAAAATAATATAAATAGAAAGTAATACATAATTAAAATGCACTATTAAATTAATTAAAAACCGTTAAACAATATCGTCAAAATTTAGCTAAAAATTCCCCCTGGTGTAGTAAATTATAACTGAAATGTAGCTGGAAGAAGTAAATCTAGAACTTATCGAAAAAAAAAAAACACAAATTGTGGTGCTGCCATCTAGTATTACATTTATGATTTAATTGTCAAAAGACTTGCTTCAGTTGTAAGCAATTGAATGTAACAATTGTTTTATTAACAGCAAAACCAAAAATATCCTTATATATAGATAATTATAAACTGAATATAATCCACACAATGTATTTAAAAAAAAAAAAAAAAAAAAAAAAAAAAAAAAAAAAAAAAAACTATTGTTAATAAAATTTAAAAAGCATACAAAATATTCTATTAGCAAATTTATTTAAACTACACTAAGAATTTAAATAATTCTAGAACATCGATAAAATATAGCATATAGCTATATGCTATAAAACAGAATAAATTCATTAATAATTAATATAAATAATTATTAAAAATATAAAAATCTTTAATAAAAACTATTATATATGAGATAATTATAAAATGAACAGGAATTAAAAAACATATGGTAGTATAAAGAAGGTGAACTGATACTTAAATTCCAATTACCTAAAAAGCACAAATAAAGTGTGTGGATTATTTTATACATCCATAAAAATCCTAAAAGTATGAATGTGGGACATTCAAAAACAATAAATCGATAATAAATTATATAACACTAGGTGAAAATAAATAAATATTAAAATATTAATAAGAATAGAGGAATAATAATAAATATAATTACCCAATTTTAATCCATACAGTATAACTTTATTTATATTAAATATACTTATATGTATATTAATCACTATAAAAATGGCATACTATTAGTAATTAATATGATATTGACCTTATTAAATTAAAATTTATAACAAATGATTGTATATAAGATTAAACAATAATAAAGCTAATAATTAATGAAATTCACCAATTACATATAAAATATCAAATCAACATCCTTATAAAATACGTATTAAAAATATAGTAATAATACAAAAGCCCCATTTTTTATACATATATATATATATATATATATATATATATATATATAAATTAACCATTGCGTATTATCCAGACAACACCACCCTCCTCCGTACTCTAACATCTACCCACCCAACCATCCTATAATAATTTTTTTATGTTATTTTACAATTTTTATTTTTTATAGAGTTTTTTTTTTATAATTTTTTTGTAATTTTGTTTACGCATGTGTTAATTTGTTTTAAAAGATCATGTAAGAAAAATACTAATTGTATATTAATGAATATATGAATTTTTTTGGAAAACCATGATTTAATGCATCATAAATTAGTTTTTTAATATTATTGTTAATTAGAGGAGAAGAACATAAACATTTTATTCTATATAAATGATTAAGTATTATATTTCGAAATACAGAATGATGTAGACAAGATTTAAAATTTGTAAATGTATCAACTTTGAATTTAAATTCTTTACGTTTGTCATATAAATCTGTGATTGTTTTGTTGTCTTTTATTGTAATTTTAAGATCTAAGAAGTTAATTGTATTGTTAGATAAAAGGTTTTCCGTTAATTCCAAATTAGTGGGATAATCTACTGGAAATGGAGTAATTGCAGAATGATCAGTATCAATTAAAATTATGTCATCAATATAACGATATAAATGTAGATTATTATTAGTAAAATTACGTTCATAATGATATAAGTATAAGTCTGAGAGTAAACTGGATGTACAACCGCCTTGTGGTATACCGACATGCTGTAAATATAAAGTGTTATCTTGCAAGATATAATTATTATAGATAATGAAGTTAGTTAAAGATTTAAAATATGCAATATCAATATTAGATGGTAATTCCAGTTTTTTATAATACTTTTAAAATAATGCATTTATAATTTTATGTAAATCTAATAGGTCTATATTATTAAAAAGATCTTTGAAGTCATATGTTGTTATATTATATACACAATGAAGATTTTTTAAAATATTGACAAGTTGATAGCTATTTTTTATACAATGTGTATTATCATTGTTTGTAGTAAGTACATATAATTGATTAAGAATTTTTAAGAGAAGTTTACTGGCTTTATTATTATATGTATCGCAACCAATAGTTACAGTCCTAAATTTAATTGGAGTTTTATGAAATTTGGGAATAAGAACTAAATATGGATAATTAAAGTTAGTAGATAAAATATTTAATAGTTTATAATAACTTCGAATTTTACGATTATTTACAATTACATTTTCATTAGTTTTTTTAAATGACTTATTAGAAGAAATACAATTTGTAAGAAGTTGGTGATAATAAGATTTACAAATACATATATATATATATATATACATATACATCTGATCTTTGTATATGTATATATATATATATATATATATATATATATATGGAGTGGCGGTGGTGGAGATGGTGAAAATTACGTTAAGTACAGTACTAGGTGCTTCTATAACAGTAGTCATATAATTAAGGGTACTGAAGGTGGTAATATAGGTATCAAATATAAATGTTATAAAACTAGATATTTTTACAACAGAAATTTTTATAAGAACAATAATGTATTAAATTTTGATAAGTGTACAGATAAAAGATGTAAGGTATGTATCTGTGCGGAAAACACGAAAAACGATTTTGGACAAAATAATGGGAAATGTTTAAAATTTTGTAAAGTATACAATTGCGTGTATAAGCTAAGATGTCAAGTATGTAATGTTGCATACATTGGTCAAACTTCAACTCCACTGAACAAACGCTTCAATAACCATAAGTCAGATATAAGAAATTTAAAAGTTAAGAGAGAGCATGAAGATATAGAAATAAAACACTTCGCTGAACATGGTATAGATAACATTAAAATATCAATTTTAAAAATCGTCCAAAATAAAATTAAAAGAAAAATATATGAAAAGGATATGATGATTGCACATGGTACACTATATCCCTATGGGTTGAACGTTATGTTTGGTGGGTGCAACATTATACAAACCTTTAAAAATCGAGACATGACTGACTCCATCTATGCAAAGATAAAGTGTGATATTAATGGCTATAACGTTTATAAAGATGGAAAAAGTAATCGTGATTCAGGGATTACTAGAGAAAAATTGGTTGGATTGAAGGACGGTGAAAGCATTGTAACAGCTTTAATGAATTGTAACGGTAATGACAAGTTCAAGAGTATCAAATATATCATATTCAATGTCAAAAAGATGTTGATACCTAAGGTTTTGATTTTGTTATCGCAAAAAATAGGAATACATAACATAGATCTGGGTATTGATCTATTAAAATATAGAATAAAATTAAATAATTGGCAAAGTTACTGTAAGTCAAAGTGTGAAAATCAGGAAGATGCAGATAAAGTATATTTCGTTATAGATTACATAGGAGGGTGCTACAGTAATGTAAATTACAAAAGGATTTTTAATAAATATAAGGACATGTTACCAATAAAAAATTTAAATATTGTTAAAGCGTTTAAGTATGACAAGCCTTTAGGTAGAATGATCTTTAATTATAATTATTATTCTAAAAATATTAATAGGAACGAAAATGCAGACATTTGTAAATGTAATGAGGATGTGTACAACAAATATGTAGACAAACATTATGGACATGTAATAACTGGGAATCTAGATATCGTACAAAATGTCGAACTGAAAAATCAAATGAGTTATGGAGCAAAATACAGAATAAAACGGAATTTCACGAAAAGTAATGCAGTTAAACGGTTTAAATATAATATAGAAATCTTTATACAAAAGTTAACTTATAAATACAGACTACCTGGAGAATTATTTGAAGAATGGAAATATCATATTTTAAAGGAACTAGAGGAGACATACGTTAAAAACTTTGAGGGTTTGTCCGAAGAGAAATATATTGATTTAAGAAAAGCTATAAAAAACATCCAAGATGATTTTATAATAACATATGTAGATAAGGCAAGTACTAACTATGCAATTATCTGTAAAAAATTATATGGAAAAATATTAAGAGAAAGTTATGAAAACACAAATAATTATGAGTTAATTAGGGCAAAAATTAATGAGGTGGAGAACAGAATTAGGGCAATGTATAAAAAAATTAAAACAAAACAAGATAATTTGAATTTTCCTTATTTGGTTTTAATACCCAAGTTCCATAAATGCCCTGTGAAATTTAGAACCGTTACATGTGGTTATAATTCCTATATTGAATGTGCGAATAAAAAATTATTAAAGGTATTGAAGAGAATATTTTTGAAGATTAAAAGTGAGAATTCAACTTTTATAATAAGTAATAGTTATGAACTGTTGGAAAAAGTGAAAAGGTATAAAAATAAGATTACAGGATTGTATGCATATGATTTTGCAGATTTGTTTAACAACATAGAGATTGAGGATTTGAGGGAGAAGATATTGGAGGTGTATAATAGGTATGGTGATTTATACATGGATTTAAGTGAATTTCAAAATTTGTTTCAATTGGTGGTTCAAGAGAATTTTTTATATGAGGGCAATAAGGTATATAAGCAGATTAAGGGTATCCCCATGGGGGGGAGTTGCAGTTCAATTTTGGCCGACATGTATCTACATATATATGAAAATATAAGTGAATTACATAAAGACATAATGAGTTTCAGATATATCGACGACGTTTTGATTGTCGAGCTGAATGGAATAAAGATTAACCATGAATTTAAATATTATCCTAAAAATTTAGAATTGAAACTTTCCGGTAGTCATAATAGTTGCAATACAAATTACTTAGATGTAAATCTAAAATTAGAAAACAGAAATTTAATTACATCGGTTTATGATAAAAGAGACGATTTTAACTTTAAAACAATTGCAATATTGAATTTCAATTCAAATGTCCATATATCGGTATTCAGAAACATTTATATTAACGGTTTAAACAGATTAAACCGATTGACATCGGATAGTGTCATTTTGAATGAGGATATGCTGAAATGGTACGTCACTGCTGTGAAACAGGGTTATCCTGTGAGTCTGGTCAAAAATATGACGTATAATTATGTTAGAACTTGCAAGAACAGAAGTGAATTGATGCCTTTACTCGAAGCGTGTGGTTTACGGAATGTAGTGGAAACAGATCGCTTTTGATATGGATTGATTTCGGTCGGTCGGTTTCATTTAGCGTTAATCTTGTTTCATTTGTTTTTTCAATATGGTCTCGACAGGTAAATATGGGGAATGTTGCATGCTTAAAAACAGTTTTAACCCTGCATTAGTGTGTCATAAGCCACACAGACCTGTCTCCATGTTTAATTAGTTATTTGCCTTGTTTCTTATGGTTGTTTTGTTTAAGTTAAAGTTGGTTAAGTTGTGTTTCTTTAAGTTTGTTTATTAAGTTAAATTATAGTTTTTATTTGGTTTGGTTAAGTTAATTTTGTGCTTCAATTAAAGTTTACAGTTTGTGGTAATGCTTGAAATAACTATTGGAATTTTTTAACTATGTGTATCCGGTGAGATATGTTGGCGTGGCTACAGTTTCATTTGGCATTTGAAAAGTGTATGGATTATGTGGAATATTAATAGTTGCTGGATTAGTGTTTAGAGGCTACTAGAGGCGTTTTGTCAGGTATGTCTTTTCACTGAGTTTATAGTTGAGTAAAGATGTTTGTAATTACCACAGTTTGTAGCTTAATTGATTTTAAGTGCTTTTTATTGGATTTGTCAAGTTAAGAGGTTTTACTGATTTGTGTGTTTTTGTATTTTGTTGCGTTCGTTAACTAATTCTGTTAAGTGTTTGTTTTTAATATGTTTGATAGTTAAATAGGTGTTTGTTCTAGGTATATATAAAAATATGCTGCAATTTGCTCATGTCTCTCTTACGACTCCCCCAAAAATGTCCCCTTTGGAGGGTTATTGTGTATGGCTATTTCAGTATGGTCATGGTGGCTAAAGTATGGTTAGTGGTATGTGCTGGAAACATAATTTTTGAATTTGAATTGGGAATTGAATTGTTTTGAAATATGCATAACATGGAAGGTAGAATAAATTATATGGAGACCGGCAAGAGACGGTACATCAAAGATGACCGTTGTGCTCGGTCGACTCTCAATAAAATGGTAGAGAGTGGATCGTTAGAAAGTGACCATGATTATGAAAGTTTGGAGCATAGTGATTGTGAAATAGATATAGTTGAAAGTGTGGAGAAGTGGGAGAGCGTGAGCGGTTGCAAAAAAATATTTGAAAATAAAAAAATAAATAATTGTGGAAAAGCTAATAAAAATTGTAGTTTTGATCGTGTTTCTATGAATTTGGATAGCGGTGGTGGAGATGGTGAAAATTACGTTAAGTACAGTACTAGGTGCTTCTATAACAGTAGTCATATAATTAAGGGTACTGAAGGTGGTAATATAGGTATCAAATATAAATGTTATAAAACTAGATATTTTTACAACAGAAATTTTTATAAGAACAATAATGTATTAAATTTTGATAAGTGTACAGATAAAAGATGTAAGGTATGTATCTGTGCGGAAAACACGAAAAACGATTTTGGACAAAATAATGGGAAATGTTTAAAATTTTGTAAAGTATACAATTGCGTGTATAAGCTAAGATGTCAAGTATGTAATGTTGCATACATTGGTCAAACTTCAACTCCACTGAACAAACGCTTCAATAACCATAAGTCAGATATAAGAAATTTAAAAGTTAAGAGAGAGCATGAAGATATAGAAATAAAACACTTCGCTGAACATGGTATAGATAACATTAAAATATCAATTTTAAAAATCGTCCAAAATAAAATTAAAAGAAAAATATATGAAAAGGATATGATGATTGCACATGGTACACTATATCCCTATGGGTTGAACGTTATGTTTGGTGGGTGCAACATTATACAAACCTTTAAAAATCGAGACATGACTGACTCCATCTATGCAAAGATAAAGTGTGATATTAATGGCTATAACGTTTATAAAGATGGAAAAAGTAATCGTGATTCAGGGATTACTAGAGAAAAATTGGTTGGATTGAAGGACGGTGAAAGCATTGTAACAGCTTTAATGAATTGTAACGGTAATGACAAGTTCAAGAGTATCAAATATATCATATTCAATGTCAAAAAGATGTTGATACCTAAGGTTTTGATTTTGTTATCGCAAAAAATAGGAATACATAACATAGATCTGGGTATTGATCTATTAAAATATAGAATAAAATTAAATAATTGGCAAAGTTACTGTAAGTCAAAGTGTGAAAATCAGGAAGATGCAGATAAAGTATATTTCGTTATAGATTACATAGGAGGGTGCTACAGTAATGTAAATTACAAAAGGATTTTTAATAAATATAAGGACATGTTACCAATAAAAAATTTAAATATTGTTAAAGCGTTTAAGTATGACAAGCCTTTAGGTAGAATGATCTTTAATTATAATTATTATTCTAAAAATATTAATAGGAACGAAAATGCAGACATTTGTAAATGTAATGAGGATGTGTACAACAAATATGTAGACAAACATTATGGACATGTAATAACTGGGAATCTAGATATCGTACAAAATGTCGAACTGAAAAATCAAATGAGTTATGGAGCAAAATACAGAATAAAACGGAATTTCACGAAAAGTAATGCAGTTAAACGGTTTAAATATAATATAGAAATCTTTATACAAAAGTTAACTTATAAATACAGACTACCTGGAGAATTATTTGAAGAATGGAAATATCATATTTTAAAGGAACTAGAGGAGACATACGTTAAAAACTTTGAGGGTTTGTCCGAAGAGAAATATATTGATTTAAGAAAAGCTATAAAAAACATCCAAGATGATTTTATAATAACATATGTAGATAAGGCAAGTACTAACTATGCAATTATCTGTAAAAAATTATATGGAAAAATATTAAGAGAAAGTTATGAAAACACAAATAATTATGAGTTAATTAGGGCAAAAATTAATGAGGTGGAGAACAGAATTAGGGCAATGTATAAAAAAATTAAAACAAAACAAGATAATTTGAATTTTCCTTATTTGGTTTTAATACCCAAGTTCCATAAATGCCCTGTGAAATTTAGAACCGTTACATGTGGTTATAATTCCTATATTGAATGTGCGAATAAAAAATTATTAAAGGTATTGAAGAGAATATTTTTGAAGATTAAAAGTGAGAATTCAACTTTTATAATAAGTAATAGTTATGAACTGTTGGAAAAAGTGAAAAGGTATAAAAATAAGATTACAGGATTGTATGCATATGATTTTGCAGATTTGTTTAACAACATAGAGTTTGAGGATTTGAGGGAGAAGATATTGGAGGTGTATAATAGGTATGGTGATTTATACATGGATTTAAGTGAATTTCAAAATTTGTTTCAATTGGTGGTTCAAGAGAATTTTTTATATGAGGGCAATAAGGTATATAAGCAGATTAAGGGTATCCCCATGGGGGGGAGTTGCAGTTCAATTTTGGCCGACATGTATCTACATATATATGAAAATATAAGTGAATTACATAAAGACATAATGAGTTTCAGATATATCGACGACGTTTTGATTGTCGAGCTGAATGGAATAAAGATTAACCATGAATTTAAATATTATCCTAAAAATTTAGAATTGAAACTTTCCGGTAGTCATAATAGTTGCAATACAAATTACTTAGATGTAAATCTAAAATTAGAAAACAGAAATTTAATTACATCGGTTTATGATAAAAGAGACGATTTTAACTTTAAAACAATTGCAATATTGAATTTCAATTCAAATGTCCATATATCGGTATTCAGAAACATTTATATTAACGGTTTAAACAGATTAAACCGATTGACATCGGATAGTGTCATTTTGAATGAGGATATGCTGAAATGGTACGTCACTGCTGTGAAACAGGGTTATCCTGTGAGTCTGGTCAAAAATATGACGTATAATTATGTTAGAACTTGCAAGAACAGAAGTGAATTGATGCCTTTACTCGAAGCGTGTGGTTTACGGAATGTAGTGGAAACAGATCGCTTTTGATATGGATTGATTTCGGTCGGTCGGTTTCATTTAGCGTTAATCTTGTTTCATTTGTTTTTTCAATATGGTCTCGACAGGTAAATATGGGGAATGTTGCATGCTTAAAAACAGTTTTAACCCTGCATTAGTGTGTCATAAGCCACACAGACCTGTCTCCATGTTTAATTAGTTATTTGCCTTGTTTCTTATGGTTGTTTTGTTTAAGTTAAAGTTGGTTAAGTTGTGTTTCTTTAAGTTTGTTTATTAAGTTAAATTATAGTTTTTATTTGGTTTGGTTAAGTTAATTTTGTGCTTCAATTAAAGTTTACAGTTTGTGGTAATGCTTGAAATAACTATTGGAATTTTTTAACTATGTGTATCCGGTGAGATATGTTGGCGTGGCTACAGTTTCATTTGGCATTTGAAAAGTGTATGGATTATGTGGAATATTAATAGTTGCTGGATTAGTGTTTAGAGGCTACTAGAGGCGTTTTGTCAGGTATGTCTTTTCACTGAGTTTATAGTTGAGTAAAGATGTTTGTAATTACCACAGTTTGTAGCTTAATTGATTTTAAGTGCTTTTTATTGGATTTGTCAAGTTAAGAGGTTTTACTGATTTGTGTGTTTTTGTATTTTGTTGCGTTCGTTAACTAATTCTGTTAAGTGTTTGTTTTTAATATGTTTGATAGTTAAATAGGTGTTTGTTCTAGGTATATATAAAAATATGCTGCAATTTGCTCATGTCTCTCTTACGACTCCCCCAAAAATGTCCCCTTTGGAGGGTTATTGTGTATGGCTATTTCAGTATGGTCATGGTGGCTAAAGTATGGTTAGTGGTATGTGCTGGAAACATAATTTTTGAATTTGAATTGGGAATTGAATTGTTTTGAAATATGCATAACATGGAAGGTAGAATAAATTATATGGAGACCGGCAAGAGACGGTACATCAAAGATGACCGTTGTGCTCGGTCGACTCTCAATAAAATGGTAGAGAGTGGATCGTTAGAAAGTGACCATGATTATGAAAGTTTGGAGCATAGTGATTGTGAAATAGATATAGTTGAAAGTGTGGAGAAGTGGGAGAGCGTGAGCGGTTGCAAAAAAATATTTGAAAATAAAAAAATAAATAATTGTGGAAAAGCTAATAAAAATTGTAGTTTTGATCGTGTTTCTATGAATTTGGATAGCGGTGGTGGAGATGGTGAAAATTACGTTAAGTACAGTACTAGGTGCTTCTATAACAGTAGTCATATAATTAAGGGTACTGAAGGTGGTAATATAGGTATCAAATATAAATGTTATAAAACTAGATATTTTTACAACAGAAATTTTTATAAGAACAATAATGTATTAAATTTTGATAAGTGTACAGATAAAAGATGTAAGGTATGTATCTGTGCGGAAAACACGAAAAACGATTTTGGACAAAATAATGGGAAATGTTTAAAATTTTGTAAAGTATACAATTGCGTGTATAAGCTAAGATGTCAAGTATGTAATGTTGCATACATTGGTCAAACTTCAACTCCACTGAACAAACGCTTCAATAACCATAAGTCAGATATAAGAAATTTAAAAGTTAAGAGAGAGCATGAAGATATAGAAATAAAACACTTCGCTGAACATGGTATAGATAACATTAAAATATCAATTTTAAAAATCGTCCAAAATAAAATTAAAAGAAAAATATATGAAAAGGATATGATGATTGCACATGGTACACTATATCCCTATGGGTTGAACGTTATGTTTGGTGGGTGCAACATTATACAAACCTTTAAAAATCGAGACATGACTGACTCCATCTATGCAAAGATAAAGTGTGATATTAATGGCTATAACGTTTATAAAGATGGAAAAAGTAATCGTGATTCAGGGATTACTAGAGAAAAATTGGTTGGATTGAAGGACGGTGAAAGCATTGTAACAGCTTTAATGAATTGTAACGGTAATGACAAGTTCAAGAGTATCAAATATATCATATTCAATGTCAAAAAGATGTTGATACCTAAGGTTTTGATTTTGTTATCGCAAAAAATAGGAATACATAACATAGATCTGGGTATTGATCTATTAAAATATAGAATAAAATTAAATAATTGGCAAAGTTACTGTAAGTCAAAGTGTGAAAATCAGGAAGATGCAGATAAAGTATATTTCGTTATAGATTACATAGGAGGGTGCTACAGTAATGTAAATTACAAAAGGATTTTTAATAAATATAAGGACATGTTACCAATAAAAAATTTAAATATTGTTAAAGCGTTTAAGTATGACAAGCCTTTAGGTAGAATGATCTTTAATTATAATTATTATTCTAAAAATATTAATAGGAACGAAAATGCAGACATTTGTAAATGTAATGAGGATGTGTACAACAAATATGTAGACAAACATTATGGACATGTAATAACTGGGAATCTAGATATCGTACAAAATGTCGAACTGAAAAATCAAATGAGTTATGGAGCAAAATACAGAATAAAACGGAATTTCACGAAAAGTAATGCAGTTAAACGGTTTAAATATAATATAGAAATCTTTATACAAAAGTTAACTTATAAATACAGACTACCTGGAGAATTATTTGAAGAATGGAAATATCATATTTTAAAGGAACTAGAGGAGACATACGTTAAAAACTTTGAGGGTTTGTCCGAAGAGAAATATATTGATTTAAGAAAAGCTATAAAAAACATCCAAGATGATTTTATAATAACATATGTAGATAAGGCAAGTACTAACTATGCAATTATCTGTAAAAAATTATATGGAAAAATATTAAGAGAAAGTTATGAAAACACAAATAATTATGAGTTAATTAGGGCAAAAATTAATGAGGTGGAGAACAGAATTAGGGCAATGTATAAAAAAATTAAAACAAAACAAGATAATTTGAATTTTCCTTATTTGGTTTTAATACCCAAGTTCCATAAATGCCCTGTGAAATTTAGAACCGTTACATGTGGTTATAATTCCTATATTGAATGTGCGAATAAAAAATTATTAAAGGTATTGAAGAGAATATTTTTGAAGATTAAAAGTGAGAATTCAACTTTTATAATAAGTAATAGTTATGAACTGTTGGAAAAAGTGAAAAGGTATAAAAATAAGATTACAGGATTGTATGCATATGATTTTGCAGATTTGTTTAACAACATAGAGATTGAGGATTTGAGGGAGAAGATATTGGAGGTGTATAATAGGTATGGTGATTTATACATGGATTTAAGTGAATTTCAAAATTTGTTTCAATTGGTGGTTCAAGAGAATTTTTTATATGAGGGCAATAAGGTATATAAGCAGATTAAGGGTATCCCCATGGGGGGGAGTTGCAGTTCAATTTTGGCCGACATGTATCTACATATATATGAAAATATAAGTGAATTACATAAAGACATAATGAGTTTCAGATATATCGACGACGTTTTGATTGTCGAGCTGAATGGAATAAAGATTAACCATGAATTTAAATATTATCCTAAAAATTTAGAATTGAAACTTTCCGGTAGTCATAATAGTTGCAATACAAATTACTTAGATGTAAATCTAAAATTAGAAAACAGAAATTTAATTACATCGGTTTATGATAAAAGAGACGATTTTAACTTTAAAACAATTGCAATATTGAATTTCAATTCAAATGTCCATATATCGGTATTCAGAAACATTTATATTAACGGTTTAAACAGATTAAACCGATTGACATCGGATAGTGTCATTTTGAATGAGGATATGCTGAAATGGTACGTCACTGCTGTGAAACAGGGTTATCCTGTGAGTCTGGTCAAAAATATGACGTATAATTATGTTAGAACTTGCAAGAACAGAAGTGAATTGATGCCTTTACTCGAAGCGTGTGGTTTACGGAATGTAGTGGAAACAGATCGCTTTTGATATGGATTGATTTCGGTCGGTCGGTTTCATTTAGCGTTAATCTTGTTTCATTTGTTTTTTCAATATGGTCTCGACAGGTAAATATGGGGAATGTTGCATGCTTAAAAACAGTTTTAACCCTGCATTAGTGTGTCATAAGCCACACAGACCTGTCTCCATGTTTAATTAGTTATTTGCCTTGTTTCTTATGGTTGTTTTGTTTAAGTTAAAGTTGGTTAAGTTGTGTTTCTTTAAGTTTGTTTATTAAGTTAAATTATAGTTTTTATTTGGTTTGGTTAAGTTAATTTTGTGCTTCAATTAAAGTTTACAGTTTGTGGTAATGCTTGAAATAACTATTGGAATTTTTTAACTATATATATATATATATATATATATATAGTAGGCGGCTCTGCCCCTGCGCGCTACGCTCGCCAACCCCAGTTCAGACACCGCAGAATCTAAAAACACGCTAATCTGATCGGTTTAAAAAATATTATAGATGATTGAATTATACTGAAAAAAAAACTGTGCAGATCTCCCTGTAAACGGGCTTCCATTCAATTTCCTTTGATTTCAAACATTTAAGGCCGAATTAGTTGCTGTTAAGTCATCCAATGGTTGTTTTCGTGTTTGATTAAAGAGGATTAGTTAAACGTTTGAAAAGAAGCTAAAATAAAAGGAATTAAGTGTACAGAGTCTTTGTCTCCCGGTATTTTAAAACAATTTCTATAATAATAGCGTAAGACATGTGACTATCATCAACAGTTCCGGGCGAACCACTTCGCTTTTTATATTCCTGCTGCCATTTTGGTACTTTAATATTAGTCAGGTACAGGTGATAAGTCGCCAAATATTATTCTATCGCCATCATTTCATCTATATTATAATAGTCCAAGTCATGTAACTGCCATAAATAAATACTCTCTGATCCCTTCGCTTTTCATATGAATGTTTGGCCCAGATATCATATACGGCCCCATATTGGCACGATTTTTTTGGACGCTAATTTGGGGAAAGCATCAACAGCATAACCAACAACATCCGGCTTATCAAATCACGCAAAATAACGATATTATGGCGCCAATTAAGTACCCGTTGCGTATATGACAGTGGCGACAGAAAAAAATAGCGCCAATATGGGACCTATGTGGCATCTGTGCCGAAAGTTTTCCATTTCGATTTAAAAAAAGAAAAATCAACTTTTTTTTCGAATAATACTACGTAAAACCATTGTCGCAAAGAATTCTTGGTACTGTTATGCTAGCCGGGTGCAAATCTCGCCAATAACTATTTTTCAACTCGCCAGTTAGCATTTTTTTTTTCGAGTGGTAAATTAAAACATTGCTTTGAAGTTGAAATTAAATGTCATCGTTTGTTACATCATTTAATATTTGGCCAGATGCCATATACGCACCCGGTTTGGCGTGATTTTTTTAAGGAAAATTTGGCGAAATCCTCGTTTTCGAATACCAGTTACATATGTATTTTTTATACTAATTAGTTATCCCGTCGACCAAAAATCTATCACCAAACTATAAGATTAAATGCCAATAATGGTTGATCGTAAAGGTCACATTGACTTGACTTTAAGCAAGTTACACACCAATGCGTCATCAAGTGATTTTTATTTCGACGTTTTATTTGTATATTTATTAATGTTATATATTTTCTTTGTTCTTTCGTTATTTAAAATAAAAATTATGTCAATTTGTATAATTTGGCGAGTGGTTTGGCGATTTATATAATTTGGCGAAATGGGTCGATGGAATAACTAAGTAGTACCGTATTTTTTAATTATTTTTTATTTGTAAAGGAAAATAACCAACAAAATAATTTACTATAGAACAAAACAATTTATGTAATTTAAAAAAAGATAATAAAGTAAATAAACATTTATTATTAAATAAACAACAATAGCCGGGTTGCCATGTCAACCAAAATAATGCCATTTTGGAGCCAATTAGGTACCCCGGTGCGTATATGACATCTGTGCACAATATTTTTCTTTTCATTTCGTATAAAAAAATAAAGAAGTGAAAGCCATTTATTTTAAATGTTTCTGTTTGTATTAAATAAAATGACAATGAAATACAATTTGAATTATGAATAAAAGTAACATGATACATTTCTTAACATACATTTAAGGGAGGCCAAACTTCTCGCCAAATTAGTTTAGAATAGTAACCTTTTCTAAAATCTGAAAAAAAAAAATATATATATATATCTGTTTGATTAAAATTTGAGTTGCCATCATTAGAAAAATTAGAAGAAAATTAATATTTCCAAAACTAATTCGAATTTAAAAATTCTAATACCAGTTTTGAAATCTGCAGATCAATACGGATTTTTGGTGTTAATTTCATTGCAAAGTGTTCCATATTTTAGGAGAAATATCCGTGAAACTGAATCAGTCGTTTCAAAGAATCGTTTCTTAAATTCGTTTCATTAGGATTTCATTGCCGAAGCGTCAGTGAAGGCTTACTGTGGAGACACGAAAAGTTTTGATTACCGTTTGTCTGTTCCGCGATAACTGCCGCAAAAAGCATCCGATCGGCTTGAAATTAATTGGACATGCTGATGAGGTACTCGGACTTAGCTGTATAGTTTTTTGTTAAATTTGGTTCATTCGTTCAGGAAATATTTGATTTTGCTCTGTAATGCTTTGCTATGGCAAGTCAGACGATTTTCAAATTTTCATTTGTTGAAAGAAATGGCTCATATAAAATAAAAAAGAAAAATGCCCAGCAAAACTGATGGCATTGAGCTCACAGGCTATTCACACTAATTGTATATCATACTCTTATTTCAAAGAATAATGCCCCTCAAAGAAATAAGTGAAGGGGAATTAGCCCCCGTTTCACCCTTTATACTTAGCCAGTGAAACTCCAAATCTAATCAGGGAAGCTCCTTATCATAATACACCGGTATACCAAATTTGGAGCAAATCGAATAATCCTGCAAAAAAAACCCATTTATCTAAATTAAGGGGATGGACTAGCCCCCCACCCCCCTTTATCCTTAACCAATGAATCCCCAAAACGAATCAGGGAAGCTCCTTAAAATAATAAACAGGTATACCAAATTTGGAGCAAAGCGAATAATTCTGCATGAAAAAATCGTTTATATAAATTAAGGGGGGGGGGGATAGCCACCCTTCCCCGTTTATCCTTAACCAATGAACCCACAAAACTAATCAGGGAAGTTCCTTAACATAATAAACCGGTATACCAACTTCGGAGCAAATCGAATCATTCTGCATGAAAAACCCATTTATCTAATTTAAGAGGGGTGGGCAAACCTCCCTTTCCCCCCTTTATGCTTAACCAATGAACCCCCAAAACTAATCAGGGAAGTTCCTTAACCTAATAAACCAGTATACCAAATTCGGAGCAAATCGAATGATTCTGCATGAAAAACCCATTTATCTGAATTAAGGGGTGGACTAGCCCCCCTTTTCCCCCTTTATTCTTAACCAATGAACTCCCAAAACTAATCAGGGAAGTTCCTTAACCTAATTAACCGGTATACAAAATTCGGAGCAAATCGAATCATTCTGCATGAAAAACCCATTTATCTGAATAAAAAGGGGTGGGCTAACCCCCCTTTTCCCCCTTTATCCTTAACCAATGAACCCCCCAAACTAATCAGGGAAGTTCCTTAACATAATAAACCGGTATACCAAATACGGAGCAAATCGAATGATTCTGCATGAAAAAACCATTTATCTGAATTAAGGGGTTGGACTAACCCCGATGTTCCCCCTTTATCCTTAACCAATGAACTTCCAAAACTAATCAGGGAAGCGCCTTATCACAATGAACCTAGGAAAAAATTTTGAAGCAAATCGGATGTTTCTATCAAGAGTTATTGCGTTACGTACATACATACGTACGTACGTACATACATACATACATACATACATACATACAGAGCGGGCGGGCACATTAGCTCTCAGGCTTTGATAGCCTGTGAGCTAAAAATGGATTTAAATGGTAAATTTTGGATGCTGAAATTTTTAAATAAGATTATTAAATTACTCCAATTAGTTTGAAATTATGTTAATATATTTGCGAGATTTTTTAAATTAGGTTTATAATTTTGGGGGAACTTTATGCATGTTTTCCAATAATATAAAGCATTTCGTTTTATCAATTTGACATAATACATATTTCATTTTTTACCTTTTCTTTCATCAGTTGCCTAGCAACGTATTTGGTCTTAATAATATTAGTATAACTGCGTCTATAATGTATCAGTAAAGCCAACGTCAAAACGGATGAATAAATGCAGTTGTATTTTTGCATATAGATGGATTTTAGCCCCAGAAATAAAAATAGGCAATATTTTATTTATTTTATTCAAATATTTTGCTTAAAAATACAAAAGTTCATTATTTTCATAGAGAATAATGTGACATTTTTTTTCAAAAAATGTATCAATGTTTCATTAATTGTTGCCAAGAAAATCAAAACCCTGAAGAATATTTTCTCTTAAACAATTTTCAATTGAAAGATTTTGACGTGAAACAGGAAAATGAAAAAAAAAAAAAAAAAAAAAAAAAAAAAAAAAAAAAAAAAAAAGAATAAAAAAATTAATATGGCGACATATTGGGAATAAAAAGAAAACCCTCAAGTATTTCTTAATATAACAAGATGAAAGGTTTTGAGTAAGTACGAATAGCAGGTGAATTAGACACGTCATTTATCAAAAAAAAAAAAAAAAAAAAGATGTTGGAATAAAAAAGATCTTGGCTAAAATAAAATTAACTATTATTCACGGAGGAAAGAGATAAATGGAGATGCAGTATGCCGTAAAAACAGTTTGCAATATGATGTTTAAATGCCCTCATTCGGCCCAAACAAAACAAGCACGTGGAACAGGGACCGAATTCTTTGACTTCATCCGTGCATTTTTTCTGTAAAATGAAAGTGATCTGCTTATATTTAAGCAATCTAAAGTAGCACTTCATCATCGTATTATGAATTAAAAACTGTATTATTAAAAATATTTTTCTTTTCTTTCTTTCTTTTTTTAAGCACGCCGTTGTGTTTGGGTCGAATGTAGCGGATTTTAAGGTTACATTTTTGGCGTCACTTCAAGATTTATTCTTTGCGTACGGTTAACATGAGGATTTTATTTTAAATTTTAAATTTATTAATTTATTAAAAAAAACTTTTCTTATCGGTATAAATCACAGCGTAAAAAAAAAAAAAAAAAAAAAAAAAAAAAAAAAATCTATGATGTACTGTAACCATCCGCACAATCAATAAAAAATTACGAATGTAAATTTAAATAGACTACGGGGGGTTCAGGGGGGCAGAGCCCCCCCCTTGAAGAAATGCAATTTTTGATTTAAAAAGTTAGCAGAATAAGCAGCTCATCAGAATTTCAGAACATCAGTGTATAACCACTTGTTTACAACATTTAATTTCTGAAACTTTACGAAGTATTTTGTATTCTTATAAATATTTGTATAATTTGAAAACTTTAAAAAACGATTTGTAGGAAGATGAATATTACTCAATGAGTGTTAAAAAACAATGACTTGCAAAGATGACGTTGAGGCTCCTGATCTGCAGATTTACTAGTATATATAGGGTAGATATATATATAACCATTAATTAAACATTACCGAACATCATCAAAAACCGCAATATTGTGAATGAAATGACAATAAAAATGGATACCACAAACCTATAATATACAACTGTATTTATAAAATAAAGTGCCTTATACATAATTACAAGAAATAATATGGAAGAAAAAAAAAAAGAATGTGGATACCGAAAAAAATAATTGAAAAACTTATATAATGAATTACGTTTTCAAGAGTACAGAATTCAATGATATAAGCAAATCGATGGTTTTCTGTGAGAAGAAAAGCTAAAAGCTGATTTTTCTTTCTCTTGTACTCAAACAACCAATATGACCAAGAGAATAGTTTCAAGATGAAAACAGAACAATATCAAATTACATGAATTGGAAAAAAACAATACAACCCATTAAATATTTAATTTATAGCATAAAAAATCCGATAGATTAGATCCGATAGATAGAAATTCAAAAGCACGATAAGATTAAGGTGAATTAAGGGGACAGGAGACCTTAAAATAAATTTTTTTATTTTTTGTAAATTTCACCTTAAATATTATTCAAGGGTACATTATATGCATTATAGCATGCATTAATCACAAAAAAAATTAAAAAAAAATTTTATTTTTGAGAAAAAAATGGAATTTTACTTAGAAATCTTCGAAATGTCGCTTGCGCATTCCATATCAATGAAAATCCCCAATATTTTTTATAAAAGTCTGTTTTATATATATAAAAAAATAGAGCATCGAATTTTATATATTTGAATTTAAAGGTAAAAAAAAATGAAAATTTTTAAAATTTTTTCGAAAAAATTTGCAAATTTCCAAATTTTTCATTTTTTTTTTTTTTTTTTTTGTAAATTTTATCTTAAATATTATTCAAGGGGACATTATATGTATTACTAGAAAGGTAGCCCGTCAAAAATGACGGAAATTTAGATATAAAGATATATACAACTCATGTGCAAGAATATGAGTTTTCTCGCTTGTTCCGCAGTGATAGATGAAAATAACACATTTTAAGAACGAAACACATTTATGAAAAACTGTGTACAGTAGAAGACCACTAATCTGCACAGTTTGGTTCCAAGTGTTATGCAGATTTGAGGCTTTATGCGGTCATATCTATTCAATCTTTGTTTACAGTTTTTTAAATTCATATATTGGATAATTTAGATTGTTGAGCCTTAAAAATAAATAAATAACACACTTCAAGTAAGGTTAAAAACTATTAAATTACCGTATACGATTTCATGAAATGGTATTATATGGTATTATATGTGTGTGCTTCACGATCTTGGTTACGACGTTGTCGAAATTGGCTGCAACTTGTCATAATCCTAATAGTGTGGACCGCTATAACAAAAAAATAACCAGTTTTTAGTAAAATTTCTGATATAAAGTAGCTTTCAAAAACTTGTGTAAAATTGCAGGCCGTTCTCGTGTTATGTCAGTCCTAGGAATAATATTTCTAACACTGAAGATTTTCCATGTATATATGGAATTTAGAAAAGCTTCTCCAGAAGAAAGGTCCTGAAATGCCATTGTAATTCCTCTAACTTTAAATTTTAATCGGGCCCTGATATTGAGTACTGAAATCTAATAAATACAGTTATTTTGAATATTACAACAGAATTAAACAGTTAAACTTATTTAACTTAAACCCGCTGTTACTTCCCGATGTTATTTTTTAGTATTAAGAAAGAAAATTATTTAAATTTTTCAAATCATGCATTTATGATTTTTTCCGTCTTTAATAACTAAATAATGAAAAAATAGGCTTTTGTTCTGAGCTCATAAATATGACAATAAAATAATGTAACTAAGAGACATTGCAAAATTAAATCTTTGTGATTACAAACCATAAACAAACGATACCGCCTTCATTTTACCTACTATGACGTCATTAGAATATTGCCCATTGATTGTTGGAGAACTTACTTTGTGAATAAATTACCTCAATGATTTAATATTTTTGACGTTTCACGATGAATGAATCACTTGTATTTGTTTAGGATTATGAAATGAGATATTAACCTGTGAAACTAATTTCCATTGAAGTTATCCAAGGATATATGTATTTTTAATCGAAATTAAAAACAATGCTTTGATCTTGAAATAAAAGGTTTTAGTTTGTATAATTTGTTATTTCTGTTAATTATTTATTTAAGTACTTTTCCATTATAGCGCATTTTTAAAAAAAGCTTGGCGCGATTCGGGCATCAGAAAGTGAGATATGTTGCGAAAATATATAAACAGCTATGAAAACAAATCTAATGAACTTTTATCTTTGTTTATATATACACTTATATGCATAAAAAAATTGTTTCTAAATATATATAATTTTTTTATATATACAAATTACGTCACAGATTTCAGATATGAACCGGGATACCTAACTGGCGCCAAAATGGTGTTATTTTGCCTGCTATGGTAACCCGGCTATTGTTTTTTATTTATTAATAAATTGTTTATTTACTATTATTTTCTGTTTTTTAATTATATAAACTGCTTTGTTCCATTGTTATTATTCAAACTTTTATTTATTTATAGTTATTTCCTTTTCAAAATAATAGCAAATAATTGAAAAATATATAAGTGGTACTTTTCGGTTAGCCGGGCGCCAGTGTCATACATACATATATATGTATATATAAATGTATGTATTTATAGATATATATTTACATATATCTATATATGTTTATATACAATATTTGTATATGCATATATATGTATATTTACATCTATGTATGTATATAAATATGTATATAAAACACTGGCGCCCGGCTAACCGAAAAGTACCAAAAATCGCGCCTATATGCGGCGTATATGACATCTGTGCCAAATTGTATACATATGGAAAAAATTGCTTGTGAGTATGAAGCAGTAAATAGGTTGCCAGAAAATACGTTGGCAAACTTCTTTCTCGCCAAGAAACTTTTCTCCGAAGTATTGTACATAAGCAATGATTGCTAGAAATGCATTTTTAATTATGATATGCGCTTTTATGTTTCACTACATTTATGCATACTATACTGTGTGTATAAATGCTACAGTTCATATGCAGGGCTACACAAAAGAATTCGTAAGGGTTACTGAGTATGAGAGTAAATTGCTTAAAGGTGGTTATTAAAGGAGTTATGCATTTTTACGCTGAACTGCATTTAGTTTCTTAAGAAATGTTTGTGGAATATAGATAAAATGATATACATGGTCACGCAAAGAATTGGATACATAACCGTCTATGGATGATAATATCTGGAAATGTGATTTCAGTAGTTTTAAGAGTAGTTTAAATTAAATTTTAGCTAAATAGTGGCATGTAATAACGGTACTATTGGCTGTGGACGGTAACTGCTGAAATCAATTTTTAAATTTTTTTATGCGTTTTCTAAAATGTTTACTTAGTTATCTTGGTACTTCTTAGTTATCCCGTCGACCAAATTACTGTCGCCAAATTGTAAGATTAATTGCCAATAATGGTTGCCATTAATTAATTAATTAAATGCCAATTATGGCCAATAAAACCATTAATTCGACGTTTTATTTGTATTTTTATTAATGTCTTACTATTGATTTGGCAATTTATATAATTTGGCGAAATTGGTCTACTGGATATCTAAGAAGTAACGTTATCTTATTTACCTTATTTTCCTAAATAACGAAGTTTTGTTAAAGCATTCAGGATGTGTTGGAAAGTGTTTCATATTCCATGCTTAACGCATGATTTTTCTTTCTTCTTAAATCTTATTTTGCATTTATTTTATTCTTAATTTTTTAGTCTTATACTGCTTTAAAGAAACTTTGGCACAGTTGTCATATACGTTATCATATATTGGCGCGATTTTTTTCCGACGCCAATTTGGCGAAAACATCAACAGCATAAACAACAACATCCGGATTACCATATCAAGCGAAATTACGACACTTTGGCGGCAGTTAAGTACCCGTTGTGTATATGACATTGGCGTCAGAAAAAAATCGCGCCAATATAGCCAGTATATGACATCTGTGCCGAAACTTTAATGTTTAAACTCTTCGCTCCACTCCCCTTGCATAAAGTACAAACTATAACACGCATAGTGCACAATAATAGACAGTTTGGTACTTTTCCACTGTAGGGGCTTTGGCATTTTTTAAAAAAAGCTTGGTGTAATTTTGGCATCAGAAAGTGATATATGGGTACTTTTCCGTTATGCGGACACCATTGTCACCAAGCGTAATAGTTGGCGCAAAATCGTGAATTGAAGCATTTGAAAAAATAAAACAAAAACCATTGTCGATACTAAAGTGAGCATTTAAAAAATATAACATTTGAAAATCCCAGACTTTTACGAACTATTTCATCAAATCACAAATATATACTTAAAATAAGTGAGCAAATAACTGCTATAATATAAAGCAATAAAATAAAACTCATATTAAAATGTAGGCATAAAATTACAAATATCTTTTAGCATTTTGAAATAAATGGCGCATTAGCATACATTTTGGCATGGTGTTCGTATAACGGAAAAATATCGAGATTTGTTGTCAAATCATATAAACAGCTATGAAAACAAATTTGATGAGCGTTTTTATTTGTTTTATATGTATATTATTGATGCTTTTATGTACAAATTATCTGTTTCTGTATAAAATTAGAGAAACGGCTTTTTTATGTTAAATAAATCGTATAAATATCGAAAAAAAAATGCGTGTGTATATAAAATGAAACAGTGAATAAGTTCCCTGAAAATATGTTACTAAATTTCCTTTTTCGCCAAGTCACCTATATTGTAAAAGTACCTAAAGCACATTAAAATCGCGCAGTTAGGAGCTCACACAGTACACCGTTGTCTATTAGTGGTTATTTTATTAGTAGCATCGGGAGGAAGATGTAAAGATGTACTTTAAATTCTCACCCATAGATTTCGAAAAAATATCTTAAAAGAGTGGAGTTTAAATTAAATTTCGGTGACCTCCATTATGAAAGATTAATGGTTTTAAATGGGAATTTCGCCAAATTAGCCAGCTATCGCCAAGTTGGCTAACATTTGGCGCTACTGTGGTAACCCTGCATTAATATTTTTCAACAATTGCTCATTTCAATGAGGCGGTCCTACCGGAATAGTGAGGGACACACGGAGACTTGGATTTTATATAAATAGATGGCATGCATTTATCACAAAAAAAAATTTAAAAAAATTTTTATTTTTGTGAAAAAAATGGAATTTTACGCGTCGTCTTAGAAATCTTCGAAATGCCCCCTATGCATTCCATATCAATGAAAATCCCCAATATTTTTTTTTTATTTGATTTATATATATAAATAAAAAAGAGCATCGAATTTTATATATTTGAATTTAATGGTTAAAAAAAAAAATTACAAATTTTGAAATTTTTTCGAAAAAATTTCAAAATTTTTCAATTTTTTTTTATTTTTTGTAAATTTTATCTTAAATATTACTCAAAGGTACATTATATGCATTATGGCATGCATTTATCACAAAAAAAATTTGTAAAAAAAATTATTTTTATGAAAAAAATGGAATTTTACGCGTCGTCTTAGAAATCTTCGAAATGCTCCCTGCGTGTTCCATATCAATGAAAATCCCCAATATTTTTAATAAAAGTTTGGTTTATATATATAAATAAAATAGAGCATCGAATTTTATATGTTTGAATTTAAAGGTTAAAAAAAAAAAGAAAAAAAAATGAAAAATTTTGAAATTTTTTCGAAAAAATTTCAAAAATTTTAATTTTTTTTTTTACCTTTAAATTCAAATATATAAAATTCGATGCTCTATTTTATTTATATATATAAAACAGACTTTTATAAAAAATATTGGGGATTTTCATTGATATGGAATGCGCAAGCGACATTTCGAAGATTTCTAAGACGAAGCGTAAAATTACATTTTTTTCATAAAAATAATTTTTTTTTTAATTTTTTTTGTGATAAATGCATGCTATAATGCATATAAAGTACCCTTGAATAATAATTAGATGAAATTTACAAAAAATAAAAAAAAAATATTTTTAAGGATTTTAAGGTCCCTTGTCCCCTTAAACAGTTAACACAGAAATTAAAATCTATGTATTCATTTAATTAATTTTGAAATACCCTGATAAATTTAATTAATATAATATATATAGAAAATAATTACATTATTTAAAATACCTAAAAACGCTTTTAAATTGCGTAATTTCTATTTTGCAATATTGCCACTATGTAGCGTTCAATACCACCTGGTGTAAAAAATTAATATTATTATTCTAATAATAGCATTAAAAGACAAAATTTTTGGTGCTGACATCTATTATGTATTTTAAAAATATTATTATTATTATTCAAATATCACAAGATTAACCTAATAAAAGCTGATGAATTTGAAATATATCAACTGCATTACCACACAAATCCTAATATATAAATAATACCACACTATATATCATTATTCAAAAAAATTAAATGAATTAAATGTTAATGAAATGCTTTCAATATATTTTATTACCTTACCCGTTTAATCTACACTGAGAAATTAAATAATTTTATAACATTGATAATATATAGAATATAGCTATATGCTGTAACATAAAATAAGTTATTTATAATAAAAATATATAAATCTTTAATAATTATTATTAAATATAAAAAATAATAAATTAATAAAATGAACAAAAAAAATGGATGTTTATAGAAGATTGTCAGATTCTAAAATTCACAATTGCCTAAAGATCACAAATATAGTGTGTGGATTATCTTCCACACGCCATAAAAAAGCTAAAAAATATGACTGGGACAATCAAACACATTAAACCGATAATTAATCATGGAATACAAAGTTGAAAATAAAACAATATTAAAAAGCATAGAGGAATAGTAATAATGACTAATTACCCAATTTTAATAAATACAGAATAATATTAGTTATATCAAATAAACTTATATGCATATTAATCACTATAAAGATGGTATACTATTATTAATTAATATGATATTGTCTTGAGTAGACTAAAATTTAAAAACAAGTACATTTTGAATTTTATTAAATATTAATAAAGCTAAATTTAATATGAATTGAAAAAAAATGTCACCAATTACATATAAAACATCAAATCAACATCCATATAAAATACGTATTAGAAATGTAGTTATAATATAAAAGCCCCATCATTTTTTTAATTAGCCATTGCGTATTATCCAGACAACTCCACCCTCCTCCGTACTCTAACATCTACCCACCCAATCATCCTATAGTAATTTTTTATTATTATTTTACAATTTTTAAGTTTTTATATAAATATTTTTTTATTATATATATATATATATATATATTTGTAATTTTGTTTACGCATGTGTTCATTTTTTTTTTTTTTTTAAGATCATATAAGTACTAATTGTATATTAATGAATATATGAATTTTTTGGGGAAAACCATGATTTAATGCATCATAAATTAGTTTTTTAATATTACTGTTAATTAGATGAGAAGAACATAAACATTTTATTCTATATAAATGAATAAGTATTATATTTCGATATACAAAATGATGAAGACAAGATTTAAAATTTGTAAATGTATTAACTTTGAATTTAACGTAATTACGTTTATCATATAAATTTTTTATTGTTTTGTTGTCTTTTATTGTAATTTTAAGATCTAAGAAGTTAATTGCATTGTTAGATAAGAGGTTTTCCGTTAATTCCAAATTAGTGGGATAATCAACTGGAAATTGAGAAATTTTAGATTTATCAGTGGCAATTAAAATTATGTCATCAATATAACGATATAAATGTAGATGATTATTATTAGTAAAAATACGATCATAGTGATATAAGTGTAAGTCTGATAATAAACTGGATGTACAACCACCTTGTGGTTTACCGACGTGCTGTAAATATAATGTGTTATCTTGCAATATATAATTATTATATATAATGAAGTTTGTTAAAATTTAAAATAAGGGATATCTATATTAGATGGTAATTCCAGTTTTTTATAATACTTTTTAAATAATGCATTTATAATATTACGTAAATATAATAAGTCTATATTATTAAAAATATCTTTGAAGTCATCTGTCGTTATATGATATACAAAATGAAGATTTTTTAAAATATTGACCCGTTGGTAGCTATTTTTATACAATATGTATTATCCTTGTTTGTACTAAGTATATATAATTGATTAAGAACTTTTAATTGAAGTTTATTGGCATTTATTATTTATTATATGTATTGTAACCAATAGTTACAGTCCTAAATTTAACTGGAGTTTTATGAAATTTGGGAATAAGAACTAAATAAGGATAATTAAAGTTATTTGATAGAATATTTAATAGTTTATAATAACTTTGAATTTTACGATTATTTACAATTACATTTTCATTAGTTTTTTTAAAAGAGTTATTAGAAGAAATACAGGTTGTAAGAAGTTGGTGATAATAAGATTTACATATGATTGCATAAGTATTAGGAGATTTGTCTACATATGTAATAACGTAGTTTTTTTTGTAATTTAGTAATTTGTTGGAAAAAATGCTTTTTGTTAATATAAACCAAATCAGAAATATTATTTTTTAAAGCCATAGTTGGTTTTTCAATTACTAATATTTTCCATTGATTAAAATATTCAATAGCTTTATTGTAATATATTGAAATTTTATATATAAAAATATCTATATAATATGTAAACTATTTGATAATAGATTTAACAGTAAATTTAGATGGGAGTCTATATTTAGTACCATAACTCATTAGTTTTTTCAATTTAAAATCATTAACAATATTAAGATTTCCAGAGATTATATGTCCATGATCATTATTTATATATTCTTTTTTAGATTGGGGTCATTGCATTTAAAGGGAAAATTATTTGCAGCAGATGTATTTTTTGAAAATGTATTTTAGTTAAAAATCTTTCTACCAATTGTATTCGGATATTTAAAGGTTTTTGATGTATGAAGATTATTGATAGGAAAATAACAGTTTTTATCATTGATTATAGAATTGATATTAATTTTATTAAATATATGATTTGAAAAAGTTATTATCATTTGAGTATTCGTGTTTTAAATTTTTTGGGTTTTTTTTTTTTTTTTTTTTTTTTTTTTTTTTTGTTAATTAATATTTAAAAGATTAACCCTAGTCATAATGAGATCAAAATAAATATCAGAGAAATGATTAGATAAAGATTTACTTAGAAATACATTTAAATGTTGTACAATCTGTTTCTTTTTAATAGAAAATTTGTATTTTCGAGTTAATAACCAGTTATATTGCTTTAAGTATTTACTTTGAAGATCATTAATTTGCTTAGTGATATATTTTTTGGAAACTACAACTGATGATGAACCCTTTCCACGTTTTTTTCGTGTTGTTTTACAATTTAAGTTATGATTAAGAGTAGGATAAATTGGAGAATAATCAATAGTGTTATCTATAGATGTGAAAACTTTGACAGGTCTATTAAATATTTCACTATTAAGTCCATAAGGATAAATTGTGTTGTAATATTTCATGGATGATGACTCCTTATAAAGCAGTTCTGATTTATTTTTTAGAATTTTAAGGATTTCAATTGTCGTATTTTTAAATTGATATTTGTGAAAATATTGAATTTCAGCTGTAGACTGTATATTTTTTGCTTTGTTTTTAATAGAGTCTGAACGATGTTGATTGATACGTTTATGAATTGGACCTGATGTTTCACCTATATATTTCATGTTACATAAGTTGCACTTTATACAATAAATAACATTAAGTGCTTTACAAAAATTTGAATAATTAGGATCTGAGACAATTTGTGTCTGAAAAGCGTATGGACATGTCTTGCACCGAGAATCTAAACACTTACGAAGAAGTAAAAAACGAGGGGGAGAGTATAAATGGTCACTGGATGACGATCCAGGAACAACCCCATTATTGGTCCTGTACCGGGCCCTACGCTGCATAGATGCTAAGTGTATCTTGCCAGGATCGAGATGTTTACTAAGAACTGCCATATAATTTATTTTTTGGAAAATGCAATAATTGCAAAAAATAAGAAAATATAATAACATAAAAATCAATAATAAATTTAATTAAATTAGTCTTGATTAAATTTAATATTAAATATCTTGAGTATGAAATATAAATTTATATACAATATGTACAAATCAGAGAAGCAGTACTCAAAAACCACCTTTAATATTTCCAAAAACAAATAATGATAACCCTAAGTGCATAAACTACAAAAGCAAGAAACCATTGGACTTTTTAGAACAAATAAAATAACCGCATCTAAAATCCAAAACCTAGAACGACAATAACCATGCGAAGACGACCAAAAACGCTATCCCAATTGACTTCTCAGATCAAAGTAATATAAATATAAATGACTAAAGCATATTAACATTAAAACTATTATTAGAAATATTTATTGCTATCATTTATGGATGTATATATATATAAAGAATAGCTCAAACAGAATAAATTTATGAAAAGTAGTAGCAAAAAAAAAAAAAAAATCTAAAAAATTGAAAATATATACGACAATATCATACAATAACAACAAGAAAATACATATAAAATACATAACTAGAAAAGTAAAAATCATAAAATGAACCTTTGCGATGATAAGTATGAAAAATTTAATGGAATTTCCTAAGAGAGGTATCAGATAACTACAACGTAGAAATCATATCGATAATATACAAAGATTATGCACTATTCCAGCAAAGATCTAAGCGTATAATATTTAAAAGATTGCTATAACATTTAGCTACCTAGGTATATATATATATATATATATATATATATATATATATATATATAAATATATATAAGATACCAATATTAAGGGAAAAAATCATTCAAAATGAATTGTTGAATTCAAAATGAAAATATATCATAATAAAAAACATCATAAAAAGCTTACATTCATAATTACATGCGCTTATATATATAATGAAATACAGTATGGTTTTGTTTATATTAGGATGTGTGTAGGAATGCAGTTGATATATTTTAATTCATTAGCATGTATTAGGTTCTACTTACTGTGACATTTGTATAATCATAATAGTTTTTTAAATAAAATAATAAATGGCAGTAACATAAATTTTGTATTTTTAAATAGCCTCTATTAAAGTCATAATTTTAATTTTTTACACAAGGTGGTAATTAACGCTGAATATTGGCAATGTTGTAAAATTGTTATTATATAATTTAAAATTGTTTTTAGGTATTATAAATAATGTAATTATTTTTTATTTATATTATATTAATTATATTTATCACAATATTTCAACATGAATTAACTGACTCCATAGCTTTTAATTTCTGTGTTAACTTATCTGTTTTATTCACCTTAATCTTATCATGCTTTTTGGATTCCATGTGCGGGAATATATTATGAAAATCTACTGTGAATTAATACGGTATGTTTTGTAAGATTTCTATTGCTATAAATTAAATATTTAATGGGTTGTAGTTTTTTTTCTTCCATTTCATGCCATTTGATAATGTTCTGTATTCATCTTGAAACTATTATTTTGATTATATTGGTTGTTTGAGTACAGGGGAAATTTTGTTTTTCAGCTTATAGCTTTTTTCCCACAGAAAACAACCATTTTGCTTATATCATTGAATTCTGTACTGTTGAAAACGCAACTCAATATATAAGTTTTTCAATTTTTTCGGAATCCATTTTTTTCTTTTTTTCTTCCATGTTAATTCTTGTAATTAGGTATACGGTACTTTATTTTACACATACAGTTCTATATTGTTGGTTTATGGCGTGTAGTCAATCATTCACAATATTGGAGTTTTTAATGATGGTCGATAATTTTTAATTAATCGTTATATATATCAATATTTGAACGGAGGGTCGTTTCGGGGTCTGGGGGTCACTATCTATGAAAATATACCAAAATATTTTGAAATCTCTTTCCTCCGAACGGCTGCAATAGGTAGCTGTTTGTAATGAAAGCTACCTAGTATTTCCGAATATTAATTTTCCAAAAAATCCAGAATTAAATATAGGTAATTTTTCGTTTAATTATAGTGTAAGAACCCCCCCCCCCCTGCGAAAATGTTGCCAATTGTAGACTTCATATAAATTTTAATTACTTTTATGAGTTTTGGTATGCTGCTCACTTTTCATTTATTAGTTTGAACGTCTCGCGCTATGTTAGTGCGTGTGTAAGAAAAACTATTGCAAGCCAAAAAAAGAAAAAAAAAATCACAATAAAATCATTCATAATTTTTACATGAAGCATACTGCATTTAAAAAAAAATAAAAAATAAAAACAAAGGTGTTTAGATTTGAATTACACTTGCGCGGACGATAATATATGATGTGAAGGAAACGCCGAATTTAGCAATAAAACGGCTGTGGCGGAACAGCTGAAACTTTCGCTTTTTATTTATTTATTTTATTTTTTATTTTTGTATGTGACACAATATCATATTCTATTACTTAGAACAAATGTCTCTGCGATACATAGCCCGGCACGTCTTTTTTCTAAATCAAGCACGGTAAATTATTTCATTTGTTTATGATCTACTGTGCATGTCATTATTTATTCAATGACTACTTTATGCCGTCATGCTTGAATCAATTCTAGTTAGTTTACGAAACCAGACATCATATAAATACATTACCTAGAAGCAATAATTTTACCAATAAATTTAAATATATCAGCAAATAAACGAGGAAACACATAGGAATATGAACTTAATTAATAATACACTGCTCAAAAATATTAAAGGATATTTGAAGTTTTATATAAAATAAAGATATAAACGAAATTTTTTTTGCCGAAAATAGAAGAAGAGAATCACAAATGCAAATTTTCCTGGTTTTCAAACTGTGGAGTATGCAAATTTTGAGTTCGACGTCAAAAACGTCGCTTCAGCGGCAGCGAATGAAATTTGACTTTCAACTGGATAAAAGAGAATGTAGACAAGGATGATCGGCATTCAGTGATTGCTTTGTTTCGATGAGTACAATGTCTCAGCGAAGTCATTTGACAGATTCAGAAGCTTTGAGAATTGTTGGTAGGTTAGAAGGGGGCCAAACTGAAATCGAAGTAGCGCAAGCCATTGGAGTGTCACAAAGTGTCATTTCCAGGATCTGGAACAGTTTTCTGGAGAGTGGATGTGCATGCCGAAGACCAAGGCAAGGTCGTAGACGGGCAGCAACGCCCAATGAAGATCGGTATTTAGCGTTAACAGCTCGGAGACACCGAACCATGAACGCTACTCTTCTCCAACAACACCTTCGCTCGGCTACAGGCACCACGATTTCAACTCAGACTGTCCGAAACCGGCTCCATGCTGTAGGTCTGTATGCTCGCCGACCGATGGTATGTGTTAGATTAACATCAAGGCATCGTCGCGACCGCAGGGAGTGGGCAACCGAGCATGTCAACTGGAGGAGAAATGAATGGAGCAATATTCTGTTTTCTGACGAGTCCCGTTTTTCTGTGCATCCGGATAATAGGCGTATTTTCATCTGGAGGGACCGTGGCAGTAGGAATAATCCTGCGTTCGTGCACGAAAGTGTCAGATTTGGCGGTGGAGGAGTGTTGGTGTATGGTGGCATCTCCATTGACGGGCGCACTGACCTCTACATCATTCGAGATGGAGCTCTGACTGGTCGCCGATATAGGATGAGATCCTCAGACCTATTGTAGTCCCTTACGCTGCAGCAATCGGAGATAACTTCATTTTAATGGACGATAACTGCAGGCCACATCGTGCAAAACTGGTGGAGGATTTCCTTTTCGAGGAAGGAATCGCTCGAATGGAATGTCCAGCGTGTTCTTCACACATGAATCCAATCGAGCACGTTTGGGACGCTCTAGGAAGACGAGTTTCTGGCCGCCAACAGCCCCCACAAACTCTCCAAGAACTGGAAAGAGCTCTTCTGAAAGAGTGGGGCAGAATACCCCAACTCGTCATTAATAGCCTCATTGAGTCCATGCCTCAAAGGTGTTCAACGTTGCTGGCCGCCCGCGGAAACCATACCCCCTACTGAAAATGATTTTCTTTGAAGAAAACACCTTTTCTTATTCTTTTTTTCTCATATGCACAAATTGTGTTTTTTCCCTTTAGTACACAAATGCGCAATAAAATGCATTTTTTTCTGCCAAACATGTGTAATTTATTCTCATATAACCTACTATGTCTGTCGACCATGTATCAATCAGCTAAACAGTTTACCAGATACAAAATCTACCTAAAACTGCAATATCCTTTAATTGTTTTGAGCAGTGTATTAATAGATATAGAACAAAGTCAAATAAAGGTTTTTAAAAGACATGTGGTGAATTTAATGTATTTTTTTAATAACATACTTCGCGTGTTTTCTTTATTACACCTTTCTCTTAATGTATATACATATATATCAAACGATAAAGCTAAGCTCTTTTTTTTTTTAATTAAAAATTTTAAATCCCCTTTGCAGCTTTTAAAATTGAAATCCCCCTTTTTACAGATAATTATATATGTATATTATGTTACAGATAAATATATATATATATATTTTCTGTATACAGGTATATTGTGTTACAGATAAATATATGTATATTTTCTTTTTTACTGATAAATATATGCATATTTATCTAAAACATTATTTTAGAAATATAGCTGTCTCAATATTCATTTTTATGTAATTAAAATGCATATATATGTCGCTTTATACAATGTTTTTTGAATCAGAGATTCATAATTCCTTTAAAGAAACGCGCCGAATACATTTGATACGTTAAACGATGATCATTTAAATTTATAAACGCAATTTATTTTATGAAGTTTTCACTAGCTAAAGGTAAGATTGGACCAATATTTACTAAAGTAAATACCATTTGTGCGTGTTTATTTACTGACGTTTCTGTTTAGGAAAAATAATAACACCGCCTTTACAAAATTGGAGACATGAAATATTAAAATATGTCCTCTGAAAGGAAATGTATAAATATATTAAATGTGCTTGATACGTGTGATTTTGTTTATTCCGTCGAAACGATATATAGAAGTTTGTTTTTTTTTTTAAATAAAACAGCATTTTTCTAGGTTAAAATGAATGTGCGAAATGTATATTTAAATTATTTTAAATTTTATTCCTTTTCAAATAATTCGAACAAACATTTACTGCAAAATGATCCAGAGAATGAGTGAGAAATGGAAAACAACATTTAATAAATATTTAAAATTCATATTATGTAAACAGAAAAATAACATAATAAAATATTACATTCTATTCTTCGAAAATATCACATATTACTTATGCATAGAGAACCACTTTTCCAGAGGAAAAAATAATGAATATTGCAGAAATATTTTTAAAATGAAATTATTTTATTGTATTTTTACTTTCAGGAAAATGCCAAGTTTAAGAAAAAAATATTTATTTTACATTTATAAAAATTTATCTAATTTTCATTCAAAATGAAATATATTTTGTAATTTATAACACCGTCTTCTTGGACGCTTTTTTTTTTTTTTTTTTTTTTTTTTTTTTTTTTTTTTTTTTTTTTATAAAAATAGTTTATTTTTTGTATATCTTTATACTTCATTTATGAGGAAAATTCTAAAAATATTATGGGTGTATTGTTAAATAGACATTCTGTTTAAAAAAAAAAATGCGCGATAATATCTGATAATATATGTATTTCAATCTAAATACATATTTAAAACAAATAATAAAATATCACTTATTTGAAGCTTACAATAACCAGATATCATATAAAGTCTTTACCTGGAAGCAATAATTTTACCAATAAATTTAAATATATTAGCTAATAAAATAGGAAACACATAAAATTATGTAGTTTATTAATAATTTTATGAGATTTTCAACAAAATGAAATAACGGTTTTTAAAAGTCATGTGATACATTTAATGTAATATTTTTAATAACATTCTTCGCATGTTTTCTTTATTACATCTTGCTTTTAATATATATACATAAAAAAAAATCTAATTTGCATATAAATGTCTGTAAGTTTCAAAATTCTGCAATTTATTTTCAAAAAATTTAATCATATAAAATGTTTCTAGATTTCTAACTATATTTCTGTGCAACTTAAGTTATATATTTTCTGGAACTAAAGTCAGAGAGTAATTTAATCAAACATTTCACCCGGGTTGTATACATCATGTATATTTGATAATAGAATCTCTCGTAAAATCTCACAGATTATTTTATTTTTGCATTTTTCATTTACCTAGGTATGGAATTGAATTACTAGACTTGTATCATTTATATTTTTCTCTTATTTTTATGTACTTCAAATAATATATATTTCTGTGCATCCTTTCATGTAGTTTTTATGTATTACAAATATTTAATTAAAAATAAAATAAAATAGTTCTTAAAATTTAGTTTATATCCCTTCTACAAAAATTTTAATTACACTTTTTTTTCAAAATAAAATATAACTTTTTTAAATCATAAAATAACCAGACATATAAAGACATTACCTGGAACATATATTTGCGTCTCAAAATTTTAATCTATTGTAAAATAGCGTAGAAAGCACACATAAATTTAAATATGTACATTTATTGGAAATAAAATCATCTCACATTTTTGAGACATAAAATTCCTTGGAGGTGAAATGGCATTTGAATCTGCTAGATTCGTTTTTTACCCGACTGAAAGAAGGTTTATGTGTTTCACACGTAACAATTTGCACTAATTTATTTGTTCTTCCGTTATTTAAAATAAAAATTATGTCAGTTTGTATAACTTGGCGAGTGGTTTGGCGATTTATATAATCTGGCGAAATTGGTCGACAGGCTAATCAAGTAGTACAGTAGCGGATTTGGCCTTAAAATTCACCAATCAAAGAGAAAAAAATAGAAATCCGTGTATAGGAAGATCGCCACTGTTTTTTAAATTATAATTCAATGTTCCAAAAATTTTGTAAAGCCGATCAAATTAGCGTACTTTTAGAGTCTGTGGTGTCTGAACGGGAGTTGACGAGCGTAGCTCGTAGGGGGACAGAGCCCCCTAGTTCTATGAAAAAGAAACTTATATAAAATGTATTATATAATAATGGCACATTTTTCTATGAGCTAGTTTCACCCACAGATATAGAAATATTTGAAATTGCAGCTGTTTCCATGTGGTACCCTCCCAGTACAAACCGCGCTCGGTGCTGTTTGGATTTCGTGATCGGTCATTAGCAAGTACTTTCAGCGTATTCTACGACCGCTCATTGTTTTCAAGCTCTCATTACACTATTTCAAGTATGTTTTTTATTTGTGTTCCCAGTCATTAAACGTGTATAGAAATTATTGTATTGTATATAAATCCTATATATTTTATAAGTTGATTGATTCTCAACCGTGTAAATTATAAAAACCGAAATCATTTGTAACTTAGTAAAACCAGATTTAAGAAGAAATAAAAGTGTGTTTAAATAAAGAATTTATTTATTTATTCATTTACTTATTTATTTTGTTTGTGGTAGGGGTGCTAAATTATTTACAGTTAAAAAAATAAAATAGCTTGACACCTTCAATTGTGTTAATATATCCATTTCACATTTGTGTTAAAATTCATTAATCTGCCGCGGGTTGATAAAAATAACACTTATTTTAATATAAACTTGACAAAATATTTAAAAGTCTAATAAATTATTATTTTTTAAACTTGAAACGTAATTTTAAAAATATTTTTACAATTCAGATTAAAATATTTGAATAAAAATTACATTTAATGATTTTTTTTTTTAAATTTTGATGAATTACCCCACCTAGCGTAAAGGTTCCCAGCAATAATACTGCAAAAGTACGTGCACTTCCATGGTGTGGTCGACCAGCACAAGATATAAAACGGAGGTCCATTAGAATTTTATCTGATGATTTACAAAAGCAAAGTTGACTGTAGCTGTCCAGTAGTGGCCATACAGTGGTAGACCATTAGCCAGCACATCTCCACCATGCACCTATCTTGCTTCTGGCCAGCAATTCCTTCTTCGCTGGGATGAGGCAAACTGTATTTTGGAATTTTGTTGAGAATCATTAGAATCTATGATGAAAAGAATAGGAAATTTTTGGCACTATCAAATTTTACTGAATGCTTACTTTCAATGTTTAAGATAAATATTAATAATTTAGGCGTTTTTAAAGAACCTGATATATACATTCACTTTTAAAAAGTGCATGGTATTGTTATGAAAAACAACAAAAAAATTTTTTTTCACAGTATTTAGTTTCTCGCCTTCCAAGAAAGGCCCTATATAGTCCATTACAGTTATAGCACGTTTGACCCAATTCTCTACACCTTTATATTAGGCTGATTCATGTATGAAAAGAGAGAAACAACATTTACAAAATACAAATGTAGGTAAGATTAAAAAACATATAGCTATATCGAAGCCTCTAAGGCCTCAACATCAGTGTTTATAAAATAAAGATAAAATTAAAATTAAACTGTGGAATAAAAGAGGGGGGCGGAGACAGAATCAGAGAGGCGCACCTCACATCCCGACCGTCAACGGCGAAAAAAAATTCACTGCTGACAAACAGCCACGGAGTCGATCTCACGCGTACACAGGGAGCCAAAAAAAAAAAAAAAATAACCGCCATATTGCTCCGGGAGAGTTGAAACAACGCGGAGAAAAACGGGGGGCTGTGGAGAAAAGCGAAAGAACTAAAGAAAATTAAACTATATCTTAGAAAAATGGAGCGTGCTGGACAAATCGTTTACTAAGCTGTTTGAATTTTTTCATATGTGTTAGGCAAGTCAAGATCGTAAATTGATGAGCATTTCTGTATTATTGAGGCTTCGGAAAATTTTAAATTATGATTGTTGGGCTAGCAGTGATTAGCAATAGCGAAACGTTTGATGTCAGAATTTTTACATACGTTTTATGCTCCCCTAAACGGACCTTAAAGGGTCTTTTCGTTTGACCAATGTACATTTTATTGCATTCGCTAGATATTTTGTAAATACCCCAATGTGCAAAACTGTCAACTGGATATTTCAAAATTGTGAATTAAATTTTATTAAACGGAGTATAAACTACCGTAAAATCAAATCTTGTCAAGACTTTAGAAATTTTATGGCTTATTTTCGGAAAATATGGAATAATAATAATTTTTTTTTTTTTAAATTTTCATTCCCTACAGTGTTAACTTTCGAGTGAGAACGTATACTTAGTTTATTATTAATGGAGTGTATGATTTCAACTATAAAACCTCGATCATTGGCAATGGATTGAATGTAATCTATTTCAGCTTTTAGTAAACTGTCGGAAGAACAAAGCCCGATAGACATAAACGTTGAAGGCTCCAACTTTTGGTTAGGTGGATGAGAGATGATGGGAAAGATCAGGAGAAACGATGAGGGGATAAATATACTGCGAATGATTTACGGTAAACTGTAGTGTGAAATAAGTTATTTTCTCGGAAAACCATGACATCAAGGAAGGACAGAAGACTTATTTCCGAGTTCGGAAGTGAACTGAATATGTTTACCTATAGAGTTCATACTATCGAGAATATTTGTAAGATTAAGACCACCAGAGTTAAAAAATGCAAAGCAGTCGTCGACATAGCGGATGTAAAATGGGAAAGATAAGTTATTGGAATGGTTTGATTCGTAATAGTTCATATAAATGTCACTGAGGATGGGGCTGAGGGGAGAGCCCGTGGACAAATCATCAGTCATGCAATAAAAATTACCATTAAAAATTAATGTGTTTTGCGATAAAAATGCTAGTACAATGTAAAAGCTCATCAATTTCGTAATATGTATAATGTAATTCCAGCAGGCGTACTTTAAGACTGTTTAAAGTACCTTGTACCGGTACGTTTGTAAATAGGGTTTTTACATGGAATGAAACCATACTATTGTTTTCAGTACCATCAAAACAACGAAGCTTATTAAGAAACTTATAAGAGTTACTGCAAGTGTAAATGTTGTTGGAGCAGGGAGGGTGGGAGGTAGATGTAAGATATTTCGCTAATTTGTAGGAAGATTTACCAATGTTCGAAACTATTGGTCTGAAGGAATGCCTAGTTTGAGGAACTTTGAAAGCGTGTAAAATCTTGCGAAATGTGATACTGAAGGAATGAGGGGGAAGTGCTCGATAGTAGATTGAATAGTTTTCAATTATTTTTGAAAAGGATCAGATTTGATTTTTTATAAGGACACTCATATATCAAATCCTGAGCATTGTTCAGGTTATCAAACTTGTCCTTAACGACAAACTTTTGCGGTCTTTATTCACTCAAAATGCTTTTCTCGAACTGGTATTTTCAGCTTCAGGAACAGGGAATAGTTACACATAGCCGTCACATTCGAGTACGATACTTGTTCGATGATATTCGTTTCTTTTTTGGCCAAAAACTTTTGCAGTACAATAACTTCTTGCGGCGATGTATTATCGAGCTGCAAAATCCAAACAAAAATTTGGCGATATTTAAGATGTTCAGCACATGCAACGCTATTCGAAACACATAATTTAAATAAAGTCATTCATCTATTTTCTATTGTAAAAAAATTGCGCCACACGCAATATTAATGGTTAAAAACAGCTTGTGTAGACACACTGAGCCAAATATTGCGCTCAAAATCAAATTTATAATTGTGTATAGTTGTACTCACTCGCAGCAAAAATATATGGTGATATCGGTTGCAAGCGTCTATTAAATCTTAAATTCCTGGAACGTTTTACCCATAATGTATATATTTGTTCGTAAATGTAGTAAAAGTTTATGCATAATTTCATCCTATACAGTTACTGTATATATGCTTATACGAATATAAAGCTTAACATCAGCGGTTCCCAAACTTTATTGGCACGCGACCCTCCTTAAACTAACAAAAAATTTCGGGACCCTCCAAATATGAGGGGATATCTAAAATCAGTATGGAAATTACTAAAGTAGTGGAATGACCTCTTTAAGCGATAGGCTGTTCTACCCTTTGAAAAAGGCAAATTTTCGTTAGACGGAGACACTCCCAACAAAAACAAGAATTGGTAATCCCAGTGTGTTTAAGTTGAATAATAATTAAAACAACGAATATAATGAAAAATTCGCTTAATTATTATCAAAACACAATTTTACAATGAGTAAGATTTTTGACACTGATGTTTACCTGTGAGTATATCTATATAACAGTTAAAACTGGTTAATTTTAATCTTAAGTAACATTTTACACGCCGTTTGTTTTTGTACTTGTTTTTCAAGAACAGCAAAGTAGAAAAAGCACGTTCACACAGGTATGTCATTTTGAACCCCATCAAAGACCTCAAAGCGGATTTAGATATTTCTGAATATTTAGCTCCTATGTTCATCCAGAAGCAAATTAAGGATTTGTACAGAGTTGCCATAACGATTGCGCGACAACTGATATATCTGAAAACGAGGTCATACTATAATACCGACTCACTGCATAAGAAAGCAATGTCTTGTCACGAAGTTTCATTTTAAGCTAATTATTACTATATATTAATGATGATTATTGCGGATACAAAATATTGTATTTTTTATATATTTTTAAACAGATCAAATAAAAGATATATATTTGGGGCAAACATAGAATATTCTACGACCACCAAAACAGTTGCTGCGACCCATTGGTTGGGAACCGCTGCTTTACACCATTAAAATAGTTATACTTTATTGAAATTCTTATTCGTGTACGTGCTATGTATAAAAATGTATTTTCTGTTGAAACCTCAGTTTTTTTCTTGGTTATTTACTGTAATATTCCCATTAATTTACATTTGTAATTAATGCAAAAATTTTAAATTAGAAAATCTATGAATGAAAATGAAAAAGAGCTAAATTACCACATTAAATACATAAATAAATGCGGCAATTCAAATATACTATGCTTCCTTTTAAATTGAGATTTTGGTTAAATGTAACAATAAGTGTAAAATCCCCGTACAAGAATGCAATGTTATAAAATAACATTTAAGCTTAAGATTATATTGCAACTACTACCCACAAATAATATAATACGTTTAAAGAAAACATTTAAATCAGAATATTTGTTATTGCACCTTTTTTTATTTGTAAGCGAATACAGAGTGAAAATAAAATAATTTTAGCTCATTTTTTTCATGTGTAGGCACGAGAATAAACTTATTTAATCATTTACAAAGATTTGAAATCAAAATAACAGTTAATACAGTTGAAAACACACAGTGAAAAAATATAAAAGTAATTTAATTCTAAAAATGTTTTCTTTCAAAACAATATTATTCCAATTTCAGTTGTTTACATTTATACGAGTTTAATATTAATAAAAATATCTGATGTCATATCCATGTTGTGAGTTAATATTCCACTCAGAGTGAATTTTAGTTCAATAAATATATTTACTAAAAATATTTCTATTAGAATTTTCTTAAACAATATGTATTAGAAGAAATGAAATACTGATTTATTATGCAGAAAACAATAATAACATATATTTTTCTATGCTTCTATTGAAACAGATGTGTAAGTTGACTTTTTCTTGTATTCTGTATGCCATGATTGATTTATTTTTTATTATGTATCTACTTTTTGTCCTACCATTATAACATTATTTTAGATATTTTTCTTGTTAGGTTGAATTAATTCTACTTTATAGTATGATAATTATTCTTTATATATTTAAAATCATAAATTGAAGCAGCTTGAAATATATTTGTCTTGTTGTTTGAACTGTGATTTTTTTATACCAGAGTATACATGGATTTTAATTATATAATTATAGTCCAAAACACCAAAATAATCCTTAATGTGACTCATATTAAATTTATAGTTTTTCTATGGTGGCGCAAAAAATGTTATATGTATTCCCATATATGCGTTTTGAATATGTTTTAATGTTGCATAATTTTTTGAAACATTTTTCCTTTTTTTCGGACATTTTTGTCAGGAATATTTCCCTGTACTCATATGTAGTCGCAAAGAGATAGTTTCATATGGATATGGTTTGCACCAAAATAAAACAATTTGATGAGTTTAACTAAATATTTTGGATATTATTATTAATTATTAATTAATATATATTAAAATGTAACACAAGAGACTGCAGTTATTTTAGCATTCGTACAGATATGTATTGTTTGAGCTTATCCTGCCTAATGTTTTTAAATTTATTTCAAGACTTTAAAATAAAATTATCTTATTCAAACTTTTCCTAATCAGAGAAGGAATTAGGAGAAGTTTGCGTTAAGGTCCGAAAAACATCAGCGGCAGATTTCTTTAAAAGGTTTTCAATATGTCTAAATATGAGTTTGAATTTTATATTTTATTCAAAATCTTTAGAATTACGCATATGCATGTCAATCAAGAATAGAAAAAACATTTTAACGCTAGAAAGAGTACGGTGTCGGTCCATCACTGATTCTGGAGCTGTGATTCTGATACCATTGCACTAAATACAATGTCATTTTATGTCTTTTATTTATTTAGTATAACATTACTCTATCTTAAATCCCTTTTCTCTAACAACCATATAATTGGGTATTAAAGACGTGAATTATCACATTGCTAACAAGCCGTAAACCAACTTAGTGAAAAATGTCCAAGCCGGGAATCGAACCCGGGCCCCTGGAATAGATCTCTAGTGCTCTACCACTAAACAAGGACGATGCACAGCTTGGCATTTCTCACTTATATAAGTCGGTAAGGCTGCTACCGCAGCACTAGATGGAAAAGTCTTCATGAGCACACAATGTAGTGGCGTAACATGAGATGCAAATGAACCCAGCATCGGTGAATATACATTTTTTTTTATTAATTTTTTTCAACTTCTTTTCAGCAGTAAAATTACGCTTGAAAATTATTGGATATTAAAGATGTGAATTACCACATTGCTAACAAGCCGTAAAAATCATTAGAAGATTGATGTGAAGATTGTAAAATTTGGCAAACAAAAATTGGGAATTTTTTATACTATAGCCATTTTATGGGCATTATAAATATTTCTCTAAAATTTTAAAATGCTTTTCTGGAACTAGAATTCACGGACATATTCATTTAAAAACAGTTAAATGTTTTTTATCACGTTAAATATAGTTAAAAAAATCTGTTAAAAAAATCGTATGTATTTTTAGCAGTTGGGATGAAACATAAATCATTTAAATAATACATCATCGGCAATTAAAGGCTTAATTTAAATATATTTGAATTAGATGTTGCATTATCAGACTGTTACACATTTACAGGAAATTGACCGGCTATTCAAACGTATTTTTGTTTTTAGAAAACAGTTACATAACCGCAATTTAACTTTATTTTGACCTGAATATTGTCAATAATATGGTCCAATAAGCTTCATAGTGTGGTTAAGTAACCATTATCATTTAGAACGGCCGATTAAGTGGTCAATTTGCTTCAGATTTTTAATAGTGTATACTCTTAGCAATATTTTCTTCAACTCACGGAAATATTCCTGCCAGCACCGCTACCGGTGTATATAGGAGAATTGAAGAAATTTCAGTTCTTTTTATACGAGTTATTTGTACAGAAAATTTCCGCTATTTATGAAAACGAGATTTTTTTTAACTCTCGTTCTTCCGTGGATCTATGTGGTTTTGAACCAAGTTCAGCCTGACACCGGGCGTTTTGAATCAAGCATCTTAACGAATTCTTCAGCGAGCAGTTTGTAGAGGACGACTTTAAAATGAAGATACAGTACAGCCCCGATTATTCACGGTGCGGTTCATCCGCGAAGCAATTTTTTTAAATTAATTTTTATTATTATTATTGCTGGGGAGATCCAGGTCCATTTACCGGAACCAACTTAAACACCCAAACATACCTTGAAGATTTTGGGGAAATAATAATTGGGTAATGGGGGTAATTACCCAAGAGAGTAAGAGAGGTTAACTACTCCTCAATTACTGAACCTGAAATACCTGAATTATTATAGTGGGTATTTAAGCATTACAATTTATAGATAAACATTTGTGATCGTAATTATATAATACTGGTCCTGGCTATTCCTGATAATTAAACTAATCTTAATTATCTTAAATTGAGGCGGGAGGAAACACATCTCCAAAACGCCCCAAGCTGCGTTGTGTAATTTTAGTGAAGAAATAGCGTATAGACCGCGCAGTTACATCTAAATAAAATCTATCTAAACTACGCATAAATAGCATCATAAAGCAGACTGTCATCTGAAATAAAACTTACATTAAAGTAAAACAATGGACTCATGTTGTATTAAAACATAGCCAAAAGTTAACAATAAACAAAAGGTTTATTTACAGTAATGTACATATTTACAAAATAATAAAAGAAACAAAATAGAATCGTGTCATAAGACACCAGCGTTCCAAAGAACGAAATTGAATTAGTAATCACCTTAAATTTACTTTCTAAATTAACATTACAATTAATACCTAATTGCTTGAGTACCATAAATTGTACCTCCCTAATACAACATAAATTATTCACACAATGGGAATACAAAAAGGTTAAAGAGGACACACCTTCTGTAGAGAGGGATCACACTTGAGGTTAAGGTCACACTTGAATCCTTGGCACATTGAATGACTTTTTTTTCACTCACGGTAAAGTTCACTAATTTCAAACACTTAACGACGAAGCAATGTCCGAGGACAGTTTATCCATAGGGCCATACCTTAACGGGAAAACTCGACCCAAATAATTCGACATCGTCATTCTGGAACTCAAACTGAACTCTATTTTTAAGACTGCATAGTTTTGGAGTTTCCATCGATCTCTTAAGTCGTCCTGGTTTAAAGACTTGAACCGACATCTATGTTTTTAGTCTTCATGGTATAGGCGCTTGAATCGAACTCTATTTTAAGTCATCATGGTTCTGCAACTTGAATCGCAGTATATTTTAAGTCCCCCTCCGTCGAATGATCGGTCAATCTTGCTGACCCCCATTTCTTCCTTCGACCTGCAAACCTCTGATTCGGTATTGCACTTTTTCCGGGGTATACCATACTCCGCCCCTTGAGCGTCAGCGATCTTGGTTTATGGACCTCGAGTCTTCGCCTGTGTGGCCTGTTTTATTAGGTATCATAAATATACTAGTATCCCGTCATAAATACGACTTGGAATTTTATGTCAAGCTATTGTCCGGCTTGCAGACTCCGTGACTCGCTGAAAAGATCCCCTCTACAGATAGGACTCCTTGTGTGGTCCTACTCTTAATGAGACCTTATAGCATAAATACATATCTGAGTATATTTATATTAAATAATAATAATAATAATAAAAATACCTATATGTAAGACACACTCTCTATATATATATATATGCATTTTATAAAATAATAATAATAATCAAAATATGTAAATAATAGTATTTTTTATGACAATAAAATAAAATAATAACCTGCTGAAGTGGTATCAAGGGTATTTATGTAAGTTACATGATACACTTCCAGCATATCCCCTCGTTTTTATGGAAAAAAATTATTCATCAATTAATTTTTTTTTTGTTTGGTACTCCAACCACTCTAGGTTGAATGACAACGGTCTTTGTTGAAAGTAAGTCCTTTCACCACTCGACTGATCCGTTGCTGGCGACCACTCGTTGATCATGTAAGACTGAACTATTATCTATCTGCACTGTTGCAAGATAATAACTGTCCTTAGTGTGTAAGTAAAGTTCAAAACAATGTCACACTGGTTGATCACAGTAGTATAGTAACACACAAAATTGTCCTTGTGTAATATACCACTAAATGGAGATTCTGGACTGGTCATCACATTGTTCGTTATATGTAAACACTATAGTTCTGGTTCTACAGTTCTGTATACATGTAGACTGGTGATGTATGTCACTGAATCACACACAATGTTTGTTTCCCTCCAAAAAAATTTCCTATCTACTTTAATAGCCAATGAAACACATAGCAATAATAATTTAGAATAATTCATAGGTCCGAAATTATTTACTAAATTAAAACATGTTTCTGACTTATTTTTCAAATACAACATACAGTATGGCTTTTACATATGCTTATCATTTAAAACACATTATAATACTAACAATAATTTCAATATGATACCCTACTGTATATATATATACACTTTAACAAATTCACATGAAATATAACTTATTTCACAAGATTTAAACACTTTAAAATATACATTCTTTTACATTATTTTATTTTCGAAAGTATGAATAATAGTATTCATTTTCATAATACCTGTCACATTCTTTTCATGAAGTATTATCTATGATTAAAGAATTGCAGTACTAAAACCTAAAATAACTAGCTTACTAACTGCTTACAAAATCTGTAAGTCTACTATTTTATTTATTTAATTCTTTCTTTTCTTTTTTTTTTTTTTTTTCTAAAAGAAAGATTTATTATTTAACTCCTATTTTATTTATTCAATATATATCTCAACACAAATGTTAGATTTATTCATATCAACAACAGAATACGTAACCTAACGTTTATTACATTATTCCAAAGATAACCTTCCATCTCTTCCATTAAAGAGTAAGCGCATAAAAACTCGTAATCGTTGTCATCGCTGAGTTATCTCACATACTCTATCTCAAAAAAGGACGCGTTGCAGTTTATTTTTCCTGCATCTGAAAGGAAAATAATCATTGTTACTTAGCAACCGTTAAATCACCTTTGGCTGACCCCTAAGGACTGGCTGGACAAGAACTGCATATCTACAACGCCACTAATCGATTTCACCCCACTGACAAAACGAGGCAAGGGACGAGACGAGGACACATGGATTACACGAAAGTTTACGCAGGTATGTAAAACCATATTTTATACTGTAAAAATGACTATATTCAAATGGAATTTTATACTAGAATGAAATACTATTTATGAGCTTTCTAATGCTGTAAAAAATATTTTAATACGCCCATTATAAATCCCTTGCCACCGAATTCCGCGGATAATCGGGGCCGTACTGTACATGTTTTCTCCAAATGTGGGATTGATAAGGCTTGTTAAAATTTCTTGTCCAGAAGCATCGTAAATTTAAAATTAATTGCGGGGACATTTCTCCCATATGAAATAATGGTTGGTGTTTTAACACTTATAGAATACAGTGCGTTAGGAGACTATAAGACCACTAACGATTGGTGCATTTCTGCAGAAGAAGACAGAATATGCAAATTTTTAGTGTGTGTATTTAAAATTGATCGTAGAACGTCTTCTTTTATAATTGCTACATTAAAATTTAAGTTACATTTTATTGATGTCTTCTATTTAAAAAAATGTAAATAATTTGACTTTTAATAAATTATAAGACCAGCTGAGGAAATAAGCATATTGTGCGTCACATCAGAATCATTATAAAACGTACGCGTTTGTATATCGTGAAAGTATTCCCAAGAACAAAAGGTGCAGTTTTAGATTGTGTTACTTACGATATATTTGGAGATACCGCGGCGTAAACCGTTGTCTGCGACCGCAGTAAGAAAAATTTGGTTTTATTAGGGTGCTGGCAAATCTGAACGAGAAATAGCTCGGTTAAAAAGCGTTCTAAAACTCCTATTCACGAATAAATAATTAGAAAAAGGGATTCAAATAAAATAAAACGATCTGGAACAAAAAGAATTTTGCAAGCACTGGATATTCGACGAATATTTCGATAATCAACTCAAAAAGTTCTTTCAACTCGAAAAATTTCGAACTGTTTCAGCAAAAAAACTTTGGAAGAGTCTGAAATCAAATGGTAATGCAAAATGTATGAAACAGAGGTTAATGAATCATCAAAAAGAAGAAAGACTGAAATGACTAAAAATGTCATGTCATGGGATAAGAAATGGAAACAAGTGATATTTTCAGATTAGAAAAAAATAATAACCTTGACGGTTCGGAATATTATAAGCGTTATTGGTATGATTTGAAGAAGGAACTGAAAAAATGCTTCAGACGACAAATGGGAGGAGGATAAGTAATGTTTTGGGGAGCTTCTAATCATGATATATTATGTGATTTAACCCACCTTTCGGGACGTATGAACTCTGCGCAATATAGGCTTTGTTATATGATCATTTGATACCATTTAGACCTTTGTTTAGGTGGTGCAAAATGGATGTTTCAGTAGGACAATGTTTCTTGTCATTTGTCTAAATCCACCAACCAATGTTTTAAAAATGGCATGTCAAAGTCAAAGCCCAAATCCTTCGGAACCCTACACAAAATGTTTGGGGCGTATTAAATCGCAAAGTTTATGATAATAATAAACAGTTTTAATCTGCCATTTAACTAGAAATAGCCATTGTAAAAGAATGGTACAATATTTCTGAATATGCATTTAATCACCTGGTCACTTCTATGAAAAACAAGGTGTTTGAGGTTATAAGGAAAAATGGAGGATCAATATTGTATTAAATTACATATTATTTTTGTTTTTAGACAAGTATTTGTTTACAAGTAGTTTGTTAACAGTGTATTTTTCAATCATTGCTTATATTTTTGTTAACATACTTATTTACTGCGTTATTCAAAATTATTGCAAACTAAGTTTAATAGATATGTTGTATTTTAATATCTCATGTCTTTAAATTATAATTAGAACCTCTATTCACTTCATATTTTTCAAAATCAAAGTGGTCTTATAATGTTTTAACGCACTGTAGTAGAGGATAAAAATTATTACATATTAGATACTTTTTTAATAACGCATAATTTGATTGTTAGATGTAAAATACGATTATTATATTTTGAAATAAATTCTTAATAAATTGATATGTTTGCTTAAAAAAAACAACGATTTTTTTTTACCTTTTTTGAAGTCCCATATATTTTTAAAATATGTTCTTTTGTAATATATTTTACATGCGAATATTTTTGATACGCTAGATAAAAATTGCGAATAAATTTAAACAATGACAAAATTGCTATTTTACAAATTCGAAAGCATTATAATTGTTTGTTTGTTATTATTTATATTAGAAATTTTAATTTATTAAATTTTTGTTTTTCATTTTAAAATTAATATTATTATGAAAATTTTATTTAAAATTATGAAATTCTTTGTTATTAATATAACCATTACGCATGCGTGCAAAGAAAAAACGGAATTTCCCCCTCTTTTTCAGGCTTCGTTGAATAATTAACGGTAAAAGCATGTTTTCTAAGAGTACAGAAACTATTTGTTTAAAAACGACGCATAATTTAGTGTATAAACATAATTTTTTCGGACAGTGTATGTAAAAGTTAGAAAGAGGTATATATTGAAGATTACTCTGTAAGTACTTTGATATACAGAAACTTTTTCTCTGCATGCAGTGCTTATATTATTGAGAACTTAAATTGTACTTCACTTGCAAGCACAGCTTTAAAAAAAAATTGTGATTTGAAGTTACTTTCTGTTGTTTTGTTTTATTATAAATAAAATTTAAAAAACTTCCAGCTTTGATTTCCTATTTCCCCAAAATGCACGAATCTCACCAATTCAACGTAACATTTCCATGAAATCTTTCAATATAAAGCTATATTTTAATAAAATCATAGTGGTGTTCAAGGAACTGTGCTACATTTTACTTTTCCGTAATAGAACTGGAATTTTTACCTATATTCCTTTCCTCTAAAAACACGAAGAATTCCGAAATAATAGAAAATTATCTTCCCACTTTAGTATTGTTTCAGCAATGTTCTACCGACACGTTTTACGTTTTTTGTTGAAATTTATTTTACAGTTTTGCAGTTATTTTGAAATGTTAAAATTATTTACACATTTCAACTTGAGAATTCATTTATAGCCCATTTTTCTATTACTATTAGAATATTTCTATTAGAATCATATGCATAATTATATTACTAATAATTATAGAAATAAAGTTTTTTTTTTAATATAAAATATATTTTATTACTAAATTGTTTAAAGATTCTTTCTTTTATCTTTACCTTTTATACTTATACATCCCTTATATATTCCATCTGAGAAAATGCCGAAGGAAGCTTTTCAAATTTGACACACGCACATATTTCTTAAACTTAAAATCCTAAAAAGGTGAAAGATAAAGTGTTTCTATTTACGGAAAAGATAAATTGTCCCATAACTTTAGTGAAGTTCCTGAAAGATTACTATCAATAAAACACTACATTAAGTGAAGTATGAGGTTCTATTTATAAAAGCTTCGATCAATAAATATAAACTTCTCATTTTATAAAATGTAGCATAAATTTCTCATTTTCATAAGAAAAATGACAGAAAATGTCAATAACAATTCTTTAGATGACATTTAGTGAAATATTATCACGTCATTTCCTAGTAGGCACTGTTCCAAAAATTATTGAATTTTGAGCAATTTTTTAAACAGTATTTTGAAAGAGAAAATAATTGCACTTAAAACATGTGTATTCAGTAGATATATATAGCTGTATCTAAAAGGTTACCCAAACGTAAAATATGATTTCGTTTTCAAGCATTTTCTATGATTAAAATTTACGAATATATATTTAAATATATACGTGATAATAAATACTTATTAGAGGTCTATTTTAAATTATGTTTTGCTATGCTAACGCTACAATATAAGTTTTATTCTGATAAATAATAATAGTTAGTTTATTTTAATTTATTTTAGTCTTTAAAGTGAAAATTGATTACGTATAAACGAGGTATTGCTTTTTTAAAACTTCAAAGATAATTAAAAAGAATTCCGTTACTTTGTGGTTTATCTGTAAAACACGTTTAAGGTGCATTTTACTTAAATAGCTTATTAGTATGTATTATTTCATTGCATGATCACAATAACATTCGTTTTCGAAAGCATGATTTTTTTCATGTTCGATTGTTTAGTGTGTTGTTTTCTTTATTTGTATGTCACCATAAAAAATTATGATTATAAAATTATTTATCTTTTGTGTAGAATGTATCACACTACCAGATATACTGACATATTTAAATGGTACATCAGAATACAACAATAAATTTTTTATACGTATCTTAGTCGTGTTTTTTATTCAACACTATCAAGCTACGCTGGAACATTTTCCCCAATGTTACCTTTAATCAAACGAAATAATTAATTTTCCTTGTGTTTTAAAGCATTATAGATCTTAACATGGAATGTTCTTCCGCACTGCCGAAAAACGATGCAAACACAATAGCGCTATTATATCATCTTAATCCCTGGATAAAATTCCGGCTATTAAGATGAAACACTTTTAGTTGGATCACTTATAATAAAATCTGGTTGTGAAATGTGGCCGTTAAACAACAATAATTAAAATGTTCTCTCGTTATCACAATACTAAAATAGGGCGCAGAACAATGTTTGACTATGGAACCTAAATAATATTATGGTGATTCAATTTTGATTATTAGTTCTGAAAATCCGAGCCTCTCATCTTTCGCTATATTTGGTTCTGTTAGCATAAAAACAAGATATAAAAGAGTGGATTTTAAAAGCTGAATTTATATGATAAAAATAAATGGTCGTCATTTTCACTGCTTTTTCATGTTGTTGACCAGGTATAATTATGTAACTGTTAGGCTATTGTCAGACGAATGTGTTTTTGCACGCTTTTTTCCTTACGTATCACCCCTACACAATGCTAGCGGCATTGTGTAGGGAAAATAGCTAAGGAAAAAAACGTTAAAAAAGACGTCCGTCTGACATTAGCATTAATATGCATAAACATCGATAAACTTCGATGAATAATTGTGGTAGAAAAACGAACATTTAATTTACATAAAAAAAAAAAAAAACTTAATCGGTTCCATAACCAAGATTTTATGTCAAACATTAGAAGTACTTGCAACGATATGGTTACAAATCTACTTGACTTAGTTACACAATTAAGTTAATTACGCGCTAATCTACGTCCCATTAAATAATGCCAATTTGTAGTAGACTGAATTGTACATCTTTCACCAAGAAAACTTCACAGCAAAAATAGAACTGACAATGGTAAATAAAGTTATATATGCAAATTTTTTGTTAGTAATCTGCATGGTGAATACCTGAACCGAAGACGTTCTTTACCATTTTTTTTAACCATTTGGAAAAATGGTTATTGTCCTCGGTCAGGGTAGGAAATCAAAAACATATCTGAAGCGTTTTATTAGTTGAATCCCGCATTTTTTTTTCGTGTTCTGATTGGTCTATACAGTATTCTGTATTTTCCCTTTACTTTCAAAAGAGATGGATACTTCTGTTGCAACTATGACAAGAAAAATAATAAAAACTATAAAAAAAAATAATTACTCAGAAACAACTTGAGATACAGTTTTTAAACAAATTACATTTAAAAGTACATTTTTTTCTCTATACGACGGTGTAAAAAGTAATATTGTGGGGTGTTTAGAAGTTTAAGAATGAATTTTTATTAATCATTTGGAAAAATTGTTATTGTCCTCGATCAGGGTAGGAAATCAAAAACATAGCTGAAGCGTTTTATTAGTTGAATCCCGCATTTTTTTCGTGTTCTGATTGGTCTATACAGTAATCTGTATTTTCCCTTTACTTTCAACAGAGATGGATACTTCTGTTACCACTATGACAAAAAAAGTAATAAAAACTACAAAAAAAAAAATAATTACTCAGAAGCAAATTGAGATACAGCTTTCAAACAAATTGCATTTAAAAGTACATTTTTTCTCTATACGAAGGTGTAAAAAGTAATATTGTGGGATGTTTAGAAGTTTAAGAATGAAATTTCATTTAAAATTGGTCCAGGAATATTAATGTTTAATCCATGGCGTACGTAATGAATGACCAGCTCCGTAGAAGTTAAAAAATTCACAGTACCGAAAAATGTAATCTATGGCGTACGTAATGTATGATCAACTCCGTGCGAATTTTTATGTCTTAAACTTTAGTCTTTGAAAAAATCATTTTCCAAATAGTCTTTGTAATTTGTTAAATTTATTTTATTAATAACTTTTAATTTATGTTATTTTAAATTTATGTTATTAATAACTTTTATTTTATTTATTTATTTATTTTTTATGAGGATGAGAACACGGTGAAATATAAAGGCTAGCTATTTCCGTTATATTCATGATTAAATTATGCTTCATTCCGTTACCTAAAGAAGTACTTCACTAAGTTCGATATCATAATAAAAATTTCATGTCATTACTTCAGTATGAGTAACTGTATTTTCAAATGTATAATGAATATTTTTTTCATGCAAAAAATAAATATTCTTGTATATTCTTCCACTTAATAAATTTATAAACCCGATATGAAAACACTCTGTATATTCAAACAATTTCGATTAATTTTCGAAATTTTAAAATCCAAAATACTTTTAATAAAACTGAAAAATTTTGCTATGTGTGTTTTTACTGTCTGTTTTTAGGTGCGTTCGTAATTATATAAATACTAATATTTGTCTACACACAATTATTAACACACATTATTACACAAAAAACACATAGTCGTCGTTAGGTCCGTCTGTCTGCCTGTCCGTCAGTCCACATATAAAAGAGCAAAAACTGCTCAACCGAATGATCTGAAATTTTAAATATGAGGACCTCAGAAGCCAAAGGTTATTACTGGCAAAATTGAAAAAAAAATTAATTAAGTGTACAGACTACCTGGAAATATGCTTAGTTCTTTTTGGTTAAAGAAATATAAGTGATTTTATAAGTGACTAATTATGTGTTTTGTTTTAGAGATCAACCACTTCTGCCGAATAATCATCAATAATGATTAATTATAAATTTAAACAAAATTGCATTCTACTTTTTTTACATTTATTGAAATAAGAGTTCAAAGACCACTGTGAAATAAGCAGCAGTTTCCTATTTCAAGACAGTCAATAATTATTGATGTTCAACTATAAAATCAATTTACTCCATATCTAAATTTTGTCACTTGTACCTCTTGGCTTCTGATGTCCTGATATATAATTTTACACTTCAAATTTTATGAAAATTGGACTTATATTTTAATTACATAGACAGTCAAAGTTTTCCGTTACATTACGGCCAATGGGGAAAAAATATTTAAAGTGCATTTTAATGATGTTACAACATTTCGAACAGAATGAAATTTATATGCACTTATAAAGTGCACTAAAATATACATCCAGTACAATATCCTGTGCGAAAAATATTTAAAAAAATAGTTATAGTTAGAACGCACATCATTTTCCCCGTTTCCCCTGCAATTTCCAACTTGTTTTAAATGCATTACTTTTCAACGAATCTACCTTTTATGAACCAAAATACAAGAACTCGATAAAAATTATGTTATATTAGAAATAGTAACACCAGAACTAATCTAAGTAAAATAAAAAATAAAATCCTATCATCTAAATCATATTTTTCAACTTTTCTAGTAAACTATTCGTTATTAAATGAATTAAGGGGACAAGGGACCTTAAAATCCTTATATATATATATATATATATATATATATATATATATATATATATATATATATATATATTGTAAGTTTCACCAAATTATAATTCAAGGGTACATTATATGCATTATGGCATGCATTTATCAAAAAAAAAAAAAAAAAAAAAAAAATGAATTTTACGCGTTGTCTTAGAAATCTTCGAAATGCCCCCTGCGTTCTCCATATCAATGAAAATCCCCAATATTTTTTATATAAGTTTGGTTTATATATATAAATGAAATAGAGCATCGAATTTTATATATTTGAATTTAAAGGTTTAAACAAAATTAAAATTTTGAATTTTTTTCGAAAAAATTTCCAAATTTTTCAATTTTTTTTTTTTTTTTTTAAATTCAAATATATAAAATCCGATGCTCTATTTTATTTATATATATGAACCAAACTTTTATAAAAAAATATTGGGGATTTTCATTTTCATTACATATTTTGACGCAGGGGACATTTCGAAGATTTCTAAACGACGCGTAAAATTCCATTTTTTTTCCTCAAAAATAATATTTTTTAAATTTTTTTTTGTGATAAATGCATGCCATAATGCATATAATGTGCCCTTGAATAATATTTAAGGTGAAATTTATAAAAAAATTAAAAAAAAATATTTTAAGGTCCCTTGTCCCCTTAATTGATTAAATTATCGCATTGTGCTATATCATATATGAAAATCTATATCAATATTAAGTATGTCTGGCTAATGTAATATTTTTCAAGGAAACAAAAGTAAATTGTGAAATATTTGCTGCGTAAGAAATGTTTGTGAATTTCTTTATACATAAAAAGAAAATTATAAAACAAATATTTTAAATATATTAATTAATCAAGAACCCGTGCAGAGAATTCAGATGCTTCGAAAATATTTATTTTTCATTGCACATTCTTATTAATTGTCTCTTATAAAAATAACGCAACCTTTTCTCCTAAAAATCACAATTTCTACTTTTACATTGTTTATCCATAAATTTAGTGTTGTAATGTTTTAAAAATAACTAATGGCCGTTTCCATATAATGAAAATTATTTTACATATTTTGAAATAATGTGCCTTAATATTCGAGATTATTCTTGTTACAGTATGCTAAATATTTATTAGTGCAATGCCATTTTATTTTATTAATATTATTGTTGAAATAAATGCTACATATAATGGGATTATTTTGGTGGGATAGATCTCATAATAAAAAGCCAATTAAAGAGTTTATTACACAGAAAGATAGCGACTAATTTTTATTATAGATGTTTTACTTACAGCAATTACAGCAATTAAAATGCAAAAAGAAGAGCATATCATTTGAAAAAGAAAAAAACGAAAATGACAATAACATCATAAAAACTGCTTTCATTGAAAATATAATCAGTTGTACCACAATAATGGATTATTAAACCGCCTTATTATTTATCACAATTTTGTTAATCACTTTTAAAAAAGATGAAACATTTCGATTATGGTGAAATAATAATTAAACATTATGATTAGTCTTTTTGTTATGAAACTGTTTCAGAGTAAATATTTAAATATAAAGATTTATGCCGCTGAAAGTTTAAGTTTAAAAAAAAAAAATGTTTTTGGATGTGGAGATTTTACCAGACGACGACTATACGTTCTAAGTATTCATATAGTTACGAACGCACCTAAAAATTTTATTCTGGAACTTAATAAAATTATAGTGGTAAAATTATTTTATTTTCTCTTTTGACATTAAAAATGCCACTAATTTCTCCCACATTGTGAATTATATTTTTCATTCTTAAGTAGAAAAAAATATATGTGGTGACAGGAAATAAACTTTGTACCGCAAACCTAGGCAGATTATTTAGTGATGCTTTGGAAGAGAAACCTCAACTACCGAACAATAAGAAAAGTGATGAGCCTACAATTAAAATCGCGAAAATTAAAGAAAACGACAGCAGAAGCAGCCACATATTATTCTATATTGACTAGGGGGCTCTGTCCCCTGCAATCTACGCTCGCCAACACACATTCAAACACCACATAATATAAAAGCACGCTATTCTGATTGGTTTTTAAAAGAATAGAGAACGTTGAATTATAATGAAAAAAACCTATAGCGATCTCCCTGTAAACGGGTTTCGATCCAATTCCCTTTGATTTCAAAAATTCAAAGTCCAAATCAGCTGCTGTTGAGACATCTAATGTTTGTTTTCGTGTTGGATTAAATATGATCAGTTAAACATTTGAAAAAAAGCTAAAATAAAATTAATTAAGTAAACAGAGTCTTTGCCGACCACCATTTTTAACAGCGTTTTTAACAACATTGTTAACAGCATTTTTCAAAACGATTTACATAATACAATTAACTACAATTTACTGCTTTAAAACACTACAAGGGTGGTGGTTCATTTTTGGATCTCTTAATTTAAATTCTTAAATGCCACATTAGCACCAGAATACTGGAATGACAATTTTCCTTTTATTAAGTGAACAAAAAAAAAGCATTTCGGTAATTCGAAATTTGTTTGTAAATCCTTGGTGCCATTCACTGATTTCAACATTTTATGAATAGAAGTACCTTGCCCCTGAAAGGGTTAAACGCATATTAATGTATTTATTATTTTAAATTTTCTTTTCTATTTTAATATTCACGTGTAAATACAATTTTCAAGACAAAATTTTAATATTTTCCTGCTTTTAACACGTATTCATTTAATAGTAATTTTAAAGTTTTTTTTTCTGTTTTTAATAGTCACGTGTAAATAAATTTTTAATCGTTAGAAAATATTATTCTTTGCGCTGTTTTTAGAATTGAAAACAATCTCTATAATAATAGCCTAAGTTATGTGACAATCATCAACAGTTCCTTCGCTTTCCATAAGAAAGATTTCCATGTTGATTAAAGAATCAAAGTTATTTTTTCGAATAAAACTACATAAAATTTGCGATGATCGCAAATGATTCTTGGTTCTTTTATGTTAGCCGGGTTCAAATCTCGCCAATAGCTTTTTTTAACTCGCCAGTTAGCACTTTTTTTTATTTTTCGAGTGGTAAATTAAAACGGTACTACTTGGTTATCCCATCGACCAAAAATCTATCGCCAGACTATAAGATTAAATTTCAGTAATGGTTGATCGTAAATGTCACATTCACTTGACTGTAAGGACGTTATACATGTTTACGCCATCGAGTGATTTTTATTTCTACGTTTTATTTTTATTTGTCTTTTTCTATTAATGTATTTATTTTTTGCTATTTAAGATAAAAATTACTTCAACTGTTATAATTTGGCGGGTGGTTTCTCGATTTATATAATTTGCAGATGTTGATCATTTGCTTTCAATTTGATATTATATGTCATGATTTGTTGCATTATTTAATATTTAACACAGATGTCATATACGGACATGGTTTGACGTGATATTTTTTAAGACAATTTGGCGAAAACCTCGATTTCGGATTCCAGTTACAAGGATTATTAATCCCAATTTAAAGGAGTTATTTTGTGTGTCTCTGTATACGAACATTAAATATTCTCACATCATTTTCAATACCAAACATTATATAAAAAACTTCAGTAAATTATAAAAGTCGTATGGCAATCAGAGTATATTTAGATCATGCCCAGACAGGCAGACAAACCGTATTCATATGCTCTATTCAACTAGGTTAATATTTTTTTTTAAATGCACGACTCAATACTTGTTCAGTATTATTTGAATACTGATATTCTATTTCAAAGTATATTTATTTGTCCAAAAAATACGTATATTTAATTCTCTCTTTTAACCTGAAAAAATTCTTTTTAAATAGATTTTTTTTTTTTCATTTTACATAAATTAAAATATTTACATTTGTTGAGCTAGAAATGTTAAGATTTCAAGCTTCAGCAATATTTTCTAAATTTATTAAACATTAATAAAATATTAGTTAATAAATTTCTAAAGATTAATGAACCGAAATTTGAATTTCAACATTATAAAGCAGAACAAACACGTGCAGCTGATATGTAATTTCTGTAAACATAGTATTCTCCTGTAATGTATATGTTCTCAAGCACATGAGAGATAATTATTAATGTTAGCTCATTAATTTAATTAAGTATCTTGTCATAAATTTCATCGCCAAAATGTACGTAAAACAATAAATTATCCTTTTATTAAACATATACCTTTTAATAAAAGCATTCTTCTTTTATCAATAGAAAATTTCATTATTATGTATATGTATCATAAAATTTAATTTCCAAAGAAATTTTGCGAATTTGCAATTGCCTTTAGAAATATATATTAAATAATTTCCAACCACATGCACTGTAAATATATATACATTTAAAAAGAATTTTTAGGAACCTGGGTTGCCTAGAACTTTCTATGTAACTGCAACCAAAATAACAAAAAAAAAAAAATAAAAAAAAAATCATGTAACAGATTCATGTTTATACTGAAAAAAACTAAAAGATATCTAAGAATGTTATAGGAAACCGGGATGAATAGAAAATTTTATGTAACTGAAACAAATAAAACAAATCATGTAATTATCACGGGTTACCATACATTTTTAGTAAATATTCAGATTTCAGTAGCTTTACAAAAATAGTTTTGTAGATTTACTTCTTTTTTGTTTATAGTGTACAGATAAAATTTTAGTAAGCAATCAGACTCCTTTAGTTTTTACGAAAACTAGTTTTGTACAATTACATTTTTTTTTTTTAATATCATATTAATTGCCATAAAAACACATAGTACTGAATGATGTAAGCTATATATTATTTAAATTTTGCTTACCCTATAAAAATAAATAATTTTTCAAATTAAAGCTATTAAAATATTAGAAAATATATCAAGACTTTTTCATGATATACATGTAATATAACTTCAATTACAACTTGAAGCTTAAATTTTAAGATGTATCTGTTAATGAATCGATAATTGGCATTTCATTTTGAATATGGGCTACATGTGCGAACTTTTGGCATTTGCATTAGTGATTTCTAAAGCAATCCAAAATAAACAGAGATTAATTTTTTTTTCGGATTAAAAAAAAAAAAAAAAAAAGCTAAAATCTTTAACAACGATTTTACGAACAAATAACGTACAGAACGACAAACAGAAATTCCCATACGATCGTTTCGAGGATTCCTTGATCCTCTCCCTCAGTGAGAAAAAAAAAAGAATTAAAATGAGTTCGAAGAACCCCTCGGTTATAGCCCCAAATACTGGCTTATGGACTGATTGAAAAGGCAAAAACAAGAGTTTAAAAATCTTAAAAAAATTACGTAATTCACCAGAACTAACCGAAAAAGAGTCACTGCGCAGGATCCCTCCACACTGGTGAAAGAAAAGGGGTGCTCGTCATATCATTTATTAAGGAGGGAGTATGTTTATGAATATAGTGAGCTTCGTAAAAGTCTAGATCAAAAACTGAGTTACATTTTTGAATAATTTTAGCCTCTGGATAATTAAACTGGTGGTTGGAATTCCCACAATGTTTTCCAATTGTAAATTTCTCATATTCTTGCTTTTTAACGTAATTCTGGTGTTCTTTCAGCCTAATTATAAGTGCACGCTTCGTCTGCCTAAAGTAAGAGATGCCGCACTCACAAAAAATTCTCTAAATGCTCCATGTATTATGGCCGTCAATAGGATCTTTAAGATTGAAGAAAAAAAACTTTATTTGGTTGCAGTGAAAACAACTTTAAAACTAAACCTATTGAGAATACGAGAAAATTGTGTACAGATTTTAGGAATTTAATATAATAACATTTTTAAATTCTTAATTTGATGGAACAGAATCGGTGTTTATCTGAGGTTTAGATAAAATAAGGTTAACGATATTAAAACTAAATCCACGATCGATGGCAACTGCTTTTATATAGTTAATTTCACTATTAAATAAATCAGAATTTGAACAAATTTTTCGTGCACGGAAAATAAGAGTATTGAAAGCTGCAAGTTTTTGATGTGGAGGATGACTGGATGTTCCTGTACAAGGTGCTTTAGATTGTTTGAGAAAAAGATTAAATGAGTTTCACTGTTTTCAATATGAAATTGAGAACCTGATTTCTTTAACCAGCGTTTGCTTGTCTCAAAATACTTTTGTGTTTGAAGGGAAGTTTTGTGAAATATCGGAAGGTGTAGCTATGTGTAACCCTTTGAGCCCAGTTTTTTGTAATATTTACATGCATTATTTTTAAGTTAAATTATTTAAATTAATACAATTTCCATTTTATACACGTTACGTAGATGATTCCTTTGCTTTGCTTGATTTGTCTAAACATAATATTAACGCTGTTCTTTTTTTATTTAATTCAATTCATCCATGTATACAGTTTACTTTTGAAATTGAAACTCAATAACGTCTAGCTTTTCTGGATCCATGAATCCTCGAAACGATCGTATGGGAATTTTTTTGTCGTTCTGTAAGTTATTTGTACGTAAAACCGTTGTTAAAGATTTTAGCTTTTCTGTTAATCCAAAATAGCTCAACCGTCCGAAAAACTCTTCTATGTACACTGTAAAAAATAATGCCAGTTTTCCGGTAGGAATCGGAAAAATAGTTGCCCTTATCGTACCGGAATAATTTCCGACCCAGCTCGGAATAAAATCCGTAAAAATAAGGACATTGTCAGTAAAAAGGTATTTTATGGATATTATTCCGATTTTACGGATTTTATTCCGAGCTGTGTTGGAAATTATTCCAGTAGGATAAGGGCAACTATTTTTCCGATTCATACCGGAAAACTGGCATTATTTTTTTTTTACAGTGTACACTAAATGATACCTTATCTTATAACAAATAATCCGTACTCCTAGAGAACGTGTTTTATCCGCGAATGCTCCCTGAATGTCTGAAAAAGAGGGAGAAGTTATGTTCATTCCTGTTCACGCATACGTATTAGCTCTATAAATATTAAAATCCGAATTTATTTTTCAAATGAAAAACCAAAAATTCTATATACTGTGATTTCTATTTTAATAAAAAAAAAAGTTTTCGAATTTAAAAATAAATAAAAACTATTTTTCTCATTCATTCAAAAGTAATCACAATTTATATTTTAAAGTTATAAAAGAAATATTCGCATTTAAATTGTTTTTTAAAGATATACATCTAAAATAGGTATATTAATGAAAATATTAAATGAAAATATAAATATTTTTTTTCATATGTGTATCCTATATTAATATTAAAGTATTAAAACACCAGACACAATCTCATTAAATACGAACTGTTCCCGAAAGTAAATTAAAAATTAAAGACTTTTTAAAGATATTCAGATTTCAAGCTATATCCACCTGAAATAAACACATTTACTTCAAAGCGATTCGATACTGTGAAAATGTAGCCGAGTGGTTAGCGTATTCGGCTCGCAACACTAAGATAGCTGGTTCGATTCCAAGGTCAGCAGCTTTTCATTTTATACCCACTTTCGTCAATCGATGTATGGTTGCTATCATGTAACGGAGAAAAAAATAAACGGATATTCATCTATTAAGGGGACCGGGTAAGCGAAATTCAACCGAAAAATCCATTTTTACTCTTTTACATCATTAAATAGTTTAAACTTTTATCTTTTCAACGATGTATTACACAAGTTTATATATTTAAAAAAACTGGTTACTTTTTATTCTCAAGTGGTAAAAATTCCCATTGTTTTCGCCTTAATTAATATGTAATTAAAAAGAGCGAATTTCACTATTTCAGAAAAGTGTTGCCAATAAAGAAATCAGAATTTTAAAAATGTAGTCCACTGGCAACACTGCTTCACAGCTTTAATTTACATTTTCTCAAAACTTCGATTTTACAGGCTTGTGTTCCTTTTTTTTTCAATATCTATGAAACTTAAGAACTCAGATTTTTCTAAATACATATAATATGTTATAATGCATACTTTAACACAGGGATTTACTGATTTGTTGAGAAATATTTATTTTAGATAGTGAAAACTGCTAGTGCTAATAGTGCTAATAGTGCTAATTTAAAAATGCCTTTCAATAAATAAATAATAATTAATTTTCCGTTTTACTTAGAAAGAAAACGGTCTGTTAAAATACGTAAAGCATGTTATTCAAACTAATCTAAAAAATCTAGACGTCTATCTTTCACATTTCTGAGAAAAAAGGTACATAAATTTGGTGTATTTTAACATGGCCGAGATAGAACTTACCCGATCCCCTTAATGGAAAATCCTGGTAGCACTGATGCCATGAAATCTTCCGTGAAATGAAAAAGTTCTGAAAGTATTGTATTGTATAATTTTCCCTGTATGCAGAAGATTACTCATTGTAAATTAAGTGGATTTTTTACTTCGTTGTTTCAAAATTTTCGATTTTGTTACTTTTTTTTTATTTTGCTGCATCCCTCAAGTATGTAAATATTTGCAATGAAGCTGTTTCGTGATATTTCTAATCTCCACATTATATATTTACTCACTGAATGTAACGCCGTTTCTTGAAAAATGCAATTGTACATTTTTGAACAAAACAAACTGGGTACAAGTTTTTTTTGAAGAACTATTGTACAGATTTCTTTCATATTTCATTTTTAAAAATATATATAATTGTTTTTCAAGGAGCATATACCACCGTAAAGTATAATTTCCATTAATTAAACATATTTTAGAGCTTCTAAAAGCTATAAAAAATAGAAATTTGACCTTCTTTTCAGTAAATGAAAATAAAAATTATAGTGATAATTTTACCTTGAGTAAATAATAATACTTCATATAAAAAGCATAAGTAAATCTACTAAAATCATCATTAGTTACGTAAATGATGTTATTTTTCTTTGGGCTAAATCGAGAATATTTTTTTGTTCGAATACCACCAACTTTAAGAAAAAACTAATTTTTGAACTATATGTTGGTACAGTAGATTTCCTGAAATCCACACAACTTGGGAGAAGAAGTTGTGCCGATTTTCGGTCTTTCTTAGTTTACATTTTTAAACAGTTATTTAAATGTAATAATGCAATAGAAATTATAATGAATGCTGGGAATATAGTATAATATTAAAATAATAAAATAAATTAAAAACTGAAATAATAAAATGTAAGATAATTTTAAAAATGATTAAATTATTAAATGTAAAGGTCAAGTAAAAAATAAATAATGTTTAATTAAATATGCATAATATAGATCAGATATATTTTTCTTCAATTATTCTGTGAAACATTCCTCTTAAAGGTACCTTATTAATTAAAATCAAAATTCTAATGTAAGTAAGGTTAATTTTATGTTAATTTAAGTCTTAATAACAACAAAAAAAAAGCTTGATTAAAACATAAATGTATTAGGTAGAAAGATTGTGATTACTAGTGATGTCAACTATATCGTGAATTTTTTTTTCAGAAAAAAAAAAAATATTTTCTTCATGAAAACCATGCGTTTACTTACATTTTCGAGAATTACATATCAAAATACTTACAGAGTGATATAAAACTTAAAAAATCTGCAATCTTTTTCCTTGCATCTGAACTGAAAATTTCATTGTTTACATCTGTGATGATGTGCTGATTTTACGGTTGTGGATTTGAGGTGGTGTCTATAAGCTCTTGAAAATTTAATGTCCTATAGTGGCCAAATAGAGCCCCAATTTGATTGTAGCCAAATTGATTTAACGTACTAATAATCAAATTGATAGTGCCAAATATTGTGACCAAATTTGTTTGAGATGTGACCGTAGTAAAACTTTCTCCCGATTGGAAATCCATAACGCAAATCTGCAGTCAATCAAGACATAATATTAACTTTTATTTACAGAGTAAATTGAAATATATTATTTCAATACCAATAAATATAATGCAAAAACTCCTAAGTTGAAATCTTTTCTTCATACACGAAACAAAATCGTATAAATAACATAAATTTTAGGCTAACGAAAAGGACCATCGTATTAGATAAGGGAACGTCCACTGTTACTCTTGTGAACACCAGACCATTGCTTTTATTGCACGCACTTCATCCATATATATCATTATATAACAACACAAAATATATCTACAGCACCTATACCAGGAGTATTTGAAAAAAAAACATATGCCCAATTAATTTAATTGAGAAAGGAGTCTGATTCATTTCAGGCACATTTGCGTAGTTATATTTTTGATTAAACTGGAAAGCACAACTATCATTTATGAAAGTAAAACAGGTACAATTTAGGAAAATACAAATTCCCTTAAAGATGCAATGTTGAAATTTTACATACGAAAGAATTTACAAAAAATTGATTATGAGTTACTTTGTCTAAAATAATAGCATAAGATTTTACTTTATCGGGATCATACTAAATAAAAAGCTGAAAATAGAGTCGCTTGTGGATCTGATCAGTAAAGTAGTATTTCATACCAAAATTTCGTCTTGGCGTGAAAATAAAACAGTTTCCAGAAAATCCACTGGCATAACTATTCTTTGAGAAATGGCTATTTTTTGGCATTACGAAAATAATCCCTTGTACAAGTTTCAATGAATATGTGCCATAGAAATGGATTTAGTTGCTTTCGAAAATTTTCAAACAATCAGAAATGGTTTCTTTAACTTTTTTCAACTTTTTGAAAAGGTAACAGCATTGAGAAGATGTTGATAATCGTTTTGTCAATAGCAAAATGTCTATCAACGCTTTGCTATTTAGAATAACTTATAAGAAGTTCTGTATTATGGGCTTCCGTTTCAAATAATTCTTCGATATTATCTCCGCAGATTAGACATTCTGAATTACTAAATTCTAATTATCATGTATCTCGGCAGACAAAGTCATTAAATCTATCACAGGAATTTTTAATGCAGGAAATACACCAGTTACTACATTATGAATTGCTTGAATGTTTTCGTGACAGCATTAAATGGAGATATTCTGATGAGTAATTTTTTATTGTTTCATAAAACATTATTAAGAAAAGGAAAAAGTAGAGAACTAGCTAACCTCAGATACTGGAACGGAAAAAAATCTAACTCCACAGCTTTGGAGAATTTTATGTCGATGAAGATTTAAGAAGAGGCCATCCTTCCGCTAAATCTACGTTAGTTAAGCTTGAAAAAGTTCACATAATTTCATGAATTCTAGGGGACATTTAATAAGATAATACGGTTTTTGTTTAAAGAAGCTTTCCTAAATTGAAAAATTGGAGATCCCTTTGCAGCTTTAAAGCCTTACTTGCTTTAAATACCAGTTACTACATTATGAATTGCTTGAATGTTTTCGTGACAGCAATAAATGGAGATATTCTGATGAGTAATTTTCTATTGTTTCATAAAACAATAGAAAATTACTCATTATACTAGCTTCGTCATACTAGCTTCTTGAAATATTTCATAAGCTTCCTTAAAAATTTTAAATTCATAATCAATGTTTGGTTAATTTGTAATAAAATCGTCAATGTACAATGATGAATTTAAAATTTCAAATGATTCAGGAAATGATCCTACATACCTTTTTAGGTGATGCTTGATAGTAGCAGCCAGAAGAAAGGGACTTGATTATACACCGTAAAGGACTCTCTTTAGTCTGACTATTTTAAATTTCTAACCTGGATCATCAACCTATGGTGCATCATCCCAAAAAAATCTTGTGAAGTCCCTGTCTGGTTTGTCAATCTCGATCTGCAAAAACTCTTATTAATTGCTACGGGGAAGTTTCTGAATTTGAATAAAAGCGTGAACAATTCGGGGATGAGATTCATTACAGTATGTAAACAATCATTTAGTGACAGTTCACCATTAGCATGGGCGATGGTGTCGAAGACAATTATAATTTTAGTGGTAGACTTATCTTCACGAATTGCTGCTCTGTGGAGTAAGTAAAATGTGTTTACATCAGATGTATTGTCAAAACGTTCAATAAGGTTCTCTGTTAAATAACTATCTAAAATAGCTTTATATTCTAAGAATAACAACTAATCATTTCTAAAGCTTGTTCTCAATTTCAAAAATCTTCTGTGTACATATTCGCGATTGTTATTAAGAGTAATTTTCAAATTCGCCTTCCATGGAAATTTCACTTTATACCAATTATCTTAAAAATAATACTAGACTGAAAATCAGCCATGATGTCGTCGTGCACATTACTAACGGTTTGAGTTTCGGATTCAACACCTAAACTTTCCAACTGCCATAACTTTCTGATTTGATCGAATATATCTTTTTCTTCAACTATAATTTTCATGCTAAACAATTCATTTTTGATACCATATAACCTTCTAAACACCAGCCAAAAAGGGTTTCAGTAGCTGCGAGATTATTCTTTAGTCTTTTAGTTCTATCTGTTACAATATTAAAATAATTATCATAGGTTATTAAAACTGCAATTTGTTTACTAGTATATTCATAACTATCAGCTAGGTGTAAATCTTTTAATTTATTATGTGTTTTCCTAATGTTTTTATCGGCAGTGGGTAAGCAAGCAGCTGAAATTTGATCGGTTTCCAGAGCTTCAACTTCAATATGTTAAGAGGGTTGTTCTCTACTTAACAAGCTTTAACTTTACTACATTATACGTTTTCTCAGTTGCCATTTTGGCTGCAAACGTATAAACGAATAAATTTTCTTTTCTAATAACCGGCAATTTTAACTTTTGTGAAATGTCACGAATTATGAATGTTCTCATGCTACCATTATCTAATAAGCCACGAATTGGTTCATTATTATCATTTTTTGGATCTTTTACTACGGCAGAACAAGTTTGCAAAAATATGTTGCAATCCATGCTTTCCTGTTTCAAAGTTTTAAATAGGTACTTTTTTCGTTTTCTATTAGACTTCGGTTTGTCTATTTCCAATTCAAACTGGTTCCAAAATTCTAAAATGTTCTCCTGTTGGCAATTTCACTCTTTTAAGTTCAGGAGCAGAATGACCTGTCGTACTTAATCAATATTATTACTATTAGTAATATTTTTATTAGAATTCAAACATTTAATTTTAAAGTTTAATTTATTTCTGTAAGATATTATTGTCTGGTCGTATTCATCAGTATTCACTATTTCATTTTCCACATTTTTTGCATTTAATAAAGTTAAAATGCTATTATCATGATCCTTAATAGTCTTACATTTAACGTTTAATTTATCGCCTAATTCTTCCAAATTTTCTAAAGAATGTTCAGCGCTAGCTAGATACTGCTCAATTTCTCCTAACAGTTTGTTTAATAGAATTCGATGCGTATCACGCATCTTTCTTTCTTTATTTTCATTCATTTTCAAAAAATAAAATAATAATGAAAATCAACTCACCAACTTGAAGTCGAAACGAAATAAACATTCATTATATTGCGTCTCTTCTTACACCACATCTTAACTTCCCGGCGCGATGCACCAAAAACGTTCTATTTTAATCAACGTAATCTAAACATTCATTTCAAAATCTAACCTATTATCTGTTTGGCTCAGTGGTATCCAATTCGACAAATAATGAAAAAATTTTACGGCACAAAGCATACATTTAATAACAAAACCGAACATAAAAAATCTATTAAGTGACATTCGACACTTTCCATCTAATGAATTTTAACATAAAAAGGATTACTTCGTTTCAGTTCAGAAATTGACAGTTCAAACGGAGCATGCGCTGCCTCACTAGCTGTTTAAAGAATAAGCCGGAACAGCTGTGACACGTGATTCAGAAAAGACATCGGATTCTGTTATTTATAATAAAGTGTGTTCGAGACTCACGGATATTTGTTAGGATATGGAATTGAAACTGTTGTGTTTTTTAGCGTTTTGTGAAGTGACTGTGTGGGGTTCATGTTATTATTCTCATTCTCGAACTCTAGAATCTTCTTTAAATTTAGATATTCTGTAGATTACATAATTTAGATATTAACCATCTTAAAATAAATTTAATGTGCAGTTGTGTTTTAGTAACTGTACTATTATTTAAAAATACACACATAACTACGTCTGGATTACTTAATAATTAACACAATTTGCATAACTACAGACATACAAACATTAAAATTTTATTAAAAACAATTAAAATATAATTAAATATACATATAAACGTTTCAGCTATTCTCATAGCCCTCATCAATAAACGAGCAGAGTCACAAATCAGCAAGAGCCTCAGCAAACGAAAAAACAGTTTAAATCAAGTTTCAAGTTTCTGCAGGCGGCTATTTTCCTCAGCCATTCTATTCCCAGTAGTAGGAAAAGACTTTTAGATAACTGCAAGAATAGCGTTTTTTGTTTGATTGAACCTGTGGATTCTCTTAAAATTTTGGGATTCCTGAGCTACATTGTTAGTTCTCTTAGAGCTAAAGTGGTTGCTAAGCATGAGGAAAAATTCAATAGACTTTTTGCCCGTTGCTCTCGATTTTCATCAGGTAATGACAAAACTAAATTTTGGGTTTTGAATCTATCATCCAGAAAATTCTCTCCAGATGAACTTAAGGTTCTGAACAGTGGTTTTAATTTTTCTGTTGGTGCTTCGAAATTGGATACTCCTCGGTTTCTGGCGGCTGTCGAGCCGATTATAGATAAGTTAAACCCCTCGCAGAAACATCTGGTAAGGTCTGAAATTTCCAAGATATCGATAAAGAATCGTTATATGGTACCAAGTTCTAACATTTTTATAGAAAACTTTTAAGTAACTTATCGTGTGATTCAACAATTGTTATTACTTGAGCGGATAGGGGCCATATTACTGTAGTTATTGATAGGTCTGACTATATAAATAAGTCCCTTGATTTACTGAACGATGATCAAACTTACAGTATTGTTAATAAAGGTTTAACTCCGAGTATTTTAAAAAACAAGAATAACCTCCTGGGTGATTTAACGAAGTCCGGTAGATTTTATCCTACTCTTGCCAAAAGTCTTAAGTGTTGTACTGGTCTCGTTCCAAGATTTTATGGGTTACCGACAGTGTTGCCAGACGAATACTAAAATTTTATTTTGAATACCACTATTTTCGTACGGAATTATTCGCTTGCTTTACTAGCAAAATTTTTGTAAATAAATATGGCGACTATCTGTGTATCAAAATAGTGGTATCCAAAATAAAATTTTAGTATTCGTCTGGCAACACTAGTTACCGAAGACTCACAAACCTGATATTCCTGTTTGACTTATTTTTGATTACAGCCACTCCCCACTGTATAAATTATCTAGATTTTTGTCAGTTATTCTCAAACCCATGACCGTCTCCTCTCCTTACAGTATTAATTCCTCAGTTAAATTTCTTGATGATTTGAAGAGTTTCATTGTATCTCACAAATGTATGATGGCATCTTTGGATGTGGTATCTTTGTTCAAGTGTATACCAATAAATCTAGCCTGCCTCTCTGTTCAGAGCATGTGGATTCAGAGCATGCCCGAATTTGCTAATGCTATTGATTTATATATGGACGTTGCTATTAAACTCATTTAATTTTGTCTGACATCAAATTCGGTTTTCAGGATACGTTTTATAAACTGTTAAAAGGAACTGCAATGAGCTCTCCCCCCGGTCCGTGAGAGTAGCAGAGATTGTTATGCAGTATTTGGAGAAAGATATTATTTTTGATTTGGGTAATAAGATTAAGTTTTGGAGGCGGTATGTAGATGATGTTTTTATAATTGCTGATGAAGATAAACTTGTGGAGATTTTAAACAAAGCGAATTCCTTTTTCTCTTCAATCCAGTTCACGATAGAGGTTTAAAATAACAGGTCACTCCCTTCCCTTGATGTTTTGCTCCAGAGAGAAATTGTTAATAATATTCCTATTTTGAAAACTTCTGTTTACAGAAAAAGTACTTCCTCCGGGCAATATTTGAATTTTAAATCCAATAGCCCACTCTCACATAAAATCGCATTCGTCAGGACCTTGTGCAACAGAGCCTTGTGATTTTGTAGCGACAGAGTTAGTTTTGATAATGAAATGGGTAGGATAATGAATGGTTTACGTCTCAACGACTATCCACGTCGTTGGTGTCTTAGAGTTATTTCGGAACTTACGAGATAATCAGACCTGTATCCCACTCCTTACCAGCGTGTCAACCCTATAGGAGCTATATCCTTGCCTTATTACAGTAATATTTCGTAGAAAATTTCACCCGTACTCAAAGATGATGTTATGACAGATCATGTTCCTTTGAACTTCATTGACAATTTTTTCAGTAGTTTTAAACATAAATATTCGAAATTTGACCTGAATGGTTTCGTTTATGAAATTCCTTCTAAAGGTTGCAACTCGATTTACATTGGTGAGCCTGGACGCTCATTAAATTCTAGACACAAGGAGCATTAAAATTCTTTTAATAAAGGTACTGTGAATTAAAGATTGGTTGCACATGCACTTGAGTTCGATCATGTCCCCGATTTTCAGAGTGCACGAATTGTGGAAGCTAATCCGCCCCGTATATTTCAGCAATGTCTTCCTTGAGGGTTCGAGGACTGTTTTAGCTGAATCTCCAATCAACGAAGCAACCCAGGTTCATGCCGATTACTTTATCCTACTTAGACAGTGATTTTAACTGTTTTTTCGTTTGCTGTGGCTCTTGCTGTTTTGTTACACTGCTCGATTACTAATGAGGGCTATGAAAATAGCCGAAACGTTTATATACATTTTTAATTATATTATAATTGTTTTTAATAAAATTTTAATGTGTGTATGTCTTTAGTTATGCAAATTGTGTTAATTGTACTATTATTTTTTTTAACCAGAGTGTAGACGCGTCATTTTTCAGAGCCGTCGAATTAGGTCTTTATGCCGCCTGTCCCAGCATTCGAAAAATAGAAAACATATTATTTTAACTTTCAAATATAACGTTTTAATCAAGATATAAATTTGCAGTTTGCTTAATTTACATAATTTTCTAACGAGCTTAGGAAGATTGGAAAAAGTAAGAATGAACTTACACTACTGACCTTTTAGCGAACTTTTCTATGAGTTTCCACTTTGACTGTAAAAATGTACCTGAAAAAAAGAAAAGAAATCATAGACGTTACTTGTCTATATTAGTGTAAAATTTTTAATATCATCTGTGGAGAGATTTTCATTGTATTTTTAAGGGGAAAATTTTTTAGCGACGATAATTGATATGGGTGGTAAAAAGACCAACGCGCGACTACATCCAGGGAGGGAGCACAATACCTTTGAGTTTGTCGAAACGATAAAAAATATCGTTTTTTTTAAATACCAAATCACAAATAATATGCAAGTAAGATCTTGTTTTCCCTTTCTGCTTAAAGTATAAATTTTTAACTATATTATCCAGAAAAATAAATGCTGTATATACAAAATTAATATTTAAATTTTAAATTAGAATTCCTCTCACTAATGTTTGGATTATATGCTGTGTGCATGATAAAATTATAAATTACGCATATAGAAAACAATTTTTGAAAAAAAAAAAAACAGCATCATAATACACCTACTTTTAAATTAAAAGTAAAATGGATACAAAAAGTTTTGTTTAAATTTAACTTTAGCACAAAATTAAAAACAATTCAAAAATTTCAATTTTATTTTCAATTTTTTTTTCTTTTTTTTTTTAAGTTCAAAAAATAAATAAACGAAATATGTGAACTTTTTTGGTTTTAGCATGCAGACTATAAAGATACTCATATTTGTTTAAAACTTTAAAGCTGTAGCTTACTTAGTTTAAAAGTAACAGTGTGCACAATCTCCGAAATAACTAATCTGAAAAAACGCGTTTTAAAGTTTCAATGTCTACGGACCTTCAAATATACTCATCGTCTATAAATAATTATAACTCAAGAATTGGTGACAACTATTGTTGACAAATGTAAAAGAATTCGGAATAAAACAAAAACCGAAAACTGATTTTTTTGAAACTTTAAAGGTCCTGTGCTCCTTAATTTCTCCATTTAGAACATTTTGTTTTGAAGTAAAATTACTTAAAAGTTTTAATATATTTTTTATTTGCGTTTTGAGTTCTTCAGTTATATTTTGTTAAATTAGTTTTATTACTCAACATTAAAATAATGCTTTGCACCTTTACGGGTATGTCACAAACTGAATGGAAATAAAGAATTTCCTCAAGCAAAGAGAGATTAATAATATCTTTATATCATAACGTTCAAGCAAAAGACATGACATGTCAGCAAAAACAAATGTTATTTTCTGTAACTTTTTCGAAGTTGACAGCATTCTCTGTTTATCTTTTGCACGCACCTTTTTGCGTTAAAAAGTGCAAAACAATTCGCGCAGAAACATCATTAAGAAAATGTATTTATGGAAACAAAATGTATGTCAAATTATAGAAATGCACAGAAAGTTAATTTTTTCTGTATTGCAAAGTCTCCGTATAAATAAATTTTGAAACTCTAAAAGTTATTTTATTGTACAAATGTTGTACTAAAATAGATTAGTATAATACTTTTTCAGGTGCGTTCGTAATTATCTAACTACGTAGCACCTATAGTCACCGTTTGGTTCGTCAGTCAGTCCGCACATATCAGCACAAAAAATACCCAACCGAATATTTGGAAATTTAATATATTGTGCGTTTTGCCCATTCGATTTCCGCAGAATGTGGCGCAACTTTTGTCTAACGTACTTCATAGCAATATGTGGTGAACATCACGCTAATATGTGTAAAGATTGCTTTGCAAATAAATAATTCATGCTTTCTTGCATAATTTAAGTTCGAGAGTGATAAAGTCATCTGCAGATAGTGTACGTTTATTCTAATTAGCTTTAAAAATTGATTGTAAGCACGTCTACCGCCATTTTCGTTGATCATTCCGGTAAGTTATTCAAAGGTAGCATTCTCTGATTAGTAAAAGATTCCTTGTTTCTATTAAATGCCATCATATGTAATTAATTCAATGATATCCCATGATAGGTAATGATTGTAGGCTGCCATGTTGATGGCGTACTATTTAAGATGGAGTCTTATTATTTCCGTAATACAGGTTTTAATATACAGAATCATAGTAAATTTTGCTAATTTAATTAATTAATTATTAATTAAAATTTAATTAAATTGATGCATTTTTCATATGAGTGCAACAACTTTTGTAGCATAATCCGAATATTTATAAAACTAGTTATAGTTCGAACACACCTCATTCGACATAAAATTTCAGACTTGTTTTACCTTTATTAAAAGCATTTTTTAATGTTTTAAAAGACTAATTTCTAAAGATAAATAATACTAATTTGAAAAAAAAAATGCAAATAAATAGTGAATTTAACATGTTCAATATACATTATTATTTGCATTTATCGAATGTTGTAGAATGTACAAGAAATTTCAATTATAAAGAAAAGCTGATAATGCCATAATTTTCCTTATCAAGACAGCAACGTCAAGCAAAAAGATACAATTTTATCATAGTTTGAGAATTGGAAAGTTTTAAAGATTTATTGACATGTTAGATGAATTGTTAAGTAAAATATGTTGATTTTATTGTCATGTCAGATGAATTGTTACGTAAATTTTGTTGACAAACTGTTGTTTATTGGCAATTTTAACGGATTAAAAAATAATATTTTATAATTGTCATCTGTAATATGTTACTAATAACATTAAATTTTATGTTCCTTGGTCGTTAGTATGGTTAATTTAAAGAATATTTAATGTGTTTTTGTTATTTAGATATCTTTTAGAGTAATGCGTCCTTATACCTATGCGTACTTACTTATTTGTGATAATAGAAAATTCAAGATAAATAAATTTCATTTTACAATTTAAGATTGAATTGTTGCAATACGCATACCAAATACATATGAAAAAAATCTAAATTATCGTCAGAATGCTCAACATCAATTAAAATACTACTAAAAATCGCATTACATAGAATACAATATTATACCAAATTTTTCCTAAACGCGTATGATGAAATTTAGCAAAGCTTCTGTAAAACACATTAGCATTTTAAATTCTTAACTAAAAACTTGAGGTAAAACATTGATTAAATATCCTCAAAACTATTCTTTCACAATAATCTATACGTACATCCTATCTGTGTAATATTTCTTTAAATTTTCTGAAAAAAAAATGCGTATTAAATTCGCTCGTAAGCCTATTTCCAGTGCTTATTATGTTTCTTTATAAATATACTTAACTATGTTACTTTGATTTTTGTATCCGTGAATTAATTGTTTTTACACTCAAAGAGATAAATTTGAAAAGACTATCCGTTAGTAACTTCTCTCCTAACAGTTTTTCTCAAATACAATTATCTAACGCAATTATTTTGCGTTTCAATGTAGATGCAACATAAATGCTTTGCAGACCATATTCTACAAAAAGCTTGTTCTAGTGTGTCTCAGTAAAAGTGTAATCAATCAATAGTAAAAAATCCTAATATTTGGATCTTTTAGTAAGTTTAGTAAATTTAGTTATTTTAGTAAGATCTAATTTTAAATATTTTCAGAGGAGGAAAATTATAGAAAAAATGCCCAGTTAAACTGACTGCGCTGCGCTCACAGGTTATTCACACTAATTTTATATTATAGTCTTATTTGAAAGAATAATGCGAATCGGAAAAAAAAGAAATCGAAAAAAAAAATACATTAAACTAAATAAAGGGAGTTTTAGGTCCCCATTCCTCCTTGTTTATACTTAACCAATCAACCTCCAAATCCAATCAGGAGAGCACCTTATAAAAATAAATCGATAAACCAAATTAGAAGTAAGTCGGCAAGAAATATGAGTAATTCTGCATGAAAACCCATTTATTTAAATAATGGTTTTGGATTAATCCCACCGCTACATCTATACTTACGTACATACTGTACCTCGGGGCACATTAGCCTTCAGGCTTTGATAGCCTGTGAGCTAAAAATATTCAAAAAAAAAAAAAAACTCTGATATTAGCTTCATTCCTATGTCCATATCAGTACTCATACATAGTATGCAAATGTACTTAAAAAAACCCATAGAGATATTCAAAAGTATGTTTTTTATATATTAAATATTTTGAACTTTTCTTTCATAGCTCTTTAAACAACGGTGTATGATCATTGACTATTTGTTTTTGTAAACAAAACAACAACAAAAAAAAAAAAACGTATATATACTCTTTATTATAGACCTATTTCTCATACACAACTTTTTGTCATATTTGTTTGAAACACATTAGTACTACATAGATCAAAGATTAACTGCTTCTCTTTACGAAAAATATATATTGTCACATATCTTGAGTGAGTTTTGTGAAAGATAACTATTAATAAAACGGTGCATTAAGGAACAAAGTCTTTCCCTTTATAAAATGTGTGATCAATAAACTTAAACTTGCTTTTTTTCATTAAATGTCGCATAAAGATATCATCTTCAGATGAAAAATGGAAGTAAATGTCGATTAAACGTCTTTAGGGGACATTTAGTGAAATATCATCACGTCATTTTGAAGTAGGAAGAGTTCCAAATTCTTTAAATTTATTAACGAAAACTCTATTGGAATCATTTAATTGTAGCACATTAATGAAATCCATTCGATACACTGTTGTTTAATATAAAATAATATGTACAAAAATATCAATCTAGAAGATTCATTTAAGTATTTTTTATTTATTTACTAAGTTGATATGCACAAAAGCAATTGATTTTTTTTTCTATTTATCATTTATTAGGTTATAAAAAATATATATATAGTATAAATTATATATAATAACTATGTATAAGTTATACTCCATTTTAAATTTTAAATGCATAGTGTAAATCAGGTGTTACATGATATGTTTTTTTTTTTTTTTTTTTTTCATATGACGCTTTCTAATGGTGTTTTGGTGAACTATTATGTATTAATTCCGTATGATAACATATATTGTTGAGAAGTAAGATTTTGTTCTGATTTGTTATCATGGGGAGATTATAACATCTTTTATGTTACTATTTGTAATGTGCTCGACTGATGTCTTTTTCTCTATCTTTATAAGTGAAAACTCTTTGAAGTAAGAATATAATTTAAAATTATTATTTTTTGAGCAATTTTTGATATGTAACTCTGGGGTACATTATGACATTGCAATTGTATAAATATTTAAATATTTGTTCCAACTGCAATTGTACAATTTTATATTTGCAACATTTGGAAAATATTTGTTTTTAGAATTTATCGCATTTTAAGGGGACAAAACACCTTAAAATCCTTAATTTTTTTTTATTATTGAAGGGTACATTATATGCATTATGGCATGGCATTTATCACAAAAATATATATATATATATATTTTTGAGAAAAAAATGGAATTTTACATTAGAGATATTACACATCTTAGAAAACTTCGAAATAAAAAAAAAATTAAAAATTTTGAAATCTTTTCGAAAAATTTTTGAAATTTTTCTTTTTTTTATCTTTAAATTCAAATATATAAAATTCGATTTATTTTATTTATATATATAAACCAAACTTTTATTATTTTTTTTTTAATTAGCTCTATTTTATTTATATATATAAACCAAACTTTTATTTAAAAAAAATACTGTGGATTTTCATCGAAATGGAACGCGCAGGAGGCATGTCGAAGATTTCTAAGACGACGAGTAAAATTCATTTTTTTTTTTTTTTTTTTTTTTTTTTTTTTTTGTCAAAAATAATTTTTTTTTGTGATACATGCATGCCATAATGCATACAATCTACCCTTGAATAATATTTAAGGTGAAATTCACACACACACAAAAATATATTTTAATGTCCCCTTGAACATTTAGACAAAAATTAGCGGGCGGGGTGAAATAATATTTTAAAATATACAATTGAAATTCCCCCTTTTTTTTTTGTCAAAAATATTTTTTTTTTTTTTTTTTTTTTTTGTGATACATGCATGCCATAATGCATACAATCTACCCTTGAATAATATTTAAGGTGAAATTCACACACACACAAAAATATATTTTAATGTCCCCTTGAAAATTTAGACAAACATTAGCGGGCGGGGTGAAATAATACTTTAAAATATACAATTGGGTAAAAGACAATATCCTTATAATATTATAAATGTCAATGTGTGTCCGAATGTTTGAATGAAGTCAGCATCTAAACGGATGAATTAATGCTTTTGTATTTTTCTGATATAGATGGATTACAACCCGGAAATGAACATAGGCTATAGTTTATTTAATTTATTCAAATAATTATCTTAATAATTCAAAATTTCAATCTTTTTCATACAGAATCAATTGACATTTTCCCGATAAATTTAGCCATCTTTCTTTCTTGTTGCCAAGAAAAACTAAATCTGGAATAATAACTTCTCCTCTACAGTTAATTAAAAATTAAAATAAAAAGAATTCAAAAGAAAATAAATATGACGTCATACTTGAAACAAAAAATGGGGTATTTTTTATTATGCATGAAGGATGAATATCGGTTACGTTAATAAGGGGTTTTCTGCCAAAAATGGTGTCATAATTAGAAGGAAAAAGAATGAAAAAGAATAATATTATTAATAAAGTTATTCGAATGGAAAAATATGACGTCAAATTTGAAATAAAACAGGTATTTCCAAATATTCGTTAAAAATACAATGGACATCAATATCAGTAACTAATGAAAATAGAAAAATAATGACGTCATATCAAAACGAATAACAAATATTTTTTACAAATGAACCCTATTCTCGCTTTTGATTCGAGGCTATAAAAACCGCTATTTTACCAATTGTGACGTCACAGGAATACTGTCCATACTGATTAAAAAGTTTGAATGTAAGTTACATACAAATGAGAGTTTTCTTTTCAAAATTCACGTTATGATTATCAGAAGATATTTTTGGTGGAAAAAAGGGGAATTAAAACGGATTAATATATTTTTTGAAGCTATTTCCTCATTAAAATAAAAAAGAATTGAATTTCAATTAGTATAAATGGTGCAAAAACTTGATTAAATTAAATTTTCCAAAATTGAAAACATGTTTACACACATCGAAACTTCATGAATGAACTTATTCCACAGAAACAAAAATCGTCTGTCGACATATTGACACAACCAAGGATTAAATATAACTTCTGTGCATTTAAGTGGATAGTTATTGCCCACTATTCATACGAATTAAAATTAAAATCAAGACTCCCTTATCAGGAGGCCTTGATTAAAATAATCATATACCATTTTAATTGATTAATTTTAAAAGATGGCAGTTAAAACATGTCACAAAGGCGTTTTTAGTAAAAGCTTTTATCGGTTAAAAATGATGTAATATTTTTTTATAGAAAGCATTAATTTTAATACGAAAACATTAACATAGATTTATTTTAATTTCGTCAAAGCGATGTCGTCTTCATTACACCAGCTTCGAAAGTGAAAACGAAATCTTAAAATAAAAATATACTTTTCAGAAATAAAATTTTGCATCAAAAGTCGCATTCTTTGAAAATGAAATTTTAGCTTACATTTTAAATACATTTTCTTACATGAAATTTAGTATATTTAAAAAAATTATTTTTCAATGTTTTTCTAAATGTACAATAATATTTGATTTCATTAATCGGTTTCCCTTTTTTTAAATAAATTAAAATGCATAGTTTTAAATGATTCATGAAGTGAAAGAATATATATATATATTTATTTATTTCGACAAGTAACATTCCGTAGGAAAAACTAACCTAGTGTCGTCATATTTTAAATCATTAAACTAATGCCAGGCGGACGTCTTTTAGCACGCTTTTTCCTCACGTATATGCCGCTAGCATTGTGTAGGGATAATACGCAAGGAAAAAAGCGTGCAAAAGACATTCGTCTGACATTAGTCTTAGCTGTTTTTCTTTCAGAAAATATTAGCATTTTATAGCAGTTTTTATACAAAATGGCGTGATTTGCACAGAATTTAACAATCGAAATATATAAGTTTAACATCCTTTTACAGTACAATCTATCATAACACTGGTTTCAATAAAATTTAATAAATGGCACAGGAAAGTCAACTTAAAAAAGTTTAGCAAGTAATTTCAATTTGAGATTAGGCTTTACATGTGACATCATTTACGTGTACACAAGAGCCAAAACCTTAACTAAGCAAAAAATTTGCTTTTCACTTCACATCCCTCTAATGTATAAAGGCACCGTGTTTATCGAAAAGCGCAAAGGAGGAAGGGAAGTTTTCTTTAGATTTTAAATTATCGAAATCTATAGTTAAAAATCTCTCTGAAACACAATCTATCACTGTTAACCCATTGGAGCCTATTCCTGCAAATTTCAAAGCTTTCATAAGCCAAAATACAACACACAATAGATATGTAAATGTTTATTCATAATTGTGGTGCTTTTACATAAATCGATTTATTCCTCGAAAGCAATAAGTAACTCTATTGCTTTAATAATAAGTATTTAGGCTCAAGAGTCTTTGGAGCATGATAAACATTTTGATATTATTGGTAGATCTAGAGCTCATAAATGTGTGGTACCGTGAAATTAAAATGTAATAAATATTTGAAAGTTAAAGATATTTCCCGTGCTCTTATTATTTATTTTTGAACTTTGATTATTTTTTTACTTTGAACTTTGATTATTTTATCACCACGTTTGATTATTTTTTTAATACCATTTATCTTTTTTTTCTCTTCCAATATTATTTGGAATATAACCATAATGGTGCATGTTGATTTTTCGCTTATTCTAATCCTATCAAAGTCACGTCTGAAGTGACCTACTAATAACCACTTTCCTTTAAAATTCTTTATTAATATATATCTTTAAATAATATTTTTTGTCTCGAAAACATAAATTAAATCAATATCCTTGAACGGAATAAATATAAATAATAAAATAGAATAACAGAGATGTAAATTTATTCCTCGTTTAATCTTAGAAAAAGGTGTATGAAATTTCATGCTCACAAAAGAAATTTAAATGGTCCTATATGCATAAACAAAAATAAGCAAATTGGGATCATCAGAAGCGTTTCTACTATAAAATGTGATAAAAGGTTAATTATATGCTTTTAAATATCGAAATTTTTTGCTTAATTGATGAATTTCTTCTTCTTTAAATGTTACGTGAACGCACACTGCAAATAGAGGCGTCTTATATTCAGACACATATGTGACTGAAAAAGAAATTCAGACACTTAAACGTTTGATTATGAAATTTCAGACATCATAAGTGTCTAAATTTAAGGCACTTAAGTGTCTTACTCTGATCATGGTACAAATGAACTGAGGAAAATGTCTGAATAATGATCATGTGTCTGAAATTAAGACATGTAGAAATTCAGACACTTATATGTCTGAATGTAATACAATTGTATCATACTGTATATATGATGAAACGATAATTGTATATGAGGACCCCAGAGGCCAAGGGATACAAGTGACAAACTTCAGATTTGGAGTAAATCGAATTTAAAGATGAACATCAATAGTATGTGTCTGACTTAAAATATGAAACTGTTCCTAATTTCATAGCGGTCTTAGAACTCTTATTTCAATAACTGTGGAAGAAAAGTGGAGTACAATATATATTTTTTTTAATTTTAAGTAGAGATTAAGGAGGTTAAGTAATTTATAGAGCTTGAGTAGTTGACCTCTAGAACGCAACAGATAATTAGAAAATCTCTTACATTTTGCGTTTTAGTTTGGCGAACTGGGCAAGGGACTCCAGGCACATCTGTCCAACGTTTCCCCTCCCTACATTTTCTTTTTCTCAGAACAATCATAAAACAAATAGAAATATTTCCAGATAGCCTGTGTACTTATCTCAGTTTTTTCAATTTTGTGACTTATACCCCTTCGCTTCTGGTGTCCTAATATGCAATTGCATCGCAATATATCTGGCAGCACCATCAGAAAATGTTTTCGAATGGATGAAATGCATTGCCATTTACTAAATTTGGTATTAGGGTAAAAAATAAGCATCTTGATTTGACCATGAGGACCTCTGCCAAAATTGTAAATGCCCGTTTACTAACTTTCGAACTAAATTATGTTTGGTGCAAAAGTACAAGCTAAAGAAACTTTTCAGAAAATATAAAGTTTCTCAAAAACTACTTCCACTCATCTGTATACGTAAAGGCCGCTCCCTAAATACAAAGAGATATGATTGCTCTCAGAAAAAAATGTATGGAGGGGAAAGGTTGAACAGATGTGCCTAAAGTCCCCTGCCTAGTTCGCCTAACTAAAATGCAAAATATAAACATGAAATAAGTTAAACTAAGAATCTTTTGTCAGAACACCACGTACAAGAATTTTTATATAAAAGAAATATAAAAAAATTAAGAAGTAAGAAGTATTAAATATTCAAAATTAAATTTCTAACAACATTTTTCAAAATGCAGAACATTTCTTTCCTTCTGGTGGAGGGTATTGCCCTTATGAACACCCCTTATCTTCAAGTTTAAGATAAATTAAAATATATGAACGTCAAAAGGAAATAATTAAAAATTTATTTTTATTAGTGGTTTAGGAAGGGAGGGGGGGGGTGGCGGGTTCTCTTACAAAAATTTATTAGTTCCTTTTTGTCTTAGTCTTCAATTATGTAATAATTTGGAAGAATAAATTTTATTATTATTTTTAAATATAAAGACAATTTAATTCAGTAAATTTCAAAATACAGGGAAGGGAAATGGCCTGCAACCACCCTCCTGTCTGTGATTATGCATAATAAATGTATTATTTAGAAGCGTTACGACGTTTTTTTTAATTTATCATATGTTTTTCACCCTCTGCCTGAAAGTATAAAAACTGTAATAATTACATTCAGATAATTTATAAGTGTAAGCATTACAAAAAATGCCAAATAAAGAAAGTAAAATGCTTCTGATTTCTTTTTGTACAACGTTCCATTTCCCGCTAATAAAAAAGTTTTAATGAACTTATCATACTGTAAACTGTATGCTGACCTAATGCTGACTCAATCTTTTTTCCCCTTTGATTTTTTCCCCTTTGTCAGCCGAATTCGAGTTCAAGAGTCCAATGTCGCTTTCAAATGTAAACGTTTTCCAACAGTTCACATCTTTAACCGATCCTATTTTTTACTGTGAAAAGTTTTGTCATTATAATTCTACTGTGGCTGCGTCATTTCTTGAAGTGTTATATTTAGAAGTTTCTTGCATTTTGGATTTCTGCGTGAATCATATGTGTTTCAAATATTGATATAACAACGGAAAAGAAACACTTGAAAATTACATCCAAGAATTCTACAAAGAGCGCGCAAAAGAGATAGGATTACTTTTTATTGCTTTTCATCGATAACATAGGCTTATTCATCTCTTCAAAACAATGTAAATAAGAACTAGCCCCAAACTTACAAACTAGTCCCACGGGTTGTGTTTTAAGAATGGAAAATTTTCATTATTTTAACACAACTAGTAGGATATATGAAGGGAATTCTTTTTAAAGGATGAAAGTATTTTGTTACTCATTCACTGTGACAGTTATTTTAACTCAAGTCAAGGATATGGATAACAGTAAGTGGTTTTGATATTTTATTTATAGTACCACATAAAATATTGCATGAAATATAAGTTAGGTTTGAATCTGTTTGCGAAAAAACAGCTAATTCTAGAAATATATATTCTTACATTCATGTAATTATGCATGTTACTGTAACTTAAAAATCCTTAAAGATATACATATATATTTCATTTGAAATCAATTTTAATATTGATTCTTAATTATTTTTAGCAAAAAATAAACTTGAAATTAAAAAAGCTAGAGTTATATACATTTACTTTCATATTTAGTTTTGATTAAAATTGCGGTTTTTATTTTATTTATCATCACTTACATGAAATATTAAAAAGAAATGACAATTAGATATTAAAATGTATGTTTAAGACAAAAGAAGTTTAGAAATTAGAAGTAATTTTTTCTGCATGTTATTTAAAATAGAATATTTATTTATTTTTTATTTATTATTAAATAAATAGCTCTTGAGATTCTCATCTGATGAATAAAAAACTTGTCAATGTAGCAATATAAATTTAAAAGAAGAATTTAATTTTTAAATGATATTAATTTTCTTTTTTCTGAAGGGGCGGCGGGAATTTTTGTGCAATTTTGTAAAGCTGAAATTTTAAATCTCTTTCGACATTGCTCTGTTTATAATGAGTATTTCGAACTTTTAGAACAGGATAAGATTAGAAACAAAAAATATATATTTATCCAAATACCGTAAAGGCCCTGCCTGCAATAGTGGACACTATGGGACTGTGGAATTTGTTCGATAATCACTGGTGGGTAAAAAAATTAAAAATTTTCTCCCTGCAAACTAAATATGTAAAGTGTCTAAATATGTTACTGAAAATGCTCCAGCAAGTACCATTTTTCCGAGAAACAGTTTTATAATAATAACAAACATGGAAGGATTATTATATTAATTTGCAATGCTAGATTAAATTGAAATCATGAAAGAAATGTTTTGGCTGTCTTAGATATCAAAGTGACAAAATATAGCATGGAAATTTTATTTGTTGATACTTGTGTAAAGCATTTTTTTTATCCCCCCTTACTTTTTCGTGTCCGAATTTACTATTTGCTATCCACTAATATATTTTCATTCCTTATGCCGCTGAAAATCTGGTAATCATATTTATACATTTATTTGCAGGTAATTTACCTATTATCTATATTTTATGGTTTAAAATTTTTTCACTCATGTTTTAGCAATATATAAAATATCTTAATTTTAAATTTAAAACCAAAACTCTCCTACCAAAAAAAAAAAAAATGGTATACAGTAATTTCGTTACCATATTTTTATTTAGAAGATTAAAATCTATAAGAATCAACAATTATTTTTTACAGAGAGGATTTTAGTGACGACCAATGAATCAGACATGTCTGTTTTTTTAGGTAAAAATAAACAAATGTGCATGCGTTTTGCTTTTTAAAAGTTTTTATTAAAGTTTTGTCCGGTATTAGGGAATGTCCATTAGTCTTCATAACGAACACTTCCGAATACCGGACATCTCTATTTAGCGAACATAATGCAGGGTTGGATTTTTTGCAGAAGAAGGATTTGATTGAAGCATGGGCAAACTGGGCAGTGTCCCCTATACACGCCCTACAATTTTAGGGGCCCCGAATTAGATATGCAATTATTGTAAAGTTTATATTTTAAATTTTTATAATAGTGAGCCGATTATAATAAAAATCTTGAGCATTTAAGGCCGACTAATATTAAAAACCAAAAAAAAAAAAAAAAAAAAAAAAAAAATACAGTAAAACCTCTCAATCACATGCACCTCGGCAACGAATGGTGGATAAATTCCCTTGAAACCCCTATTGAGAGGTTTTTATTGCATTTAGATTTTTTTGTTGTTGTTGTTTTTAATCGTATTCTACTCTAGAAGTTCAAAATACTGATTATAATGTACATTGTTGAAAAATATTTAAACTATCAGCTTTAAGAAAATTGCATACCAACTTTCAGAGCCCCCAAAATCGCACTGTATGGGGGTGGAGGGGGCAGGACCACGGCCAAAAATTTTTCTAGGATTCAACGTGGTCAAACATGGCTGCGTATAATGCTTAAAAATATGGTTGCAATTAAGACGTTTGAAGTGTCTGAAATTCAGACGATTGAAGTGTCTGAAAAAATTCAGACATTTTAAAATGTCTGAAAATTGAACACTCCGTTTCAGACACTTAAGTGTCTGAATTTCAGACATTTCAATTTGCAGTGCTGTCACGGGTAACAGCTAGTTTAATATAATGTTAATGTTACATTATTGGGAAATAAGTTCCTCATTAAACTATATGGTATTTGTAAAACGAAAAGCAAAACTTAATTTATCCGGATAAAAGCAGGCAATAACTATTCACATAGCAATATGTTAAAGGGGTATAAAGTATAATTAAAAAGGATTTTTAAACAAGTAAAAATTAAAAAAGAAAAAAAGCACGACTGCGTAAGAAGCGAACTAATTAATTATTTCTAATAAATGTGAAACTATTTTTATATTACTTATCTATTTTTTTTTAAATTATTATTTGCTTGTATTCATGACTTTGAAGTTGAGCTTTATTGTTAGTTCCTATCAATAAACACAGTTTTGATGAGGCCTATAGATGTCTATGAAGGTTAGAGTTGCAGTAAAGCTAGAAATCCTACCTACACATCTTCCAGTTGTGTAATATATAACGGAGATTCTGATTGCAAATTAGTCAATGAAACATCGTCATCATTTTGAAACACCTATCCAATGATATGCCACTCAATATGGTGCGTAATTTTTTTCGCCTCTACCGCCATTTTGAATTCATAAAAACAAAATCTAGCCTAAAACCATCGGATGGTTTCGAAGAATCGGTAGAGATCTCATTCATTATAATCCATCCAGCCGTTGGGATGTTTCGAGGGTACAAAGAAATTCACATTCCCAGATACGAGTCAAACACATAACCCTTCTTGGCAGTCGGGTAAAAAAGCAAGAGTTTCAACAGCATTTGGACAATATTAGCAATATTTGAGTAATATTTGTTTTTAGCATTTATCGCATTTTAATCGGATCGGGCGGGTTGTAATAATACTTTAAAATATACATTTGTGTATAAGACAACATTTAATATAATATTAATGCTACATTATGAGGAATTAAATTTCTCATAAACAATTTGGTAATTGCATAACGAAAAGCAAAACTTAATATCTCCTGATAAAAGCAGTCAATAACTATTCAAATAGCAATATGTAAACTTAAAAATGATTTTTTTTTCTTTAAAGTATAAAAATCAAGATGATAGAAAAAAAAATCATTAATATTTATGTATATATATATACATATTACTTTCGTTTATATATATTGTATTTTACTTTTAGTTTCATATGTAAAAAAAAAAAAAAAGTTAACGATGTCTCTTTTGTGACACTGAATTATTGAATTTCATTATGTATTAGAATATTAGTAAAGGATTAAAAAAAAAAAAAAAAACTTTTATTTAATTTATTTAAATTTATTACGGTAGACATTCTAAGAGCTTTTATTTATAAATATTAATATGATAATTTTTTATATGTAACACACTTTTAGTTTAAGAATTTTTATTTCATTAAAAAATATCACATTTTCTGAGAATAAATCAGGATAAAGATCAGAATTATATTTCACATTTATTTTAAAAGAAAACAAATTTCACTTTTATTAAAAAAATCATCTAATTATAAATTTTTTAGATTTTTCATCGCTTATGCAAATTAAAATGTCAAATAAAATAAAATAAAACTAAAGGTTATTGTCTATAATTTTAAGATATTCGGAATTTAATGATATTTTTATCTCTCAATGTTGAAGATTTTCTGTATACGCATAGGTAAGAACCCACTTTTCTCTATCTGCTGTTGCTAATAAGAAATAAAGAATTTCATTATCATAAATTAATTATTTTATTTACATTACATTATAATTAGTTGATTTATTTAATATTTACATTTTCATTGATTTTGTTTTTGAAAGAAATGTGTTGCTAATTATTATTGTATACATTTAAAAAAAAATCCTTCTGGGAAATATTATGCGATGAAAATTTAAAGAACTTAACAGCAAATATAATTCTTATTTTCAAATATTATTCTGTATTTAAAAGTTTCGTTTTGAACTATCGCCACATCCCTAAATTATCGAGCATCAGATTTCTGTTTTCTCTCAAATACAATTTTATTAATTTAAAATGATTTTTATATTTTATAAACGCAAAGTTTAATCCTTAGATGGAGCTGAAATGTGAATTCCCCTTTGAGTTCTTTTAAACATAAAACAGACATGTATGTAAACAAATTTTTCTACTTTATTTTTACATTTATTGTCAAAGATAATAGGAAAATTTTAGTAAATTATAGTAAAAACCAAATATTTTTCACTGATTTTTTGTTTGAAAAAGTTTCAAAAATTCAATTCAAACACTGAAAGACAAAATATACCACCTTCATCTAGTCATCAATGGATAGTCATTTTCAAAATCCCTAAACTAGAATATAGATTTCCGAGTTATGCGAATAAGGTAAACAAAATAAACTGAGTAGACGAAATGATAGAGAATTTCTAGTCTATAATTATCAAGGTGATGAAACGTACATTATATTATAAATTGTTTGAACTGCGAGAAATTATCATTTGATTTCTAGAATTAATTCATAAACTAGAATATTTGTTACTAAAATTCACTTCTTGCGTTTGCATTTGTTTGTAGGGTTTTTTAAACAAGTTTGGTCACCATGATATAGGAAAACGCTCTTAAACTTTAATAATGATATCTCAAACTCTCTGTCAATAGGAATTGGAAGTTATAAGTATGACATGGAACTACTTTTTTCTAAATCCACAATTTATTATCTAGATGTGAGTGGTATAATTTTTATACCAGTTTTATACCAGGTTCTTTATATCAGTGAACTTATTTTTAATTCTATGATTGTACAATCGTGGAAAGAAAAAAGTAAACACCACCCGCTAACTCTGCAATAGATTTACGTAGAAGAAAGTTAAAGGTAACAAAAGATTGGAAATAAATTCTACTTTTAAATGATGTATGTAAAATTTGATTAGAGGCCATCTGCATATCAAAACGAAGACAAACTATGTTTTTTTTACCCAGCAAACCCTAAGTCTGACGCCATGAATAAATTCAACATTCCTCAATTAGCCTAAATCCAAATTTACATGCAATTCATACGAGTTTCCGAGAATTAATTTTATTTTAAAATGAGTGTATTTTGGGGGTTGTATCCAAATTGAAGTTTTATACTCGGAAATTAATCGATTGTACTCGATTTTTTTAAATGCTACAGAATGACTATGTCATTTCTATTTCTATGAATGTAGTATGTCTTTCCAATATGACTATGTTACTCGCTTAACATATTTCATATATTACCAGCCCAAATAATGCAATAAAATGAGTAAAGGATAATTTTTTTTTCCAAATTATGTTTTTCTGCACATCACAGACTTAAGCCATCATTTTGCTCTTTTTAATGATAATTCGAAAACTACTTGAAATAAAAAATTGAAATTTTGAATTCGCATAAATTAGGACATAATAAATATAAATCTATGAAAAATTGCAATTCATATTTTTTTCGAATGTTACTTTCCTAAATTATAATTCATATTATAAAATTTTTAAAATTACGTATTGAATGCATTTGTGTTTGTGTTTTTACTATTATAAATACACACAAAATTATCGCTTAGGATTATGCTTTCATGAAATATTAATAAAAATATGGATATGTAATTTAACTTTAGAAGCTCTAATGTTTGAATGTTTATAATTCAAAAAAATCTCGCCATTGATATAACTGGAAATTTCGTTTCTGGGTGGGCATAGTTTGAACCGAAGTTTTAAAATATAGTGTCATAATTGGGTATTCCCAAGGGAAAAAAACAACGTTTGGTCAGGTTTTGATTTGTAGATAGCCCTCTAAGCAAATTTTATAAACATCATTTAAAAGTAGACTTTATTTTCAACCGATTGGTAACAATAACTTTTTTTTTACTAAAATTAATTGCAGAGTTAGTGCGGGGTGTTTCCATTTTTTCCACGACTGTACATTACTTTCGTGTTTTAAAATAAAAATCGTCAAAATTTCAACAATATGAAAAATATTATTGATCAGGAAAAAGTTATTTTCCTAAAGTTGCATACACCGTAATATATATATATATATATATATATATATATATATATATATATTATGAAAGTGGATTGACAAGCTACTACAGGATGATAACGGTTAGTGGTGAAGAATTAAAATTACATTTTGTAAAAAATATATTAAATAACTTTAAATAAATATTTATTGCGCATTCCTATGGAAAATATGCACTTATGCTAAAGTTCCTCGCAGTTGTTAAGTAGATATATAATATAAACAAAAAAATAAACAATCCTACGTTTTGTAGTATTAAGAGTATATTGAATTTTTTAAAAGCGGCAATTGTCGAAATAATGTATTCATATTGCGAAACTAGTGGTCACGTATATTCATTTATGAGAATATATTTCTTTGTATACAGTGTGCACGCTAAAGTCCGTTGTCGCCCCAATAATTTCTAAACGAGCTATAGTCATAAAAGTGTGGTCTAGTTCTAGAAAAGTAGCCATGCTCTAATGTATGACACCGCCTACGGCGCCCCCTAGTGGAAAACTACGGAGTTAGAATGCATATCTCGAAAAGGGAAAGAGATAGGGGAGAAAATGTTACAAAGTTCAAGAGCACCATCTATTTAGTACAAAAAGACACCTTATGGATATTAATGCTTAGAATAGAACGGTTAAAACGCGCTTTCCTTTTTTCTTGATTTCTTGCACTGTGACGTGATAAAACTATCTTAGAAAGAAAGAAAAAACACAACTAGTTATAGCAATATACCTTTATTTGAGATGTTCAAACTTCTAACTGTTAGCTGCAATGCACATTTAGATGCACATTTTTCTAAAAGATAATCAGTTCTTCTGCCTTTCAAGTTTCGGGACGTCACAGTGTAGGAAATCGCGAAAAGACGAATGCGCGCTTTAACCGTTCTGTTCCTCGCATTAATATCTACAAGATGTCTTTTCGTACTAAATCTATAATGCTCTATAACCTTGTAAATCACTTTTTCTCCCTCTCTCTTTTAGTTTTCAAGATAGGAATGGTAACCCTGCGGTTTTCTACCAAGTGGCGCCGTAAACGTTAACATTCATTGGCGCATGACATCTTTACTAGATACATAGATACTACTTTTATGACTGTAGCTCTTTCAATTCAGAAATTATTAGGAAGGACAACAGACACTAGAGGGCACACTGAATATACTCTTATTTTAATATGGAAAAACTTCTAATTGCCCTTGTAGCATTCTTCATTTGATATCATTTAGATAACTGATATATATTAATTACGAAATCTAGTTAATTAATATTGGTCTTAGATTAAGTATGATAATTAATAATGATACAGGACAATGCTTCTTGCCATGCGCCTAAATCCACTCAGCGATGCACGGTGGGTGATTTGCCGATTCTAGCTGGCCAAAAGTCGATTTTTAAAAGTTTATACTAGCGCAATTTTTTTTTGCCTGTTATAGCCCAATAGTTATGGCGTAATACCCTGCTGTTGGTTTTGCTATAAATATAATTGCATGGTCCATGAACTAGTGCAAATTTGGTGCTTCTTAGTTGGGAATTAATCAATCAATTTTAGTATAGTTCTTTAATCTGTTACTTGAAGCAGAATAAAATATACTGGTCGATTATGGATGCTTCCAAACAAGATATAGACTTTATCTGATTTGATTTATGAGCATAAATTTTGCACATATCGGCTCTTATTTCATATTTAATGTCGTAAAAAACTGCGTATTTTTTTTTTTTTTTTTTTTTTTTTTTTTAATACAATTTTTCAGTTTTAATATAGAAAAAGTTATATGATAAAGCACGATTAAGCTCAATTTTTGATATGATTAAGCAGTTTAGATTATTACCTTTTCGATCTAATTTAAATTGTTTGCCCTTAGGTCGACCCTAGTTTTTGGAATTGTTTATAGCTTATTAAGACTAAATATTTTTTTACTGAAATTAGTACCATTTTCATTTTATCAAAGACAGCATAATTTAAGTTAGTCACATAAATAAACTTTTGCAGCATTATGCAACGGCAACAAGCTTTAAAATATAACGAGAATGTGAATTTGGTTGAAAATGTTTTGTTTATAGAGGAAAATTACAATGAAGAGCACATGAAATTTTGCAAGTGTGAAATGTTTAAACATATGACCAAATTTGGAGAAAAATTTCCAGTTGTATGTTGATATCTCATGACAAAATGATGGAAAATATATTACATGGCTACAAATTTCGAGTGGTTACAAAATTGATCTAGACAAATTTCTCCAAATTCAGATTTGATATAATGCAAAACATAATGTAGACATTTTCTCATGATGTCTTATGATTCCCATTCTTTACATAAGGTTTCTCTGCGCAGAGATAAACATAAATATACAAAAGAATATATAACTCAGCAATTTTCATTAAAGCTGTCGAATGTTTGCCAGTATCTTAAATGTTAGAAAAAGAAATTTTAGGATTTGTTATAATAATACAAAAATAGTTTTATCACATTAGCTTCTATACCGTTAAGAAAGTATTATTAAAATTATCAAGAAGAACTTAAGATCATACGTCATTGAGATTATGAAACATTTTTTAATGCATTCGGACTACTATAATAGAACTTCCTATCGTAATAACGCGAAAAACGAGGACTAAATAATAATTTGTAAAACATATAACACGTTTGAAAACGCAATTTCAACCAAACACGAAAAACTAACTGAAAATTTTGTAAAAATCTGTATATGAATTATAAATTTATCATACAATTCACAATATGCAAAAATTTAGAACAGTTAGCGAACGCATAGCACAGTTCAATATTCCTCGTCAGCACATTCCGCCAATAAATGGAAATGTACTTCAGTTGTTTTGTGCACCCTTGTACATGATATATAGAATTTATACACACTAAATAGTATGTAAATTTTATAATTTAGAAATGTGTTCCGCAACTGAAAACGCAGTTCCATCAATTATTGTTCATAGAGAGAGAAATATAACTGATTTATTTTGTGTGCCCCTGAATAAAAAAAAAGATTAATGCTATGCACATCATATTCAATAGTAGGCATCTTATAGAGCACCTCAGAGATATATAAATTTAAATACTTTTGAAATAGTATAACATAACACAATATACCTCAAACAATTTTTCTCCATAGACCGTACTGTAACATAATTATTTTTAGTGTCCCTGTAAATGATCGATAAATGCTATCGATACCATATTCTATAGCAATCATCTTGTAGTGCATTTCATAAATATGTATACAAATTTCAAAGTGTCTGAAATTATGAAACATCATTAAAAAACATCCAAAACGATTTTCCCTCATAGGCCGTAATGTAATGAAATTCTTGTAATGAAATTATGACTGCTACACGCTACATTTTGCAACGCCTAACATCCAATAGTGGATATCAATAACATTTTTCAATTTCATGGTGATGCGACTATACTCAGGCTAAAAATAATTTTGGCCAGCTAGGATAGGAAAAACACCCACCGTGCAATGTTTTAAAAAAGAAAAAAATCTTGCTTTGTCATGGACAAGTCGAAGTCTAAAAATCTTGGGGGCGTATTAAGTCGCAAAGTTTATGCTAATAATAAACAGATTTTATATACCAATGAACAAAAAGTAGCCATTGTAAAAGAATGGCACAATATTTTTTAATCTGTACTTAATCACATGGTCACTTCCATTAAAAACAGAGTGTTTGAGGTCATAAGGAAAAATGGAGTGTCAATATCGCATTTACATATTATTTTTGTTTTTAGACAAGTTGTCTTATAATTTGTTAACAGTGTATTTTTCAATTATTTAATACGTCACTTTTCTCATAAGCTTTGTTTATGTTTCAATATACTGAAAATAAACCCTGAAAACCTGAGGAAAGTGACGTAAGAAAATTTAAAGTACGGAAGTTAAATATGTTCTTTTACCCATGTAACGTACGAGAAACAGAGTGATGTTATAAAATAAATGGAACTGCAATTAATAATAATAATAATATATATTTCCTTTAATTAAATTCAATACACGAAACGGCTTCTGCTACTTCTACTTTCAACTCCAGTAATTATTGGCTCTCTCATTTTCAAAACAAAGAGACGTATTTGTATAAATAAACAACACTTAGTTATTAAGATATTCTCTGATGATGAGCTTGGAAGGTTTGAAAGTACGAAGACGTTTTAAATAAAATGTATATTTTAAACTTGTAACATCTTTTTCATTACTTTAGTAATATTTTAAGTAAGATTGTGGACCTTTTTAATGATCACATTATATATTTTATGATTTCAAGATTTAGATATTTTTCAATTACTGTATTCCAGAATATTGTAAAGAAAATCGATAATTTAGATATTTATTCGTTTGATAAATATTTCTATTTAGGAAATTTAAGTAATGTTCAATAGAAATTGGTTCCTTGATTTTACCAAATAGAATTAGTAATATCAATGGACACAAAAACGTACTGAGTATTATTTATTTTTATTATTATGGATTCGAAAAATACATAACGTAAAATAAATCATTAACGCCGCGATTCATACAACAAGGGTCTTTTACGGGTAAAAAGTTATATGTTGTAAAGAATGAATTCTTATCTTCTGAAAAAGCTATTTTTTTTTCAAAATATAGAGTTCCTTAACAAATATTTATCTAGAAGATAATTCAAATTTTCTCCATGATTAGAATTTGTTCTACACTCATTTCACCTAAATAACAACTAATCCTTCATGCTTGTCTTTCAGAGAATGACCTAAATTAATATCTTAGAGGATTACTTGATTATATTACTACAATTTATGCATTCCTTGTATACATGCTTTGTATACATTGTATACATGCCTTGTATACATTAAAATTAACATTAATATGAATTTTTCGAAAAAGAATATTTTAAATTTAAAAGTGAGCATTTATAAGGTAATTTTTTTTCTTGTAGCTGAAAAATAATAAAACATTTAGGAAATTGTACTTCAAACGTTTCAACGTGCGGCTGTACTATAACTAGTTTTATAAATATTCAGATCTTGATGCATAGTTGTTGAATTCTTATGCACAAATTAAACAATACAAAATAAATTACTATTATATTGTTAAATTCAGTAATACGGAGATAATATGACTTCATCTTAAATATGATGTAGTATTCACCATGGCAACCTATAATCAGTACATAGTATAGTATATCATTCAATTAATTACATAGCAAAGGATTTAATAGAATGAAGAAAACTTTTATTAATATCATTTTAATTTAAATTCTATGTTCATAAAGTTTAAATGGACTCGACAAAATTCTGCAACGATTATATATATTAATTTTCAAAACCTTTGTCTGGTTAGTGTTTACGCTGCTATATGCAGAGAGAAAGACAAACAGACGGACGGACCAGACGATGACTAAAGGTGCTATGCATTTACATTATTACGACATTTTCCCATAGACCATAATGTAATGGAACATTTTTGATTGTCTCTCTAAATGAACTATGAACTCTAAATTCTTTATTTTCAATACAGAACATGGTATAGTAAATCTCAATAATTTTAATTATAGAGCAAACCAATTGTATGAACGCAAGTAGACACACATAATTGAGGAATAAAAAATAACAACGCTGAAAGTAGCCAAAAATATATATATTTTTTTTAACGAAAAATGACTTAAGTGCCAAGCTTAACAAACAGGAAAACACTGGAAGTGCTAACTCATTAGTAATAGTTCTATCAAGTCGGAAAATTGTACATCAAACGGAGCAAATGAGGTGCTTTTACTTTCTTTTTTTTTTCGCTTTCTTGAAAAGATTCCACTTTGGACTTTCAGAGTTTTCCATTCTTCATCTTAAATTCATAAATACTCTTCAAATATATTGGAAAGTGTTAAAAATGTATAATAGGTGTACATTTCATTTAGAGCAATTTATATCAATAAACGGAACATACTTAAACACTTTTGAACAGCCCTATTTTTTACATACTCTCTTTATATACACGCCACTATTTAGCTAATAAGAATAAACGCGCTTAAAACTACTGAAATTACATTTCCAGAAATTATTACCCGTAGATGGCCATTTATCGACTTCTTTCCGTGACCCTGTGTATTATTTTACCTGTGTTCTACAAACATATCTTAGTATACTAAATGTAGTTCAGCGTAAAATTGCATAATTCATTTAAAAACCACCTTTAAACTATTTCCGTTCATACTGAGTAACCCTAACGAATTGTTTTTTGTAAACCTGTATATGATCTACAGCATTTATTCATGCATGCAAAAATTAGTTAAACTTTAAAAAAATCATATCACAACTCAAATGAACTTCCAGCAATAATCGCTAATATACAGTACTTCGTATACAGCATAGTATACGAACTCTTTTGTGTAATACTATGCTCTTTCTATGAAACAGAAAGTAACTTGTAGTAAACCTCAGCAACATATATCAATTTCATTATATGTGAAATAATTTAATTTACTTAAAATATACTACAATCAATATTCCCTTTATACCATTATCTAACGGAACTCATTCGTGAGTCACTGTAAATCAATAATAAAAATCCCTTGCATCGCATTTATTACAGAATGTATGTTTTAGTTCTCTTCATAAATGCATATCAATTTCATTATATTCGAAAGGGTGTAACATCATTAAACTGCAATTGAACATATTTTATTTTTACATTGACTGTAATGTAACGGAATAGTTTTGACTGTCGCTGTGACTGAACAACACATTCGATTTTCATAAAATTGAAAATGACTCGACAAAATTCTGCAACTATTATATATTTTACATTTCAAAATATTAGGCTGCGTATATTTTGCTCTCTTCTATGCTGACATACAGACAGATGGACCGACCTAACGACGACTATAAGTGCTACGTATTTATATAATTATTACAGCACATACAAAGGAACATACGTATAATGTAATGGCGCCAGTAATTAACAACCCGCTGAAAATGTCTCCAGGTTTTATATTTCTCTTCATCATACCAATTAATGACTAATGATTTTTAATTCGGAAATTTTTTTCACTATTTTTTTACTAATTTAAATCATTAACATTAATAGTTATTCTTTTTGCGGTATTTGACAATTCTTCCCTATATACAGTGTGCCCACGTATAATATGACCGACCCTTATTTTCGCAACCGTTGATCCTATATGTATACTTCCAAATACAAAAATGGTTTAAATAAGGTAAATAATTATTATTAAAGCGATTTGGGAAAAAAAATAAATAATTTTTTTATACGGTCCCCAGGTCATATGAGTAATACTTAGTAAAATTTTCCTATTACACTGACAAGTAAGACAAAATAAGTCCCGTTCATATAACACTAAAATCGATCGAGTTATGAAATTTAAAAATGCATAACTTATACCACTTTAGTGCATCTGATTACAGATGAGTTCCATCATGCTGTGAAGGATTATATACGAGTACCAAGTGCTTAAAGTATTCGATAAACTTATTTCACGTGTATATGCGCTTTGAAAAAATATCGTACAAGCATAACGATTGAGATAAATTTTATTAAGTTTCAGATTGGCTAAAATAATTTTATTTTAACACAGGTTATTTTCAAAGGATATGAGACTCTTTACATGATTTCTTTTAACAAAGATTATGTTACTTTTATAAGTTTTTATTTAACTTCAACGACCGTATGTATGTTTTTCCGGTTCAAAATTTGTACTCGAACTTTAACTCACTTGCAAATATCCGATCAAGATTAAATTTTACAAAGTGACATAAATCTGGTGACAATCTAATATTATGGTTTTCGGTGGTTATCATTTATGCTTTGTTTACAGGATAACACAAAAAAATTCGGACAGATTACCGCCAAGAAGTTTAAGAAAAAAATTTAGATTAGATATCATAAGAGTGCGATGGTTGTGTTTTTAACTTTTGGGTATTTTTTAGCACTTAATTAGAAAATTTTCTTAATCCTTAACTATCATGTCAGGATTTTTCGTAAATCATAACTTTTCAAAGTTAAAAAAATAACAAAAAATGTATACTATAAAATAGAGGAGATGACTGTATTTTTTAACTTTTAATAATTGATTTTTTATGCACTTTTTAGCAGTGAATCTGAAAATGACCTTCATTTTTAACCATCTAGTTAGAATTTTTTTGCAAATCGTAAATGTCAAAGTTAAAATAGAGAAAATATGATACTATTAAACATATATAAAACTTTTTTACTTAATTTTATTTTATCTAATCCAATAATATATTCAATTTTTTGGCTTACTGGGATTCTTACAGCTGAAGGTTACGATGAGATGGGGGAGGAGGAGATTGAATTTGAACTTTGAATTTTTTAAATTTTGAAATTTAAAATTTGCAAAAACTCCTGACGTGATGGTTAAAACTAAAGACCATTTACGGATTCAGCGGTACAACATACTTAAAAATAAATTATCAAACGTTAAAAACCCAAGCACGTTTATTTTATAGTATCAAATTATTTCTATTTTTTCTTTTTTTTTTTAAATTTAAAATTTACGTTTTGCAAATAATCTTTATGTGATCTTGAAACATGAAGGTCAGTTTCGAATTCAGCTGTACAGAACATAAGGATCAATTATAAAAAACTAACTGTTAATTTTCCTCATTTTATTTAACAAAAATTCTGTTTTTTTTCTTCTTATATATTAATTACAAATTGCATATTTTGCATTAATATGTCAGGATGATTAAATATTTCAAATTTATATTGCAATTTTAATTTTACTCTCAAATATTTTTTTAATATATCTGATGAAAGTATATTTCTACTAAATTTGTGAATGACCCCTTATTTTCAGCATAAAACATGCCCCAACTTTAAACATTTATTACTCGGTCAATTTTAATCATAGAATAACGGGACTTTTTATGTCTTACTTTTCAGTGTAACAAGAAAATACAACTTATAGGTCCGGGGTACCGTATAAAAATTTAAACATCATAATTTTTAATAAAGGATTTTCTTGACCTAAATTTCTTTAAAAAATAATTCTTTACCATATTTAAACCATTTTTGTATTTTTAAGTATGCATTTAGGACCAACGGTTGCGAAATTAAAGTTTGGTCAGGTTATAAGTGGACACCATGTATAAATTTATTCATATCAGAAAACGCCATTTATTTTTCTGTTTAAAAACCAAAGTATGAATGTTGGATTAAAATTACCGTTATATGAATTTAAGCACAAAAAAAGCTTATGGATTAAACAAAGAGTAGGTTACATTTTTAAAAACTACAAGAATGTGATTATGAAAGTTCATCATTTGTCTGGTTGAATTATTTTATCGAAATAAACATTTTAGTTAACGTATAAACTGCTTTTCAAGCCATGAAGATAACATAATGTTAGAATTATTGTCTGTAGTTGATTGGTTTAAATTAAGGGTCAACCGAAACTGATTTTTAAGACGGAAACCAAACCCGGAACCGAATTTATGTAATATTCCCATCTTCGCCGAAAAATAAAACGAAAATTCCCCCAAAAATTTAAGTAGTTACTACATAAAAAAATATACATATTAGTTAATTATATGTGTAATTATATATGTGGCCCATGCTGGCTATCTGTGCCTCTGACCAAAACTTTTAGTTTCACACAAAAAAAATGTAATTCATTCACCAATGACAGAGAAAGTTTTTCTAATTATACGAATTTTATACAATTAAAAAATGAGCGGGTTATACAATTTATACCTCAACCTCAATTTATCTTTTATAAGGATTTTTGTAAATGATCATCTGTTTTATTAGAATTTTTTTGAAAGAGTGTTCGAAATACTTCTACTTTTTCAAACTAAAAGTTTTCTTTTACTGTTAAGCCCGCAGCTTTGAACGAGCACGTGAAAAGCATCTTCAACGTTCAGTCATATATGCATGGCTTGCTTATAATTTGCACTCATACATTTGAGTCAGTCATGACTGATAATTATACACAGTGAAGTTCATAGCAATCAATAAAGAGTGTTTCATTTGAGCCAATAAATCTCAAATCAATGAGTCATGTTAAAATTTTCCGAATGAAGAAAAAAAATGTATGCAATAGTAGCGAATTTTTATAAAACACACCTGGGATATAGTATTAAACATAACTTTGTATTTCAGAAGTTGTTCCACTAGATGCAAACACAGTTATTCATGGCAGTTAGTCAGATATCACATTTTTTATTACTAATATATGTCCTACAGTTGCTTTGAGGCGACGATATAGCAAACAAATAAAGAATCTAAAAATAATACTAAAACCATAACTTCAGTTTACATAAGAGAAAAGTCCATTTCTGTCTGTGTTAATAATCATGGAATAACATTAAAAAATATATATAGTATCACAATTAAACGTTATATGTCATTTGATCTAGTCACTGACATTGTCCTTTTTTACAGTTTCTTATCACATTAATACAACTGAAAAATAGAAGCCATTTTAATTAGTAACCATATTAAGTTAAGTAATGCTACAAAAAGTGATAAAATATCTTCATTAAAATTGACGATCATTTCGTCGCACCAACGGCGACATTTTTAAAATCATTCCCGATAGAAAATATTTTCACATAATTTAAAAACAATAAACATAGTAAACAATGTCATAAATTTACCTTTACAGATCGAATTTAAAAATAGCAAGTTAATTTATACATCGAGATTTTATTTGCCATCCATAATCCGAGAATCAATAGGGATATTTTTACGCAACAAGAATATTTGCAATGATTTAGTGTCCTTTGATTTACCTAAAATTTGGAAAGAGATGCTATGTAATTTTAGTAACAATAGTAAAAATTAATCCACGCTCGGAAATAACCAAGATAATTTTATTTTTATTTTATGTTTTGCAATATTTTTCATTGTCCATGTTGTCTCGTGACATTGCTTACTATGTTATTGTTTTGTTAAATTATATGAAAATTAATCCACGCTCACAAATAGCTGATTTAATTTTAATTTTATGTTTGCAATGTTTTTCATTATGCATCATGTCTCGTGACATTGTTTTTAAATTATGTGAAAATATTTTCTATCGGGAATGATTTTGAAAATGTCGCCGTTGGTGCGACGAAACGATCGTCAATCTTAAAGATATTCTATCACTTTTTATAGCATTATTTAACTTAATCTGTTTATAAGTGATTATTATACATGTTTTTATAGTAACCATGTGTTTAAAATTTTCTCTTGTTCACAAGGAATTCCACTTGTACTTTTGAATTCAACTTTTATCACACTTCTTGAACCTAATTCTCCGATATTATTGTTTTCTGAATTATCTTTCGCAGGATAACATTATTTTTTTTTACTTCATAGCATTCTTTAAAAAAAAATCAAAATAAATAATATTCTGATATTTAGCTAACAATTATTAAATATTTTTTCCATAACACATTTAAATCTATCAATAGAACTATAAAATTAATTTTATTATTACGACTATTATTAGGATAGCAAAAATTATGTAGATTTATTCTTTGTATTATGTTGTATGTTATCTTTCAAAATAGCACTCAGAAACAGTTGTTATTAAAATTTTCATAATAAAGGTATGTACTCATTTAAAAAGAAAATGAAGCTTTCATTTTTTTTTAAGTCTTTGTGAATATTCTTTTTTTTTTATCATAAACCTTTTAAAGTTTTTTCGAAGAAGCTTCACATGTTGGTCCCTCATTTTCATTAGAACCGTTCTACCCCTATTCTAGATCCGCCAACTATCTGCGGTTTGCGTACGGGGCAGTTGGTTATTCGCTTCTGTCTCATTGCATTTGTGATCTCGCGCACTTCTAAAAAGTATTTCAGCGCTAGTTGAGGTGAAACTCTAAATTTTACCTTTTGACTGCTAAAGCCACGCCTATTGGTTTTCCTGTAGATTGCTATGATTTGATTATCCGAAGATTTGGTCTGGCATTTTCGCAAGTTTTCACTAAATATATTAGTTTAAACTATCACGACTGCTTATTATTAGAGAAATCACAATGGTATCATGCTTTCTTTTAATCGATTAAGACTGCGAAACGACTGCACTATATAGTTTTCGAAACTCCCTTACCTAAACTATAGTGTAGTATTATATATATATGTAATGATATGTAAATTGTATACAATCTGATTTACAATACATTAGCATCATTTGATTAATTGCTTCAGACATTATGTGACATATTACTGTAACGCTTTATAGATAATCTACATGCTTTTTCCCATTAAGTTTAATTATAATTATAACGTTAATTTCCCAAAGGTGCAGTTTTAAATTAATAATTTAAAATTTCTCTTTTATCATTAATAATTGACCATTAAAGGAACACAAATATTAAACAAAAATTGTGTATTAAAATTTAACTTATTTCACTGCAACTTAAAGAAAAGAAAATGCTTTGAATCATCAAACTCATTATCGACATACACAAATTTATAACATCTGAATTACTTTCTATGTGAAAAATACACTAATTCTTAGAATAGTATTACTAGTTGTAATACTAATTAAATTCAAATTCCTTCAATATAATGATTTTGAAAACAAGGAGTAAAAGTATGCACATATGCAATATTATTTTCATGAGACAATTCTTCTTTTTTTAATGATATATGTTTTAAAATAAATGAACTACACATATTATTGTAACATTATAACTATTTTATCTCTTAAACATTTCAAAAGCTAAAATATCTCATCATGTTAGATTCAATTTTTATTTCCACGACAAAACATTTTCTACTTTATTTTCCATTGCACACTCCAAATTACACGCGGATCTAAAACGAAACACAAGTTAAAATTATATATTAATTAAATTAAAATTCCGTGAATTAAAAAAAAACATTAATATAATTATTTTGCAAATTAATCTTTAAAAACTGTGTTAATAGAATTTAGTTTAGTTTCTAATTATTATTTAAAATCTGTAATTCACAATTAGTTATGCTTCTCTAGTTATAAGACGTGATTGAATGTTAGATGATGCAATAAACTTACAAGTAAAGGTATTATAGTCTGTGGCGGCGAAATTCGATTTCTATCGCTCATTTGATTCGTCTCATTGAGCTAAGCCATTTTCTACCTCACATATGGGCTATTGAGCTTTAATAATGACAAAGGGCACAGTCAAAGTTTAAAAATTTGCATAATGCGAGCTGCCGAAAATAAAGAGTAGCAGAAAATTCCTTCTCATGCAACCGTACACAGACGTTCCGAAAGTTACGAAGTGACTGAAATACTGACAAAAGGAACGGCAATGTGTGGTTACAAAGATTTTTGCTCGTAATTCGGGAAAATGTATTGACAGGATGAACAAAACTAGAGCAGTGCTGCCAGTGGGCTACTTTTTTAAAATTCAGATTGCTTTATTGGCAACCCTTTTTTGAAGTAGTAAAAGTCGCCTTATTTAATGACATATTAATTAAGGAGAAAACAAGGGGGATTTTACCCTGTCAGAAAAGTGGTGTCAATCAAAAAAATCTAAATTTAAAGAAATTAGCCGACTGGCAGCACTAAACTAGGCGATGTCATCATATGGGACCGGATGCGAAAACCTGCCTGTCAAGTAGCATACGAATATTTTAACTGCAATTACACATTTTTATGACATCAACAATAATATAATCTTATAGTAGTTATTGTCAATGTATGACACTGTAAAATCCAATTACTAAACTTAGATCGCACATATTTCTTTGAAGGCATCTGTTATTCAATGAACAAAATATTGAACTTTCATCGGGCCCCCTGTCATTATAAAAACTCAATAGCCCGTATGCGAGGTATAAAACAACTTAGCGTGATGAGACGAATCGAATGAGCTATAAAAATCAAAATTCGCCGCCACAGACCGCCACAGTAGCTTTACTTGTTAGAATTACTATTTGCAATTGTGTTCTGTATGCAAGCGAAAGTACCAGTTTATTTGTGTTGCCTTTATCTGTATCACACTAATTGCGTTAGACATTAGTATATAGGATCGAGCTGCACATGAAGAAAAACAATTATTTTAAAGGCGAGGCGCACTAAAAATAGTATGGCTGATGGTTCGTAAGGGATATTGTGAAAATATTTTTTACAGGAAATCTTTGATTTACTGCAATGAAGACTTCATTTTGCATGCCTGTGACATTTTGTTAAATATATGCTGCTGCATCTTTGGCATTTTCAAATTTTCCCCAAATCCATATGAATTACAACAGCGTTAGAAAATAGAGATAATTGTCGTTACATTAACGATTTTCTCACTAGAAAATGTTAAAAAAAATGTGTACATTCTCCTAAACCATTTTTATACAGTTGAACAGGATTTGACAATGTTTATGCTTCAAGAATTTAATAGGAGGTATCGTCACCTAGATATATATATTGGATACGGAGTCGGTTTTATTTATTTCTTTTCAAAATAACATTTCATGACATTTTCGTCGATTTTCTGAAATCAATTAAAGAATAATTTTATTTCCCTAAGCTGTTGAACTTATGATATATTGCCTAGATTCTTCACCTGTATAAACAACATAACTAGTATTTGACAGCGCTTTTCAGTAATTCTTTATCTGCTTATATGTTTAACAGTGCCTTTTATAAAAATATTACATCATAATTAAAAAAGATTAACAATTTCGATTCGTGTACCTTTCTATCAGTCTGTATGTCTATTTGTCTGTTTTGCCGTCTGATTGCCCTCTAACTTCCGTTAATATACATATGTTACCACGTACGTGTCATTCACAATTTTTTTAGACAACGTTCCCTGTTGAACACGCAGTTTGTAAAATTTCGTTTACAAGGAAAGACAAAGTTTATGTTTTATGTGAAAAAATAACTTTTAAGGATTTTCTACTAGTTCAATGCGTATGGATGAGGACCGCAGCTTTCAAAAGCGTAGATACAGACTTAGCCGGGTTTCATATCCATGAGTCGTTAATATGACGATGTGTATGACGAGATAGACAAAGTTTGTTTAATGTTGTGGACAATACTGCTCATTCTCTAAAACGACAATCAGTATCACAAGACACTGAAATACACCATTTCACCTATTATTTTATTTTTTTCTGCAAACGTATAACGTGTCCACTACTGGAGTATACAGGTTTTCTAAATTGGAAATTGTCTGTCTATAAATGTAAAAATTTAAACTCTAAGAAAATAATGATTGTGTACCGAAAAATGCTTAAAGCGTAACTTATAGCAAAGTCGTGCAAACAAACAAAAAAAAAATAATAATTTAACTCGCTATTATTTCACTCACCAAAGCCAAGTACAGTACACAAAAAATAAGCTAAATATTCCCTTAATGTTTCCTCGGCGGACGTAGTATCATTAAGTGTGCTTAGCACTGTAAGTAAATTGCATAAGAATAGATTAAAATATTTGTTTTAGTTAAATACAATCATTTTCGAAAATGGATTTTTATGACTACGACACTAACAAACTATACACTAACAAACAAAACTAAATCATATAGCGTCAATAACGAGTATGTTAGAATTTAAATAAGGAATTTTACCTAAGCTAAACTACCACATTGTAATTTAATTCTGTCTAAGCTTAGAAGTTCCATTTAATATCATGCAATTTAGAAGCACATATACAATATTAATTAATTTCTCTGGAGATTAAGTTCTTAATTATAAATTTCTAGTACCGGTATTTAATATTATCTTATAAGCAATAATTATCTCCTTACATTAACACTAATTTCACGTTTCATTGTAAAGTAATTTTAAAGCTAAGTGACATTTGTTCGTCTTGTGCATATTAAAATTAATATGGGCATTTAAGTTCTCTTACATTTAATTGCTACTTAAACATCAAGATTTAAAATGCATTTTAGAAAATTGCTCCAACAAATTCCACAGTATATAATAATTTTATATAATAATAGCTGCCAAATATAGATGACTTAGTAGTTCTGTGTTTATTTTAAATAAATAAATCATTAACTAACTTTAACTAATGTGAAAAGATTTTTCATGTATTTGTACCTCATTAGTGAGGATGATAAATTGATGAGAATATATTTAAAATGTTATTTAAATATCGCAAATGGCTAAAATTCCATCCATTTATAAATCACAAAATAATGAAATAAATGAAATTTAAATAAAAGATCCGAAAAATAAGTTTTAAGACTTTCATCCTTGGAAATGTAGTAAAATACTACACAGAAGAAATATTTTATTTTATGTATACCATGTATCTTTAAATAAATAGCAAGAGTTCAGTCTATGTATGTGTAGAAATAAGCATCAGAAATATGAGGCCATCACTGACACAGTTTTAGTAAAATATTTTAATTCATGGATGAAAATGCATCTTTTGTTTTCCGAATGACGTCACTATCTTCATCCGAAACATTTCGTTTTCCATATTGCTTACTATGAAATATTATTCACTGTCAGTTTATTTACACAGATTACTTGAGATTATTTCTCAATAAATAATTTGTGTTCTACTCTTACGCGATTAGTGCATAATTAAACGGAATTGTTTTAATATGTTTACATTTTATGAAAACCATTGAAATTTTTCTTTTAAATATGACGCGAGTTTAAGAGGTGAAATCCCTATTCTGATTGGTGGAATGTAATAAGGCAAATTAATTGTGTTATTGCGGTTGTTCCAAATGGCGAGCTACAAATTCAGCCCTATTTTAGCGCCACGCAAGAGAAATATATGTAGTGATTTTTTTATGTCTCAGGTTATTTTATCCAAAATCTAGTTTTTTTAGGATATTTAAGAAAATTATGAAATATCCAGGAAGAAAATATAAACTTTCATAAATCCGAGGGAGTAAGTTTTTGAATTTTTTTTTTTTTATTTTTCTAACACTTTATTAAATTTATCAGACATCATTCATGGCCCAGTGGGGTAAATTTGGGGAATGGGCTCGGGAGGTGCATAGCATGAATAAGTGGTCATAGACCTTTCCAAAAATATGTCACATGTGTGGGTCGATAAATGTTAGAAAAATGCCCCCGCCGCTTTATGGGTCTACTATTGCGCCTCTTGCAATACATCATCCACCCCTCTCTTTCAAATGCCGGTTGCAAGAATATGTTACTGTGAACACTGACTGTATAGAAAACATAAATGATTCTATACAGTCTATGATAGTAATATTATTATTACTATATTACCATATAGTAATAATAATTATTACTATAATTATTATAGTAATAATTATTATTACTATATGGTATATCCTTCTGAACTTTTCACTTTATACAAGGCCATGACACAGGGTTAAACATTGAATATGATCAATCATTTTCATGACATTTATGAAAATGATTGACATTTTCATAAATGTCAATCAATTATTTCTATGTGAGGGCATAAACTTATTTATACAATCTCGTATCATGAATCTTTAAAATCTAAATATTATTATTTCACGAAATTTAAAAAGTACAATTATAAACTGTAGATTTTTATTCATTTTTTTTAAAAGTTATCTTAGTAATAATGAAATGAGTAAGATGCCACACCTCAGTACTACACGCATCACTTATACTTAATAGATATATTAATATATGAGTACGTGAGTTTCAAATCTACCCTTATCCGTAATATCAAATCTTGGGGAATCCCGAAAAAACTCTAACTGTGTCCGTTGGTTTTCACTGTAAACAAAGACTTTACAATGCTAGAAATAAAGATAAAACATTTTTTTTTTTTTTTTTTTTTTTTTTTTTGCAGATTGTGAGCTTTAGCGATACAGGTTTACCAATAGAACAGACTAATAGAGAAAATACGAATTTTAAATTTTGTATAAGGCAAGTTTTGAAACTCTCATCCTTGTATATAACAATGTATTTTCAAAACGTATAATGTATTTCGTTGTTCGAAATTTTTACTGTACAAACTACTGCGCTATAATTTTTAAAAAGTAAATTTTACCAGTGAAATAATTTTCTTGGGTAAAAATAATCATTGTACTGTATTTTAGTGATCAATATCACAAAATAATGTTTTTAATATAATAATAATTATTATTACTATATGGTATATCCTTCTGAGCTTTTCACTTTATACAAGGCCATGACACAGGGTTAAACAAATCCACCATAATTTATTTATAATAGTAAACAATGCATTTACAGAAAAAACAGATACATTTAAATGCAGAAGATAAAAAAAATCAGCTCAATATTTTAAAAGACTAAGAAAGTTGAAATTCTTCGCAAAATTTTGTTACATTACACTGAATTAACTTTAACACAGTTATTCTAATTGGTAAATAAATCTTATGTGTTTTAAATTTCCAACTGGGCGAAAAATGTCCGGGCGATCACTCGAAAAATGTTTTTTTTATTCTTTTAAGCTGATTCATATGACAGATCAGATGCTATGATTACTAAAGTTAACTGGGTGAATTAGCTTTTCTTGATTCGTCCGGGATAGTTCAGTTGGCAGAGCACTGGCAACATCAGTCAAGACATCCCTGATTCGAACTCTGGTTCGGAAAGTTTTTGCTCAGTTGGCAAATTAGAATTAACTTGTTAAATATATTTGGATTAAGAGCCTGCAATAGTCATGAGAAGGAAATTGTACTCTAATGTTAAACCTATGTAAGGGTTATTTTCAAAATGCTCGCTTGGATTTTAATTTTCTTTCCTTACAGGATAGCCGAGGTGAATATTTAACAGTGGTATTTTTATTTTTTTCAATTTCGTGTAAAGTTTTTTTTTTTTTTTTTTTTTTTTTTTTTTTTTTTTTTTTTTTTTATGAAGATACTTTCATCTTTGGATCCATTTCAAAAAATAAATGTAACGTTATAAAAACAAATTTACAACCAAAACCGAAAAAGTAAAACATATCCCGGTCAGAGATTGACTTTAGGTGCCCCATAGAAGAAAAAATATATTTAAAAATATTAAATTGTAATCGAGAAAATTGAATATTCCCGTATGTTTCAAATTAGCGTGTTGTAATTAGCATTTTCTCATAACTAGTGTAGCTCTACACTGCTCGAAATGAAATTACCGTTATTTCTCCAGGAACCTAAGAATATCGGTTTAGTAAATAATATCAATATAGATGGATGGTTGTGTATTACACTGTTTCTATTTATTAAAAACAGAAAGGTCATTTTTTTAAAAAATTGCCGAAAATTTAAAATTGGAAACCTTATCTAAAATGTTTTTCGGAAATGTCACTCGAAGTCAGAAAGTGGCTCGCATTTCACGACACATATCACATACCTGAAGGCGAGATTCCAATTCTACTAACACCGACTACCAGGCTATAAAAATTATTGCACAACAACAGGGTCAGAATTAACGTATCAATTTCAACAGCGGAATTATTTGCAACATTATAACAGCGGCAAGCAGATTCCAAGAAATACATGCGCAATTTACGAAACCGAATGATATGTTCGAATATATCTCATTCATGTGCAAATATTAGAATCCAAGACCTCGTGCTAAATTTCAAACTTCCCATATCAACTTGATTCCCTGATAAAAAATGCCTAAGTTCTAAGCAAGAAATGTTATTATAAAGAATATACATAAGGCATTTTATTTAATGTTCAAAAATGGACTAAAACAAGAATATACAGTAAAGTACCGAAATTAAGCCATCTCCAAATATCACCCCCTTCCCCCACACACACACATATGTATGCGAACTTCTCTTTTTTCAAAATTTTGCATTTGTAACCCGGCCACCTTTCAAGTTTTATTTTCTGACTCTCTATATCCTTCTGTTTTTACCAGGGAATTCCTGGTTTTTGTTTACATATCTTCTAAATGAATACATCTTATACAATTTATTTATTATATCTAATTTCTATCATCATTATTATCTCTATATATCATTATACCAAAATGACATACTTCGCTATGCGCGTTACTAGATCTTAGAAAGAAATGTGCTATTAAACTTTTCCTTCATTTTTATGCACTAATATTTATTAGATATTTTTATGGGGCATTCTCACAATCTTTTGACTTTTGGGGAAAAAAAAATCTGGCGAAATTAAACTTGCTAAAATAACATTTTAATCTGATAGACGAATCCCTTAATGGTTCAAAATAAAGAAAAAATGGTCAGCAGGGTTTTTTTTTATTTTACTGAGGCTTATGTTAAACTTGCGAATTTAATTTTCCTTACAATTTTACCCAAATAACTTTTTATTTTCTTCTAAATTTTTACTTATAATGAATTTGCATAGTACCCACAGGGCATTCAAATAAGAAATAATACAAATGTAGTACTGTTAATACAGAATTTTTGTATAACATTGTCTTAAAGGGGTGTTAAAGAAGGAACGGTAAGGTACAAAAAGGGACGAAATGGTAAAAAAAGAGACGGTAAGGAAAATTACCACCTATTTTTTGGAAAATCATGTTACGACTAAGTGATAGCCACAATGTTCATTGATTTTTGAAACAATTGTTAACATTGGATTATTATTATTTTTTTTAATTTACCTCGAAAAGTGTAGGAATAAACCTTGGGAACGGTAAGACTACCAATAAAGCCACGGTGCTTGAAATTGATATTTAAATGCTGATTTATATTCTGCAGTAAATTTCCTGACAAAGAATTTTAGATATTCTTTTTCTAGCATACTTCTGAATGAGCAAAAACTTGAAAAAAATTCTGTCGCTGCATCTGAAGTGATTTTCTGTATAATTTTAGAAGAGGGATGGTAAAAAATCTAAAACCCAGGGACAGAGTTCAAAAAATAATATCAACCCTAAAAACGTGTGCAGGTTAATTTTTAGCTACACATTTATATGAAACAATAGCTCCAGTTTCAGAAAAAAAAATACATTGAATTATTTTTATTGAAACAATTTTATCCAGACGGCTCCAAACTTCAAAATTAGCATCAGGGACACGGGACGGTAGATGAGTTTTCCATGTGTTTGGACCCCCAACATCGTGCAAAACTTATTTATATCGTTAATATTGTTGTGCAATCATGGATTGGGATGTTCTGAAGTATATAAAATTAAAAAAAAAAACACACACACAAAAAAAGTGTATTAAATAAAAAATTATTATTCAGGGACATGAAAGTTAAAAGATTGTGAGAATGCCCCATATAGAGTCTAATTTTTATAAATTTTTTTTCATACTTCTTTGATATCTAATTTAATTATTTTATGTATTTTTTTAATTATTTATAATTTTTATTAATGTGTACTAATTAGCTTCTGTGGAAGGGGATTTTAATAACAAAAAACAATGTTAATTTGATTTGTCTTAATTTTGAAAATTGTAAAAATCTTGGGAATTGCAAATTTTCCAAAATTACATCCACCCCACCACCTCCCTCCCAATTTTCCTATCCTTTTCACAAAAGTTCCAATTATAAGTCCCCTTAAAATCCTAAGAATTTCCTGTCTGCTAAAAGGTGTATTACTTTAGGTACTTTAGGGTACATTAAAATGCATAATGTACCCATGAATGATAAGGAATAACAATTCACAGTGGAGGAAAAATTTTCACATTCAAGAATATATTAAAAGTCAAATACTAAATTTTACTAAAATGAAAAACCTTAAGTTGTTTTTAACTATGATAATCATTCAATACTATTTTGCTTTTTCCTGACATATACTAACAAAAACGTATTCATGCAATTGCTTGCATTTTTCTGTTTCACATATTTCCTGCTGCATTTATTCGAATGTCATCTGTGCCAATATTTATACAACACTCTTTTTGTTTGAAATAACTTCCAAGTTAAATATAAGTAAGTGTGATTAAATCTTAAAAAAGCAACAGCCTTTAGCTAATGATTTTCTTATCAAATCAGTAATTTTCAAATAATGTCAGATAGGAACACTAAAATAAATATTTTAACAGCATATATTTTTCTATCTTTTTTAATATTGACATTTAGAATACGCGAATGAACATCTATTTTTTTTTCTATGTAACGCAGGGACTTATTTAAAAGCTTTGAAAGTATATAATATAGGAGGTATTTTTTAAAAAGGACTTTCATAATATCTTTATGATGTATTTTTCATCTATTTCAATTGTATTGTAGAAAATTTATTCTTTCTTTCGGACATGTAGATTTTCTTGTAATAATCGTTAATCGATCAGTGATACATCTACTTTCTTCAAATACTTTTACTTAGAACTTTTTTTATTTTTTAAAATATTAAAATACAGTAAATGATTTAAATTTTCGAAATCATAAGGAAGGTAGAATTTCATAATATGAGAATTTATAACCATACATTAATATAACAAAATAAAAAGAAAGTAAAGTATTTTTGTTGTAAGCAATACACAAAAAATGGTGTTCTTATATTCCCAAAAAACTGCGTCGATTATTGAGCTTGTCCTACCCGGTTAGCACTGGTCACAAAAAGAGTATTTATGCTGCTAATAATGTTTGGATTACAGAGTGTAAGAATGAATATCGCTCATATAAAATCTCTTATTTAAATATGAAGAGGTTCTTCTGAGAATTTTCAAGACGTTCCATGCACTGTTAAAAATTTCTGTGAAATCACAGAAAAAAAATGAGACTCTCTGAAAATTTACACTAGTTTTTGGTTAAATGCATTCGATCGAGGTTCTAGGTCAAGACTCTCTGTAAATTTATTCTAGTTCTTGGTTAAATGCATTCGATCGAGTTTCTCGGTCAAGACTCTCTGTAAATTTACACCAGTTTTCGGTTAAATGCATTCGATTGAGTTTCACGGTCAAGACTCTCTGTAAATTTACACCAGTTCTCGGTTAAATGCATTCGATCGAGTTTCTCGGTCAAGAATCTCTGTAAATTTACACTAGTTCTCGGTTAAATGCGTTTGATTGAGTTTCTCGGTCATCGATTTACAGACATTTCCCTTATCTTGTATCTAATTCCCTGTAGGGATTTCCATGTTTTTATTTAAAAATATTTTCAGCTTTGTTAAAACTTGTAATTCAAATACACACGTTTAAAATTCTTTTGAAACTTTATTAGAATTATTAAAGAAAAAAATTTAGTTTAAATTTTTTCGTTAATAATTTTTTTTTTCGTTAAAAGTAATTTTGGTTAATTAATCTGATTATTTTTGTAAATATTTTACAAAAAATGTTATAATTGCCAACATATTTAACCAGTTTTAATGAAAAAATACACCTAAATTTCAGATTATTATTATTTAAAAATTCCACTGTATCTTCAGATATTAAAGAAGATAATTATTGAGAAGAAGCAATTTTTTGATAAATAATTCCGTGAAATTCCGTAAACTTTTCTTTTTGAATTAAATTTTCTGTATTACTTTAATTAAAATATGTTTCAGGATGAAAACAGTATGAAAAAATGGAAAGAAGCATCAAAAACCGACAGAGGTTGAATTGCATTTTAATAAATAAGGTACCTTGTTTTCTTTCATAAACCCCGATCATAGAGCATTGCAATTTAGTTTAAATACTGATATCTTTTAAACACAATAATAAAAAAATTAAATTGAGAGTAGACACACACCATTAACACAGTTGACATTATAGCTTGGAAAAATTCGAATGAAAGCTGCTGTCTGAAGGTTTCTCGATACGTATGGGACACATTTATTTAACATAAATATTAAGCACAGGTTACAAGATCATATCCTCATTGATTTCTTATATCTGTTATTTTGGAATTATCAACATTATCACTGAATGATGTAGATGAAGCAGATGTCGCTCCGTAACATTCTAAAGTACTTAGGCAGGAATCATTAGGATACCGATTGAGATCACAATATTGACTTGTTCATTTGCAGTCATCGATATTTTACCTGTGACCTTTGTCGAAAAACACTGGTAGTTTTCCTGAAAAAAGGATGTGGCTTACTTATAGTGGTAGGAGTTCATGAGGAGTCTTATAAACTTTAAACATAAATATTTTATTCAACAACGGTCAAAGGGTTGTCAGACAAGATCTAATACATTTCGCCCCCACTCCATGATAGCAATAAAACAACTTTAATCTATACTAATAAAAGAACAAATCGCTCTGTCTGTCTGTCTGTGTACGATGGCTAGCAAAATCTACGGAACGTACGACGCTCAAAATTTTTTTGAAGCTAGCCCAAAGTGTCTCATGATATACCATAGCTTCAGAATTTTAATATTCTAATTAATAACTGAGTAATTAATTAATATTCGGACATTACTTCCATAAAAAAGTAGCTATGTCATCTCCAGTCATGAACGCGCATGCCCAGTACGCATCCCTATGAATATTGAATGTAAATTTTGAATGATTTCACAAGTCGCATTGGTTCTATCGGTAAAGCGTCAGCTTGCCAAAGTGAAGGACTCTAGATCGATACTCGCTAGGACCAAGGATCAATTTTTCTCTTTTATAAATAAAAGAAATTTCATTTTTTTCTGAAATTTTTATGTGTCTCATTTTTATATATAAGAAATTTTATGTATGCAAGCTCATTTTTATATATAAGAAAATACACCTAAATTTCACATTATTATTATTTAAAAATTCCACTGTATCTTCAGATATTAAAGAAGATAATTATTGAGAAGAAGCAATTTTTTGATAAATAATTCCGTAAATAAAGGATTAAAAAATTAAATTTGATTAAAGAAATAATAGGTATGATGCTTCGGTCCAAACCAAATTAAAATAAACCGTTTAAGAAATTTTCTAACGAATATATTTGAAGCGAAATCTTTGAAAAGCACAAGTACAATAGATTTTTCCTCGCTTTATTATAAAGGACATCCTTTATACACCGCAGTAACAGCTCCTATGGCGCAGTCAGTAAGATGTTTTTCTCCTTCCCAGAGGTCTCGGGTTCAAACCCCAAGTCGGCCAGAAGCAAATTGTGTAGAAAGATTAAATGGCACAGCAGTTCAAATTTGCTTGAATAACTCTGATACTTCGAAGTTCTAAAATTCGCTGATTTCAAAAACTAAATTAAATTATTTTAATAAAAAAAAAATAAATTGATTTACAGAGTCTTGCGTACTTTTAACGATGTTAATTTACAGAGTCATGTGTAAATTTACCAGATAACTTCTCTGTTATTTAACAGAATCTCTGTTTTTCTAATAGCTGTAATTTTACATAAGACTTAAGATAATGGATTACCCGTAGATTCTCTGTAATTTCACAGAAATTTTTTTAACAGTGTGATTCTTCTTACGGATTTTAAAAACTTCTCAAAAGAATGAAATAATGCCGACTTTGAAAGGCACCGCATACATCGAATATATTCTCATTAAGTAACTAATCTAAAAGTTGCTCTTTTTGTAATATCATGTTACATTTCATAGAATGAAATCTATGAAGTAATAATGAATATTGATAATGCAAGAAATCATAGAAAAAAAATAATCGGCAGCTGAACGAAACAGACATAAAAACGTCCACATGAGATTAACCGTTATATCAATGAAAGGGGACCCGGGTACCCTTTTTCTCGCTTTATCCCGATTTCAATGTGTTAATCTCAAAATAAAGTAAAATGAATTTAGGCCCCCCCTCCATCATATGGAGTATTCACTGTCCATCAGTATAATCACTTTAAAATTTGGAATTTTTTTATTACTATTTTGGGGCATTAAACATTTTTATGCCTTTCATCAATGATCAGGATATCCGACTACCCATGAAAATTTTCTGTGGAAAAACACATAAATTAATGGATTATTTAGATTTAGATCAATAAAACTTTAAATTAATTTGAAAAAAAAGTTATACATAAATTACATTTGTAAAACGCTATTTCATTTACGTGAAATTTTGTGGACAACAATTACATAATAGCAAAAGGTGTACGAACATACATCATGTACTAGCATTCCACATTGTTTACATGATTTTCTTTCTTCTCTGCGCTTTGTTTGAGGCTCTAATAAGCATATATGACAACAGCTACTTTTATCCTTCCTGTTTTAAACCGATTTAAGTTCTTTGAGCTAGTTTCTGAACGGTATCTTCAAATACGGCAAACATTTTTTAGGGTTCCGTATTTAAAAAGTGAAAACGGAACCATCATAAGATCACTCCTGTGTCTGTCTGTCTATCTGTCACAGCCATTTTACTCGTAAACTATGGTATGTGAAAAGTTCAAATTGGGGGAAGTAATAAAGTCTATTGTCCCACATAGTTAGAGATTATTAAACATTCACAAATATATTTAAGAAAAATGCAGAGGGGCTAATTAAGTGATTTGAAAAAAAATCTTTTCTTTGTATATCTTGTGAAAGATTTCGTAATGCTGAACTCAAAAATATATTTCTTTTAATTTTAGGTATCACATTTTCTGAGATATAGTAAAAATGTAGTGGAAAAATATGTCCTCCCGCATCTATTTCCGAATCTACTGAAACCATGGTTTCAGTAGATTCGGAACCATGTACTGAATCATGTACTGAATCATGCGTACAGTATAGATTATGAAACACTTTCCAACGCTCCCTGAAAGCTTTAACGAAACTTCGTTACTTAGGGAAATAAGGTAAATAAGATAACAAAGTAATCATTAAAAATCTGATTTCAGTAGTTACCGCCCATACCTAAATATGTATTCCAATTCTGTTGAACAGCCCTGTATTCGATCTGTATGTTTATATATATACTATATAATGGGAAAATTTAGTTTAGCAAGAAAGTGCATAGCAGGTTGAAATTCATCTTTCAGCAATTTATACTAATAGATGGAAACATACTTGAATGCTTTTGTACAGCCCAGTAGTTTACCTAGTACCTTTATTACATGCCACTATTTAGCTAAAATTTAATTCAATCTAAAACACGCTTACAACTGCTGAAATTACATTTCCAGAAATCATCACCAATAGACAGCCATGTATCCAAATCTTTCGTGGCCCTGTATATCATTTTATCTATATTCTACAAAAATCTCTTAGTTCAGTAAATTCAGTTCAGCGTAAAAATGCATAACTCCTTTAAAAACCACCTTTAAGCAATTTATGCTCATACTCAGTAACCTTTACGAATTCATTTCCGTAACTCTGTATTTGATCTATAGCATTTGTACGCACTTTATAGTATGCATAAATATAGTGAACCAGTAAATAAGCGTGATCACAGATCGCACAGAGGGTTTCGTTTAATATTCCTTTCAAAACACTTTATCCTTTTGAAAAATCTGTTAGTTCCACATTTCGCAACGAGGGGCACACTCTATTCTAAACAAAACTCTATTCGAACGAAACACCGTTTTATATATTATCCGTAGATATATTAGTCGAGGGGATTGGGTCAATAGCACCCGAGATAAGTAGGCGCACCTGGCGGTAAAAATTGGAACTAAAATATGTAAGGCTATGGTGCATAATATGAAAGTATGGTCAAAGGGGTGTCGGCAAAAATTGGAAAAGTGCACCCCGTGTGAAATGGGCGGAGGTTAGAAAAATGTCTTAAAATACACAAGCTAGATCCCGGAGGAGTAAATAATATAAGACTTTTTGAATTTTTTATGATTTGCCGTGTGGTCTAAGGTATTCAGTTATACGTATGCAAAAATTCATGTATCTAACTTAATTAGGGTCTCTCTTAGAAAGAAATGCTTAAAATACATATGTGGTAGCTCAAATGGTTAAACGCAAGACTTTTTCAAGATTTTATGATTTGTCGCCTGGTCTCAGGTGTTCTGCTATAAGTATGCAAAATTTCAAAACTCCAATTTAATAAGGGTCTCACTTAGAAGGAATTGTTTAAAATACACATGCGAGATCTCAAAGGGTTAAATGTACGGCTGTTTCAAAATTTTATGGTTTGTCATTTGATGCGAAGTGTTCAGATATAAGTGTACAAAATTTCACGCCTCTAACCTAAATAGGAGCTCACATAGAAAGAATTGTTTAAAATACACATGTGGGAGCCCAAAGGGTTAAATGTGCGACTTTTTCAAAATTTTATGATTTGTCGTATGATGTTTGGTGTTCAGCTATAAGTATGCAAGATATCAAGTCTTCGACATGTATAGTTTCTGAGAACGGGCTCTGTGACAGATGGACAGACGACAGACAGACAGACAGACAGAGGAGCGTGACGAATGGGATTTCGTCAGATGAACGTAACCCTGAAAAAGCGCATATCATAATTAAAAATGCATTTCGAGCAATCACTACTAATATACAGTAATTTGGATACAATATTGTATCTGAAATCTTTTCAAATACACCACAAACAATTTTTCCTATACCATTATGAACGGAATTCTTTTGTGTGGCCCTGTAAATGAACAATAACTATTCTTTGCACCACATATTCAACAAAATACATATTTTAGTGGACTTCATAAATGAATATCAATTTTACTATGTTTGAAAGAGTGTAACACCATTAAAAATCATTTGAAACGATTTTTCCCCATTGGCCGTAATGTAATGGAGAACTTTTGACTGTCCCTGTAAATGAACTAGCCATGCTGCAAACTTCATTTGAAATTGGAAACATCTATGGTAGAGGTCACTAACATCCAAAAATTTCAGACCGATCCGAGAACATTTATGAGAGAAAGAGCGTGGACAGACGGACAGACGGACCAAAGTCATAAACACTTTTCAATTTTGTTGGAAAGTGTTAAAAAGAGTTATACAGAATAGAAATATTTGATATTATTTAGGCTTCATATTTCTTTGAACTTTTATGGTTTACCCATTTATACTTTAGGTCTATTACATATATAATGTTATGAACATTTTGTTAATTTTTGACCCCCTTCCATCTTTCCTGATCTCATACGTTATTATTCGTCACCTCCCTCCCCATCCAATGATATCCTTATCAATATCTAAAAATTATTTTATTTTTAGATTCTTTTTCTTTCTTTTTATACGCTTACAGTGAAATACACGTATGATTTTATATTTATTAGTTGCTGATATCGTTATCAATGTCTAAAAATCATTTATTTTTAAAATTTTTCTCTTCTTTTTTATGCGCTTACTGTGATATACAGATATGATTGTTTATTTATTAGTTTCATGCTTTACGGATTCATGAAGTCAATAAAATATCAATAAATGAAATTTCTTTATATGAAGTAACATCAAAAAGAGTTAGTCACTATTTAAATATATTTAATAATAGCACATTGTTACATAATGTAGCCAAAAGTAATATTGTCTTCTTGCACTAGACCCCAGCCCGTGGAGGTTAGAAGCAGAACTTATCAATACAAGGCTGCCACAGCGGACTATTTTTTTTTTTTTTTAATTCTGCCTTACACCACTTTCTCCAAACGAAAATTGATATATTGTTTGAGAACATTTGCAAGAGAAATATATTATACAAAATCTGCTTAAAAATTTTTTAGGTGTGAACAATATAGAAAAATAGTCGCCTGTGGCAGCCCTCTCAATAAATCGGTGGACAACATAATTTGTCTTTCTTTACTGGTAAACGCATGTATCTTTTCCTACAAATTCTGTTCCTGATTCTCTAACAATGAATTATACGCATACGGCAGAGGAACAGGAATGCCAAACATTGGCGTATTCCAAATTTTGGAAAGAAATGATTTTATAAACATTTAATCCCTTTAATAATAGCTTTGTATTTCCATAAAAACGTATAAAAAATAGCAAAAGGTAACAGAATATTTTGATATAAAGAAAACGTTTCAGAAAAAAGAAAAGTTCAAAAATGATAACAATATACCCTCCTCCCTAATTTGACAACGATATATATGCACAGCCCTTTTCTACAATATACAGCTATAGTCTATACCCAATCCTACAATGTATAGTTTTTTACGAAATCTTATTATTCTTTTAGCAACGATTTTTTAAATAATACAGTTAATAATTCATATATTTATTGTACAGAACCCTCAGACCGTGAGTAATACTCGCACTTGGCCAGTTATTTAGTATACTTTCAATTCCCGATTTCGTCGAAAAATGTCAAATAGACTGTACATTTTGCGATTGTTCTTGAACAGGTGGAAGGATCAAATGTGTCGCTAATTCCTGCAATACAGCCGACGATTGTCTGTTTTATGGGTAATCATATCATTATTGGTGGTATGTATAATTTAAGCAGAAGTACTGCTATATTCACTATATTGAATAGTAATTCAAGCGACCATGCGGTTATACGCCTATGTGTTGTATATCGCTCCAATAATTTATCCATTATATCCATTCCATATTTCGTTTCATTATAAAACTGAATCTTTCCGGGTTTCTCCATCCTTCCCGTGATGGTTTTATCACGATTCATAGTAGATATTAGAATGACATCTTTGTTCTTTTTACCCGACTGAAAAGAAGAGTTATGTGTTTGACGCGTATCTGTGTATGTGGATTTCTTTATACCCTCGAAATATCACAACGGCTGGATGGATTTTAATGAATGAGGTTTCTATCAATTTCTCTTAACGGCCCGATGGTTGTAGGCTAGGTTTTGTTTGCATAAATTCAAAATGGCGGCTGTAAAATACAAAATGGCGGTAGAGACGAAAACAAATTACGCGCCCTATTGAGTGGCATACCATTGGATAGGTCTTTCAAAATGAAGACGATGTTTCATTGACTATTTTACAGTCAGAAGCTCCGTTAAAATATTATACAACCTGGAAGTTGTGTATGTAGCATCTCTAGCTTTACTGCATCTCAAACCATCATAGACACCTATAGACATCATCAAAACAGTATTTATAGATAAGAACTAACAATTAAGCACAACTTGAAAGTCATGAATACAAGTAAATAAGAAAAACAGGCAAGTAATATAAACAAGTAATATAAAAAAAGTACTTTAAGTCAATTCCTATTTAGGTCAATAAGAGAATTTTTATCTTCCCATTCCTCATTACCTCTTGAATGCCGCTTAAAATAACCTGATCAAGAAGAGGGCTTTCTCGGTCTTAAAATTCCTTGATCAAGAAGCGGGCTCTCTCGGTCTTAAAATACCTTTATCAATAATAAGGCTCTCTTGATTATTGATAATCAATTAATTTAATTTAATCAATGAATTAATATTTGAAAAAACTGTATTAACATCAAGTGTCATCCACTGCAAGTCTTAAAAAATTTATTTGATCTTGATTGGATGAATAATAAGTATTTTATTAACGATTGAAAATTTGAACAAGATATATATAGCGAGAGTGTGAGTTAATAGTAGGAATTGAAAAAAAATAGTTTCACATTGATGAAAAATAATTAATTAGTTCGCTTTTTACGCAGTTGGGCTTTTTGATTTTTTAAATTTAATTGTTTTTGGAACATACGAACAAATACATCATCATGAAATCAAAATTCTGTGGATAAAATTTGCGGTATTTACATGGTCACAGTTTTTGAGGAATATAAAATTTGTGTCTTTTTAAAGTGCCAACCATTGTGAACTTCCAAAATAATAAATTTTTGGCCAAATAAAGGAAGACATGCTTTCTGTTGTGATGTTTCGTCCAGAATTTTTGAATGGGGTTGGCAAGCCTTTCACTTTGATTTATTTCAAGTTTGTACCTATTTGTCCGGTGCATAATTGGCTATTGAGAGGATATTCATTTTTTCTTTAGTTACCTACAATATTTTGATCCCTTATGTTTAGAGGGAAAATATTGCGTAATTTTTTTTCTTTCTTGATACTGAAATAACTGCTCGCCAACCGTTAAGTTTTCAATCGGTTTGCATTTTTTCAAAGGTATGCTTTATCATAGTCGAATCAAGAATTGCTGCACTTTCATCATGTTGAAGACGTTCCAGTTTTGTGGTTTAGTTGTGAAAGCAAATTAATCTAGCAATTTCCAGAATCGGTGTACACTCATACTTGCACATGAATTCGTTTTACACTTTTGTAATGTGTGATATTTGTTTGAATATCTGACACATGGGGTAGTTAATATTCTTAAAAAAGGATCAAATTCCTCTTTTCCAAAGGCTAGGCAGTTACATTCTATGAAATAGGAGTGATTTATAGCTCGCGTATATTAAAATTGGAGTAGGTATCCGTATATCCCGGTCATTGAAGACAAGGACAAATTTTGATCATTGACATAAAGGTTTAAAAAATCATCTATCGCGCAGAAGAGGTTTTAGGGAATGTTTCATGACAGTCTCTTGTAACACACCCCACCTTGGTCTCACCACATTTCGGGACATGTTTTCTTCATTAGTGAATCGAGATTTAGAATACAAATTTATTTTCGACAAATCTTTATTTGGAACGGAAGTTCCTAGCGCTATCATTCCCATTAATATAACCGAAATTTAGGAATTTTGGTGGTCATTAGTAAAATCATTGTGTGACTGGAATTACTGGTGACATGAATACTACTGAGTTAACAAAGCAGTTACTGTGGCCGCACAGCTGTATAGGTTTGTTGTGCTTGGAACATATGTGAGAAGATCACGGTTAATTTCCCGTCTAGACATTATTTTAAGAAAGAAAATTAGAGGGTATGTCTATAATTAAATTGAGGGAGCGAATATTTACTGCATCGTTTCTTGTGCAAGGTCGGGGAAGCTTATAGTCATTAACGAGTTCACTGCGTAAGATGTCGTTTGCCCTCGTCTAATTTTTCCTTAGACGGGTGTGGTCGACGCAGATTCGCTTCCTTTCTAGACCAATTCAAGGCGTTAATTTAGCTACAGCTTTCACAGTGAATGTACGAAATTTTGTCAGAATATAAACGAAGCATCTCGCTGATGTGTTTGTCGTCGTTTAGCTTTTTCGTGTTTGTGTAATGCAAAAATGTGCGATCATGTGATAATTGCTATTTCTGACACCTTTTACTATTCATGTGTATCAGTATTTTTACATTTTTTATAGATCAAATTATATATAATGTGATCTAACTCATAGAAATGTTTTTAGATTTGATTATTAGAAGATATGCATCGTTAATTTCCAATACCAACGGAAGCGACTACGCATTCAAGAAGCAACATACGTGAAAATGAGTTAATGTGCCATCTGCGTGATAGTAATTACATTTTTGCAGTGGTATAGCCTTTCTTTTGGCTTGGAAACCAGTCCGTGCCAAGCACGCGCGTATCTATAATACTTCGCAATCTACGCATTAAACATTTTTTTCAAAATTATTTAGAAAGTACCTTTGCAGTATAAAAGTTTTCAAAGTTACACTGCACAATATCTGCTGTTAGGCGGCTGTGGGATTTATTGACAAAAGTTTCCTTAACAGATTCATTAAATACATTGAAGGGTAGTTGCACGACATGTATCTAATCTAGGTATACTAGGATAACTCCTTATATTGAATGACCTTTACTGGAGACATGATGTCATGTCAAGATAATTATTTATGTACAGAGTTTATACAATATCAGTAATTTATTTCCGTCTTATTTTATTTTATAAGTATCTGCGAAGAATCCACATTATGTAATAAATGCCATTTTTTAAAATTTGTTTATAAGTTATGACAAACTCTTTATAGCTTAAGTTCTGGTTTATTACACATGTATTTATATTTTGCTTAGAATAAAACATTGCGTGAAAATAAAAAAAATATTTAGGTAAAAATTGAATTTAATTTTTAAAACTGAAATATAAACATCCACTGAATTATTTATTTTTTTCTAGAATCACCTAAAATTTGGCAGTTAAATATATGTTTTCCCGTACATTTCAAATTAAAGAGTTATTATTGAAATTTTGTCACATCCAAATACTGAGACAATCACGTACTTAGACTTTAATACTAACATTATCTGAATTATATGATATCTACTGAAAAAATTGATTATTATTTTCTCTATGCTAAATTTGGGTTCAAAATAATATAAGATATATTTCATTTCATTTATCTGTTTCCGAATAGTACTTTTTTTTTTATTACATGAATATCTCTATCATCTGTGATATTTTATGATGTTTTGTTTTTACTGATTAAGTAAAAGCATTTTAAGGAAAAATTATATTTCACTCTTAAATGTTACATATTGTTTTTTAAAGTATTGGAAAGTTTAATATTTATTTTATTATGCAAATCTCTTTTTAACAAGAAACAAATAGTAAGAAAAGTCATTTTTTCCCGAGAAACAAGATTAATAAATTATAAAACAGTGTTTAAAATCAATGTTTGCATTATATAAAGTTTTTTTAAAATTATGTGAATTCGCAAACAATATAAAATGGCATGGAAAATAGAACTAATTGATTTGAGAATTGCGAAAAAAATTTCAATACTTGTCCTAATATTTCTTGCAGTCACGAAAATATAAATTCATCGTTCGGTAAGAATAAAAATTAAAAGAAATTACAATTGTTGTGTTAGTTTAAACAATATCATAGATATACTTCGTTTCTTAAATTGTGTAACTAATGTATTTTTATGTTCATTATTTTTCGAACGATTTTATATAAAATATAATTTTGTGTTTGCCAAAACTGTTAAAATAAAGTATTGAAACCAGTTTAAATAGTTCCGCTAGAAAATGTACGCCAGTGCCCTTTAGTGTACCGGTGCCTTAGTACGCCAGTGCCCTTTACATAGGTTTTTAAAATCTTGCAACAGTTGAATTTTTTTAGTGTCGAAAAATCAGTTTATAGTATCGTTACTGTTAAATGCATTGCTGCCAAATTCTTATATTTAATACAATATTTTGTCTAATTAATTCACAGCCTTGCTGATTAAATAAGATAAAATTCACTTATAAAGTTTTATAGTAAGAAAATTGTGAAAGTAATGTCAGCTATGCTAAAACTATTATACAAAGTAATGAACCCGTGCCAGTAGTTTCCGAGAAAGGTACATGGATGTCAACTGAATAAAGTGCACCTCCGTCTGCCCCTTTGCGCAAGTGACCACGGCGACATTTAAAAAAACAGTGAAAACTCCATAGGACAGATCATTATCACATCTGTTTAAATAAATTTCGATCTGTATTATGTCTGCCCAAATACGTCTTTCGTAACTTTTATAAGGAGTGACAAAATATCAATCTCTTTAATATATTACTTATATTTGATAAATTAAAACAGATTATTTATAATGCACGTCACTTTTAAAATATACTTTGCCAGGTATCTAAATTTTACCAAACCCTTTAAAGAGCCATATAATTTCTAAATATAACGCCTAGATAAAATTAATTTAGTTTACTTACAAATGTACTTGTAAGTTTTTCCGATAATCATTAAAATTAATTGTGTCCACTCTTTTATTTCGAACAATTAACCCTAAAATACATAGTGTTTCCATTTGGCTCAACTTTAAATTTTACTTTATACGTTGTTCTGTTTGTAATGAAGCATTTGAGACACGTAATTTTTCTCCTAATTTTCTCTTAAAAGTTGACATGTGACGTTTTTTATTATTTTTATCGTTGAATACACATTTATTACATAAAAATTTTAGGGGAGCGAATGGGTGAAATAAAAGTCATGCACATGAGGGTTAAATTTCGACAGGCGTATTATATATAATATTATGAAAATCATAAATCACAAACTTCCAAACTAGACTTTGTTTTCTAGATGCACATGAAACAGAACCTAAATAATGTTTTTTTGTGCGCATCTTATTAATTAATTGAAAATTAAATGGGAATTCGAACAAAAACTTTTTGGCGTGCTTGGCTATGAATAATAAATTGAAAAGGCCAATTACTAAATTCTTCAAAAAATAAAGTGTAAATTTCTATGACTTTATAATGCTTTTTATAGTTTTTTATATACTCATGTGTAATTTTTCACGTCAAAAATTTTATTTCCTTCAATTTATATTGAAACATGCAGTTTAGGAAAAGCAGTTAAATGGCTTTAAAAATGTACGATCACACTTTATTTTGCATAATAATCTGTCTTATGAAAGTTTTACGCACGTACCTTTTGTTCATACTCTAACATTTTTTTGGATAATTTTTAGATTTGTGTTTTAACGCCTCACCCGTTTCTCCCAAATCCGGTTTCTGGAAATTCTTATTTGTAATTTTTAAATGCATTTTGATTTGTGTAAAATTTATATCTTTTACATGAAAACAGATTGAGTTTGCTTTCCAGATTGAGTTCGCTTTCCACATTGAAAATCGATTTAAATACATAATTCTCAGTCTTTTTGTTATAATTATTTTTGCGATAATGGTGGGAGGGGAGTAACGCAGTGACATAGATAACACTATAATGTTCATACATGTATCCAAATAGATGTGCGTGGTAAAAACATAATTAATATTAATAAATATTAATTACGTGGAACTCGAACTTTTTTTTTTATTTAAACATATATTTTTTAGTATGGAAAACATTGAACTGTTCGAAAATATTTAAGAAACACTCCACACGAATTAAAGAAATATTTATATCAGAATTACTATTTGTCAGCTATTTAACCTATATGTAAATGAAATCGCTATATTTCCATTATGAAAAGATATCATATTTTTCTAATATTTCTCCAAAAGTTTAGAATTAATAAAAATAGGATATAAAGAAAAAATGACAAATTTTATAAATATAGTGCTTCTTGGTCTTTAACTTCAGAACGATGGAAGCTAGAGTCTTGAATATAGAGTCTAGATATATTAAAGTGGCGGAGCCCTACACGATAAAGTTTTTCACAGTGCTACCTAGCGGTAAATTGATAATTTAGCGCTATTTCAAACCGCTATTAATTTTCCTATTTCAAAACCTTTACGAGATACAAGTAAACGTTTGTTACAAAGTTCTAGAAAGTCCTCGATTTACTATGAAATGTGGTCTTAAACATAAAAGTATTTTTCTTTGAAACACAGAAACGTAATATTTACATTTTATCATTAAATTAAAAACGTTTCTAATTGCATTCAGTAGTGTAGAATTAGAAATAAGATACACATTTATTAAGTAAAATAAAACTGGCAAGACGGGAACAGTATATTTTACTAAAAAAATCAAGTTAATTATGCTCAATGAGTTAAATATCGGCACATATGCAGAATGCATGATGCATTGCAGCTGAAGACATATTGAGTACACTTATGTTCATTTCCCAATTAGAATATACTGTACATTGCTTACATATGTAAATTGTAAAAGTAAATGTTCGTCCTCTTTAGAATACCACATTTATGCGGTGTTTTGGCGACGCATTTTATGTTGTGATTGGATAATAATAATTAAAATTTAAGAGCTTCTAAAATGAAAGTTTTAAGTGTAAGGCATTATTTCATACTAAATCAAGGGCACTTAAAATCTTTGTATTTTACCTTTTTATTATACCCCATGCTGTTTTAGAGGCAGGAACATTAACTGTGCAATTTGTAGAAAGATGATATTGATTAAGAGATATTTCTTTTTTTACAGCGTGCGATACGTCATATGAAGGCAAACTCGAAAATATTGTCGCAAATGCTTTAAAATACACACGCCTGGAATGATATCGGTTTATGTGAATGACATGAAAGATGGGAGCTCATGCACTGGCAAAAACGAATGTCCACATTATGTATCAACAAATGGTTCACAATGAAAATTTGAAACTCAGTCACAATCCCATATAAATTAAAAGATATCTGACATATTTAAAAACAAGGGGAATTCTAATATGAGATGCTTGTGAGTGGGAATTATATGTACTAACATACTTCATAAAATTATTCTTTTTTAAATTTATTTGTTTTTGATCGAAAAGATAATTTGTTATATTTTAGTTTTTTTTTCTTTTTAAAAGAAGTAAAGCAACTTTTTACACTACCCAATTACATAAGAATCTTTTTTGTGATACATATAACTCTTACATACCAATAAACAAACTCGATATTTTACTTTTGATAAGATTAAAAAATAACTTCTGAAAAAACCGTTACAAAAGATAAAGAAAAAATCCTATAATTCACTATTCAAAATCAAATCAAAAAAGAAAAGATGAGACATGATTTTTAGCATCAGACAGTGAAGAAATTCCTGATCTTTAAAATAATTTGTCAAATATTTGTTTAACACGAAAAAACCGTTACAAAAATAAAGAAAAAATCCTATAATTCACTATTCAAAATCAAATCAAAAAAGAAAAGATGAGACTTCATTTTTAGCATCAGACAGTGAAGAAATTCCTGATCTTTAAAATAATTTGTCAAATATTTGTTTAACACATTAACATAAAGGCAAAATATTTTGCTCGCTAAAAGTTTAAATGAGTTTCCAGATTCCCTGTTTGTCTTTGAAAAAGTACTTTTATATTTACAAATATTAAACAGAATAAAACAAATTGTTATGCAAGATGATGCATCACAAAAATAGCGACAGAAGTAATTTTGTTATTTTGCATGTGTTGGAAAAATACGGTGTTTATAATTTTCAATAATATGCACATTTTTTCATTTTTATAACACTGTCTGTATGTGATCTAAAGAAATATAAAAATGCATTTCTTTCTTTGTTAAATTTACGCAAATAAATAGAATTTTACAAAACAAGGTATACTAGTATTAAATGAATACAAGGGAAAATATTTTCATACTTCTAAGTTTATTCTGAAATTTTTGAACGATAGGTATTGTTTGCTATTTTCTGAAAAAATTGCATTAGTCAGGAGATTTTCTTATTTTATTTAATTTTTGCCCCAGAACTACTAGAAAAATAAAATCTGCATTTGATATTATTGAACAATTTTAAATACAATATCATAATTTATATAAAATTAAAATACAGGTTTAATTTGATTTTATTTCAAATTTACATTTCCTTATATAATCCAGTACTAAGTTATATATTGTGTAGTTTATCTGCATATATATATACATCAATATGAGAGCGATAAAAACTAAATTAAAGAAGTTTTTAATGTTAGGATCATTTTCTACTTATTTTATTAAAGTAAAATTGAGTTGTTACATACTATTGTGTTGTACATATCTGAACTAAACTTTTCACTTTGAATTAAATTTTCTGTATTTCTTTAATTAAAATATGTTTCACGATGAAAACAGTATGAAAAAATGGAAAGAAGCCTCAAAAACCGACAGAGATTGAATTGCATTTTAATAAATAAGGTATCTTGTTTTCTTTCATAAACCCCGATCATAGAACATTGTAATTTAGATTAAATACTGATATATTTTAAACACAATAATAAAAAAATTAAATTGAGAGTACACACACATCATTAACACAGTTGACATCATATCTTGGAAAAATTGAATGAAAGCTGCTGCCTGAAGGTTTTTCGATACATATGGGACACATATATTTAGCATAAATATTAAGCACAGGTTACAAGATCACATCCTCATTGACTTCTTATATCTGTTATTTTGGAATTATCAACATTATCACTGAATGATGTAGATGAAGCAGATGTCGCTCCGTAACATTCTAAAGTACTTAGGCAGGAATCATTAGGATACCGATTGAGATCACAATATTGACTTGTTCGTTTGCAGTCATCGATATTTTGCCTGTGGCCTTTGTCGAAAAACACTGGTACTTTTCCTGAAAAAAGGATGTGGCTTACTTATAGTGGTAGGAGTTCATGAGGAGTCTTATAAGCTTTAAACATAGATATTTTATTCAACAACGGGCAAAGGGTTGTCAGACAAGATCTAATACATTTCGCCCTCACTCCGTGATAGCAATAAAACAACTTTAATCTATACTAATAAAAGAACAAATCGCTCTGTCTGTCTGTGTATGATGGCTAGCAAAATCTACGGAACGTACGACGCTCAAAAATTTTTTGGAGCTAGCCCAAAGTGTCTCATGATGCACCATAGCTTCAGAATTTTAATATTCTAATTATTAGCTGAGTAATTAATATTTGGCCATCACTCCCATAAAAAAGTAGCTATGTCATCTCCAGTCATGAATGCGCATGCCCAGTACTCATCCCTATGAATATTGAATGTAAATTTTGAATGATTTCACCAGTCGCATTGGTTCGATCGGTAAAGCGGCAGCTTGCCAAAGTGAAGGACTCTAGATCGATACTCACTAGGACCAAGGATCAATTCTTCTCTTTTATAAATAAAAGAAATTTCATTTTTTTTCCGAAATTTTTATGTGTATCATTTTTATATATAAGAAATCTTATGTATGCAAGCTCATTTTTATATATAAGAAAATAAAAATAAATTTTCGCGCAGTCGTTCAAAGATGAATCACCAGTGTCAAAATTATTAAAATTAGATTAAAAAAATATGCATATAAATTAGACATTTCCTCTTGCAATAAATATTAAGGGTGCAAATAATAATTATAACGTTAAATTTCAGAACTTGCATGTTTCTGTGTATTGAAAATTTCGGAAAATCTCCATACTAGAATATAAAAATCCTAAATAATACACTATCCTTACAGAAAAGATTGTTTTGTATAGTGCTGCCATCTTCTGAGTATTTTGCAGACTAAAAGATACTCCTATACCGATTTTTAAATTTGCAGGAAAATTCAACGAATTGTCCAGCTGTTATAAAACGGATCAACACCCTCATATTTTTATTGGGCCCTAGGGCCCTTTTTCGATTTAGCTTTTCTTTTTTGCATTTCTTTAAAATATTAATATTTCGAATAATTCATACCCTATGATTAAATTTACTTAATTGAAGATCTAATGCGCTTTGAGTCTTGCACTCTTCTCCCCGGACTAATACGCTCTTATTTATACTGGACCCTAGGACCCTGATTTAAGCGTTTCCCTCCATTTTTTGCCCATTTCTTTAAAATTTTATTCTAATCATTAATTGATACCCTATGCTTAATTTTGAATAATTGAAGATCCAAAGTGCTAAGAACTTAGATCTTTTAACAAGTTTTCATGTTAGGGCCCTTATCAGTTAGCCGTCTTTGGGCCCTTTGTTATAGGTCCCTTAAAAACGGTCCAATTCACTAGCTTAATTTTTTAAACAATTTCTTAAGTCCTCCTGCATGAATGACAAAAAAAATTTCCCAGACTTCAACTACTACCTATTTTGAATATTAATCTGCTTCTTGGTGTCTTTGTTGCAGCTACTTTAAAAACTATCCGATTCTATTAAAATTTTCTTTAACATAGTTTCACCGTCCTCCAGCTATTTTAAAACTATAAAAAGATTTTCTTATACCGAACTACATTCGATTAAGACCCTGGCCCCCAGGGCTCGTTCTTTCTTTATACCTCAGCGACCAGTTTTTCAAACATTAATCTCCTTTTTCAGCATCAACTTACGTTTACAAACTACAGCCGTAAATTAAAAATCGCGTTACTTTAAAGGTAACTTTAGATAAGGGATTTCATCCGTTTATTAAATATCGTGTTAATGTTAAAAGTAATTCGTGAAATTTATAAGGGAAGGGTGCATTTTCCACCGCTTGGGGGTGTATTTTTCCTCGGATTCAAAGGACCCAATTTCAACGAGATTTGGTTCATCGAACTTAGATTACAATTCGGCTATTTTCTGTATTATTAAATTTTACCGTACACTTCAGTTAACATCATTTTTTAACATTAATGACGAATTCTTTTTTTTTAATTACAACGAGATTTGCCTCACTCAACTTGGTTTTCGATCGTTTCCGGCACGTGCGGAGCACTTCAGGTACATGTTGCCCTAGGTAACGGGGGCCCAGTTACAGGTTCGTTCGGAAAGAAGTTTGTTTGAACACTCTAGAAGCTGCGGAAGGCAATGCGGGCCTACGTAATTAGGTTAATTTAAAAGAATTTGAAATAATATAAAATCATACAAAATTCAGTTTTGTTTAAGGTTATTATTTACGGACGCCGGGCAACGCTGGGCGGGTCTGCTAGTTAAATATAAAGTTTAAAACTTAACTCACGTCACTTCATTTCTCTGGAGCGTGCTTGAGCTGCGACGGCGGGGTTTGTTTCAAATCCACATCTAGATTTCATCTCCATCAAAATCTGTTCTTGTTTCGAGGCTAAGCTCCAGCCGTACATGGCCGTTTCTCCATACCAAATCTATTTACGCCAACTCACACTCTCTCCAACGTCTAACTGCACTGACTAACGAACTAACTGCTTAACATATTTTCGCTCCCCTATTTATACTCTGGCAGACTGAGCAAATAAATTTGCATACGGTTACCGCTAACTCGCGGAATACTGAACTCCTAATTAAAAATGTACCGCGGACAATTAGAGTGCCTCTATATTAGAGTTACGCCATACACCATGTTCATCTTCGAATCACTAGAGAGCTTTTGTAACAAAGTTACTGGTTCCTTACAATTCCCCCCCCCCCCCCCCGGCAAACTACAAAAAAAATGGTTGGACTAAACGCAAAATTTTCCTAACAAAGAACTCTCACAACTGCCGAAAAAAAATGTATAACTACCCGAATTTTCCTTCCACATTCTTAAGTTCCCCCCCCCCCCTCAAAAAAAATCCCGAAATAAAGAATATCTCAGTGTGAATTAGGCCAAATAAATTAACTTTCCTCTCAAACCTATCTAAGACGTCTCTGCCAATACAATAATTGGGACACATACGAACAGCATTTTTTACTATGCTTAGTCCAATAAATAAATGTAAAAACTATACAACACAAAAATTCTTCATCTGTATGCTGTATCGGTTAACATAAATGGTATCTTTCCCTAGAATGAAAAATCAGTAAATATAACAAGTTCAAAATAACTGCATATTCAACTATAACCGTCAGGACTTGCGAACTTGCGAGGAAAAACAAAAATACGTGGCAAAAGGTCTAAAATTAGGTTTAAAAAAATAGCAAACCAAAAGTTCACTTGGTTCCTTCGTATTCTTATATCATAAATGCACTTTAATTTAAAAAACAATAAGGTCAATAAAGAACGTCATCACCGTATTTATAGACTGGATTCCAAGCTTGCCGGCTTTATGCTGAACGAAGGGTTTCTATCTTTATTCCAGAATCCTTGGACAAATGCTCGTTCCTCTTCGGAGCCGAAATCATAAGTATAGCGCCTAGATTATATAGTGGGGAAATTGGCTAACCCTGTGATACTTAAAAATGTGCTAAAATATTGTATCCCTTAAATGTGCAACGATGCTGCAAAATATACAGATCGCAGGGACATCTGCAGGGTATTTTCTACAACTGCAAGATATTGCTAGTCTATATAATGCAATACGAAAATCCCGCAAATGTCGTTGTGATCGACACTTGGGATTTTAGCTGTATCGTCGCACATTTAAGGGATACAAATTTTTAGCGTTGTTTGGACAGCATATTTCAACACCAGGTAATCCAGACATTGTAGCTTAAGTCACTGTTGGCTGCTTGACCTGAAGACGCGTTCAGTATCGTTGTCGGGGAACCACTGCAGAGCACACTCGACGACAAGATCTAGGCCGGTTAGAAGTATCGTATCTTTGAGTAAGCTCCTGACTCATGTGTGTCGTATGGTTTCTCTGTTTTCTAGGCGCTCCTGGTGTCGTAGACGAGAGCAAGCCACGTTTCTTTCCCGCTCTTCGCCTTTTCTTAGCTGTGGGAGGGTCACTATTATAATTGGATTTTGTACGTTTATATTGAAAGAGTGGGTTGTAAAAAGATTTGTTATTTATGGGATTCAATCGATATCAGCAATATCTTGATTTTTTTCAGAAATAAATTTATACTTCCTTCATGAAAAATCATGTATTCAGTCATATTATCGAGAATTACTTATTGAAATACATACAGAATGATATAAATCTAAAAAATTCTGAAATTTTGTCCTTACATGTGAAGTGAAAGCTTCATTGTTTACATCTGTGATGATGTGCGGATTTTAGGCATTTTCAGATTTGAGGGAGTCTACTGTAATATGAAAAATATAGACAGTAGCACAATACAGTTTTCACAGAAATGCTTAGCTACAAATAAATGGTATTTTTTAAACCCCCAGCCAAAAAAAAAAAAAAAAAAAAAAAAAAAAAAGACAAAATAGCTGCATTTGTTTCCAAAAGTTACTACTCTAATGTCCAAAATTGTCTGTCTCTTTCTGAGCCATTATATGAAAGACATTACAGCAGAAATCATTTTCGATATTCTATAGAACATCATGTGACCTGACGGATATTTTCAGTAATGGCATCTGTCAAATTGGACATTTGCAATCCTAGTTGCTTTGTGAATTGTACTTTAGTACTGCTGACACAACTGAAACAGCATTTTTTGGCAGAAAATAGATATTCGGGCATAAAAACTTATGTTACAAGCCCATCACGCTACAGTCTATATTTTTTGAATCATTGAATTTGCATCGATGTCGAATTGTCTGTGCGCTTATAGCTCTTAGGCGAACGTTCACTTGTCATTCTAGGTTTCTCTTCACATAATAGGTCCTATTCTGAACCTAATTATTTACGATTTTTTTCCATAGTGCCTTGTTATGAGCACTTTGGTTCTTTTTTACACTTCTTGAATTATTTATGGGTTTGGTTAGCTTCGGTGTCGAATTGTCCGAGCGCTCATAGATCTTAGAACGTTTACCTGTAATTCTGGTAATTCTTTCGCATAAATGGTCCGATTCTGAACCTAATGATTTACGATCTCGTCATTTGATTTTTTGTCCATATTGAATTGTCGTTGTGTTATGAGCGCTCTGGTTCTTAGCTCTATTTCCATGTAATTTACCACGAGGCTTTGACTTATTGTTAGGCACAGATAAAATAGATTCACTGGATTCGTTCTACTGGAAGTTTTGCGAAACACCACTTGACAAGTGAAATCCATCCCTACCATTTTCTCAAACTTATACACTTTCACCTGATCGCGGTTTACCATCATCCCTTCTCCATCCATCCTTATCACCAGATTATTGTTTCGCAACTCCAGTACTTCAGACGGACCAACAAACTTAGGACCAAATTTAGCTACTCTTTTCTCTCAACTAGAACTCAACCAATGCTTTTCCAACAAAACAAAATCACCAACTTTAACTTCTAAATCCTTTCTACGCGTATTATAATATAGTGCTTGTTTTTTCTGAGCTTTTTCCATCTGAAATTGTGCCTCCTTCACCAACTTATCAATGTCCTTACACATGAACTGACTTTTAGCACCAGACACCATTACTAATATTTGAAACGGAGTTATAATTTTTCTACCTAAAAATAGCTCAGCAGGCGTTTTCTCAGTTGATTCATGAACTACTGAGCGTAGTGCATAAGCGAAGTGTTGCAGAAATCTGCCCAACTTTGAATGGTGCGAACCAACATACGACGATATAATCTGGATAAAAGTTCTATTAACATGTTCCCCATGTTAGATTGCGGCCGGTAAGGTACTGTAAAAGAGTGGAAAATCTCCAGCTACGTACATAGAGCCTTAAATATGGCAGACAAGAAACAAGACCGATAGCCACTTACTATTTTAATTGGTGCACCATATTTAGAGTTGAAATTATCAAAGAGGGCATCAGCTACTGCTGGTCCAGAAGCCTTTCTGAGGGGGACTAATTCTACCCATTCACTGAAATAATCTACTCTAACTAAAACAAATCTAAATCGCTTGGGATTAGATAAAGTATAAGGTGCAATTAAATCTACTCCAACACATTCTAGGGGATAAGTCACTTTAATCGGAATGAATTTGACAGCTGGCCTTACATTTGTATAATTATGTATTTCGCACGACTTAGCGCATTTTAAGGAAGTAGCAAGAATCACAATCTCGCCATAAGTTTTTCTAATACCTAAATGTCCTGCTGTGGGATTATCGTGAAACTCTTTTAAGATGGCCTTGCGAAGAGGAAGCAGGATGTTTCGATCCCGACATTTCGGTCCCGAGACATTTCGGTCCTGAGACATTTCGGTCCCTGGCCATTTCGGTCCTTGGCCATTACGGTCCTTGACCATTTCGGTCCCTTGCTATTTCGTTGCTCACCACCTTATAACTCGGATTCCAATTGTCGTGGAACCGCCAAACGCTGTAATTTGAACATTATTTGGGCACTTTAAAAAGTTTTTATCAACCGACCCCCCCCCCCCCCCCCCGCCCTCAAAAGCTAAATTTTTATAACTTGTGATTATGAAATCACAGCGAGCTGAAAATTTGTTTGATTGAACAATGCGATATAATTTTACAGGGGACAGTGTCTTTTTTTTACTATTATTATTTAACCGAATGAATTTTTTAAGTTTTATTATTTATTATTATCATTAGGTATTTTATATCTATACTCCTATTATAAAGAGGAAAAAATTGTTTATTTGTCGGAGGTAAGCTCTGGAACTACCGAACCGATTCCAAAAGTAATGGTATCAAAATGATGGTGTTAGTCCAACTTAGAACATAGGCTATATCTTATGTCGGTGCCACTACCCCAAAGGGGGTGTAGGAGCAAAAAACGTTCTAAAAATGCGATTTTAGCGTTACTGAAGAGCCTAGAAATATGAAATTTGGAATATTAGTAACTTATAAGATATAAATGATGTCTAAGAACAGTTCTTAAACAATTCGAAATTTAAAAGGGGTGAAAATGCGCAAAAAGCGTTCTAAAAAACGTTCTAAATGGTAGTTTCTACACAATCTCAGGAAATACCAGACCGATTTAAAAAATATTGGTGTCAAAATTATGGTGACAACAATGCTCCAAGATAGGCTATGTTTTATGTCGGTGTCACTACCCCAAAGGGGGTGTAGGAGCGAAAAACGTTCTAAAAATGCGATTTTAGCGTTACTGAAGGGCCTAGAAATATGCAATTTTGAATATTAGTTACATATAAGATATAAATGATGTCTAAGAACAGTTCTTAAATAATTCGAAATTTGAAAGGGCTGAAAATTCGCAAAAAGCGTTCTAAAAAACGTTCTAAATGGTAGTTTCTACACAATCTCAGGAAATACCAGACCGATTTAAAAAATATTGGTGTCAAAATTATGGTGACAACAATGCTCCAAGATAGGCTATGTTTTATGTCGGTGTCACTACCCCAAAGGGGGTGTAGGAGCGAAAAACGTTCTAAAAATGCGATTTTAGCGTTACTGAAGGGCCTACAATTATGAAATTTTGAATATATGTTACTTATAAGATATAAATGATGTCTAAGAACAGTTCTTAAACAATTCGAAATTTGAAAGGGCTGAAAATGCGCAAAAGCGTTCTAAAAAACGTTCTAAGTGGTAGTTTCTACACAATCTCAGGAAATAACAAACCGATTTAAAAAATATTGGTGTCAAAATTATGGTGACAACAATGCTCCAAGATAGGCTATGCTTTATGTCGGTGTCACTACCCCAAAGGGGGTGTAGGAGCAAAAAACGTTCTAAAAATGCGATTTAAGCGTTGCTGAAGGGCCTAGAAATATGCAATTTTGAATATTAGTTACATATAAGATATAAATTATGTCTAAGAACAGTTCTTAAACAATTCAAAATTTGAAAGGGGTGAAAATGCGCAAAAAACATTCTAAAAAATTTCTAAATGGTAGTTTCTACACAATCTCAGGGAATACCAAACCGATCTAAAAAAATAATGGCGTCAAAATGATGGTGACAACCCTTGCTCCAACATAGGCGATGTTTTATGTCGGTGCCACTACCCCAAAGGGGGTGCAGGAGAAAAACGTTCTAAATTGCGGCTTTAGCGTTACGGAAGGGCCTAGAATCGTGAAATTTGGAATGGTAGTTAGTTATAAGATATCAATGATCTCTAAGGACATTTCCTAAAAAAATCGAAATTTAAAAGGGGGTCAAAATGAGCAAAAAGCGTTTTAAAAATTCTAAATTGCGATTTCTATGCAATCTCAGGAAGTACTGAACCAATTTCAAATATAATGGTGCAAAAGTGATGGTGACAGATCTTGCTCCAAGATAGGCTATATTTTATATCTGTTTCCACTACCCCAGAGGAGAAGCAGGAGCAAAATGCGCGAAAAGCGTTCTAAAAACGTTTTAAATGCCGATTTGTCGGCAATATCTCAGGAAAAACGAATCTTATTTCAAACGTAATGGTAGGAAATTGATGCTGACAGCCTCTGCTCTAACATAGACGCTATTTTGTGTCGGTATCACTATCACCAAGACGTTGCAGGAGCTAAAAAGCATTCTAAATTTCGATTTTTTGATCGGTTGGGGCTAGCAACTTAAAATTAGGCAAAGTGCATATTTATTTTGTATAAATGATTTTTAAGAACAGTTTCGAAAAAATTGGAAATTTAAAAAGGGGTGAAAATGCGCGAAAAGCGACCTAAAAACGTTCTAAATTGCGATTTCTACTCAATCTAAGGAAATACCAAAGCTATTTCAAAAGTAATGGTTGCAAATCAATGGTGACAGTCCCTGCTATAACATAGATTATATTTTATGTTGCTGTCACTACCATCTGAGGGTTGCAAAAGCAAAACATGATCTAATTTGCGTTTGTTGGACAACTGATGGGTCTAACACTTTGAAGTATGGCATGGTATTTACTTACAAGATGCAACTGCTTTCTAAGAACAGTCAAAAGAAAATTCCAAATTAAAAAAAATGAAGTGAGTGAAAAGCGTTCTAAATTACAATTTTTAAGCAAACTTATAAATTATTAAATCGATTAAAAAAATAATGATGACAAATTTCGGTGATAGAACCTGCTCAAACATAAGCTATATTTTATGTCTCTTCCACTACCACCAGAGGGTTGCAGGAGCTAAAAACTTTCTAAATTGCGATTTCTGTGATACTGAAAAGGCTAGAAACTTTAAATATGACATGGTAGTTACTTATAAAATATAAATGCCCTCGAAGGAACGTCGAATATAAATTCGAATTAAAAAGGGGTGAAGCGGAGGGGAGGTGCGAAAAGCATTCTAAAAAAGTTCTAAATTACGATTCTATGCAATTTCAGGGAATATAAACCGATTATAAAAGTAATAGTTGCGAATCAGTGGTAACAGTCTCTGATCCTACACAGGCTATATTTTATGCCGGTGATTCTACCACCTGGGGTTCACAGGAACAACAAGCTTTCTAAAAAAGGGCTTTAAAAGCTTTTTAAATTACGTTTCTGTGGAATATTAGGAAATAACAAACCGATTTCAAAATTAATTTTGGCAAATTAATGGTGACAGTTCCTGTTTCAACATAGCCTTTTATGTCGAGAGAGGTGGTAGGACTTGAAATTTGACATGATGGTTAATTTTAACATGTAAGAAGATGGTTTCTAAAAAATTCAAAACTTCAAATTAATACTGAAAGGAGCGTATTAATTGGGCATAAAAGTTTCAAAATATTTTTTAAATTATAATTTATTTAGTTTTATTTCATTTTATTAATTTAAGTCTCATTTCTGCCTAATGCAGTGTAATAATGATGTTTAATCAAACCGTGTTTTAAATAGTAATTTTTGAATTATTCCTAAAAGTAATAAGTACCTTTTAATAGAAAAAAACTTAATAAAGTAAAATATAAATTAATAAAATAAAAATTTAGTTAGTACTTTTTAATAAAAATTAGACATATAAATATCATTTGGCATATTTCAAATATTACGCGAACAAAGCCGCGGGGTTTGCTAGTAATATTATAAAGAGGTAAAAATTGTTTATTTGTAGGAGGTAAGCTCTGGAACTACCGAACCGATTCCAAAAGTAATGGTATCAAAATGATGGTGTTAGTCCAACTTAGAATATAGGCTATATTTTATGTCGGTGCCACTACCCCAAAGGGGGTGCAGGAGCAAAAAACGTTCTAAAAATGCGATTTTTGCGTTCCTGAATAACCTAGAAATATGAAATTTAGAATATTAGTTACTTATAAGATAAAAATTATGTCTAAGAACAGTTCTTAAACAATTCGAAATTTAAAAGGGTTGAAAATGCATTAAAAGCGTTCTAAAAAACGTTCTAAAGGGTTGTTTCTACAATATCTCAGGAAATACCAAACCGATTAAAAGAATATTGGTGTCAAAATGATGGTGATAACGCTTGCTCTAAGATAGGCTATGTTTATGTCGCTGCCACTACCCCAAAAGGGGTGCAGGAGCATAAAACGTTCTAAAAATGCGATTTATGTGTTAGTGATGGGGCTAGAAATATGAAATTTGAAATATTTGCTACTTTTTAGATATAAAGAATTTCTAAGAACAGTTCTTAAACAATTCGAAATTTAACAGGGGTGAAAATGCATAAAAAGCATTCTAAAAAACGTTCTAAATAGTGGTTTTTACACAATCTCAGGAAATACCAAACCGATCTAAAAAATAATGGCGTCAAAATGATGGGTACAACCCTTGCTCCAACATAAGCTATGTTTTATGTTGGTGCCACTACCCGAAAGGGGGTGCAGGAGCAAAAAACGTTCTAAAAATACGATTTTTGCGTTACTGAAAGGCCTAAAAATATGAAATTTTAAATATTAGCTACTTATTAGATATAAATAATTTTTAAGAACAGTTCTTAAAAAATTTGAAATTTAAAAGGGGTGAAAAGGCGCGAAAAGCGCTCTAAAAACGTTCTACATGGTGGTTACTACACAATCTCAGGAAATACCAAACCTATCGAAAAAATAATGGCGTCAAAATGATATTGACAACCCTTGCTCCAACATAGGCTATGTTTTATGTCGGTGCCACTACCCCAAAGGGGGTGCAGAGAAAAACGTTCTAAATTGCAGTTTTTACGTTACGGAAGGTCCTAGAATCGTGAAATTTGGAATGGTAGTTAGTTATAAGATATCAATTATCTCTAAGGACATTTCCTAAAAAAATAGAAATTTAAAAGGAGGTCAAAATTCTCAAAAAGCGATGTAAAAAATGTTCTAAATTTCAATTTCTATGCAATCTCAGAAAGTACTGAACCGATTTCAAATATAATTAGTGTAAAAATGATGGTGACAGATCTTGCTCCAAGATAGGCTATATTTTGTATCTGTTTCTACTACCCCAGAGGAGAAGGAGGAGCAAAATGGGCGAAAAGCGTTCTAAAAATGTTTTAAATGCCGAGTTGTCAGCAATATCTCAGGAAGAATCAAACTCATTTCAAACGTAATGGTAGGAAATTGATGCTTACAGCCTCTGCTCTAACATAGACGGTATTTTATGTCGGTATCACTATCACCTAGACGTTTTAGGAGCAAAAAAGCCGTCTAAATTTCGATTTTTGTGATCGGTAGGGGCAAGCAACTTAAAATTAGGCAAGGTACATTAGCATTTATTAGATATAAATGATCTTTAAGAACAGTTTCGAAAAAATTGGAAATTTCAAAAGGGGTGAATATGCGCGAAAATCGTTCTAAAAACGTTCTAAATTGCGATTTTTACTCAATCTCAGGAAATACAAGAACTATTTTAAAAGTAATGGTTGCAAATCAATGGTGACAGTCCCTGCTATAACATGGGGTTATATTTTATGTTACACTCACTACCATCTGAGGGTTACAAATGCAAAACATGTTCTAATTTAAGTTTTTTGCACTACTGAGGGGTCTAACACTTTGAAGTATGGCATGGTATTTACTTAAAAGATGCAACTGCTTTCTAAAAACAGTCGAAAGAAAATACCAAATTTAAAAAATGAAGTGAGCGAAAAGCGTTATAAATTACATTTTTTAAGCAAACTTATAAAATACCAAAGCGATTAAAAAAATAATGATGGCAAATTGTTGGTGATAGAACCTGCTCAAACATAAGCTATATATTATGCTCAAACATAAGCTATATTTGTATGTGCCACTACCACCAGAGGGATGCAAGAGCTAAAAACTTTCTAAATTGCGATTTCTGTGATACTGAAAAGTCTAGAAACTTTAAATATGGAATGGTAGTTACTTATAAAATATAAGTGTCCTCGAGGACTGTCGAAAATAAATTCGAATTGAATGGGGGTGAAGCGAAGGGGAGGTGCGAAAAGCATTCTAAAAAGTCCTAAATTACGATTTCAATGCAATTTCAGGGAATATAAACCGATTACAAAAGTAATAGTTGCAAATCAATGGTAACAGTCTCTGATCCCACACAGGCTATATTTTATGCCGATGATTCTACCACCTAGGGTTCACAGGAACAACAAACGTTCTAAAAAAGGCCTTTAAAATTTTTCTAAAATACGTTTCTGTAGATTATTAGGAAATAACAATCCGATTTCAAAATTAATATTGGCAAATTAATGGTGACAGTTCCTATTTCAACGTAGTCCTTTATGTTGAGAGAGGTGGTAGGACTTGGAATTTGACATGATGGTTAATTTTAAGATGTAAGAAGATGGTTTCTAAAAAATTCAAAACTTCAAATGAATACTGAAATGAGCGCATTAATTGAGTATAAAAGTTTCAAAATATTTTCTAAATTATCATTTATTTAGTTTTATTTCATTTTATTAATTTAAGTCTCATTTCTGCCTAATGCAGTGTAATAATGATGTTTAATCAAACTGTGTTTTAAATAGTAATTTTTGAATCATTCCTAAAAGTAATAACTACCTTTTAATAAAAAAACCTTTTAATAAAATAAAATATTACCTTTTAATAAAAAAAAATAGTTAGTACCTTTTAATAAAAATTAGACATATAAATACAACATGGCATATTTTAAATATTCCGCGGGCAAAGCCGCGGGGTTTGCTTTGTATACTATAAACTGCCATAAATGTTTTTTTGGTTGTTTTCATACATTTTTTAGAACGTTTTAATTATCATTAATTAAATAATTAAACTGTGTTTATTTTTTTTTCTTCTTATAATTAGATTAATCATAAATGTCTTGACTAATTCAATTACTCACTTATAAGCTATTATATGTAAATATTTCTTCAAATCATCCCTTTACACCCTCTACTTTAATAATTCAGAAATGAGATATATTTATTGAAGCACAGATTTATTTTTTCTTATTATTTTTATAATACAAAGTTGCATCTTATAAACTTGTTTTCATAAGTTACTTTACCATTATAAAAAGTGGGAAAACGATAGTGATTTGGTACTTAGGCGTGCTATGAAAAATATTTTGTTTTCAACGAACTCCACCCGCCACTTCTTCTTTTTTTTTTTTTTTTTAATAATTATTGCTTGTTATTTTTTTAAGTCTTCTCATCCTTAGAAGACGATTTTTGCGAGTTAATTTTATTGAGTCTGGGCCTATTTATTTGTAATAAGATTATTATTTTTAATTTTATGTAATAATGTAACTATTATTTTAATTAATTTTATTTGCAAATTTTAACTGACAAAACTAAGCTTTTTTGTATTTTTAGTTTATTTATTTATTTTTTATATTACCTTTTTCCTTCCACTTTCCCAGAAATAATAATAATAATAATATATTTTTTTATTATTATTAATTATTTTAATAGTTTTACATTTCAGTAACTTTAGAGATAAAAATAAACAGGTAAAGTATAAACTTCAGTTTATAACTACTATAAAATATAATGATAAAATGAATATAATATATATATTATGTATTGAGTTTATTTAGTAAAAATTTTAATGTATATTAATAATGTTATTCATTTAATAAATTAAGGATACGTTAAATTAAAAAAATATATATATAATAAAATATTAATTTAATTTTTATGCTAAAATTACTAATTGTTTTGAGAATTCATTAATAGCAATTATTCATCACTTAAAGATTTTATTAAAAATTTTTGATTTATTATTTAAAAAAAATAGAATTTTTTTGAAAAATCAGTCAAAAACATAATGTCTAAGTAATAATTAATTAATTAAACATAATAATAACAACAGTAAGAATAATGCAACATTGTACAAATACATAAAAATAATTTTTAATAGTGTTATGAGACATTATTGTCCAGATGCAGATTTTAATTTTTTATAAGCACAGTTATAGTTTACAATTCGCAAAAAGCAAGATATTAATTAATTGTAATTAAAGAACAAGAAAAATATTATAAATGAACTAATAAATAAATAAACAACATATTTAGCTTCAGAATCCTTATCATTCTTATACATCAGAATGAAGTTAATATCATAATAACCAAAAATTTTAAAAATATATTTACATTTACCCTAAAATAACTATTATTATTATATACTATTCTATATTCTATATTATTCTATATATACTACAGTTCATGTAATAGTTTTTAAACAAGTAATTGATAAATTAGTTATATAAACAATTAATAATTAAAATTATTTTGAATTGTTAGTAATACATACGTTTAATAAAAACAATTTAATTTTTGAGAATTTTTACAGTAACAATTTGACTTTTAACAAATATTTTTAACAATTTAACTATGAATGTTTTCAATTTTTCTAAGATGATATTAATCAATTAAGGGTGTTCTCAAATCCAAAAGGGCAATTTTCTGACATAAGTTTGAATTAATTTTTGTTCGAAAATGCATGAAACTAGCTGGTTTTGTTGTTCAGAAACTATGTCATCTAGCTGTTTTTTCCAGTTTTTTCGGAAACGCAATAGATCTTTCAGAAAATAGTGTCAAAATGGACGTTTTTTACCGAATGTACGCGCGATAGTAGAATAACCACTCAGGAGTGGGCGAAAAACATGTTTGACACGTGACCAAAGTCACTTACATGTCAATAGGTAAATTATTGATAAAACAAAATGGAAAACACAGTTCAATTGCAAATCGTTTTCATGCACAGGCTTTCCAGTTTTATATCTTTTTGTTAAAAAAATAATTTGTAAATGTGTCAAAACGTTTTGCGCTTGTTGAGGAGAACAGTTAAGAAAAGCCTTAAAGAAAAAGTTGCCAAATACTATGATGAGGTAGCGAATATATAGTTGATATTTTTCCAGTGATTACCAACCAATTAATCCAATTAATCCTTATTACTAGAAAGCTGGAGAAATTTTTACCTATCTTTACTTGTCACTTTTCAAGAGGGGATTTAAAAGTGGGCTCCATTCAAAAGATTGTTCTGTCATTATTCTACACTTTTCTGGGAAATCAATCCTTTTTAACCCTTTAACACAATAGGAGGGGGAGATAGAACAATGCTATTAAATAAGAAACATTGTTTTCAACTTGAAGGAAAGATCTTCCTCTTGCATGATGTCCAGGGAGTTTTTTTTTTTTTTTTTATAAGCCATTAAAGATGAAAAATGCCACGTGGCCACAAAAAAGCGCCGGCTGACCAGAACAAAGAGAGCGTGAGAAGAATAATACTTCTATTACTTTATTTAGCATAGCCAAATGGGGGAAGCCATGCACTCTACACTTGACGTAGCACAGAGATATTTATTTATATATATATTCTTTTCAATGAAGAATATATAGATAAATGTATATATATATATATATTATATATGTGTGTTTTCTAAATTACCAAATATCTTCATTGTGATATAATTATAAAATTTATTCATTTTTGATAAAATTTTACGTAAAAGGGATTCACCATACATTACTATTTTGAGATTGTATGTTATTTTTTTATATTTGTCAGTAAAATATGTAGGCTGTTTTAATTTTAAGTATATAAGTCAAATACATAATAAAGGAATATTTGAAATACAGAATTAATTTTAAATACGAAAAGAATATTTTATGATTATTAGAAATTTGAATCTTTATGGCCAACTTTACAGAAAAGTCATTTCTTTAACACTATTGCTAGCGGTGCCAAATGACGCCTTTTTAACATTTTGATTTATGTTTATTTTGCTCGTAGTTTTTGAATGTAATAAGCATAAAAAAATGTTAAATGTATTAAAAAGATTTTTAATTGTTGCAACTTAAAAATTACGAATGACAAACGTTTAAATCGAAATCTTTTTAAAGGTGTCAATCGACACTGGTAGAAATAGCGTCGATATTATTGTTACATAAAAAAGATTAATGCAAACTTTTAAATAGTTTTTTTTTTAAATAGTAAATTAAAATAATGATTAAAATGAAACAAAAAGTTGTAGTCTGTTCCAGTGCAGAATTAAAAAATAATGTGTCTTTATCACAATTCCATGTTAAGAAACCCCTTTTAAAAAATATGTAAAATGCAATATACATCTAAAATTCGCGTGCCGTTAAAAATAGAATCAAATAAAGATTTGTAAAAATATTTGCAGATTTTTTTTCTTTATTAAACACATGGTGTCCAAATTATATGCAATTGAATATGTGCAGTGCATGAGCATTTGCATATGAAAATTAAAGCTCGACTTATAAATGCTTTTAAATTGTCTGAACTTTATATTTATGATAGGCTTGTGAGGAGCTTCTATAAAGAATCCGCAGAACTCCCCTTTCCAACCACTCCTAAAAACAATTAGTTCCACCATATGAAATTTGCATGGGGTGCTACAATTTGGATCCGAGTTATAAGTGTTTGCTGTTTTCGGGTCCTTATATTCGGGTTATACAAAAATTTCGAGGGTTCAGTTAAAATATCAGATAATGTCCCTCCTTTTATAAAGATTACGTTTACCATGCAAAATATGAGTGTTTTGTGATAATTATAGATCGAGTTATAAATGTTTTAATTTATCAGTACCTTATACTTATGATACACTAAAATATAGAAAAAGTCAACAGACCCCAGACCCCTGCTCTTTAAAACGATTGCTATACGAAATTTGTGTGGGCTGTTACTAAAATTTAAAGACTTTCATTTAAAAAACTCTACAATGTCCCCTATAAAATTATGTCACCTATATCAAGCGCACGAAATTTCAGCTTGCTGAAGAAGAAACCGAAATGGCAAGGGGCCGAAATGGCTAGGGACCGAAATAGCTCGGGACCGAAATGGCCAGGGACAAAATGTCTCGGGACCGAAATGTCTCGGGACAGAAATGTCTTGGGATCGAAATATTTCGGGACCTAAATGTCGTGTACCCTTCCGAAGACTAGCGGGGATGAACACTCTTAACGCATCTTGTGAGTTAACTTATTTTGAATAGAATAAAAGTCCGTCTATTAACTTAAATGATTGAGACCATATGTGTAATATATGCACATTCGCACACGAAACTTCGTGTGGACTTTCCAAATAATTATATAAATTGCCAAATTCCCCATCCTCCTTTAACTCCTTTATTAACTAATCTCTGGATCGTAACACCAGAGACGATAAAATACGAAGTTTTACTTTTTCCATTTCTTCAACACACTCCTGTGGGTTTCGAGACAATGCATCGGCTACCGCATTTTCCTTACTGCCCTATGTTCCATAACTATATTATATTCAGCCACCTTCAAACACCATCTAACCATAAGAGACGACAACCCTTTCCGTTCATTAACTTTGTCAATGCCGAATGATCCGTAACAACATTCACTGGTATATGTGTAAAGGAAAAACGAAACTTATCGAAAGCTCAAATCACCGCCAACACACTCCCTTTCAGAAATTGAATAATTCCGCTCAGCTGGATTAAAATGCTATCGGTCTTCCCTTTTGAGCTAACATCGCTCCTAAACCCACTGCACTAACATCACAACACAATTCAAACTGCGAAATATATTCAGGATGAGCCAACACTGGAGGGGACATTAACGCCTCCTTTAACAACTCAAAGACCTCTGAGCCTCCACTGGCCACAAAATTTTACTCTTTTCCTTTTTAAAGCATACAATGGTTCACACAATTCCAAAACCATGGAATTAATTTAGAGAATCAAGCAACCATTCCCAAAAATGCACCTTCCTACTATTGTTAGGAGGGGACATTGACGTGATAGCTTCTATTTTCTGATTATCAGTTTGAATTCATCTTGCGTTATAGTTACGCTTAAGTACTTTATTTCTTTTCTCAAAAAGTTACATTTATCGAACTTAACCGTTAGTACTGCATTTCATAACAATGGTAAAACGTCTCGCAATAACTTTAAATTCTCCGCAAATGTAGCAGCCATTACTACTATATCATCTAGATAGACCAAGACACGTTTACCTATTAGGGGTTTAAGGATAGTATTCATCGTTTTTTGAAACGTCGAAGGAGCTCCCGTTAATTCGAAACTCATTCTTTTGAAGGCAAAACACCCATTTCGAGTTATATAAGCTGTTTTCGAAATATCTTCCGGCCTCATTGCAATTTGAAAGCAACCTGTAAAAAAAAGAGCTATTTTGATTTCAGCAATAAACAAATTCTGTAAAAAGCTAATAAATTTCTAATGGTAGCATATTACAAAGTACAATCTATTTAATCAATATCGAAAATTTCATGTTTATACATAAAAAGGTTTTGAAGACAGACTAATTGAAACTTTGAAGTTTTTTGTTAATTTTCGACGCGTTTAAATGGCACAAGACCCATGAATAGAACAATAAGCAATTTAAGATTGAGAAATAAAATGGCCTTGAAGAAAAATTATTAAGGGGAAGCGTTTTTTAGAATATTTTAAAAGAAATTAAATACGCGTTTTAAAATAGAAGAATTTAAATGAACGAAAAAAGAGGAATATTATTTAAAATAAAAATGAATAATATAATAAACTAGGATGTTGGAATAATTTACAAAGTAATGTTGTATGGAATAATTTTAATAAGGCGCGTAAATATAATTTTCGTAATATTTATATAAGGAAATTAAAAAGAATTCTTTATCAATCTTTCACAAACTCTTTGAAATTAGTTTTCAGTAAGGTATAATCCATTTATATACACTTAACTAGAACTTTTACTATTCATTTGTTTAACATACTTGTTTGATTATAATTTCCATTAGACAATTTAATTTCATTGAAATTAAACTACATCAAAATATCCGTTTGAGCTTTCCTAAAGTTATTAAACAATGAATAAAGTTCCAAAACTCAAACATTTTAATTAATTAAACAAGCACATTCTTAATATCGCTGTTACACTGTATAGCAAATAACTATTAAATGTCTTTAAATACAATTTAATCATGTAATATTCTGTTATAGCCATCACATTATTTTACAAACATGTTGTCAAGACTTAGTTTAATTTATGGGTGTTAATCTGTGTTAACAATTTTCAATGTGTTTCTGCGTAAATTAATGCTTTTCATGTACTACGGTGTAGACTTAAATGCTTTTAAGAAAATATATTAAGACAATCCATTAGCCAATTTAACACGAACAAATTTATCAAGGATCGTAAATGAATTTAATATGTATAAATGTTTAGTCTAAGTTGTTTTTACAAAATCCGAGGGGTGATAGTAGACATTAAGAAAATGAAAAATTGACATAAAACACGGAATTGCAAACCACATTTAGTTGAAGAAAATCGAAAAAATAGTTACGAAGGTTGTGACGTCGAGGGGAACAAAAGGGTCATAAATTTCAGAACTCTAGAAGTATACACTTGACACTCCACATTTTGGACTGCGATCACCAATACATAAGTTATCATCAATTGCTTGAACGACACACTGTTTTTCAAGACGTCTCCGTAATGTTATCACATTTCTTGAAAAACAAGGTACATTTTCATACAAGGTATATTTTCATTGAAATATTGTTATTTTTCTTAAAATTATTATCCTCAAACCGAGTTTAGTTATGATGCAACAGACTGCATTTCAAACTAAATAAGTGGTTTCAGACCCTATGCTCCATGGTAATTATTGTTCGTCTGGATGGGTACTATCACCCCTCTTATTTTCTAAAAACAATATGGTCTCACCATGTATATATCGATATATATATATATTAAAATGTAAATAGTTACAATATTTTATGGCACTTACACACAAGGAATGTTCAATGCGTTTTTTACAAATGTTTTTCATCAACGAATATAATATAATTTGATTCCAGTACTTTTTAGAAAATTATTTCCTGAACATTATTGCAATATTCTACATTCGATGGATGATGATACTCTTTCTACGCGACACCACATTATGAACAGCTAAAGAGTACTTCATAACAGTTAACATGGCGATTTTTGAATGGTTTGATAGTTCCATTTAGCCATAGCGAATTTGAATGTTGAAGCGAAACGAATCCGGCAATATATGGAAGAACATTATCTCTTTCGGGTAGTTACTAATCGAAGTGGTACTGATGTTGTTTTGTTGCAGATTATAATATGTTCAAGGGATATAGCTAAGGGGGAGAATTGCCCTATATGGTGGTCTTTAATACGGAATATATCACGCATTTAAGTAACAATAGAAGAAAATCTGCGTTATTCCGGCGACTTCGTCATGAATTCGAACTCGCCAAGATTATTATGCAATATATCCTGTATTTAGGGAAGAATTTAGGAAAATCACAAATATACCGACAAGCGCTTTGTTCATTCGAACTCACCAGTCACAATCTTCAATCTTTGAAAGCAGAAATTTTCAGTCGCCGTTGGGCTGATCTTCAGGATGACAATATACTCTTCTTATACCGGAAGAAAAATGTGGCCTCCGTTTTAAAAATGACAGCTTTTTGATAACGATAACGTGGTGCAAGATGTCGTAATGTGATGACTAATATCAGAGGTAGCCACCATCTTTGATGCTTGCATCCACACATTTATACTTACTCATTCAAAATCCCTTAAAGCTTTAAAACCCTGGATGAATATGTAGAAAGAATTGCGTAACATGTTTTAATATTTAATAAACTTGTAACTATCTTTATTTTTTAATTGCGTATCAATAACAGGTTACCGCTTATGTTACCATTGTGACAAATTATGACAGTCAATTGAATTTAGGTACATGAACTTGGGTAATTACAGTGTTTTGCTGAAAATACGACAGATCTTATAATAATTTTTGTTCCTAAAACGCATTAGGTCTTCTCTTAGAGAAATGTAATTTGTTACATGCACAGCAATTCATTTTTAAGTATCTATGTTATATTAGATGTAAATTTCCAACTGGGCGAAAAAAATGTCCGGACCAGGATTCGAACCCGGGACCGCTGGGTACGAAATTACACAAGATTAATTTTAACACAATAATTCTAATTTAACAAACAACTACTAAACTAACTACAACTACTGACAAACAACTACTGAACTAAAATAACAATTAGAATAATTGTGTTAAAATTAATCTAGTGTAATTTCGTATCCAGCGATTTCTGGAGTTCCATTACCTGAGATTTATTCTGTTGAGCTGAACCAGGTTTCAGACCAGATGCTGTAATCTTCAAGGTTAGCTGGGTGAAAAAATGTTCGACCAGAATCGTTCGGGATAGCTCAGATGGCAGAGCACTGGCGGCTTCAGGCAGGAGGTCCCGGGTTCGAATCCTGGCCCGGACATTTTTTTCGCCCAGTTGGAAATTTACATCTAATATGATTTGTTTGCCAATAGGAATAATTGTGTTAAAATTAATCTAGTGTATCTATATTACTTCATATATTTGTTTGATTGAAGCATTAATTGAAACATATATTCAAAATATATTTTGAAACCTATAAAATATCAATACCTTACATGCTACTAACACAAAAATATGAAAAGTATCATTTCTTACTCAAATATATATATATATATATTTTGTCTGACATCTATCTTTTAATGCGAATACATGAAATAAAGTATTTTTTCTATGTTAAAAAAATTGGGAGGGGGGAGGAGGGTCTGCACATCAAGTTCGCAACTCATTTTTAGGGTTTCGTTCATCTGACGAAACACTATTCATTTCACTCTTCTGTCTCTCTGTTTGTCTGTCCGTCACAGAGCTCCTTCTCAGAAACTATATATGTTGGAGACTGGAAATTTTGCATAAATATAGCTGATCACCTAAGATCAAGCGACAAATCATAAAATTTTGAAAAAGTCGTAATTAACTGATGTTATTAATTAAAAACTCCCAATTTTACGTCTCATTAACGAAGAAACGACATAAAATGAACTCAGGTACGAACAAACTGTCGAAATATTTTCATTTCTCCTCCGGGTTGCCACTCAGCTGCGATTCGAGATGCGAAATTACAGGTTTACCAGAGCGAACATTCAGCTAAACAATGTACTGGCATTTTTAAATCGGTTCGCATCTCAGAAAGTGTTGACATTAGAAATTTTTAATGTATACAGACAGACGCAGATAAAAATCGACTTTCAGTAGGTATACAGATCGTTTCTATGTGATTTGCGTAACAGAAAAAATACTCTAAAAATCGATCGATAAAAACATAATTTTCTTCCGTTACAAAAGCAGGTCTTGATAGATTTGATTTCCGACGGCTGGGATAAATTTTTCTCACCAGACAAATGACACTTGGTCACGTGATTTTTCATAGTAGGATATTTTAATACGAAAATTAAACTTTTTAAATATTTAATTTTTAGATTAAATTTTATATATCCCGACGTAAAATTTTTTGCTGGTTTCATAGATGCCCATTTCAAACTCATATCTTAATTACAAACTGAGATATTAATTATTATTAAATTAATTGGTTTTATTTCTATCAAATGCGCATATGGAGACAATGGCATGGGCTTTTTTAACCGCGATTTCATTTAAATTAGGAAATCTAACGAGGCGAATCTGTTTGAAACTTGAAGTTAATTCATAATCCATAAGAAAAGTTTTATAAAAGATTGGCGCGTAAAATTTCTGCTGGGTGGGGGAGGGGCGCTAATTTCGCTAATTGGTTTATTTCTATTATATACTTATTTTAAAAGGCAGTCACCTGATGTTTCATTGCATTATTATTCTGAACGGTGTCCGATTTTTAAAAATGCAGCATAAATGTTACTTATGCCAGATAAAAATTTCAGAAGTATGGACAGGGGCGTAGCCACAGATATTTTTTCGGGGGGGAAGGGGGAGAATTTGAAAATTTCCCAACTTGAAACAAATTGCTCCAATTTTCGACTAAATTGATATGCACAACGTGTGTAATAATTATAATGATACTTTTGCATAAAAAATTCCTTTCCAAAGAAAAATTCTGAAACTGAAAAGATAAAAATTCTAATTATGGATTTGTTTACTAAAAAAATCAATACGCTTTTTACTTTCTTCTATCTTTTCAAGAAGAAAGTATTGGATTCGTGAAAAAATTCGACTTCAGGTTTTAGACTGATTTATACGTTTTAGTAAATCCTGAACACGATTCGACTGTTTTTAGAAAATATCTGTCTGTGTATATGTGATACAAATTTTGTGGGCGCTCTAACACAAGAACTAATGCACGAAATTTAATAAAACTTTAGAGATTCACTTATACAGTCGAACCTCGTTAACGCGAACAGAACACTCAAGGGGAAACTTTTTTTTGTTCGTATTAAAAGTTAGTTCGTGTTATCGAACTTAAATACATTACATACAACTGGACGAGGCAATCGGAAACAGTTCGTGTTAACGAGGTTTGACTGCACCTTGATAAAAATTGGTGCTGATTTGTTTTTGGTGTAAATCGTCCAACAGGTGGCACTGCTATGCGTCATTTTTCACGATGTACATGATTTTAGCGATAATTATATTTCAAAAACTATTGTACGGAATTTGATCAAACGTCATATTCTGTTAAACATTGACATAATTTGATGCAGATTATATTTTTATGTATATCATATAGCAGGGGGCGCTGCTATGCAGCATTTTTCACGATTTTGCGATAGCTGTATCTCAAAAACTAATGCAAGGAATTTAGTCAAACTTCATATTCCACATATGTAGCACTTCCACATAAATAGATCTTTATTAGGCTTGGGTCTATACTGTCCAAAGCTATCGCTTTTGTGCACTTTGAGTAAGGAATTTTGGTTGCAGACATCTAAGAGTCTGGGTGCCAAAAGTCAATGATTTGTTTGAAAAATGCTATGCTTATACCTCCCTTTTAAATGCACACAATTCAACAATTATAGAAAAAATCCTTTAGAGTTTGTAAAGGCAAAGAATTGTCATTTAATTTTGGCACTAGGATTGCAAATTTTGAGGCATTAACATGTATGGAGTGAAAGAAAATTTTGGGATTGGCACATCCGACTAGTTTTCACTTAATATTAATTCTTGTGGTCTGCAAAGAAGCCCACCTGTTAATAACATCGCTTAGTTTAATAAAATTCCCTATTTCACTTTCATATTTTAAAAAGCATTAGGCTGTCAAGTCTGTCATCCCTCATTGTAGCTTGCAATATATATATATATTTTAATTTTTATTTAACTAAAGATTCTTTCATTAGATGCAATGCCATAAAGATAAGCTGCTGTGAATGTTAAGGTACGATTTTATAGGTAGTTTGATGCCGTGATTCAAATAGACTTTGAATTTCATGGCATGAGTAAAATGTTTGTTAAGTGAGTTGGGATTTGGTTTATTTCTATTTGACTCTGTAAGTCATGTACATCCGGTTTCTCATATCCAGGTGGAAACATTATAAACTTTTCCCTTGCACAATTGTAATTTAAATATGCAATGCATTGCTGCAATATTCTCTTGATATAGGGAACATTGTCATTTAAGCCCATTACTAAATTCCCGAAATTTTCTTGTATTTCTTATAATTTTACTGTAAAACTTATGTATATCAATGTCCATTGCTGTGCTATTATTTTTATCTATTGTCTTTGCTGAAATCGTTTTTCTACGGTGCTTTCGGAACTCAGCTTCTCCAGTCACATCCTTCTTATTCATAATTGTTTATGAGCTTGTCTGTAAGGAAATCTTTATTTCTTCAAAATTTTGTTCAAGTTTAACGTGTCAGTGTTACAGTGCATGTCGATTTTTTCTTCAGTTGATGGTATGCTTTCATGGTCATATTTCTGTTCCAAATTCAAATCGTCCATTTTTTACCTTTTTCATCCTCGAATGGATTTTTAGATGCTCCAAAATCTTGCACGAAAACTGTTTTCCTATATTATGAAGGGTTTCTTCGTGCTGAGATTTATAGTAACTTTTTAGAAAAGCTTTAAGCACAGAAGACTGGGCTTTTGGTTTAAAATTTTATAAACACATATGAATATAAACGAACAGGACTGATATATATTTCCGCACACAAATAAAATTAAAATGTGACAAATTTATCTAAACTAACGACTTCTTATATCCGCATTTGCTCATATAGCGCTTTTTACATAACAGCGAAGGGTTAACTAGTTTTTGCGGCAAAAAAATCATGATAATGAGTAAAATATTGTCCAAAAATCGCAAAATTAGTCAAAAAAGTTGTGAAAACTTATTAAATCTTCTTGCCCAAGGCTGTGTTTCAAGTAGGTTACTACATTCCTTTCTGTTGTGCTACAAGTGATCTCCAATTTTCAAAAGAAGCTGCAATCCCTTTGGATTAAAATAGCTGGATTCTCTTTTGGGAGGAGAAGGGGAGGTAGGGTAAAATTTTTGAGACAAGAACAAAGTTTTGGAGGAAATAAAGGAACTGGTTAGTCAGTTATTGATGGACAGGAGTAGAGAAATTTAGGTCTGGTAGATGTACAATATTTTTGCAGAACTGAAAAAATACAATGATAGATTGAGTGTGGCTGAATTCTTTTTGTATTTCTTTTGATAATTTAATTTGTTTACTGTTGCAGTACTCAAAATAATCACCTAAGCAATAAAAATTTCGTAATTTTTTTACTATTACTTTTAAAAAAGAAAATGCCTCAAAAATCTAGAATTTCCCAACTCTAAACTAAAATTTCCCAACATCACATATATTGGGGGGGAGGCTCCCCCCATACCCCCCATGGCGACGCCCCTGAGTATGGATACCACTATTTTCGAATAGTAATTTCAGCAAATATATTAAATTCTTGTTTAAGAAAGCCACTCCGTCGACTCATGTACCTACCGACAGTTTATGTAAAGGAGTTTCGTTCAGATACACTTTTGTTAAGGATAGAGTGCGCTTCCTGGTGGTGGAATGTGGAACTAACAGACCGCGATTTCATTTAAAGTAGGAAATCTAACAATGCGATCTGTTTTAAACTTTAAGATACTTTATAACACATGATAAAAAACTATAAAGAATAATGGCGCGTCGCATTTCGAGTGGGATGTTGAGGGAGGGGCGCGAATAAAATTGGAAAATATAACATGACGATCTGTTTGAAACTTTAATATATCTTATAAAGCGTATTTTTTTTAAAATCAGGCCGAGTCAAAAATCATAGTGACCACCCCCCGAATTCCCCCCCCTAAGGGGCACTTTTCTAAATTCGGCAGATACCCGTCATGTGATATATCATAGCATTACGGAGGGGGGGGGGAGGGGCGAACAAAATTTAAAAAATATAACAACGTGAATATTTTTGAAACTTTAAGATAATGTAGGAAGGGTTTGCCAACATTTAGAAGGTGTTACATAGGGACGTTCAATACTGGACGGTTTGAAAGAAAGTATTTTGAAAGGAATATTAAACGAAACCCTCTTTGCGATTTATGATCACACTTACCCACTTGTTCAGATCATTGTTTCACTGCTTAAAGATTCTGGATATTTGAGATATGTGGTACTACTGTAGACTGAAACATTGCACATGTGCTGAGGGCATATGTCTTACCTGTCTATAAAACAATTTTTAGTCATACAGAAGAAATACTTCTGTGTGTAAGGAATAATTTAATAGGGAGATTGGGAAAATTTTAAGATGATGTTATCACTCCCTTACTTAAATTTATAAATATAATTTATTTTCTAAAAATGTATTAATGGGTGGTTTAGTTTTCTTTGAAGGTATAATTAGAGAAAGACGTATATATTTTTTAATTTACTTTCCGAGTACAAATTTGAAAACATAATATGGTACATTTTGTTATTCCCTCACTAGAGGGAATGATTCCTGTGTGACATAATTATTTTATTGCTTTTAAAACTTGTAAAAAATATATTTTTGTTGGAATTTAATGTTTTTTTCTAAATAAAAGCGTATTTTAAAGCGAATCAATGTATAAAAGGCTATATATCATGTAAAAGGTGAAGAAAAGTCAGCACGAAAACCAAAATATTTCCTTCAGAAATTTCAACTTATGAAAGAATTTAGCTTTCAATTCAAAATATCCCTGTTACACAGCATTAATGTTGTTTATCAGTATGAAATAACTAAGGAAATAAAATCATCTTAAACACAAAACTTTTCAATATTGCATATAGATTTCAGCGAAAAATGTATTTGTAATTCATTGGAGAAATTCAAACTGTACATTTCGAAAGAGATCGGCAAGAAAGAATTATTCATTCGGGTATTATGCATACAAACATTGGCGACTCAATAAATTTTATTTAGCAGGGCCTCTAAGTCATTTGGATTGCATAATTTTGGAGTATGAAATTGAAATGTATCTTGGAGAACAATTGGAAAGTGATGACAAATTAGTCACAGTCATTGCTGTTGAACTTAAAGGCAATGGAAAGTTTAAGTGGTATACGAAAGACGATATTTATAACTACCCAATAAGTGATATTGTTAAAAGAATTGAACCTGTAGAGCCTTTTGATAGCGGAGGATGTAGATTTAATTTTTCTGGACGAACGTTTTCTTAAAAATATTATTTGAAATTGTTTTTTCACAAAACTGTCATTTCCAGACGTTGTAATTATCCATTCATTCTAATGAAAATCTTATAAGTATAGAATATCTCAGTACTAAACATGACAGCTATTTTTCATCCAAAAAGTATATTTTCTAGTGTCTTGTTACAAAAACTAAGAAACTGCTGTTGAACTTACAAGCAATACGGGGTTTAAGTAGCATAAGAAATAGCATATTTATGACTACCCAATAAGTGATATTGTAAAAAAAAAAAAAAAAAAAAAAAAAAAAAAAAAAAAAAAAAAAAAAAAATGAACCTGTCAAGCTTTTTGATAGCAGAGGATGTAGATTTAATTTTTCTGGAGCAAAGTTTTCTTAAAAATATTATTTGAAATTCTTTTTTCACAAAATTGTCATTTCTTCACGTTGTAATTATCCCTTCATTCTAATAAAAATCTTATAAGTATATAATTTCTTAACAAATTATAAATGAATTTTATGCGAATTAAAAATGATGCATTACCCTTATAAAATTTTTTGAAACAGATCATTATAACAAATGTGAAGGAATTGAAAATACAATAAATATTTGAAAAATGTTTGTAGATTTTTGGAACATAATTCCAGGGCAGAATCTTCAGGACTAAATTACCTTGAGTTCCACAAATAACATGTACAATTTCTTTTTTTCATAAGCCATAAGAAACTAAAAAAATCAAATTTTGTGCTACCGTACACAATAAATTGAGATAAAGAAGTCAGAATAACATAAGATAAAAAAATAAAATGTAATAAAATATAATAACTTATTCAAGACAATCATATATATACTATATATATATATATATATATATATTTCATTACTTTAAAATGCAAAAACACCATAACTCAGAAAAGAAGGTGTATATCTGCAATATTTAACTATATAAAACTTTTAAAAAAAACAAGTAAAAAGTAAGGAAATATATTTTTGTTGCATTTGATATGAGCTGCTATTAGCGCCAGTTGTGCAATAATTTTTTTCATGAATTATGTATAATATATATATATATATATATATATATATATATAAAGAGAGAGAGAGAGAGAGAGTAGATTGGGTAAATATGCCGTAGTTTCAAACTTAATTTTTTTATTGGCCTCTTGTGTTTATTTATTATTACTTGATTTCTCGTAAAATTTTATTTTTTTGGTATGATTTAAAATGTTATGTCGTTTTGCAAATTTTTTAAGAAGCATCAAAAATTTAGATTTTGTAAAAGCTATCATTTCGGGTTCTTGCAACAATATTGGGGTAATATGTCCAACTATGTATGGGTAAGATGCTTTATGGAGTTTCAATGTAAACAATAATGTCTTTGAAGCAGTGTAAAACATAACTGAACAAGAAACCGTTAGATGGCAGCATAGGACTTTTGAAATCGAATTGAATCGATTTCGTCGGTAGTAATTTAATATTTTTCTAATTATTTTAATAATTACTTACGTTTAAACTAATAAATTATTTTAATATTTTACTTATTTTAATGTTTCACTTTATTGTAAGCATTCATTATAATTTCCCTTGCTTAACTACCAATCAAATTCATGTTTCAAAAATGTAAACAAATCAATGACCAGAAATCCGCAAAATTCCAAAATCTGCACAACCTCTGGTCCCAAGCTGTGCGGATTTGAGGGAGTCTACTGTAAAGAAGTAACACAAAATCTGTTTTCAATTCTAAAAGATACGTTTCTTAAATTGATTAAACTTTGTGATATATATAACAAAATGCGTTTTTAACATCAAATGATTTTTTTTCTGTAAATCCAAACAAATAAATAATTCTAATAGAAGTAGAACAAATATTCTACAACGTATTAAACTCATTTCTATGAATTTTCTTACAATACACGGTAGTGAGTTAAATTTATCTGCAAAGGTATTTTTTTACCTTCCAAAAATAAAGCATTGTAAAAGGATTTACGAAGTATTTAGCAGTATCAAATTTTCCAGAACTTTGTTGCGTTATTCTGTTATATATGCGCGTTAGTTGATTATTTTTAAGAAGATTAAATTGTAAAATTTGAGGGAAGAAGTATTTAATTTTGACGAAATTTTCATTTATTCATAACATTTCTTAAAAAGTGTCTTGGAATTCATGTTGTAAAAATAATTGTTCAGATTATAAGATTAAATTTTAAAAGTGCATGTTAAATATCGTAAAATTGAAGTAAATTTTAATGCATGGTATTTTCATAACATAACTTACTTAATCCCAACCAATTTATTATGCAAATATGCATTATATAACTGCTTTATTTTTTAAATTAATACTGAAATTGCTTTTCGAAAAGTACTTAAAATTTGAGTGAAAAACAAAAATAATTAAAATACGAGTTCACTCTCAGATAAAGGGAAAAATCGATAAACACAGAGAAAGAGACGGGTGTGGTGTGCGAGGATTTATGTTCCTATACATAAATTTACATATATATATATTTGCATTTACAAAAATAATAATAAAAAGTAATTAATTATTTATGAAATGAATTATTTATGAATTATTTCTGAAATGAATTATTTATTATTATTTTGAATAATTTCTGAATTTTTTAATTAATTTATTCCTGTTAATGAAAAATATTTATTAATGAGAAAAAGTAAGGGCATAATTACATATAGCATGAAAATTACTACAAATATTTGTTATGTGATTATCTTTGCATTAATAAATGCAAATATTAGTATTTGATTTAAAATATCATTAAAACGTTGAATTTTCACGAGAGCATTTGCATAACTTTTATTATGATTGTTTATCAATATTCATTATTATTTAATAATTAATTCTTATTAATAATTAGCCATTACTAGTTATTTATGAATAAAAACCGTAACCGCAGTAATCTATATAAAATATTAGACTTTCAAAATTTATAATTTTGAAATTGCAGAAAGTAATTTTAGCAATCAAGGGCTCTAATGTGTTGTTGTAATAATTTCATTTCCTTTTAAGCCTCATTATCTATTTTTCTTTATATTTTCTGAACTACATGCCCGCTTTCTTTTTTTTTTCCTCTTTCAGTGTTTTATCTTAAGTTTAACATAACTATGGGTTTATGCTTAAAGCATTTAAAAATAATGGCCGTTACTTCAATTTAACCTTATTAGCCCGGAGATGTTATTTATTTTAGGCAACAATTAAACTGTCTTAACTAAACAATAACTTTACGCCACATAAGCGAGCCGTAAAAAGAAGCAAATGTATCATTGTACTTTTCAATACTGATAATCTCTGCTGAAATTTTTAAAACTTCTAAGTATCGCACATTTTCAATTTTAACCCCTTTGTTTACGGGAAAAGACCTTTTAATGAAATTTGTTTAAAAACTGCATCTTAATTTATGTTTGAGATACTAGGGGGCTCTGAACCCTATGGGCTACGCTCGCCAACCCCCCCGTTCAGACATCGCAAACACTAAAGGCATGCTAATTTGTTTGGCTTAAAAAAATCGGAAGACTGAGTTTTAATAAAAAAAAAAAAAAAAACAGTGGCGATCTCCCTGTTAACGGGCTGTGTCCGTTCTTGGTTAAATCAGATCAGTGACATATTTTTTAAAAAGTTAATATAAAATTAATTAAGTAAGCAGAGTCTTTGTCTCACGGTATTTTTTAACAACCCTATAAAAAAAGTTCTTTAAAACAAAACATTTTAAATGTATCATTTTAAATCTGACGTAATTTTCACTAAAGCTTTCTTTCTCATTTTAATATTCACGGGAAAATACTTTTATTGTTAGAAAGGAAATATTATTATCGCTTTCTTAAAAGTCAAAACAATAGTTTAAATGATTACCTAAAAATATGAAATAAATGTATCGTGCAAATATATATTTTTTAATTTAAACGGTTTGGATATTTGTTGTTTGGCCATTTTAAATATGACGTAATTTCCTCCATTTACGAATTTAACGCATATTAATGGCTTTATTATTTTACAATTTTCTTTCTCTTTTAAAATTCACATGACGCAATTTTTATGACGTAATTTTCAATATGTTTCTGCTTTTAATATATAATCATTTAATTCTACTTTGAATTTTTTTTCGTTTGTAATACTCACATGTAAATAAATTTTTCATTTAAAGGAAATACTATTATTTTCGCTGTTGTAAAACTTGGAAATAATTTAAAATAATACCCTTTTCTAAAAGATGTAAAAAATATGTCTCGAAATACTTTAAATTTGAATTTAAACTGGAAATAAGTCCTAAAAAAATGAGTCAAATAAAAAATAAATACAATTTGCACACCGGGAACTTCTAATGTAATAAGTAATCTAAAAATGATTAAATTCCCATGTATAGTTTTTGCTCCTATAAAACTTTTTTAATGGAACGATTTTGACCAACTATAACATCAAAGATCTCTTTAAATACTTTTTCGATTTGAAAGTTCACTGCATCAGTGCGTTTATCAATAATTTCTCTACAATACCACCGATTTTTATATTTTTGTATGCAATATTTTTCTTAATATTAACGAAGAAAGACCACCAATCACAAAAAATTCTAAACCAGTGGTAGTGACAGCATTAGTCAATTTTTTTAGAACAGAGAGATTAATTTTTTTGTAGTGTTTAATGCCATTTGTCTAAACGTAGCAACTGAAGTAATCCATTTCTCTAGAAAGTAAAGGAAAATACTTTAAGAATAGTTGATTACTATATCTTTTTTATTTTATTTTATTTTATTTTTTTTTTACTTTATTTTATTTTATTTATTTATTTATTTATTTTTTTTTTTTTTTTGCCATTTTCGCATAACAAATAAAAAAATTCACACTTGCTATTGTTAAAAAATATAAATGAATGATTTCTGCTAAAACATGGAGCTATTGTGAACTATATTTAATTTTAAGTATCCATAATAATATTACAAACAAATGAAGTGATATGAATGATTAGATGGCCGAATTTGTTTTGTTCAGTTTGCGACATCGCTTTTTGCTGGGTGCGTGTATTATTCAGCGATAGTCACGTCAAATGCATACTTTTTAATAGATGTTGCTTAAGACTGGGACGTAAGTATGAAATTCTTCACATGCAATATTCTATTGTACTAATCTGTATTTTTAATGTGTTAAATTTTCAGGGCGTAACTCGATGACGTGATAATGTAGACAAAATCTAAAATTGGCGGCCCGATCTATTTATGTCGTACTATATGACGATGTAGGCTGAAATATTATTATTTTACTAATTAATCTTTATTAATCATTTATTAATACTTATTAATCTTTAAGGTGTTAAATTATCGGACCGTAACTCGATGACGAGATAATGCATCCAAAATTAAGAATTGTCGCCTGTCTCTCCTCAGCTCGTACCAAGATATGACTTTGCAGACGGAAATATTCTTATTGTACTAATCTGTGTCTTTAATCCGATAATTTTTTATTCCGTAACTCAATGGCATGATAGTACCATAAAAATTAATAATTGGCGCCCCGTTCTGTTTTGTTCGTAGCAAGATATGACGAGGCGGGCTGAAATATTCTTATTGTACTAATCGGCATCTTTAATGTGCCAAAATGTCATGCCGTAACTCGGTGACGTGATAGTACACCGTCAGAATGTGAAATTAGCGCCCTGTACTTCTCGCATTGTACCAAGTTATGCCGACTCAGCCATTATTTCATGCGTTAACAAGCTTTTCCTAAATAATTGATTCATCTTGATAGTAGATTGCGAAGTAATATATAGGGTAATGTAACATAAAATATTATGTTTTTGTGTTTGAATTGTACATTATGACGTCGTGTTTTCTTATAAATTTTAGTCTGTCGAGGGTTTGTAACAGGATATGCAGAGGCAGACGAAAATGTTTTTAAAATAAGAGTACATTATTTTACCTTTAATTTGGCCCCTATTTCATCTCGTAACTCGATGAGGTAATAAGTGACTTATAAATCACCAACCTAATATTTTATTCGACTGCACATTACATTGTAACAAAGTCTCAGGTAAACTAAAACTAAAATAATGATTCATATAAATTCAAATTTTAAACTAAGGAGAAACAATATTTTTTTTCGATAAGACAGTGCAAAAACGTCAGTGTTTGTGATGATCCTTGCTTGTTGACTACTTTTGAGCGCCACTATACCAAGGTCATTGAGGTGGGTGTAGAGTTCATCACTTTAACAAAAAATATATTGATAGTGATACATTTATATATTTTTATTAATACAAATGCACTAAATCTTTAGGCTTTAAAAAATTGCGACTTCCCCAAAGAAAAAAGTTTTTTTTTTTTTGTTGTTACAGTAATTCAATTAAATGAAAATCGTACACTTAAGACATTTTTTTTTTTGGTTAAAGTTAAATATTGAAAGCTATATGGGTGGATATCACAAAAAGTGAGATTTTGAAAACAAAAATTTTGAAAATTTAAATCGTTTCAAAGCATCTGATTTTGTTAAAAATGTTGTTTGAACAGCTGGATAGAAGAATTTTTTTGTAACATTGTTAATCTCTGAAAAGCGAAGTTTCATTTTTATGTAATTATATGTCATTTTCTTTGCATATCTATGGCAGGATAATGACAATTTCATTCTAAAACATTTTTCACATTAATATTTGTTTAGTTTTATATCTAACATTTAAATTTTGTTTACAGAACATGTTTTCTCTGTAGTACCTCAAATGCAGTGTAATGTTCAGATGTATTTGTAATTTATGGAAGACAGGAAAATGACATAATAAAAATCTACTCAATTTTAACAAAGTCTTTAAACACACTATTTTTAAAGAAATATTTAAAAGATCTTGCTGGTAGCAATGATTTAATTACTTCTGATTTGATATATGTCAAGAACAAGAAGAATTACACTGCAGCGCCATCTTTATACCTCATAAAGAGCTAAAATGTGCAAGCCAGGACAATGAAATTCATTATCAGTGACAATCACATTTTAATTATGGAAAATTATTTGTAAAATACAGAACTTGTTACCTCCCACATATATGTGTTATATAAGGTATAATTATTAATTAGAAAATCGAAATTAAAAAAAAAAAAACTAGAAAAAGTATTTGTTCATGATAGCAGAAAGCCTTTTACTTTACACATATCACAGTACGACATGACAGGAAAATGAATATCTCAAATTTTAAGTCTTTTAATGGCTTTATTTTTTGGTTATTATGAAAATAATATGTATTAAAAATACTTCTTATTTATAACTTTTATTAGAATGTAAAAAAGAAAATTGCATTAAATAACATTATACAGGAATTTTACTGTGCGGACTGCAATTTTCGTATTTTGTGATATTGAACCATATGAATATAATATAATTACTGAAATCTATAAACATTCAATTTCATAATGCATTTTACGAAAGATCATTTGTAAATACTAAGGGTGTTCAAATGAAAAGGTACGAAATGTCGTAACAACCAAACAGGTTGAAATTTGAATATGCCGCTTTGTGATAACGTAGTGAGACATAGAGGGACGTGATCGGTGTATCCGTCATGGTTGTGCGCATTCGTGAGCGCAAACCCATGAAGCAGAGTTGAAGCAGGTAGATATGTGTTCCGTCCAATTGACGTGGTAGTGCGTGTGAGGACATCATGGCTTTCCCATTGCAAGATTGGACGATTGAGGAGCAGCGAGGTGTTACCATATTTCTCGGTGCAACAGACGTTAATCCTTTATCTCCTGACGGTACTTATAAGTACCATTAAACTAACTTGTTGTAAAATTCATTTAATACATAGATTAGTAGTAATGCAGTTTATAATGAGTTATAGATGCATTACTTTATCTTGTTCCAAAATGATTATCGGTAACACAAAATAAAAATATTTTTTAAATGATGATTTATTTTGCCTTTGCATCTTTTCAGATTTGTTGGCTATGAGAGAAGGTGGGGATTTTTCAATTCGGAAATATTTCTATATTTCTATTGTAAAAACATTATATTTGTACATTTAGCCATTTAACTATTATATTTTTCCTGAAGACGGCTGTAGAAACAGTTCGAAACGTAGAATTTAACTTTTAACTTATTAAAGTTCGTGTTTTGTGTACCATTAAGCAAGGTTGTGTGTGTTTATTTATTAAATTTTATGGTGCAATTGTCCAGTATGTGTAATATATTCAATTATCCCATATTCCATATCTATAGTGTATTCTCTTTATTCCATATATCCATTCCGTTATTCCATGTTATTCCATTATTCCATATCCCATTATTCCATATCTCTAGTATATTCCATTATTTCTGTTTTTGTGACAAATTCCTCAATTACTGTAGCTATAACTTTGATTATCTATCATTATCTATGAATTATATATAGTACTTTCTGTTCAATACGAAAACATTTTGCTTTAGAATAATACCAAATAGATTATAAGCGTTAAAAAAAAAAAAAAAAAAAAAAAAAAAAAAAAAAAAAAAAAAAAAAAAAGGAAGGTGTTTTTATTTTTTTCCTGGAAGCATTGATTCTTTTAAATCACACTATATTTTCGAGGCTTGGTTGGTTGCGGAGAGCTACGGCCGTGTGTGCGCACGCCAGAAACAGATTTGAGAAATCTACCGAATCATATTTAGCAATCTCTGGTAAAATGCTATACATGTCAGTCCTACATATTCGGGGAGCGTTTCGGCACGGCCGGGGTATTCCATTGCCCAATGCTGATGGGACATGGGGCGGGCCTGAAGTTGGGGTTTTGCTATTTAGTAGTCATCTTCTTGCCCTGGGCTAGGGGGCTTGCCCTAACCATATGCCTCCAAGTGGGTTCTCAGGATGGTTGCTATCCCTATCTCTATCCCTAGATATTTTAATTGAAAGAAAAAGGAACTGACAAAAATATTTTGTGTATTATCTCAACATCTAAAAACCCAAAACATATTTTCAGATACGCTCGCATATGTTTTTTGTTGTCTTTACTATTCTCTGATCATCTACCAGTGACCGGACGCGTCGCTACTTATTAAGAATAAAAACATGATAAACTTTAAAAGTTTAATTAAAATGGTATAAATTGAAACTATTACATTTATATAATCATATATATACACATATATATACTATTAACTTATATATATATATATATATATTTGCCTGGAATATTTTAACGAATTCTTGGGTAATTTTACCTGAAAAATTCAAAAATAACTTCTGTTTCTCTCAATCAGGACTAGTGCTTTTACTGTGCTCATGTTCATTTGGTTGCATTACATTATTAAAACATTTTACAAAAGCGTATATTGGCTGATATTAGTTTGTTTTATGGAAACTAAACAAGTCTCTTTCTTTAACAAACGTTGCAACATGTTATTGCTGTTTGTTTTCGGAAACCGCGCATACCAGTGTGGTACGATTCTACTATCCTAAGGGGTGTTACCTTAAGAAGAGCATTTTCCGAAATTCTCGTCTGCGTTGTCACTAACGGCGCTTACTTGTTTGTTATTTTTTACTTCCGATCAAAGTTTAAAATCATATAAATATTTCGTTTTAATTCAAATTAAAATTTCAATATTTAGTGTTCAAATGGCTAGTTCAAGTGGAAATAAATCTTTCGGGAGTAAAAAAAAATATATATAATGTCATTCAATTTTGTGAGCAAGAAGCAGAAAAAGGAGAATTAATTGTTCTGATAGCTCATTCTACAAAACGAGCCAGTCAAATTGCAGGGGTTTCTAGTAGTACTATTAAAAAGATTCGCCGAGATGCAGAAGATGAGGGTAATCGTATTTTTTATTCACCTAAAAAAAAAGAGTTAAAAATAATGTCATTGAAAAAACAGTTCAGGTATAGAAGAGTTTCAGCAGATGAGGAGGATAACAAATAAAGTTATATTTTAACAAGTAATCTTTTTTTAATATAATATGCAATAATAATAATAACTTTTAAAATTTTTTAAGCGTTTTCTTTTTTTTATAAATATAAACTACACAAAACTTTTTACATAAATCGATATTATTTCCGCAAATATTTCTTAAAAAATCCAACAAAACAAACCCCGTTCACCCCTATCTTGATAAAATCAAATTAGACCTGACGCATGTGCAATAGTGCGGAGGGATTTGCTATCCGAAAACAAACAGTAACAAGGTTTTTGTAGTTTTCACTTTTATGTTTCCCAAGTAAATTTTGCACTACTTCTACAAAACTCACCAAATTAATGAATGCTTCACTCTCGTGCATCGTCTACACGAAATATGTGTCCTTTATGAGCTGACTGATCATTAGTCCATCAAAAATCCCTGCTTTAACACGTTAAGTGCCACGTAATTCACCGGTGACTGACAGTAAACTCTCCGTTAAGAAAACGTCATTCACAGATGACTGACAGACTAAGATATGATATAAAACTAAATACATATATATATGAGTATTTTTTAAGTAATTACTGAAAATTTACTTATTTTTTATTTATTACAGTATTATACTTTCTTAAAAATTAATAAAACGTTGTACATTTTTCAGCCTCAGTATCAGTCACCGTGGAACTCAACCTATTAAGCCTTTCAATAAACGCTTATAAACATCATGCACATTCACTAACACCTAATATATAACAGAGGGATGTTACATATCTTAAAAACTGTAGCCGATATGTCAAAAGCAGGGATATATTTGGACTCAAGGGGCCAATTTCGTTTAGGAATGGTGTTTATATCCTAAAAACCAAAATCATTGTTCCCCAATGTCATAGATTCTGTCTCTAATTGCAAATTGTGTACAAACAAGTTACTATTTTAGATTTGGAACTTGCTTTACATTGGGCAGTGTACATATAAAAATACAAAATGTTATTTTCATAATGTCCCTGGTCCTTTAAGTTATACTTACATAAATTTGTGTCATGATCATATAAATAAAACAGTAAAAGTTTTATACTTATACGATTAAATATTGCCGAGTCACAATAATTTAGTTTTAATGAAATTTCAGAGGTTTTCGACACTATTAAAGGAAAGACGTTTTTTTATACATTACATCTGCTATACATATATTATCACAGCTATAAAATTTAATATTTGAAATTTAATAAGTTTATTCAAATTTCTCACATAAAAACTATTGAAATTATAATTTTTAGCACTTTCTTGTAAACAACATTTTTCATTTTACATTTAAAGTGTGTCATGCTAAAACATTTTTAAAAATATGAATTGTAAACAAGCTTTTTGTTTAATAATGTAAATTATAAAAACAATTATCGACCATGTAAACATATCTGGAATGTTAAGAATGTTTTGTTATTTTACGCCACAGAGAAAGAACATTTAAATTTTGTTTACATTTTTATTTAAAAGGTGTTTTACGCAATTCATTTTGAAAGATTCTTCGAATGATTATATTTTTCTTTTAAAAATAAAATTAAGATTACATTCTTCTAAAACTGTTAATACAGTTTACATTTTCTTCAAATTATTATTATATTAAAATATATTTGTAATCCTATAAAGTGAACAATAGTATTATATTACTATTTAATTTTTTTAATACTATTTGAAATTCTTTTTTCTATAAGACATTTCTTTATAATTTACATTCTAAAAACATTATTATTACGTTCTTTTGCGGAATATAACGATTTAATATATTTTTTTTTCCAATATGTGTTTTTTGAAATTAATTTAATCTATTTCAGTTTTGTTGTTTATGAGAATTATTTTATAGGTTGGGATTTCTTAAATATTGGGCAGAGAAAAGTAACTTTAAAAGTATTTTTTCAAACTTAATAATTAGGAAAACAAAGTCTATTGGAATTATGCAATTTTCATACAAATACCAGGAATCCACCGGATTTTTAATTATAATAAACGGTCCAGTGCGAGTATTAATCGCGCACAGAGGGTTCCGTACAATAATATATGAATTAGTAAGTGTATTATTAAAAAAATACCGTTGCTAAAAGAATAATAAGACTTTGTAAAAAGTATACAACCTACGTTGGGTATAGCTGTATAGTATACAGGGTGCAAAGGAAAGTCCCTTTAACCTGAAAATACATGCGAACGGAGATATCTACAGCTATACAAGTCAGGTAACGGTACAGTAATGCGACTACGCCCGACCTAATGCAAACGACAGCAGCTCCCGCGGCGAAATTTGGAAGATAGCCATTGCAAATCGAAAGCGAATAAAGGTAGAGCGAATTTTCCAATTAGAAAGTTTTAGAGCATCAATTAATTAGTACGAAACAACATTTGGTTCACACCGATAAGATAAATCGTCGCCTGCATACCCAAAAATGTTCGAAATCGATGAGCGACGATTCTACTTTGCCTATTCACATTGCGGAAATGTAGCAGTGCACAATTGCAAAATTTGACGTTGTACTATGCTTTAATGTCTGTAAAGAATTTCTAATGCATTTAAAATTTTAGAATAACCCTTTTAGAGCCAGAACAATTCTGTTCGTAAAGTGATGAAATAATTGACTGACACCAGACTATTCAAACAAATTTCTCGGAAAACAAAAACCCATTAATTTTCACTTTCATTACAAAAGCAAAATTTTATTAAAATATTCTTGGTGCCATTTGTCAGTTTTGGAACTAAAATTAGGTGGCTAGACCGTCTAGCCACCGCCCTTGAAAACGTTAAACATATGTCGTTGTATTGAAGAGGCTTGCAATAGACGTTCCAAGCTGAGAAATGTGCATGCAGAATTACTCTCACGAATAAAAACGTGTCTCATGTGCAATGGTGAACTTTTCGAACACACTGAATATTAACTTTTTATCACCGTGAGACAGTTTATCTTTTTTTTTTTGTGCGTGTGTGATGTTATCAAAATGTATTGAGATAACTGTACGTATATATAGCATAAATTGTGCGTATTCCTTTATACTTCTGACTATACCATTCAAACGTTTACAGAAAATGGAGTGCATCTATTTCGGACATTGGTTGTAGTTCAAAATATATACAAACACATGGAAAAGAAAAAAAAAGTGGGGCCTCGTCATATTTTTAGAAAAAAATAACAAAATTTGCAAAAATTCACAGTCAAAATATCCCGTTTAATTTTCCCTTTTTTCCATTTAGAACAAGGAAGGGGAAAGAAAACGGGATATTTCATTTTCTCATAGGGAAAAAAACATAGCTAGCGGAAAGAGAAACGGGATGTTTCGTTTTCTGATAGGGAAAAAGTATGATAAATGACAGTCTTTTTTGTGACTTTTAACATTTTGTTTCTAAAAATATGACGAGGCCCCAATTTTTTTTCTTTTCCATGTGTTTCTACATACTTCCAACTACTACGTGATATATTTTATTTTATTGAACCATGACGCTGTTTTGAGAAAAGACTAATTGAAATGCTGCCTATTTTGAACTTTTTGAATATTTAACAGACTATTCCTGTTAGCAGTAGCAATATTCCGTTAAAGTTTTATATTATTTAGCTTGTCCTAGTAGTATACTTTGATATTCTATAAGAAAAAGTTTGGGGTACTATTGCTTAAATAAGAAAATACGTGCGGAAAATGGACAAGAACGTCATTTTCATTGCATTTTGAGGCAACATAACGATGTAAAATAACAATGCCCCATGGAAACGAATACAGTTTACTAAGCAGGTAGTGTTATACTAACATATCACCACAAAAGAATTTTGAGATGTCGTTGCTTTCCCAAGCTTTAGCACTGCAAATATACTCGCATTTCACTTTTCATTAAAAATGGCGGTCACAACCTTGAACTTTGAAATTTTTTACAGTGAAGGGAAAATTTTTTCAGGGCTTCAAAATTGCACATTATTCATTAAATATAATCCTCTTTCACATAAAAAAATATCAAGCAAATCAAAAAATACAACTATCACACTTTGTTTGATTTTCAAAATAATGGCTCTTAATAATATAACAATGCAGCATTTCCTAATTCTAAAATGAAAATAACAGGGGATTTTCTTTAATACATCAATATTTTTTAATGAAAAAGAGTGTTTTAAAATATATATTGTAAATTTAATTAAATTGGAATAATGTTTCATTAATGCTGAAGATTTAAAAATGCATGCCCCACTATAAGACAAATAGATCTACAATTAAAAAAATACATTGACTAAGGAAATGCCATTTAAGCTGTTTTAAAATAATATTTAATTATTAATAGCAGTGCAGATTTTGCCTTCCTACGAAAATATATGAAAGGATACCAAAGTTCTTAGAAATCTTTTATGCATATATCAACGAATTTTATAAATGCGGATTATTGATATCTCGACCGCACATAGAAGCTCTAAAGCAATATCCTTTTATGCAAGATAAAATTATGTAGGTTTGTTTTCACTTTTAAAAATGGGTCTAGCCTACTTCCCCTGCTTTAGTGCAATTATTTTAATACAACTAAAAGGTTAATGCTTTTTCTTCTAATAATTGAAAATAAGAATACGTATGAGACATTTTCACTAGGTTTATTGTGCATTACTATTCTTGCTCCACATCCTGTTTTTATGCCAGCATAGAAATAATGGCAACGCTAGTAGGTGCAAATAGAAAACAGAAAAAGAAAAGGCGCATTGTGTTATTTTTAAATTAAACTATTAAATTAAGCCTATTAAATTACACTTACTTAACACAAATTTACTATTTAATCTTTCAGCAAAGTGCATATACTAATGACTTCTATCTGTAAAATGATATGTGATCAAAAGCTCCAAATTTTACTTTATTTGATTTCATCTCTCGTAAAGGCAAACATTAAGACAAAATTGAGCTAATTAAATTTTATTGAATAAATAAAATGTTGGTTGCACTTGTGGACAGTACATATTCTAACCTTCCTATATATTGAAGACCTGAGGTCTTGACCAATTACTTAAATATACCAATATTAGAATTTAAATAAAATTAGATCTCTAGTTAGACATCTAAGTAACGCTTCAATTTTACTCTTACAAGATATCAGTATAAAATATATCACCTTTAGTTAAGAACACATTTATACTCAGTACTTAACCCCTTAACCTACAATGACGGGCATAGCCGGCGTACGATGATCGAGCCAAATGTAAATTATTCTTACCACTATAATTTCACAGTAAATATAGTTTAATTTAATCGTCGAAATTCCATGATTAAACAAGGCGAAAATCTCTATTAAATTTTAGTGGTAGCTATGAGTTTGCCAAACCGTGGAGCTGTTAAAAGTAAATCGTAGGTTAAGGGGTTAAAGAACAAATTCACAGCAATTAATAATCAAAAAAATTTCAGAACAATTGATTTCATATACTTATTTTTAAGATAAATGAAATACTATTCTCAAAAGACATCACCATATAATATTTACAAGAATCCACTCTCACCGGATTCCTCATGATTTATTAGCTTTGGGGCTTTTTTTTTGCTATTATTCATTAGCGTATTTGGTGACCTGAATGTCCGGGAATCACACAACTCTTTCAATCTTTAGTTTACCAAATTACCAATATTTTTTTTTCTTGCGGCCGGATTCTATAGTCTCGGCACAACTAACACTCGTCGCAGCTTCTTACTTAAGCCATAAGAATATTTGTCATGAATCTTCCTCGGCAAAAGAAACATGCACTACAAGCCTTTGGTATCCTTCGCTGAAACACGGGCAGGAGACAACTTACTTCGACATTACACGGACAAGATGTTACCTTCTTATTATCGGGTCGTCAGAGCAAGGCAAGCACATGCTTCGGTCTCATCCTAGCTACACCAAAACCAGAGAGTGAGTACTATAGATATCTTTTTTTTTCATTCCACCGTCACCCTCATGCCCGCTCAAAAACCGTCCCCACATAAACAAATCTCATCCACTGACAAACTTATTGACAAATCAACACATTCCGTATATCCGACCCTATTACGTCCTTGGCTTAACAACCTGTAGAGGAGCAATTTCAGCCCCGCAATATCAGACAACACGGAATTATATCACGTGATGCGACAAAGCTGTATACCAAATCGTGAACGCTGATAATTGTAAACAACCGGTCAAGATTCACGAGAAGGCGATGTTTTATGAGAGTAGAAGGAAAATGGGGGTTCTATGCCAGCAAGCGTCATGCGTTAGGGAGCAGGGAGCAAGGATGAGTGACAGGTTGGTGGAGTCGAGTGATTGACAGGTGAGGGGAGATAAGAAAGTGATAGACAGGTGGGCGGAGTCGAGACAGACTGGCGCCCGCGCGTCATGCTATAGTAGAGGGGTTAAAACAAAGAAGCGATAATGAAAATTGTACTGTAAGAGAGGGGTTAGAACAAAGGATAATGAATGAAAGTGTACTGCAAGAGAGGAATTAAACAAAGGAAAATGTTAATGAGGATGATTAATGAAGGAAAGTCTGTTGTAAGAGGAAGGTAGAACAAAGATAATGATGAGGTGATTAGAAAAGATCGCATGCAATTAAAAAAATACTTACCACGGAGCAGCGTCGAGACACGTCCTACCTGTATGACATCCACCGGGCTAATGAACGAAGAAGCGTGCAACAACCGGTTTCATCAAGATAAGGAGCTTGCTTCTGATTGGACGAGAGACGAGCCTAGGGGGCAGCACCATCGCTTTCACCCGAGGGCATGAACACGAGCACCCTCTCTTGAGAGGATTTTAAACTCACCTGTGATGAAATCATCCTATTTTAAACTGAATAAAAAAGGTTAATACATTTTATGAGTTTAACGAAAGAAGTTTTTGTCATTTGCTAATTTCCGAAACATGTTTTAAAAGCCGAATGAGGGAAATGATAACGATGTTTTTGTTTAATCATTATCATTGGAGACTTTTAGTCAGGATGATTAATGAAGGAAAGTCTGTTGTAAGAGAAAGGTAGAACAAAGGAATGATTAGGAATGATTAGAAATGATCGCATGCAGTTAAAAATACTTACCACGGAGCAGCGCAGACACACGTCCTACCTGTATGACATCCACCGGGCTAATGAACGAAGAAGCGTGCAACAACCGGCTTCATCAAGATAAGGAGCTTGCTTCTGATTGGACGAGAGACGAACCTAGGGGGCACCACCATCGCTTTCCCTCGAGGGCATGAATACCAGCGCCCTCTCTTGAGAGGATGATTCACTTACCTGCGATGTCGTCATCCTATTTGAACTGACTTAAAGAAGTGAATACATTTTATGAGTTTAAAAAGAAGTTTTCTCTATGAGTTTAATCATTTAACGAACACGTTTTTAAATTATTTTTTTTCCATTTAGTCATTTGCTAATAAACCTTTTTTATTTAATAAGTTAATTTTTGTTAATACATTATTTTTTCGAAACAATTTTACTAATCAAAAGAACGCAAATTAGCTAATTTTTTTATTTAGTCATTTGCTAATTTTCAATACATGATTTTCATTTAGTCATTGTAATAAAGTTTTAAATAAATTAGTTAATTTTCATTTAGTTATTTGTTAATTTCCGAACAAGTTTTTTTTTCAGTAAGTTATTTGGTGATAAAACATTTTAATAAATTAGTTAATTTTTCTTTCAGTCATTTGTTAATTTCCGAAACAAGTTTTTTCTCAAATGAAGCTTTTAATAAACAACTTTACATTTATTTTCATTTAATTATTATTTAAAAGAATATAAATTATTTTTACTAATCAAAGAACGCGAATTAGTTTTTAACAATAATGTTTTTGTTTAATTATTGTCAAGGATGATTGTTAACTGAAATATATGCTGAATGCGAAAACGGTTTTTTTTTTTTTTTTAACTAAGAAAAGAACTTTTTTTAATTAATGAACAACTGTTTTTGGAAAAAGGAGAAATATTATGCTTTGCAACACTGAAAAAGAGTTGAAAATTAATGACTTCACCTCAAAGATGACTCAAAGATGATGTAAAGCTAATTTCAACGACACGAACTCATTGTGTTAACATATACACACTAAGAATGTTTTGGATGATATGGAACATCATGCAATGTTATTCGATTTATCTGAGTATCCAAAGAATCATATACACAAATTCCATTACGGTTTTGTAAAGAAAACATACCTTTAGAATTACAGGTTTTGAACCCATACACTGCAACACACTCCCTTTCAAGAAAATAGATTGTATCAGTACATACCGGAATTTTTCTTTTCCTGGACAGGTGAAATACTTGATCATTATCAAATCTCGCTCGGAGAGGACACATTATTGCAACCCGTTGTCTCATCATATGAATATGCTTTCTATATTAGTTTTTTTAACTACTTATTTTGAGATATATATATTTTATTTATAAGAATGCAAGTTAGTCTTAATCTTTTAATTTGTTTAATTATTGTCAAGGATGAATGTTAACTGAAATACAAGCTGAATGCGAAAACAGTTTTTTTTTTTTTTTTTTTTTTTTTTTTTTTTTTTTTTCAAACTAAGAAAAGAACTTTTTTAAATTAATGAACAACTCTGTTTTTGGAAAAACTATGGAAAACTTAAGAAAGTGGTGGAATATTGTGCTTTGCAATAACGAAAAAAGAGCAAAAAATTGGTAGCCTCACCCACATTTAAGTCATTTGAAACATAGGATGAAGACCTGAGTGCCGTAGAAAGGATGAAGACTTATGAATCAACCGATTTATGTTCTAATCACAATCTTAGAACTATCCAAGTTACTAATGGATCAATTACATTACGGTTTCGAACCCATAAGCACATAACCAGAATTTACATTTTTAACTCATCACGTTCACCACAGAGCCACCGAGGCCCCGTTGTTTTATCTTACTTTTAACTACTTATTTGATATATATATATATATATATATATTATCGAAAAGAATGCACGTTAGTTTCAGTATTTTAACTAATACATTTCGGTGACTTATGAAGTAAAGTTTTATTTTCTTAAAAAAGTGGTGTGAATTGAATATATTTTTTACCGTGTTAGTTCTTTTAAATTTTTATTTTGAATTAGAAAACACTTACTTTTGTCAAGTAGTATAGTTAAAGATTCGATTTTTTTTTCTAAGATCGACAGAATTCATTGATTTTCAATTGAATATATTTTTAACATGTTAGTTCTTTTAAATTTTATTTTGAATTAGAAACCACTTACTTTTGTAAAATAGTATAGTTAAAGATTCGATTTCTTTTTTCTAAGATCAACAGAATTCATTGATTTTCAAAACAAGATCTATTGAATAAGTGTAGTTAATATTGCCGTTTTTATCTTAGTTTTAACTACTTATTTTCAAAACAGATTTATTCACTTTTAAATGTAAAACACTTTCTGTAAAAGCATATCTTTAACTGTAATAATTTTTAAACCATCTTTAATTAGATATATATTTTTATCACAAATGAAAATACAAAAAGATTCAACAATTATACTCTTACCTGACTAAAATTAAATTCTTCATTGCGAATAAGAAACTCTCACACACAACATCAGTTTTTTACCGATATATAAACAAGACAATTTTGAAAATGAAGGTTAAAAAAATATATATATATTTATATTTCCTTTTTATTAAGTTTACATTATTTGAAAAGATGTGTATTGGATACAGAGGACTGCACATCTCCGTGATTTCATTCGCTACTTATGACATCAGATCCCTTCGTTTTTATTGGTAGAGGATTAGGTCACTTTAGTTTTTTTTTTCTTTTTACATGTAAGTGTTGCTATATTGCTTTTAATAGTGAAACATCTACTATCTGATATACAACTACCGTTCACTTAAGTGGTTGAGATGTCGTACAATAAGCAAGCATTTCCTTATCGAAGGAAATATCTGTACGAGATCTACCCTACATGCATGTTTCTTTAGCAAGGCAATCTTTTCAATCTATAAGGAGATCTTTATCTTACGGTTGCAGACACCCTCCTCTGTAGACAGATAACAAAATCATGCAATTTCCATTTCATGTCTAAAGGCTAACGAAATCTTAGTGCAATTTTTTAAAGAATGATATTTCCTATTATTGACCGAAAGCAACAGTTTTTTTTGTTTTAAGAAAGATTGTTAAAAAGATAAATTAGTAGTCACACTTACATTTAAGTTATTGAAAACATATGATGAACATCTCTGCTGTTGACAGGATGAAAACTAACATACATACATAGGAATCGACTGATTTATGTTGCACTGGTTGTGATGCATATAATAGTTGTGATTATATATTGAAAATGATATATACGATGGTTGTGATGTATCCAAAGTAGATGTCTTTAAACTAAACTATCAAACATATGAGTGAGGATTGCTACGTGACAAAAATCGCCTTTAACAGTGAATTTTGAGTCATTTTTAATTTAGAAAAAAGTAAATGGTTAACTTTAATGACATATTTTTAGTTTTGTTGTTAGAAATAATATGTTAAACAAATCACACTGTTTGAAAATATATTTTTTCGAGTTTATTTTCAACAATTTTTTTAAAAATGAAATCACATATAAAACTAAGGAAAGCTAAACTTGTGAAACATAAGTTGAATATCGAGAATGACAGAACATGTTTTGAATTAAGTAATGTAGAATGTGCAAACTTTTGAATTCATTCATTCACAGTAACAGAAAGTGTGAAATTTTAAGTTCAGTTTAATAAAGCAAATAATTAAATTGAAAGATACATTTAAAAAGGATTGTTAAAAGTTTGTTAAAACTTTTTTGTTTTAAGAAATACTAGAAAAACATTACACTTAAAAGACAAAATAATTATACATACCTTTTGTTGATTGAAGCAAGCAGACTCATTGAAAATAGCAAGAAGCTGAAAAGTCGACGGTAACTTTAGCTAACCAGATACCGTAAAATGTTCGATTTGGTACCGCAGAGTACTAAGCTAAATGTACGGTAAACGGGAGCTAAGGAACATACGACCTTCATCGACGAAATCCAAGACACGACTGACGTGTGCGGGGTCTACACCCGTAGATGAAGTTTTCTGATAAGAGATCACGTGACCGCTATCAACCAATCAGAAGCGAGCTTGCAGGTGTGACGTCATCGACTGTGCTGTCCTTCCCCCATCGCAAACGAGGATGATGACATCGTATGGCAATACCTATAGACAACCTGGCGCCATTTGATTGACAGGAGGCGTGGTGGAATGTCAGGAATGCAGACAGAGTGGCGCCTACCTTCTGCATCATAGTATTTTAGGAAATATATATATATATATATATATATATATTACGTTGATGTAAAAGACATTATTTTTTAAACTAACTGTTAATATTTTTTTGAAATAACATTCTTTTCTCATACAAGCCAAAAAAGAATGTTTCAGAACATGTCTCTTATCATGATTAAACATAACTTTAAGCACAGTTAAACATCTCAGAGTATGATTAAACAAATTCGAACATAACTTTGGGTATGTTTAAACAATCCGAACTATATTTGAACATATCCGAACATGTTCATTCATAACTTTGACAGTTTTTAATCTTTCAGAATTTGAAAAAAACATATTTAAAACTATTTTATTATAAAACTTTTGTAAAAATTTTAATTTATAATTTCTTTTTAAGGTTTTAACTTTTTTTTTGTTAAAACTTTTTTAACGTTTTTTTTGTTAAAACTTTTTTAACTTTTTTGTTAAAACTTTTTTTAACTTTTTTTTGTTCAAACTTTTTTTAACTTTTTAACTTTTTGTTGTTAAACATTTTTTTTTTTAAATTTTGTTAAAACTTCTGTTTTTACTTTTGTTTAAAAAAAATTTTTACAAACTTTTTTTTAAATTTTGTTAAAACTTTTCTTTTACTTTTGTTAAAACTTTTTTTGTAAAACTTTTTTTATAAAACTTTTTTTCTTAAAACTTTTTTTCTTAAAACTTTTTTTACATTTGTTAAAACTTTTTTTTGTAAAACTTTTTTACTTTGTTAAAAAAATTTCTGTTAAACCTTTTTTTTACGAACTTTTTTTAAAACTTTTTTTTACTTTTGTAAAAATTTTTTGTTAAAACTTTTTTAAATTTAGTTAAAACTTTTTATCATTTTTGTAAACTTTCTATAATTTTTAAAACTAATAAATTTTATACATACATATGTGTATAATATACACACACACACACATATATATATATATATATATATATATATATATATATATATATATACATCATATATACATATATATATCTATATATGTATTTTACACAAGAACCCGTGCATAAACATTTAACTTTCATATATTTAGAGACACGTAGACGTGGATGTATGCTTTTACTTAAACATTTATATAGATAGATACTACCCTTAAATTTACGTTCATGCAAAAAACATTATTTTTCTTAAACTGTTAATATTTTTGAAATAACATACTTTTCTCATGCAAGTGAAAGGAATGTTTCAGAACATGTCTCTGGCCATGGTTAAACATAACTTTAAGCATAGTTAACCATCTCAGAATATGATTAAACATGTTCGAACATGACTTTGAACACGGTTAAACATATATCCTGACAATATTTGAACCTACCCAAACATGGTTAAACATGTTTGAACAAACTTTGAGCATATCCGAACATTGTTAAATATATCCCAACTAACTTTGAACATGATTAAATATACTCGAACTGTCTTTGAGCATATCCGAACATGGTTAAACATGTTCGAACATAACTTTGGTCATGGTTAAACATATCCTGAAGAAAGTGCGAGCTACCGAACAAAATTCATTAAGAAAGACAAACTCATGAATTTGATAATCACAAGCCAGTTCCAACTTTTAAAAAGCAACTGATTAACTAAATTTGGAAGAATTGTTATTAGTTTTTTTAAAAACACTTTGTTAGAAACTGACGAATGAGTTGAACAAATTTTTGGAAATAATAGAGTATGATAATACTCTTAGAGTATAATATATACTACTTAGAGTATAATAATACATTTGATGTCAGAACATGTTCTGAATGAAATCGTGAATTCATAGTATGCAGAAAACGCGAACTTTGAAATTTATAGTTAGGTTAAATGAAGAAAAATAAAGCAAATTACTAAATTGAAAGACACATTTTGAAAGGATCGTTATAAGTTTGTTAAAACTGTTGTTGTATTAAACACTATATTAGACAAAAAAATTTACATACCTTTTGGAAAGAAGTTTCCCTAAGCTTGTGATGATTCGAACAAGCAGACTCATTGAAAAGTAGCAAGAAGCTTAAAATTCGACGGCAGTTTTACTCAATCTTATGCCGTAAAATGTTCGATAAGGTACCGCATAGCACTAAGCCAAATGTACGGTAAACGGGAGCTGAGAAACATGCGACCTACATCCACCAGATCCAAGCCTCGACTGACGTGCGCGGGGTCTAACACCTGTAGATGAAGGTCTCTGATTAGAGATCAAGGTCACTGATAACAGATCACGTGACCGCTAACAACCAATCAGAAGCAAGCTTTCAGGTATGGCGACATCCTGTGGCAATACCAGTAGACGAAGTGACGCCCTCCGCCTGCAAGAAACGATCATGTCGACACATGTACCGTCTTTCTGGCGCCAGTTGATTGACAGGTGGGCGGGGGAATGCAAGGAATGCAGACATAATGGCGCCCTCCTCCACCGCCTACTCCTTTCACATGTCAGGTGATCTTCGCATCCAATCACATACAAGTATTAGATGGTAGAGGGCGCTCGTGTTGTCTTCAAGTACGACGTCATCACGTCATAAATTAGATTTAAAAATCTATTTAAGTAAAATATTTATCGGAGAAAAAATTTTACTTAGATTTTTTAATCTAATTTTTTTTAAACAGAAAAAGATTATCTAAGCATGACTAATCATGCTTAGATCATGCTAAAACATGACTAAATTCGTCGGAACAATAAACTTGTTCAACAACTTGTTAAGTGGATATTTCTAATTGTGATAATTTAAGTAGTGTGTTATTCGATAAAGATAAACTTGATATTCGAAAAAGTGATGAAAGACACTTGTTATTTTAAACAAAATGTCTTTTTTGTTATTTTTTATACATAAAAATATTACTAACAAAAAACTTAAATTTAAATGGTGTTACTTACTGCGAAGCATCTGCCCAGGACATCAACTGAAGGGGAAATGGTTGATGACAAAGCACAAAACAAGTGATGACGTCGTACTTGAAGACAACACGAGCGCCCTCTACCATCTAATACTTGTATGTGATTGGATGCGAAGATCACCTGACATGTGAAAGGAATAGGCGGTGGAGGAGGGCGCCATTATGTCTGCATTCCTTGCATTCCCCCACCCACCTGTCAATCAACTGGCGCCAGAAAGACGGTACATGCTTCGACATGATCGTTTCTTGCAGGCGGAGGGCGTCACTTCGTCTACTGTTATTGCCACATGATGTCGTCATACCTGAAAGCTTGCTTCTGATTGGTTGTTAGCGGTCAAGTGATCTGTTATCAGTGACCTTGATTTCTAATCAGTGACCTTCATCTACAGGTGTTAGACCCCGCGCACTTCAGTCGAGGCTTGGATCTGGTGGAGGTAGGTCGCATGTTTCACAGCTCCCGTTTACCGTACATTTGGCTTAGTGCTATGCGGTACCTTATCGAACCTTTTACCGCATAAGATTGAGTAAAACTGCCGTCGAATTTTAAGCTTCTTGCTACTTTTCAATGAGTCTGCTTGTTCGAATCATCAAAAGCTTAGGGAAACTTCTTTCCAAAAGGTATGTAAATTTTTTTGTCTAATATAGTGTTTAATACAACAACAGTTTTAACAAACTTATAACGATCCTTTCAAAATGTGTCTTTCAATTTAGTAATTTGCTTTATTTTTCTTCATTTAACCTAACTATAAATTTCAAAGTTCGCGTTTTCTGCATACTATGAATTCACGATTTCATTCAAAACATGTTCTGACATCAAATGTATTATTATACTCTAAGTAGTATATATTATACTCTAAGAGTATTATCATACTCTATTATTTCCAAAAATTTGTTAAACTCATTCGTCAGTTTCTAACAAAGTGTTTTTAAAAAAACTAATAACAATTCTTCCAAATTTAGTTAATCAGTTGCTTTTTAAATGTTGGAACTGGCTTGTGATTATCAAATTCATGAGTTTGTCTTTCTTAATGAATTTTGTTCGGTAGCTCGCACTTTCTTCAGGATATGTTTAACCATGACCAAAGTTATGTTCGAACATGTTTAACCATGTTCGGATATGCTCAAAGATAGTTCGAGTATATTTAATCATGCTCAAAGTTAGTTGGGATATATTTAACAATGTTCGGATATGCTCAAAGTTTGTTCAAACATGTTTAACCATGTTTGGGTAGGTTCAAATATTGTCAGGATATATGTTTAAACGTGTTCAAAGTCATGTTCGAACATGTTTAATCATATTCTGAGATGGTTAACTATGCTTAAAGTTATGTTTAACCATGGCCAGAGACATGTTCTGAAACATTCCTTTCACTTGCATGAGAAAAGTATGTTATTTCAAAAATATTAACAGTTTAAGAAAAATAATGTTTTTTGCATGAACGTAAATTTAAGGGTAGTATCTATCTATATAAATGTTTAAGTAAAAGCATACATCCACGTCTACGTGTCTCTAAATATATGAAAGTTAAATGTTTATGTACGGGTTCTTGTGTAAAATACATATATAGATATATATATATGTATATATGATGTATGTATATATATATATATATATATATATATATATATATATATATATATATATATATATATATATATATATATATATATATATATATATATACATATATATATGTATGTATATGTATATGCATATATGTACATGTATGTATATATATATATATATGTATATTTATATATATGTATATATATTATACACATATGTATGTATAAAATTTATTAGTTTTAAAAATTATAGAAAGTTTACAAAGATGATAAAAAGTTTTAACAAAATTTAAAAAAAGTTTTAACAAAAAAGTTTTACAAAAGTAAAAAAGAGTTTTAAAAAAAGTTTGTAAAAAAAAAGGTTTAACAGAAAATTTTTTAACAAAGTAAAAAAGTTTTACAAAAAAAAGTTTTAACAAATGTAAAAAAAGTTTTAACAAAAAAAAGTTTTAACAAAAAAAGTTTTATAAAAAAAGTTTTATAAAAAAAAGTTTTACAAAGAAAGTAAAAGAAAAGTTTTAACAAAATTTTAAAAAAAGTTTGTAAAAAAATTTTTTTAACAAAAGTAAAAATAAGTTTTAACAAAATTTAAAAAAAATTTTTAACAACAAAAAGTTAAAAAGTTAAAAAAAGTTTTAACAAAAAAAAAGTTAAAAAAAGTTTTAACAAAAAAGTTAAAAAAGATTAAACAAAAAAAATCGTTAAAAAAGTTTTAACAAAAAAAATGTTAAAACCTTAAAAAGAAATTATAAATTAAAAGTTTTACAAAAGTTTTTAAAATAAAATAGTTTTAAATATGTTTTTTCAAATTCTGAAAGATTAAAAACTGTCAAAGTTATGAATGAACATGTTCGGATATGTTCAAATATAGTTCGGATTGTTTAAACATACCCAAAGTTATGTTCGAATTTGTTTAATCATACTCTGAGATGGTTAAATATGCTTAAAGTTATGTTTAATCATGATAAGAGACATGTTCTGAAACATTCTTTTTTGGCTTGTATGAGAAAAGTATGTTATTTCAAAAAAATATTAACAGTTAGTTTAAAAAATAATGTCTTTTACATCAACGTAATATATATATTTTTCCTAAAATACTATGATGCAGAAGGTAGGCGCCACTCTGTCTGCATTCCTGACATTCCACCACGCCTCCTGTCAATCAAATGGCGCCAGGTTGTCTATAGGTATTGCCATACGATGTCATCATGCTCGTTTCGATGGGGGAAGGACAGCACAGTCGATGACGTCACACCTGCAAGCTCGCTTCTGATTGGTTGACAGCGGTCACGTGATCTCTTATCAGTAACCTTCATCTACGGGTGTAGACCCCGCACACGTCAGTCGTGTCTTGGATTTCGTCGATGAAGGTCGTATGTTCCTTAGCTCCCGTTTACCGTACATTTAGTTTAGTGCTCTGCGGTACCAAATCGAACGTTTTACGGTATTTGGTTAGCTAAAGTTACCGTCGACTTTTCAGCTTCTTGCTATTTTCAATTAGTCTACTTGCTTCAATCAACAAAAGGTATGTATAATTATTTTGTCTTTTAAGTGTAATGTTTGTCTAGTATTTCTTAAAACAAAAAAGTTTTAACAACTTTTTAACAATCCTTTTTAAATGTATCTTTCAATTTAATTTTTTGCTTTATTAAACTGAACTTAAAATTTCACACTTTCTGTTAATGTGAATGAATGAATTCAAAAGTTTGCACATTCTACATTACTTAATTCAAAACATGTTCTGTCATTCTCGATATTCAACTTATGTTTCACAAGTTTAGCTTTCCTTAGTTTTATATGTGATTTCATTTAAAAAACAATTGTTGAAAATAAACTCGAAAAAATATATTTTCAAACAGTGTGATTTGTTTAACATATTATTTCTAACAACAAAACTAAAAATATGTCATTAAAGTTAACCATTTACTTTTTTCTAAATTAAAACTGACTCAAAATTCACTGTTGAAGGCGATTTTTGTCACGTAGCAATCCCCACTCATATGTTGGATAATTTAGTTTAAAGACATCTACTTTGAATACATCACAACCATCGTATATATCATTTTCAATATATAATCACATCTATTATATGCATCACAACCAGTGCAACATAAATCAGTCGATTCCTATGTATGTATGTTAGTTTTCATCCTTTCAACAGCAGAGATGTTCATCATATGTTTTCAATAACTTAAATGTAAGTGTGACTACTAATTTATCTTTTTAACAATCTTTCTTAAAACAAAAAAACCTGTTGCTTTCGGTCAATAATAGGAAATATCATTCTTTAAAAAATTGCACTAAGATTTCGTTAGCCTTTAGACATGAAATGGAAATTGCATGTTTTTGTTATCTGTCTACAGAGGAGGGTGTCTGCAACCGTAAGATAAAGATCTCCTTATAGATTGAAAAGATTGCCTTGCTAAAGAAACATGCATGTAGGGTAGATCTCGTACAGATATTTCCTTCGATAAGGAAATGCTTGCTTATTGTACGACATCTCAACCACTTGAGTGAACGGTAGTTGTATATCAGATAGTAGATGTTTCACTGTTAAAAGCAATATAGCAACACTTACATGTAAAAAGAAAAAAAAACTAAAGTGACCTAATCATCTACCAATAAAAACGAAGGGATCTGATGTCATAAGTAGCGAATGAAATCACGGAGATGTGCAGTCCTCTGTATCCAATACACATCTTTTCAAATAATGTAAACTTAATAGAAAAGAAATATAAATATATATATATATTTTTTTAACCTTCATTTCCAAAATTGTCTTGTTTATATATCGGTAAAAAACTGATGTTGTGTGTGAGAGCTTGTTATTCGCAATGAAGAATTTAATTTTAGTCAGGTAAGAGTGTAATTGTTGAATCTTTTTGTATTTTCATTTGTGATAAAAATATATATCTAATTAAAGATGGTTTAAAAATTATTACAGTTAAAGATATGCTTTTACAGAAAGTGTTTTACATTTAAAAGTGAATAAATCTGTTTTGAAAATAAGTAGTTAAAACTAAGATAAAAACGGCAATATTAACTATACTTATTCAATAGATCTTGTTTTGAAAATCAATGAATTCTGTTGATCTTAGAAAAAAAGAAATCGAATCTTTAACTATACTATTTTACAAAAGTAAGTGGTTTCTAATTCAAAATAAAATTTAAAAGAACTAACATGTTAAAAATATATTCAATTGAAAATCAATGAATTCTGTCGATCTTAGAAAAAAAAATCGAATCTTTAACTATACTACTTGACAAAAGTAAGTGTTTTCTAATTCAAAATAAAATTTTAAAAGAACTAACACGGTAAAAAATATATTCAATTCACACCACTTTTTTAAGAAAATAAAACTTTACTTCATAAGTCACTGAAATGTATTAGTTAAATTACTGAAACTAACGTGCATTCTTTTCGATAAAAAAAAATATATATATATATCCAATAAGTAGTTAAAAGTAAGATAAAACAACGGGGCCTCGGTGGCTCTGTGGTGAACGTGATGAGTTAAAAATGTAAAGTCTGGTTATGTGTTTATGGGTTCGAAACCGTAATGGAATTGATCCATTAGTAACTTGGATAGTTCTAAGATTGTGAATAGAACATAAATCGGTTGATTCATAAGTCTTCATCCTTTCTACGGCACTCAGGTCTTCATCCTATGTTTCAAATGACTTAAATGTGGGTGAGGCTACCAATTTTTTGCTCTTTTTTCGTTATTGCAAAGCACAATATTCCACCACTTTCTTAAGTTTTCCATAGTTTTTCCAAAAACAGAGTTGTTCATTAATTTAAAAAAGTTCTTTTCTTAGTTTGAAAAAAAAAAAAAAAACTGTTTTCGCATTCAGCTTGTATTTCAGTTAACATTCATCATTGGCAATAATTAAACAAATTAAAAGATTAAGACTAACTTGCATTCTTATAAATAAAATATATATATCTCAAAATAAGTAGTTAAAAAAACTAATATAGAAAGCATATTCATATGATGAGACAACGGGTTGCAATAATGTGTCCTTTCCGAGCGAGATTTGATAATGATCAAGTATTTCACCTGTCCAGGAAAAGAAAAATTCCGGGATGTACTGATACAATCTATTTTCTTGAAAGGGAGTGTGTTGCAGTGTATGGGTTCAAAACCTGTAATTCTAAAGGTATGTTTTCTTTACAAAACCGTAATGGAATTTGTGTATATGATTCTTTGGATACTCAGAGAAATCGAATAACATTGCATGATGTTCCATATCATCCAAAACATTCTTAGTGGGTATATGTTAACACAATGAGTTCGTGTCGTTGAAATTAGCTTTACATCATCTTTATACTCTTTTTAATAAAATCATAGTGAAATTTATACATTAGAAGTTTAGGCAATTCTAAGATTGTAAATCCAACATAAATCGGTCGATTCAAAAGTATGTTATTTTTAAGCCTTTCCACAGCACTTAGGTCTTCATCTTATGTAAAATATGCTTTAAACTAGGTGAAGTCATTAATTTTCAACACTTTTTCAGTGTTGCAAAGCATAATATTTCTCCTTTTTCATTTGTTTTTCATTTGTTTTTCATTTCAGTTGTTCATTAATTAAAAAAAGTTCTTTTCTTAGTTCAAAAAAAAAAAAAAAAAAAAAAAAAAAAAAAAAAAAAAAAAAAAAAAAAAAAAAAAACCGTTTTCGCATTCAGCATATATTTCAGTTAACAATCATCCTTGACAATAATTAAACAAAAACATTATTGTTAAAAACTAATTCGCGTTCTTTGATTAGTAAAAATAATTTATATTCTTTTAAATAATAATTAAATGAAAATAAATGTAAAGTTGTTTATTAAAAGCTTTATTTGAGAAAAAACTTGTTTCGGAAATTAACAAATGACTGAAAGAAAAATTAACTAATTTATTAAAATGTTTTATTACCAAATAACTTACTGAAAAAAAAAAAAAAACTTGTTCGGAAATTAACAAATAACTAAATGAAAATTAACTAATTTATTTAAAACTTTATTACAATGACTAAATGAAAAACATGTTTTGAAAATTAGCAAATGACTAAATAAAAAAATTAACTAATTTGCGTTCTTTTGATTAGTAAAATTGTTTCGAAAAAATAATGTATTAACAAAAATTAACTTATTAAATAAAAAAGGTTTATTAGCAAATGACTAAATGGAAAAAAATAATTTAAAAACGTGTTCGTTAAATGATTAAACTCATAGAGAAAACTTCTTTTTAAACTCATAAAATGTATTCACTTCTTTAAGTCAGTTCAAATAGGATGACGACATCGCAGGTAAGTGAATCATCCTCTCAAGAGAGGGCGCTGGTGTTCATGCCCTCGGGGGAAAGCGATGGTGCTGCCCCCTAGGTTCGTCTCTCGTCCAATCAGAAGCAAGCTCCTTATCTTGATGAAGCCGGTTGTTGCACGCTTCTTCGTTCATTAGCCCGGTGGATGTCATACAGGTAGGACGTGTCTCTGCGCTGCTCCGTGGTAAGTATTTTTAATTGCATGCGATCTTTTCTAATCATTCCTAATCATTCCTTTGTTCTACCTTTCTCTTACAACAGACTTTCCTTCATTAATCATCCTGACTAAAAGTCTCCAATGATAATGATTAAACAAAAACATCGTTATCATTTCCCTCATTCGGCTTTTAAAACATGTTTCGGAAATTAGCAAATGACAAAAACTTCTTTCGTTAAACTCATAAAATGTACTAACCTTTTTTATTCAGTTTAAAATAGGATGATGTTATCACAGGTGAGTTTAAAATCGTCTCAAGAGAGGGCGCTCGTGTTCATGCCCTCGGGTGAAAGCGATGGTGCTGCCCCCTAGGTTCGTCTCTCGTCCAATCAGAAGCAAGCTCCTTATCTTGATGAAACCGGTTGTTGCACGCTTCTTCGTTCATTAGCCCGGTGGATGTCATACAGGTAGGACGTGTCTCGACGCTGCTCCGTGGTAAGTATTTTTTTAATTGCATGCGATCTTTTCTAATCACCTCATCATTATCTTTGTTCTACCTTCCTCTTACAACAGACTTTCCTTCATTAATCATCCTCATTAACATTTTCCTTTATTTAATTCCTCTCTTACAGTACACTTTCATTCATTATCCTTTGTTCTAACCCCTCTCTTACAGTACAATTTTCATTATCGCTTCTTTGTTTTAACCCCTCTACTATAGCATGACGCGCGGGCGCCAGTCTGTCTCGACTCCGCCCACCTGTCTATCACTTTCTTATCTCCCCTCACCTGTCAATCACTCGACTCCACCAACCTGTCACTCATTCTTGCTCCCTAACGCATGACGCCTGCTGGCATAGAACCCCCATTTTCCTTCTACTTATGAGCATAGAATAAACTTTTTGCGAATTGTAATAAAAAGCTAAAATCTTAAACAACGATTTTTACGTACAAATAACGTACAGAAACGGTAAATATACTCATACGATCGTTTCGGGAATTCCAAGATCCCCTTAATCAGTTTAAAAAAAAAAAAAAAAAAAAAAAAGTAAAGTGTGTTTGATGAACTCCTCGGCTATAGCCCCGAGAACTGGCTTATAGAATGATTGAAAAAGACCGAAGAGAGAGTTTATATACCCCAAAGAAATGATGTAATTGAACAGAAACCAACTGAAAAAGAGTGACTGCACAGGATCTCTCCACAGTGGTGAAAGAAAGGGGTTGCTGGTCATATCATTTACTAAGGTGGAAGTATGGTTATGAATATAGTGAGCTTCATAAACGTCTAGATCAAAAATTGAGTTACATTTTTGAATAATTTTTGCCTCTGAATAATTGAACTTGTGGTTGGAATTACAACAATGTTTCGCATTGTAAATGTTTTATGATTGTAAAATGTAAATGTTTTATGACTCCAATTTAAGAGCAGTGTAACAAATTTCCACTTAACGTAACAAGTCAATCCTGCAATTTATTGCAGCACTCGAAAAGAAAAGGATGGGGGAAATGAAAGTGACTGCATCCACAATTCTAATTATGATTATATTTAATTAATCTGGTCAAAGTTAAGATATAAACGCGTCACTCCTTCCATAACGTAATTCCCATGGTGGGCGAAAAAAAGTTATTTTTACTCCCAAACTAAATATATATATATACACATTACCAAGAATCCACAAAAGATCAACAGAAACACCCCATGAGAAAATGGAAACATAATATTGTACAAAAATGAATTTAATCCAAGTCGCCATTATTTCTATGCTGACATAAAAACAGGAAGTGGAGCAAGAATAGTGATGCACATAAAGCTAGTGAAAATGTCCATACGTAATCTTATTTTCAATAATTAGAACAAAAGCATTAGTTATTTAGTTGTATTAAAATAATTTCACTAAAGGGAGGGGGGGGGGGGCTAGACCCATTTTTAAAAGTGACAACAAACCTACATAAACTTATCTTGTATAAAATGATATTACTTTAAATTAAATACAAAGAAAATGATGAGGGGGGGGGGATAAAACTGTATGCACGAACAATTCTAATTATGATTATATTTAATTAATCTGGACACACGTAAAATATATACGCGTCACTGCTGCCATAACAACTTAATAAGAATCAATATGGAATATTAAGGATTGTTTATGATAAGGATATAGATTATATATTTTATATAATATCTTAAACTTTAAACTTACACTTAAACTTAAAATGTTAAACTTTTGCATGAGTTAAGGCTGCTAGTCCCTCAACATCCGGATTCTTCTCAGTAATGTTAAGTCTATGGGTGTTTGATGCATAGTTATATTTAAAATACCTCCCTAGGGAATTAATATTTTTAACTTCTTTATTCCAGTGTTCTTTTCTAAAAGGATGTATTTTGAATATAAAAATGTGTCAAAAGCCCATAGACCTACCATTACGAAGGGGAATTTGGAAACTGGCTGCCTTAACACTATTTGACTGAAAATATCTTTAAACTGCCTTGCTAAATAAATTACAAATGCTGTTTTTCCATGTATTATACTGTTAAAAATTTGGTTTAAACTGTCAGTCATTCAACCATTTTTAAAGAAAATGGTTACATAACGGCATATTACATATAATTTAAGTTTACAAGACCGTTTTTTCAAATAACAAACGGTCGATTGAGTGGACAGTTTGCTGAAAAATTTTAAATAAACAGTCAATTGCGAATATTACCTGCACTCGGAGGGTTCCGTACAATAAATATACGAATTATTAATTGTATTATTAAAAAATATCGTTGCTAAAAGAATAATAAGGCTGTAAAGTTCAATATACAACGTAGGGTTGGTATAACTGTATTTACTGGAAAAATATGAATGGGTGTACCGTAAAAGTTCCAAGAGATATGAAGCCTATTTAGTATAAAATATTTTTATTTTTTGTGACTCTTTTTAAATCTTATACTAAACTGTTTATGATGAACTTAATTCGGTACTGACAATAAAAGTAGTGCATATTTAAACTTAATTTGGCATTTTCATAAACCCAAATTCTGCATAGTAATAATATTTTCTTTTTACAGACCTACTAAAACAAAACCCTTGATAAAAGTTTAAATTGGCACTGTGGTAAGCGCGCTTCGAAAGGAGGTCGCAAAATTGAAACGCTGATTTGGGCCGTGCCACGTTTTTCCAGATAGATTTAAATTAACTTTTAAATACACGGGAGGCATATTGAGAGATCCACTCAATGCCAACTAATCGCGAATCCTATAGTAATTACGTGATTATATCTAATTAAATTAGTCTGTTTTAAATAATTTCACATTTATTGGTTTTATACTGCTACTGGGCATAGAATTACATAAATATATAATTAAAAGTTGTTATCAAGGCTTTAAAAACCGATGGTACATAGAATACACCGTCCTTGTCATTACGTATATCAAAACCGTCCGTGACTTTAACGGTTAATATATCGGTTAATTACCGGCGATATTTTTCAAAGATCATTATCAACAATGCTTTTATACTTTTGCTACGACAGGTACAGTCGTGGAAAAAAAAAGTAAACACCCCCTACTAACTCCTCAACAAATCATCATAGAAGAAAGTTACTGGTACCGAACGATTGGAAATAAAGTCTACTTTTAAATGATGTATATAAAATTTTCTTAGGGGGTCATCTACATATTAAAACGAATCCTAACTTCATTTTTTTCAATGTCAATACTCAATTTTAACGAGATATTTCAAATTTTCGGTTCAAACTATGCCTAGACACCAAATTTCAAGTCATTTGAATGATAAGTTTTTGAATTATAAACATTCAAAATTTAGTGCTTCTAATGTTAAATTATATTTTCATATTTTTATTTATATCTCCCGAAATTATGCTCCTAATGTGCTAATTTTTTTTGTGGTAATAATACTAATATACCCAAACATAAATAAGCTGAATTTGTAATTTTTAAAATTTTATGATATGAATTATGAATTATGAAATTGATATTCGAAAAAATTATGAATTGCAACCTAAAATTTTTTTGATGGATTTAGATTTATTAAGTCCTGCTTTATGGAAATTCAAAAATTTCACATTTTTCTTCCAAGTAGTTTTCAAATTATGCTTAAAAAACGGCAAAATGATGGTTTAAAGGGCCGTCTATGATGAAAGTGAGTAGACATTTTGAAATTTATTCTGCCGTACTGTAATCTAACACGCTTCATTGACTCCTTGAGTGGCGCTTAAGGTGCCTTGATCAAGGAAGCGGCTCTCTCGGTTAACAATCCAGTACGGAACTTCAATTTGGATACAGCCCTTAAAATACGCTCGTTTTAAAATAATTAATTTCTCGGAAACTTATCGTACGAATTGCATAAAAATTCGTTTTTAGGCTAATTGAAGGGTGTAGAGTTCATTTAAGCTGTCAGAATTGGGTACTGCTATTGAAAAAAAACAAAGTTATGGTTCGTTTTAATATGTAGGTGGCCCCCTAAGCAAATTTTATATACATAATTTAAAAGTAGGCTTTATTTCCAATCGTTCGGTACCAGTAACTTTCTTCTACGATAATTTGCTAAGGAGTTAGTAGGGGGTGTTTACTTTTTTTTTTTCCACGACTGTACCTCCAGCGCTTCTCAACACGTTCTCTGAATGCACTTATTGCGATTAACTTAGCATATTTTTACTGTTTGTATTTATTTATTGTTCACAGTATTATGAAAAATGTGAAACCAATACAGCCGTTGCGATCTTTTTAAAGATAAAAAAGGACTATTTTATATTTACCAATTTTTATGAAGGTAAAAATCAATTTCAGAAAATTTAATACTATAAAATTTAGAAGTCAAATATTGTTAGAAACACAAAACTATATCATGTTTAAACACCCTTTCATATAATTCTACATAATCCATTACCTGTTGTTTATTATTCGAATTGCTTCTTAAAACATTATCCATATTTCTGTAATGTCTTATAAAATATATTTAAATACTTACTAACTGAAAGATCGTTTATAGTTTAATTCTTAGTAAAATGTGATAGCTGAATAACATATTACATACCAGCTGAACCATGGAAGTATTATTTTTTTTAATATGCGATCATATTCTGGTAAACCACTTAAAATAATAATACTCAAAATATTCAGATCAAAATGCGATCCAAACTCATCCATTACTTTCGTTTTAAGACGTTTAGTCAATTAGCTATATAAAATGTTCTCGATTTCTTCTCGAAATTTGTGCATATAAGGGTTTCATCTCAAATGTTTGCGCGAAGATTTGATTATTCAGGGAAACAAAAACAAATAAAAAAAAGTAAGAATATTTACGTGCAACCTGTAAAAATAAAATGCTTGAAATGACCTGTTGCTGCGACACAGGTCTATGATGAACAACTACAAAATGTGTGTCCATTTGTCTAATAAAAGCATGTACACTATATGGCCAAAGGTGACCGGTCACTTGCGATTTTTGACGTTTTGTTAAATATCTAGAAAAATACATGAGGAATTAACCTGAAATTGCAGATGTGTAAAGAGTATAGTATAGATAGATCATATATTTCCGCGAAGATTTTTTCCCGAAACCCCATAGAGGACCGTCAAAATATTGAAAAAAAACGAATATCTTTTGGATAACCCTGTAAAAACTGATTTAGCAAAAGCGTTTAAACTCGAGATTATTAATAAGTGGCTTATTGTAAAATACTGTGTTAATTTTTATGAGGATAGCATGTATACTCGTAGACAAATTAAGGATTTTATAAAAACAGTCCCAAATTTCGCCAAGTTTTTTATTATAATTTGCAGAGTTCTTAATATTAAAAAAAAGTTCCTTTTAGAAAATATGACGAACAACATTGTACACAATACCCCGGAATCAGAATGAAAAAAATAAGAAAAATTGGACAAAAAATGAGCACGTTTACTAAAAAATGTTTCACTGCGCATGCTCGAATGCAATCAAAATGTAATGTGCATAATGTGTTAGCTAAATGTATAGATCAACTTTTGTAAAAGTCTCAAAAACATAGTTTGAAAAGTCTGATAATAATAGTTTATAGAATAAGCTCAAAATCCGTTGTTCCCAAAATGAAGCAAAAAGATGAGGGATTGTATCCAAATACAGCATTACTTGCAATATTGTGTATGCTAAATTGGCACTAATCAATGGATATGTTACGGCCAAAACCCGGAGCTTGACCAATACGCGAATTGGCCGGCCAATTCGGGAACTGGCCGAGATTCCTGGCCAAAACCCGAAATACATGAAATGAACAGCGTATTTCGGGTTTTGGCCGGCCAATTCGCGCACTAGCCGGGAAGCTTTGGCCAATATACGAAGTGTTCAGCAATGGCTATCCACAGCCGGTAATGTGTTTTTTTTTTTTTTTTAGCTTTCATACAACCCTGCATATGATCTACAAACCAGGTAATACACTACAAATAAATTAAATTTTAAAAGCCTATCACAGCTGAAAACGCACAACAAGCAATAATGGCTCATAGCCAATCCAATAACCAAATTATTTGAATGACTCTGTAAATAAACGACAAATTCTACCTAGTCAATAATCTATAGAAAACATGTTGTAGAGCATATGAGTAATGTATAACAGTTTCATTATGTTTGAAGTAGTGTAAAGTCATTAAAATACCTAATAAACGATTTTTTCACATTATTCATAATTCTTTATCGGAATATTTTTGGGCGTACCTATAAAAGAACTATAATAGCTACTTAATCAATACTCTACAAAAAAACATATTGCTCCCCACATGTGTGAAGCATGTGAATTTTATTATGTTTGAAATAGGGTGGCATCATTTAAGTGCACTAAAAATAATCTTTCACCAATCACTGGAATGTAACGAAATACTTTTGAGTGTCTCTGTAAGCAAACTATAATTGCTACTTATTTCATACACTTTAGATAACAGTTTGTTGTCCATCTTAATGATGCATACTAATTTTAATATAATTGAGATAATGTAACAACATTAAAATACACCGGAAAAACTTTTCTCATTCATGATATTGTAAAGAAATACTTTTGTGTTTCGCTGTAAATAAACCAAAAATAGTACACACTTCACTTTCAATACCGAAATTAATTTATAAACCTTAATAATATAATAATTACAAGTCAATCCGAGTCAGAGACGGAAAAGGAGACGGCCAGACAAATTGAATTCATAAACCCTTTCAACTATGTTAGAAAGAGATAAAAAGTAACAATTGGTTTCTATATACACATTTCGCGAACTGGCCGATCGCGTATGGCCACTTCGCGAACTGGCCGATCGCATTTGGCCAGTTCGGGGATTGGCCGGCCAATTCCCGAATTGGCTAGTCAGTTTAAAGCGTTATTGGCCAATTCGCGAATTGGCCAGCCAGTTCGGGTTTTGGCCAATTTCGGGTATTGGCCGTAACAGATATATGGATGCAACCGCTTATGTTTTGCTTCATTTTGGGAACAACTGATTTTGAGCTTATTCTATAAACGATTATTTTCAGACTTTTCAAACTATGTTTTTGAGACTTTTACAAAAGTTGCTCTGTACACTTAGCTAACGCATTATGCACATTATATTTTGACTGCATTCGCGCATGCGCAGTGAAACATTTTTTAGTAAACCTGCTCATTTTTCATCCACATTTACTATTTTTTTTCATTTTGATTGCGGGGTATTGTGTACAATAATGTTCGTCATATTTTCAAAGAAGAACTTTTTTTTATATTAAGAATTCTGCAAATTATAAGCAAAAAACTTGGCGAAATTTGTGACTGTTTTTATAAAAACCTTAATTTCTCTACGAGTATACATGCTATCCTCATAAAAATGAACACAGTATATTACAATAAGCCGCTTATGAATAGTATCGAGTTTAAACTTTTTTGTTCCATTAGTTTTTACAGGGTTATCCAAAAGATATTCGTTTTTTTCAGTTTTTTGACGGTCCCCTATTGGTTTTCGGGAAAAAATCGTCGCGGATATATATGACCTACACAATACTGTTTACACACGTGCAAGTTAAGGATAATTCCTCATGTGTTTTTCTAGATATTTAACAAAACGTCAAAAATCTCAAGTGACCGGTCACCTTTGGCCATATATTGTATATGCATGAAGGTAAGAAGTTTTCTTTAAAGAATTCAAGAGAATTTTATATATTACTTTCTTTATGACATGCAGTGTTTTAATCAAAATATAATCTCGCTTTCAGAAAACTTGACAAAATACAATCGAACAATATTTTAAAATTAGAATTTAGATCTTCCGAACTTTTTAAATACATATCCTTATCCAGCTGAATGCTAATTTTTGTAACAAATATCATTCAAGTATGCACATCTAAAAATGATTTCATGTAAACGCTTTTATTTCATCAAATAATTGCAAATTTATATTCTGTAATTCTTCTGTAGGAAGTTTTTTTTCATCTAGATAAATCATTTTCAGGGTTGGAATAGAAATGTTGAAGTTTATCCAACAGAGCGTGAAATATTCAGACCAGAAATCGAACATGGATACCTTGCCTTAGGTTCCCATATGTTCTACCTATTGAGCTACCCCGACGATACTTGGCTCTTAGAATTCACGTTTATTTTATATACATAGCTGTGAACTACAGCGGTCATTTCATTAATCAGCGTTAAGTATAGCATTTCAGATGTTGAAATCGTCGGGATAGCACAATATGTAGATCATTGACACGTCAAACCAAGGTCTCAATGTTTGAGTCCAGGCCTGGACATTTTTCGCCCTGTTGGAATAAACCTCAACTGTGCTACACCAACCCTGAAGAAGATTTATCATGTGAATCAAGAAAATAAGTCTATTCAATATAGACAAGTAAATCTGCAGATCAGGAGACTCAACGTCAGCTCTGCAACTCATTGGTTTTAGCACACTTTGAGTAATATTAATCTTTCTACAAAAACAAAATTTAAAGTTTTTAAATTATATAAACATTTATAAAACAAAAAAATATTTCGAAGGTTTCAAGCATTAGAAGTGTAAAATTAAACACATTGTTATGTAATGGTATTCTAAAATTCTCATCAGGTTCATCATCTCTATTCTGGTAATTTTTAGATAATAAAGTAGATTTCTTCAGGGGAGCTCTGCCTCCATGAACTCCCCTGTAGTGTAATTTAATTGACATTTATAATTTTCAATTGATTGTGTTAATGTTCTTTAGTAATTTCTACCAATATACGGAGACGTTCATAAATTCTTTCCTAAAGCCCTGTATATTACGTGAAGATTTTTACGCGTCACATATCACATTTAAATTTAATGCAGACAAAAAGCCCACTTAAAGCTGTTGATATCAGATTTCCGGGAATTACTATGCATGGTGTGCGCCATGTATCCAGTTTTTGCGAAGCCCTGTATATGATTCTATTTAAATTCTACTAACCTCTATTAGTATACTAAATGCAGCTAAGCTTGAAAATACATAACTCAAAAAAAAAAAAAAAAAAAAAAAAAACACTGAAGCAATTCGTGTTCATTTTCATTAATATATATGAATTCATTTGAGTAGCCCTGTATATGATCTATATAATTTTTAAACACCACATATTAAGCAAAAATTTACTTAACGTTAAAACGCATGTCATGACGCTCTTCATAAATCGTCCCTAATAGACCGGAACTGTGTCCGAAATCATTTATGCGACCCTATAAATTAATGTTAAAAACGATACAAATCATATTCAACGTCAATCACATTCAAGCATTTTCTAGTAAACCAATGTAATGTATTTTAATTTCATAATGTTTGAATTAGTGCAGCACAATTAACACACTGATGACGGGCAATTGTTTATTAAATCTGGGTTTAAAATCAGTAGAAGCTCCTTCTTTTTCTGAAGGTCTTTCGGAAATTGGTTTCTGAGATATGTTTTTCATGTTTACGCAGCAGTAAATATCTTAAAATATACGGATGTAACATATAATGTCTTACAATCTATAAAAAATATGGACAGCATGATATAAATGCCTTTTCTGTAAGGTATAAGTCATTCCCTTAGCCAATGATGTATTCTGAATAAGAACGAGAATTCTCGTTTCCCGTCGCTAATTTGTTAAAATAAAATGTTAAGAGTTTTTTTTTTTTTTTTTCCTGTAGACCATATTTTAATCGACCACTTTTGTGTGACCCTGAAAACAACATATACTCATCATCCCATATACTATAATAATTATTAAAAAATGCATATTCATTTTATAATTTTGTAACAGATTAACATTCTTAAAAAACGCCACAAAAGAATTTTCTTCAAAGATTGTAATACTATGAATACTTTTGAGTTCCTGTACGCATGCTGTAAGTGCTTAACATAACATTTTTTATAGTTACCAGGTTCTAGTGCACCTTAATAATATATATACATTTCATTACGTTTAAAATTGTGTAACATTATTGAAATACACCGCAGATGATTTCCCCCAAAGACTTTAATGTAAAGGAATAGTTTTGAGTGCCCCTGTAATTGAGCTATGAATGCTACACACTTCTTTTTTAATACGAAACATACTTTGGCAAACCTCAATAACGTATATCAATTACATGTAATCCGACTATATTTACGCGAGTTAGAGCACGTAGAGACACACGGAAGGCGACAGATAGACAAACTGAAGTCATAAACACATTTCATCTATGTTGGTGAATGTTAAAAAGGATTTATATGCCGTTAACTGTACTTTTTTCACTTATAGCATGGCAAAACATTAGTTTAAACATCCTAATCCATGCGATAGCAATAACATATTAAAAGCCCCCAAAATAGGCATATCTGGAGATCTATAAACTTACTGAAAAATCATTCATTATTGTGCCCACTGTTAATTGCATAAATTGCATCGATTTGGCGTTAAAAAATATTTTTTGTGATAGACTTTTAATAATATCCACATTCAAATTAACTTAATTTACTAACTTGATTCATATTAGACGCAATGATAGGCTACGAATAACAGTCGCTAGGCAACGAAGAAAAAGAAAAGAATTTTTTTTTAGTTATTTAAGCTATGAGGTATTCGCTACGGCTTTTGCCGGCATGACCTCAAATGATCACAAAAATGGCGTTATTTCCTTGGGACAAACCACAAATTCAACCTTCCTCCACGAGGAAAAAAGGCAGAACCAAGAAAAGAAAAAAAATGAAATATGCAACATGTAAAATAAGAAAATTAATTTAGAAAATGCTTTATATTATTGGAATACATGTATACAGTTCCAAAAAAATTATACACATAAATTGAAAAATCTGCCAACTATATTGATAAAAATTCAAAATAATAGTAATAATTTAAAACCCTTATTTAGAAATTTTAGTATCCATAATTTAACATTTAAATCTATTAATCAAACGTGCCATTTTTTTTTCAACAAATGGAAATTTGGAAATCGTCTGACGTGCCGTAGAAAATCATTATGGAGCAAAATAAAATCTTCCATATTTTCCGAACAAATGAACCAAATTTAAGGAAAAACTATACAGCTACGTCCGGGTATCTTACGAATGTGCCCACTTTATTTCAAGCTGATCGGATACTTTTTGCGTCAGTCATCACGGAATAGACAGACAAAAAGGCTAACAGACAGAAACCAAACTTTTCGTGTGTCCACAGTAAGCCTTCATTGACGTTTCGGCATATATATATATATACAGGTATACTGTATAATATACTGGTACCTGTATACATTAAATATTTCAAGAAATGAAAGTACTTATATGAAATCATTTTTAATGGCGCATGCTTGAAAGATATTTTTTGGAAAAGTTAGCAGTCAATATAGTAAAGTGTATATGAAAATGTGAGTTGAATTTCGTAAAAATTTCAATTTAATGAGCTGGATTTCAGTTGATTATTAAAAGCAGCTGAATAAGAGACATTTAAATTTTTATTAATGCTTCATTAATTCAATTCCATTTTACGTTAAGAATTCTCGCGTTATCGACTGTTTTTTTTTATATTTGTTACTTTATATAGTTTATTACTATATTATGCAATGGAATATGATCTATAAACTTTTCTTAATTAATCAAAAATTTAAGATATTTATTTTATAATTGTAGTACATAATTTCACTCTACTTTTTCCAGACTTCCAAAAATGTCTTTCACTAGAACCGCAGAGCGTGTCACGTTAATCCAAATCGATGGTTAATTTGTCACTGAAAAATATTAATTGAAAAAAATATTTCCTCCGTCACTTTTGATATTCTAAGTTAAACAACAACTTATGAAATTTGAAAACGCATAACATAAATAAATTTCCAGTTATAACCATTTATACCTAAAACTGCGAAGATAGTCAATTTGACCCGTTGTATGCTTTTATGCATAAATGACAAAAAATGAAGCATTTTGGGGGAGGGGAAGTTAGGAAAACGTACATCTGCCTTACCCTAAATTATTCTATTCATCAGAACCGGAGGGTGAGTAGTGAAGGTTTTCAATTAAATGTCATAAATGCTAGCTGTCAAGATGGGTCGAATGTAGTGACAAATTATAATATATGTTTATAAAAATTCTTGATGTTGCTTCTATTCTGCATTTATTGTACGCATAGATAAGATGCCACGATGTGGTAAAGTTAGCGTTAAAGAAGTCATTGAATAATTGCAATAATTATGTAAAAATGATTCAGAAAGTTATAAAAATGATGATAGTCTTACGATTTTCACTAGTGGGGATGAAACTCTGGCGCATGTGAAGGAAATTTAAATTCTGATGATGAAAATGAAAGTGACGACGACTCTGCCAGTGGCTTAACAATCGCCGGGTCTTCTCATCGCACTGATGATGATATTATAAACAATTTTTATACAACTCTTGAGGTTTCAGGAGCATTGAAATCCAAAAACACCAGCCTTGAAAGTGTAAACCGTTCAAGAAGAGAAATATATATAAAAGCGTTCAAATCGGAATTGCATGTGACTACTACACTAACCCATAAATACATCAGTCTAGATATTTACCAGGGAAAAAATATAAAAATGCTTTGTTTCTCAGTAAACTACATTAAAATGTTAAAGTGTTAGATAAAAAAAAAATAAAAAAAAGAAGAAAAAAAAAGAAAAAAAAACCTGATACACTAGCTTACTACAACCTTGCTAAATTCGCTGTAGATGTGATTGACCATTAAACAAGAAAGTATACTCTCAAATATGTTTCACGTAAGAAATGGCAATTTATTCAAGACTTAGTTGAAGAATGCGAGAAAAGTTTGTTTTCTCAAGGCAAAAATAAGGTATTATTTGAGTGCAAAGCAACCACTGAAAACGATAGAAATCAATGAACTAAGCATAAACGAGGCCGATGTCGCAAATTAAAATTCGAAAAGAAAAGTCAGGGTGTTTTTTTTTTTCAACATGCACACATTCGCGGTACATGTTCAAAATTTATTACCAAGTTTTGAATGCATACAATACAATGGATTAAACAAATCTGTAAAATTAGTAACTGTTAATTGTTCTATAATATATTTCTTTAAATTAATCTTAGAAATTATGTCTAAATTATTCGAATAATATTATCTATTTTCTGATAAAATTATAAAGTCTAAGTTTTTTTTTAATAAATATATATTATTATACTTAAGGAAATACAATTATGAATAATATCATTTTCTAAAGTGTTAGGTAATTCTGCTGACTTATACATTAAATGTAATCCAAAGAGTGAGAAATATTGATTATTATACGAACATATAATGTCTTAGTTAACTAAATTAAACATTTGTGTATATTAGTATATTTTCTCTATGTAGGGTCAAAATGTCCCACTCCGCAGTTCTAGGTACAGCGAAAGTCCCGCGACTCTAGTGTTAAAGATGTTTCAAAACTTTACTTATAATTTAAAAAAATACAATTCTTGAAAAAAATATATATATATTTAAATGTATATATGTAATATTCCTACACTAATGCACACATATGTTATAAGATATTCCGATAGGCCTGAGACACATATGCAGATCATTTCCAGTATTTCATTTTACAAGTTAATCGCAAAAATGTATTATTTTTTTTCAATTTTTTTTCCTAATTTGCCCTTTTGATCAAGCCTTCGCTGAACAAATAATGTTCTTTGAAAATTATTTTTTTTAATCACCGTGTTATTTATATTCCACAGGTTAAAGGAGGATTTGTAAAGTACCCACCTATATACTCGAATAAACATATAATCGAAAGTAACAGGTGGCCTTATAATGTAAATTGTATTAAAGTTTACGTAGTTAGTATTTGCGTAGACATAAGCGGTGGTAGTTATATTACTAAATATATATATATATATATATATATATTAATTTGAGCCTGTAAATTTTAAGAAAAATATTAATTTCAAATATTTTTACTTTAACCATTTTTTTCTCTTCTTTTAATTTTTGCCTACGAATAATTTTTTTTAAAGTTAAGGGGTCTTGTACCTTTTACACGCGTCGAAAATTAACGAAAAACTTCAAAGTTTGAATTCGTCTATCTTCAAAGCCTTTTTATGTATAAACATGAAATTTTGGAGATTGATTAACCAGATTGTGCTTTGTAAAATGCTACCATTAGAAATTTATTAACCCTTTACACAATTTGTGTATTGTTGAAATCAAAATAGCTCTTTTTTTACCCCATAAGTCATTGCGCGCATGATATCTTGAGAAAGTATGTATGGATTATCATGAAATTTGGTAAATATACTAAACATACATGTGTGTTTAAAATGATCTACTCTTAGGCTAAAATTATTTCATTAACTATATAAAAAAAAAATATTTTTGTAAAAAAAAAATAAAAATTTTATATTTTTAATGAATAAAAATAATCATAACTAAAAATGTTACCATTGCAAATACTTAAAAGTAGATCGTTTTAAATACACATATTTGTTTAGTATATTTACCAAATTTCATGACAATTCATACATACTTTCTCAAGATATCATGCGCGCAATGACTTATGGGGTAAAAAAAAGAGCTATTTTGATTTCAACAATACACAGATTCTATAAAGGGTTAATAAATTTCTGTTGGTAGTATATTACAAAGCAGTGACATAATTTAAAAGAAATACAAACTATTACAAAAAATATATGTATATTTGAAATGTCACGCATAAATTTCCCAATAATGAGAATGTATTTTTTTTTAAGGTTAATGCTATGAATTTTATGTGTGGGTTTTATTTAAAAAAATGCTTTTTTTTCTTAGATTCATGTAACCACTTACAGTTTTTTTAAAAATAGTTACAAGATATGAAACTATGTGCTTATCATAGTTAGATGGCAGCAAAATTTCCAAGTAATTAATAATTATTTACATAACGTCCCGTACTAGTCTGAAAATATTTGTATGTAAGAATAACATGTCTGTTGCTGATGAAATGGTTAAAATTTTTAAACGAATAATAATAAAAAAAAGCATGATTTACCTATAATGAAATAATGATTAAAAACAAGTTTAAACTTCTTTTTTCGTGTATTACAATATTTAGTTTTTGTGTATTATTATATTTATATTTTCTAAAGAATGTACTATCTGAAAGGTAGAATTATTTAGAAGCGTTATGATATATCTGTTTATTGATTTCTTTGTATATATATCCTTTTTGTGGTAACATCTGCTGAAGAACAAAAAAAAAAAAATTTTTTTTTCATTGGACATGATTTCCATACTTTCTCAATAAGCGACAATATGTTAGAATTATTTCTCTGAAGATTATATAAATATGTTACATAGTTATATTTTGTAGAAACATATTACGAATATTGATCAAAAGGGGTTAAAGTTCATTTCCAATTAAATGCAGATTTTTAAAAAATATATATTGCTGAATGATGTTAAAGAGAAAATCATATTGGTAATTAATAAAAAAATGACTCTAAATGAAATATTTAATACAATAAAATGATAGATTTGTTAGTAACTAGAATGTGGTGCTTTAGCTATTAGCACGCAGATGTCCAAATAAAAATAAATAATCACAAACGGATATTATTACGCATATAAATTATAATACAGGATTAGTGGCAATGTACAGTCGTGGGAAAAAAGTAAAAACTTTCTACCAACTTTGCAACATATGATCATAAAATAAATTTAATTTGTGAGGGTGGGGGGGGGGGGGCATCTGAAAATCGAAAACAGATCAAACTTTGTTTTTTCCAATAAAAATACCAAATTTTGATAATATACCTTACATATTCTGCTCGAACTGTGTCCATATACGAAATTTAAAGTCATTTGGATTTTAATCTATTTAATTATAAACAAGAACAAATTAGAGCGTCTAATTTTAAATTACCTTTTCATATTTTTATTAATATCATCTGTAATTATAATCCTAATGTGTTAATTGTTACATACTCAGAAATGAATACTCAGATTTCACGAAATTTTCTTTGTTTTTGACGAAACCGTTTCCTGGGAAATGCTCCGAGCGAATATTTCGTCAAATTGATGAAATTACTTTCTTCACTTGCTTTACGATATAAATTTCGTCAAAAGTCTCGTCAAAAGAGGGCTGGTGGTGCCATCTGTAGAACAGTTTGAAAGCTCCTGCATTTACTGACAAGTGGAAGAAAGATTTCACTTCGCGTTTTCCTCGGGGTGATTCGAATCCGCGGCTTTTGGCGTGGGGGACCTTTGCTCGTCCGACCTCGCTACTGGGGACTTGTGTAGCTTGTGCTTTTAGATTGATGTAATGAATTCTCCTGCTTGTTTATATTTTTATAAAATAGATTGTAATTTTATCGGTGCTGCCGTAGTTTCTGAAAGTTTTAAGTAAGGCTATTTTATTATTATGGTTTTGTTATGGTCAATGAATAATTATAATACAACTTGATTAATTAATTTATTAGTGAAATTTTCTTTGTTCAGTGAATGATTAGAATATGGTTTGGTTAATTTGTTGCTCATAAATAACGAATTGTGAAGCGCATATTGCGTGGGATTTTATATCTTTGATTAGGTGGATAAGATTTTAACACTTTACTGTTTATAAAGGGGAGAGGGATAAATTATGTTTATTTTTAATTTGATTGAAAGCAGAATATACTTCTTAAATAAATTAAGAAAAAAAAATATCCCGAAAGTTTGAAATTTCATTGAGAAATTTTTTTAATTGTTTTGAAGAACACGGACAATTTATCATTTCGAATTAAAACATAACGAACAACAACGCATAAGTAAATAAATAAAAATAATAATAACCATTCCTATAAATTTTAACAGCTAAAAAAACTAATGAAGAAACAATAACAACCAATATTTCGGTATTTTGTGAAAAGCACTAAAAAGTGATGTTTTAAAATAAATTATTACAGGACTAACATAAACAAGGAAATATCTGCTTGCTAAAATCGCAGGATTTGAGGAGGTACAGCAATTGTTTCCTTAAAATGTATTGAGTCTGACGGTGATTGAGGAGAAACTTTCGTCAAATATTTGAGAGTTTACGCTTCGTTAAAAGTCACGTGATGTTGATAGGAAATGATCGTCAAAAACGACGAAATGTAGCTCAAGGATTGCTGAATCGTCAAAAGTGAGAGTTTTATTTCTGATAGTGTAGTATGGTTATCAATTATTAAAATCCAGACATAAATACATTGAATTTATAATTCTTATAATTGTATAATATGACTTTTGAATCATGAAATTAATATTCGAAAAAAATATTAATTGCAATATTTATTATATCTTATCTTATGCAAATTAGAAATATCAAACTGTTCTTCCAAGAAGTTTTCAAATAGTACTGAGCAATTTCGAAAATGCGTAACGCATTTGAAAACCTGGTTTCGGCTATTATTATGAATAGCAGTTAAAAGATACAATTTTTGTGCACTCGTGTATGTGATCTAAAGGTATGTATGCATACTACATAGTGTGCTAAAATTTAGTTCACTGGAATGCATAGCACAGTGGAAAATTTCCACTCAGCAATTTTAGACAATAAACGAATGTTGTTGAGAATTCTTGTGCAACACAATGTATGATCTTTATATTTTATACACACTAAGTAATATTTAAAAAAAATAGTTAAATTTAAAAACGCATACCTCAACTAAAAACGCACTTTCAGCAATTATTGTTCGTAGGCTTTAATAGTTCCATTATTGCTCATTTTCTACTATAACCAATTCTTTTGGTTGTCCTTGTAAATGAACGATAAGTTCTATGTGCACCATATTCTATAGTAATAACTTTTATTACACCTCAGTTATGGATATCAATTTCAATATGTTTAAAATACATTAATATAATTAAAATGCAGGACAAACGATTTTTCCCTATAGACCGTAAAGTAACAGAATTCTTTTGAGTGGCCCTGTACATGAACCTAATATTCTAATCACTTCATTTCTAATACCTAACGTACCAAAATAAACGAAAATAATATACATCAATTCCATGCCAATCGGACTATATTTACGTGTGTTAAATGACAGACGGATAGACAAATCGAATCCATAAACACTTTTCAACTATGGTGAAAGGTGTTAAAAATATGCTAACAATTTCGCCATCTATTTTTTATTTCCAATTTCATTAACTTCTTCGAATTCTTATTTTTCTTGAAATAATACGGAAAACCTTATTCGTCTGATTACTTAAATTTTCATGTATCAGAAATATTATGCTGAATTTATTCTAATGTGGGGTTTCTAATATTTATATAACACGATTCATATTTGAAGTAACTCTCAAGTTAAATATGCCTAAAATGATAAATTCTTTGAAAAGTTATAAAAGTACTTAACTAAATATTTTGTTATCATATCCGTCATTTAAAAAAAAACTGGAAGGAATATAAAAATAAATGTGCTATTTCTCGTGTTATTCTAATATTGACATTTAGAATAGGCAAACGAATTTGTATTTTCCTTTCTAAGTAAACAGTGTAAAACAATCGATTGCGCGATGTATTTTTCAGAAATGAAATTCATATCTTCTTTTTCCACAGTCTCTACCGTTCCATTTTGAAAGAAGTGTAGAGATTGATTTTGTTTTTCAGGAATATGGATTTTTATTTGTTTCTTTATTAAACATATATCAATTTACGACATATATGTATCTTGTTTCATATATATCCATTAAGTTTTTAATGGATATCGACGCTCTATCTTTTTACTTAACTATTTTTTATATCTTATTACCATATTATAAAATGATTTTATAAATGAAAATGATTAATTGGACTAAAAATGAAGTTTTTACTGTAAAATAAATAAATAAAAATACTTTTAAAAAATAATATTCAAATCCACTTCTTTTACAATTCTTTTTACGCAAAGTACAGTCCTCAAGATTCGGCGTACTGTTCTGATGAGGTTTCCCGATCGATTTCAGCGCGTCCAGAGGTTGGAACCTGGAGACGAGCAACAGCGTTTGGACTTTGCAAATTATTTTCTCATCAGATGTGATGAAGATAACAGCTGGCCATTGCGATTTTTATGAACGGATGAGACACATTTCTCTCTAACTGGGACGTAAACTCCAAGAACTGCGTTCACTGGGCTGATGAAAATCCTCACGACGTGACACCAACACCTTTATACAAAAGCTAAAGTGACTGTGTGGTATGGCATCGCAAACACATTCCCTGAAGATCCCTACAGTTTCCAGGACGCCCCTTTCATAGGTATGAATACGTGTTCGGTATACAACAATGTGACAGAATTACGTAATTCCAGAATTGCAGTAGCAAAATATCTTTAATGATATCGTATGAATGCTAGATGGTGCTGCTCAACGCGTCGCCACATCTGTTCCCTAAGTGCTGCAACAGCACTTTGATGATAGAATCCTGTCTCGTAACATTGCAGTTTCGTGGCTACCACGATCCCTAGACCTCACTCCAATGGATTTCTGGTTCAAGGGTTATCTGAAATCAAAAATGTAAACATCATATCCAAGAAATTCGTCAGAATTGAAAGATGCCATAAAACGTGAAGTTGTACAGATTCCTTCTACGATGTTACGTTCGGCATTGTTGAGCTGACGTATGCAAGGCATTATTATCTGCTAAGTTGGGCATGTTGAAAACTGCTAATTCAAATTAGTGTTTTTTTTTTCTATTTTCTCTCTTGTGTTGTCATCGGTCCTTTAGAATGTTCTTTTTTGAAAGAGTTTTACGACAGCAATTTTCATCATGCGTGCATCATTCCAACGACACTTATGGTTTTTGAATACACTGAGGAAATTACGCATGAAAAAAGTGGTTGTTGTCATTCGAAGTTTTCGAAATATTTTCACTGTAGATGTTACCGTCAGAGCTCTATTGTTCTCTTGCAAGATCTTTTACAGAAATACACTCTTTAAAAAATAAATCAATAAAAGTTAGTAGTTTGCAAAAAATTCAGCAATTTTCTTATAATCAATCTATTTGTATCTTTCTTAGAACTCGACAGGACTTCACCTAGTTTAACTATATCGGGGAAGTCTTTTTATAACCACCCTGTATATATAATTTTATATATGTATGTAATAATAAAAATGTTCGCCCTTTTATCTTTATTTAACTATTCCAAATTATTATAATATCTGCCTTTTTTACTTAACTTTAATACTATATGAAATATGTTTTATCTTTTTTTCCATTCTTTAAATGCGTATTCTTTTATTATTCTAAAAACCTTAAATCCATTCGCCTAATCTTATAAAACCCATTAAATTACTTTTTCCTTTTATTCTGAAAATAAATTATTTTTGTTTCGAATGTTTTAAAAGATTGTTCTCTGGCGTTCGATTTCCCATAATTCCTTGCCAGCCTTCCACCTACATTGTTTGCGTAATAATTCTAACGCCGAGGCTTAATAGCTCATATCGACGTCACACGTGCTTCCCCCCTTCCCCTGGAACTAGGTCCTATCGTATTCTGCATGTCATCGTGTCCATCCGGCTACTTTTACGGTATTTGCTCTTTCACTTGTATTGTATTCATACGCGTACAGTTTTTGCAAGTATATAACCTGTTGCATTCGCTAGGAAAGATGGATTTTTACGATTATTGCTTAAATAGCCCACGTCCCCTGGAGAGCTTTTTTTCTGAATCTTCGTCATGCTGTTCTAATGCGTAACATCTAGTGGTTTACCATTTACGACGTAGTAATTGCCCGAACATGGATAACATATGTCTAGTGGAGTTTGGTGCATTTTATGATAATCTAATAAATATTTTTTTTTTTAATCTAACGACTTCAATTATTATTTTTTGGAAAAACCTTACAATGGACGGAGGCCTGACCTTCCAGTCTTAATCATGATTTTACGACTGCAAAAACTTTGATTCTTTCATTGAGTTACATAACGAGTGTATGCTGTTGCTTAAGACTGACATGTTTATATCTTACTGGTCAAAACGTATCATATATATTTCTTTTCAGATAATTTTTTATACTATTAAATTAGTTTCTCTTTAATTTTTATTTTGATGCACTATAGTTACAGATATGTTTTTGCGTTTAAAAAATAGATCTTAACATCACTTAATATATATATATATATATATATATATATATATATATATATATTTCATATCGAATAGTTCTCATATTTTGTAAAATGCCATAGTAAGTTATTTTTAGTAAAAGTTTTTATCATTTTTCAAATTATCATGTTCAAATTTTTTTTTCATCCGACCTATCCATTCATTGTTCAAAATAAACATTAATTTATTTTTAGTGAAATATTATCGGAAGTAGCCTAACATATTAAATTTCCTTTTCGCAAATTACGCTATTTCCTGAATGTTAGAGGCAGTTGCTTCAAACTTTGAAAGATATAATGGCTTAGAAACTGTTGTAGCTTTCAAATGACATTCGTTTTACAAATAACATAATTTAAAATAATAATTGTGTAATTGCATTCATTTTTCATATTTCTCCGATTAGAAATGCAATTCATTCGTGTAAGCATAATATTTCAGAATAATAAAAATCTGCAATATATTTTTTATTAAAAAATAGAATTAAAGTTCTAAAAGATATAATTATATTGATTAAATTGCGCAAGAATATAGGACATAAGAGGACTGTTAAGAATTTTTGTTGTTGTTGTTTTTTTTTGTTTCCTGTCGTAAATATGAGTTACCACAAGAACGTCCAACATTTTCGACATCCTAAAACAGCCGATTTTGTCAATTCGACACCAGTAATTAAATTAATCAAAATGGATGCTACAAATTATATTTTAACACTGTATTGGATCATTGTACTTTAATTATGAATATATTGCTAAATATGCACAAAAGGACAATGATTTATTTTATAAAAAACACATTAAACGATATTAAATTTCACACGTATAGGAAAGGAAACAAAAATATTATAAAAAGAGAGAAATAAATTTGTTAATTTTCTTCACATTATAATATTTAAGCATAAGTTAACATTATGTAAAATATTTTATATCGTATACATATCTTATTTATAAATTGTCCAGTAATAGGCTATTATTTTGGTACATTTTAAACCTGTCATATCCATGCATGAAAATAATATTTTGTCTGTGGCATTATCTTTACGCATTCTAATTTTATATTTTCTGCGTTTAAGAGAAATGGTTTTGTTTAATTCTGGTATATAATTTTGATTAGTGGCACATTTTTATCATTTACACAATTTGAACGCAATTCATCTGCTAAAATTATAACATTGTACAGTACATAGTATATCATTTCCTTTAAATGTAATGGCTTTAGAACCTGACATAAATTTTTAAGTAAGCCAAGCATTTATAACTACAATATCTACAATGTTGTAAAATGTATTTACAGGCCTTCCCGTTGATGCGTATTTTACAGAATATTTTCTGGTCATCTGATCTAAAATGTCACATGTTTGCTTTTATTGTATAATGTTGCAGTTTCGGGTGTTTTCTTTTCATTACTTGCAGTTGTAACCTTTGGATGAAGTGTCCTTTGTATAATGATTTACGCTTAAGCCGGTTTGGTGTCCAAATGGCACCAACGGACGTTCTAGTGTTATACACCTCAGGCTAAAATTAAAGTATGCTAAAAAAGTAAAGTATGATATAAGCTATACGACTGAGGACGAGAGGTTCAAAACTCGCATTACCCAGAAAATTAAATTTTAGGAAATCGTGAAAAACCTCTAACTGCGTGCATTGGTTTCATGGTAGAGCAATATGTTACAATGCCGGAAATACATAATAAAACTATTTTTTTGCAGATTGTAGTGATTTTTCTGTGCAGATTTTTTTTTTTCAATTTTTTGAAACTCACGTTCTCAATTCTATTTAGAATATTATTAAACTCATTATTTCATGTATGTGACTACTTCCCAAAGCAAAAAATGCTCGCCATTGTACTCTATTAATTTTATATAATGTGTATATTATTGTATTACGATAGGCAATGAAAAAAAAGTTTTATCCTTATCAATGAACGAAAGTTTTGTAGTATTTGAGTTATGAAACAATCTATAAACTTTTTGAAAGATAATTTGTTCACTTCTTAGATATAACCACATTCAAATCTTTATGTTTCTCAAATATGCACTGTTGGTTTCACATTCTTATAGACAATAACTAAATTAGGCGTAACTTAAGCAGAAGCAGCAACTAAAAACTTGACTTACCTCCCTTAGTTTTGACGGCTACATTGTTTCTATTCTTTTCAAATCGTATCATTATTAAAGTATATATTAAAGACCATTTAGAGTAAATCATTTTTCGTCCGCAAATATGAAGTTATAAATAAATAAACAATCCAAAAAAAAATATCCTAATTAGTTTATACTAATTTCGGTGCTCATCTTCTTAGATTATAAGGAAAATAATCAATACAGGCCTAGGAATTTGCAGTAATAGATGCTATATATTATTCCCGGATGAAATTTTCATTGGTGCCATTGTATTTTTGTTACTATATACGAAGCTCGTCATCAATATCTAACATATACATAATTTTATCAAAACTTCGATATTATATTTTGCATTATTTTTTTCCATCTTTGATGGGATTATCCACTGCTCCTTTTGAGATGAATTCCAGATAATATTTATCATGCGGTATAGTTGCCTTAATTTAGGAATTTCAATTTCCATTATTAAAGTTCCTGTAAACACTTCCTGTAACTTCTGTCTAAGGAACATCAAGGGAAAATTTAAATGTAATCCAATCTGATCTTGTTTCTCCTAGTTAACATAAAACTTTTTTATAAATATTTTTGTTTTTATTAATATGATTTTTAATGATGTTTTTAAAATTATGATTGCACATTTTTAAATTATGTGTGAAATGTATATCTAAATATTTTATTTTGTCAATATATGTGAATATCTTTTTTCATAAAGTTGCATAATTTATTAAATTAGCATTATTATTTTCAAAATCTGTATTCAAAGGGATTTTTTTCTGAACTAATGCAATTTAGCCAATGGTGCATTTGCTTTGGCAATAATAACAATCATGTATTGCAGTTGTGTTGTTTTTGTAATATTATTGTAATAATATATGAAGTAATAAAAAAGTAACAAAAACTTATTAAATTTTACCTTGGATAATTTCTTAATTGTTGCCTAAAAACGTTTCAAGAACTGTTTTATAATGTTTTGTAAAGTGACATACAATATTGGAGAAAAAACACATATATATTTTGTTTTCCATTGAAATGCAGAGCGATCGCCAAGATGACGTAAAACAGTAATTTTTGCTTTACATATTTTTTTTTAACCAAGGTAATGTTAATAATAATAGTATATGCAAAAATAATAATGATATTTATAAGAAATAACAGCAATAACGTACTTTGATAGTTAAAATTATTTTACTTAATTTGGTGTTTAAAACGCTATTTAAAACAAGTCTCAGTTATTTAAAAAAGTTTGTTAGAAGAATCGAAGAGATACACTAGTGAAAAGAAAATTAATTGCTATATATGAGTACTCCCAGCCACAATATTGTTTATAACATATTATTCTTAACAAATTATTCTTAAGAAATTATTCTTAAGAAATTATTCTTAAATAAAACCTCCCTTTTATTTACACTTTGAAAGTTTCGTAGCAGGTAAAACGATATTAAAACTTTCAACAATCTTTAAACCTCCAGCCGCGGGAAACGCTATTTTCGAGTTCCAGTGGGCTACTTTTTTTAAAAAATCAGATTGCTTGATTCCCACCACTTTTCTAAAAGCATATACTTCGGCTTAATTTAGCATTATTTAATCTGTAATTGAATAAAGTGACTATTTCGACTACAAAAAATTGGTGGGAATCAAGCAATCTTAATTTTAAAAAAATAACTCAGTAAAAAAGTCGCCCGCGGCTGGAGGGTTAAAGTTTTCAATGTAACCGATTAAAACAAAGATATACCCTAAAATTGAAGATTTCGAAGGAACAATTTACAAAAGCCACATTTGGCGTGTTTCGAGATAATCGGTTTTAAAGATTTTGTTGAAATCCTGAAATTAGGAAACGGTTTTTTGATAGATGATTCTATAGATCAATCATGTTGCACAATTGCACATCTTACCGTTGTAAAATAATATTTCTTTAAACAAATTTATTAACGCATGTTTATATATATGTGTCTTATAAACTTTTTAATTCAAATTAGCGTATACATTCTTTTTATACAAAAAGGACACAGTAAATTAGAAGTTGAGATTTAATATCAATTAGTATCAATTATATCAATAAGTTTTTTTTTTTTTTTTTTTAATAAACAACAAAATACCTAAACACTTTTTTCTTTTTTTAATCTACTTCAAAATTTAAGCTATCATGTTCATTTACAGATTCTATTCATCCTGGTCTGCACTTTCTAGAAAAATCTGTTTCTCAAATGCATCAAAAAGATAAGTAAAAGCTCTGACTGATAGGCGTTGTGTATTGTGAATACTTTTCTTATATAGCAAAATATTTCCTACCAAGCAGCACATATTTTTTGTATTTATTGTTCAAGGTGTTTAGAACTCTACTGAACGGAAGAAATATTTTATCACCGTTTTCCAAGTTTAAATTTCTTGAAAATGATAAAATTTTGTAAGCAAATATGACACATGCTACATTGGAAACTAATAGACATTTTCAACGACCATTTTTGATAACAAAAACGTCATAAGCCACAATAGGAAATAAAATAATTTTCTAAAGTCAAAGCACGATGACATTTTTAATGTAAACAATTATGATATTTTTATTGTAAACGAATGTTGAGATGTTACTTCACTAATTGAATAGCTAAAAGAATTAACTCTAATTATAGAACAGTTCCGGCAACTGTGCTTGTATTCAGTTTTTGTATTAGCAACGGAATTGTTGCTTAACTTTTTTTTAACTCAAAAAACAAAAAAGTTGGCAGCCGAAGCTTTAAAGTTTTTGAAATTTTCCAGTCAAATAACGGAAATTTCTTCAAATAAAAGAAAACTCTGTTCTAATATTTCTGACAATTTCTGACTGTATTTTAGTTGTTTTCTGACAAAGAGTTTTACCTGGAAGTTATTCCTAGTATTGAATTTTTTTACAGTCGTATATAATCGAAACGTTGCTTTGGAGTGGTAAAAACTGACCTTGAATGACATGACTGCTGTGTGGTAATTTTTTTTGTCGCTATCATTTTCGTATAATTATCTCCGTTTTAGTTTTTCGTAAAAGCATCTTCATATTAAAAACACAGTGCGATAAACTGTTGCACAGGGAAGGAAATCGCGTCCAACGCTACTGCAGATTAGATGTTTAGTATCGTAATTTGATTTATCGTGAATTAAATACTTTTATACAAATCTTTAGTGAAAGGCTTGTTTATTTCCAGCTCTTTACAATCTATAAAATTCTTTTCAGTTTTTTTCGATTTTATCTTTCATACATATATTTAAATAAACGGTCAAGTGCGAGCATTACTCGCGCGCACAGAAGGTACCGTAGAATAAATATATGAATTTGTAATTGTATTGTTAAAAAAAAAAAAAAAAACACTGCTAGAAGAATACTAAGACTTTGTAAAAAACTATACAACGTAGGGATAACTGTATATATTCGAAAAGTGTAAATGGGTATACCATGAAAGTTCAAAGAGGTATGGAACCTAAATAATATCAAATATAGTTATTCGTATAACTCTTCTTTTAATATTATCCTAATCTGTTTATGATGAACATAATTCGGTACCGACAATAAAAGCAGTGCATAGTTAAACTTCATTTGGCATTTCATGAAACTAAATTCAGCGTAGTAATAACCCTTATTTCTACAGTGTAGCTTAAACAAAACCTTTGTTCAAAGCTTAAATTTGGCATTGTGCTAAGGGCGCTTCGAATTGAGGTCTCAACGTTGCAACGCCGCGTTTGCCAGTGCCGCGATTTCCAGATAGGTGTTTTATTAACTTTTAAAGTCACTCGAGACGTATTGAGAGATACAATCAATGTAAAGTATTGCAAATTCCACAGTATTTATGCGATTCATTCTAATTAAATCTTTCGAAAGCGATGCCCTTAAAAAACGGACACCTAATTTTAATTCCAAATCAGACAAACGGCACCAAGAATATTTAATTAAAATTTTCCTCTTATCATGTACGTGAAAATAAGCAAGTTCGCATATTCTAATAAATTCGTTTATAAATTCTGGTGTCAGTTCATTATTTCATAAGTTTATAAAAAGAATTACTCAGTGTCGGGAAGGATTAAGTGGTCGCAGGACTCTTAAAGCTTCAAAATTTAAGAAATTTTATTTTTTTTAGATGTTAAACTCCTTTTTTCTGAATATTTTGATACAATGGTTTCCTTCAAATTCCCATTAGAACAGAAGTTTTGGCTTTTAGAATTATACCCGCTCAATAGCTGAAGCTGCGCTTTCGAAACAATAAAGTCATTATTTTCTTAATGGCGTTTTTTTGGGCATAACGCGCAGGATACCTCAAAAACTTCTGAATATTTTTTCATGAAATTTTCAAAGCATATATTTCATGTTAGTCTGTATAAACTGAACCTAAAATTTCCTTTTTATTGTTCAAAAAATATTTTTCTGGTGATTTTACTGTTGAAATTTTCAAAATTTTGTATTAGCTAAATGCAACATTGCATTAAAAATATAAAAATGCTTTAAATACAAATTTATTTAAGTTCAGGGAAATTATTACAATCTGAAGTATAAGTAAGCACCAAATTTTCATTCTAGTTGCAATATTTAATTTATATTCCTGCGCGTAAAGTGTTATGCCAATATTTTGTTCGGCAAATGTCTAACAGTTTCGAGCCCCCTATAAATACTAATTCTATATCTTGCAATTTTTTATACCAATTAAAATTGTGTTTTAAAATCATATACATTTTAAGACATTAAATGTTGAAAATGGTCTTTTTTTCATTTTTTCCACTTTTTAGAGTCCCGAGACCGCTTAAATTAGTATGTTTTTAACAATTTGACGTTTATTGCTTTTATACTGTTACTGAACATTACATTACACATATATATCATTAAAAGTTGTTAACTAGGCATAGAGTACGCCGCCCCTGTCCTTTGTAATGTCCAAACTGATCGTACCTTTAAGGGTTAATATCTCGGCTAATTATCGATGATTGTTTTCGAAACTCATTATCAACAATGCTTTTATTCTTCTGCAAATATAGGTATATTCAGCGATGCTCAACAATTTTTCTGAATGGCCGTGAATCGAAATTTGTGTATAACAGAAAAATGCTAATTACTCAAAAACTATGTGACCTAGGTTAATCTCTATAATTTTCCGGCAAGGTTTACATTAACGTCTACTACCTCTAATTTCTTCATAATATTAGTTTCAGTAGATTCGGAATTAGATGGGGGGGGGGGACATATTTGTGCGCTACATTTTCAACAATATCTTAGAAAATATAATACCTAAAATTAAAAGGAATGTATTTTTGAGTTCAGCATTACAACAGCTTTCACAGGATACCCCACATGATATGCAAAGAAAATATTTTTTTTTTCAAGTAGCATAATAACCCCCTCTACTTTTTTACTAAATATATTTATGAATGTTTATTAATCTGAAAATATGTGGGTCAATGGTCTTTATTACTTCCCCGAATTTGAACTTTTCATGTTCCATAGTTTACGAGTAAAATGACTGTGACAGACAGACAGACAGACAGACACAGGAGTGATCTTATAATGGTTCCGTTTTTACTTTAAGTACGGAACCCTAAAAAGTGTTATATAGGTCAAAAATCACGCGTATTATAAGTATTTCTTTGGAAGTATCTCTAGCAAGGAAAATTATTTATTATAAAACTTGCAATGTTATGTATAACTTTTGTAGTAATTTATCCAACGCGAAATAACATGCATATTTCTATTAATTAACGATGGAGAAATTAGTTGTAAAAAGAAAATCCGAGATGAAAACTGACAATGAGAAATTAATATTTTATACAAAGAGTGTATTTGAATAATGCAATGATGTAAATATCAATCATTTAAAAATATGCACGAAATTTTTCATTATATTTTTCATGAAATTTAGTCATTATTTATCTACATAAAATGTTCTTTGAAGACGCATATTTTTTTAATAAATCATCGACTATTATGTAACACTTCTAATACAAAATATATACAAAATCTTACGAAATAAATATAAAACGTTTAGTCATTTTTTCAGTATGTGCACTAATACAACATTACTATAAAATACGATGCTGAGATCCGCATTGTTTACAAAGTTATTGTCTTTGAAAATTCCTTATTTAGCTTTCACAAAAGTCGATTTAAACGATATTGAGTTAATGGATTATTTTTAATTAAAATGCCAAAATCATCAAAACGTTAAAATATTGCACTGTTTATTTTATAAAACAGTTTTAATTGTAACATTTCTTCCTATCTTCTTAAATATTCTTATTTTCTCCAAACTCCTTTTATAGATTAAATTATAAAAAAGAAAAATATGTAGATAGTTTTCGTTTTTTAAAATGTACAAAAAAGGCATGAAAAAAAACAAAAAACACTTTTGTGCCATCTCATTTTACTTCTATCACTAAAACAAAAATTATTAATATTTTGGAAATTTTTCCAGAGAGAAACATTCGCCTTGAATACAATATTTCAAATGAAAATCAAATTTCAAATTATTTTTGCTTAAAAGGCGCAAAGACCAACTTAGTGAAAAATATTCCATGCCGGGAATCGAACCCGGGTCATCAGTATAGCGCACTGACGTTCTACCGCTAAACCACATGGAACGATACCCAGCCTGGAACTTCTCACTATTACAAGTTGGCAAGGCTACAAACGCAGCGCAAGATGGAATATTTTCCGTGAGCCACCAACATGGGGCAAACACAGACACTTAATTAAATCCAGCATCGATGAATCTATATTAATATTTTGGAAATTTTTCCAGAGAGAAACATTCGCCTTGAATACAATATTTCAAATGAAAATCAAATTTCAAATTATTTTTGCTTAAAAGGCGCAAAGACCAACTTAGTGAAAAATATTCCATGCCGGGAATCGAACCCGGGTCATCAGTATAGCGCACTGACGTTCTACCGCTAAACCACATGGAACGATACCCAGCCTGGAACTTCTCACTATTACAAGTTGGCAAGGCTACAAACGCAGCGCAAGATGGAATATTTTCCGTGAGCCACCAACATGGGGCTAACACAGACACTTAATTAAATCCAGCATCGATGAATCTATATTAATATTTTGGAAATTTTTCCAGAGAGAAACATTCGCCTTGAATACAATATTTCAAATGAAAATCAAATTTCAAATTATTTTTGCTTAAATGAAATATTTTTCACTAAGTTGGTCTTTTGCCAACTTGTAATAGTGAGAAGTTCCAGGCTGGGTATCGTTCCATGTGGTTTAGCGGTAGAACGTCAGTGCGCTATACTGATGACCCGGGTTCGATTCCCGGCATGGAATATTTTTCACTAAGTTGGTCTTTGCGCCTTTTAAGCAAAAATAATTTGAAATTTGATTTTCATTTGAAATATTGTATTCAATGCGAATGTTTCTCTCTGGAAAAATTTCCAAAATATTAATATAGATTCATCGATGCTGGATTTAATTAAGTGTCTGTGTTTGCACCATGTTGGTGGCTCACGGAAAATATTCCATCTTGCGCTGCGTTTGTAGCCTTGCCAACTTGTAATAGTGAGAAGTTCCAGGCTGGGTATCGTTCCATGTGGTTTAGCGGTAGAACGTCAGTGCGCTATACTGATGACCCGGGTTCGATTCCCGGCATGGAATATTTTTCACTAAGTTGGTCTTTGCGCCTTTTAATCAAAAATAATTTGAAATTTGATTTTCATTTGAAACAAAAATTATTATCAAACCATTTATTAGTAGAAACTGTTTCCCTGCATAGTTATTAATTAATCTAACTCTTGTTTTCAAAACATGCAATAAAAAAAAAAAAAAAAAAAAAAAAAAATATATATATATATATATATATATAACATTTTGTACATTTTCAGCAACGGCATTTTAAATTGAAATGTTCATTATTATTTTTGTTCAATAAAAATAATCTTACTGCCGTGTTCTAAAATAAAGTAAACAATATTTCTTTTAACATTTTGAAAGTACTAATAAAATACATCGTACGTTTTAGCTGAATTAAAATATTCTTATTCAATACACGATTAATATTTTGAAAAATTCGTACTTCTTGGATCACACTCTTCATTTTCTGCATCATATTTTACTTGCAAAGTTTGTTAAATACTTATTTTTAAAGTTTGTTAAACGTATTTAATACTTCTTGACATTAATAAAATTTTGAATATTTCCAAATATTTTTATAACAAATATCGTTCTTCAAATTGCTGTAAATTGTTAATATGTATGTCTTTCAAACGTTCATTTCCTTTTACATATTTAATATTATTGTTCCTTTGTAGTTCATTAAATATTTAAAGAGCTTGCCTATCAAATAATGTCTTCACCATATAAGTTTTAAACATACCTTATAAACTAATTTATTTATGCATTCTTAATAAAACACGGTTGCTCTGTTCAAACGTGCGCATTACGCAATTAAACACTATTTTTAGGAAACGTGTACAGTTAACTAACTTATTTAAAATTTTAGTTTAAAGCTTAAGCATATTTTAAGAGATATGTGTTTATACTAGCTGTTCCCGGTTCATTCTGGCTAAATGGAAAAGAAACACCAGAGAAAGTACATGTTTCTAATTTGTTTAATTTCACAATGCTGGTGGGTATACAATATTTTCTGTTGTTACATTGTCTGTGCAGATATAGAGATTGTCTGGTTTTCCTATTCTTGAACATGAAACATATAATTGTCCTTGTGAGAAGCAATTCGTGTCTAGATATAAACTGCAGAATTCTAAAGTTTGGCCCTAAGATATGTTGATGGAGATTCAAATGGTAATTGTAATGGAGATCAAATTGGAAATTATAATGGCTTAAATTAAAATGGCACTTCCATTGGAATCAAAGGAATGCGAGGAATGGTGACATCTTCCTTTTGAAAGGTCCTGTCACGATTATTGCTTCTACTACTACGCTCATTATTTTTTTAATGCAAGCCACGTGCCGTTGCAAAGATGGATATTTCGCACAATTATAATTGGCATGCCGATTGTCAATTGCAGTACGTGCAGTGGCATCCCTAGCAGATCGAGTGAATTAAAAAGAAACGTGTTCAGTTAAACTTATGGCATTGAACTCACAGGCTATTCACAATAATTCTATACTATGCTCTTATTTCAAAGAATAATGCCCCTTGAAAAATAAATTAAGGTGATTAGACCGCCATTCCCCCCTTTATACTTTACCAATGAACCTCCAAACCTAATCAGGGAAGGGCCTTATCAGAAAAAACAGGTATACCAAATTGAAGCAAATCGGATAATTCTGCATCAAAAACCCATTTATCTAAATTAAGGAGGAATTAGCACCCATTACCCCTCTATACTTAATCAATAAACCTCCAAAACTAATGAGGGTAGCGTGTCTTATCAGAAAGTACCTATTCACCAAATTTGAAGCAAATCGGATAATTCTACATGAAAAGCCCTTCTATCTATATTAAGGGGGGGGGATTAGCCCCCCGTTCCTCCTTTATACTTAACCAATGAAACACCAAAACTAGTCAGGGAAGCATCTTATGAGAATGAATCCCTTTAAAAAATACTCTTTGAAAAAACCTATTCCCAAAATTTGAGGCAAATCGGCTAATCTCTGCATGAAAACCCATTTATCTAAATTAAGAGGGATTAGCTCCCCCCCCTTTCTCTCTTTTATACTTAACCAATGAACTCCTAAAACAAATCAGGTATGCGCATTATCAGAATAAGCTTATTTACAACATTTGAAGCAAATCGGGTATTTCTATCAAGAGTTATCACGTTACGCACATAATACATAAATACGTACATACAGAACCTGCGGGCACATTAGCTCCCAGGTTCTGATAGCGTGTGAGCTAAAAAGGAAAAAAAAAACACAAGCTAAAAAACAAACTAAAAAATAAAGAAAAAACAAAAAACAAAATAAAAAATACTGACGAAATATTTCAGTAATGTGCGTGCCACATGGGGCAAAGTGTGTGTGTGTGTGTGGGGGGGGGATTTGAGTTGCATAATATGAAAAAATGGTGAAAGTACTTTTTAATGACATACCACATAATGAGTGTCCAAAAAAATTATAACTATCCCCGAAAGGAGAAAAATTGGGAATAGGAGGAAGTACGGTTCATAATTGGTATATTAAAACACGTTCGCTTCAAATGCAACGGAATCTGTTAGTTTCAAAGCTATCAGTGAAGAACTTTCGTTGCTTTAAGATATTGTACAAACGGACAGTTAAATTTATATATATATATATATATATATATCTACCCTATATATATAAATTCCTAATGAAACGGATATTATGAAACGTATTTATTTAACGATTCTATGAAACGACTGATTAAACAACTGATTATGTTTCACGGCAATTTCTCCTAAAATACGGAATACTTTGCGATGAAATTAACACCAAAAATCCGTATTGATCTGCAGATCTCAAAACTGGTATCAGAATTTTTAAATTCGAATGAGTTTTCAAAATATTATTTTTTTTCTAATTTTATATAGTTTTCTCTATGATGGTAACTCAAATTTTAACCATAACAAGTTTTTTTCAGATTTTAGAAAAGGTTACAATTTAAAACTAGTTTGGCGAGAAGTTTGGCCTCCCTTAAATGCATGCTAAGAAATGTATCATGTTACTTTTATTCATAATTCAATTTCTATTTCATTATCATATTATTTAATGCAAACTGAAACATTTAAAATAAATGGCTTTCACAACTTTATTTTTTTAAACGAAATGAAAAGAAAAATATTAGGCACAGATGTCATATACGCACCGGGGTACCTAATTGGCGCCAAAATGGCATTGTTTTGATTGACATGGTAACCCGGCTATTGCTGTTTATTTAAAAATAAATATTTATTTACTTTATTTTCTTTTTTTTAATTACATAAATTGTTTTGTTCTATAGTAAATTATTTTTTTGGTTATTTTCCTTTACAAATAAAAAATAATTAAAAAATACGGTACTACTTAGTTATTCCATCTACCCATTTCGCCAAATTATATAAATCGCCAAACCAGTCACCAAATTATACAAATTGCCATAATTTTTATTTTAAATAACGAAAGAACAAAGAAAATAGTATAACATTAATAAATATACAAATAAAACGTCGAAATAAAAATCACTTGATGACGTAAAGACGTGTAACTTGCTTAAAGTCGAGTGAATGTGACATTTACGATCAACCATTATTGGCATTTAATCTTATAGTTTGGTGATAGATTTTTGGTCAACGGGATAACTAAGTAGTAAAAAAATTAAAAAAGTAACTGGTATACGAAAGCGAGGTTTTCGCCAAATTTTCGTAAAAAAAATCACGCCAAACCCAGTGCGTAAATGACATCTGGCCAAATATTAATTGATGTAACAAACGATGACATTTAATTTCTACTTCAAAGCACTTTTTAATTTACCACTCGAAAAAAAAAATGCTAACTAGCGAGTTGAAAAATCGCTAATGGCGAGATTTGCATCCGGCTAGCGTAACAGTACCAATAATTCTTTGAAACCATGGAAACTGTTATGTAGTTTTATTCGAACAGGAAATTTGATTTTTTAATCAAAAGGGAAAACTTTACGGACCCATATTGGCGCGATTTTTTTTCTGACGCCAATGTCATATGCGCAACGGGTACTTAACTGGCGCCATAGTATCGTTATTTTGCTTGATTTGGTAAGCCGGATGTTGTTTATGCTGTTGATGTTTTCCCCAAATTAGCGTCGGAAAAAAATCGCTCCAATATGGGGCCGTATATGATATCTGAGCCAAACTTTCATATGAAAAATGAAGGGATCAGAGCGTATTTATTTATGGCAGTTCGACCGGAGCTGTTGATGATAGTCACATGACTTAAGCTATTGTTATAGAAATTGTTTTAAAATATCGGGAGACAAAGACACTGTACACTTAATTCATTTGTTTAGCTTCTTTTCAAATGTTTAACAGATCATCTTTAATCAAACACGAAAACAACCATTGGATGTCTTAACATCAACTGATTCGGCCTTAAATTTTTGAAATCAAAGGAAATTTAATGGAAACCCGTTTACAGGGATATTTTTTTTTTCAGTATAATTCAATCATTTATAATATTTTTAAAACCGATCAGATTAGCGTGTTTTTAGATTCTGCGGTGTCTGAACTGGGGTTGGCGAGCGTAGCTTGCAGGGGGCAGAGCCCCCTAGTATTATATAAAAATGTACCGCCCAGGGGGGAAATTGGAGTGAGAGGGAGTGGAAGTGCATGATATGAAAGAGTGGTCATAGCACTTTCTAATGATATATCACATGTTGGGTGTCGGAAAAAAATAAAAAGTGCCCCCTGGTAGGGGTCGTGGTAAATTGGAGAAGTGGGAGCGAGGTTCATTATAGGTTGGTGCATAAGAACACTCTCGAATTCAAATGCAACTCAATCCGTGAATTTCAAAGCAATCAGTGAAGAGTTTTCAGAGATTAGCGATCTTGTACAACAGAAAAATTTACATTTTTATTTATATATTAAATAAATCCGCCTTACTTTATTATATATGAGTGTAGCAGTGGCGTGAACAAAAACTGAGGCAGTCTTGTCCTGAACCTGACTTTATTTTCACAAATATTACATGGTCTCACATGAAGCCAGGCCTAGTAACTTGGGATTTGGTAGAAGCAAAAGCTCTCTAATTCATACATGATATTCGACAGAGGAACACATTATAATTTGTCTTTTTTCTGTCCTGCGCACTGCTTTTCATAGGCTAGTTTTTACTCTTTCCAGAAGAGGGTAGTAGTATCAATGTGGGAGGTTTATTCTTTCATGATTGGTGCATTATTTTTATAACTGTTTTTTTATGGAGACAAGAGTCTGGACTTATACTCTATATGGCAATGTGACCGGCCACTTGCGATTTTTGACATTATCTTAAATATCTAGAAAAATACATGAGGAATTATCCTGAAACTCCAGGTGTCTAAATAGAATAGTACAGGTCATATATTTCCGTGAAGATTTTTTACCGAATCCCCATAGGGGACCATCAACAAATTGAATAAGAAGGAACATCTTTTGGATAACTCTGTAAAAACTAACGTAGCAAAAGCGTCCAAACTGTAGATTATGATTAATTGCCTTATTGTAATAAATTGTGTTCGTTTTTATGAGAATAGCATGTCTATAAGGGTGTTTCATTTTTTCAAAGATGTGATTTTCATATGACTTTGCTTGTGCCTCGAGTATGAATGATGTAAATGATATATATGCCAAATTTCAAGAAGATTGGAAAATATTTAGAAGTTGCACACTTTGATCACTTTTATCTCAAATTGCTGAAATTTCTAATATTAGTACTTTGTAGTAATGGGCTTCTCTTGTGTTTCTTTCATCTTTTGGAGGTAATTGCACTTTAAAATGGGAACCTTAAAAGAAATTTGGTGTCTAGGAAATAATCCTAGTGATGAGTTTTATTAGCTCGACTCCCTGCAGAGAAACAAGTACTCTTAATTTCATTTACCATCACAAGAAAACGAAAGAAAGACTCTCGTATTCTACTAAACTTACCAATCTTAAACTACATGAAGTGTAGAAGAAAGTAAATATTCCTGGTAAGAAGTAGGAGAATATCATTAATGGTTTACAGAAGTTGTACAAAGAATAACAAGACATGAGTAAAGAGAAATCGAGAAACACGTATAAAGAAAATGTGAAACAGGATATTTGGAAAGATGATATCGTCAAGTTATTTGACATTTTCTGGCAATGTGTGATGGACATGACTAGTATATCATAATAAGATAAAGAATTTCTTAGATCATAAAGAGAACATGGTATGAGTTCGTCAGTTAGTGGAGTTGACAATATTTTCGCCAAAAAAAAAAAGAGCTAACTGTACAAACGCGTTAACTACCTGCAAAATGTCATAAAAGACAGAAGTAATCTAAAAGAAGATTACAAAAAGTTGTTTTCAACTGTACCTAGAAGATTTGTCTAAAAACGACTTCAGTTTCAGGATCCCAGAAGCTCTGCAAAAGCAAGGTGGATAGCAAAAGCAGTATATGCACTTAAAATAGCACTCTCCTTTAAACAGTTGAGTAATTTTCAACCAGAATTGAAAGGAATGAAATGAATTGCACATTGTGTCAGCATCATATGTGTTCACGTTTGGCTTGAGGCAATTGTAAGTCGGTGGGGTCCAAAGAAGGATTTGGATATGCTACAGCTTCTGAACACTTACACAGAAGCAAATGTAAAAGGAAGTGCTCTCACAGTTGCAAAGTTCATACAGATACCTTTGGTATCTTTTAGAAACAAACGTAGGATTGGATTTTTTTGGACGTACGTATAACTGCTGATAAAAAGGGATCTATGACTCTACATTTATAAACCAAACCTGTACAGGAAAAGTGAATGAATTTATTCGATGTAAAAATCTAGTTTTTGAGGGAAAAGACTTAAATCATTTCGTTACTAATAAAACAAAGAAGTTCTTTTAATAGATTCGGATTCACGATGCGACAGAATACTGAAGTGATTTTCTAAGAAACCACGTGAACGCTCTTATTGTGGTCAACGATACTGCACAAAGATAAATGATTTTGTTAAACCTATTATTCAGGAACAAACAACAAAAACAGTTCTTATTGAGGGTAGTCGAGCATCACAGAAAAGTCGTCACTAAGCGAAGAAAGAAGAGATTGCATCGTTCAAACTTGATTAATAATACACACGTTTTACGTATTATGCTATCTATTAATCTTAGTATCTATTTTTTGTATTATTTGAAATTTGAGATTTCTAGTTTTCTCAATAAAGGTAAATTTACAAAACACTTTTTTTAACTTTTTTTAAACAACTCCTAAATATTATCCGATCTTAATGAAACTTGGCATATATATCTTTTATATCACTTAGACTCGGTAAGCAAAGTCTGCAAAAAATTTACATTTTATTTTTTACCTTACAAAATGAAACACCCTGATTTATATTCGTAGATAAATTAAAGTTTTTATAAAAAGAGTCCCAAATTTTGTTAAGTTTTTTGCTTATAGTTTGTAGAGTTCTTAATATAAAAAAAGTTATTTTCTGAAAATATGACAAATAAAAATGTACACAATACCCTGCAATCAGAATGAAAAAAATAATAAAACTTGTACGACAAATGATCAGTTTTACTTAAAAATGATTCACTGCGCATGTCCGAATGTAAACAAAACATAATTTACAAAATATGTGAGCTAAATGTATAGAGCAACTTTTGTAAAAATCTCAAAAACATAGTTTGAAAATTTTGAAAATTATCCTTTATAGAATAAGCGCAAAATCCGTTATTCCAAAAAGGAAGCAAAAAGATGAGAGGCTGTATCAAAACACAGTAGTACGTGCAATATTGTGTATGCTATAATGGCACTAATTAATGGATATATGGATACAACCCCTCATCTTTTTGGGAACAACGGATTCTGAGCTTATTCTACCAACAATAATTTTGAGAATTTTAAAACTGTGTTTTTGAGACTTTTACAAATGTTGCTCTTTACATTTAGCTAACGTATTATGTACATTATATTTTGTTTATATTTGGGCATGCGCAGTGAATCATTATTAAGTAAAACTGCTCATTTTTCATACAAATTTTAATTTTTTCATTCTGATTGTAGGGTATAGTGTACAATATTATTTCTCATATTTTCTGAAAAGAACTTTTTTTTTATATTAAGAACTCTACAAATTATAATAAAAAAACTTGGCAAAATTTGGGACTCATTTGATAAAAACGTTAATTTCTCTACGAATATACATGCTATTCCCATAAAAATGAACACAATTTATTACAATAAGACTCTTAATGACAATCTACAGTTTGAACGCTTTTGCTGCATTAGTTTTTACAGGGTTGTCCAAAAGATATTCGGTTGGTGGTACCCGTATTTGTGTACGCTTCAATTTGTTGACGGGGTTTCGGGAAAAAATCTTCACGGACATGTATGACATGTACTATTCTATTTACACACTTGAAGTTTCAAGATAATTCCTCATGTAGTTTTCTAGATATTAAAGAAAACGTCAAAAATCGCAAATGGCCGGTCGCCTTTGTTCATATAGTGTATAAGTCCAGACTCTTGTCTCGATATAGTGTATGATTGTACCACAAAGAGCTAATTCTAATTTTAAAGTTAAATATTATTTATGAGGTAATCATATTATAAACTGTCAATGAGATAAAAGTTAATTATGATTTATCTCTTTTAATGTAATCATCAATATTTTATTTTGCACTAATTTAACTTTGTACTTTAAACCTATTTTCTTTGATTTATTGTTCTGAAATTAATCATTTGTTGTTTATAATTATGATTCTTAAATTATGTCTCATAGCCTGAAGAACTCAGTTTGTTTATGCTATTAATATAATGATGTTTTCTTCCTTGCTCATGAGAGATTTATTGCTTTTATAAAAACTTTAAGATAATTTAATATGTTTTATAATGACTGTCTTATGTCAACAAAGGGTAATTTCTTTTCCAAGTCTGTTTCAAAAATACCAATTAGTGTCAAAGATTTTTATGATGAGTAAACTGTTTTTAATTATTTGATTTAAGAGTCTATAAAAAATAAGGTTTTCTTGATCTAAAAATTTAATTTAAATTTTGAATTTAAAAAAACGATTTACCAGATAAAAAGGGATTTTTTTTTATCCTTTCATATATATATATATATATATATATTACATAAAAATGTGCCACTCGGGGGGAAAGTGGGTGTTAGGGAGAGGAAGTGCATAATATACAAGAGTTGCCAAAGTGCTTTCTAATGATATTTCACATGATGGGTGTCGGGAAAATTTAAAAAAGCGCCTACTGGTGGTAAGGTAGGATAATTGAGGGAGGGGAGGAGATAATGTTCATAATTGGTATCTAACAACATGTTCATATTCGAATGCAATTCAATCCGTGAATTTCAAAGCAATCAGAAAAGAACTTTCGGAGATCAGCGATTATTAAACGAACATTTACATTTTTATTTATATAGGTAAGTTTTCAAAATTTAAATGAAAGAAAACATTCATTTTTATCATTGTATTCTTATCAATATCAAAAATGATAAAATGAAAAATGTTATTTTATTATTTGTATATACATTTGTAATGTTTATTTGTGAAATATTCAATTATTATAAATATTCTGCATTTTTTTTTCTTCTTGAACATTTTAACATTTTCAATCATATCATTCTGCAAAGATCTTTCCGAAATAATTAGTATAGTTGTCATTGTCCACGAGCACATAAAAAAATAATGGCACCATTAAAAAATTTTAAAGTTTAATAACATTTTAATTAGGATACATTGTCAAAAAATATTTAACTATGTAGGCATATATTTGAACTAATATTATTCTCTTCAGATACGTCCGAAATTTGTACAATTTTATCCTAAAGCACACATTGCTGATCGTATCAAAGCAGTGGTTGAAAGAAATTTTATCAGTGTATTTAATCTTACGGCACAGCTTTGTTATATTAACTGTACACTTAGGGATAATCTAAAGATTCCCCGATCAAAAGTGCGAAATAGTCACACGCGTATATAATTTACAAGATAAAGTAAGTTATGAACAGATCAACTAAGATACGGGCCAACTCTAGATTTATATACAAGATATCTAACTCCGACGTATTTACTAGATCCAGCTTTATTATATTTACGATACACTGACCGATAATCTAAAGATTCCCCAATCAAAAGTGCAAAATCTTCACATGCATATATAATTTACAAGATAAAGTAAGTTATGAACAGATCAACTAACATACGTACCAACTCTAGATTTATATGCAAGATATGTAATAATGATGTAAGTTTATTGAACCAATTTTCACCCACGTTCTTAAAATATTCTATATTTTAAAGAATTGAATCGTTAGGTTATACTGAGATAAAATTAAAAAAAGGTTATTCAGCTTGTATTCATTTATTAAATGATAATTTTTGTTTTATGTACAGATAATTCATTAGTAGGATGAATAATTTCCGAATGAAGAGTAAAATGCAATACTGTGCTGTCTCTTGTAAATTATAAAACATCTTTCTCAAAAATAAAATGTATGTAATATAGGTTCGTTATAAACCAAGTAGTTAATCACATAACTTATAGAAAATTTCTCAAAAGAAAAAATGTTACAGACAGGAATTTTGACATATGAATTTTGCATGTATATTATTTTTGTCAGTTATTAGAAACACAGACAGTTTAATTTGAATATAGGGTGGCTCTAGGATAGATAGCTATAGTTTTTAAAGATTGAAATAAAGTATTCTTAGAATGCAAAAACAAGAAATATTGATGCATATTTGAAATTCTTATACATATACCCCTAATATTTTACGCAAAAAAATAATTAAATATTGAAAACAAAAAGTGTTAACAAAATTGAAATTTAAATGGCATATGGCCATCCAATACAAGAAAGATAAAGTTAATTTAAATAGCAAAAAAATAACACATTTCATACACTTAATTAAAAAAAAAAAAAAAAAAAAAAAAAAACATGCAGCAATTTGTTATATGATAGTTGCAGTTTAATGCAGTGTTGTTTAATGCAGTTATATGATAGAAAATGAGTGAAGAAAACACGAATAAACAAAATTTGAAGTATAAATACTTCACTTTTCGTAAAATCTTATCATATGCTTGGCAAAGGTCTTGACAATGTGTACACTTTTTCATGGAACCACTTCAGGTTCCTTATGACCTTATATATATAGTACTCAGATATTCTTTTTGGATGTGATATTATACTGTTTTTCACAAACAACACAGTGATCCTAATCCAATTCTATTTACTCGGAATCTGTAGAATCTGATAATTTAGATGTATTTCGTTTTCTTCGCTACTGGAATTGTCGCGTTTTTTTTTTCTCGCGTTAATTGTAGGTTTATTAGGTTAATTTAGGTTATTTATCAACTTTATCAGTTTCTGTTATGAAAGTTTACGACAATTTTCAGTATTTTCTGAAACAAATAAATCGTTAGTTCTTATTATATTACTATTATTATTATTAAAATAGTTATATTAGTTAAAATTTAAATAATTATATCAATTAACATATTTATAAACGTAAACGTTATATATTTATTTTAAATTTAATTATATTTAGTTAAAATCATCAGTAAGTATAATTCTGAAATAAAGATTAAAGGTGGCCATCTCTCCACGATTTCATGTGGCCGTCTATCTTGAAATTGAAGGACTGATGTTTGCCCAAATTAAAGCATCAATAGCCATTGTACGTGTTTGTTTTAGTCTTAGCAGTAAGGATTAGATTATATACGTGCCTTAAAAGTCCATATAGAAAAAAATATATATAACGTACGCACTGTAAAATATTCAGATGCGTAAGTAAAAAAAATATATATTCAACCACCTATTTAATTTACATTAAAATTACGGTTACATTTTATAATCGAAAAACATAACAAGACGTCGAAATACATAAACTCGTTGAACTATTTAATACGAACAATGTTTATATTGCAATCTATAATCAAGTTTCGTAGATATTTAGACTGGCCATCTCTCCTCTATGGCCATCTATCCAAGAGTTACCCTAAGTTTTATCTATGAGCTCGGAGAAAGACTTACAAGATTTTAAAACGTTATGTTATTTTATATATTAATGTTATTAATTTCCTTACATTTGAATATGAGCCGTACGTAGCGGACATATGACCATAATTTTATGGCTGCCGATGTAAATAAAACATAGAATAATAGGTATGATTGAAATATAAATATGTAAATTTGTATAAAATTCAATTTAGTATTTTTTCTAAATATATGAAAAAATATTTAAAGGTGTAGACTTTATTTTAATAGAAATTTTTGAAATGCTCAAATATATTTAAAAAATATATTTCATACGAGTTTACAAGCTCATGTTAAGGATAATTAATTAAAAAGGAACTTTTTAATAGCTTCTTATAAATTAAGAAATATTGAAATTACTTTTCTTTGAAATTTCAACTGAATTTCCTTCTGTAATCCGTATTTAATTAATTGTTTGGAACAGGTCATGAAACTTATTACGAAATCTTTTAATATTCCACTGAAATTAATAAAGCTTCCGAAACGCTCAATACAAGTCTTCATTCCGAAAAAGTTTATTTTAAAAGATAAATCTCTTTCAAAAGTTCATGTCTTGCATTTAAGGCAAAGAATGCATTTACTGTTTGCATTAAATCAGGATAACGTGCTTAATAATCAGCATCAAAAAGGTACAATTAAGATATCTTCCATGACATAACTTAGAATATAATAACGTAAGAAGCTAACAAAATTTGCAATACAAAATATTTACATTTAACAATATTGTTATTCAATACATCGTTTTCTACAATGAAATAAGTAATTTATGTCATTTTTGCTTGGTAAAAACATTTATTGCGTTCATTCAATGTTACATTTATATTATTTAAAAATTCTCATTAAGGATCCGCGGGATTACAAAATATTTAGTAGTCCGCGATTTTCAAAAGGTTGCCGATCGCTGGTCTTGACGTATCCTTACTCAATCTGAGGACCGCGGGCCGCATGTGGCCCGGGGGCATCTTTATGTGTGGTCTGAGAGAGATATTCATTAAACCATATTAATAAAATTAATTGACGTTCGGATAAAAAGTATTTGATATCTTCGCTGTTCCTTTATATAATTTCAAGGAAAGACAGAATATGTCCTTTTTTCATAATTAATTAAAAATTATGTTAAAACGCCTTAAATGCCGTTTTCTTATCAAAAATATTTTTTTACATTTTTTCCTATTTTTACCACAGTATTGTATAAATTTCATAAAGCTCAACACTAATCAAACTTTTTTTTTCCAAATTAATTAGATTTGTACTATATGTTTCTCCCTTTAAAAATTAAATAAAGAGATTTTTCATTGAGCACAACTTTGATTAGTATTAATACTGCTTTTTTAGATATTAATACTGCTTTTTTAGATCTTGTTGCGAAAACAACAGCTCAGAAACTTTTATATCATTATTTCTAATCAGCACACCTCTTGGCGTATTTCTACGACATTTGCAATAGTAATCTACCACGAAATTTATTGTTTGAAATAGTGGGGTTGAAGATTTTTGGTAACATTTGTTCCGAAATAAATGTTGAACCATATTGATATAAGTAACTTCGTCATATCTGTTACTTATAGTAATTTTCTTATAATATTATTTTAAGTATGCATTGGCCCGCCTAATGTTGCAAATGCATATCTGCGGCCTACAAGGATAAAAGGTTGAGTATGACTGGAGCTAACAATTAATAATAGCTAATAATTTTGCAATAGGTTGAATTGGCGCTGCAGCTGCTGCAAACATAAGATGGTAAAATCTCACTACCATATTTGTAGCTCTAGTTGAAATATAGCTCCATGTGTGTAACTACTTGAGCACCAAAAATTGGTTCAAGCTATAACATTTTTTTTTTTTTTAACTTTGTACAGGGCTTTTAAAATTGAGTCAAACTCGCATATTCGGTTATTACCGACAGTACGATTTTAATCTACTTTTGCTTACCTATAATAATATCGAGCTAGTTATCGACAAAATCATTTAGAAAAGCATAACGTAATTTAAAAACATTACTAGCAATAACCGTCTATAGGATATGTGTGTGCATTTCTGTGTGCATTCACGTGTGAGCAGTTTTGTACATGTTCTGTACATTTTTGTATATACTACATACAGTACTGAAATTCAAATCTAGCTACAAAATGCGTAACAAAACTAAAAAGAAAGTTTCACAGTCACCCTCTCTATAAATAGCGCAGTTAGCCGGTGAAAAAAGAAACCCCACACTTTTTAATTTCATGATATTTGCAGAAAAAAACGCAGATAGACTTTCGACAAACAAATATATATGGATTTTTATTTTATATTGTATATTTCCAAGACATTCTTGTATCGCATTAAGCAGATGTTGAACTGTAAGGCTTCTTTATCTATAGTCATAATAGAAAACTTGAAAACAAAAAGGAATTTTTTATTTTCCACATACCGTCAAACATTTAAGTAAAGATTTCCTTATGGAATTAGATAAACTACATTATAGTTTATAAATAATAGTAACATAAATTAATCCATCTAAATGAAAGAAGTTTGCTTCATATTAACAACACAGTAGAAAATTTCCTAAACTGAAGAATCATTTATGTGAAAATTAAATATTCAAAGAATTATTTGTAAAAATATAATTTGTTATTTAGCTTATTTTAGTTATTATTAATTTTTATTAAAAATTTTTTTATCTCATTCCCGACTAACGGAAACATTTTTCCACATTTTAAAATCGGTTATTGTCGTATTTATTTATAAACATATTTAAATTTTTTGTACAAAATGCCCCTTGAACGCATGTCGGACGCACTAACGTAAAATATGTCCAAATTTTGCTACACGCCACATAGAAGATTGGACGCATAATACATGTACTATGTGCAGTGTTCGTCTTTACTTCGCAAAGACTCCAAAAGAAATTGCTTCGCAGAATATCATAATTAGCACATCATTTCGTGTAATAATGTACTATTATTTTCGTTCACATTTTGTTATAATAAATCAATAAATAAAAGATATACCATAATAAGTCTAACTAAAAGTTGTGTTACCTTTATAGTCCATTGGGAAAAATATTTCCCATGGAAATTCCAAAAAAAAAAAACTACACATCGTTATGTATTTTTCGTATGATTTCCATTTATTTTACGTCTAAACCAACTAAAATATACAGTTACATACGAATATTTACTCTTAGCAACCTTATGCTCCTGTAAAGATTAAAGACCAAGAAATCATGCAGGAAATTACTAATTTTAGAAAACAAAGTTTATGTGACTAGTTACGAATAAAAGTTTCCTCTAAGACAAAGAAAGGTCAAGGTCTCTAAGGTCAAGAGAAATATTTTATTTTTTCTTATAGTTAAACAAAACAATTTATTATCTTCAGCCTTTTACGCGAAATCACAATAAATATTTAAAAAAAAGTGTTATATATCTGCTGAAATTCAGAAATCTAACGAAGAGCAAATTAGATTGTCAAATATTTGCGAAGATTCTTCCACATTTAAAAGCTGCAGGCCAAAGATTTTGTTCACCCAAAGTTAAAATTAGTTTTACGTATTTGTGTTTGTCTTTGAAAAAACACTTTTTATACAGGAAAATTTTACAGAAAACAAATTGTTATGATGGAAAATGTTATACCAATATAGAGACTCTTTTGTCTTACCTGAATTTATGCCTATTTAAATATTTCTTTAGAGTCATGATATTTTTTAAATTTTATCATTAAGTTAAATACGAATGCTTAGGAAAAATCGCTAATATTTGTTAGTCCTACTTAATAGGAATACATTTATCTGATCTGAAAGAATGAAATTTATTTACTGCGAAAATCAAAGATACTATTTTTTTTCTACATCGTAATCAAATAATCAGATAACTGAAATTTTATATAAAATTTTGTTATTCCCCAAATCTATATAATATTTTCGATACACATAAAAACTTTAAATAACACAAATATGTTTATTTCAATTACAATGCATTTAAATATACAGGGTGTATCTGAAAAAGTAGGCAGAACTTTACATGTTTATAGAACGCTGCTATACGATCAAATTTCGTTATAGACCAACCATACATTCTATGAGGAAATTTAATCGTATAGCTGCGTTCCGTGACACCGTAAAGTTTTTTCCCATTTTTACAGATACACACTATATATTAAACAAAATCCATTCTGTGCATTCTTTGAATTTTAAATCTTACGCGAAAATAAGTTTTATCAATTTATAAAGACTTACAAATTTCAAAATATAATATAGCAACAGTCGATTACATAATTCAAATATTTAATGCCCTCCAGTTTGAGATATGTAATGTGTATATTACGTGTTACAATATAAGTTAAAAATTGCAAATTCGAAAATTCCATCATCGTTTTTAAACTTTAAATGCTTAATTTGAAACGTGCCTCTAAAAATGATCAAATTTCAATAATATTCAACGCCTATACATGTTAATCTCAAAATACTTAAAAAGTTTTATCTTAATATAATTATTTTATCATAGATAAAATGCTGAAATCCAATGCCTACTTTTCTGTAGGTAAATTTCTTAATAAAATATTTCAGTTCAATTTTAGCCTCAAGTAAATTAAATTTGTTGTTTTCATAAAAGCTGTACATGTTGTATCATATAACATTAGCATTATTTTTCTAATGCGTTGTATAGATATTTTCATAATTTTATGAATCATAAAAACACTATTATTTAAAAATGTTTTATTTATCAAAATATACTTATGTTTACGAGATATAAAACTCAATTAAACTACCAATTATTTTAATAATTTTTAAGCTAAAATACATTAACTATATTATTTTAAAATTTAATTAAGTTATAGATAAGACTAGACAAAATTCAGATTTTAAATACTTCTAATTTTAATTTGACATCGTGAATTATAATTTTTAACTTTGAATGCATGATGCAATATGTTAAAATTTGTTTTTTTTTGCGTGATGAAATTTAATAAAATGTTCAGTTACTTTCATTTAATTTTAATCTTGTGTAAATTAACTTGTTAGTTTTTAATTCCCCCCCCCCCCAGAATATGGATATTTCTCCAGTTAGCGTTATAGTTATGTGAAATAATCTGAGTTTTGAATGTGAGAGATTTTTGCTATTTCTATTTAAACATATCCAGCTTAAGAATTTACATTTTCTTTTCCTTTTTGATGATTAACTTTTTTAACAATGTGGAATTAAATTTATCTGCTTGATTAAATATCTCCCAAAATTGTAAATGTAAGAAATAATAAATTTTCAAATTAAATATGGCTATTGCATTAACTATATCGAGTGCGTATGTAGAGAAGTATTTGAATCCTTAAAAAAAGTATGCAATTTTAAGATAATAGAAATTTTAATAGTTATTTTTTTCCATGCTAATGATAACTACACTTCATATCTACAACTCATTTTCAAAATTAATTAAGACTAATATTTAGCATTAACGTTAAAGTGTTTGAGATTTTTTTTTAAATAAACCCCCTTACAACATTCAAAACTAACAACATTTCGTAGAAAACATACTTTGAGAAAACATCCAAAAATCTCAGAAATGTACCAGCATCCTTTCTGTTTTCAAGAAATACGCTTTATTACAGTCACTTACGTGAAAAGGAAATATATATATATATATATATATATATATATATATATTATAATAGTTAACTTCATAACCTTTGAATATAAAATTTTAAAGAAATAACATTTTTAAATGTGCGTTGAAGAAATAGAATCAAATTTAATAATAAGCTAATAATAACAGATAATAACAGAATTAATAATATAACTTGTATTTAGGAAAATATGTGACTATCATTACAAGTCTTAAAATTTTGATATAATAAAACTTACCGTATTTACTCGTGTATAATGCGCACTTTTTTTTCAAAAATTTAGGGTAAAAATCACGGGTGCGCGTTATACACGGAATAATTTTTTACTGCTAGATGTAATTACACAATATACATATGAATCAAACAAGTAAACACAGAAGAAATTAAAACTGGAAAAACCTTACTTAATCGATGCATTGCTGCATCTATATTTCACTCCTTGAACTTTTTTTTATAACAGCGCTAGTAACATTATTTAAACGCTAATTAGCAATTCTCATTGCCGCTACTGCTGTTATCCCCGTCATGACTGGCACAGTCAATATCCTCATAAATTACATCGTCTTCAGTTTCATCCCTCTGATCGGAAATTCCTGTCACTTTGAAGCTGTTTATTATCATCTCGGTTGAGATGGGTTTCCAAGCGTCACATACAGTTGAGAGAGACGCATGCTTCTTTCTGTCACTTGGGGTGAAATTATCATCTGTTGTTGTCATTCACCTATTATAGGCATGCTGAAATGCAACCTTAAATGCTCAGTTGATGACAACATCTAAGGGTTGAAGCACTTTCGTCATCCCACTTACTATCAGAACCAAATCACTTCATCGACGAATTTTCACTTTTACTCCTAGCGCCATGTGTCACGGAAGATTTCCAGGACCAGCATCAATGGCGGGCATAAAACACCCAGCCGACATTCTCACAAAACGTTAATGCAATCTTTCATTAGCTCATCCGTCATCCACCTTTTTTTCTGTACTCTTACAATTATGCCGACAGGAAAAGACTCTTTTGGATAGTTTTACGTTTAAAAATCACATATGGTGCCAACTTGCAGCCGTCAGTTGTAATGGCCAGCATAACGGACATCGTTGCTTGTCTGCTCCTATTGTGCGCACTTGAGCACTTCTTTCTGCAACGTGATGAACGTTTGTGGCTACCCGCATATCAAACCACAATGGAGTTTGATCTGCACTCCCGATTTGCGACATCTGATATCCTTTTTGTTTTCGTAGCTTTATAACATACTGGAAGAACTTGGTACCCTGTTTTTATGTATTCTTCCGCCAGCTTCAGCGAAAACGTTGTTGTTCCGGTGGTAAAGACACTGTTACGGATCATAAACCATCGCACCTAGAAATGACTCCCTTTGCAATCTTCTTTTGAAATTCATTTACCTACCTATTTTACAGGCCTTCAATAGTAACATTTCCATCGAGACTGAGTACCCCGAAAGCCGCAAATCCGTTACGTGAGTTAAAAGCTGCTGCTCAACTTCCGGATATTTACACGATTTCCCCTGAACAGCACGCTTTTTTTAGGTGATTTGTCCAGTTTTTCTTCCATATCCAGCCGCTCTCGCACACTTGACGCTTCCGACTTGAAGGACAATGACCATTTTCATTTGAATACTGAACTACTTTCAACTTAAGTGTCGCAATATAACTACGTCGATTCTATATCTTACTCGCACGTTGTCAAAAGACGCTCTCAAGTATTTCATTAAGCGAATGACGTCACTACAGCATGATACGTCACTCACTGCTACCCCCCTACACTCACTCGCACACTCACTCCGTACACGAAGTCTAAAAGTAGATTTTCGCCTTCTTTCAGGATACGTAACATTTTTTTCGACTTTCATTTGGTCATTCATTCACTTGTATGTCAAATTTATGGTGCGCGTTATATACGAGATAAAAAAAATCGCCATTTTTTCTTGTAAAGTTTGGGGTGCGCGTTATACACGCGTGCGCGGTATACATGAGTAAATAAGGTATATATACAAAATAATTATCATAATATCAAATTAAGACTAAATATTGTGTGAAATTAATCATATTTAAAAGAAAATTTAAATTGTTTTCAAACGCACATATATATTTATTTTTTCATATGGAAAATAATTGTTTTGTTAACTGGTAAACATTAAGGAATGCATAAACATGCAAGGTATTTCATTGTAAAATATGGGGAATCTATTTTAAGAATATAAGAATCTATTTTAAGATATATACATTATTAAATATTTCATAAACTATTAGTTTAATTCTCGGTATTGTGAAGATGGTCTCTACATGATTATTAAATAAAAATATGTGTATTTTTCATAAACGACCATAAGAAATGAATATTGTTTAAAATGAATCGGTTTTATGTAGTTAAACGCATACAAAATATAACCATTATAAAATATGGAACCTTATTTTTACATTTAAGTAAACATAAAAATATGATTACGTGGATTTATAAATTTCTCTATAAAGTAGGGGATAATAGTACACAGTGAGACATGGTACACAGTGACACAGCAGCCACTTTGACATATAGTTGTAAATTTTTCTCCATGCTGACACACACACATAACGACCTCATCGTATGCAACTCGTGGATGTAGTTAAGACACTTGAAGTACTCGTTCGACAAAATAGTAAATAATTTTTTATTTCATAGCGTTGAAAGTTACATAAACATCAATATGACACATATTTCCTTAACCAAACCTAGCTTTATCTAATAATAAACTATTTCAACAAAACGATATAAACATTTTAAAGCAATGAAATTGATGTAATAAATGTGGCATACATTTTGTTACAACGTAACGAAAGTGCACAGTCAGACACAAAGTTGTGGTACATAGTGAGACGTGTCTCATAGTGTACCTACTATGTGAATCTCGTGTTAAAAAAGTTATTTCTCAATAAAAGAATGTTTTTATCTCTTTCTTTCTGCGTGTTTGCTTGGGCGTGCGATGGCAAGGCAAATCAACTAAACGTAAGAATCAGAAAATTTGCGCGAAGGTAGCCCAAGACCTGTCATTGTCCACCCGAGGTTCATATTTTTTATATTTTGAAAATTTAGAAATATTAATTAGAAATCATAAACTGCAAAAAAGTATTGATAGAGTGTAAAAATGTATGATTTATAAAAATATATACATTGTCTCACTGCGCACCATTTGTGCTACACAGTGATACAATTTCGAATACTCCGTTATGCTGCTTCTGTGCTTTTATAAATAACTTTTTAAAAATCATGTATACATTAATGTGTAGCGTATTTGTGTAGCTTAAAGATGTAACAAAAATTTTTCAAAAGAATAAATATCGTCGCAAATCGTTAAGTAATAATAATTTTCTTCTCACTGTGTACTACCCCTCCCTACTGCGAAAGTATGAGGAGAAATACATGTAAAACAGAACAGATAAAATACTGGGAGCCATAACTTTAATTCAGCACTAAAATCAACATCAAGAATCCATAAAATACCGGTAGTGCGAATGGATTTAGGATTTTCAAACGCAGGGAATATTCAAAAATTCGCGTTTACGCAACATAGATTTGTGGGTTATTACAAGATGAGACCGAAAAGTAAGGTGACTCACCCATCCTTCCGAAAATGTGAACTGCCCGACAACCGGACACATGCGTATTACGATCTTCGGTATGTAACTTTAAAGTTCAGGGTAATTTGCAAAGTTTCTTGGTTAGTGTTTGTTCATGCAGTCACTTAAACATTAGACATGGTAGTGCATTGCGTAATGGAGCAGAAAACGAATTTGAAATTCTGTTTTAAAATGGATAAAACTGCAACGGAAACCTTGGAAATGCTTCGAAGTGTATATGGCGAAGAAACTTTACCTCGGTAGGTTGTAATTCAGTGGTTAGAGCGTTTCCGTGAGGGTCGTGAAAGCGTGGGGGATGAGCATCGTAGTGGAAGACCGGTGACGAGCCGAACCATGGCAAATGTTGAAAGAAATAGTAAGTTACTGTTGCGAGATCGCCGTTTGTCCGACCGAATAATGGCGAGCGAATTGAATCTTCCTCGGGAAATCGTCCGAAATATACTGACGAAGGATTTGGGTAAACGGAAACTCTGTGCGACGGTTGTCCCTCATTATTTAAACGATGAACAAAAACAGCAGCGAATGGACTCCTTATTCCCCTGATCTTGCGCCAACAGACTTTTGCCTCTTTCCACGACTGAAATTGGCACTGAAGGGACACCGATTTTCAAATACCCCAGATATTAATGCTGATGTTATCAAGGAACTTAAAACAGTCTCAAAGGAGTATATTTTCAAATGTTTCCAGAACTTGTACGAACGTTGTCAAAAGTCTATTTTTGTTAATGATTAACGCAAAATGAATACCTTTCAAACTAACTGAATAGGAATGAAACGATTGTATTCTAAAGACAGTAAAAGGTTAAAAAGAAAAAGAAAACTGATGGCATTAAACTCACAGGCTGTTCTCACTAATTGTATATTGCAACCTTATTTATACCTATTATTCGTAAAATAGAACTCGCACTTATTGAGAAAAACTGTAAATAAATTAACAGGTATTAACCCATTGTCCCCCCTGTTATATTTAAACAATCGTCATGGAAGCGTCTTATCAGAATAAACTGGTGTAAAAAATTTGAAGTATATCCGATAATTCTGCATGAAAAACCCATTTATCTAAATTAAGGGGTCTTAGCCTCATTCCCTCCTTTATACTTAACCGATGAATCCCCAAAACAAATGAGGGAAGCCTCTTATTAGAATGAATATATTCACAAAATTTGAAGCAAATCGAATAATTCTTTCACGTGTTATTGGGTTACGTACATGCATGCGTACATACATGCGTACATACATACATACTTCTTAAATACAGAGCCTGCGGGTACATTAGCTCTCGACACATCTACAAAACGTTAGAATCTATTTATATTACTGATGACATATATTATTTATGTTTACATTTATTGATTGACTATAATTCAATAAATGGATAAAAACCCTTGTTAATAGGAATAATAGAACCTTTATAAACTGAGCAGGGAAATTACCCACATCAATCATGTAAATAAAATAGATTAGTATTAAATTTATATCGAATATGATAGGAAAATAACTCATAAATCTTGCTGTATAATTAAAGTTGTTGAATTGCAGATTTATATTAGCGAAAGCAAAATTATAATGAATCAATCCGTTTAAAAATGTTTATTATATAATATTTTACTTCCGCATGAAAGAAAAGAGAAATAAACATGAAAATGTATTTTGCCATGAGATTAATTTTTATAGATTAACGTTATGACTCTTTGAATTGAAGGAAAGAAAGAGTAAACTTTAATTTAAAAATAGAATAAAAGAACAATATATGGTGCATCATCATACAGCCTTAGACGCATTTGTAATCTCTCCTCTCATATGACATATTATATACATCAGATTACAAATTTGTTGCCAAAACCCAGAGGTTCATGCATTATTTATTCTCTGGACTTATCTTTTCAGGACAGTTTTCCTTATTGTAGACAAGTATATATGAATATTTTCAACAATTATTTCAAATTTTAACCAAAGAGTACTAGAGTCTTTTTTCGAAAACTATTAGTCGCGCTCGAACTTTTTTCCGCCGGCTTCCCGCATATAGAAAACGTAAAATAAGAAATATTTTTGACTTAATATTCGGTTATAACATTTTAATGAAGTTAATAAATCTGCACTTTACTTAAGTTATACATTTTATTAATGAGATTTGCAATAATGGTACAAATTAAAAAATGAAATGGCATTAGTAATACTTGCGCAAACTTTTCCACCAATTTAAATTTTGCTTCTAAAAATGTACTTGAAGAAAAAACAAATATATAGTGTTATTTCACTATGTTGGTGGAGAAACATTTAAAGTCAACTACATAATAGTTCTTCATTGTATTCTTAATGGGGTATAAGTTTTATAGGGGCGGAAAAAAGACCGGCACGTAAATCCTGCCGGGTTAAGTAAAAACCACGATTTTTACCTACTGTCATAGGACGGAAATTTGCACTCGTTGTTTAAATAAAAAATAAACTATTGCATTCTTTGCATGAAAAAAAAATAAACAAGATTTAATTTTTCCATATAAACTTTAAAGATATTATTTTTAAATTTTCTGCATACGTTTACCTATATCAATTGTGTTTATATTTTATGCACATTAAAAAATATAGTTGATGAAATTGATTTGAAATTAAGAAAAATTTACTGCATCTTACTCTATGAGATTAAATGAGTTCTTGTTATTAATGCTCATTGGAAATCCATTAATATTCCTGTAATGTTTAGAATTTTTCAGAAGAAATTCTACGGTTCCTAACCTTCCATTCAAGTAATACTGAAACGTAAACGTCTTGCAAACATTCCTATTCATTGATGCATTTTGCTATATATCTTTCTGAATGTACATTAAACGTACTTCATTTTGATTTTTTTTTTAATTTAGGAACTATACTTAATTTAACTGTGGCAGTGAACTATGTTATGAAAGTCAAACTGCATAATTCTCCCACATGCCTTATATTTAAGGGTAAACCACATTTTTAAATGTACCAGCAACTACACATTATGCCTTGAGAATTCAAAAAATAAACTACTTTAGCCAATAAAAATGGAACAGAATGCAATAGATCTTATTTTCATTTTGAGAAATGTATCACAGCGGCATACTTTGTATTCCGAAAAAAAAAAAAAAAAAAAAAAAAAATCCCTGCCGGCTCGGGCCTACAGACGGGGGTAGATTTCGAAGTTAAGTACTAAATTCATCAACAAAACTTAAGTCAGGATTAGAGATAAGCACAGTTCCTTCACTAAGAATCAGCTTTAGGGAGCTAAACATTTTGTGAACATTCTAATATACACGAATACACACACGCAAGTATATGAAATAGGTTTAAAAAATAGCTAAACAAATTCAGAGAACCTCAAAGTGTTAAAATAAGTTAATATTTCCATAGTCGGGTTTTTATCGTGTTTTAATACATTTCTTCAAACTCACATGACGTTACATATTCACCTGTTGAGGTCCATTTTATTCCCAATATGACGCAATATTTTGTTTTTGTTTTTAATTCGTCAAACTAATTATTTCATTTTGAATTTTCATGCTCTAGAAAACTTATGACGTAATATTCAATTTCTTTTCAATTCGTCAAACTATTTATTTAATTTGCTGTTTCACGTGACAATCTTGCAATAGGAAAGCAATTGTTGAGTGAGAATTTTATTGCTTTTTTTTTTTTTAATTGTTGGCAAATGCTATAACGAAAAATATTTATTTTTTCCTGTCATTGTTGTGTAAGAGCTGGTTTTACCAGAATCATGTTAAGACGGTATTCAAAATTTTGAACCCTCCCCATTTCCATTCCTTTGGGCCGATTTTATCCATTTTCAATCCCCGCCGAGATATTAGCCATCTAAAAGTTGTTGGCGAGTTTGAAGACGATCCGTGCATAATTGCGACTTTTATCGTGCGGACAAAATTTAGTACATACATACATACATACATATATATATATATATATATATATATATATATATATATATATATATATATATATATATATATATAAACTTTTTAGGTGGGGGTGGTTTTGGGTTCCTGGGGTCCTATAATGAAAAGTTATGAAGAAATTTTTCAAAAATCGCACCATGGTAACGACTGCAATAGGTAGTATTTCTTACGAAATCTACCTAATACCGCATTTAACAACGATTGCGATATTTTAAAAGCAGAATCAGATTGAAAATTTTGTCCAACAAATAAAACTTTTAGGTGTAAAAATAGATGAATTTTAGACTGGCCGTCGTTTTGGATATGGTTTCGATTGGAAAACTAAATTTTCAAACACCATAGCCATTACAATGAGCCGCCCACTATACTGCTGCACACATATCACTAAAATATAACCACTCGTGATCTGTTCTACATATACTTCACTAGTTTGGTTGTATGTTTCACTGCTAACATATTATGTTCATTTAAGAGTTTTATGACTGATAGCACTTGACACTCTATGGATGTTTCATTTTTTTCAGCAATCCTCACTTCTAACACCTAATTTTAGTCGCTTTGTGAATGTGTAATCGATGCACTTCAAGTTGCAATTTAATTCAATCTTACAATGCATAGAGATCTTAGTTTCTGGAAGCTACATATGTGTTAATCATAACCGGAGAGTAGTCGTGTCTTATTTCAGAACGTTATTAGTCGCCGCCCCGCGCATACACAAAATGTAAAATAAGAAACATTTTTCACTTAATATTTGAATATTACATTTCAATGAAGTTGTAAATTTGAAGTTTACTTAAATTATAAATTTTATTATTGAGATTTGGAATAATACGTAAAAGTAAAAAAGACCTTACATTAGATAGAGTAATTCCGGGATTTATGCCGCATATTTTTTTTTTTTTTTTTTTTTAAATTTATGTATGGTGGACATAAAAAAAAATCATGCTGTGCTATTTAATGTTAAATATACAACGCGTGTACTGCGACAAAGAAATTCAAAACAAATAATTAATATTTTTTAACAATTTTTTTCTAAAACATTACACTGCGGCGCATCACCCATACATTCAGGCTGAGACGCCGCACTTGCGCGGTATTTATGCCGCGCTTGTAATAAGTCCAGAATGAAATGATAAATGAAAATATTAAAAAAAATATATTCGTATCTGGACTGTAATTAACGATGTAATAACAAAAAGAAACTAAATGAGTACAATGAAACGTATTAGTAGATTCAAATTAATAATTGTTTGTCTACTTTTTTTTTCTCATTTTTAACTGTTATTTCAGCAACAACGTAGCATCAATGTATTAGAGAGGGAAAAGAAAAAATGTAAAATTGTGTTTACATAATTTATTTGTTAACCCTTTCGGGACCGGTGGCTTTTACATAAATCTTATTCGGTTGGCACCACTTTTTAAAAAGAAGTTACCTTTACTTAAATAATCATGAAAATGTTCTAATTAAAGAAAGCAAATATTACGTTTCTTTTTTACTGGTGCCAGAAACAAATTTTGCATACTCTTTATAAAGGTGCTTGACCTATGGGTCAAGGAAAGGACCTATGGTCCCGAATGGGTTAAGAGACCTGTTTTTTCAACTACAATCTACAGAAAAAGTGTCGAAAAAGTACAGTCTTTATGTAACTACATTTGACACATGATACAACGAAGCCAATTACACTTCCTCTGTTTTGGAGTAGTTTTCAAAACACGCCTTGCAAAGAACGTCTTCGTTACGCGTAATCCATTTTTCAATTATTATCATCTTGACTTGCATCTTTCTTGCTCTTCTTACTTTTTATTTTTCCATTTTTTCCTTTGGTTTTAGTGAACTTCATAACATGCCTAACATGTTTATTCTGTCCGAATAGAAAAGGAAAAGTTAATAACACTCAATCATCCCGTACAAAAGAAACTGCGGCATGTATACCGGAATCGCAGTGCAGCGTGTATCCCATTTTGCATGGTGCAGACGTCGGCCATTACAGTTACCTGCTATCGCTAAGGGGAATTGCGTAATCATACACACAGTACTCTATACAAACGCTACACTTAGTTTTGACTTCGAAATAATACATGCATTTAATATTTAGTGTATGAAAAGTACTTAAACATAACGCGTTTAAATGTTTTGACAGAGAAATCATGCACTTACGTCAAAATAATGATTCTACTTCTACAAGTAAACATCGAAATGGGATTCACGCTATACACTAGTTAAAATAATCTCATTACGCACCTATACTGTGCGTTTGACGACCATCTATCGATAATTACAAAAAAAAAAAAAAAAAAAAAAAAAAAAAAAAAAAAAAAAAAAAAAAAATTAAAAGGGGTGCGGCATCTATTCCTGATGCGGCGACTCTCCCGGAGTAAACCTATCGTTCCGTGGACTTTGCAACCAATTTCAGCTTTGCTTGCAAAAATTTACCCGAAGGAAAAACAGAGGTGTATTTTTACTCCACTATGATGGTGCAGAAACATTTTAAGTCACCTACCTGTTAGTAATCCATTGTATTTCTAAGTTGAGGTGAGTTAGGAGAAGTTTATTTATGTGGGCAGCAAGAAGACCGACATTCAACTACTGCCGGGGTAATAGTGAATGGCAGTTAACATCTTGTCTCACATTGCTCTTTCATGAAAGGTTGACGAAATATTAGAAATAACTATGATTAATTTTAAAAACAGTATGGATCCATAATTAAATATTGAATATAGTCCACGTAAAGTGCTAAAATTTATTTCTTATTTCAAATCTTGAAATGTATACGACTATTATAATTTTAATAATCAATAATGCTTTTAAAAACATAAACTGTTTTAGAGAAATGAATCTAATATTCGTATGCTTCAAGGCATATATTTAGCATACGTTCTAATTATTTGTAAGGCTACATGGAGAAATAAATAGACCTCTTAATGGTTTCCATTTGTGACTTAAAATTTTAGACAGAAGTTAAACACAATATGAAGAAAACGTAAATAGTGTATATGCTTCGCAATCGTGAATTTGGATATAATTTTTATTAATAATATTTTCATTTAATGAATATTTATTTTATCAATCAATAATTTGACTTACATTATTAATATACGTAGGATGTACATAGATTAATTTCTGTACGCAATCTATCCCACAGTTTTAAGACAATCCCAATAGTATGCATGTACGCGCAGTAGTAAAACCCAATTGCAAAGCAGACACAAAGCGGTTTTAGAAGAGAACAGTGTAGACAAATGAGATGATGACCAAAGGTTTAAACGTCTTACGCTGTTCAAAAATTAAACAAATTTCATAATGAACTCATTAATTTAAACCATATATTTAAATTTTTACTCTATGTCCGTGCTGGAGTCCATTAATAATATTCAAGTTTAAAATTCATACACTACAAAAGCCTTCGGAGTTTCGACTGCTTGGAATTGTTAATTCGACGCATGCGTCGTGAAATTTGTTAATCCTGATAGTGCACAGTGTGTTTCTTAAGACGTTCAAAAATAAGTTATTTTTGCAACTCACCTTTTGAAATATTTTGAGGAAACTTTATACTATGTTAAAACATAAACAAAGAAGTTATTCAATCTCTTAAACTTTCAAGTTACTAATAATTTAGTCTGCGGTAAATATGTCATTTTTTTTAAGCAGAATACAAGCAGTAGTATTTTTTTTCCACGTTACATCTTTAAAAAAATGCATCACGAGATTTAGTTATGAGACGATAATAATAATAAATAAATGAAACATCGTGGACAGACTTAATATTAACCAACCTTTTAATTATGTCTTATAATCAAAACTTAACATTCAATAAATACAATATTTTAATGAGAATTATAAATTTATTCTCTGTTTCCTTTTTCTTTGGCCCTTTAGTGTTGTTCTCTTGTAATTATGACTCGTTCTTTGAAGCCAAAACCTGAGTTTCATCCTAAATTAATTTAGGAAAAAAATTGGTACAAACACTCGATCACACTCCTAGAGGATAAATTGATCAAACAGGCTGAGTTAACTTTGAATGAGTATTATGTAACTGCAAGATGTCAACTTTTCTACCTTTGACACTAATGACCTCTTAACTTAACATTATAAATCGATTCTCTGTGGCTTTTTTCTTTAGTCATTTAGTCTTGTTAACTTGTAAATATGACTCGTCCATTCTATGCACAACCTGAGTATCATTCAAAATTCCTTAAGGGAAAAAACCGGTAAAAACACTTGATGACACTCCCAGAGATTAAATTCATTGAATCGCTGAGGTGTCTTTGAATGAGTCTTGAGTAACTTCAAGAGGTAAACCTTTCAATCATTAACACTGACGAGCTCTGTAACAGGTCCGAGAGTCCAATTAATACTTTTATTGTTATTTGCTCACGCCAAGTCTCGAAGGCATTGTCTCCCAATCGGCCGTCCGATAAATACACCTAAATATTCTGAACTAAATTGATATCTTAAACATTTATGTAATGCTTGCTTATCTTCTGGTAAGATAATTTCCCTCGACTGCATCAACACCTTGTAAAATACATTCATGAAAAAATTTCAAAAACAAGGCCAGAAACCTTGGTTTGACAGATTCTTTCCCTAACATGCAAGTATATGATAGATAATTTATGATGATTGTCAGTCAGAGAAAACAGTTCTCACCTTTTCGCTTTTCAAAAATGTTTGACCGAAGACAATTTTAAAAGATATTTCGCCAATCAGATGAAAATTTCCTATTGTCCGTCCAACCATGCGTCGGTCAATGTGTTCAATTTCAACTCAAATAAACAGATTTATCCATATTTCTGTACGCACTGCATTTCAATCTTTTAATAAAATTCGCTGCACCGACAAAATTGGAACCATTGTAGTAATTTATATCTCTGCGCGATACAAATATTCTTAAAGGCTTGAAAAGATCCTCTGGCCATCCAAAGCATCGCCGATATTTTGGAATACAGATGCATCGTTCAATCGTTTTCTTTAAACAAAACAGGAGAATATTTCAAATTTTTAGAATGATAAATTTTACAATTCGTGAATTTGTTAAAACAGAGTCTATCCATATATTATTTATCTATAGTACTTACATTACCAATATCTCGTATTTCTTTGAGAAAATTCAAATTTATCTGAAGACTTGCGGGACAACTTTGAGAAGAAAGTTTAAAATCGATTATTTAAATACTCCATGGTTTGAAGAAAGAACCATAGGTGTGGTGAAATCCATACAGAATTGTCTATTCATAGTTTTAGTATTTACACGTATTTTGTCTTGCTCATCTTTACACGTTCAAATATTTTCAAAATCTGCTGACAGTTATTGGAAACCATTTCTTTTGTATAATCCAAATAATAATCGTTTATGTTCATTTAAATTCGTGAGTTATCTGTTATCCTTTAATTTGTTTGTTTCGACTAGATGAATTTTGTTTGAAACGAATATCCAACCAACAACACGCAAGATGTTTCTATTGCGGTAGTACATAATATTCCCTGACTCTTCAATAATATTTACGAGTATTTTTGTAGACTCTTTGTTTGTCACTTTCAACTTTAGATATGTTTCGACGCGTGAAATTTGTATATTTATAATATTTTTCAGAATATGACAAAATCCTCTCTCCTACAATCTGAGAGATGATCTTGTTTTGCTTTATAGCCTCTACTGTATCTAGATTGTACACCTGTTTCTACATTCTATACCTATTGTATCACTGTCACTGGATGTCCATGAAAGCACTAACGTGGACGTCTACAGAAATATATTTCTAGACCAATGCATCAGTAATGGATTTTGCCAATGTGGCACCAATTAAAGCAGCAAAAGTTTCATTGTATATAAGGAGGGAAACCCCCAGTTATTGACACCTAATCAGGAAGTGACACGTCAGCAAAATCTATCTAAAATAAGCATTTACTTTCAAAATTTTGCAAAGTATTGTCCTCAAGTGGTAACTTATTTGTCTTAACTGTTATAACTCATGTGTCATTTATTGTTTTTCAAAATAGGTATTCCGTCAATTACTGGATTCATTTAAAATAAAAAAAAAATAATTTTTACTAATAAAAAGTAAAAAAATAATGTTTTTAAAATTTTGTCGATAATATTTTTGTGTGTATCTCTACTATGCTTTGAAAAACAAAGGTAAGTATAAAATACATTTAAAAGTTTGAAATAGTGATTTGAACAAGAAAGATTGTGTAAGATGTCAATTACTTGGGGTTAAATCCTAGTTGTATATTTTAAATGACCGTTGGGGATTACGCAACAAGAAGGAATAATTCTTCTCGATTTTTCATGCTAACGTCAAACCTATAAAAGATTATATGCATGCTTCATGGATAATAGAAAGTGTGAAAGATACATACTTTTATTTTATCACTGGTTGGCCACTAAGGTCAATGGTTTCCATGAAGATTCGTTTTAAACTCGGGAATTTCTTCGAAAATGTTAAACTCAAGCAATCTAAAAAGCACTTTTTCATGTTCTTGATAATGGTTATTTAAAATGAACTTCTAGGTAACATAAATTAGTCTTTTGTGGCTAAACTCAAGTTATTAGGGTAAAGGTTGTATATCTTCTTCCCTGTTCAAAGCCACTTCATAATGATTTTCTTTTTTCATTTATAAAGTCTATAACAAATGCTTCTTTACATGATGCCCAATCTCATGTTTAGACTATTTTAGGCTCATTAATTACAAGATAATTTAATCTCCATTGATGGGTACTCACTATTCCATAAGGTCAAGAGATTCCATAAAGATTAGTTTACATTGAGGAATTTACTGAATAATTATATCCTCAAGCAATCCAAAAAGCACTTTTTTCATATTATTGATAAATATTATTTGCAAAGAACTTCTTTGTAACATTAGTTTGCCTTTCTTGGCTAAACTCAAATTAATGTGTAAAGGTGGTATATCTTCTTCCCTTGGCAAATACACTTCATAAGAATTATTTATATATTTATACTGTCTTTAACAAATGCTCCTTTACATGACAACCAATCTCAATCTCTTAGACTGCTTTAGACTGGATTATTAATTCCACGGTATATTAATCTTTATCGATGGGTAATCATGAAGTCTTTCATAAATTTAAAAGTTAGTGAAACATAGAAAATACATTTTTTAGATATGTTTTCTTGGGAAACTTTTTTGATTAATTTTCATCCAAAATTTATTTCCAATACTATTACCCAGGATGACATTTTTTTTTCTACGACTTGCAAGTGATTTTTTAAATACATCGTCTTCAATAAATACTTCAATCGATTCAGGATTATCGCACGAATGTGCTACTTATAATCCATGTTAAAGAAAGTTGTGCTGTTGTAATTTTAGAACACTCAAAACAAAAACAAAGTAAGTGGATGAGCCAATCGAAAAACTTTCTTCTACCTCATACAGGAAAATACTTCAAAATTCTCTATCACAGTGTCGAAATTAAATGACAATCTATGCCATCATGATGATACTAAAGGTATAGGGTCGTTGATTTATGTGCATTTAAAAAGGATATATAAGCATCGCATTTTTCAAACTAATCATTGAATTTCGTCATCCTCCCTCTTAGATGTCGGAAACCAACATTCCAACTCAAATATCACACAAGCGACACCTGTTGGTCTATATATACCCAAGCCTAAAAATGCTCTACTTATGTGAAATGTAACAGAATATGAAATTTATTTATATTCCGTGCATTAGTTTTTGAGATATAGCTACTGCAAAAATCGTAAAACATAACTGCGTCACCCATTATATGATTTACACGAAAACCTAATCTACAAAAACTTAGGTCGATGACTAACAGAATATTAAGTTTGTCGAAATTTCGTGCTTTAGTTCTTCAGATATGACTATCGCTAAAATAGCGTAAATCCTGAAAAATGCAGCATAGCAGCATCAGAGGTTGAGGGATACACACCAGAAACCTAATCAACAACAACTCATGACAACGTCTAACTGAATTTGAAGTTTGATGAAAATCCTTTTAAGGGGGTCCGGGACACATTTTCAAAAAAAAATTATTTATAGAGTTAAAATTTTGAATTTTTTTGTGATGGTTAACCACATCATTTGTAAACAAATTCAAATGATAAAACTTTTCATAGCTTTTTTAAAAAAATTTTAAATTTAATATTTATGAAAAAAGTGGTATAACTTAAAATCGTTAAAACTCGAAATATTATTTGTAGAATTTAAATTGTTTTTCATTTAAATAAACAGAAATGTATATTTTTTAATTTAGAACCAGCATTTAAAAAATATTAATTTTTAAAAAAATTAAAAATATTTAACGAAGAAATTACAAAAAAGTGGTGCAACTTTAAAAAAAAAATCATATTTTCAAAAGTAAATATTTCTTTAAAAAATATGCTGGCTCAAAAGTAAAGTAAAATAATTGAAAAAGATACGTTCCGAGTTTCAACCCTGTATCTTTAACGGTTCTCGAGTTATAAGAATTTACGTATGAGAAATGGTGAAAAAAACCTATCATGAAGAAAAGCGCAATTTCACAAGAACTCGTTTCCTTGACAACCATAGCTTGAAAGGCAGATTTTGAAAACAAACCAAAACAAAAAAAAATAATATTTCCTGTTCTAATTCAGATAGAAACATGATTTAAACATCATTTTAAGCAGAAAACGGCAGAGAAAGTTTTAATCTAATTAAAAAAAAAAAAAATTGAAAATTTGAAGATTTGAAGATTTTTGTGCCCCGTACCCCTTTAATAGCCCTTGAGATAATTATAGCTATAAAATAGCTATTGCGGAAATCGTGGAAAATATAGCATACCAGCGCCACATTGTGGGCGATATATACGAAACTCTAATCAGCATCAACTTATCTCAAGGTATATCTTAATTTAAAGTTTGATTAAATTTCCGTGCATTAGTTCTTGAGACAGAGAGCCCACAAAATTTGTGTCACATACAGACACAATCTATTCCTGGGAGGCATTTCTCCAATAATTCTTCATACAGGATTCTTTTCAGAAAAGTGTAATATTTTCACAGATACTATTTTGATCCAAAATTTCAAAAATTTCTTTTGAAATCACTTTATCTTATTTTGTATTATTAATTTTTAGATTCCAATGTTATTACGCCAAAAAATGAATGAAATTATTTTTCTCTTCAAAAATGTGAATACATAATTTCTGTGTACAAATTTTCTAAAAAGGATGTTTGAGAAAAACTGTCAAACAGTACAACATTTGCCTTTTTTGTAGAAAATAATTTTGGATTTGAGAATCTGAAGAATGAATATAGGATTTTAATTGAAATTAAAAATATTTACTTCATTTACACGCACATTTCTTCCTAATTTGTTTTATAAAATTGTTTTATGATCATTAGACTCACACCAGAAACTTGATTTTTTAATCTCAGATTAAATCTTTCAGGATAATTTTACATTGTTAGGTTCTGTGGTATGATTGAACCATAAAAAACAAACCCTTTTGGCCTTAAAGATATTATGCTTCTAAGTAAAACTCAAATTTGGTGGCGAAAAACATTCTGAACTCAGACAACTTCAGTTGTAGAAAAAAGCATTTTTTTCTTAAATATTGCTTTGGAGAAGTCATTAATTGAGTAGTAGCATTGGGTAAACGTTTAGCAGCAGCTAAACACTATAAAAAAGCTATATCACACATGTTTTTCTACAGACTCTATCATTATATTTTTCCTACACGAAAAACCCTTTTAGCTAAATTTATTATTTTTCTCTTCTAAAAATTCCTGAATGTATCGCTGTATTATTTTGCGCCGGAACTAAAAAATACCGTCTGGTTTGTATTCCAAGTTTGCAAGAATTCAGCAGTAAAACTGGATTCTACTATTTTATATAATATTGAAGCCAATTTATCAGTTGTGACTCCGAATGTCTCAAGATCTTTCGAATAAGACACAAGTTTATCATACAGTGATGTAAGAGGAAACTTTCTTTTCACGCGCTGTTTTAATCAATCCCTAACACATACTTCAACCAAAAGAACTTCTCTAAAAAATAAATAAATAAAAACAATTCATTTTCACTTCAAAATCGATACATTCAATTTAATGCAATTTATGAACCAGCAGCATATTTAGCAACTTTTGCCATTATCCGGTAACATGAAATTTATCATTCTGAGAAAGAAATTACTCTTCAGACATAATTTTTTATCGTTTATAAATTAAAATATTGCTTAAGAATTTAATAAGAATGATATAATCTCAAACTTTCCTATATTTCATCGTATTAATCTGTTATATAAACATACTAGTTCATCATTTTTAAAAGGTTTTGAATACTCAAGTTTCAGAGACAAGTTTTTTATATATTTTTTTTAATTTATTCGTGACGCTCAAGAAAATTGTCACTTCTAATGGAATCTGTGATGGAAATATAAATTGTAAGATTAAATGATTAATTTTTAATAATGTTTTATATACATGTTAGATATAGTTATTAAGTTTGAGGAATTATGTTTTTATGGAATATGGATTGTGCTTTCAACTTATTTTCTGAAAATAATTTTAATGATACATCAGGAAAATTAAAAATCACCAAAATACCATTTCAACTTTCTTATATAAAATAAAAAGGAAGATAAATCATGCGACAATTATGTATTATGAAATATTTAGCAACATTTTTTGAGTACTTTTACAAACTTTGCCGTTTAAAAGTAAAGAAGAAACATAAGTAAACATTTTATGGAACAATTAATACGTTTTCAATACCAGATTTTAACGATTACAGTGCATAGCGAGAAAGGTACTCTAAATCGTTTCGAAAGGTCTGTATATGATTTATATATTTTTATATATTCTATATGGTATGCTAAATTGCAGCACTTAAAAAAAAAAAAATCATAAGGCAATTGAAACTTACCTTTCAGGCATTTTTACCGATAAACGGAAACGTACTTGAATTATTTTGTAAAACCCTGGAAATTAGCAACACATTTATAGGTACGTCTTATGTTATGTTGAAATTAAATTCAGGCGAAAAAGATTTAAAAAATACTGAAATCACACCTAATTATCAACCAAAACTGTCCATGCGTCCAGTTCTTTGTCTACAACTATATATCATTATACATAATGTTTATATTTTACAAAATTTTCATTATAAATATAGTTAATCTTGAAAATGCATAACTCAATAAGAAAAAAAAAGAAACATTAAGAAATTCACACTAATTCTCAGTAATTCTTACGAATTGTTTTGTGCAGTCTTGTATATGATTTATAGAATTTCGAAACACCATGTAGTATATAAACTTAAACTCATACCATTACTCAAAACGTACTCTTGTATCTATCCCTAAATAAACAAATTGTACACAGTACTGTATCTGAAAGTTTGTGTGTGTCCATGTAAATAAGAGTTAAATTATATGCTCATTACATACTAGGGTGGAGCGTAGAATAAAAATTTTTGAATTCAAAATCGGCCCAGTATGCGAAAGTTGCGTATTGTATTGCTTATTATGTAAAAAAAAAAAAAAAAAAAAGAAAAAAAAATCCGACCCTTAAATTGATATCTTCATGCGCCCCAAAGGGCGCGAATTTTAGATAAATTACGCTAATTTACCTGATTTTTAATAGCTATTAAAAAATCAATTTGTTATTGGCCCATTGTGGATACAATGCTATTATGTCTCCTTACCATATGTAAAAAGTTTTAAATCCCTACATCATCATTTCATGATCCCCAACAGGGTTAAAACATTATGCAATTTGACAAAATTGGACATATTAAGGTTTGTTTGAAGATACTGTTACATAATAAAAATCAAGATTTACACAAATTTTTGTTAATTTCGGCTATATATGTTTCTTTTCCATATTTCCATTTAACTCCTCAGTTTTAATAAGCATCAAATAATTATTATAGGTAAGAGTAATATGAGTTTTTAAAACTTTGAGTTTGTACATTGTAATCGCGTTTTTTGTATGAAAAGTCTCTCTCGTGGAACGTGACTCAATTTGAATTCGAATGTATCCATCACTTATTTCATATCCACATACTGCTTCGGAGACCTCTGTTATAAATTTAACAGTTTTCTCAGTTGCTTGTGTGTGACTTGGAATTTCAACAGGCTTGAAAGGGGTTTAATCCCTGCACCTAGTGCCCCATATTTGAACCTTTCAATTTCTTCTGCCCTCAATCTGCGGGTAATTGCAGCCTCCATTCGTTCTTTCACATCCCTCTCTAATTTTTGATTCTCATCAATTGAATTGCACAGTCTTTTGCTCGTATTTAGGCGCATAAAAGTAGAAAACAATGAGAACTAGCAGAGAAGACTGCTACAAAACAGGAATAAAAGGAAGTTTGGGGTTCCAAAAATAGATTTTGCAGCAGCAGACTATGTCAATTTAATAAATGGGAATCAAAGATTACAGAGAGTTGTGAAAAAGCGAATGGATACTCCAATTACCAGGAGATTGGTGTCAGAAGAAACTGAAAGGTTCAAGAATGGTGCGCAAGGTGCGAACACTGAAATTCTTTTAAACCTGTTGAAATTTCCATGTCACACACAAGTACCTGAGAGAACTGTTAAATTAGTAACATAGCCCTTTGAATCTGTATCTAGATATGAAAGAAGGGAAGGATGAATTGGGACTCAAATTGAGTCATGTTCTAGAATGAAGACTTTTGATGCAAAATGTGATTACAAAGTACACACTGAAAGTATTTAAAAACTCGTATTACTCTTACCTATTATAATTATCATTTCTTTATTAAAACTGAGGAGTTAAGTGTAAACATGGAAAAGGAACAAATATTATATCACATTGTGGTCGATATTAATAAAAATGTAAAAAAATTATGTATATATTGATTTTTATTATTTAATAATAGTTTCAAGTAAACCTGAAATAAGTCAAATTTTGTCAGATTTCATAATGTTTTAACCCAGCTGGGGCGCATGAAGATGATGTTCAAGGGATTTGAAACTTTTTACATATGGTAAGGGCACATAATAGCATTGTATACACAATGGGCTAATAACAAATTAATTTTTTTAAACAGCTATTAAAATTCAAGAAAATTAGCGTGATTTAGCTAAAATTCGGGGATTTTGCGCCCTTTGGGACGCATGAAGATGATGTTCAAGGGATTTGAAACTTTTTACATATGTAAGGGGACATAATAGCATTGTATCCACAATGGGCCAATAGCAAATTCATTTTTTTTAATAGCTATTAAAATTCAAGAACATTAGCGTAATTTAGCTAAATTTCGGGAATTTCGCGCCCCTTTGGGCGCATGAAGATATTAATTCGCGGAGCGGAATTTTCTTTTTTACATAATACGCAATACAATACGCAACTTTTGCACATCAGGCTGATTTTGAATTCAAAAATTTTTATTGTACGCTCCACCTTATTACAAACTGCCAGAACTTTGTAGTAAGCATCTGTAATGTATATTAACTTTATCATGTTTGAAATAGTGAATCATAGTTATAATACTATCCAAACTGTTTTTCTATACATTTCATTATATAAACGAACACTTTCCTGTGACCCTGTAAATGAATGATAAATACTTTTAACCTAAAATTATACATAAAGCATGTTTTAGTGCACATCAATTGTGATATTTTTGTAACATAGACACATCATAAAAATACGCTGCAACTGAGTTTTTCTTCATACACCATAATTTAACGGAACCCCAGTTACACGCTGTGTAAGTGTTATACATAACATATTATATAGTAACCATCAACTAATACACCTAAATGACGCGTATAAGTTTCATTATGTTTAAAATACTGCAATAACTTTAAAATAAACTGAAAATGATTTTTCCACATAAACCACATTATATATATGTATACATATATATAAGAAACAAAAATAATATTTCGAATATAACTGAATGCCGATTCCAATTTTAAATAAAATTTCAAAATATGTTTTATATTTCTGAGATTGAGGTTTTACAGAATACAATAGGTCTTGTGTAAATCTCGCACATATTCTCTAGGAAATATAACGAGGAAAAAATCGATTTCGAAATTAAAAGACAGTGTGAATGTTCTGTTTAAAAAAGATAAAAATATTTTTTTTATAGGTCACATTTAATAAGTGAAAAAGTTTATCTTGAAAATATTGAAAAAAAATATTCCTAATTTAGTATTTGTTCCGAACATTTTTATAAAATTTTAATTTTGATTTCATTACAATACTTAATTTAATGATAATTTAGAGTAACGTAAGTTTCAAAGAGAAAATCCGAAAACCTCAAATCAAGGACCTATTACTGTTAATCTAAATATTTCATGAACAAAATTAAAATGTCAACAGAAGTCTTTTGTTGGAAGTATCTTCTGAAATAAGGACAAGTTATGCCTTCTGAGAGATACAATATTTTTTATTCTCCAGTCAAACGTAAATGCAGTAACATTTACATTTCTTTAGAAATAATCTTAAATTTCTTGACTTGTATTAGTATTTATAATTAATAAAACTATAATAAATTATCAAAACTATTAAATATGAAAAAAACATATATAGGTGCTACACATGATATTTTGAACTACAGAGTATATAAAGTTGCATCTGCAGTCACTTGGACTGTTTCATTTAATAGTTAATAAGACAAAAATGGATGTAATCGACATAGACAAAATACTCGATAGGAAATGTATTTAACAACTACATAGTTATTAATCATGATCAAGATAGGCCCCACCAGTGGACGAGAGGTTCTGTTCTCGAAGCTGGTTGACGGGAGGTGCTGGGTTCGAATCCAATCGCGCCCGTCGGCCTAATCTATCGGAGTTTTCGTGGTTTTCTTCGAGCCTTGGATTTCCAAGTGTAAATACAAATTAGGTTCCCTTAGAAAGACCCCCACGAAGTGCACTCCCCCCTTAGGGCCTATATCCCTCCTGTTGATAATTGTCCGTCAGAAACACAACCAACCTGTTCAAGATATGATCGTGAAAATTATATTGGATCATATATAAAATTATAAAATTGTAAATTTGTTGAAATAAAAAGTTCATTTATAATTAGTTTCATAATAAATGTGTTTGTACATATTTATTTTTGTATCATTTAAAATACAGAATGCTCATTAATTATTTCCAATATATTAGCACTTCATTAAATGCTTATTTTTTTAGTGAAAAATGTTTATTATTTCACATTTTCTGTAAGCGGGGATGGAGCGCGACTAATAACGTTCTGAAAAAATACCCGTCTACTTTTACGTTATGAGTAATCAGTGTTTTAAAACGTGTAAGTTGATTTCAGACTTGTAAATTTCCATCTTTTTAAACCGTTCTTTAATCGTCATGTACATCAGTATCAATGAAATTGTGATTTTCAAAAAGTTGTTTGCTTATCCATACAATTGAAGGGATGCGGTAGAAAAAATAAACAGTAACTTCTGTTTGATAAGGGAGTTTGATCATCATTTTGTCTCCATCAATTTTTAAATCCGGTCATGTACTTCCAGATATTAACCCCAACAAACAAGAGGTTATTTATAATATTACTATATATTTTATTATTCTTCATTAATTAAAAAATGAAGAATGTCAAAGTAAGAAAAATTGAAAGATCGTTTAACTAAATCACAATACAAGTATCTTTATTAATATGAAATTTATTTGAAAATATTAAGTTCAAACAATCTTCAGTCTTAACTAAATTTTAATATATTTAAATCTTGATACAACATTCAATTAATAAATAACACGAAACACTATGCAAACATTGTAATGCTCGAAATATTTTAGAATATTTTAAATAGTATTATAACTTAGCGAAACAGCACCGAAAACTGGCGATTTGAAGTAATTAAAATAATAAAACTTTGTAAAAAATCACCATAAAATAAAACAATACATAGGACGCGTTTCGAGCCAAAACCATAACAGCTCGCCATCAGCTACAAAAAACACGTGTCCGCAAGCGAACAAGGTAAAAAAAAAAAACCTTGACCTTGTTGTTGAAACCTTTTTGTTTTTGTTCGCTTGCGGACACGTGTTTGTTGTAGCTGATGACGAGCTGTTATGTTTTTAGCTCGAAACGCGTCCTGTGTATTGTTTTATTTTATGGTGATTTTTTACAAAGTTTTATTATTTTAATTAAGTATTATAACTTATTTAAAAATACATTGAACTGTTTATGATTTAATATATGTTATTATAGTTAGGTTTTTTTTTTTTTTTTTTTTTTTTTTTTTTTTTTTTTGCTCAGTAATTTTCTATAATATTGTCATAATTTAAATATTTTTCAAACCAGCATGGTGAATCAGCTGGATAACAATATGTATATTTCAAATATTTAAATTTTGATATGTTGAAATGTTCATTCGCTTTTAAATTTGAGGATTATAATGTATATAAAAATGCGTCTAATACTCAGAAGCATTTTTGAGTAACTTAATCTGAAATCTCTCTTTAAAATTCGTTGACTTTTAAGAATATGTAATTCTGGGATAATATAATTTTGAGAAATGTCAATTTTAATTTTAGTGTAATTAGATTCATTATGCATAAATGTATGTTTTAGCTTGCAACATTCTTGACAAAATGTTCTTTTAGTTTAATGCAACATTAAGCCAGTATAAATTAAGTAAGTATAAAAACTGCAAAATATATATTTTACTAATGATAGCGACTTTGCTATTTTTAAAATGCATATGAGTGCAAAATAAGATTAGCTGTTAATAGGCATTTTTCATTAAATAATTAATTAAAGAACAATGTGCTTAATTTAATAAATAAATAATGTTAGGTTGGAATAATGAACTAATTAACGTTTATAAGAAAATGCATTCACATAAAGGTATTCAAATCACCATTGGCTTTAATAATTGTAACGTTTAGATAAAAAATACAGCATCAATGTTATTTTTTATTTATGAGTTATCATAAGCATTCTATTATATAGTGCAGGGTTCAATCCAAAGATAATAACTTTTTCAAAAGTTACATTTTAATATTCATTTCATATCATTATAGCTACGTCGTGATAATTCAAAATCAAAGCTCAAAATAAATAAAACAAAATATTGTGGATCCAAGGATAAGTCAATGGTGAAACCACGCCGAGTGAGTCCAGTCAATTATGAGGAAAGAAATGTCTTTTACAGGGTAGGTAAAATTTAGTTATTTTTAGATGACAGAAAACGTAATAAAATTTCGAACATTTTAATGTATTTTTAAAGTAGTGTAAATTAACCTAACTGTTTTAAAATACATTTTAAATAAAAACAGGTAAAAATATTTCTTTTAAACGGATACATATTTAGAAAGAGGCTGAATTTTTTTAGCTAGGAATTTTATTTTTTGGTTAAGAAATACAAGTTGGAAATTGCACGTCAAATGTGGAAAATGAGGTGTTTTCGTACTAAAACTAGTTTTATAAAACAATTTTGCCCGCATATTGTACAAAATGTATATTATAGTGCACTTTATAACTGCATATCAATTTCATTCTGTTCAAAACGCAATAATCATTAAAATTCACTTCAAATAAGTTTTTCCGTAGGCCGTAACGAAACGGAAAACTTTTGACTGTCCCTGTAATAAAAGTATACATCCTATTTTCATAAAATTTTATATGGCACGACGAAATTTAGTAACAACTATATATTTAAAATTTCAGACCATTCGGTTGGGTAGTTTATTCTCTGTTTTATGCGGACGGACGAACAGATGGACGTACTAAACGACGACTATAGGTGCTACATATTTATATGATAACGCACCTAGAAACAGGGCATTATCTTACCTTTATGAGGCATAATTTGTTTGAATGATCGATTACTTCAGTCATAACTTTACCCACACAACACAGATTCGTCCAATTTTCGCCTAAAGTACGTAATTTGGATCAATGGACATGTCCAGTTGAAGTATAAAAGTTATCTGGACTTCATCTACATTTCATCAAACTACGTCCAAATGTCACCCCCCTTTACGTAATAAGTACGTATTTTGGGTCACAAAATGAGCATACAATGAGCATAAAATTAACGTAAAGTGGACGTCCAAAATTTGTCTGTATTACGTCCAAACTTTGTCCGTATTATGTCCAAAATTTGTCCATGTTACGTACAAAATTTGTCCATATTACGTCCAAAATTTGTTCATATTACATACGTACAAAATTTGTTCATATTACATCCAAAAATACCGGCATTTGGACGAAATATAGACGCTTTTTAACTGTTATATGAATGTGTTTATAGATCAAAAATACATAATTTAAACCAAAATGTGACGAATATATATTATCTTTCCATAAATAAAGATGACATATTAAAAAACAAATAAATAAAAAAAAGTCATGCATTTTAATTATTTAAAATAACTAGGAACAAATAAATCCTCCATTTTTTTTTTCAAAATCATATTAAAAAAAAAATAGCTAACTAAAATGTTAAAATTTATCTCGTGCTAGTACCCATGTATACATTTTTTTTCACATCCATTAATTCCAGATAAATAAAATATTTTTTTTTTATTCAATAAGATACCAGAAATTAGTTTTATTTTGTCAAACTATAACTATAATTATTTAAAGCACAGTAAATTTATTGTGTTTCCAAAAGCGTTTATATTTAAAAATAGCACTGCTAATAAAACTTATTTTTAACTTTTTAAAACTTTCAATTCTGTAAGATCTTCAAAGAAACTACTTTAGTAAGTGCTCTTCATCTGTACTCAAAATAGTTTACTAATTTTAGAATATTTATTTTAGTAAACGGAAATGACACATTTTAATGTTTACAATCTTATTTCATTATCAGAAACTTTCTATGGTTAATAAGGAAATGAAAAATGTAAGATACCTACCAGCATACTGGCTTTTATGTTTTGTGCATTTGTAGATTCTAGAAATCTATGCATTTCTGCTATTCTTCACATTTTTATTTTATATACTATTTCTCCTGAAAAAAAAATATATATATATATATATTTCTTGGTTTTCGTTTATATTATCATTGGTGATGATAATGCTTCTAAAAAGGTCCTATATTTGCATAGCTGCCAACTGCTACAATTTTTAGCTAGCACTAATTTTTAATGGAAATCTTCGCTTTACTTAATAACATATATCTGTAATTAAATCAGATGAAGATTTTAAAAAGAAATTAGTGATGGCTAGAACTCGTAGAATTTTGCCGTTGTATTTAGAAATTTTATTATATTATTCATTAGCATACAATATCGCCAACTGCAAAGTTTTACATTTTGTGAACAATGGATTTTTTCTTTTAAATTCTTTGTAAAATCAGTGTTATTCAACTACTCCACTTTTTTTTTCACTTGAATTAAAATAGCTCTAACAAGGAATATAATTTTCCTTTTAAGGATGGTTACACTTAAGAATGGAATGTATCAAAGAAATTGAAAATTTTGAGTTTTTCAAATGCTGCTAATTCATGGAAGCAAATGTGATATTTCCTAACAAGTTTTATGTATTGTGAATAAAATTTTACACACTGAAATTTGCATTTGTTGCCAGGTGTGCAAAAAATTATTTTACATTTTTAATAATGATAACAAACAATATTTTGAAATATCATTAAAGAAATTTAAAATGTAATACAGGCGCGAACTTTGTTTTTCATATGCGGACCTACTCCCTACTGCACCGTCATAATATGTAATAATAATAATAATAATAATAAAATAATAATAATAATAATAATAATAATAATAATAATAATTTATCTATCTATCTATCTATCTATCTATCTATCTATCTATCTATCTATCTATCTATCTATATATATCCCTGGACTGCAAGATTAACCTTCCATTATTCATGCATGGATTATATAAAAAAAAATAGTTCCATTTCATTCATTTTAGTAATTGACTTTTGCAAATGACTTGATTAATGCAAAAATACATACTGCATATTCTGGTATGTAACAATAACTTTTGATAGAAGAAAAATTATCAAAATTTATAGGTGCACATTATGCATCAATTTTAAAAATAAATTATAAAATATGATCATAAGAACTAAGACTTTTGATTTAATCAACATGCAATTTATATTTTAAAAATGTTGCTATTAGAGTATATGAAAAATAATAGTATTGTACTTTAAAATAATTTACATCTTATTTTTCACTATGTATCTCATGAAAGTTTTTGCAAAGAATCAAACAATAATCTGCACAACATATGGCGATTATAACAAAAAATACAAAAATTAAATCTAAAAGTATACGTATGTGTTACATGTCAGAATACAATATCAGTAAAATGGTTTCATATACATGATAAATATTTTTCAAAAAATATTTTTTTAAGTATATCAATCAGTTTAAGCTAACTTTGTGAAATAGTGTTAGGGAGTTAGTGTTTACAAGACTCACTAAAAGGTAAATTCTTTTGAAAAGCCATTGGAAGGGGGGGGGGGGGGTAAATTTAAAATATTATTGCATATTGTTATACACTTTATATTTTTGTAAAGCAAAGATAAGAGTACTAGTACAAAATTTAGTATATCACCAAAACTTATTCATTTAAATACTGATTTTTATTTATGTTATCACCAAACTCAATCTTAAAAAATTAATCCGTGCTCTTAATTAAATATCATATATTCAATTAAATATTGAATAATAATTTATAAATGAATTTACATTTTGTACTATTAAATATGTAAATTATCAAATGTATTTCAGATTAACCTGATTATTTATAGTATATTATAAAATAAAAAAAAGAATACACCCAGTGTATTTAAGTAATGTTTTGAAATCAAAGTTTATTTAAACATTGCTTAAGCATTAAAAATGAAATTTATCAAATATTTTCATGCATAAAATATGGTTAAAAAATATGTACAAACTTTTAGTTTAAAATTATTCAAAATCTTTAGTGAACAGAGTACATATATTATCATTGTTATAAAGGAATATACAATAAAGATGCAAGAAATACTTTCAAAAATGAAGTTTTATTTATTTATTTTCCAATCTGGCTCTTGTTGACAACAATATTTTCTTTTTACAATTCATATATAAAATATATTGTTCATTGAAAGGCAAAAAGGGTGCTGTATTTCATTACTATAAAGTAGGCAGTATGATCCTGTGGAAACTGTTTGGGGAAAACTCTGTTCTACGTTAATGCTTCTCAGACTTATTTTCATTATATTTAACAGACAGCAGCTTCAAAGCCTATAAATGAAAAGAATAATAATTCATAACGTTAGATGCAAATTAAAAATAATTTAATTTTAGTTTTAATTTTTGCTTACAGATAGCATCGTCAGACATCTTGTATTATTTCATAATAAAATGAAGTTTTTTCATCCAGCTTTGAATGACATAACAAAAACATTTATGTATTTTTAAAAATTACTAGCCGGTGTTTAATTTATTTATCAAATTTTTATTATTTTTTTAAACAAACAACTACTGATGCAATGTATACAAAATACATAAAAGACATGAACTTTATAATGTTCAACTGTGTCCTTTATTTTGAATATTTAAAGATCTATATTTATATAAAATAAGGATAAAAAAAGAAAAATCAAATAAAATTTGGTGCTTTCTCGTTATAGCAGCCTCCTCAATTAAAATTATGTTAAGGTAGCAGTTTCAAATTTGCTAAAGATCATCACCAAGCTTATATATACATCGTACAAACATTATGCACAATATGTATAATCCAAATGCTCATATATGAGCCATATAAGTAATATTTATTTCAGTCATATATATCATTAAACAAAAACATAATTTGCAGAACAGAAAAACAAAATATTTTACACATTGTTTATGCTTGAGAAGGGATAGATACAGTAGATTCTAGGGTGTAAAAAAATCATGATTTTTTTTTTTTATTTAAATCAGATTTTTTTTTATTTAAATCGGATTTTATGATTTTTTTTTTCCCAGCGTTCAAATACGGAATAGCTACCAAGAGTTTTGGGTTTCCAAAACAATTAAACCACTAATTGCAAACATAATCTATGTTTTTACACTTTAATTAATAAAATTATAATTATTAGTTAGTAATTACAGAAATTATAAAAACTGCAAATTAGTAGTTTCATTAGGTAGTATCACACAATAATGTTAAATTCATTAATATTGTAATAATTATGTAAAACTTTATAAATACTAGTGATATTTAATATTTATTAAAATTATTAGCTGCATTTTATACTAAATAGTTAGCACTACTTCAAATTAATAATTATTAAACAGTTAAATCTCTAATTAGGAACATATTATACATTTTTAAGACTTAATTATTAAAATAATAATGTAGTATTCATTTTAGAAAGGAAAAGAGACAGGATGTTAATTCCGAAAAAGGTCACTATTTCATGAGGAAATATATTAGTAATGATATAAGAAAAAAAAGAATAATTTTTAGTATGATAAATGAAGTTTCCTTAATTTTTAATAATTTTATGAATAACAGATTGAAAAATACAATTAAATAACATATTTTAATAATATCCTGTATTTTCTGAAGAAATAAAGTTCTATGTTTGTGAGATCTTGGCTACATGAATTTAGAAATACTGTTGAAAGGGGAATTTTTTTACAAGAAATCTCTGGCTACAACAACAGGTGAATTTCAATTTTTTTTTTTTTTTTTTTTAGGTACTGTGCATTTTGCCAATTTCAAAAGGGGCATGGTGTGGTACCATTTAAAAAAGTCCTAGAAGAAATAGTATAAGTAGTTACAGGATTAATAAAAACTGCTAATAAGTAATTCATTAGTTGGTAATACAAATAACAAAACTAACAAATATTATTTGCAGCTCGTTTTGCATTTGTATTTAGGAAAATTACTGTAAACCACCAAAATCTAAACTTACACACATGTATGTGTATGATAACCAAAAGAATTATGGGAAAATGAGTTAAACCCATTCATGTACGATAAAGTTAGCCACCTATATCTGAAATCCTCAAAATATTTAAGTAACAGCATTATTAACCTTTCAGTGTGGATTATTAGCTTTTAATAGTTCATTTTTTTTCTTTTTAAGAAAAATTTTGCTGCCATTTCAATCCCTAATCATTATTTTTCATTTAGTATTATGTGAATTACAAAGTTAAAAACATTTATTCAACCTATACCGAAGAAGTTCTTGGTGAGCTTAGCATTTTTATACCAATTGCTTCTTTTTCTCTTATGCATTCATTTACAATTTAGCTTTTAAAAGGTGTCATTCTTTCATTCTTCTTTAACTTGAGATTGCTACTAATTACTATTTATTCTTTTACTTGTAGAAATGTATTACACTTGCTATGTGTAATTTTACATAAAATGCATAAATTGATTACCTAAAGGAATTTATGACATTGCAAATTATATTAGATTTAAATATCATTTTTAAATTAAACTGTTTTAATTTGGATAAAAACTTAAAAACAATGCTTTTTATAAACTCAACTGTTTTTATTTTTTTACAATACTCATGAATTACGCTTAGAAACAATGATTTAAAGCTCTTTTTTTGTTTATTCATAAGTCAAAATACCTGTAGAAACTTTCAAATTATGTTTATGTTAGATTTTAATATATTTTTTGACATTTTAAACATTTCGAACATTTTTGATTTAAATCAGTGATTTTTTTTTTAAATATCGATTGATTAAAATCATGATTTTAATAGCTGATTTAAATCAACTGATTAAAGTCGTTGACACCCTAGTAGATTTGCTCAAATCCGCGAAGCTTGGGTCCAGAGGTTGTGTAGATTTTAGAATTTTGTGGATTTCTGGTTTGTTAACATTTTTTAGACAATAATTTGAATGTAATAATGCAATCAAATGTATAATGAATGTTTGCAATACAGCAAAATATTAAAATAATTAAGTAAAGTAATAAAATAAAATGATAAAAAGATAACTTAAAAAATGATTAAATTATTAAAAGTAAAGGGCAAATAAATAATTAATAATGTATAATTAAATATGCATAATAAAAATGAGATACATTTTCCTTGAATCATTCAATTACACTTTCCTCTTAAAGGTAATCCTATTAATTCACATCAAAATCAAAAAGTAAGGAAGTTTTATTTCAGGTTTGCCAGTGTTAATAACTATAAAAAAATTGATTAATACATATATATATTTGGTAAAAAGGCTGATTAGCAGTGATATCAGCAATATCTTTTTTTTTTCAGTAATAAATTTATATTTCCTTCATGAAAAATAACGAGTTTAGTCTCATATTATCGAGAATTACATATTAAAATATATACGAAATGATATAAAACAGAAAAATCCAGTTACTTTGCCTCTACAGCTTAACTGAAATTTTCATTGTTTACATCTGCGATGATGTGCGGATATTAGGCGGTTACAGATTTGAGGGAGTCCTGTATTATAATTTTTCTTCAGCTGCTTCTACAGTTAATGTTAAAGTCTTGCAAAAAATATGTTTAAACCAAATGAATTTTTAAAAATAAAATTCGAACAATAGGATACTTAAACTACCCTAAAAACTTAAATTACAAAGATACATAGAAAATGCAAACCTTTAACGAAGTCCCAGCTTTATTTCCATTTCATTTTAATAGAATGTAAGTTTTTAGATTAGTTTAAGTATCATATTGTTCGAATTTTATTTTTATTTATTTAAGTTCAATTGGTTTAAACATATTCGTTACAAAACTTTAACATTTTCTGTAGAAGCAGTTGAAGAAAAATTCTAATATCTATCCCTTCTTGGGACTATACAATGCATGAAATAAACGTGTTTTTTGTTGTTGTTGTTCTGCAAATTATGTTTTTTTTTTTAATACGTCAAGTTTTATAACTACTGAAATTCAGAGGAACTGATTACAAAATTAATAGAGGATGTTATAATTAGGATTTGATATAAAGGGTATTGCATCACAATTTGTGATGTAACTAAAATCCATAATAAAAACAAAAAAATTCAAATTTACTTAAATGTAGTTATCCAATTTTCCACTGGTAGTGGTCTATATGAATGCAAAAGTAAATTGTGTTGCATGTTTTCTTTGTATTTATGCTACTATGAACAGCAATTCTGCAGCATTGAAACATTTCACCTCTGAACTAGGAAGGCCGGTGAGTGAATCAATTTCTTTTCACCAGTCTCCCACAGAGGAGTTAATTATTGGTAATATTAAAGAAAGTTGAAATCTTTTTGAACTGCTTAAAAAAACAACAACAACAAAAAAAAAACATAATAATTTTTTCTTGTAATCAACACCATTACATTTTAAGTTGTCTTATCAGTGCCTAACACCATTTGTCAGTTTACAGGTGCATAAATGTCAGTTATTGAATACTTGCATTACTAATAATTTAAAACATGAAAAGAGAGACACAACTGTAGTATGATATCATATATAAATAAGGTTTAATTAATTTGTTTTTATAATTAATATTAAAATATTTTTAAAGCATAATTTTTCTTTCGTTGCAAGTAAAGTGTCAAACACTGGTTCATTTTGTGTCAGTTATTGGTTTTTCAAAATGGGGTTGTGTCAGTTACTGAAGTTATTCACCATATTTATGAAAAAAAATTATTTTTAATAATACAATATATAATTTTTCAAAATTTTGTCAACAGTAATTTTTAAATGTATCTCTACCACACATTCAAAAAAAAAAAAAAAAAAAAAAGCGAATGTGAAAAGATTTGCCATCCCTGAACTATTCATTATTTATAATTGCATTACATTTAACTATTCACTCTCACAATTTTAAACAATTATTTTTAATATCAACATTTTTATTAGTTTGTGGGCTAAACCTTAAAATTCAGGCACACTACACCTGCTGAAATACCAGCCCTCAGGCATATAAAATTGTTTTATGTTTTTAAATTTACGTATCCAAGGACTACATAAAATATTATTTAAAAATTGAAATGCTTGCATTTTTTTTTAAATACTACTTTCCAATATATTTCAATTTAACCTTAAAAAAAATATACTGTTTATTCTCCAAACAGAAATTTTTATGAGTTATAAATATATGTTTTCCGAAACTGAGATTATACTCTGTCCTGTAAGCGGGTGATGCTGCCCGCCACAAAATTGAATACTTTGAATTTAAATAGTTCTTTCTTTAAGTATATCAATCAAAAAATTTAAACATAATATCACATTAGAATTGATAGTAGGTATATAGACACATTCACACAGAGATGGTGTTATATAGTAACAGGATATAAGAAAAGAGATTAGGGGTATAAAAAAAAAATATATATATATATTTAAACTGACTTGTAAATAATAAATAAAATAAAACAAAAGATTTTTTTCACTCAGCATTACAGTTGAAATACAAAGGTTTAATAAGAAACAATAACACAAACCAAAACATTTTATTTCAATTTCTAATCGTTATTTCTAATATTTACTATGTCATTTGGAGAAAAAAAAGTTGCTACTGGCAAAGAAAAAAAAAATTCTGTTAACATAATTTGCACCTGGCTAACATAAAAGTACCACATTATCCATTTTTTATGCAAGCTGACAATTATAAAATGAAATACCCACAGACATATAAATTGAAAATTTTATTTAATAACAGCATTTATAGACTTTAACTGAAAATTTACCTTATTCAAAGTTAAATCCTGTTTGAAAAGAGTTGAGTCCTGCTGAGTCTACCTTTTATTCAATCAATAATGATATCTGTCCACAAAACATTTGTTTTTCCAAAGACAAGAAGCTTGTATCTACTGGGTGAAAAAGAAGAAAAAAAATGAGTGGATCCAGTATAATCTTATTTTAAAGCAATTTTGAAATGCATGAATTTTGCAAATATTGTGATTACTTTAACTCATGCACACATACATAAAAAAATAACAACATTAGATTAATTAGTTTAATTCACCATTTTTTTCTTCTCTGATAGAGAATCAAGCATATATCGATTGTCTTGTTCACAAAAGAAATTAGCACCTGATAAATGTGCTTTCCACAACCAATGTTTTATGCGCTTGTACTATAAAAGAACATAAAGCTACTCAGTAATGTAAATATAGTATTGTCTCTCGGCCAATTTGGCAAGGGTTGCCAGCTCTTTATGCATCTAGTGGCCCATTTTAATTATTTTATATCTATTGATTATAAGAAATATTAATTTAATTATTTGGTTGCAGGGAAGTAACGTGAAATATATCAGATGCATGAAAAAAAATCAAGATACTCATCCATCGATCTATCGCATTAAAAAAAAAAAAAAAAAAAAAAAAAAAAAAAACTTTGAGAGTTTTGCCATCAAGTCAAGCTTAAAAATTCAGAAATTCACCAACTATTCGTGTAAAAGAAAATCATGAAATTTGTGGATTAGTCGCAAGAAAGATCTGCAAAATTCTGCAAAAGTGATAAAAAAAAAACCCTGCGAATTTCACGAATATGTCATAAGGAAATAAAAAACCCCACAACATTTGTCAACTGGTAGAGATAAAATATTGTGAAATTCATCAATTGGTTGAAAAAAAAAGCGAAAATTCTCATTTACTGGTCAGAAAAAAATGAGAGATTTGCCAGTCGATCCTCAGAAAAAAAATTGAGAAATACTTCAGTTGGTTGCTTTAAAATATTGCGAAATTTGTCAATATGTCACGGGAAAAAAATCATGAAATTCATCAGTCTGTCGTTAGAAACAGGGTTGTAAAAAACCCAGCCTGGTTGGGTAGCTGGGTGGGTAACCGGGCAGCTACCCACTACAACCCTTGTAGTTGTAAAAAAACCAGCCCGGGTGGGTAGCTGGCCGGGTACCCGGGCAGCTGCCCACTACAACCTTGGTTAGAAATATTGAAAAAAAAAATCATCAGTTATTTGTAGAAAAACAATTGAGAGATTGATCGATAGGTCTTGGGGAAAATCACAAAATTCGTCAGTTGATCAGGGGGTAAGGGGAGGGATCACAAGATTCAATCGGTCACAGAAAAATATCACAAAATTCTACTGATAAAAGGGGACTTTAAACCACTTCATTTTTTTTCTTTTTGACGAGCTAGAAGAGTGCCTTTTTAAAAACAGTATGATCTTTTTTTAAAAAATTACCACCCGATTTTACTAGAATCAACACCAACAGATGCCACCACTTACTCTTGTTATATAAAAACAATCATATATAACTTGACTGATGAATTTAATACTCTTTAGAAAGGGGTTATGAAAATATTGAAATAAATTATCTGCAAAAAAAAAAAAAAATGCATGAGTGGCATAACTTTACTTAATTACTTGATTGTTTATTTAATTACTAATAATGATACCTAATAATGATAATGTTGTTTTAAAAAATATATTATAACTTTCTTTTAATTGTATTAAAGGCTTATAATGCTTCATAACATAATATTAGATTATTACACAACAATAGAAAATAACAAAATTATGTTATTCAAAAGTAAACATCTATTTTTCTTGATTTAATTTTTTTATACTTTTGGGTTAAACATAATGTCCCCCGAGAATGAATCACCAATCAACCAGGATTTATCGCTACATTATAAAGCATATATGACATTAAAATAAGATTAAGATGTTTTTAAGTATAACATTTTGTGACACATATGGCCCAGTTATAGTCAAATGTGACAGACAATATCAGGGCCGAAACTAGGCTTTTTTTTGTCTAGGTTCGCCTAGAGCAAACATGGATTTTGGCGCCCCACACCCACCCCTCCTTCTCATGCACAATATAAATTATCGACCGCAGGTAACCTATGAAAAAAAAACAAAAAAAAATCATTTAATAATAATTAAAATGCTAGCAAGATACATGTAAACAATGCTCCCATAGGATTAACATTAGCTTGAACATTAAGAGCCTAGACTAGTCACACGTAGAAATCGGAATGCTAATGTTAAACCTCTGGGAGCGTTCTTTTAAAAAATTCTCACTTGCATATTAATAGTTTTAAATGATTTTTTTGTTTTGCTTAGAATAGCTCAGGATTCAATTCTAACCGGACTAGTGTTTACTTTTTCAATTTTGGTTGTAGATTTTATATATATATATATATATATACAAAGTTACTTTCACAAATTTGAAAACAATGCTTCCATAGGTTTAACATCCGCTTGCAAGTTTCTTTGTATTTCATATATATATATATATGTATTTAATATATATTGCATTTATAAGCATATTCTGCTTTGATGGTATATATATATATATATATATATATATACCATCAAAGCAGAATATGCTTATAAATGTAATGTACTTCGCAAAACATTTCAAATCCTCATTTTCAAGAAAATTCACCATTTAGTCTTAGGAAAAATTGTTAAATTTGCACACAATGGCTGGAAAAAAAATCGCAAAATTCTTTGATTGTTTATTTAAAAACATTGTGAAATGGCAACTGGTCATATGAAAAACTCCTGCAGTTCGTCAGTTTATCATGGAGAAGAAATCATGAAATTCTTCATCCTGTTGTGGGAAAACACAAAATTCAACAACAGTTGCGGGGAAAAAATCCACGATTTTCTCCAATCAGTTGCAGATAACCGTGAAATTTGCCAGTGCACCAAGGAAGAAAACTGCGACAAAAACCACGATGTTCTCTAATCGGTCTCAAGAAAAAGCCTCACAATTTGCCTATGATGCAAGGGGAAAAAACCGTGAAATTTGCAAATCAGTCGCGGTTTAAAAAATCGCGAAATTCGTCAGTAGATCGTCGGAAGAAACTGCAAAATGCATAGATCAGTAGCAGAAAAAACTCATGATTTTCTCTAAGTGGTCTCAAGAAAAAGCCACAATAATTTGCTTATTGGTTCAAGAAAAATATTGCGAAATTTAAAAATTGGTCACAAGTAAAGAAAAAAAATTCGTCAGTGGATTGTCAGGAAAAGTCGGAAATTCATTGATCAGCCGTGCAACCTCCCTCCCCCCCCCTTCGAGATTTGGCCGATGAGTCGCAAAAAAGTGACGAAGTTTTCCAATCGACTGAAAGAAAATATTGCGGATTCACTGATCTGTCGAGGGTAGAATGCAAAATTAGTCGATCAGTTGTACTCACAAAAAAAAAAAAATAATAATAACGTGATTTTTAGCAATCGTTCGCAAGAAAAAGTGGAAAAAAATGCTAATCAGTAGAAAGAAACTATTGTGAAATTCATCAGTGTCTCGTCAGAAAGGCTGAAAAATTCGTTGATCAGTAGCAGATAAATTGTACGATTTTCTAAAATTGGTCGCAAGAAGCTGCTACAAAATTTGCTTATCGGTACAAGAAAAAATTTTCAAAATTCCCCAATCTGTCCTGAACACGGCCTGTGAAACTCATCAAAAAAGGGAAATTCATCGACCAGTCATGAAAAAATCCTCAATATTTGCCAATCGGTCGCAAAAAACCCGACAGAGTTATTAGTAGAAAATAAATATCTCAAAATCCTTTAGTTGATCTTTTAAATAAATCGGAAATTCGTTGATTCAGTCAGTCGCAAGAAAAGAGAAAAAAAATGCCAATCGATAAAAAGAAAATATAATGAAATTTTGAATCAGTCACGTGTAAAAAAAAGAAAAAAAATGTCAGAAAAATCACAAAATTCTTTGATTAGTCATGAAAAAAACAATGATTGTTTCCAATCTGTAGCAAGAAAAAGTTGAAACATTTGTCAATCAGTTGTTGGTAAAAAACATGAAATTCATGGATCAGTCATGTGAAAAAATAATACGATTTTCACCAAACGGTCAAAGAAAAATATCGCAAAATTCACCCACCAGTTGCAGTTAAAAAACGCGAAATTTGACAGTGAATTGTAGAAAATATCTCGAAATTCTTCAACCAGTTGCGGGAAAAAAAGTCGCAAAATTTGATGATTGGTTCCGAGAAAAAAACGTCAAATTCGGCAGTTGACAGAGGGAAAATTCTGAAATATTTTGAAAATCAATTGATTGTCGGAAAAAAACAGAGAAATTCATCATTTGACCACAGTAAAATCACAAAATTTGCCAACAGTTTCTTTCAATTGAGTATGTCAGAGTTTTACAAAAATATATTTTGCATTCCTATAAAAGATGCCATTGCACTTCTTCATGTATCAAGAAAATCTCCCTGCGACTTTCTTTTTTTAAATTCCCACAGAACATTTTTGTTCAGATGAAGTTCGTTGCAGAACATTGCAAAGTATTCTACTTTGGGGATATATACATTTTTGTATGAAACTAGGGGGCTCGGCCCCCTACGAGCTACGCTCGCCAACCCCCGTCCAGACACCGTAGACTCTAAATGCACACTAATTTGATCGGCTTTAAAAAGATTTCGAAAGATTGAATTATAATTTAAAAAACAGTGGCGATCTCCCTATAAACGAATTTCTATTCATTTCTCTTTGATTGGGGCATTTTAACGCCAAATCCGCTGCGGTACTACTTGATTATCCTGTCGACCAATTTCGCCAAATTATATAAATGGCCAAACCCTTCGCCAAATTATACAAATTGATATAATTTTTATTTTAAATAACGAAAGAACAAATAAATTCGTACAACATTAATAAAAACACAAATAAAACGTCGAAATAAAAATAACTTGATGACGTATACACGTGTAACAACATTTCAAAATAAGCTAATATAAAAGGAATTCAGTAAAGAGAGTCTTTGTCTCCTGGTATTTTTTAACAAAGCGAAAAAAAAGTTCTTTTAAATGAGACATTTTAAATTAATTCTCAAAATATCAAATAAATGTCTAGCGCAATTTCTAAATTTAAATTTTTTTGCAATATTATTTTGTGTTCATTTTATGTAATAACTATAATGTGACGTAAATATGACGTAATTTCTCCTAAGACTTCTAACGCATGTTAATGAATTTATTATTTTACAATATCCTTTCTCTTTTAAAATTCACGTGTATACTTTTATGACGTAATTTTTAATAAGTTCCTGCTTTTTATATGTAATTATTTAATTCTAATTTGAAAGTTTTTTTCCTGTTTATAATAGTCACGTGTAAATAAATTTTTAATTTGAAGCAAACATTATTGCTTGCGCTTTTTATACAGTTGGCAACAGTTTAAATAAGTACAATTTTCTGAAATCTGTAAAAAATATCTCTAGAAATGCTGAAAATTTGAATTTAAAATAGAAATAAAACCTGAAAAAATGAGTCAAAATAAAAAAATTAATGCAATCTGCACTCCGGCAAATTCTAACGCATAAAATGATCTAAAAATGATTACACTGCCATGTATAGTTTTTGCTGCTATAAAACTTTTTTAGTGGAACGATTTTGTCCAACTTTAGCATTAAATAACTCTTAAAATAATTCTTCGATTTGAAAATTGTCTGCATCAGCGTGTTTATCAAACATTTCTGTATAAAACCACCGATTTTCATATTTTTGTATGCATTATTTTTGTTAATATTAACGAATAAAGGCCTCCGGTCACAAAAAAATCAAAACCGGCGGCGGCGGCGGCGGCGGTGACAGCGGTAGTTACTTTTTTTTAGAATAGAGAGATGACAAACAAAATCTTCATTTGGTGCCCCCTTCGCCTTCTGTTCTGCACCTAGAGCACATACCCCCTCTGCTTCGCTGTACCTCCCTAGTTTCAGCTCTATATAATATAAATATGATATAAGATGTATAAATGGCATCCAATAAGTAAATAATATGCATATAATGATACATATGAGACACATATATATGAGCATTAGTAGTAGTGTTTCTTTTAAGCCATCATTTAAGGGCACAGCACCCTGCTTATTCTAAAATTGGCAAATTGCATCCTGCCCTTTTTAAAAATTGTGAAATGAACCTCCAGTTGTGTAGAACATACTAGTAAAAATTCTCCTCATACACTTTTCATGCACACAATAATATAACAATTCATGTTGTTCAGCAAAATAATTCAGACTTTCTTTCAAAATTATTAGTAATAAGTAAATAAATTCACATTTACATATGATAATGAATGAATAACATTTGAGTAATGATCTTTCATTAGAGCACTAGAAAATTTAAATTATAAAAAGTTTGGTGTCTTAGTAAGAACTGGATATTACATACATTTAAATCAGTCAAAAAAAGAAGTTGCTATCAAATGGGAAGTTTTTAGAAATTGCGTACTTGCAACACATAATATATTAATTGTCAAAGAATTTCTTTTTTTTTAATATGCCCTAAATCAATATAAAATTCGTTTCAACCCAATAAATGTTTGTTTACTTAAAAAAAAAAAAAATTGCATTATGACCGAGAAAAATCATGTAAACAAAGCATTCTTATTTACGCAATCAAACGCTGATCTCTCCTATCAAAAAGTCCAGACTAGAGTCAAAACTATTGATAAATCAAATAAATAGCAAAACACAGAATCGTGACAGAAATGTTTTATGTAAAGTATGCACACAAACACAATAAATCTAGAAAACAAAGTCAACTTACCTGCATTCACACTCACATTCACCATTTCCGCGATGAGATAAACAAATCTTCCACACGTTGATTGATTGATGCGGAGCGTAACTCCAAAAGTGATATTCTGATAAAAATAAATAATGCATTAAATTCTTTACTTGTTGAAAGCTGTATAAAAAATTAATAAAACAAACAAAAATAAATAATACAAGTTTCGGGCAATTAGGCCTAAGTCTGTATATGCCGCCATTTTAAGATGGCGGTTGATAGGTTAAGTTTTTGTCCAGATAATGTCCGTACATGGCGAAGTCAGGTTTTTGTTCCAGAGTTATCGAAAATTAGATGAGTACAGTTTCTATCCAGTTTAAGTCATTGAAACAGAAAATTAAACTAACAGGTGAAGGTTTAGTTTGTGAGTTGACGAAAATTGGATTAGTTGCGTTTTCATCGAATTTATGTTCTTAAACTGATGTCCATATTTTGTAGTTATTTCGTAGTTACATCTATGTCAATCATTCATCAAATTCTGAACGTATTTTAGCTGGCTCTATACGTCCAAATTACATATATAGACGTATTTCGGAAATGGTAGATGAAAACTGAATATAATCTGGACGTATGTGTTGTGTGGGTACGAGGCATTATTTATTTGAATGCTCGATTACTTCAACACAGTTTTAAATTATAATATATTTATCTGAACACATATACATATTTCTTTAGATAATATTGTAATTGTTTCTAACAAACAGACATTTATTTAGAATAAAATAGTATTTTATTCATTGCGAATAAAGCTTTTCAGTCGTTTTTGTTCAGCGATAAATTAAAATTTACCCCTCTTTTGATGGATTGGATGACAATGGTTGAATCTGGAACTATGGATCATTATTGACTCAATTAGTATTTTTAAACTTACAAAAAATAGAACAATATTTTATATCACATTAAACTATTACTTAGGTCTTGTAGAAAGGCTTAAGTGCAATATAAACATATTAAACTATATTTTAAAATTAAACTTTTATAGTATTTATTTTTCAAACGTACAATCTACACAAATATTCAATTTTTTTTTCTCGGACATGAAACTTAAGTTTTACGATTAATATGATCCTTATTGCAGGATAATATGATTCTTAAAAGTTTGTGACAACTCTTTGAGCGCCACCACGAGGAAAATCAGACATACTGTTAGTGAAGGTGTAAACCACTGTTTACTGAATCTAAAATATTACAGGACAGCAGAGGTGCTTCAAAATTTTAAACTATGCTACTGTAATTAATGCGCTTGAAACTTCAAATTAATTCTCAAAATGTGAAGAAGTATATTATTAAATTGCGTACGCAGGGCTGCGTACTCAATCTATATCAAAGATGACTTTCAATGTTGAAGAATGATGTCACTGAAAACAATCTGATAGTACATAACTTCAAAAGTTACGTATACAGTCACTAAAAACTCTCAACCACATATTGCCACAAATACTTTATTAAACTATGAAGAAATCCTCTCTTAGAGAAAATGTTGAAAATCTCTGAACTAACAGAAGACTTTATATATCTCAGAATGCGTGAAGACGGCAGGAGCTTTAAGTATCAAAAATTGAAAACCCTAATCTTGTTCTCCTCGATGAGTCAGGACTCGACTCAAAATCAACAGATACAAACTTTTAATCCCAATTTTATTCCCTGCAGATTGACCAGAATGCCTTACTAACTATAAAATTACAGTGAAAACCGCAGAGATTTTTTTAAATTTTTTATGAAGGATAGAGCTCGCATTCACGCACATCAGACATTATGTTTCCACTTGGAAAATTGCTTCATGAATGGCAATAAAAATATATTATGCTATAGGAGTAACGCGTTTTGTTTAGAAATATGGATTTAGAAATTAAGCATATAAAAATAACATTAAAGATCTATGTAACTATGTAAAGGTTCATATTGTTCACTAAAGAACTGTTTTTCAAACATTGCTAATGACAAGGGCATCACCAAACATAGTGCTCACAGACTTTTATGATTTTAAAATATGTTATCCCTTTAAGACCCAACAAGCACGATCGTGTGGGTTAGACATTCATACAAATTTTTACTTCTAAAACGGTTGTATGTAATAAAAACTCGGATCGAACGATCGTTCTGGTTTGCAAAAAGAGTAAAGTATATTTTTTTATCAACAGATGACGGTTATAATGCATGTTTTACTTTTAGTCAGCATGACTAGCTTTATTTACAAGTACAGTGGATACAGCTCATCATTTTATCTATCGTAAAAGGTTAATTATCAGTATATTTCTAATTGCTTAGATATTTTTGCTTTAATGTCTAAATAATTGTAATATAATAAAAAAACATTAAATATACACTATTTATGTTGCTCGTAGGATTCAAGATTTCTTTGGGCGTTACATTAGTCAGTGCTACTGAAAGGTAAGAGCTTTCTCAATGTTCATTTTGTTTTCTGTTTTAATAATTTTGGTGACAGACAGAATACAAACGAAGTATGTTGTTATATAATTAATGCCATATTATATTCCTGGGTATTGTGATGGATGAATTATTTTTTTCTTTTTTTTTTTCATTTAATTTTTACTTTTTTTCTTTTCATTTAATAAAATTTTCTAGTACATTTTATTATTTTTTATGGAATACTTCGTTAACTTTCAACAAAACAAAATAAAATACTTTTCAGATGTCTAAACGGAAAAGAATTCTCACACAAGAAGAAATATTGCAATTGATGAATAAATCAGACTCTGAATTTAGTGATATCTCGGATGATGACGAGGTTGCGGAAAGCAGATTTATTAGAAGGATAGTCAAGTTCAGATGAGCTCGATGAAGAAAAAATTAGAAATATTTCTAAAGAAATGACAATTTCGGATCATTCTTCCTCATCAAAGTCTCTTGACTCATCCCCCAAAGTTCTACCTCCAAGACAGTTTCGGCAAAGACAAAGAGCATAAAAAAGAAAAAAAAACAATACAAGTGGGATGTTAAGAAGTTCATTTCTGTACCTCATCCTGGACCTTTAGATTTCACGCAATTGCAGATATGTCTTTCATTTCTTAAATTGTAATTGAAAAAAGTTACAGATTTATAGAAAACAATAAAACCGATATTATAAAAAAAGCTTTAAAAATGTGGCAAACATTTTTTAAATTAATTAAAATATGAATTTTTGAAGTCTATTACACATCTCCAATATTAATTGTTTTCTTCTTTTTTAGGCTTTAGAGCCAGTAAGGATTCCATTACAGTATTTCGGCCAATACTTCCCAAATCATCTTATAAGTTATGATTTCACAGGAAAGGCCCAACCCGTACGATCGTGCGGGTGTGGCTTTCACAGAAAAAGGCCAACCCGCACATTCGTGCTGGTACCCTCCACGCTCCAGGGGGTGACGAAAATTTTTTTAATTATTTTTTTAAGTGTCATTAGGGTAAGTATAGAGTTAATAACCAGAAGAATGTAATATTTAAGTGTGAAAATATTTCGTGTCTTAAAGGGTTATAGAGATCATACACCTAATTATTGTGCTGAAAGGTTTTATTCAAATGGGCCCTAGTTTTCGAGTATTTGGGGTTAAAGCTCAACATACATTTAAAATACTGATTAATTTCATTTATACACGGGGCTGGGTTGCATCGAGGTAAATTGCATGTACGCTATACCGTAGATGGCGGGTTCGAACTCAAATTCGACATTTTTTAATTAATATCATATTTTTGACATGTTACAAGTTTTACACAGAATTAAAAAATCCGCAGCTTTTATATTTTTCATATTTTTCTAACAAATTACATTTACATTTTCAAAATTGTTATGAATATTATATTTTTTTCAGCAATTTTTAAGCTAATATTTCTACAGACGAAAACTAAGTCTAGAATGTTTTTTGTTAAATTATTTTTAATATATATTTATTTGTATTTACATTTTTATATTTTAAGTGCAGACCTATAATAATAATATATGTATATTTTTTTTTACATTATGGGATTTTAAATAGAAATTTATATATTTCCCTCATAATTTATACAAAATATTTTTCATGTCGAATCTCTTAAACGTATTCACGATTAGATAATTTCAGTAATATATTTACAAAAAATTAATAAAATGTTAAAGTAGTAACACTTATATGCAAGTTTCTACCCGTTCTATAAATTTTTAATGTCCAATAAATATATTTAACTGTACAGTTCGAAATCAACATCTTTTTTTATTTGCAAAAATAAAAAATGACAGATTAAAGTTAAAACATTTTCTTCGTTCTAACAGTTATAAACATTGTTGACATCATTCTTAAAAAATGAACTGGTAATGCCACGTATAATTTGTCATGAATATAAAAAATATTTTTAATAAAATCGTCAGCTGTGTTTTCACGGTAATATCAGAATAAGTAAAGTTTTCTTTTTATTGATCTCGTTCAGGTATTTAATGGCATTAAGAAATTAAAGCATTTAAACAATATATATTAAGTTAGTAAATATCTACTAATATTGTAAAAAAAAAAACATGCAAAGAAGTTGTTTTTATTGTGATTTTTAATGGAATTTTATGTTTCCAATATTATTATGTTATGTATCATAAAGTTAATTGCATATATACTAAATTAATAATGGCGATGTCGGTAATGATAAACATTATTGTATGTCATTTGTTAATATATTACATTCACTATATTTAGAACAAATGAAATATTAAACTATTGTTCATTTTGTTAAATTTTCCTAGTCAATTATAAATAAATAAATAAATATATATATATATATATATATATATATATATATATATATAATGTAAGAAAAGAAATATTATGCGTTATTTCAGAACTGTGATAAATAAAATAATATACATAATTGTAAACAATAATAGTAAGTTTTAAAAAGGATGAGATAGCTATATATATTAGTTTAATTTTCGTTAACAGAAATATTAGTTTAAAATTTTTCAGACAAAATATAATTTTTTATTAAAAAAATCGAATATGTAAATGTAATTTGTTAGGAAAATATCAAAAATTTCAAAGCTGCGGATTTTTACATTTAGTAGAAAGCTTGTAACGTGTCAAATATATAATATTAAATTTTTAAAAAAAAGTAAAAATGGTACAAGTTTAATTCGAAGCCGCCATCCACGGTATAGCGTACTCATATTTTACCTCGACGCCATCCAGCCGACATTCAGTAATGCAAATTAATCAGTATTTGAAACGTATGGGGACGTCCATTCGTTACTCTTGTGAAAAATAGCAATGAATAAAAGACTCAAAAATAATCATTTCATACACACAACACTACAGGGTTCAACCCCATATACTACAAAATTAGACACTTTCAACATATTACTTAACCACCATTTCCCAATACATCAAAACCCGCATCCACCTCTCATGGACCCAGCGGTAGAGGAAGATCTCCCCCCCCCCTAATATCTTTTAAAGAAATAAAATCAGCACTTAATGAGCAAAATAATTTAAAAGCCCCTGGATTTGATAAAATTGATGCATTTATTATTAAAAACATATACAATAATTTTAAACATCTAATACGTGACTTATATAACAAATGTCTTACTCTTAACTACTTTCCTAAATCATGGAAAATAGCAAATGTGATCTTCTTCGCAAAACGTAATAAAAATCCACGCCAACCTTCCTCCTATAGACCCATTTGTCTCCTTCCCATGCTGGGAAAAATCTATGAGAGGATCCTAAAACGAAGAATTAATCACTACTTAGAAAAATTAAATGTTCTTCACGGGGCCCAGTATGGCTTCCGTGAGAACAGAAGCACAATTCAACTGTTAAACAAATTAAAACATAAGGCAAAAACGTATCTTGAAAAAATATAAATACTGCAGCATTATCTCATTCGACATTGTAGGGGCGTTTGACATTATCGATTGGGTCACTTTGGGTCAACAAATTAACGAATTACCAATTCCGCAATATTTAAAATGTATCCTTCTTAGCTTCTTATCCGAACGAGAACTAATAACAAATTATTTATCAAATAACATTAAAAGACCAACTTATCAAGGCTGTCCACAGGGGTCGTGCCTTGGGCCGCTTCTGTGGCTAATCATATCAAATATAATCTTAATAAACTTTTACAGTAAATTCGAAGACCTGTATGTTTTTTGAGATGACTTCAATATGGTTGTCAAAGCGAGGAGCAGACTCATCTTAGAGACCGAAACCAACCAAAAAATAAAACTTTTTTATAATATTTGCAATAACTTAAATTTACAGATTTCAAAGGAAAAAACGACTTTTATTATGTTGGGGAAAAACACTTTGGATAAACGTCCACCAACCTTTAAATTGGGTAACTATACCATCAAGCCATTAATGGAAATAAAAATTTTAGGGATAATTTTCCAGAGTACTTTAAAATGGGACAAGCACATAACTAGCATAAAAAACAAAATTTTACAGCTAACCTCATCCATTAAACGGGTCTTCTCGGCTACTTGGGGGGTGGACAGAGGCTATCTTAGAACCTGGTACATAGCAGTACTAGAAAAAATTATAGATTATGGTTCGGAGGTGTGGTTTGGAGACCTCAGGATAAAAGATAAACGCGCTCTCCAATCCATCCAAAGAACTTGTCTCACGTCAATAACCAAAACATATAAAAATGTTGCAACACATACGTTACAGATCCTATTAGGAATACCACCAATCTTAATAACACTGGAATATAAAAATCTAAAATACAATATTTTACACAATAAAAACTTATTACTTAAAGAACCCAAACCAATATGTAAAGATGATATAGAAAATAAAATCCTAAAATATGAAATAAATCCGGAAATTCATTTAAATAACTTAATAGTTACAGACAAAATTATCACAAAAACTAATCTTATTTCGATTTACACAGATGGTTCTAAGGTGGGCTCTGGCACAGCATATGCAATGGTAGCCTACAATCATAACATTAAAATTTATGAAAAAACAGTCAAACTGAGAGCAGAAAATTCAATCTTTCAGGCGGAGCTGCACGCAATAATTTCGGCAATTAATTGGGCCATTAACTCCCCTTATACAAAATTCCAAATATTAAGTGACAGTCAATCTACTATTAAAGCCTTAAACAATTTATTTCCAACTAACCCCTCAATTTATTACATCCATAATTTAATTAAACAAAATCAAAATAAAATTTTTTACATTACTTGGATAAAAGGCCACATTGGCATAGCGGGTAATGAACTGGCGGATGAGCTGGCGAATGATGCCGCCCAGTACTGCGACCTACCAGTGGATCGAGGAGTTAAATTGCCTCGGTCCTATCTTATAAAATGTATTCGAACCCAATTACTGGACAGGTGGCAAAAAAAAATTACTTATGTATACATTAAATGACTCTTGTGACATTCTGGTATCAATAGTAACAAAATTTTGATTGATTATATAGACAAGGGAAATGCTTTTTGTTACAAATTAGATATATGTTAAATGAGTGGAGCACAATAGTATTTTACTGGTTATATAACTTTTTATCTTAATTATATTTTATAGTAAAGTAATTGCAAGTATTTGTTAAAAACTGCACGAATGGTCACAAGCGTAACAGTGGACGTTCCCATATGTTGAAATTTAACCTCCAAATTCTCGACAATTATGACCCATTTGAATAAAACCTTGTAGCAGAATAATTAGAGGTATAATCCCTAAATCATGCTTTAAAATTATGAAAATCTGTGTGCACCATGTTTGGTGGTGTCCTTGCGAGTTTGTTGCAAACCGTTTGTCACATTTTTGGAACTTTCATTTATGTCTTATACTATGCAATTACATTTTAAAAAGTCAATTTTAAAAGAATATAGAATAACTTAATCCCAAATATGGTAGACTGTTTTCAAAAGCCTTCCGGTCCTCTAAATCCTGTCTTCATTTGTGCAAAAATGAATTTATAGCGACAAATATATTTATGGCATCAGAGGACGTTTAAAAATTTACATAAAAATTTTTGAAATTTTATTCTCGTAACTAGCATAAACATTTGAAAACTGACTTCTAAAATATGATCAATGTTTAATTTCCACGTTTCTTACATCGCGTTACTAGTGTTATATAAAGGTTATAAAGAGGTTTTTTCCGGCTCACAAATTCCTTTAATAAAATATAATCTTTATTAGTTTATTTTAATGTCAAATATTGAAAACAAAAATATTTCTTTTCCAGTCCATGAAGTTTTCAAAATGATTCTTTTATTATACAGGATGTGCCACAATTCCCCCCGGTGTTTATCCCATTAAAAACGGAATTATTTTTTTTTTCAAATACAAAATTGCCTTTCGTATCACTTTTTTCAGAAAAGCAATATTTATCTTCTTTTGTATCATAGTTTCTGTCATTAAAGAAAGTGGATTTTTTGTTCTAAATTACTGGCATTCAAGCAGCAAAAGGGTTGGCAGCTATGCTGTGACCATATGGCAACGCTAGTCCTTAATGGGTAAAAGGATTTTTATAAAAAAATGTTATTAATATAGCAATAAAGTTGACTGTACTGGAGAACGAAACAGTACAAGTTTTGTTTCACCAATGTTTAACATGTGAACCCTTTGTGATGCGGCAGATATGAAGTCTAAAGTCAAATTCTTCACACACTCGCTTTAACCCTTTCAGGGGCAAGGTAATTCTATTCGCAAAATTCTGAAATGAGTGTTTGACACCGGAATTTACAAACCAATTTATTTCAAAATAATCGATAGCTTTTGTTCGCGTGCTTGGTCACCTGGCCAGGACTCCAACCGTGAGGTTTATGGACTGAATGTCCTGGCAGGAAAAAAACCCTCTACCATCCAGCTTCACCCTATCCAGAAAACGGGCTAAACCAGCGACAATTATATTTAACATAAGATAAAGAACAGGTGCATAATCCTAATTATACAAATAGCAGCTCGATATGACAAAAAGTACAATTCATGCAAGTTTATAGGATTCTTGCAACAAAACTAAATTAAACATCAAATGTAGGTTTATAGGTCACCTACAACTAACATAAAAAAACAAAATAAGGACAATTTACATAGTTTGAGGGTTTGAGGTACAACTGAGGTACAACTGAGGCCACAACTGAAAAGTAAAGTTCATAAAGTTTACTTTGTTGTAATACAATAAGACTAACTTGTTCGCGTACTTAATAAAAGAAAAAAATCTCATTCCAATATTCTGGTGCCCATGTGACATTTAGGAATTAAAATTAGGTGGTCCAAAAATGAACCACCGCCCTCGAAGTGGTTAACATATGACGATTAATGGTAGCGAATGCGATTGTGATCCTTCGGCGTAAATCTTGTAAATCATGCACAAACGCATCTCCAACACGAGTAACCAATTCCGCCGAAGGGAATGAACAAACAGTTTGTTGTCCATCACACAAATAACCAATTTTCTCAAATTTCCTATACCACGCGTGAATTGTTTTGTCCGTTGCTAGTTGCAATGCGCACTCAGTACAAAATTTTCTTTGAACTGTCACAACAGATTGACATTTCCCAAATTCTAACACGCAGTAAGCATTCTGTGAGCTTGTAAACGCCATTATCTTATGTGCAAAATTTTCAAAAGTGTGCTTTTCGGTTATTTTCAAATGCTATCAGAAATAGTGGCGTCATCTAGTAATTAAATAGTGAAACAAAACTTGTAATGTTTCTTTCTCGAATAATGTCAACTTTGTTGCTGTATTGATAATATTTTTTGTAAGCCTTCCAGACCCCTGAGGAAAATATGTCGCATCCTGTATTTTTAAAAAAAAAGTGTTCTGCATCCATCTCATATAATGAAATGAAGTAGATTATATATATATTTAAAAAACATAATACTTTCTAAAAGTTACTCATTATTCCCTATTTAACAACAGAGCAGTTTCTTAAACATCCAAGAACTAATCTTTAAACCGAAAATCACAACATTGTAAACCGGAAAGCGCCTGCACAGATAATTATACATACTTAATGCAACTGGACTGCCAAGTCATAACTTGATGAAATCCACCTGCAAACCCAATTTTAGTGCTTGATCGGTAGGTATATTATTGTATTTTACTGCACCCAAATGTTTGAAAACAATAAGTTCTGGGAGCAAGTAAACAAAATGGTAAACCTACAAGTAAACTATTTAAATCGGGTTTGCACCATTTAAGTCGGTTTTGCAGATGTTTTCCGGCAGACCAGTTGCGTTGTGATTTGATAATAGGGTTTTAACTAATCCTGCAATTTCAGTCATCAACTTGATGAGGTGGTGGCTTTGCAACTGGCTTCCGGTCTATTAATTCTCGTGAATATCGAAGTGATTAAAATTAAGTAGCGTTTTTCGTTTTTAGGCGAATTCGTTAAATCCCAAGTTATAAGCGAATGTCTTCTAATAACGATATATCTCGGAATATCGAGTAAGGAAACTCATTTCGGCGTTCTTTTTGTTTTTTACTTTCTAATTTAACCCATTAACGCCCAAATTAACAAATTTTGAAAAATTTACTTGAAATTGATATATATGGGTAGAATGCATTAATTAAGAGTATTTCAAAAGCACTTTGAAAAAATTTAACTGTAACCATACTTTTTAAGCCGTCCTCATTTGATGACGCTGGGCGCTTGTGTGTAATTTTTAAAAATAGAAAATTTACATATAAAATTATTTAGTTTTAATATATAAGCAAAATAATGTTAAAAATCAAAATTTAGTTTTAAATATGTAATAAAACTTTTTTTTTATATTTTAAGATTGAATTTTAGCCTGAAAAAAGAAAATGTTGTATGCATAATATTGTATTTCATTTCATGAAATATGTTCTTGGCCTTGAAGAACAGTTATCATATTGGCAGCGCATTTGTTTCTCCCTTTTGCTAATAACATGCTGTATTTTGTCGAATTTTGTGTCTGGAAGCACACTGGATCTGGATGTTATCTGCCTTTGTAATGGTCATCCCGGAATTGCATTTGAATTGGCTCCTTTTTTTAAATAGTTTACTGCAACACGCCTTCTAATATCTTCGATTGCCATCAACTTAGAACAATGGATCTTTTTATAAATTCATAGCCATTTACAACTGCCATATCTAGCCTAGTAATAAGGCAAAAATAGCATTTCTTTCCTAGTATGGCTAGATAATGTTTCTCAGGAAGCCAATCATGAAGGTCGACACCAGCCATAATTGAGGTATAGGAACTTACAGTATGACGCTGATTCACTTTCATAATTTATTTTTTTCTACACTCCATCTTTGTACTGAAAATAGTGGATATGGTATAAATATTAGTGGCCAACGAAACACACTTATTGTCTTTTCATTTAACAACTGGAATTTAATTTGTTTTGTCAAATTTTCTATCGTACATTCTCTCTTTTTTACTCATTTTCTCATTATCCATTATTCTGCATTTTTCAGTACGATTTTCTAGTATTGTTCCACTAGCTGTGAACTCCATTTCTTTCAATTTTTTAGCAACATATGACTGGTAAAAAAGTTATGAAAATGTACACGACGGCTGTTTGGATCTTCAACAATAGATAATAAATTTGACACCACTCTTGTGCCTCAAGGAATATTGTCAAATTAATAAATATTTGATTCTTTTCCACAATAGAGTGTAAAATTGGAACTGTAATGATCGTTGCCACACAGAGCCCAGAGTTTATAGCCAAATATTATAGGTTAAGATTTTATTAACTGTTTCAGAGCATAACGAGCATAACACCGAACGATCATTTCGTCAACATACACATTTTCATGGAAAATGCACAATTTCTGAAACTTCTTGTAAAGCATTTCTATCAAGTGACGTATTTTAAATGATTTATCATTTTTGTTATACTAACGTAATTTATTCTCTTGGATGTGTAATAATCTCTTGAGCTCCAAGTAGAAATTTATAGCCATAGGCCTTCACTATTGTTACTCTTAAATCACCTGCCTCTTCCCAGGTTCACTTGGTAAAGTATGATAGCCCGAAATTATCAGAAATCCTATAAATGTTTTTATTTCGTCTTTAGTCACATTATAGTTCAATTTATTTTTGACTTCGTGAACATATCGATAGTTTCCTCTGCGATCATATAAACACTTTTAGTAAAACATTCTTTAAACAGCTCAACTGGTCTCATATTATTCGTTTCCGCTTTCAATGTATCCGAATTTATCGTAGAATAATTGTCCAAAGTTCCGAATGTGTAAGACGGGGTTTCATGTGTTTATATAACTGATATTTCTCTTTTACGTTCATGGGATTTTTTTCCCTTTTTTCCTAAATAATGGAGTTATCATTATCTTCTGGTAATGTAATTTCCAATGTATCTGGAAGATGTGATACAATCGGAGTACCCCAAGTCGAATTGCTTTTCATCTGTTAGATCATCTACATCTATAGGCATTAATATAATATCTGCTACCATTTTTTCAGAAAAAAGATAAGCAGTTGCCTCTTCTAAGATTTTAAAGACTTTTTTCTACTCATTTTTTAAATTTTCTTTTATAGTTTATCTGCAAAAGAAACGTAAAAAAAAATTCTGAGTATGAATAAAAATTATACTCAAACGCCCAGAGTCCTCAAATGATGACGGATAATTTTTTCTGTTTATTACGTATACGTTAATAACAAAAAAATTAAAAAAAAACATGTTAATGGCATAATATGGTTTATCTGGATTACATTTATTCCAAATTAAAATAATTTACATTATAAATTCAGTTCCGTACAGTAGTATAAAAAATACACAACGTGATTACCAAAAAACCGGGAAATTATACTATATCTTTCACGAGCATTTTTATTTAGTTCCAAAGAAATCGCATATATTATATTTTATGATGTTGTCATCTATCATACCAACTTGTAAATAATATAATATTTTTAAATTTAATGTAGGAAATAACATTTTTTTATAGCGTCCTCAAATGAGGACGCTGGGCGCTAATGGGTTAACGTGATATGGGCAAATACATTAGTTTTCATATTAACTGAATTAGTCCAGCTGTAAATATATGCATTTATGAATGCAAAATATTTCAGGAACTTGCCAGAAAGAAGCCAAATTGATTTTAATAACACAAATGTATTCGTTCTAAAGTATTGTAAATTAATAATTCATTAGATTTCCAAATTTTAATTTAAAATCTTGTTTTTAATGTCCGTTGGAAATCCTTTAATGCTCCTTAAAATTAATTAAATTTTAATTGATTTCAGACTATCTTCTATGTCTCCATTTTGCAGTAATTGAAAAACATAAACTTCTCACTAACAATCATAGATTTCACGCTTGATACATCAAAGTGATTGGTGAATGTGTAATAATGGCGATTTAAATAATACGTCTTTTATTCAATCTGTATTACACGTGCTTCCAAGTAAAATATTTTACTCTGTATTTTTTAGTATTTCTGTGCATAAAAGAAACTTTATATAAGAGTATTCAAGTGAACTATATATTATAATTGTGGAAAATATTTATTTCTAAAGGAATTATGTTTAAATTTGTCTAAAATAGTACTTCGTATATTAATTGTAAATACAAACAAAGAATAAAATTTTTAATTAACAAACTTACTTTGTTTAAGTGTTTTAAAGCATTTAAAGATAACACCGTTTATGGCAATGCTAAAATATAATAGGCGCTGCATTTAAAAGCATAATAATTATTTGCTTAAACATTAATATAGAATAAATCATAAAACGTCATCTATGCACTATTGCTGTATGTAATTATTACTTAGATAGACCTTGACATATACATACCTATAAGCAACTTCATCACTTATGTTTTCCATAATATGCTTTGAAGAAATAAATCCAAATTTACTAAATATATAGCACGAAGGTGTAACTATTTGAATTTCTTTATTTAAAAACTAGCTAACTTTCCCTGCGTTGCCCGGGTGCGTCAAAAAAAAAAAAAAAACAGCACAAATTGCGAAAAAGCTCTGAAAATCAGAATAAGATATCGCGAAAAAGTTTTAAATTTCGAAAATAGAAAAATAAATTATATATTGTTTTCGAAGATTGAAAGTTGATTCCTTTCACTAACGTGGAAAAATGGTAGGAAATCACTAAAATACACTAAAAATCACATACAAAATTCCCGAAAAATTCGAAAACAGCTATACGAAATCCGAATAAACTTTATTGAAATGAGGACAGAAATTACTTCAGAATGTCAAAAAATTGCAGCAGATTGCGAAGAAACGTTAAAATTGAATAAAAAATCATAAAAAGTTAAAAATTTATGTAAATCAATATTTACTATAATAAATGGATATAAGTTTCACGCGAAATAAAATTTGTGAATTAAAAAAAAAAAAAAAAATAGGAATGAAAAAAAAAATTACATAAAAAGAAAGAAAAATGTTTACTCGCAATTTCAGAATTCCTTCGTTTAAATTCGTTTTAATATTTACATTAATATTTAAGTACTAAATTTAAATGCAGAAGTTTCTCTAATTCACTTTAACAATGATAACTTTACAAATATTCGTAATGCGTACTAATATATTGAAAAAAAATTACACATTTAGACGAATAAACTGTTTAAGAAAATTTTCCAACATATATTTTCACAATTTATTCAAAGCACTATTTATTACATTCTGTCGTAAATATTTAGAAATTCGTATTTACTTTTCGAATCTAAAATTCCTAATTTAAAACCTCATAAATCTTTTCCCAAATGCACTTCTATGGGAATACTTGTTTATTAAATTTGTATTCATAAAGTCAGTATTTAGTTTGTATATTTATTAAAAATATATTTATAATTCAATATTTTGCATAAAAAGAAAATTTTACTTCACATTTTATTTCAAATACAATTGTCATAGATGGCTGCATAACGATTACGCGTTTCTTAACATTTTTACTACAGTTCATTCACAGAAGGAAAAACAAACACGATTTAACAGATATATAATCAAACTAGGCTCCTTGCCTAAACAGGGATAAAAAAATGTTACTAGATATAGTAAAAGTTTCCTTGATTAACCAAGCGTTAATACGAATGTACCAAAAACGATTTTTGGTGTGTTCTGTTATATTATGGTCGATGTGGAAACTAGTTTACTCTGTATTTCATTGACATTAAGACTGTTGAAAGATATTGAGATTTATAGGCATTCCGGAGCAGAACTACAACATACATTCCCCGGTATACGTAATAACTGGTATGTAGCAGTGAATCTGTGCCAGACTTTCACACTGAAATCATTGAAATTATTTGCTAATATATGATATTTAATTAATTTTTAATAAACAACATATTTTTTTTTGCAAAACAACGTGTTTAACGAAGTGTGAATTTAAACAACATTACGTATGAAACCAAATTCATCGGAGAAGGAGGGAACTTCACATTTTAAAAACAACTTCACATTAAAAAAATCATGGATGGTATTTCGATTTATTTGTTTGAAATATTATCTATAATCTCAACATCAAGACTGAAAGTTTAAGACATATTTTATAGTTAGTAAATATCAGACCATTGATGGCAAAACATAATTAATTTGTTTAAAAAATGCGTAGTTTATTTTTCCAATTATTATTTTCTATTGATACGGTAGGGCATTGAATTTCTTTCATTAATTTAAGTATGATTTGACTATGCATAACACATCAAATTGTTTACACAAAGTATTAAAAGGGGAAATTTAACAGAAAGTTTGGTTATGGTATCGTTATCGATATTCTATTTATTTCATTTTAAATATTGTCAAATAACGGGAAACATTTTAGATATTTAATAGGTTTTCATTTCTTTAATGAGTGTTTAATAAATATTTGCTAGGAAACTGCCAAATTAAAGATAAAATAAAATAAAATAGTACAATAAATTTTTAATTGACTTAAATGTTTAATAAAATATTGTATTTTAACAAAAACTAAATGTGAGTGTACTATGTCAGAAGCCTGTTCAAAACCGGTACTTTTTCACTATAGGGTCTTTGGCATTTTTTAAACAGGTTGGTACAATTTGGGCTTCATAATGTGAAATTTATTGCCGAATGATATGAACAGCAATGAAAACGAACTTGATGAACTTTTTTATTTCTTTATACGTGTATTTTTATTATATGTACATTGTTAATTTTTTATATTCATGTTACTTCTGTTTCTATATAAAATCAGTTAAATGGATTCTGTATGGTAAATAAGTTGCATAAATATTAACAAAAAGGCAACTGTATGTGAAGTGATATAGTGAACAGTTTACCAGCAACAATCTTGCCACATTTCCCTTTCCTTGTCCGCAAAGTCCTCTTTCTCTATTTCGTCAATGCCCCTATACCGGAAAAGTACCCAAAAATCTTTCGAGTGATCCTCATTTGTCACTTTAAGTGTTGCACATACGTATAAAAGTGGATTTTTCCGACAGAGATAATATAGATATGATAGTTTGTTTACAGGGTCACATTAAATATTCCATTAAATTATGATCTAATCGGAAGTGTAGGTTGCGGCGCATTTTAATGATAGTATGAAACTTGACATATAATAAAACCTAAAAGAAGCACTGAGATGTACAACAGCATATTTTGTATAAAATATGCAGTGTTTAGAATGTCTTGTTCATTTACAGAAACACACAAAGAAATCAGACCGGACCGATATTGAACCGTAATCGCCAGAGCTCGATCAGTTTGTGTCTTTTTAACATTTTAAGTATTTTGTATATTACGTTGTGTGTGTAAATCCCTCAGATCATATACCGGACTGCAGAAATCGTCAAAATTACAGAAATTGCCAAAAAATGACAGCACTTACTTAAGATTGATTTTTAACTGAATAAAGGGTTTTCACATTGCTTACTTAGAAATCTAATTTTGTATTTTTTTTTTTTTTTTAATGAACTTCTTAATATTATTCCGATTACTGTTGAAATGGTTTTCATAATTTATGCCTGATGCATATTTTTTGTTCTTGTTTATATTTAAAATAGAATCGATGGTTATTCGCACAGATTTTCCCTACATAAAAAACGACGGAAATCGTTATTTCAATATAAATTATGGTGGCTGAGCAAACGAACATCTCCGAGAAACGGAATTTTTTTTTCTCCAACTGCTGGGTATTTTCACCTTATTTTCACATTTCTTTAAAACTTTATTATTTTTAACTTATTTATTAACTTTATTATTTTTAACATTATTTTTAGTCTTTAGACAACTATCTTCCTCCCCAAACTTTTGATTTTTATAAGTGCATGTGAATTTGAGTATCTGCTGTATATCCTTAAAGAAATATAAATATGTAACATTTATTATATTCTCCAGAACATGAATTCTAATGGTATTTTTTATTAAGAACGTATGGTAATCGTACATCTTAAAAAAAGAGGTTATTCTTGCTCACCAGATGTTACAACTAAAGAAAGATTTTTCTCTATACACAGACTGCTGTACAGAGAAATAAAAAAAGAAACCATATTGCTTTAGTACATTTGTTTTACTTGAGTTCAGATAAGAACAACTTTATTAGAATACCAAAGCAAAATGATGTTAAAATGAATTTATTTTTACCCCCACAAGAATTTTAAAAGATTTGATATTTTTAATTATACTTTATAAAATGTGTGTGATGCCATGAATTCTTATTCATATAATCAGCATAAAGATAAACAAGTGGGTAAGTGTGATTACACACAGCATTGCTTCGCCTGCGATGAAATTAATCACTCATGTTGAAAACATTTTTTTAAGGGGTCTCATGAATTTTAATGTTTCACTGAAAGTGCAATTTAGCATCATGTGACATTTAATTTGATTTCTGATTCGCTATGAAACACAAACGCATTAAACTTTTACCACTGATAGATATATACCTGTTCTAAGTAGCATAATTATTTTAGTATTCTACAATTGATATTTCACTAAGTTTGATGTTTATTTTTGATTAAAAAATTTAAAATTGCTTTTTTAACTGCATCTACTGCGCGCAAGATTGTAGCGAAACTATTGGTTCCAGTGTCCCAAATAATATTGATAATGATGTAAAACTAACGTACTTTGAGCGTATACTTCAATTTTAAGCAATTATTATTATTTTTTTAATATAATTGTCTGAGCGAAGCGAAGGCTAATACTCAGCGAAACATTACTGTCCGGGCGCATTACAGCTACGATGGATATTAACGCCATGTCCTACTAAAAAAAAAAAAGCCCAATAAAAACCTTTCGTCAAGCATAAGTGACAGTTTTTAGCCTGTTGACAACCACGGTGACAGTTTTTAGCCTGTTGTATGACATAGAATAAGCTAAATCCGGCTAAAAATTCAGGCTAAAAGATAGTTGTCAGTCTATTGACTGGAAATTAACAGATTTTTTTAATACTCGTATAATGAAATTTAGAAACGATTGTGGATGATTAAAACAAAAGGCATGAGTGTTTATTGCTCCGGGAGGTTATCTTTCTCTGTCTATCAAACAGCATGCAATTTTCTTGTAAAGGATGATATTATTATGCAGTAAAACTTCCATAACGGACACACCTGATTAGTGGACACCTCTATTTAGCGGGCACTTTTTCGATTACCAACCCTTAAATAACTGTACATTTTTTACTCTCAGTAGTGGACACCTCCAAATAGAGGACAAATTCTGCCCTCCCGAGGTGTTCGCTATTCAGAGGTTTTACTGGTAAAACCTCCGTAACGGACACACCCGATTAGCGGATACCTCTATTTAGCGGACATTTTTTCGATTACCAACACTTAAATAACTGTACATGTTTTACTCTCAGTAGCGGACACCTCCAAATAGAGGACAAATTCTGCATTATCGGGGTGTCCGCTATTCAGAGGTTTTACTGTATATGTTATTGATAGTTATTTTACAGGGCCGCACGAAAGAATAAGAATATATGAAACGAATCTAAACTAAATTCGGGATTGGTAGATCGCTGATGGTAATGTAATTTTAGGATATTGTTACAGTCATCCGCAGCGTGTTTTTAGAGTTTCGTTCATCTAACGAAACCCTACCTGTCTCACTGCTTTGTCTGTCTGCCTGTCACAGAACCCGTTCTCAAAAACTATATATGTCGGAGACTTGAAAATTTGCATACTTATAGCTGAACACCACACAACAAACGGCAAATAATAAAATTATGAAAAAGTCTAATATTTAACTCTCTGGGTTCTAACTTGTGTATTTTAAACAATTTTTCTAACTCAGCCCCTAATTAAGTTGGAGACATGAAATTTTGCATACTTATAGCTGAACACCTCACATCAAACGGCAAACAATAAAATTTTGAAAAAGCCAATTATTTAACCATCTGGGCTCTAACTTGTGTATTTTAAGCAATTTTCCTAACTCAGCCCCAAATTAAGTTGGAGACATGAAAGTTTGCATACTTATAGCTGAACACTTGCGATAACACAATAAATCATAAAATTTTGAAACAGTCATATTTAACCCTCCGGTCTCTAACGTCTGTATTTTAGGAAATTTTTCTAACTCAGCCCCTAATTAAGTTGGAGACATGAAATTTTGCATACTTATAGCTGAACACCTCACATCAAACGACAAATAATAAAATTTTGAAAAAGTCCTATTATTTAACCCTCTGGGCTCTAACTCGTGTATTTTAAGCAATTTTTCTAACTCAGCCCCTGATTGAGTTGGAGACATGAAAGTTTGCATACTTTAATGCTGAACACTTGCGATGACACGATAAATCATAAAATTTTGAAAAAGTCATATTTAACCCTCTGGTCTCTAACTTATGTATTTTAAGCAATTTTTCTAACTCAGCCCCTAATTAAGTTGGAGCCATGAAATTTTGCATACTTATAACTGAACACCTCACATCAAACGACATATAATAAAATTTTGAAAAAGTCTAATATTTAACTTCTAATATTTTGTCTCGCGCAAATTTTAAATTTAAACTGTTTTGCAATATTATTTTTTGTTCATTTTGCACAATAAGTGTAATGTAACGTAATTTCTTCTATTTAAGGCTTCTAACGCATGTTAATGTATTTATTTTACAATATCCCTTCTCTTTTAAAATTCACATGTAAATATAGTTTTTATGGCGTAATTTCCCATAAGTGCCTGCTTTTTATACCTAATTATTTAATTCTAATTTGAAGGGGTTTTTTCTGTTTATAATAGTAACGTGTAAATAATTTTTTTTTATTTGAAGCAAACATCATTGTTTGCGCTGTTTATACAGTTGGCAACAGTTTAAATTAATACCATTTTCTAAAATATGTAAAAAATATCTGTCGAAATGCTGAATATTTGAATTTAAATTAGAAATAAAACCTCAAAAAAATGAGTCAAATTAAAAACATTAATGGAATCTACACACCGGGATCTTCTATTGAATAAAATGATCTAAAAATGATTAAATTCCCATGTATAGTTTTTGCTCCTATAAAACTTTTTTAATGGAACGATTTTGTCCAAATTTAGCATTAAATATCTCTTCAAATAATTCTTCGATTTGAAAACTGTATGCATCAGCGTGTTGATCAAACATTTCTGTATAAAACCACAGATTTTCATATATTTGAATGTAATAGTTTTTTTAATATTACAATGAAAGACCTCCGGCACAAAAAATTCAAAACCGGTGGCGGTGACAGCGTTAGTTACATTATTTAGAATAGAGAGAAATATAAAAATGAAAACTTGTCTATCTGTCTGTTTGTAATTCTATAAAAATCCACAATCTGGAAGCCAAAATTGTGAAAAGATAAGTACACGTGTATTAAAACATGGCCGATGCAACTAAGATAATCCGGAATGGAAATAATTTATAGTTAATTTTTAATTAATAAAAAAACACCAATTTAACAGCAATTTCTTATCAAATTTAAACATTTTTCGTTATAGCAGTTGCCAACAATTAAAATACACAATAAAATTATTACTACAACAATTAATTTTCTACTGTAAGATTTCCACGTGAAAAATGAAAAAGAAATAAATAGTTTGCTGAATTTAAAAAAAAAAAAAAAAGGTGAATATTATATCATAACTTTTCTATTGCAAGATATTCACGTGAAAAAAGAAAAATAAATAAATAGTTTGACGAATTTAAATGAAAGTGACTATAACTTCATAGCTTTTCTATTTCAAGGTTTCCACGTGAAAGAGGAAAATATTACGTCATATTGGAAATATAAAGGACGTGGTGGATATAGTATAACGTCATATGAGTGTGAAAAATGTATTGAAGCATGATAAAAACCCGATTAGGGAAATATTGGCGTATTTTAACATTATTGCTCCAATTAAAAATTGAAATAAGTTCATTTATAGCAGTATTCTTTTGCGTCTGTTATATACATTTATACATTTTTATATAGCGTTTTCATATGATTCATTCATAAAACATTTCGACTGCTTTTTTAATGTTTGTTTGTGTTGTATGTTAAATTTTGAAATTGATTTTTCAGAACAAACATCCTTCAAATTCTGGGCAACGCCGGGCACTTTAGTTTGCAACAGATAAATGACTTTTGTATCTGTACATCTAATGCTAATATTATAAAGCGTTATAATATTATAAAGTGTATACACTTTAAAAATAATCTGTAGTTCTACAGATGTAAAGTTACATGCTTACTAAACTTTCACCTGTAACTGTACGAAAAAAGCTGCAAATCTACAAAACTAGTTTTTGTAAAGCTACAAAAATCTGTAACTTTACAAATGAATCTGCTAAAATTTCAGTAATCTTACTAAACTTTTATTTGTAACACTGGCTGCAGTTACATGAAAAGTTCTCGGAATCCCAGTTTCCAAAAAAATTCTTAGTAACCTTACAGATTTTTTGATTTTCGGCGCAAAAGTGTGTCTGTTACATGAAATTTTGTTGTTGCCGTTACATGAAAAGTTCTAGGAATCCAAGTTTCCTAGAAAAACTTTAGTAACTTCACAGATTTTTTTTTACAGTGTAGTATTATTAATGCTTGTACGTTTGTGAGGTGTTATCTCTGAAACTACATAGCCAACTTAAAAAAAATGTTGGTGGCCATCTCTGCTCCGAAAAAAAGACTGTATTTTATGTCATTGCAACAACCTACATCGCTGCAGGAGCAAAAATGTTATGTTCTAAAATTGCGATTTCGGCGATATTGATTGGGCTAGAAACTTTAAATTTCGTGTGGTAGTTAATTTTAAGATGTATATACTCGTAATGAACGCTCTCTAAAAGGTACAATTTGACGGATAAACGTAAAAATTTCTAGAAAGGTTCTAAACTATGATTTATTTGGAATACTGAAATTTTTGGGATACTGTTGTGGTTAGAAACTAGAACTTTGGCATGATAGTAATTTATAAGATGTAAATGCTCGTTGTAGAAAGAATTCTAAAAAATCGAAAGACTAAACAAAGCGGAAAAAGATCTAAAGATGATCTAAGTAACGAAGTTCATGGAATTGTTAGGAATATAAACATGAAAATTGACATGGCTGTATTTATCATGACGTAAATTCTCGCAATAGAACAATTTCTAAAAATGTCGCTATATAAAACAGTGCAGAAACAAAATACATTAGAAAATTTTCTATTTCTGTGTTACTGCTGAGCCCAAAATCTTGAAATTTTGCCTCGGGTTAGTTTTAGAATATACAATTGTCTCTATGAATGGTTTCTAAAAAATTTAAAATTTAAAAAGATGAAATGAACGGAAAGCGATCTCAATTACCATTAATTTGGAATTATTAGGTATAACAACTTTAAATATTTCATAATGCTGCATTTCCTCCGCAAAACATGGAATTTAAATGCAACAAAACTGATAGATACCCACCTAGCATTAAATAAATTGTGTAAATATTGTATAAAGACCTGTATGAAACAGTGAGTAGGTTGCCCGAAAGTACTTGTTAAAGTGTTCCTTCTCTAGGCTTTTCTTTCTCACGCCAAGGCCACTAACAGTGGGAAGTGCCGTTTTAAATGTGATATGAATTTTTTATCTGATTCATTTTTCTAGACGTTTTATCATAAGGTCATATTCTCAATTATCATTAGTAGATTTTTTATATATTAACTCATTCTGGTGAAATATCGTAATTGGGTGCATATTGGCGTATGTTAACTTCCATGATTTGCTGAATAAATATGTATGGATTTGTAAATTACTTCAAATGACACTTTGACAGCTCAAAAGTTATGCAGACGATATATTCAGATCTTGTGTCATACTTTATGTTGCAATCATTGCCAATTTCTTTTATTTAATACATGCTAATAACAGCTCTACTTGTGCAGAATATGTTTGAAAACAAAACAATACAGCGTATGTAGTGGCCAGCATACACTCATCATTTAAATCCGATCGAGCATATCTAAAACACACTCTAACGAAGCATTGCATGCCACTGTTGATGTGTTCGGTACTTTAATACTATATCAGATTTTGAGGAGAGAATTCCTTAACTATTATCGACAACCTCATTGCATCCGTGGAAAACAGATATTGTACAATATTAACTGTTCCGGTGGAGCACACACCATATAAAGTATAGTCCATTCTTTTTAAACATCATACATTTGTCATTTAAAGTTAGTCAAATTGGTGCGGTTCGTCTGATTATGCTCTTGACATCATTTTATACAGTTAAAATTCCGATATAAGATAATTTAGTGTTTCATTTTCTATTTTACTTTTAATATATTGCGTACTTTCAATTTTATATCCATGCATGGCTGTCTTGCATGGTTTGATTTACCATTTTTTTAAACAGTGTATACGAATTTATATATAAGATTTTGTAATTCTACGATTCGTTTATTTTCATCATTTCAATTTATCGCAGTATATGGACAATTAAAGATAACATCTCATTTTATTTGCTTCCACATGTTATTATTAAATCTATGTTCTCAGCCATATAGCTCAGACTAATCCCTCTGATGGAAGTGCTAGTTTTAAATTATAAAATGTTGAATAAAAAATCATTTTTGTTGTTGGAAAAATGCTGATTTTAAATATTCCATGCAATTGTGTTAATAAATTTGAGGTATAAGTTAATCCTCGCATCAAAGTGAATAAATGTTTAATGTTTTGTACAAATTGCTTTATTAGTTCTTGAGAAATGTTGCGCGCAAGGAATGGAAGTCAAAAAGCAATTTTAAAACATTCCTCAAAATTAAAACATTTTAAAAAGCATCAAATAATAGCTATAGAACATTGGAATAATTATGCTACACAGAACAGATATTAGGCTGTCAGTTACAAAAATTGTATGTATTTCTGTTTTGTAGAGAATGAGAAATAAAATTAAATATGGCACGATGCTAAATCGTACTATCAATGAAAAAGTAAGACTCCTGAGACCCCTTAAAATGTAAAAATGTTCTCGGAAATACTTGAATGTGTAGTACAGATAGAGAACATTACATTACTAGTACAAATAATAAAAAAATATTTTTAATAAATGCGTAACGGAAAGTATTTAATATTTTTAAATTTTCTTTAATACTTCATGTTTTAAATATTCTAAATTTTTCAATTTATAAAGAACCTTTTATATGCAAGATGCCAGTGATGTTACAATGATTGAACTGATTCAAACTCAAGGTGCTAATACCATTTTCGTTGAAGAAGTTCGTCATAAAAATTGACTGTTTAATATTAATCTATGCTATCATATATTTATTTGTACCAGTACTAAAGATAACGAAAAGTAAGTATCCCCCTATTCTATCTCAGGCCATTCAACGACATCTTTTTCATAGCAGGAGAATGATATACCTTACGTATCAGTTTTTTGGCAATAAATATTAAAGTAATTGGTAATATTAATATTAAATTTAAGCAAGTTTCGACGTATTCTCCCAACAACAACAACAACAACAAAAAAAAAATACAGAAAATTCAATGTATTTTTCCCGAATGAATATAGTGGAAATACAAAGCAGATTTTAAAATTTTTCAATTTTTGACACGTATATTAATTTGTATTAAACATGTACCAAAAATAAATTTGAAAGACATTTTTTAACGTGAAGAGTGCATAAATATCAATTACTGTTTGTTACATCTATCTGTAAACGTCCGACTACATTTAAATTATCAAATATATATATATGTTTAATTTTATAGATCTACTAACCTTAAAGGTAGGCATTTACTTTATTTGAAAAACACCTTTGCTGAATATGCGGAGACCGCGTATTTTTTATTTAAAATCATTGAAACCGAATTTGTTATGTAAAATTTTCAATTCAAAGACAATTACTAGTACTTAAAGTATACATCTAAGATATATTCGTATTCATGAAAAACAACATAAACATTAGTTTGACATGTGCAGTGTGAAATTATGACTTAGCCTTGCAACAACTTGCCTCTTTTTATTTGTGTAAGTGAATTCTTTTGGCAACACAATTTTGAAATTGGCCAAAACGATTCATTGTACACTAATTTATGTGCCAGAACGTGAATCCATTCCTGTTGTACTTTACAATTCAAAAATCGTGCCAAATATTAATAGAATTCGATCTTGTTAGTAGTTTGCAAATTTATCTTTACTGTTATTGAATACAAATTGAGACTACGGAAACAGGCGTTACAGAAGGTATGAATAATTATTAAGAAGTATCAATAACATTGTTCCTACGTAATTAGATGTAGAATGATATAAATGTTTATTTATTTACTTTTTTTTAAGTAGAATTTTTTAATTTCAAAATATGTTCAAAGTTTGTGCAGGTAAATCAAAATTATTCGTCTTAAATAAAATTAAATCTATTTCTTTTAAAATGAAATTACCCACAAAATTCAATTTTAGAAAACAGATTATTAAAGATTCTGTACTTAAAAAGAAAAAATGGAACATTATAAGATCACTCCTGTGTCTGTCTGTCCTTCACAACCGTTTGACTCGTAAACTATGGAACGTGAAAAGGTGAAATTGACATTGGAGTAATAAAGACTATTAACCCATATATTTAGAGATTATTAAACATTCACACACACACACACACACACACTCACACACACACACACAAATATATATATATATATATATATATATATATATATATATAGGAAAAATTTACTGAGGCTAATTAAATTACCTGAAAAAAAACTTTTCTTTGTATATGGCTTGAAAGCTTTCGTAACGCCAAACTCAAAAATACATTTCTTTTAATTTTAGGTATTAGATTTTCATTTTCAGAGATATCGTCAAGAGTGCATTACAAAAATATGCCCTCCACCTTCTACTTCAGCATCTACTGAAACTAAAATTATTAAAAATGTAGGTGTAGAAGAATTTAATTTAAATCTTGCAGGGAAACTATAGCGATATTCCTAGGACACATAGTTTTTGATAAAATCGCCTTTTCCCGTTATACACAAATTTTGATTTGCGGCCACTTAGCAGTACAGTTGAGGAGTGCTGGAGCTTCCTATAGTCCAACAGAATAAAACAATTGTTGATAATGATTAAAAAAAAATGTTTGTAATTAGATGAGATATCAACCGCGACGGCGGGTTTGGACATACATAAAAACACAGGTGGCGTACTCTATATGCCGTGGGCTTTTAAAGACTAAATAATAGCTCAGCTCATATTTATATGTTTGTGTAATGCAATGCCCAGTAGTATTATAAAAGCAATAAACGTAAAACTGTTAAAAAACAGACTAATTTAGTTAGAATTAATCACATAGTTACTATGGGAATCGTGACTAGTTTGTATTGAGTGGCTAACTCCTTTCGAAGCTCGCTTAGTAAAATGCCATGTTTAAACTGTAAGCATGTGTTTTGTTTGAAAATATTTGGAAAAATTCAAAAAAGAATTGTACATAACCACAATATTTGATACAATTTAGGATTGATATCTCTCTGAATTTTTCTGGTATATCCATTTATTCTTTTCTACTATATACATCTATGCCTAACCCTACGTTATAAAGACTTTTACAAATTCTTATTATTCATTCAGAAACGATAGTTTTAATAAACTTACTATTTAATATATTTATTTTGCGGAACACTCTATGGGTGTGTAATACTCGCACTTGACCATTTATTTTTAATTTAAAGGGACCGTGATCTCTGAATTTGGCAACAATCGACAAAAAAATCATTTTTTCTGGATTATTAATGTACTTCATTCTTAATTGCATCAATTGCAAAAAACCGCAAAATACAATTGAAATGATTCCTAGAGAAGATAGAAGTATTTCAGATTTGTACACAACAATAATCACCGTAACCAAAGAGACCTACAATATTGACAACACTTTTTTACTGTAATTTTTCGGCATTCTGATTTTCTGGAGAAAATTTAAGTTACACTAAAAATAAAACTTTAAAAGGAGTTTTCTGAAAGTGAGAATTTCCTTAGAGTTAGTAGACATTCAAAATGTTCCATGAGTCTTATTTTTATCCATGTTTCATAATATTAAGCAGTGTTACATAATATTAAGCAGTAGTATGCCCATTTTTCATAATATTAATAATTAATTATATATTATTAGCAGTATGTTATTCATCAAATCTTAGTCTAAATATGCATGCATTATTGAACATAAAAAGAAAATTTGGCAATTATATATTTTTTTTTCCTGAATCTTTCAAGAAAATGTGTTAATATTGGCGTTTTTTTCAGTATATTAGTACAATTTTAACAACGCATAACAAATTTTCTTTCATCATTATAAGTCTATTAATTAACAAAACACCACGTTCCTAACAGCAAATTTAATGCGTGTAGAATATTTTTAATAAGAGTAATTAAATATGATAATTTAATAAATAACTTAATTAATCACACGTCTTTAATAAAATTGATTAATTTGCTGACAAAAATTATGAATAATGTTGTGTTCAAAATTTCTGTACAATTGAGTGAAAGATGAAAAATATGATATCCATTTAAAATTGTTCCGTGTCATTCATTTAATGTATTTGTACTAGAAAAAACACTTATGATTGTTTCCTTAGACAATATTCATAACTTAAATAATAAATCAAACTACGTATTACTAGATGTAAATTTCCAACTGGGCGAAAAATGTCCTTACCAGGATTCGAACCAGGGATCTCCTGGCTGAATCCGACAGTGCTTTACCACCTGAGCTATCCCGGGTTAATCTGGTGAAACTTTATCACCCAGTTAACCTTAATTATAATAGCATATATAGATAGCTATATATGGATAGCTCAGATGGCTACCCCGGACGCTCAGATGGTAAAGCACTGGCGGCTTCAGCCAGGAAGTCCCTGGTACGAATCGTGGTCCGGACATTTTTCGCCCAGTTGGAAATTTACATCTAATATGATTTATTTACCAATTAGAATAATTGTGTTAAATTAATCTAACACATATCACTACTTACTTATTTTATATTGGAGTAATATATATTTGCACTTGTATTCCATTCTCATATATAAAACAGATAGTTTTTCCTATTATTTGGGTATAAATTATGTTTTTAAAATTATAATGTTATATTCAAAGAATACAATAAGTACGTTTAACATTTCTTCTCAAATAAATAGACATTTTGTTTAAGCTTTATTCTGTTACTTTTTATGCATGGATACCTTACATTATTTTGTAAATTCATCCTCGTTTTATTCAATATGCAAACAAACAAGTTTTATTTTACTTTAAAGTGCAAATTAAATCATCGTGAAAATAAAATTATTTTCCTGTAAATTTCAAACTACTCCCCATTTTATTTTTTATTTTTTAAATATTTAATAATAATATGCATAGTATGTGTATATGTATTTGGAAAATTATTTTCCCCATTGTGTAATTAGGATGCTTTCATATAAAGCAATAACAAGTTGTATTTTAAAGTTTGAAATAAAATTCATTTGAATTGTCAAAGAAAAGCTTATTATCTAATAAAAATATCGGTATAAAATATGATAATTTTCAATTTCCAATTCGTATACATTTCGGAATTTCAAATAATCTTAAGTGCTATTATTATCTTTTCCGAGAACAATTAAAGTACACTGAAGTGAGTTTTATTTAAAAATAAATTGCGTAATATAATAAAAGATAAAAAATACATAAAATAAGTTGCACGTTTAAATAATTTATATTTTAGTTGCTTCTATTGCAAATACGGTCTTGGAAAATCAATCCCAAAATTATTAAATTTATTTACAAACTCCAAAAATCTCTGTTCAAACGAAACCTAAATAATTTTTTTTTTCCATTTTTAAATTTTAAATATTTCTATTGCAGTTTTTGTATTATGTTTATGGTAGGAAACTACAAGATACATGCAAAATAGAAACATTCGAAATAGTCTAATGTTTATTTGGATTTCCTTTGAACATAATTTAAGTTTTTTGGATGTTCTATGTAACATATTGTTTTAATTTTAATTTTAATTTTATTATTTTATGTTTAATATGTTTAACTTATTTGTCACAAACATTTAACATAAAAGGTTGTAATAAAGGTTGTAAATGAAATAACTTAATATTCTTCACTTCTTAGCATTAAACAATGTAGGAAATATCTTGTTTTTAAATTTGTTCAGAAAATTAACTTTTTGTTTAATAATGAATATGACATTCATTAAATTTCGTAATTGCCATTAGCATGTATCATTATGACATGTATCGTTAACAGTGTTAAAATACCAAAGAATATTTAATAATTAATTAACGTATACTTAACGAAAATTCAAAGAATAACTCTAAACATGCTATTATAATTTTAATTACTTTGTTAAAAAATGACGTTTATAAAATTTAGTGTTTTTAAAACTGTAGTGTTTTTAAACTATATTACATAATATTTACAATTTTTTTATCATAATCATTCACTTTCCATTCTTTCAGGAATATTAACTACTTGTGTTAAATATGAAATTCAAAATGTATATACTTTTGTGATATATTTGCTTTAACATGTTCAGTTGATGCGTCACTGTATAATAGTTCTTTATAGCTCCAGAAAACTTTTAAATATTCAATGTTTGTTTACTTGTTAAATATAAAACTTATTAAAGGTTGAACTGTAAAATAAAATAGAAAAAAACACACATTTTTTTTTTTTAATGTTTCTCGTCTCCCAGCAAAATTGCGAGATATTCAACCCCATCAAGAATAATATATAATCAAATGCGACGCACTTGTTTAAATAAAACAAAAGTTTTTAATACGTCTGTGCCATTAATCTATTTACTAAACATTGTCAGATTGTCGACAACTTTGAGATAAAAACTGTTTCTCCGTATTTTTTTATTTGGATGCTTAAATAACTAATAAACACTAATATATATATTATATATGTATAAATCATAGTCGTGAAATGATAAGTTATGGAAACTTTTAACTAGTTTTACAATTTTACAATATAGTTAAAATACTTGGTGTAACACAACTGCAGGTTCCACTTGAACGAACGAAGTCACATTAATTTTACAGCTAACACCTCAGCTTATAATTCTTAAAGGTGTGAAATCGCATGCAATTTAGTTTAACGCCTACCACAACTCTGATTGTGAAGAGAGGTAAAAGAAACAGATGATATTTGAGGAAAAGATTCTTTTAAAATTAAATTAAACTTCGTCTTACCAATATGGCATTAAGACATTTAGCACGCTTAGCACAATACGACCGACAACTAAAACAAAAACTCACACGTTTCACCAGAAAAAAAACTGGTAACAACCTCGAAATTTGTACAATGAAAACAAGTAAAAGTCTTTGTTTGGCAAGCATTCATATTTTAAAAGCTAATGTTGTTTAAAGAAGAATAACTATACACTAAATATTTTAAATGAACTGCTTTTAAATAAATCACATTCACTACACTCAAAACTATTACCAATTATGGTACCCTTATTTCAAAGAATAATACCTCTCAAAATATAAATTAAGGGGGGATTTGATCCCGAACCCGTCTCAGATCTATATATTTAACAAGTGAACCTCCATATCTAAACAGGGAAGCGACTAATTGGAATTAACTTTTATACAAAATTAAAGCAGATTGGATGATTCTGCATCAAAAACATATTCTGCTAAATTATAGGGGATACTCCCCCATTTACCCACTTTATACTTAACCGATGAGCCTCCAAATCTTATCAGGGAAGAGCATTAGCAGAAAAAAACGGTATACCAAATGTGAAGCGTATCAGATAATTCTGCATGAAAATCCTGTTTATATACATTAACGGGAGAGATTGGTCCCCATTGTCCCCCTTATACCCTTATACTTAGCCAATAAATCCCTAAAAATAATCTGCAAAGCGCCTTATCATAATGAACCAAGAAAAAAAAATGAATCAAATAGGATATTTCTATCAAGAGTTATCGCGTTACGTACATACAGAACCTGCGGGCATATTAGCTCTCAAGCTTTGATAGCCTGTGAGCTAAAATCCACTCTTTTCACCAAAAACCACTATTTAGAAAGCTTTACAAGATTATTTTAGATAAATTTTTACTTTGGAATTTACAAAATATCATTATCTGTTATAAATGATGGCAACACTCATTGTCGTTGATCTCATATACTATTTAAAATCTCTACATTTCAATAAAAACGATATTGAAGCTGAAATTCAGTGAATCCATCCATCCATATAGCAATTTTTTTTCCAGTGACAAAGATAGACAAAGCAATTAAACACAAATATCAAAAACATTTTTTTGAAATTTTAGACAGGGGAATTTGAAAATCAAAAACTGATGCAAAAGTATCTAATATGAGCCACATTCCATGAAATAATTCATAGTTTATTTCAAAATGCTACACATGAAGCTTAACTTTTAATATTATACAAAAACTAATAAATAAAGTTTTCTTAAACAAAGGAAAAATTAAATTACATTTCTACATAATATCTAATAGCTTCTATAAATGTAGAAGGGTGAATTTTTCAAAGAGGACTTGCATTAAAATACAGTAATGTACACTGTATATTATATACATTGTTAAAAATATCGTGAAAAATTCCCTCTGTTTTTCAAGGCTATTTATTTTCTGACCAATGATAACGCTTCATAGGTATTTATGTAGCGTTCTCATTGGTCAAAAAATAGAGAACCTTCAAAAGCAGAGGCAATTTTTCACTATATTTTTAATAGTGTAGGATGTATCTGAAAAAGGGGGCAAAATTTTGTTGGGGGATAGAACGCAACTATACGAGCAAATTTTGCATAGAATATACCGTCAGAACACAAGCGGTGAGAATTTTTTTTTTTTTTCTCTCGCTTTTAAAGAATTAACAGAAGAATAAGAGTAGATACTTCAGAAAGCATTTTATTAACAGGAATTTAATTCATGTATGTTCTTAAAGAAATTGCTCAAAAGATCTTCGCTTCACTCATGCTGTATAGGGACTGACACACATTTGCGAAGACACCGGGCATTTCCCGAATATCTTCATTCGGTTTCATTCGATCCATATCCATATCAATGAGGCACTCGTAGATTACGTTTTTAATATGGCCACAAAGGAATGTTCAAACACGAGAGATACGGCAATCATGGTGGCCAAGATGTGGAACCACCTCGACCAATCCATCGCCCTGGAACAGTGGAAAACTATTTTTTAACTTCTTACCGCTTGCGTACCTACCATACATTCTATGACGAAATTTGTTCTTAAAGCTGCATTCTGTCACCTCGTACAGTTTTGCAAACTTTTTCAAATACCTATAATCCTAAATACATCATAATCCTAAATACATTCCTAAATATATCCCTAAATATATTTTAAATATATATAACCTTAGTATATCCTAACTATAAAACAAAAACTCAAACTAAAAAAAAAATATATATATATATATATATATATATATATATATATATATATGTATATGTTCCAAATAGAGTTAACAGTAGTACGATCCATCTTCAAGCCATGAAAAATATTTTGTCATTATTTATTAACTTGCATCGACCAAACCGCTCAGTTAAGTTAAAAACAAGAACACTTATTCTGAAAGAGTGTTCTGTTATGCCCCAATTACGTTCTCTTATGCCCCCAAAACGAAAATTTTTCGTATGGCTGCGTTCTGTCACCTCGTTCAGTTTTGCAAGCTTTTTCTAATACCTATAATCCTAAATATATCATAATCTTAAATATATTCCTAAATATATATTAAATATATATAACCCTACTATATCCTAACTATCTGAAAAACTCAAGCTTAAAAATAAATATGTATCTGTTCCAAATAGAGTTAAAAGTAGTACGATTCATCTTCAAGCCATGAAAAATATTTTATCATTATTTATTAACTTGCATCGACCAAACCGCTCAGTTAAGTTAAAAACAAGAACGCTTATTCTGAAAGAGTGTTGTAATACGCCACAAATGCATCAATCATTTCAAGTAAATTTTCGCATACACACTTCGAAAAAAAAAAAAAAAAAGTGTTGTTTGCCAAAAAGATTTTCTCCCTTATTGCAACGTCTCTCTAGGGAATCATTTTAAAGGTACCGGGAAACAAAAAATATGTATTGGATAGTGAATTCGATTAAAATAAATTTGAATTTAAACCCTTTCATGTACACCGGCAAACATACGTCACTTCGCGCCTCAAGGAGTCGATATATTTTCTACACTAAATGTTACTTGAGCATCTCACTACTTTTGGTTGGTATGAAAACATGGAGGATTGGAAGCAGGAAAGCGCGATGTTAAACTTACGAGTCAATCGCTAAAATCGGGTTTTCTGGTGGTTTCCTCTAATATATGATTAATCAATTTTTAAGTAATTCTGAAATTTCAGCCGTGAATTCGATGAGGCGATTGTCTATGCTGCCTCATCTTGCTGTATGAGATAAATAAAGTTTTTTATCTAACATTGTTTTTTATCTGTTTTTTATCGTACTCAGTTTTACTAGAGAGAATTTTAAAATTACAGATTAGTACCCAGCAAAATGTAAAGAAATATTCCACGCTCTTGAAAGTGTGAAAGAAATTAATCTTGTTCATGGAAAATACCGAGCATTGAGTAAAACCTTTATTCATTCATTATTTAAACTAGGGCTCTGTGTCATATTAACCAGACTTTTCCATTTTTTGCACTGTTCGAATTAATACGTGTCCTTTTATAATTTCCTTGCTTCTCGTATTAACAGGTTTCGACTGTATTTGTACAACAAAATTTATTTAATTAGAAATAAGGCTTATTAAATCGTATTAGATTATATATAATATGCCAAATTTCATTAAAATTATGATATGCTTTGATGAATTTTGAAATAAAAAATATTGCTTATAATTAAGGTATGGGAATTAGTGAAATATCTTTCTCGCGAATGTTTTAAAATCTAGACGGATTTACTAACACAAATTCCTGTCAAAAATATGTTAAATTTTTGCGAAGACTAATGTATTACATAAGCTGGTGAAATTATAATTTTTAATAAGGACTTCATGCTCAAAATTATATTTCAATGATATAAATTTTATGTTCTTTCCTCCTTCGTATGTAATTTCTTTACAAAATTAGTAAAGACTTGTTAAACCATTTTTAACGAATTCGTGCTGTAAATTTAAAAGGTGAGATCAAGAGATTAAATTTTGACACTGCCATTCTAAATTTGACGTTGTTATTGGATTATGTAAAGTAATATTTATGTATAATAATTTTTAAATAGGGATTTAATATTGAATTTCGTAATTATTACATTTTTAAAAATTATGAAACTTAGTTTTCAGAGTATAGATGAATCGTATTGAAAAGTATTTTATGCGAATTTTAGGCAATTCTTAAGTTTATCAAATATGAAATGCAAATATCCTGAAATATCGTGAAATGAAATGCAATTTTTTATATGAAACTTAAAATAAAATTCTTAAATTACACATTAACGTTTAAAAGAAAAGGTAATTTTTTTATGTGTATAAAAATGAGTTTTTTCACACTTTTCTCCATAGTAAAGAAATACAGAGTGTTCTCCGAATAGAAATATTTTTATTACTATATTTTATTTCAGAAAAGAGTCTAGTCTCTGGTAGATAATCTGTGGATATTTCACTCAACACTTAATATCCCTTTTTAGTAAATGATGAAAGAAATTATTTTTTGCAACTTATTTAAATCAATATATATATCATTATTGAATAAACAGATTGTATACAGACAAAATATTAGTTTCACAATATCATCCTAAAAGGATTTTTTAACTAATGATTGTGAACACTCTATGTATTTTTTAAGGGGGCACAGAAACTTTGAATTTCCCCAAAAAATTAAAAACATCCTTCTTGTAAAAGTACCAAAACACAAATAGTATGAATTTAAGATCTTGTATTTTCTTTCTACCTAAAGTATATATGCTTACTACATTATCCAGAAAATTAAATGATGGGCCCACAACCATTTTGAAAAAAAAATGAGATAGTCCATTTGGAAGGGGCATAAAATCTGTTTTATCCACTCCCACAGAAAGCCAAGTCTATAATTAATTGCCATATATGAGAAAATATGTCAAAACAGACTTGGTTCACTGTGCGGGTGGATAAAACATATTTTATGCATTTTCTAAATGGATTTTCTCATTTTCTTTCAACATTGACTTGCCTGATATGGTTGTGAGCACATCAAATGTCGTATAAAGAAGGAAATATTAAAATTTTAAATTTAAAAATTCATCTCACTAGCGCCGGAATTAGAATCCTTAAGTACTTCGCGCATGATAAAACTCTAAATTAAGAACATAGAAAATGTTTTTGAACAAAATAAAATCATAACACACCTATTTCTAAATTAAAACCAAAATATATACAAAAAGTTTTTTTTTTTTTTGAAATATAGCACAGAATAAAAAAAAAAAAAAGCAATTTAGGAAATTGCCATTTCGAAAATCCTTATTTCGAAGACTAAAATTTGAGACATAAAAAAATCGCACGGAGTTGATCATGCATTACGTACGACATGAATTAAACATTAATAGTGTTATTACACGTACAAATTGCAGGCGAAAAACGTCAGATTTCCTGAAACTTACGTATTATCCAAGCATTTCATTGGCTGTTCGGGAAAAAACTTTTCCATCGTCAGATTTCCAAGAAATCTTACTACTAATTTTAAATGGAATTTCATTCTTAAACTTCAAAACATCCCACAATATTACTTTTTACACCACCGTATAGAGAAAAAAGTGTACTTTTAAATGCAATTTTCTTGAAAGCTGTATCTCAATTTGTTTCTGAGTTATTAATTTTTTTTTGTAGTTTTTATTACTTTTTTGTCATAGTGGCAACATAGGTATCCATCTATGTTGAAAGTAAAGGGAAATACAGATTACTGTATAGACCAATCAGAAAACGAATAAAATGCGGATTCAACCAATAAAAAGAATCAGATATGCTTTTGATTTCCTACCCTGACGAGGACAATAACCATTTTTCCAAATGGTTAAAAAATATTGAAAAATTCAAACATTCAAGTGCAAAAAATAAAAATCCAAAATATATAATTTTGTTTCGTTTTAGAATGAAGAGTATAAAGAAATGCATATATCGTTAATTTTTTAAGCTGTAGCTTATACAGTTAGAAAGTAACAGTGCGCGAAAATTCCAAATGTACTAACCTGAAAAAACACGTTTTAAAGTTCTAATGTCTAGTGACCTTCCAGTGTATTTACCTTCTATAAATAACTATAACTCAAGAAATAATGCAGATTTTTTAATGAGGTTTTTTGCATATTGTTAAAAAAAAATTTAATGTTCCGAATAAAAGAAAACACGAAATCTGATTTTTTTGAAAATTTAATCTTTTCTGCACCCTTAAATATATGCCAACATTTCATCACTTCATCTCTAGGGTATTTTATTCCAGGAATCATAATTTTTTTGTTGTCCATAATCTTAAAAAATTCAAAATCGTAAAGAGTACCTTTATATAAGATTTGAAAATCATTCAAAAATTAAATCACAGAACAAGAGATAAAAACATAAGTTAATAATTCATTATGAAACATTTCCAGGAATTTTTAGCAAAATTTCACTATTTATTAAGTAAGTTACCTGTGTATACTAGATGATCAGGGACACACATACCGGATCCCGGGGTATTAAACCTGTTGGTGTTTAATTACCACGCTCGGCCAACACTCTGTGTTAGCCCACTAACACACTAACAGGGTCACTAACCGTGGGGATGTCGCGTCCCGAAAAGTTAACTTGGAGGATGACCCTCCTTTTGTGACAGCTTTAAATTTTACGAAGTTTGTGGTAATTTAGCACTTATGGATTTTTCAATAGTACTACAATTAAACGGATTAACCTTCCGTCGGGGGCGCCGTTCTAAAAAGTACAACATTAGCTTTCTTTTTAAAAAAAAACAAAATTCAAGTAGTAGAGGGCGTTAATAACCATTTGTATTCGTCTTTTGGATCTTCATCCCCACTTCTTGAAAATTATTTGCATTTCAGATTGTGCAAATAGCTGCAACTATCATTTTAATCTGTGAACATCTGTCGTGTTGTACTTTATGCAATGCGCGCCTGCTCGTAAAATTCTCTCTCAGTAGAATATTTCTCAGAGAAATTTTTTCTAAGTCCTTTTAATGGGAATTGAGTTAAAATAGTGCCTAAACAATAAACGGTATTTTAAAGATAACAACGAAATGGTGGATTATCTCACGAAAATTTTTAATGAAGACAGTGATAGTGATAATATATGATATAGAAGAATATCTGCAATTTCCTGAATGTGGCGAAGATTTGAATGATAAAAATTTAGAAGAGGAAAATCACAGTGACTCTGAAAAAAAATGCATCTGATAATGATATTATTAAAAATAATAGTGACGAAAATTTCTATACGGGAAATGATAAAGTCACAAAATGGAAAAAAGGGGAAATCATAAAAACTTCCAAAACCAAGTACAAAAATATTATAAAGAAAATTCCAGGACCAACTGCTTATGCAAAAGTAACTACTTCTGAAATCGACACTATTCTAAAATTAGTTGATATGAACATGATTAATGAAATAATTGATTGCTCTTATAAATATGTAGAAAAAATAGAAGATAAGTATAGTCGGAAACGTGATTCTAAACAGTCGTCTAGAAATGAGTTTATGGCCTTGATCGGACTGCTTTATTTAATAGGCACAATGAAAAGCCAACATGCAAATGTTCAGCATTTCTGGGCTGCTGATAGGCCCGGAGTCAAATACTGAGAGCAGCTTTGAGCAATAAGCGATTTTTGTTTTTAGTTCGCTGTATTCATTTCGATGATATATAGTCACTAGATCTGAAAGGTGGAAATCAGATAAACTACCCGCCATCCGTTCAACTTGGGATTTATTTGTTCAAAATTGTTTGAAATCTTATAATAGAAGCGAATTTATAACAATTGATGAGATGTTACATCTTTTTAGAGGACTCTGCTCTCGGATTCAATACATCCCAAGCAATCATGCTAGGTATGGTACCAAAATATTCGTATTATTTGATGCTAAAACATTTTACTGCAGCAACATGGAAATTTATATCTGTAAACAGCCGCCTGGACTTTTAACTGTAGAGAACAGACCATTAGACATTGTCAAACGTTTAGTAACGCCTATTGAAAGCGCTAATAAAAACCTTACAACCGATAACTGGTACTCAAGCTCTCCACTAGTTGATTAGTTTTGAGAAAAGAAAATCACATTCATTGGTACAGTAAAGAAAAATAAAAAACAAATTCCTTCAGAATTTTTATCAGGAAGACATAGAGTTAATTCTTGATTACAATATGACTAACGAAGGTCCTGCGATAAAAAGTGTGCGGCTTATTCTGTATCTCGAATAACAAGAAGGTGGCCTCTTGTCGTAATTTATACTAATATTAACATAGGAAACATAAATTCACGTGTATTATTTCTACTGAAAATAGTTGATCAAGGACCAAACCGAAGAATTACTTTTTTGAGAACACTTTCAAAATCCCTTATCAAAGACCATCTCATATTCAGAGCTCAAATTCCGTCTTTACCTCGAGATGTGTCGGCTTTCCTTGATATATATCGTTCAACAGAAAATTTGGAAGAGGTAACAATAAATAATTTAACACAGGGGTCTGTTACATGTGCAGCCGAAACTTAAATTCTTCATCCACAATGAAGTGCAAAAAATGCGTAAGTTTTATCTGTAAACAGCATTCGAAAATGAAAATCTTATTTCTGCCATGTGAAGCGAATAACGTAGATGAAATATATGACTAATTCTGAACGTCCGAAATTACTTAATTATTATTTAGTAATTCATTATTAGTTTTTATACTTTGTGATTGTAGTAGTAATTACACTCATGTCCAAAATTAAGGCCACAAACATAAAATTTGTGAAAACTGATGAACTATTCACTGTTTTGCGACGAAATTCGGCACAGAAGTATATTACAATAGGAGAAAGAATATAGTAGCATAACAATATGGAAAATATTTTAACTGTGAATTAAGATACAGGGTATAGGAAAAAGTGTGAAATCGTGAATCAGAGATAAAGCATTTATCACTGGAAAAGTCTGTCTAATATGGAGTGTGACCACCGTGCACGGCTATACAAGCCTCAGAACGATATCTCATACTGTTTATGAGAGTGCCAATAAGTCTTTGTGGCAACAAAGCCCATTCTTCCAAAAGCGCGGCTTTTAACTCCTGGTGGGTCCTGGAAGGGGGGGGGGTGCGCTTTGAAATGGCTCTTCCTGGACCATCCCAAACATGTTCAATAGGACTGAGGCCAGGAGACCTCGAGGGACAAGTCATATGACGAATATCCTCTTCTTCAAGAAAATCATCAAGAATATGAGCTCCGCAGGCTTCGCATTATCGTCTATAAACATGACGTCCGGGATTACAGCACCCTGGATCAACCTCACATAGGCTTCGCGGACCTCATCCCTAACGACCGGTGTCCAATCGTGTGTGTCCCTTTCACTGCATCCAACAGAAGAGCCCGGTTGATGTGGAGCCGAAGACATTAGTCTTGGGCACAACAAGAATGGGACCATGTTCTTTCCAGTGATGAGTCGAGATTCACCATACAGAGTGATTCTCGCTGAATCTTCATTTGGAGAGAACGTGGAGCTCGCTATCATCCCTCACCGTAAAAGAAATCGACAGATTTGGTGGCAAAGGAATCCTTGTCTGGGGCGGCATAATGTTGGGCAGTCGTACACCGCTGCACGTCTTCGATGTGGGTTCTGTCAACGCACATCTCTATATGGATGAGGTCCTTGAAGCCTATGTAAGGTTATTCCATGCTGCCGTTGGCCCGGACTTCATGTTTATGGATGATAATTCGAAGCCACACAGAGCTCACATTGTTGAGAATTTTCTTGATGAAGAGTATATTCGCCGTATGAAATGATCCTTGAGGTCTCCGAACCTCAATCCTTTTGAACATGCTTGGGATGGTCTAGGAATAGCCGTTGCACAGTGTAACCCCCCCCCCCTTCCCAGGACCCGCCAGAGTTAAAAGCCGCGCTTTTGGAAGAATGGCCTTTGTTGCCACAAAGACGTATTGGCACCCTCATAAACAGCGTGAGAGCTTGTTGTGAGGCTTGTATAGCACTGCACGGTGGTCGCATTCCATATTAGATAGACTTTTCCCGAGATAAATGCTTTATCACTGATTCATGATTTAGCACTTTTTCATATACCCTGTATCTTAATTCACAATTAAAATCTTTTCCATATTGTTATGTTGCTATATTCTTTATCCCATTGTAATGTACCTCTGTGCCAAATTTCGGGGCACACAGTGAATAGTTCATCATATTTCACAGATTTTATGTTTGTGACCTTAATTTTGGACATGAAGTAGCTTTTTATACATTTAAACTCCTGCTTTAATATATTAAAAAAATATATATCTAAGTGTATTACGGAATACTTTCAAAAGTTGTGATCAGAGATAACTTATATGATATGGGTATGTTAAATTATTTGTAAAATTAAAATAAAGGAGCAATAATTGAATGCTTTACCCCTGTTGTACAATTTATAGCTCGCGCCCGCTCATGTGATGAAAATTTGCGCGCCCGGCGAAAGGTTAATTTCCAATTCACATTAAAAAAGGAGATATTTTGTAATTATAATGTCTTATGATAATGTATATGTCTTATGATATATGTCTACATTGTTCTAATATCCATTCTGCCCCTTTTATGAAAGTAATGTTTATGGGAATATAAGTTAACATGATTTTTCTGATTACTCTGACTAAATATATTTAACTCGCTTTAATGTCTTTAAAAATGACGTAAGATTCTCATTAGTATCTGCTGTGTTCCAACAATTTCTAATTTTTAAATTCTGCGAAAATTACATACGGATGTATGAAGTTAATTTTCCCTAGGTGCTTTCCATATTCTACGAGGAGTAGTTTTTAAGTACAGGCAGTCAGATTTTCATATAACAGATTAGGAATATATACACATTTATATTTAGTTACATGAAACTACAAATATATAGGCATAAACCTAAGAATACTTTTATTTCAAGTGTGAACCGTCAATTTTAATTTTTACAATTAATGTGTAGTATTAAAATATGCTATAAAAGAAAATGCGACGAAGAATGCACATGACTTACGGAAACGTGTAAACGTGTTTTTAAATTAGACTAAATTTTAGAATAATTTCGAAACTGAACTTTGCACATAAGGTTGGTTTAGGAATATTTAGTTTATTATATTGCTTATTCCAATGGGGGAACGCTCATGAAAACGCACATAATTTCTGGACTTTACTTATTTGGAAACATGATTCTACAATAATATCTTTAGAATTCATAGACTGTTTATAAAATCTTATTCGAATGTTTTTATAATACTTGTATGGAACATAAAATTTTACTTTAGTTGGAAATATATGAAATAAGCGTGATATAGGTTAATATATTATAGATTCATTCCTCACTTTGATAAATTAGTTATAGTGAACAACACAAAATTTAAGTACGTAATTTAAATTTTAATAAACATAATTCTTATACACGGGAAGCTTAAATTATCGCACATCAAATTTTAATGAGCCGCAATTCAGTCTAAAAGCATTTAGTTTTTTTTTTTTTTTTTTTTTTTTTTTTTTTTTTTTTTTTAAGGCAATGAGTTTCGATTGAGTTTCAATGGAAGTGCATATGTTTTTTTAATGCATTTCATTTGGTATCGGTTATCCCGTGCTTAGAGACTTCATTTGTGAAGTGTTTGAGTGCAAGGCGGCGGCATGGATGTACCTACTCGGTTCAGATCCCGAACTGTTCTGATTGGATCAACAGCTTTAGATATCCGTACATTACTGACTTATTAATGGCTTGGAAAAGGTGGCTGGGGAATTAAAATTCTGTTTAGCAATTTCCGAGTGAATGCGTATGTCGTTTGTCTCCATTATTCTCCCTAAAGTGAATTTAAATGAAAATTTGGAAAATTTTATTTTTCAATATTTTTTTAAGTTATAAAAAATAAGTGAAATGGAAAAATTCCATTTTTCAATATTTATTTAAGTTATAAAAAGTTTTAAACATAATTTTAAATTTATATAATTAAATTAAGTTTTAATATTCGTTATAGTGAATTATATTTTACCTTCTTTCGTGCTGTTTTGTAATTTCTACACAACGAGTTTGATGCATCCAGCGATTTGTTTGTTGTTTTAATGGGCAAGAAGTGCTAATACATGACCAAAATAAATAAATAAAAAAGCAATTTAACAAATTACAACCACCATTTGGAAAATGATTTTTTTAAAGACTAAAATTTAAGACATAAGAAATCGCACGGAGTTGATCATACATTACGTAGTCCATGAATTAAATATTAATAGTGTTATTACACGTAAAAATTGCAAGCGACAAAAAACGCCTGCGACTCGTATTTCGTGTGAAATATTTATATGTATTCATTCCTGTCATATTTATATTTTATTTATTTTTTTTAATTGGCTTATTCCATTTTTCTGCACGTCCATTTGCACGTGAAAATCTTACAAATTAAAATTAACTCTTTGGCAGAAATTCTTATTCATTTTCTTTCATTTTCATTAGTTATTATCCTCCTGAAACTTACGTATTATCCAAGCATTTCATTGGCTGTTCGGAAAAAGGCTTTCCATCGTCAGATTTCCAAGAAATCTGACTACCAATTTTAAATGAAATTTCATTCTTAAACTTCTAAACATCCGACAATATTACTTTTTACACCGTCGTACAGAGGAAAAAAAATGTACTTTTAAATGCAATTCGTTTGAAAGTTGTATCTCAATTTGTTTCTGAGTTATTATTATTTTTTTTGTAGTTTTTGTTACCGTATTCCACCGCATTAGCCGGCATGCCGCAAAACTCGAGGGAGACCAGATTTTTGAATATTAGTCCCTGGTCTTTCCCAGCATGCCGGAAAAAGCGTGGACAGTAATTTCAACAAATATCTTAAATCCTTGATAGTAATTTTTTTTTTAGGGGGCGCAATCAAATATTTAAATCCGTTCCGTTTTCTACCGTTTTAGATGCGGATTTTCGATACAGTCCTGGGATAAATATTACTTATTTAAAATTTGATATAAAATTTCAAAAGTGTACATACTACTATTTTCGAATAGTAATTTCAACAAATATCTTAAATTCTAGCTTAAGTCCGCCACCCTCTTGACTAATACCTCTACAGGTAGGTTGTTAAACGGAGTTTCGTTCAAAAACATTTTTATTAAGAATATAGACTGCCCCCTGGTGGTGGAATATGGAACTAAAAGATTAGAGAATTTTATTTTATTTTTTGGCAAGATTTTGCAGTGCGTGAGCAGAACGCTTGCTAAACGGTACTGTCGGCAGTGGAAACCCGTTTCAAGGTTAGTTCGGTTCGAGATTGGTATTTTTATGAGATTTTGCTGTACAAATTTCAGGTTCATTTTAGCATTTTTTTACGGGCCCGGACAACGCCGGGTGGCTCAGCTAGTAAGATAAATAGAATTCACTATTCAAATAAATATAAAGGAATATATATATACATAGAGAGAGAGAGAGAAAGAAAAATAAGTATTGATTTTTTACCTTAAAAGGAAAAATGTTGTTAGAAAAACCAAAATAAATCAGCCGCCCTTCCTCCAGTAGCGAAACCTCATATTTTCCGGCATGCCGGTAAATACGAGTTTTTCCGGCATGCTGGTGTACCACGATTTTTTCCGGCCTGCCGGCTAATGCGGGGGAATACGGTATTTTTTGTCATAGTGGCAACAGAAGGTATCCATCTCTGTTGAAAGTAAAGGGAAATACAGGTTACTGTATAGACAAATCAGAAAACGAATAAAATGCGGATTAAACCAATAAAAAGCTTCAGATATGCTTTTGATTTCCTACCCTGACGAGAACAATAAGCATTTTTCCAAATGGTTAAAAAATAAAATCATTAATTAATAATGTTTAGAAACACATGCACAAACAATACTAACATTATTAAAAGCGCAATTTGCTTTATTTCGTTTGCAGAAATTGAGAAATATATAGGGGAGACTAATAGCGTTGGCCATTCGGGAGGCTTGACCCACCCATCAGTTTTCATATTTAAAATAATTTCAGAGTTTTACCAATATGTGTCAATCAAAGCTATCAGAATGCTCAAACAACATTCTTTGTTTCATACAGCTAATCGAAATAGGTGTGGAAAAATCAAATGGGGAGCGTTTTCAACCTAAAAAGTGCGTTTTTTAGAAATAATTTCTAAGCTTTTTTCAGATAAAATATATCATACAAATTTAAGTAAGTAGGTTTAAAGTAATGCAGAAATAACGAGCTTTCATTCCAGGCATAAAGATTGTACCGTAAGTTAGGCTTAACATAACAATATGCTATTATTTAGAAAATTGGTATGTGGGGAGGTTTGAACCAGTCAAAGTGAGGGTGGGTTGACCAGATGCTCAAGGCTCCCTTAATTAAGTGGTTTTGACAATCTGTTTATTATACACTGTGTATAATGAAAAGGGTTATATATAAAAAAGAATATATATTTATCCTGTAAAGCTACTGTAAAATGGGGTGATGGAAAAAAAAGAGTTTGAAACTGCTTTAAGAAAGATGTAAAAAATTGCTGTAGTATTCACTGCAAGAAAATACTTAATGAAATATAAATGGGAAAGTTGATAGGAACTTTTCACCATCTAAATATTACTTAAAATAGGTAAATAGAAACAGTGGAAAAGAATAGAAAGTATGAAAACAGCAGTTTTAACCATTTCAGGGACAGTGGCATATTTATTAAACCACTTAATTTTAATTCCCAAACGCCAGAATGACACCAGAATTTTACTAAAATGTTTTCCATGTAATATGTATGTGAAATATAGCCTTTTTCTTATTTCCAAATAAATTTGTTCGTAAATTCCGGTGCCAGTCATTTATTTCAACATTTTAGTACTGAAAGTACTTTGCTCCCGAAAGGCCTAAACGATGTTAATAATAAGTTAAGTGCCCAATGCGGCTGAAAAAGAAAATAGCATTGTTCGAAAAACTTCAGAAAGGCATGTAGACAAATTTCACCAGGATGAATAAAGTGAGAAGAAGCCAAACTATGTGACAACTATGTTGTTAGGTCGAGTGTCACAAAAGGTAGGACAAGGAGACAAAAAAAGGCGGGACAGTGTTTCCTAAATCCAGACATATTCATACATGAAACCCTATGAAAACGGAATCTGTCTCTACCTGAATATTGTCTTAAATGTTAAAATTCCATTTTCCCTGCTGTACAATTATATATGCTCAGACAAAATCATGTTTAAAAGAAATGTTTTCTCCTATTACTTGCGATTGCGTCAAAACAGGTTTTTTTAAGCGTCATGTTTTCAAAAATATTTTTTTAATAATTAAAGCATGCAGCATAAAGTTATTCTGTTTTTTTTTAAAACTGATTTTATTCTCTTCTCAAATATTTCAATATAATACAAAGTGGGTCAAGCCTCCCATATAGTGGGTCAACCCTCCCGTATGTGGGGAGCCTTCACCCATTATTTTGTCATTAATAAAATCATTCATTTTTCAAATTTCTTACATATTACACTTATGTAGCAATTTTATTTTGATAACTGATTGTATAACGAATAAAATGATATATAAAACTTTATTCTACGTTCTATATTTAAAAAATAAAAAATCATTTTGTAAAAAGTGGGTCAACCCTCCCTAGTCTCCCCTATGTCTGATAAATGTATGTAAATATTTTTTATTATATTCATGATGATCATCAAACTGAGTTATAATCAAATTATGGACATCAAAAATACGCATTACATGATGAAGCCGACCGCCACCTGCAAGACATTAAAATCAATATGGTCTGATTCTAGCGAGCCAATCAGAAAGGACAGTGATCTGATCCGAGTACGTATCGTGAATATACCGACGGGAGAGTTGTTTTTTCAGGAACACATAATATTCATATTGGAGTATCATTTTGCTCGACAGTCATATTCCCAAGTCATTGGAGACCTTCTCCAAAAATATCCTTATGCCAATAATTCAACGGTGACACGGATAGTACATCGTTTAAGAACAATTGCATCAGTAGCTGACAAGAAAAGTGTATTTTGGACGATGGAAAACTGACGGAAGTTGAAACCCAGTTTCAGCGTTTGCCGACGAAAATCACAAGGAAATTTGTCATGGAGTGCGGTATATCTCAAAAGTAGTGATTAAAGATCGGAAAAAGTTACATGTTCGACCTTATAATGTTCGCGCAGTTCAGGAATTGAAGTATCCTGATTATCATTAACGACTTCTGTCCTGTCGATGTTTTCTCTCTTTTATAGTAGAACACGGAATTAGGAAATTAGACCATACGATTTTTAGCAACGAAAAGTGGTTCCATCTAAGTTGTAAAGTCAACAGCCAAGCACCAGATTTTGTTCGTTTAGCAAACCACATGCTCTCCACGAACTGCCCTGAATTCGCAAAAACTTTGGCGTGTGGTCTGCAATATCTCGTCTCAGATTGCTGTCCCAATTTTCTTTTGAACCACACTGTATGCAGAGATAGTTACATAGTTAATTTCACTGCTGGAAGTTTATGAGCGTTATTCATGATTCGAGTAAGACGGTGCGACATGTCACCTAACTAATAGCAGTATGCATCTTTTGAATGCATTTCTAGATCAGCGCGTTACTTCCCGGGGATTGTGTACCCCTCGCGCGCCAGATTTATCTCCCCCTGATTTTTTAGGTAGCTTTCTTTACAAAAAAGCTACCTATTGCAGCCGTTCGGAGGAAAGCGATTTCAAAAAATTTCGGTATATTTCCATCGATCATGAGCCCCAGACCCCGAAACCACCGTCCGTTCAAAATTGATATATATATATAATATATATATATATATCTGACCTATGCCACACTGTAACTCCCGTAATTATGAACCGACTTCGATGTAATTCGGTGTGTACATAGTACATACCAATGTCTCGACCGAATTCGTTGGCCAACTTCATCCGCCGTTTTGTTTCAAAATGGCGGCCATTTAAAATTTTTAAAAAAATTTAAAACTTGAAATGTGGTACCAAAAAATTAAAAATGGAAAAATATTTTTTTCTTATGCATTTGACCTTTATACAAAGATTCCGGAGCAGTTTTTGTTTCGTCTATATCTTAAAAAATGGCTGAGTTATAGCATTTTAGGTAGCTTTCATTACAAAAAGCTGCCTATTGCAGCCGTTCGGAGGAAAGCGATTTCAAAAAAAAATTGGTATATTTTCATCGATCATGACCCCCAGACCCCGCGAAACCATCATCCGTTCAAAATTGACATATATATATATATATATATATATATATATATATTGAAATATATATATATATATATATATATATATTGAAATATATATATATATATATATATATATATATATATATATATATATATATATCTGACCTTTGTCACACGGTAACTCTCGTATTTATGAACCGATTTGGATGTAATTCGGTGTGTACATAGTACATACCAATGTCTCGACCGAGTTCGTTGGCCAGCTTCATCCGCCATTTTGTTTCAAAATGGCGGCCATTTAAAAATTAAAAAAAAAATTAATTTGAATTGTGGTACCAAAAAATTGAAAATGGAAAAATATTTTTTTCTTATGTATTTAACCTTTATACAAAGATTCCGGAGCAGTTTTTGTTACGTCTATATCTTAAAAAATGGCTGAGTTGTAGCATTTTGAATTTCTAGCGTGGCTGACACTTTGAAACGTCCTGATATTTGTCACGTGATAACGGGCGTATTTATGAACCGATTTCGATGTACCTTGGTGTGTACATAGTACATACGAATATCTCGACCGAGTTCGTTGTCCAGCTTCATCCGCCATCTTGTTTCAAAATGGCGGCCATTTAAATAATTAAAAAAAAATTTAAAATGAAATACCAAAAATTTGGAAAATGAAAAAGATTTTTTTCGTATGTGTTTTACCTTAATACAAACATTTCGGAACAGTTTTTGTTTTGTCTATATCTAAAAAAATGGCTGAGTTATAGCATTTTGAATTTCTCTTGTGGCTGACATTTTAAAACGACCTGAATTTTGTCACGCGATAACAGGTGTATTTATGAACGGATTTGGATGTAACTTGGTCTGTAGATAGTACATACGAATGTCTCTACCGAGTTCGTTGGCCAGCTTCATTCGCCATCTTGTTTTAAAAGGGTGTCCATTTTAAAAAAATTAAATTTAAAATTTAAAATGAGGTATTAAAAAATTGGAAAATGAAAAAGGCTTTTTTTTATGTGTTTGGCCTTGACACAAAAAATTCTGGAGGAGTTTTTGTTTCTGAAAATTTGTTCTTTTGCTTATATCTTAAAAAATGGTTGAATTATAGCACTTTGAATTTCAAGAATGGCTAACACTTTGAAACGATCTTGTCTTTGACACGCGATAACACAAGAATTCACCTATTTCGATGTAAGAAGGCATGTGGATAGTATACATCAATATCTCGACCAAGTACGCAGGCCAGCTGCATCAGCCATCTTGTTTCAAAATGGCGGCCATTAAATTAAAAAAAATTATACTTAAAGTGAGGTCAAAAAAAAAAAAAAAAAAAAAAAAAAAATAGAAATTGAAAAAGGTTTCTTTCTTAAATATTTGACCTTGATATAAGGATTCAGAAGCATTTTTTGTTTGTCTTTATCTTAAAAAATGGCGCAGATATAGCAATTTCAATATCTAATGTGGGTGACATTTTGAAAAATCTGACCTTTTGCCTGCGATAGCACTCATATATATCAATCGATGCCGATGTGAGTGAGCATGTGCACAGCAATTACTAAGGTCTCGACCAATTTCACTCGTTAGCCTCATCCGCAATGTTGTCTTAAAATGGCAGGCACTTTAAGAAATCGCCGAATTTGGCAGCCAAATATAAGTTACTTTAAATAAAAGCAACTTGGATAAAGCTGACTAATTTCGCGAAATTCTCATTCATAATGATTTAGTATTGATAAAAATTAGTATTGAATCTCCTATATTCGGTTTCCACTAAATTGAGCTTCGTGTGTTTGAATAATATAAGTTAGCTTTTTTAAAATAAGGAATATGAAAGCTGCTTCTTCCTCCCGGCACTGGCCGGAAGGACTTTTAGGTAGCTTTCTTTACAAAAAGCTACCTATTGCAGCCATTCGGAGGAAAGCGATTTCAAAAAATTTTGGAATATTTTCATCGATCATGACCCCCAGACCCCGAAACCACCCTCCGTTCAAAATTGATATATACATATATATATATATATATATATATATATATATATATATATATATATATATATATATATATATATGACCTATGTCACACTGTAACTCTCGTATTTATAAACCGATTTGGATGTAATTCGGTGTGTACATAGTACATACCAATGTCTCGACCGAGTTCGTTGGCCAGCTTCATCCGCCATTCTGTTTCAAAATGGCGGCCATTTAAAATTTTTTAAAAAATTTAAAATTTGAAATGTGGTACCAAAAAAATGAAAATGGAAAAATATTTTTTTCTTATGCATTTGACCTTTATACAAAGATTCCGGAGCAGTTTTTGTTTCGTCTATATCTTAAAAAATGGCTGAGTTATAGCATTTTAGGTAGCTTTCATTACAAAAAGCTGCCTATTGCAGCCGTTCGGAGGAAAGCGATTTAAAAAAAAAATTGGTATATTTTCATCGATCATGACCCCCAGACCCCGCGAAACCATCATCCGTTCAAAATTGACATATATATATATATATATATATATATATATATATTGAAATATATATATATATATATATATATATATATATATATATATCTGACATTTGTCACACGGTAACTCTCGTATTTATGAACCGATTTGGATGTAATTCGGTGTGTACATAGTACATACCAATGTCTCGACCGAGTTCGTTGGCCAGCTTCATCCGCCATTTTGTTTCAAAATGGCGGCCATTTAAAAATTAAAAAAAAAATTAATTTGAATTGTGGTACCAAAAAATTGAAAATGGAAAAATATTTTTTTCTTATGTATTTAACCTTTATACAAAGATTCCGGAGCAGTTTTTGTTACGTCTATATCTTAAAAAATGGCTGAGTTGTAGCATTTTGAATTTCTAGCGTGGCTGACACTTTGAAACGTCCTGATATTTGTCTCGTGATAACGGGCGTATTTATGAACCGATTTGGATGTACCTTGGTGTGTACATAGTACATACGAATATCTCGACCGAGTTCGTTGTCCAGCTTCATCCGCCATCTTGTTTCAAAATGGCGGCCATTTAAATAATTAAAAAAAAATTTAAAATGAAATACCAAAAATTTGGAAAATGAAAAAGATTTTTTTCGTATGTGTTTTACCTTAATACAAACATTTCGGAACAGTTTTTGTTTTGTCTATATCTAAAAAAATGGCTGAGTTATAGCATTTTGAATTTCTCTTGTGGCTGACATTTTAAAACGACCTGAATTTTGTCACGCGATAACAGGCGTATTTATGAACGGATTTGGATGTAACTTGGTCTGTAGATAGTACATACGAATGTCTCTACCGAGTTCGTTGGCCAGCTTCATTCGCCATCTTGTTTTAAAAGGGTGTCCATTTTAAAAAAATTAAATTTAAAATTTAAAATGAGGTATTAAAAAATTGGAAAATGAAAAAGGCTTTTTTTTATGTGTTTGGCCTTGACACAAAGATTCTGGAGGAGTTTTTGTTTCTGAAAATTTGTTCTTTTGCTTATATCTTAAAAAATGGTTGAATTATAGCACTTTGAATTTCAAGAATGGCTAACACTTCGAAACGATCTTGTCTTTGTCACGCGATAACACAAGAATTCACCTATTTCGATGTAAGAAGGCATGTGGATAGTATACATCAATATCTCGACCAAGTACGCAGGCCAGCTGCATCAGCCATCTTGTTTCAAAATGGCGGCCATTAAATTAAAAAAAATTATACTTAAAGTGAGGTCAAAAAAAAAAAAAAAAAAAAAAAAAAAATAGAAATTGAAAAAGGTTTCTTTCTTAAATATTTGACCTTGATATAAGGATTCAGAAGCATTTTTTGTTTGTCTTTATCTTAAAAAATGGCGCAGATATAGCAATTTCAATATCTAATGTGGGTGACATTTTGAAAAATCTGACCTTTTGCCTGCGAAAGCACTCATATATATCAATCGATGCCGATGTGAGTGAGCATGTGCACAGCAATTACTAAGGTCTCGACCAATTTCACTCGTTAGCCTCATCCGCCATGTTGTCTTAAAATGGCAGGCACTTTAAGAAATCGCCGAATTTGGCAGCCAAATATAAGTTACTTTAAATAAAAGCAACTTGGATAAAGCTGACTAATTTCGCGAAATTCTCATTCATAATGATTTAGTATTGATAAAAATTAGTATTGAATCTCCTATATTCGGTTTCCACTAAATTGAGCTTCGTGTGTTTGAATAATATAAGTTAGCTTTTTTAAAATAAGGAATATGAAAGCTGCCTCTTCCTCCCGGCACTGGCCGGAAGGACTTTTAGGTAGCTTTCTTTACAAAAAGCTACCTATTGCAGCCATTCGGAGGAAAGCGATTTCAAAAAATTTTGGAATATTTTCATCGATCATGACCCCCAGACCCCGAAACCACCCTCCGTTCAAAATTGATATATACATATATATATATATATATATATATATATATATATCAATATATATATATATATATATATATATATATATATATGACCTATGTCACACTGTAACTCTCGTATTTATAAACCGATTTGGATGTAATTCGGTGTGTACATAGTACATACCAATGTCTCGACCGAGTTCGTTGGCCAGCTTCATCCACCATTCTGTTTCAAAATGGCGGCCATTTAAAAATTTTTTAAAAATTTAAAATTTGAAATGTGGTACCAAAAAAATGAAAATGGAAAAATATTTTTTTCTTATGTATTTGACCTTTATACAAAGACTCCGTAGCAGTTTTTGTTTCGTCTATATCTTAAAAAATGGCTGAGTTATAGCATTTTGAATTTCTAGCGAAGCTGACATTTTGAAACATCCTGAATTTTGTCACGTTATAAAAGGCGTATTTATGAACTGATTTGGATTTAACTTCGTTTATACATAGTACAGACCAATGTCTCGAAAGAGTTCGTTGGCCAGCTTCATCCGCCATCTTGTTTAAAAATGGCGGCCATTTAAAATTTTAAGAAAATTTTAAATTTGAAATGTGGTAGCAAAAAATTGAAAATTGAAAAAATATTTTTTTCTTATGTGTTTGACCTTGATAAAAAGATTCGGGAGCAGTTTTTGTTTCGTCTATATCTTAAAAAATGGCTGAGTTATAGCATTTTGAATTTCTAGCGTGGCTGACATTTTGAAACGTCCTGATTTTTGCCACGTGATAACAGACATATTTATGAACCGATTTGGATGTACCTTGGTGTGTACATAGTAAATACAAATAACTCAACCGAGTTCGTTGACCAGCTTCATTCGCCATCTTGTTTCAAAATGGTGGCCATTTAAAAAAAAAAAAAAAAAAAAAAAAAGTTTAAAATGAGATACCAAAAAATTGGAAAATGAAAAAGAGATTTTTTTTGTATGTGTTTGACCTAAATACAAAGATTCCGGCACATGTTTTGTTTCGCCTACATCTAAAAAAATGGCTGACTTATAACATTTTGAATTTCTATTGTGGCTGACATTTTAAAACGACCTGATTTTTGTCACGCGATAACAGGCGTATTTATGAACCGATTTGAATGTAACTTGGTCTGTACATAGTACATACCAATGTCTCGACCGAGTTCGTTGGCCAGCTTCATTCGCCATCTTGTTTAAAAGGGTTGCAATTTTTTTTTTTTAAATAATTTAAAATTTAAAATGAGGTATTAAAAAATTGGAAAATGAAAAAGATTTTTTTTATGTGTTTGGCCTTGATACAAAGATTCTGGAGCAGTTTTTGTTTCTGAAAATTTGTTATTTTGTTTATATGTTAAAAAGTGGTTGAATTATAGCAGTTTGAATTTCTATCATGGCTAACACTTTTAAACGATCTTGTATTTGTCACGCGATACCACACTTATTCGCCTATTTCGATGGAAGAAGGCATGTGGATAGTATACATCAATATCTCGACCAAGTTCGCTGGCCAGCTTCATCAGCCATCTTGTTTCAAAATGGCGGCCATTAAACTAAAAAAAAAAAATTATATTTAAAGTGAGGTGCAAAAAAATTAGAATTTGAAAAAGGTTTCTTTCTTAAGTATTTGACCTTGATTTAAGGATTCAGGAGCATTTTTTGTTTGTCTTTATCTTAAAAAATGGCTCAGATATAGCAGTTTCAATTTCTAAAGTGGGTGACATTTTGAAAAATCTGATTTTTTGCCTGCGACAGCACTCGTATATATCAACCGATTCCGATATGAGTGAGCATGTGCACAGCAATTACTAAGGTCTCGACCAAGTTCACCGCTTAGCCTCATCTACCATGTTGTCTTAAAATCGCAGGCACTTTAAGAAATCGCCGAATTTGGCACACAAATATAAGTGACTTTAAATAAAAGCAGCTTGGATAAAGCTGACTAATTTCGCGAAATTCTCATTCATAATGATTTAGTATTGATAAAAATTAGTATTGAATCTCCTACATTCGGTTTCCACTTAATTGAGCTTCGTGTGTTTGAATAATATAAGTTGGCTTTTTAAAAATAAGGAATATGAAAGCTACCTCTTCCTCCCGGCACTGGCCGGAAGGACTTTTTGAATTTCTTGCGTTGCTGACATTTTGAAACGTCCTGAATTTTGTCACGCGATAAAAGGCGTATTTATGAAACGATTTGGATGTAATTCGGTTTGTACATAGTACATACCAATTTCTCGACCGAGTACGTTGGCCAGCTTCATCCGCCATTTTGTTTCAAAATGGCGGCCATTTAAAATTTTTTTAAAAATATAAAATTTGAAATGTTTTACCAAAAAATTGAAACTGGAAAAAATATTTTTTTCTTATGTATTTGACCTTTATACAAAGATTTCGGAGCAGTTTTTGTTTCGTCTATATCTTAAAAAATGGCTGAGTTATAGCATTTTAGGTAGCTTTCTTTACAAAAAGCTACCTATTGCAGCCGTTCGGAGGAAAGCGATTTCAAAAAATTTTGGTATATTTTCATCGATCATGACACCCAGACCCCGAAACCACCCTCCGTTCAAAATTGATATATATATATATATATATATATCAATATATATATATATATATATATATATATATATATATATATGACCTATGTCACACTGTAACTCTCGTATTTATGAACCGATTTGGATGTAATTCGGTGTGTACATAGTACATACCAATGTCTCGACCGAGTTCGTTGGCCAGCTTCATCCGCCATTTTGAAACAAAATTGCGGCCATTTAAAAATTTAAAAAAAATTTAAAATGTGAAATGTGGTACCAAAAAATTGAAAATGGAAAAATATTTTTTTCTTATGTATTTGACCTTTATACAAAGACTCCGCAGCAGTTTTTGTTTTGTCTATATCTTAAAAAATGGCTGAGTTATAGCATTTTGAATTTCTAGCGAAGCTAACATTTTGAAACGTCCTGAATTTTGTCACGCGATAAAAGGTGTATTTATGAACCGATTTGGATGTAACTTCGTTTATACATAGTACAGACCAACGTCTCGACCGAGTTCGTTGGCCAGCTTCATCCGCCATTTTGTTTAAAAATGGCGGCCATTTAAAATTTTAAGAAAAAATTTAATTTGAAATGTGGTACCAAAAAATTGAAAATTGAAAAAATATTTTTTTCTTATGTGTTTGACCTCAATAAAAAGATTCGGGAGCAGTTTTTGTTTCGTCTATACCTTAAAAAATGGCTGAGTTATAGCATTTTGAATTTCTAGTGTGGCTGACATTTTGAAACGCCCTGATTTTTGCCACGTGATAACAGACGTATTTATGAACCGATTTGGATGTACCTTGGTGTGTACATAGTACATACAAATAACTCAACCGAGTTCGTTGACCAGCTTCATCCGCCATCTTGTTTCAAAATGGCGGCCATTAAAAAAAATTTTTTTTAATTAAATTTAAAATGAGATACCAAAAAAATGAAAAATGAAAAAGAGTTTTTTCGTATGTGTTTGACCTTAATACAAAGATTCCGGAACAGGTTTTGTTTCGTCTATATCTAAAAAAATGGCTGAGTTATAACATTTTGAATTTCTATTGTGGCTGACATTTTAAAACGACCTGATTTTTGTCACGCGATAACAGGCGTATTTATGAACCGATTTGAATGTAACTTTGTCTGTACATAGTACATACCAATGTCTCGACCGAGTTCGTTGGCCAGCTTCATTCGCAATCTTGTTTCAATAGGGTTGCAATTTTTTTTAAAAATTGTAATTTAAAATTTAAATTGAGGTATTAAAAAATTGGAAAATGAAAAAGATTTTTTTTATGTGTTTAGCCTTGATACAAAGATTCTGGAGCAGTTTTTGTTTCTGAAAAATTGTTCTTTTGTTTATATCTTAAAAAGTGGTTGAATTATAGCACTTTGAATTTCTATCATGGCTAACACTTTGAAACGATCTTGTATTTGTCTCGCGATACCACACGTATTCGCCTATTTCGATGGAAGAAGGCATGTGGATAGTATACATCAATATCTCGACCAAGTTCGCTGGCCAGCTTCATCAGCCATCTTGTTTCAAAATGGCGGCCATTAAATTAAAAAATATATATATTTAAAGTGAGGTGCAAAAAAATTAGAAATTGAAAAAGGTTTCTTTCTTAAGTATTTGACCTTGATATAAGGATTCAGGAGCATTTTTTGTTTGTCTTTATCTTAAAAAATGTCTCAAATATAGCAGTTTCAATTTCTAACGTGGGTGACATTTTGAAAAATCTGATTTTTTGCCTGCGACTGCACTCGTATATATAAACCGATTCCGATGTGAGTGAGCATGTGCACAGCAATTACTAAGGTCTCGACCAAGTTCACTGGTTAGCCTCATCCACCATGTTGTCTTAAAATGGCAGGCACTTTAAGAAATCGCCGAATTTGGCAGCCAAATATAAGTTACTTTAAATAAAAGCAGCTTGGATAAAGCTGACTAATTTCGCGAAATTCTCATTCATAATGATTTAGTATTGATAAAAATTAGTATTGAATCTCCGACATTCGGTTTCCACTTAATTGAGCTTCGTGTGTTTGAATAATATATATTGGCTTTTTTAAAATAAGGAATATGAAAGCTACCTCTTCCTCCCGGCACTGGCCGGAAGGACTTTTGAATTTCTAGCGTGGCTGACATTTTGAAACGTCCTGAATTTTGTCACAGGATAAAAGGCGTATTTATGAACCGATTTGGATGTAACTTCGTTTATGCAGAGTACATACCAATGTCTCGACCGGGTTCGTTAGCCAGCTTCACCCGCCATCTTGTTTAAAAATGGCGGCCATTTAAATTTTAAAGAAAAATTTAAATTTGAAATGTGGTACCAAAAATTGAAAATTGAAAAAATATTTTCTTCTTATGTGTTTGACCTTGATAAAAAGATTCGGGAGCAGTTTTTTTTTCGTCTATATTTTAAGAAATGGCTGAGTTATAGCATTTTGAATTTCTAGCGTGGCTGACATTTTGAAACGTCCTGATTTTTCTCACGTAATAACAGGCCTATTTATGAACCGACTTGGATGTACCTTGGTGTGTACATAGTACATACAAATATCTCGACCGAGTTCGTTGGCCAGCTTCATCCGCCATCTTGTTTCAAAATGGCGGCCATTTAAAGAAATAAAAAAATAAAAAAAAATAAAAGAGATACCAAAAAATTGGAAAATGAAAAAGATTTTTTTTGTACGTGTTTGACCTTAATACAAAGATTCCGGAACAGTTTTTCTTTCGTCTATATCTAAAAAAAATATCTGAGTAATAGCATTTTGAATTTCTCTTGTGGCTGACATTTTAAAACGACCTGATTTTTGTCACGCGATAAAAGCCGTATTTATGAACCTATTTGGATGTAACTTGGTCTGTACATAGTACATATCAATGTCTCGACCGAGTTCGTTGGCCAGCTTCATTCGCCATCTTGTTTCAAATGTGTTGCCATTTAAAAAAATTTAAAATTCAAAATGATGTATTAAAAAATTGGAAAATGAAAAAGATTTTTTTTTATGTGTTTGGCCTTGATACAAAGATTCCGGAGCAGTTTTTGTTTCTGAAAATTTGTTCTTTTGTTGATATCTTAAAAAATGGTTGATTTATAGCACGTTGAATTTCTAGCATGGCTAACATTTTGAAACGATCTTGTATTTGTCACGCGATAACACACGTATTCACCTATTTCGATTTAAGAAGGCATGTGGATAATATACATCAACACCTCGACCAAGTTCGCTGACCAGCTTCATCAGCCATCTTGTTTCAAAATGGCGGCCGTTAAATTAAAAAATATATATATATATATTTAAAGTGAGGTGCAAAATTTAGAAATTGAAAAAGGTTCCTTTCTTAAGTATTTGATCTTGATATAAGGATTCAGGAGCATTTTTTGTTTGTCTTTACCTTAAAAAATGGCTCAGATATAGCAGTTTCAATTTCTATTGTGGGTGACATTTTGAAAAATCTGATTTTTTGCATGCGACAGCACTCCTATATATTAACCGATTCTGGTGTGAGTGAGCATGTGCACAGCAATTACTAAGGTCTCGACCAAGTTCACTGCTTAGCCTCATCCAACGTGTTGTCTTAAAATGACAGGCACTTTAAAAAATTGCCGAATTTGGCAGCCAAATATAAGTTACTTTAAAAAAAAGCAGCTTGCATAAAGCTGACTAATTTCGCGAAATTCTCATTCATTATATTGATAAAAATTAGTATTGAATCTCCTATATTCGGTTTCCACTAAATTGAGCTTCGTGTGTTTGCATGATATAAGTTGGCTTTTTTTAAATAAGGATTATGAAAGCTACCTCTTCCTCCCGGCACTGGCCGGAAGGACGTTTTTTCTATCCAGTTATCTGAAAAATGAGGTTTATTTGAATAGTTGACATGCGATTGCTGAACTGAAAACGAACATTACAACAGCCATTTCTAACATCCATATCGCCATGCTCCGCATATTCTCACGAAATATGGTAAAACGAACAAGATTTTGTATTCGCGAAACAGGTCGTCAATTACAACACCTACAGTTAGTCTGCTAAAAATAAAATGTGACATTTCAGCTAACCTCTTACTTTAATTTGCATTCTGAAACTGGTAATTTTATGGACAGCTAAAATTTTATGCGGTCGACATTAAATGTACATTGTATGTTTTAGATATTGCATTTGAATCAAGATGATAAATGTACTTTAAATTTATTAGAAAACATTAAGGAGTATTTACTCAAAATATCGAATATAATATATGTTTGATATATTAAAGTTTTAATCTATTAACCTAATTTTAATTATTTGAAGTTAATTTAAATACATTTCGAACAATAATAAATATACCATATTTGTGAAATATAAATAAAGAGGATTTAAGACAAATAGGGTTAAAAATTATTAGAGTTCAGTTAAATATGAGATTAAAAATAAGCATAAGGTTTAAACGTTCATTCAATCTGTTTTTATTTATCGGATTTTTTTTTATGTATACAATTCGAAAACAAGCAACACTGACAGCATGCAATTTTTCAAACCAAGTAATTAATCAAATTTAAAGTGTGTAAATTTTAAATTCTATAACGAGTACTTTTTTATAACGGTATTTAATGACTTCTAATTTTGCTGTACGTTGCCTCAAAAATGTATTTTTGTTATTTGTGCGCACTAAAAGAAAAGTATTTTCAGATAGTAGATCAGAGCTGCATTTATGTACAGGGTGCAATATGTTATCTATCGCCGACTTTTAATTTCTCAGCCGTTGGTCGTAGACATATAGTTCCAATTACAAAAGTGTTTCAAATGAGGTAAATATTCATGTTGTAAGACTATTTAAAGTAAAAAAATGAATTTTATAAAAATTACGAAAATTAACTTTTTATACGATCCCCCAGTCCCTATAGTTATATTTAGTAAAAGTTTACTCATATCATAAAAGATATAACGCAAAAAGTTTGACATCTGCACTACAAAAATTGTCCCAGTTATTAAATTTCAAAGTTTGAGATTTTTGCACATGATTTTGTCTTTCATTGAAGAATCAGTTAAAAGATGAATTAAAGTAATTCGAGGTTAAAATCAGGGTGCAAGGTGCTTTTCACGGCAAAACCACCTTTAGCCGGTATCACCAATTCGGGAAATCACAAAATAGGGTTATTTCATCTTAAATTTTGAGCTAACTTTTATAGGTCGAACAATATTCAAAAGTACCGACGATACCAGCTAAACGTGGTTTCGCCGTAAAAAGGACATTGCACGTTGATTTCACTCTCGAATTACTTTAATTTATCTTTTAACTGATACCTCAATGAAAGACTAAATCATGTGCAAAAATCTCAAACTTTGAAATTTAATAACTGGGTCAATTTTTGTAGTACAGATGTCAAACTTTTTGTGTTATATCTGTTATGATATGTGTAAATTTTAATTAATATATTTATAGGGACTGGGGGAACGTATAAAAAATAGTTTTCGTAATTTTTATCAAATTGATTTTTGACTTTAAATAATGCCACAACATGAATATTTACCTCATTTGAAATGTTTTTGTAACTGGAACTATACGTCTACGACCAACGGTTGAGAAATAAAAGGTCGGCGATAGATAATATATTGCACCCTGTATATATATTATTAAACGGTATATACATTTCATCTGTTATGATTATAATTTGTTTTTGATTGTGATATTTATTATGATTTTAACTTATAGCCTTATGATATTGGAATATTTTTTAATTAAACAAATAAAATAAAGTACAGATACTTTAACAACAACAAAAAAAATAATTGTATCTCAAATATCATTCTTGCGGTATTGCAATTGTATTTTCTCAATGCAATGTAAAAGAATTCAGCGTTATAAGTAAAGATTTTTAATCATTGGTATTCAATTTACTAATAGTATAGAATAATCACCTTTAATATTTAAATATGCAAGCGTTTTTCGTAACCAAAGGCAACAAATAAAATCCATAACATTTAAAATGAATAGTAACTTACACATGGATTCTGAATAACTTTTATTAATACTTGTCCAAAATAATCAATCTGTCTGAAAGTATTTTTTTATAAAAGTGTGCGCAGTAACAGAAACACAATTCTGAAACAAAAAGTGTTTGCATAAACAAAAAAAAAATATAACATGTTTAAAATATACTCATAATTGTTTGATATGAATCTAATTGATCTTCCTTTTAATTTTTTTTTTTTCGTTCTTGTAGCATTTTTCTGAGACCAATTTATGGTATCACCTTATTAAAATCCGTGAGCATTTTTATGTAACCTCAAAAAATCTTAAAGCACAGTGTGTAAGGGCAATGGAATTGGGCGATTGAAACCATTTGGTCAAAAAATTCGAAAATTTTAAATTGATTTTGTTTATGTTTTTGACGAATTTTTGCCCGTAGGTTCAACCCGTAATCACGCGAGTTCTAACAAGTTTATATTACGTTCTCCACGCTAGAAGCTGTACGGGCATTACATTAATTCTCTTACCTCATTTGCAAAGAATTACATATATATATATATATATATATATATATATATATATATATAATATATTTATATATATATATATATATATATATATTACGTACAACAAGGTGCAATGTTAAGAAGCTGTAGCGGGTATTACGATATATATTTTACCTCATATGCAAATAATTAGAGATAATTTAATTGCGCTTAATTATTATATTTTTGTTAAATAAAGAAAAACATTTTAAAACATACATCAACAAAAGTTTTTATTATATTTATTACATTATTCCAAAGATATCGTTTTATCGTCCGATGCTATAGCAACATGATGAATTAAAGTTCTTTAAAAAAATGCACAGTAGTAGAAAAGTATTTTTCTAAATCGAATAGTTATTTTTAATTTTATTTTTAGAGTTATGTTCATGAACTCACGTGCATAGAACGGTTTAAACAGCTAGTATATATATTAAAACAAACAACCTTAAATTGAAAGTAGAAGTAAAAAGATTATTTCTTTTTTCAAGTAACACAGAAAAAAATACAAAAAGATATAGGAATTCTTAAAACTTTGTCTGAAAGCAATGTAACAGATGAATATTAAAATATAAATATTTATATTAATTTGTATTTATTTATCTGTGCAGTGGCTTAAACATAAAATTACTTCTTTTGCATGCAGTCTGTTGAAACCTAGAAACAATGCAATTTTACTTTCTTAATTGAGTTTCAGTAGATAAAAGAAATTTCAATTAGTCCTTGAATAACATACAGGCAGCTGCTTATAATTTGTAATTAAGTAACATATTTCTAAGAATGAGCAAAACAGAAAATTATGTTCAACTCCGTTCAAGAACTATAACAAACATTCATAAGTAAAACAATGGCGTTTTAGCATAACGTATGTTACTCTGTGAACTATAATTCACACTCTATAGTGTTTTCGATTCTCCTACACAAACTGGTGTTTCAGGAAATACATAAGTAAAGAACGTACAATACTGTTAAGTATTTTAAATAAAATTTAAATTATCAATAAACATTAAGAAACAAATTAATCTTTAATGAAAATTTTAATCTGTCTAGAAAATAATGAAAAAAAAGAAAATATTTCAGTAAAAAATCCAATTAAAAATAAATGCAATTAAAATAAATGCAATTAAAATTAATGCAATTAAAATTAAAATAAATGCAAAAAATGCAATATCATTTTTATCAGTTTACTTTTATAATATATGCTAACGATACCTCCAAGAAAAAAAAAATTCTTTACCATAAACGTTAATTATATTGTTACTCAAAGCTGTTATTAAATAAAAAATAACCCTCCAATAAAATCAACGATAATTATTTCAAACTTAAAAAAGAAAAGTTTTTAAAAAGAAAATCAAAATGAAAATCTTAAGTGATTTTATGATTTTTCAATGTATTATAAACCATATACGTAAAGTAACAATTTTTCCTAAATGTAGAAATTAGCATGTATAATATGAATTTCGTTTGACACTGTTTTATTATATATTAAACATTACCTTTATAATTTATAAAAAAATAACAAAAAAATAATGTTGTTGTTACATCAAGGGAATGATTATTTTAAAATGATATGCTTTCAGCAATGCTTTAGATACGTTTGCCCTAAACATAATTCATGAAAACTTTTATTAAATTCCTTTCCATGTATATTCGCTGTCATAGATGTTCAGCCTTGCACGGTATCATCTTACATGTACATAAAAGTTCTTTAAATACAATATAAAACCGAATCTAATGCGTTTGGCATCGTACTTAGCAAATTTTATAACGTAATCACTTTAACAAGGTCGGATAAAAATTTAAAAAATAAAATAAACTTTATAAAAATAAACAATTCAATCAGTTTCTAGAGAAACTAAGCTCAAACATTTTGGTTCTGCCCTATAAATCGTTAAAAAGAAATTGGGATCTATCATAAATATGCAATAGTGTATAAACAACTTATTTCGTTGAAACATGAAATCGCAAAGTATGAGTAAAAATTATCCATTTTAAAATGCCATTTATAAAGAAAGAAAAGAAATAACTGAAATAGCCCAATCAGAAGTCAATGCTATGAAGAATTCAGATTTTCCCCATAATATATTATTACGTCTACCGGAAGTTCTACCCCATAATGTTTTTCACCAGTGTTGCCAGATGGGCTACTTTTTTTTAAATTCAGGTTCTTGTTTGGCACCACTTTTTTGAAATTGTAAAATGCGACTTATTTAATGACAAATTAATTAAGGCGAAAACAAAGGGAATTTTACCGTTTCAAATAAGTGGTGGCAATCAAGAAATCTGAATTAAAAAAAATAGCCCACTGGCAACACTGTTTTTCACGACTACTTTTTTTAAAATTCTGATTTCTTTATTGGCACCCCTTTTTTGAAATGGAAAAATCCCCATTGCTTTCTCATTATTTAATGCCTACCGGAAAAATCTGTACGTTTTCAGAATAAAATAAATTGATGGATTGTTAAGTTGAAATCAATGGGAATTTTACCATTTCGTAAAAGTAGTGCCAATAAAGAAACCTGAATTACAAAAAAAAAAAAAAAAAAAAAAGGCGGAAATAACATTATCGGACAGAACTTTCCTTTAGACCTAATATTTAAAGTGTTTATCACATTTATATAGGTAGAATATAGTATGTAACCATTTAAATTGTTTAATAATACATAAATATGATCATACGTTCAGAAAACAAATACTGAATATATAGGTTGATTATTGCTTATATTTTGTTATGATATATCTTACAAAAGAAACATATAAAAAATTTGAATTAATTTTAATAATTTCCTTAATTCGTGTTTTCATGAATCGTACGCCTCGTTGAATTTTGCAGACCAGAAAATTTTTCGGCACCAGTATTATCTTATAGAAAATCTCTTCTTAAAAGAAGGAGAAATTTTGCGCGTTAGATTTTTTTTTCTATAAAAAGATACTGGTTGTTTTCCTGGAGAAATAACGGTATCCTTACGAGCCATGGCTTTCTATGAAGTATAAATCAAATAGGTGATTTTTCAATAATCGTACCCAATCAAATATAAGTATTAGCAGTGTTGCCAGATGGGCCACTTTTTTTTTCGTACGATTAGTCGTGACATTAAATATATAACATTGAATGTTAAAAAAAAGAGTTGAAAAACTATATTTATCTTTATACTTATTTTATTGCTATAGCATGCATTATAGCGTAATATCTACCCTATATATATATAAAATCCTAATGAAACGAATTTATGAAACGAATATATGAAACTCCTGAAATGTATCGATTCTTTGAATCGACTGATTAAACAATTGACTTTGTTTCACGGCGATTTCTCCTAAAATATGGAATACTCCGCGATGAAATTAACACCAAAAATCCGTGTTGATCCACAGATCTCGAAGAAACTGGTATTAGAATTTTTAAATTCGAATTAGTTTTCGAAATATTAATTTTTTTCTAATTTTAAATACATTTTTTCTAATGATGGCAACTCAAATTTTAATCATAACAGAATTTTTTTTTTTCATAATTCAGAAAAGGTTACTATTTTAAATTAATTTGGCGACAGTTTGGCCTCCTTTAAATCTATGCTAAGAACAATGCTTTTTTTTTGTATTTCGTTATCATTTTATAAAATACAAAACTTTCATTTAAAAATGAAACATTTAAATTGATGGCTTTCACTTCAAAAAAAAAAAAAAAAAAAAAAAAATATATATATATATATATATATATATATATATATATATATATATTAGGCACAGATGTCATATACGCACCAGGGTACCTAATTGGCGCACAAATGGCATTATTTTGATAAACGTGGTAACCCGGCTATTGTCATTTATTTAATAATAAATGTATATTTACATTTATTTCTTTTTTAAATTTATATAAATTATTTTGTTCTATAGTAATTAATTTTTTTTTTCTATTTCCTTTTGGAAATAATAGAAAATAATTAAAAAATATGGTACAATGTAGTAGTTATTCCTTCACCCAATTTCGCAAATTATATAAATCGTCAAACCACTCGCCAAATTGTACAGATTGACAAAATTTTTATTTTAAATAACGAAAGAACAAATAAATTAGTATAACATTAATAAATATAAAAATAAAAATAAAAACGTCGAAATAAAAATCACTTGGTGACGTAAACACGTGTAACTTGCTAAAAGTCAAGTGAATGTGACATTTACCATCAACCATTATTGGCATTTAATCTTATAGTTTGGTGATAGATTTTTTGTCGACGGGATAACTGAGTAGTACCAAAAATACATATGTAACTGGTATTCGAAAACGAGGTTTTCGTCAAATTTTCGTTAAAAAAAAAAAAATAATAATAATAATAATAATAATAATCATGCCAAACATGCCGTGCGTATATGACAGCTGGCGAAATATTAAATTATGTAACAAACCATGACATTTAATTTCAACTTCAAATCAATGTTTTAATTTACCACTCGAACAATAAAAAAAATGCTAACTGCGAATTGAAAAAAAAAAAAAATATTGGCGAGATTTGCACCCGGCTTTTTTTTTCTTTCGGCACATATGTCACATACGGCCCCATATTGCCGCGATTTTTTTCTGACGCCAATGTCATATACGCAACGGTACTTAACTGGCGACAAAGTTTCGTTATTTTGCTTGATATGGTAAGCCGGATGTTGTTGTTTATGTTGTTAATGCGTTCCCCAAATTGGCGTTGGAAAAAAATCGCTCCAATATGGGGCTTATATGACATTTGTTCCATACCTTCATATGAAAGGCGAAGGGATCAGATCGTATTTGTTTATGGCATTTGATGACTTGAACTATTATAATATAGATGAAGTGATGTGGATAGAATAATATTTGGCGACTTATCACCTGTGCCTGGATAGCATTAAAGTATCAAAATGGCACCTAGAGTATAAAAAGCAAAGTGTTCCGCCCGGAACTGTTGATGATAGTCACATGGTTTAGGCTATTTTTATAGAGATTGTTTTAAAATATCGGTTGACAAAGACTCTGGATACTTAATTCATTTTATTTTAGCTTCTTTTCAAATGTTTAACTGATCCTCTTTAATCAAAAACGAAAACAACCATTGGATGTCTTAACAGCACTTGATCCTCCGTTAAATTTTTGCGTTCAAAGGGTATTGAATGGAAACCCGTTTACAGGGAGATCTGCACACCTTTTTCAGTATAGCTTAATCTTCTCTAATATTTTTAAAACCCATTAGATTTTTAGATTCTGCGGTGTCTGAACGGGGGTTGGCGAGCGTAGCTTGCAGGGGGCAGAGTCCCCTAGTTATTTTATAATTATATTACTATCTTTAGAAATTGACATTTGGACAAAAAACATTATTCAACACTTAAATCACAAACATAAATTACAAATAAATTTTTTAAGAAAGGTTTTTTCAAAATATATTCAAATTACATCGCATGTGCATATTTTCTAAATTTATATATATTATTTTGTTTTAGATTACGTTCCGAAAATTTCGAAAAAATTTAAATTAAAGAACTTAACATAAACTGCTGAAATTTAAAACATAGCTGCTTTATATAACAATTCTTCGACTGTGCACTTTTACATTCTTAAAATATGAATGTGAATTCCATGAAATTAATTTACAAAGTTTCATAAATTTGTTATCGTTTATTTAACATCAAAGCAGAAATTTCTGAATGGCGCTTTGGAAAAGAAAATCCCTTTGAGCAATTTTCCTATTTGTTCAAATACTTCTATGTTTCAATTTTGGAAACTCGATATTACAAAACTTTACGGTGATTGATTTACAAACTATGAATATATGTATTTATTTCTAAAGACAAATGTTTCATTCTTCGTATTTGTATTACAACTAAGGGAAAATTCAAACTGGCTTATTTTAGGAAAAATTTAATTTTAAATTACATAATTTGTCTGATTTTTCAAAGCTTTCACACACACACACACATATATATATATATACATATACCGGGTGTCCCAAAAAGGACTGACTGATTTTAAAATTCAATAATTTGTAAACGGTGACAGATATTTAAAAAATTCTTGCAGGAGGGTTATGCATAAGGTCAAAAGTTTGTTTACAGTGATTTTCAATTTTAGTTCGAATTGAAAACAATAGATGGCGCTGCGATCAATAGACGCTCAATTCAGGCTCAATTTTTGGTACTTCGTGTCCCGGATAATACATTTCCATCTCTTTTTTCCGCATGAAACAAGAGAAAGGACCAAAAATCGAGCCTGTATTTAGCGGCTATTGCTTACAGCGCCATCTATTGTTTTTAATTCGAACTAAAATCGAAAATCACTGTAATAAAACTTTTGACCTTATGCATAAACCTCCTGCAAGAAATTTTTAAATGTCTGTCACCGTTTGCAAGTTATTGAATTTTAAAATCAGTCAGTCCTTTTTAGGACACCCGGTATATATGTAAGTATAGTAAAAAATTTATAGATTCTCAATCGATGTAATTTTATTTACCAAATATTTATTTAACTGAAATCGATCATCTGTGCAATCAGTATCTTTTATAAAAATGCTAATATAAATGCCCGTCCTAGGGCGGTAGGTAGAAATTGTGATTTTCAATTACAATTGGAAATGATTGTATCATAATATTAAAATATTTATTGGATTAAAAAACGTTATAAAAACACATTAAAAGTAAATTAAAAATCTATATTTAGATGTTCCAACTCATTTTCTGTGTCGTTGTCAGAAAGCATAACAGAAAATTACAAATGCATTTGAAAAATGGAAAAAAAAAAAAATCATCGAAAATAAACAAGTAATCATATAACGCACCCTACATTTTCGCGATGGCTCGTGTTCCCTCTATGTCGCGATGCCGTAATTTGTCCAACCATTCAAACCATAAATTTTTAATTTACCTTTAATGTGTTTTTATAACGTCTTTTATGCAAATAAATATTTTAATATTATGATATGATTAGTAATGGGCCTAATTTTGACTTACTACTCACACTTATTTACATTTGGAAATGATTGTTTAAAATATTCATTTACTATTCATCATAAATATGTACAACTGACCTGAAAAGTTAATTTTCAAAGCTTGATTAACTCATGAGCCTCTAAGGATTAAACAATAAATTTGTAATCTGATCTAAATAAGATATACTTTCAAAGGAAAAATTGCAGGTCTATTATACTTAGTAAAAACGAATCAGATATAGACTGAGTGCAACATAAGCAGAAATAGCTTTTACTGAGTTCTAATGTAAGAAATAGAAAAGAAATATTTATATACTATAAACCTACAATATGGAAAACGCCTTAATGTTCCGTAACCGAGCACTTTAGCTTAAAAAATCATAAAACGTTACTAAACTGAAATGTAGTTTCAAACATTTTACATTTAAAAGTACATTTCCCCTACTATTCAATGGTGTAAAAATTAAGATTATGTGATTTTGAGACGTAATAAATTTCCAAAAAGAGTTATTTATATGGGGCATTCTCATAATCTTTTGACTTTCATGTCCCTGAATAATAATTTTTATTTTAATACACTTTTTGGTGTTTTTTATTTTATTTCATATACTGGGGAACATCCCATTGCATGATTGTACAACAATATTAACCAGATAAATAATTTTTGGACGATGTTGGGGGTCCAAACACCTGGAAAACGCCTATACCGTCCCGTGTCCCTGATGCTGATTTTTAAGTTTGGAGCTGTATGGATAAAATTGTTTCAATAAAAATAATTCGATGTAATTTTTTTCTGAAACTGGAGCTATTGTTTTATATAAATATTAAATATGTAGCTAAAAATTAACCTGCACACATTTTTAGGGTTCTTATTATTTTTAAATCTCTGTCCCTGGGTTTTAGATTCCATACCATCCTTTTTCCAAAATTACACAGAAAATCATTTCAGATGCAGCCACAGAATTTTTTTCAAGTTTTTTTCTCATGCAGAAGTATGCTAGAGAAAGAATGTCTAACTGTTTACTGTAGAATTTAAATCAGCATTTAAATATCAATTTCAAGCATCGTGGCTTTATTTGTAGTTTCACTGTCCCCAAGGTTTATTCCTGCACTTTTCGAGGTAAATAAATAAATAAATAAATAATTTAATCCAATTTTAACAACTGATTTTAAAAATCAATGAACATTGTGCCTATCACTTAGTTTTAACACGATTTTTCTAAAAATAGGTGGTAATTTTCCTTACCGATGCATCCTTACCGTCCTTTTTTTTTACCATTCGTCCCTTTTGTCCAATACCATCCCCTTTTTTTACCTTACCGCCCCTTCTTTAACACCCCTTTAAGACAATGTGATACAAAAATTCTGTATTAAAAGTACTACATTGTTATTATATTTCTTATTTGAATGTCCTGTGGGTACTATGCAAATTCATTATAAGTAAAAATTTAGAAGAAAATAAAAAGTAATAGGGGTAAAATTGTAAGGAAAATTAAACTCGCGAGTTTAACTTAAACCTCAGTTAAATAAAATAAAAAAATTGGCTGCTAACGATTTTTACTTTATTTTGAATCATTAAGGCAATCATCATCATTTAATTTCAAATTCAAAGCAAATGTCCAATATCGCCAAATTATATAAATCGCCATACCATTCGCCAAATTATACAAGTTGACGTAATTTTTTTTTTAATAACGAAAAAACACATAAATTAGTATAAAAATTCAAATACAAATAAAGCGTCGAAATAAAAATCACTTGATGGCATATACACGTGTAACTTCCTTACAGACAAGTGAATGTTACATTTTCGATCAACCATTATTATCGTTTAATCTTATTGTCTGGCGATTTATTTTTGGTCAATGGGATAACCAAGTAGTACCGTTTTAATTTACCACTCAAAAAACAAAAAAATGCTAACTTACGAGTTTAAAAAAAAGGGTACTTTTCCGTTTACGGACACCATTGTCGCCAAGCGTAATAGTTGGCGCAAAATGAAAATCGTGTGAATTGAAACATTTGAAAAATAAAAGAAAAAACACTGTCGATAGTAAAATGAATTTTTTAAAAATATAACATTTGGAAACTACAGACTTTTATGAACTATTTTACTAAATCACAAATATATACTTAAAATAAATGAACAAATAACTGTTATACAATAAAGTATAGCAAATAACAGCAAATCACAATGTTTCGCATCATTTACTATAAAAATCCTTTTCGCGATCAGGGTTGAAATAATTGGCGCATTAGCATACATTTTGGAATGGTTTCAGTCTATCAGAATAAAATGTTATTTTAGCAAGTTCAATTTTGTCAGATTTTTTTCCCAAAAGTCAAAAGATTGTGAGAATGCCCCATATATATATGTGTGTATATTTATTTATTTATTTTTATATATATATGTCACTGAATCTCAGAAATGAATGGCTCACTACTTATCTCATTGTTTGTTAACAATATTAAAATTAAACACGATTCATGAAATGAGATTTCGATTGCACAAATTATCGAAATTTTATTAGTTGTGATTGATTTGTAGAAAAATATACTGAACAGAGGTGATATGAAGTAGAAAAGTTTTTATTTAAGCGTATAAGATTTCTTAAACCCAAATAAAGCCTACCGTGGCTTGAACTTATCGCCGATTTTTTAGGTGAATCAGTTCGCAGATTCGAAATTGCCTTACTGGGTTTTATTATATTTTTATTAAAATATAAAAACATTTTAATAAACAGTAAAAGTAATTTATCTCTCTATACAAAATATTTTCACAAATAATTAAATACATGTTTAATAAGGCTTATTTTAATTTTGTTAAAAGTTCTACAAAATGTTGTGAGTTCTACAAAAATAATTATGCAATATAATCAGTTATTTTTGATCATATTTAGTAATTTAAAAAAGTTGTGAATTTCGATATGAATTTTTAGTGTTGTAGAATTATATAGCATTAGAAAATTTTCAAATGTAACAATATTTCTAAAAAAAATGCATTTTGGAAATTTTTAATAAGAATGTCATCCATATTCTCATATAACTCTTTGTGTTCTAAAACAAAATAATGAAAGTTGTTATCACTGCCGTAATTTAAATTATTGTGATGGGTGTTTTTTCTCGACTTATATTAAAAGTATTCTGGATAACTGTAGGATAGATGGCGATAGTTTTTAAAGATTGAAATAAAAATTCATAGATTGAAAATACAAGAACTATTTACGCATATAATCATGATATTTTGGACAAAATATAATTAAATATTGAGAAAAAATGTGGGAAGTAAAATTGAAATAAAAAAGGCAGATAGCCATCTATCGTTGAAACCGTAGAGAGATGGCCATCCTACAAGAAAGGAAAAGTGAAGTTAAAATAGCAAAAAATAGCACACTTCATGTAGTTAATCATGAAAAACATATAGCACTTTGTAAAGATGAAATTACACTGGCCTCCAAAGGTTACGGTATAGGGACTGGATGCTTTCGATTGCACAAGTTTTGTCGAGTATTTACCAACATTAATGGCGAATTGTTCTTGAACTTCTAGGATGTAAAGGACATGTTTGATTTTATATTTCTCGGTGAAGATATTACGGGGGGGGGTTACAATTAGGGGGCTAAAAATAAATTTAATAATAAAATAATATTTGCTATCACTTATGTAACAGAAAAGGCTGGAAATGGTTTGCCACTATGGTTAATGACTATCCTGTTCAATGTTTGTATGCATTTGTGTAACCATAGCACTCATATTCGTGAAGATGTTAACGTTTTTGTGAAAAATTCAAAAGTTTTTTGTTTATAGCATTCAGAGTTTTCAACTAAATTTAACACAACCTTCGAAAAACCTGACAAAGAACAGTAGCAACAGTGTACTGCAATTAAAACATCAATACATTGAATATTTGATGAGATATGGGCATTTGTATGATTTAATTATTAACTGCATATGCGTGTAAAATCCTAAAATATATATTATATAATTTGGTAGTCAGCTATTCAGGGCAACTTATAAAAAAAGTCCAGTCAAATATCGCGAAAATTCACAAAGATAGGGTCGATATAGTGAGTTGCTTCCTAAAACTAACTTTATTATATTTCCACAACTTTTCAATCAGCTCATTGTATATTTCTAAGTTTTCACAACATTTGACTGGACTTTTTATAGAAGTTGCCCCAAAATACTGACTGCTAAATTATGAAATAAAAATTTTGAAATCTTCCGCGCATACGCAGTTAAAAATTATCTCATAAAAATGCCCATATCTCATTAAATATTTAATATATTCATGTTTCAATTGCAGTATACTGTTGCTACTATTCTTTGGCAAGTTTTCGGAAAACTGTGTTAAATTTAGTTGAAAACTCTGTATGCTATAAACAAAAACTTTTGAATTTTTCACAAAAACGTTAACATCTTCACGAATATGAGAGCTATGCTTACACAAATGCATACAAACGTTGAACAGGACCCGAATAGTCATTTACCACAGTGACAAACCATTTCCAGCCTTTTCTGTTACATAGGTGATCGCAAATATTATTTTCTTATTAAAGGGTCTAGCCGGAAAAGCATAGCGAAATGGCCCCCACGGCCGATGTTTGAAATAACATGTGTGGAAATAAGGCTCACCATGAGAATACAATATAGAGTGTATTTCGTGACTTCCTTTAAAGCCGAAAAAATTCTAGCCGAAACCTACAGGGGACTGTTAAAAATTAAAATACTGAACTGAGATAAGGAATCCAGTTTCTTCTTATTTCCGAAACTAGCCTTTTTTGCACCCGGGGCAAACATGAATTTTGGCAACCCCTTTCCCCCCCTATTCCGCAAACCATATTTACAAAGAGAATTTTACTAATTTTCTAATCGCCGACTTATTTTAAAATTTAAAATATGTAAGCATAAAATATGTAATACTGAACTACTTAATCTACAATGGCGGATGTCACGGGGTCATTAGCCCCCTCTGAACACCAACAAAAATATTCTAAAGATCATTTTTAAAATGAAATATACAGTCAGAGTCCCGGTTATCCGAGTCCTGCTTAACCTAGTTTCCGCTTTCACCGAGTTATTTTCTTCTGATGGACTGATGGCTTCTATTATTATGAAACAGCCATTATAAATGAAGTGTTAGGTAAAGATGAAAGAGCAGTCGTAAATAGTTAGAACCCTGATTTTCTGGTCAGAATGGGAAGGAAAAAATGGCCATAATTTTTTAATGGCCATATTTTTTTTTTGACAAACAAAATTATGGCCATTTTTTTTTTTTTCCATTCTGACCAGAAAATCAGAGTTCTAACTTTTTACGACTGCTCTTTCATCTTCACCTAACACTTCATTTATAACGGCTGTTTCATAATAATAAAAGCCGTCAGTCAATCAGAAGAAAATGATCCATTCCAAAGGTATAATCCTTCATTTGGTGCCCCTTCGTTCTGGCGACCGGGGCACATGCCCCCTCTGCCCCCCTTAGTTTCGGCCCTGGGGGGGAAGGCAAATATGCGTAAAAGGCAAGGGGCAGTGGCGTATACAAACGAGATATTTTATAAAATTCTTAGCGCGAGTATTTAGGCTAATTTAAAAAAAAAAATATCAGAATAAAACTGTATCAGGTGCTCCTCAGATGTGCACAATAAAATCAAAAGACCGCCCCCCCTCCCCAATTCAAGAAAGTTTTGAAAAGAGGCCACTGCCCTATTTAACTAAGCAATAATGCGTAAAATTTGTTTTTATCGTCAATTTGAGCGTACCTAAGCAAAAAGTACCTGTAATGCTATGTATCTGGAACAAAACAAAAAAAGGAAAAGAAGGTGGGGAGGGGGCGGTGCATTTTTAGTGAACTGTTATTCAAAAACCAGTTAAGTCTCAGTCATAAAATTTACAATTTAACTTTATAGTACAAAGATGTTTATTATCCTAAGTTTTCAGAATTTCTTAGTCAGTCCTTTTTGAGATATTAATTAGTGAAAATTGCCAAAAGTAGACTTAACACAGTTTTTGATGAGCTGTACAAAAAAAAAAAAAAAAAAAAAAAAAAAAAAACTGTTTTCAGGATTGAAATTTATAAAAATGAATAGTCCTATAAGAGATCTTAAAAAAAAAAAAATATTTAAGGTGAGTCTCATTTCCTTCATAAAAAACAATGGCAGCATAATGTGGGGTTTGACCTTTTATTTCTTCGGTTTTTAAGCATGTTTTTGGTCTAGATCCTTAAGTCTAATGAAAATTTTATAATTACATAAAATGTCGACAATTTTAAGACTAATGAAAATTTTATAATTACATAAAATGTCGACAATTTTATGCTGAACATTTTGGTTTTAGTTTTCCTCTTGATAGGTAGAATAATTAAGCAGTTATAGCATATTCCGTAAATCAGGTTTTTCTCCCAAAAAGGGCTGTGTAGTTTGTTAAAAATGGCCCCTCCAAAAAACTATACGATAAAAAAAAAAAAAAAAAAAAAAAAAAAAAAAAATTAGTCATGTTTTTAAACTCGGAAAACTATGAAGAAATCTTTGTTAAAAGATTGGGAAAATTAAAAATGTCGAGCGACACCACCTAGGTGATTTAAACTGGATTGACCCTAATATGTAAATGGTTATTTTGCGCCATTTTTATCCAAATTAAGTTAGATGTATGCGAATGGATAATATGACGCAATGAAATAATTAACATAATTTTTTGTTAAGGTTTCGGATAGCATGGCGCAAAAGATAAATCACATTATTCAATAAATATTTTTCAATGCATAATATAGGTTTAGGGAAAGTGATATACTTATCAGTGTATTGAAAAAATAAACGTATAGTTTGGTTGTCTAAATATACTTTAGAAGACAAATCAAAAATAATTTAAATTGAAACTTAATTTATAATTTTATCAAAATTTTATTTTTGATTTCCCCTTACATGAATAAAAATGTTTAAACGGCTGCATACGTATAAAGTCTTTAGAATATCTTTCAAAGATTTTTTTATGATTATTTTGATTTATTAAATTACATATATTTATTCTCTTTTTTAATTTTCTTAATGTTTCTCTTTTGTAAATTAAAAAAATAAATGTTAAACCTTTTGGAACTATATGTGCAATGGACATGGATCTCTATTGCTCTTATATATATATATATATATATATATATATATATATATATATATATATATATATATATATATATATATATATATATATAATGTAGTCAAACTTTTTGTAAAAATGAACCATTTTAACAAATGAATTCAATATAACAAAATAGTAAATAATTTATAAATACTTGTGGTTATTCCTTGCAAAATAAGAAATTAAAGTCCTTGAAAAAGTGCTTTTATTTTTTTTTTCAAACAAAAAGACGTATATGCACATGTAAGGATAAAAATATATGCTTTTTTGAAATGTATTTATAAATAATTGCATTAATAATGTTTTTGTATATAGTCACTGAAACAGCGAAGAAAGAAGAGGGGGGGGGGGATTAAAATTCTTCCCGTGTAAATTATAACTGTATAAACTAAATGTAAAAACTTCTGTGGTATGATCAGCAATCGATTTGTAAAAATAAACAAACAAAGTAAAAGCAAAAATAGTTTTTTTTTTTTTTTTTTTTTTTTTTTTTGATGTACTAAATCGTTTAATGTATCAGTTGTCTCAAGGCTCCATAAAAAAGGGCACTAACTAGGCTTAAACTGGTATTTATGCGTATTAATATTTTCTGGGATCGAAATTTGGACAATAATCTAGAATATTACTTTTTCTTAAAAGGAAATGAACCCAATCGCGCCAGTCGGCCTAACCGTTCGTAGTTTTCTTTGTTTTCTTAGAACCTTGGATTTCCTTGCATAAATACGGGTTAGGTTCCCTTAGAAAGACCCCCGTGGAGGGCACCCCCCTTTAGGTCCGATATCCCTCCTGTTGGTAATTGGCCGTAATAAACACAACCAACCTTAAAAGTAAATGAAGAAAAATATATCATTTATATTACAAAATATAATTCAAAATAGCGCAATAGGATATAGGTTCCTTTTTAATTTCTTTATAATTTTCATAAATATCAATATTTTATTATTTGAATAAATATTTCAAATGATACATTTAATTTAAAATTGTCTTCCATTTTCTTTTTTGTTGCCATAGCTTAAATAAGAAACATAAAAATGTTTCGATAAAGTATATTAAATTGAATTCTTTAATGCATGCTTTTATACGCAAAAGTGATGTGATATTCAGTAGAAAATATATATTTTTTTCTTTTTTTAAACCCGAATTTTAAACACATGCAAAAATATTATAGTCATATTTTTTCACATACATCGAATATATGTATATGTAGTTAATGCAAATAAATGTCGATTAAATAATTTAAATAAGATTAAAATAATAGATTAAATTTAATGTACACAGAAAGCTTTTCAACATGGTTGTGTTATTAGTGGCATAATTTTCGCCTATTTTTCTTAATAATTGTATATTTAAATATAATATATTTAAAAATTTACTTTTGTGCATATTTTCATAAAATTAAAACAGTAGAATTTTAATCATAGAGCATAAAAAGAAAAACAAATGCATTCAATGAATTTAATTAACTTACTTTAAATTTTTGAATGAAATTCTATATTTTCCTTTAACCATAGTGTCAATTTCACTGACCAGCTATTCCATCTATTCCCTAATCAATTCCAACTAACTTTGAAAGACTAAACAAGTAAAGTATTACTACATGGAATCCTTTCTTAGCAAGATTTTATTTTTTCAGCCAAAAATCAATTTCATTGTCAAAACGTTTAAAATAATAAAGTATTGCTCAAATGATTTTCATGTGAAAATTGGCAAACAAAACAAAAGGAAACAAATCAGTAAATAAGGAAACAGTACAAAAAAATTAAACATTTTTTAATTATTAAAATGAGCTAAAGCGCCCACAAAATTTGAGTAACGCAAAGAGAGACGCCAGAAAAACAGATAAATATTTTCTAAAAATAGCCACATGGCATTCAGAAAAAAAAATAATAAAAAAAAGCTTCATGAAAATAATTTAAAACAATAAAAGAAACAGCACACGTACTTTGTTGCTGTTGCTTATAATTCTCTCTTTATTGTCGACACTAATTACGAATTTGTAAATTAGTTACGCCTAAAAATTAAGAATTCAAAAAATATTTCGTACAAATTAGTAATTCGACATAGATTTCATTCAGTAGAAATTTTTTATAGTTTCACGAATCATTGATTATAAAGTTAAATTATGTTTTTTTTTTTTTTTTTTTTTTTTTTTTTTTAATTGTGAGAAGATAATTCTGACAGAATTTTCTAGATCTTTTTGTCCGGTTACCCTTTTATTGGTTAGATGATAGAATGCATACTAACAAACAATACCAACAATAACAACACTACTGAGCTAAGTTGAAAAAAGCAATAAAACGATAAATTCTGGTCGAAACATGATCCGCAACAGCAAACCGCACAGGGTTCTTTTCTAGAATGGAGTAACTCTTCGTGATTTTGTTCAGATTCAGAGGGAATCAGAACTAACCGTTGACACTATGGAACTCCTGTATGACCCCTTGCATTTCCCCCTCTTAATCAGTTTCGGCTAAAATCTTTTCGGCTTTAAGGGAACAAACCGTGTATTTAGCCCCTAACTTTGAACTGTCCTTGAGATAATCGGGGAAGTTTGCGACGGTGCTACTTTTATTCAAATACGTTTTTCTGAAAAAGTACGAAAGTTAAAAAAGTGAAACGAAAGTCAATTGCTGAAGAATATATTATTTCACATCGTATAGTTTTTTTCACATTTTTACACAAATTTTAACATAGAAAAATAAACAAAAATATTTTTTGAAAAAATTATTAATGTAGTAATTTGATACTTACACTTACCAAAAAATTACGGCATAATGCTCAAAATATGTACTTTTATGAAAAAAAAAATCGTTAAAATCGAAGATGCGCTTTTTGAGTTATAAAATAAATAATGCTAGCAACTTCCTAAAATATTCGTAAGGTTCCTGTTTGCATTTTCAGAAATCCGCTACTATCAATACATTAGCCGATTCGTGACATTTCCTCCTGAGCAGGATGCGCAGTGCGCCAAAATAAGATAATGTTTCCATACACACCACTTCCCTATAGGTTTGTTCCTGTTTGTAAAAAGTCTGTTATTTTTGTGTACTCCGCATCTCGCGTAATAATATCAAGAAATGACAAACAAAATAGTAACATTTGCCTACCACGATTTTTACGTAGAAGAAGGCTATAGGGCTGTATAGTGTACATATAATATAACGTATAACTTGAGGGGAAGCGTATGTGTGGGGGAAGGGGGTCTGGCACTTGACATCGGAAGATATCTGTAGGAGTAGTGGGTGTTGGGATTTGATATCATTATCATTTTTGGTCAAGCCATAATTTACTTTTTTGGTATCTTTTTCTTTACATTTGGAACCTTAATTTATTAAAGTCTGTTTACTTCTTTTTATGAAAATACGGGGAAGTGGGTGTTGTGATTTGATATCATTATCATTTTTGGTCAAACCATAATTTACTTTTTTGGTATTTTTTTCTTTACATTTGTATCTAAATTTTTTAAAGTCTGTTTTCTTCTTTTATGGAAATACAAAGTTATTATTGAAACCATTGAATAATTATGAAAAAAATCATTCAAACATATGGAATAACCCAACGTTCGCCATTAATATTCTTCTGCCGTATGCATGTATAATTCGTTGTTAGAGAAATCTGATTCGAAATGATATTTGTTATTTTTGCTATTAAAAAATGGGGAAGAATGTTTTCCACCTGTTTTGTTTGCAAGAAGTTCTGTTTAGGCCCGTACAAGGGCGAAGTGCAAGAAGACAATACTACTGTTCAATGCATTATGTAACAAAGAACTATTATTAAAAACTTTTAAATAATATTTCTTTAACATGTTATTTGATATAAAGTTGTTTCTTATATAACAGTGATATTTTATTAATTTCTTCTCTTTCTTAAATCAGTTAATGATGCGAATAAAAAATGTACTACAATACCAATATATCATTGAAACGTATAAAAAGGAAAAAAGGGAAAAAAAAAAATGTAAAAATAATAAGAATTTTTCGACTCTGATAACAATATTTAGTAGGGGGAGGGGATTCGAGGAACGATAACTTCTGATATCGGAAGGTTGGTAGAGAGTCTGAAATTGCCAAAAAGTTGAAAACCTTATATATTTACAGCCTCTATTCAGCTCCACCTTCACAATCGACTAGACCGTTGACTTGATATTATTTCGCGAGAAGGGTGCACTGTACGCCAAAATAACGGAATATTTACAGGCACGAAACAAACCTAGAGGGAAGTGGTATGTATGGAAACATTCTCTCATTTTGGCGCACTGCGCTTCCTGCCCGAGTGGAAATGTCACGAATCGACCAATGCATTGATAGCAGCGGATTTCTGCAAATACAAACAGGGAAAGTTACGAATATTTAAAAAGTTGCTAGTAATACTTTCTTTATAACTCAAAAAGCGCATCTTCGATTTTAACGGAATTTTTTTTCTTAAGAGTACATACGTTTAGCATTATTTTGTAATTTTTTGGTGTGTGTAAGTCTAAAATTACTACATTAATAAATTTTTCAAAAATATTTTTGTTTATTTTTCTATGTTAAAACTTGTGCAAAAATAGGAAAAACATATATGATGTGAACTAATATATTCTTCAATAATTGGCGTTGGTTTCTTTTTGTTAACTTTAGTACTTTTTGGGAAAAACGTATTTGAAAAATAGTAGCGCCGGTGCATACTTCCCCGATTATCTCAAGGGCAGTTCAAGGTCAAGGGCTAAAAACACTCCATATTGTATTCCCAAGGTGAGCCATATTACCACACACGTTATTTCAAAAATCGGCCGCGGGTGCCATTTCGCTATGCTTATCCGGCTAGACCCTTTATTATTAGCACCCTAATAGTACCCCCCACCCCCCCACCCAATAAATTTTCACCGAGAAATATAAAATCAAACATGTTCTTTACATCCTAGAAGTTCAAGAACAATTCGCCAATAATATTGGTAGATATTCGACAAAACGTGTGCAATCGAAAGCATGCAGTCCCTGTACCTTAACTTTAGGAGGCCAGAGTATATCACGGAATACGAGTGCATTAGACTTAAATAAACAAAATTGGAACTATAATTTCAATACTTTACTTCTCGTAAAAATCTTACCACATTTTGGACAAAGGTCTTAATAGTTTCTACACCTTTCATGGAACCACTTCAGGCACATTGTCATTGCTTCCAGGCATCCTTTTTTGTTGTCGTATTATATTGTTCTCCACAACCTGCACAGCGATTCTCATCTAATTATATTCCCTTTGGAATCTGTAGAATTTGATAATTTTAAATGTATAAAAATAGCAAATAAAACCTCTGTGCAACAATATTAAAAAGCAGAAAAAACAACGTTTAAATTTCACAAATAATACATGAAAATCAGGAAACAGCTGTTTCGAATCTACAAGCGAGATTCTTCTTCAGTGCAAGATAGGGAAAAAGGAACACCGTGCTAGGAAAAGCAAGGCTGAGCAAAATCAGAGACAGAGACGCGCTGGCTTATATACCGAAGAAGAATCTCGCTAGTAGATTCAAAACAGCTGTTTGCTGTTTTTCATTCTTTTCTTCGGTTTATTTTAGACTTTTTCATGGTTTTAAGTTTATTTATCGAATTTATCTGTTTCTAGGATGAAAGTTTCCGACGTTTTAAATTATTTTCTTTAAAGAAAATGCACTGTTAGATCCTATTATATTATTATTATTTAAATCTTTATAGTAGTTAAATTTTAAACAATTATATAAATTAATATAATTATTAACATAAAAGTTATATGATTATTTGAAATTTAATTACATTTAGTTCAAATTATCACTACGTAGAGTTTTGAAATATTGATTAAAGGTGATCTTCTCTCCTCGATTTCATGTGCCCATCTATTCTGATATTAAAGTACAGATGGTTGCCCGATTTAAAGCATCATTCCGCCATTGTATGTCATTTTTTTAGGCTTATAAGCAAAGATTAGATTATATACCTACCTTAAAAGGCCGTATAGTAAGCAGAATTACGTACTGCAAAATATTCAGATACCTAACTCAACAAAAATATTCAACCTCTAAATTAAATAAACGTTAAATTTACACTTACTTTTCATATTCGAAAAACACAGCTGCACGTCGCAATGAATGGACTCGTTGGACAATATCCCATGAAAAAAGTTTATACTGCAATCAAAGCTTTGGAAATATTTAGACTGGCCATCTCTCCTCTATGGCCATCTGTCCTAGAGTTACCCCATAGCATGTCAAATATGAAAACTGGCAATTTTAAGAGGAATGTGTGCTAAACGCGCTTAAACAGCGGTTTTTTAAATGAATGAATTATTATAAGTGCTCTTTAGTATTGAAATCAGTCAAAATAGCTCAGTTAAAAAAGTTTACAGGATTAAAAGCTATGCAAAGCCTAATAATATTGCACAGCCACAAAATTCACGATATTGTGCATTGATGCATGTACTGCACCACAAAATTTTAATAGTAATCTTCCTCTTATTAAATCTCAGAAATTCTGTCATTAAATAAGATGAGGAATACTATAAAAATTTAGTGGTAGGAATCTGCCATTTGTGGCAGAGCGCTTGCTTGTTCTCAGTGTCGAATTATTTTGTAACATTTCTAATTTTTACCTGTTTTCCCATTTTATTTTAATTTCTTTATATTCGTTATCTGAATGGAGATTGATAATATTTTAATACGAGAATTCTAAAAAGAACGCTTAAGCTAATTAGCTTATTAATTGCGAAAAGTATTTAATGAGGAAACATTCTCACATTTAAGAAGCCCAAATATTGGGTCGTTCAGATCGTCTTTTGGGAAAATCAATTGGTACCGGAAAATTCTGCCTGGTAATTCTTAGACATTGGATATCGGAATGAGATATGTATTAATTAAATGATAGAATTTTCCGGTACGACTTGATTTTCCCAAACGAACATGGCTTTTCGAACAATCGAATAGTAATAATGAAAACAAACTTCATCTGAAAAACATATTTACATGTGCATATTAAAATAGAAAGAAAACTTAAAAAATTTTGAAATATTACGTGTGAAAAGCATGCGGAAAATTACGTCCGCATGCGTACGTTATATTTACTGAATGAGAAATATGAATATCAAATTCACAATATATCTTTACTTAATAGGTGCTAAAATACAAATGTTAAAACATTTTAAAAACAATGAAGATGTTGAAACATTGGAGTCATATGATGTTTAAAATCCGAGCGCTTTCGACTGAACCATCAGTCGTCATCAGGGAAAGATCACTGCCGAATGAAAGACAAACAGCTGGTTAAATATCCAAGTGCGAAACTAAACGAACCACAAATAGGAGGGTGGGAAGGAAGGAAAACAGAGGGGAGCAGCTAATCAGAAAAAAGAGTGGGGAGAACGGTTGGACAGGGAGGAGGGAAATGGTTAATCAAAACCAAATATTACACCTAGTATTTTAAACCAGATTCTTGGTATGTTATATGATAGAACATAATTACAGGTACTCCTGCCTCTTGCCCAAATTTCCAACGATTCTCTAACTATACAAATATTATAAAGTGATGCATGTGAGATGATTATAACTTCTTTGAATATGATATCAATATCTTTAACTTGACTTAACCGGGATAGAGCTGTGGATAGTTTATCCTTTTTTATATCTGTCATATGCTCTTTAATCCTTTCCAATAATTTGCGAGTGGTCATTCCTACATAAGTATACTTTTTTGAACTGCCACAAATTTTAAAAGGGACAATATAAACTCCAGATTTATCATAATTATCTATAGGATCGGTCTTTCTGTGTACCACATACTCTAATTTTGTCGGTGGTTTAGCGATAAGAATTACATTGCATCGCTTATCGCTTTAACTTTTGTATTTTAGCACGTATTAAGTAAAGATATATTGTGAATTTGATATTCATATTTCTCATTTATTTTATTAAGGTGAATCTGTCGTTCAACTTGAAATATAGTTTTTCTATATTCATTTAATTTAGTTATATTACCTATTTAAAACAATACATTGAAAATTTCATATTTTAAACGACTCTTTGTACCGTCTAAAAACAAACATTTCTTCAATATGTTATTATAAAAGTCCGCTGCGCAGCGATATTTCTTATTTAAACATTCTATACAATCTGATTTTCAAATGTGTCACATAACTTACTTAATTGTAAAATAAGGCGTTACTGTCCCGAAAGCTGTGGATGCGATCTTGGGAAAAGGTAATCTCCAAAGTCAAAAGGAACATGATTTCTAACCCTAGTACGAATGATCGCCACAGGTTGTAATAATATCAGTTAATCTTCCCGAGTTATATAATCAATTTTAAAATAGAAAAAATAGCCTTTTTTAGCTGAGTTTTTAGGTGTGTGGTCCGTACGGAATGTTAGCGAAAGCATCTCGTAAAGTCAGGGGTCGTACTTGTCCTGAAATTTTATGACCCGGATACTTTTCGGTACCAGTATTTTCTTATAGAAAAATCTCTCCTTAAATAAGGCGAAATTTCGCGTGCTTAACCTAGACATAATTTTCCTATGAACAAATAGTGATATTTGACCTGAAAAAATCCCTTACGAGTACGGCCCCTACATAAAAAGCGTAGCCACCTAGTCTCATTAACCTTTTATGTCCCATATTAAGAATTAATGAACATTTCATCTTGTAAAGAATTTTTCGTGAATTTTTTAAACTAAATTAGAAGATTTACAAAATCATTAAAAATAATAGAAGGGTTTTGCCAATTAAAATTAATTACTTAAATCTGAATTTATAAGGATTTTGTGCAATATTTATAACTCCAATCAAATATTTTATTTAAGGAGGGCCGGGGCTCAAAATTCTATTTTTTTTATTTATAAAGATTTTGTTATGAATTTTTTTCCTGAAATATGTTTTAATGTAATGAGAATATTTCCTGTAAAAAAAATCTGAAAAATTTTAATTTTTTTTTTTTATTTAAATTTTAAAATTTTAAACATATATATTTTATATATAACTTTGTAAGTACTTACCCGATTTACAAGATTTGTAGACTATTGTGCACAGAAAATGTGTCATTTTGTCTTCAGGATTTCTCAAAATGTTGATTACGAATTTTATAAAACAAATTAATTAAAAAAGATAAGTTTTCTTATGAGTGAATTTTGCATTAATTAGCATATTTTCACAATTATCACTCAAAATTAAAAATCCTGAAGACGATTTGTTGGAAGTAAAGCATAAAATCTCTGTTGAAAAGTTCATACATATATCTTCCAAGGAACTTTAGATATATATATTTTTTTTAAGTTGTCAAATCATGAAAAAATTCATTCTGAGATAAATGTTCTCGACAGAGGGCAGCTGATGCATCGCTTTTCAAGACAAAAATGTTGTATTTCTGAATCTAATTAAATTAAAAGCATGCGGTTTTCGGTATTTTACGCTAAGAACTCGGTTTTTTTTAAGCCAAAAAAATGCATTTCTTTGAGAATTTTGACCCTCCGGACCACCTTAAAATCTTTTTTTAGTAATTTGTAGAATTAGAAAATGTAAAAGTATAATGTTCTTACAAAAGAAGTAGACATAAACGTAATTTAACTCTATTACGACTTTATTATGATCAAAAATATGATCAGAATAGAGTTAAATTACATTTATGTAATTTTTAGGGTTCCGTACTTAAAAAGTAAAAAAAAGAACCATTGTAAGATCACTCCTGTATCTGTCTGTCTATCACAGCCATCTTACTCGTAAACTATGGAAAGTGGGAAGTTCAAATTGGGGGAAGTAATAAAGACTATTGACCCACATATTTACAGATTATTAAACATTCTCAAATATATTTAGAAAAAATGTAGAGGGGCTAATTAAGTTACTTGAAAACAAAATAAAAATCATTTCTTTGTATATCTTGGGGGGGAGGGGGAGATATCATGCGAAAGCTTTCCCAACACTGAACTCAAAAATACATTTTTTTTCATTTTATGTATTATATTTTCAAAGGTATCGTCGGAGATGTAGTGTAAAAATATGTTCCCCTCCCCCATTTTTTCTGAGTCTACTTAAAGTAAAATTATTAAGAAATTAGAGGTAGTAAACGTTAATTTTAACCTTGCAGGAATATTATAGCGATTACCCTAGGTCACATAGTTTTTGAGAAAAGCGCATTTTTTCGTTACACACAAATTTTTATTTTCGGGCTTTCAGCGAAGGTGTTGCGGAGAGCTCGATATATGTATCCTAGCAGAAGTATAAAAACATTGTTGATAATGATAACCGTCGGTAATTAGCCTAGATATTAACACTTAAAGACATGGACGGTTTGGACATACATAATGACAGGGGTGGCGTACTATATGTACCATAGGCTTTTATAGCCTAGATAATAACTTTAATGATCTATTTGTGTAATGCAATGCCCAATAGCAGTATAAAGGCAATAAAGGTCAAATTGTTAAAAACAGACTAATTTAATTAGAATTAATCACATAAATACTGTGGGATTCTAGTTTGTATTGGATGGATCTCTCAATATACTTCCCGTGTTTTTAAAAGTTAATTAAAAACCTATCTGGAAAACGCGGCATAGACCAAGGCTGCGTTGCAACTTTGCGATCTCTTTTCGAAGCGCTCTTAGCACAGTTCCAAGTTTTAACTTTGAACAAGGGTTTTGATTTAGCTACATTGTACAAAGAAAACAAGCTAATTTATTTTTATGAAATGCCGAATGAAGTTTACATATGCACTACTTTTACTGTCTGTACCGAATTAAGTTCATCATAAACAGATTAGGTTACGATTAAGAAGAGAGTTATACACAATAGCGAAATTTGACATTATTTAGGCTTCATATCTCTTTGAATTTTTATGGTATACCCATTCATACTTTACCAGTATATACAGCTGTACTCAAGCCTTCGTTGTACAGTTTTTTTTACAAAGTTTTATTATTTTTTAGCAACTATTGTACAATAATACAGTTTATAATTCATATATTTACTGTGCGGAACCCCCTGACCGCGAGTAACACTCGCACTTGACCGTTTTTTTACCCGACAGCCACGAAGGGTTGTGTGTTTCACGCGTATCTGGGTATGTGGATTTTTTATACGCTCGAAACATTTCAACGTTTGGATGGATTTTAATGAATGAGATCTCTGTCAATTCGTCTTAACCGTCCGATGGTTACAGGCTAAGTTTTGTTTTTATAAATTCAAAATGGCGGCCGCAAAATACAAAATGGAGGTAGAGATGAAAAAAATTTTTTACGCACCCTATTGAGTGGCATATCATTGAATAGGTCTTTCAAAATGAAGACGATGTTTCATTGACTATTTTACAGCCAGAAGCTCCGTTTAAATATTACACAAGCTGGAAATTGTGTAGGTATGATCTCTAGCTTTACTGCAACTCTAACCATCATAGACATCTATAGGCCTCATCAAAACAGTGCTTATACATAGGAACTAACAATTAAACGCAACTTAAAAGTCATCAATACAAGTAAATAAAAAATATATATGTAAGTAATTGTTGGAGCACAGCTCCGGCTTCCCTTCAAAAATTACACTTATTGTTAACACGATAGCGTCCAAAATATTTGACGCATCGACACAAAAAATGAGCTGGAAGTTGGTAGGGCCAAAATCTCGGCGCGTATTGAAAATCATAAATATTCGTCAACCCTAACAGCCTGAAATGTCGGCTCAAAATTTCCCCATAGAGATAACATTGCGAGTTTAATTCTATATATTTAAAAGATAAGGCTTTCTTTTTTTAGTCATGTACCTTGAGCCTTTTTTTTTTTTTTTTTTTTTTTTGCACCAATTTTAATAATTCTTTTTTTAATGAAAGCTGTTTCTTTGTAGATTTTCCCGCACTAGCTATTTTTTTTTTTTTAATATTCCCATTTTTATATTTAAATAAAAAAAATATTTCTATGAATTTGTTTCAAAATGGTAGCAATTGGATTACTTCCATTGTTGTAAAGAAAGGAAAAATAATAAGGTTTGCTTATCTTTATTGATGCCATTTTCTCATTAAATTAAAAATAAACTTTCTGAAAAAATTGAACAGAAAATGACGTCATGCTTTAATAAAATACTCATGTTTTCCGCAAAAAGCTATTACAATTCAATTCTTTTTCATTCATTGAGTTTGAGACGCTTGATGAAATGCTTCAATGAGGCAAAATGACATAACATTTAAATGAAAACGATCATTTTCTCTGATAAAAGTAAATATTTTACTACGAACGCCTCTAAAAGATATAATTTTCTGGAATATTACCCGCCGATACAGAGATAAGAATCACAAGTCAAGAGTGCGAATGTTCACATGCAAAGTCGTAGTTGACAAACTTGATTTCAAGTTTAGAAATATATGTATTAATCACATATTGCGCATTGTAATATTTTTGAAATGGTGAATGTAAATACCGAATGTCCCAAAAAGGACTGACTGATTTTAAAATTCAATAACTTCCAAACGGTGACAGATATTAAAAAAATTCTTGCAGGAGGGTTATGCATAAAGTCAAAAGTTTTATTACAGTGATTTTCGATTTTAGTTTGAATTACAAACAATAGATGGCGCTGTAAGCAATAGTCGCTAAATACAGGCTCGATTTTTGGTCATTTCTGTTGTTCCATGCAGAAAAAGGAGATGGAAATGTATTATCCGGGCCACGAAGTACCAAAAAATCGAGCCTGAATTTAGCCTCTATTGATCGCAGCGACATCTATTGTTTGTAATTCGAACTAAAATCGAAAATCACTGTAAAAAAACTTTTGACTTTATGCATAACCCTCCTGCAAGAATTTTTTTAATATCTGTCACCGTTTGGAAGTTATTGAATTTTAAAATCAGTCAGTCCTTTTTGGGACACCCGGTATAAGAGATGCGTATGCAAATTATGAGACTGTGAAAATAACATAAAGTTTACATTTTACGCGAAAAATAATTCCATGATTAACTTAAGGTGAAATCATTTTTTTTTAATTTTCAATCGGCAATTTTAAACGGCACAGATGTCATATACGCACTATATTGGCGCGGTTTTTTTCTGACGCCAATGTCATATACGCAACGGGTTCTTAACTGGCGCCAAAGTGTGGTTATTTTGCTGATATGGTAACCCGGATGTTATTGTTTGTGATGTTGAAGTTTTACCCGAATTGGCGTGGGAAAACAATCGTGCCATTTAAACACAAGAGCCTCAATGGGTAATTTCATCAAAATTACATATCTTGATTAGGTATAATAAATAATGCAGTTTAATTTTTTTAATATTTTGAACAGTCGAAGTGTATGGAATTAGTATTTTGGTAGCTTTAAGTTAAAAATAATATTTGTTTTAACAGACTAAGTAGTAACCTATGTATGAGTTCGTTTTTAAACAGTTTCTTTCGTCGAAATTCGACGAGATTCAACCCGTTATTAATTAAAACATTAGCTTCATTGCTGTAAATTATGCATTTTAACCTCATACGGATCATTATGGAGTCGAATGTTGAAGTCGATGTTCATACATTGGTGACCTGAGATATAGATTGACCCCCCCCCTTTCAGAAGTTTTACGTTCTACGTATGTAACAACCGCCGCGGAGAGCGGCCCATCTTCGTCCGCAGCTCTTTATTCTACTACTCTAGTCCGACTCTTTTGCGGAAGCAAGATTCTTAGGTCCCCAGCCACGTCCTGAGTAAGAGACTCAAGCAAGATCGACAAAAAAAATTTAAACCGGACAAATTTAAAAGGGAAATTACACAAATTAAAGACCACCGAAAAGCGGGAAGGGTCGGGCCCGGGGCGATGAAGCTACCGAATTTTTTTTTCGAACTTTTCATTCTTTGTAAGCTTCCAAATCGATGCAATTCATTTTGAATTTTAAGTTAAGAGAAACTAAAAGAAATTCGAATACGGAAAATACGATTTTGGGCATTAGTCGAATGGCTACGAGTGATACTCAAAGAAATCGAGTAAAATATAATGTCATGTATTCATTACTCATATGTATGTATTCATATGTATGTATGTTTATATTCAGACGAATGTATGTTTCTATTGGAAAATTTTCGTAATCGGGTTTGTAGACAAATTCATAATTTACTGAGTATTGTTTGATGCAAAAATTTAACAATTTGGTAGCTGTCCCAATTACTGACGATTACTCAATTTTTTTTTAATTCGTCGTAGTTGAATATATTTCAACTGAAATGCAAGTGAACATTCTGAAATAAATGAGATAAGCATTTTTTTTTTTTTTTTTTTTTTTTTTTTTGTCAAGATGTACACTAGAAAACAGAAATAAATAGATTACAAAATAAAAAATACCTGTACGGGTTGGGAAAGGTAGCTTCCCTATTTCTTCGTTTTAAGATTTTAGCTAATTTTACTGGAGAACACGAAGTTAAAATGCCTTCGCATTTTAAACCCGGTTAGAGAAGAATCATCAGTACTGAATTTCAATGGAAATTTCGCCAAATTAGTCAGATACAGCCAAATTGGCTTAATTTGTGACGACATATTTTTGGTCGCCAAATTTGGCTATATTTTGTCACGAAGCTTAGCGATAAATGCGACGTTAATGTATATGACTATAATCGCTTATGCTTATGATCGGAGAAATGGATACAACAATCAAAGATAATTCGTGAGAAATCATGTTTACTAAAAGTCATAAATTAATCCCTGATTTTTTTTTTTTTTTAAATCTGCTGCCTAGATTTAGTGTACATTTTAAGAAATATACATATTTTATATGTGCAACGTTATACAGAGAAGTTTAGAAAATGACGGTTAAAAGAAATTAATTCAAATGTATAGAGTTATTCAGCTTAATTCTACGTGGAAAAGTCGCATAAAAATAACCCATATGCTTCCTAATATTTTCATAATAACGATATAACAACAAATCAGATGAATAAAGGTATCAAGTTTGATAGAGGAGTATAGCAGACTATCTATGAGTGTGTGTTACATACGTGTTACAAACCTTTACCTGTTGCCATATTAGATAAGTGTGGGCTGTGCCAGACGAGCAAGTCTTTGAAGTTTTCTGCCGCTAACTCGATGGATCAAGTTCCCAAAGATCTGAGCTAAATTAAAAAAATCGAAATCTCTCAAATACATCCGGGGGTAATTCTTTATCTTTACCGTAGATTCTCTTATCCAATGGCTTTTCTTTACTTTTAACATTTTCGAATTATTATAAAGACAACAAATTATGCTGCTTTTAGTTATGCGCTGAATAGCTTTTGTCTTTGCAAACAAAGGTTACAAATTTCCCTAAATCAACTTTTATTACTGGAAAAGGAAGAGCTGTAATCATAGAGCAGTTAGGATCAGAAGCTATCATTATTTTGGCACCAACAGGTACTGCTACATTTAATGTCAAAGACAAGGTAACTCACTCAGTGTTTAACGAACCAACGTGTTTTAAATAGTTCGCTAATTTAAAAAGTCAGCAATACATGTACAGCTCAGAATGGATACAGTGTTATTTCTCATTATTGACGAATTTTCAATCATAGGATGTCGTCTTATGGCTGACCTTGAATAAAGATATCGCGAAGGCAAAATATATAGCATTGGGCCTTTTAGAGGGTTATTTGTTTAAATCCTTGGACGTATTAGGTAGTTACATTGCGTAAAAGACATCCCTCTATATAAGGGACATTCTTTAAAAGTCATTTTGATTCTTCGCGGACAAAAAATACTTAGAGATTTAAAAAAATGTTTCATATTAACAAACTCACTGAGACAAAACGACGATCAGCAGACAGAATTCCAAAAGACTCTGAACTCACTTTGCGTGAGTCAAGTTTTTGACTACATCTCACCCTTTATGCACCGACGCAAAGATATACTGCTTTCGGCTAACTTGAATGATTTGAAGGTGCTATATGTCTTTTTCTCAAAACCAAGCAAGCTAAAGAATACAATCAAGAAGTACTTCTTAAATCACAGCGGGGACCAATAAACAAGAATTTTAGCAGATCACAATGATTAAACAGCAAGATAGAGTGAAGATGATCACGCGTCTGGACTTCAGTCTAGACTTTCCTCAGCAGTTGGATGCAGTGTTATGCATTATGCTGCATACCAATATGTGAACGGAGTGAGAATTGGTAAATGTAAGTACGATAAAAGATATTGCCTATGGCCCACGTTTTCAACCTCGAGGTCTGCCACAGGCCATAATAGTTCATTTTGTTGAGTATCATGAGCCATTTCTAACTGTAATTTTTTTTTTTTTTTAGTCAAACCTATTTGTAAATATTGGAAAGATGAAAAAGCCTCATTCACACGAAGTTAGTTACCTTTAACTGTTGCATACCTTGCCACCATACATAGATCCTCGAGTTTAACAATGTCAAAAACTGCTGTAGATATCCATCTAAATGTGTTGTCACATAAAACAACTTATGCCATTTTGACTGTAGTTTGTAATTTAGAGAAAGTTCTAATGGAAGCAATTTTCGCTAAGGACAGGCTTTACCCAAATTAGAAGTATGGAAGCACTTGCTGACAGATTAGAATTTGTGCATTACCCGAGGCAACTGAAGACTGAGTTAAACACTTTAAAATGAGGTATCGAAGATTGTTATTTCAAACTTACTTTTATACTATTAAACAGCAATCTAGAAAATAAAACATTTCTTTTAATAATATCTTTTAAGTTTACCCTACTCCATGCTCCGACATTTCGGCCTGACGGATACTAGTATAAAAAATAGTTTCACATTGATGAGAAATAAGTAATTATTTCGCTTTTTACGCAGTCGGGTTTTTTGATTTTTTTAAAATTTAATTCTACAAGAGCTGTTCAATTACTCGGTCATTCGGTGCAAATTTTTAAGATTGTATTTTATTTGCAACGTACCTCGTCCACCAGTAATTAAAAAAAAAAAATGTATGTATTTATAGAAATTTTTTTAAAGCAAACACCTGTATTCGCACATTCTCCAAAATACTTAAATTGATTCATGCCTGGCATGCATTAGTTTATAGCACATTTATTTTATTTAGTATGCAGTGAAATGTTTGTTTTGAATCGCGAATGAAATTTTGATTTAAACTTTGTATTTCTTTGTAGGACGGTTCACGCGGTATCATCGATTGTTCGAGCACCCTGTTTTTTTTTTTTTTTTTTTTTTTTTTTTTAATCCAGTTTAGGTGTTTTATCTCATTAAAATTTACTTGCTCATACATGCTCTTCAGATAGCAGATTAAATAGATGTAATTTTCATAGGCTGTAAGTATCAGTGAGAATTTAATTTAATCTAAATTAAATAAGTAGTAATATCCATTACAATTTTTTTCAAAAATTACTAAACGTCTATGAAAACCCGGATCTTTGCTCCCGTAATAGTTGAAAGATGGCAAGTGTATTTTGTTTTAATATTTGTATTAGAAAAAAATTATACTGCTATCTATAACTCAAAAATTACCAATTAATGAACAGTTTAAATACACTTTATTATTACCCTGCCTTAGGATAAAGTTAGACTTAATTTAATGGGGAAAACTAAAACTAACTCTAAATAAATATTAATTTTGAATGTACAAGATGGCCATAATTAGACTGACTGTACTGAGAGTGTTCTGTATCGCGATCTAATTGTGAGAATGAAGGCAAATATTTTGGTAAGATTAAAACATATGGGCGAAACACCTTTTATTTTTCTTTAAGGGGTCTCAGGACTCTTAAAATTGGAAAAAAAAGAAAAAAAAAGACCATTTTCAACATTTAATATCTTAAAATTTATTTGATTTTAAGACACAATTTTAATTGGAATAAAATATATAAGTATGTTCTTTCATTTCATGTATTTAAAAAATTATAAGATGCAGAATTAGCGTTTACAGGGGGTTCCAAACTGTTAGACATTTGACGAGCAAAAAATCGGCATAACAGTTTACGCTCACGATTATAAAATAAGTATTGCAACAAGAATGAAAAATTTGGTGCCTACTTATACTTAAGATTGCAAGAATTACCCTGAACCCAAATAAATTTATATTTAAACCTTTTTTATATTTTTAATACAAAGTTGTATTTAGCTAATGCAAAATTAAGAAAAATTCAACAGTATAATCACCTAAAAAAATATTGTTTTGAACAATAAAAAGGAAAAGAAATTTTACGTTCCATTTATACAGACTAACATGAAACATATGTATTGAAAATTTCATGAAAAAATATTCATAAGTTTTTGAGATATCGTGCGCGTTACGTCCAAAAACGTCATTTGGATAAAAATGGCTTCAAAGTTTCCGAAACGACACTTCAGCTATTGAACGTGCATAGTTGTAAAAGCCATAACTTTAGTTCTAATAGGAGCTTCAAGAAAACAATTATATCAAAATGTTCAGAAAAGATAGGAGTTTAACATCTAGAAAAATTAAAATTTCGGAAATTTTAAAGCTTTAAGAGTCCTGAGACCCCTTAAATAATTGGAGAGCTGAGTGGAAGAACATGTTAAATAACAAAAGTTACATTTGAAGAAATTTGATGTGAAAGTTTTTATTGTCAATTTTAATGATTTATTTTCTATTTGATACCATGTTTCTATTTGATACCATGATACCAAAATATTAACTGGTGTGGTACTGAACTCTATCAAAAAAAACTTATTGATATTTAATTTTTAAATATTAAAATATATTAATATTATTTACGTTATTAAATATTAAAATATTAAATATTAATGAATAATGTCTTTAATCTTCAAGGCTAAATAGAATTTTGGTATTTTAGATTTACCATGTAATAGAATGCGATAACGCCTTCGTCCAAAAGAAAAAATATTTTTTAAGAAAATGGGCAATAACATGTTCTTCCACTCAGCTCTTCGATTGGTTTGCGATCCCATGTTCTATGGTAATTTTTCATCTTCTTGATGCCTTGTATCACCTATATTAATTTGTCGGTTGAATTTTGGAATGCAATGTAAAAGAGATGCATTATTACTTCATCTATATAATAAAATCTTAAGTCATGTGACTGTCATCACTAGTTCCGGGTTGACCGCTTCACCTTTGGTATGCCAAGCGGCCAATTTGGTAATTTAATGTTAGCCGGGAGCTGGTGATAAATCGCCAAATATTATAAATATCATGTCGTCAGTATTATAATAGTCCATTTCATGTGACTGTCACAAGCAATTTTTCACGTGGTAAATTAAAACAACGCTTTGATGTTGAAATTAAATGTCATGGTTTATGGTATCATTTATTACTTTTTTTAAGCAATAATTGAGACTCATAAATTATAAATATTTGGATTCTAAATTAAAGTTATACATTTTAAATAAAATGAGTGAAAGTACTATATTTTAAATGAAATACGAAAAAAATATGACGGGAACAATATTTGCCGATTTATCGCCTGCGTCCGGCTAATACAAAAATGCCAAGTTCAGGATTTCTGTATCAGAATCTTCGGAATTGGCGAAGGATTGAGCAATTAAATTAAATTATGTATAAAAGTAACGTGATACAATGTTTAGCATATGTTTAAGGGAGACCAAACTGGTCGCCAAGGGCGGCTAGTATTTTATATAAAAGAATTTCATTAAACAGAAAAAAAATTCTTCTTAATTGAATTTTTTAAATTGTTTTAAATCTTGATTAATTAAAATATTACATAATGATCTAAATAAATATTTTCATGACAGTTTGTAATTATTTCATTTCGTTTATGGCAAATATATTTTAATTCGATTTAAAAATATTCTCGTCTTGCCTTTTACATGCACAAAGTAGAATTAATTATGAATCCTTTAAAAAATGTTACATAGAAAAAGAGAACATCTTAGTATTAAACATTTTGTGGAATTTAATTTACGCTTTATACTTAAATGAAATGTTTCACATTTTGAAATACATTTCACTTACTCTTTTTAATGACTTATGATTTTACTAGAACGAGCATTTTCTCCATTCCGGCATTTCTCAGTCATTTATCATTTAAGTTTAGAAAAAAAGAACATTACTCTAAGAAATTTCAAACATTATTTTAATGCATAATTTGCTAATTACTCAATTAACTGTTTAATAAAAGAAACATAAAATAATACATTGAAGAATAAGGAACAGTGCAGCATATGAAATATTATTGTTAAAAGTATACTATATGTTGAAAGAAATTGTTTTTATTTATATATGCATGCTTTTAAATTATCTTTCAAAGTAGTAGCATTTTGCTTAAAGTATAATATATTTATTAATATGTTGTAATGAAAGAATTGTAAAAATTACTGTTTTCATTTTTTTCTTTTTTTCAAAATGCAATTTTTTTTTTTTAATTTATTAGTTAAGAGTTTCATTTTTATTTTCCTTACGTATTTGGTATACGAAGACAAATCAGTAGTTAGCATTATGATTATGAAAAAAGTTATTTCATATATGTAATATTTACTTGTCTTATATTAATTTGTGTATTTTAAATCTTTTACCAGTAGAAATAAATAAATTCTTTTTTCTCCTCCGAAATTTATGTTTGAGTATTTCTTGGATGCGATGACTTTAAATAAAACACTATTTTGTTTTTTCTAGGACTATATTACTTACAAATATCTAAACTAAGATACAGTTTTAACCCTGTTAGCGGTTTTCTAGTATTTTTCCGTTTCCCTAAAACAACTTAAATCGGTTGTAGACAAAAATAATTTCAGCAGAATAGTATTTTGAGATATATGTCAAATAAAGAGTCATTAAGTGTATATTAGAAACAAACAGGATAAGAAAAGTTAAATTAACATTATTTTTATAAGCATTTTTAAGAAAAGACCTCAAAACGTTCAGATGGTTTTAAATACTCTAAACGTAGTCCTTATCTTCTAAGAAATTTATGTTCGAGTAATTCTTGGATGCCATACCCTTAAAAGAAAACTATTTTATATCTTCCATTGCTATATTACCAACAAATATCCAAACTAGGATACATTTTAAAGTAATATAAAATGAAACTTTAAATTAGTGTAATAATAGTTGTTTATGGATGAATTTCGGATACCGGAATAATATTTTAATTCTTCTAAAATACATTAAATGGAAATAAATTGAATTCAAAAACAATTTATGAATTGCTGTGTAGATGAATTTGAATAATTTTTCAATTCAAACTATATAAAGAAATATTCAATAATTCAGAGCTATGTAAATATATAAATAGTACATTGTAATGTATTAAGAAGCAAAACCTATTGTTTAATCCAAATTATTATATTGTGTTGTTTATTTTCAAAAAATTATTTCTAAACATACTTTAAAGATTTAAATGCGTTCTAAAAAATAAATTTTTCTTTGTTCTTAAAACGAAAAAGGTCAATATCTATTTCAATTAGTAATTCAAACAGTTACATATTTTCATTATTTTTCCAAACAGACTTTGTTGTTCAAAGCTGTAATTGAATATATGTCCATATGTATACTCAAAATTTACAAAAAATCCACACTATCATATTAAAAGTAAACTAATAAATAACATGTGATAAAACAGTTTTTTACCCCTTTTCTGAAAAGATATATTTATTTTTGCAAATATTTAATAAAAAAAAAAAAATCATTAAAAATGTAACATAAATTTATCAGTTCTTGACTATAACTTTGAACATCACTGGATACAATGTAGTAGATGAGACTAGGGGGGGTTGACCCACTTTTTACAAAATGATTTTTTATTTTTTAAATATTGAACCTAGAATAAAATTTTATATATCATTTTATCCGTTATACAATCAGTTATCAAAATAAAATTGCTGCATAAGTGTAATACATAAGAAATTTGAAAACTTATTGATTTTGATCATTAGAAAATAATGGGTCAAGGCTCCCCACATATGTGAGGGTTGACCCACTATATGGGAGGCTTGACCCACCTTGTTTTATATTGAAATATTTGTGAAGAGGAATACAATCAGTTTAAAAAAAAGCAAAATAACTTTATGCTACATGCTTTAATTATTATAAAAAAATATATTTTTGAAAATATGATGCTTAAACAAACCTGTTTAGACGCAATTGCAAGTCAGAGGTGAAAAATTTTGTTTTAAACATGATTTTGTCTGAGCATGTATAATTGTACAGCAGGGAAAATGACATTTTGACATTTTAGGCAGTATTCCGTTAGAGACAGGTTCCATTTTAATAGGGTTTCATGAATTATTGTGATCGAATTTAGGAGTCACTGTCCCCCTTTTTTTGCCTCCTTGTCCTCCTTTTTGTGACAATCGATCTGACAGCTCTAGTTTTCACATAGTTTGACTTCATCTCACTTTATTCACCCTAGTGAGATTTGTCTACAGACGTTCCTAAAGTTTTTCGCTCAATGCTATGTTCTTTTGCAGCCGCATGAGCACTAACTTATCATTATCATCTTTTAATGCCTTCAGTGGCTTAAGTTAAGTGTTTTCAGTACTAAAATGTTGAAATAAATGACTGGCCTCGGAATTTACGAACAAATTGATTTGGAAATAAGAAAAAGGCTATATTTCACATACATATTAAATGGAAAAGATTTTAGCAAAATTCTGGTGCCAATGTGGCGCTTAGAAATTAAAATTAAGGGACTCCGGGACACAAAAATCTTGAAAATTTCAATTTTTTTTTTTTTTTATTGAATTAAAAATTTCTCTGCCGTTTTCTGCTTAAAATGATGTTTAAATCATGTTTCTATCTTAATTAGAACAGGAAATATTAATTTTTTCGTTTTGGTTTGTTTTCAAAATCTGCCTTTCAAGCTATGGTTGTCAAGGAAATGTGTTCTTGTGAAATTGCGTTTTTCTTCATGATAGGTTTTTTTCACCATTTCTCATATTTAAATTCTTATAACTCGAGAACCGTTAAAGATACAGGGTTGAAACTCGGAACATATATTTCACAATTTTTGTACTTTACTTCCGAGCCAGCATATTCGAAAAAAATATTTACTTTTGAAAATATGATTTTTTTTTTTTTTTAAGTTGCACCACATTTTTTGTAATTTTTTCGTTAAATATTTTTAATTTTTTTAAAAATTAATATTTTTTTAAATGCTGGTTCTAAATTAATATATAGATATTTATGTTTATTTAAATTAAAAATAATTTAAATTTACAAATAATATTTCGAGTTATAACGAATTTAAGTTATACCACTTTTTTCCTAAATTTAAAATTTATTTAAAAAAAAAAAAAAAAAAAAAAAAAAAAAAAAAAGGTGTGAGAAGTTTTATCATTTGATTTTGTTTATAAATGATATGGTTAACCATCACAAAAAAAAATTAAAATTTTAATTCAATAAATATTTTTTTTTTTTTTTTGAAAATGTGCCCGTACCCCACCTTAAGTGGCTTCATAAACATACCACTGACGTTGAAAAGGTTTAAACTGCTGCTTTCGTAGTTTCTAATTTCCACTGTTTCTATTTGCTATTGTAAGTAATATTTAAATGGGTAAAAGTTCCTATCAACTTTCCCATTTATATTTAAATTTTTTTTTTTTTTCTTTTTTGCAGTGGATACTACAGCAATATTTCGCATCTTTCTTTAATCAGTTTTGAACATTTTTCTTTTCCATCACCCCATTTTACTCTAGCTTTACAGAATAAATATACATTTTTTTAAAATATAACCATTAACCTTTCATTTTGCACAGTGTATAATAAAAATATTTCCAAAACCACACTGTAAAAAAAAATAATGCCAGTTTTCCGGTAGGAATCGGAAAAATAGTTGCCCTTATCGTACCGGAATAATTTCCAACCCAGCTCGGAATAACATCCGTAAAATCGGAATAAAATCCGTAAAATACCGCTTTACTGACTATTTCTTTATTTTTACGGATTTTATTCCGAGCTGGGTCGGAAATTATTCCGGTACGGTAAGGGCAACTATTTTTCCGATTCCTACCGGGAAACTGGCAGTAATTTTTTTACAGTGCACTTAATTAAGGGAGACTTCAGCATCTGGTCAACCCTCTCTCACATTGACTGGGTCAAGCATCCTTACATAGACCTTTTCTAAAGAATAGCACATTGTTATGTTAAGCCTAACTTACTGAACAATCTTTATGCCTGGAATGAAAGCTCGGTATTTCTGCATTACTTAAAACCTACTAACTTAAATTTTTATGATATATTTTATCTGAAAAAAACCTTACAAAATATTTCTAAAAAACACAACTTTTAGGGTAAAACCCCCTCACAATTGATTTTTTCCACGCACATTTCGATTACCTGTATGAAACAAAGACTGTTGTTTGAGCATTCTAGTAACTTTGCTTGACACTTGCTGATAAAACTCTGAAATTCTTTTAAATATGAAAACTGATAGGTGGGTGAACCCTCCCCAGTCTCCCCTATATTTTATAAAAATTCAGAAAGCTTAGCTATCGAGAAATGTAATAGGAAGGATATGAATAAATCTTAGTATTTTTCTTTATTCAGTTTTTAATAATTGGTTATATAAATAACAGTAAAGATATATCTGAGATAATTAGCATTTGTAATATTTATTTCCATAAAATCACGAACACAAATATAAAGACAATATCAGACGTTTTACAGAAACATAAGTAGTAGTCCTCTCATATGGGTGGGTTATAAAAACCTGTGGTGCTACCATCTACATATTTGTATCTAAACCAAAACACTATCACACAAATTAAATGTCTTGTTTTATGAAGAGGAATTGTCACTGATAAAAAAAATATAGCTTTCATATAAGATATTACTTACATTTTAAATGACTAATATTTAAAATATCTACTTTTGAAGAAAAGTGGATAGAAGTTTCATAAAATAAGTTTGCAACGATATATGTTTTAAAAACTATTAGAAGAAATGTTAAAATTGCGAAAATATATGTAACTATTTAAACAAAATATTATAAAAGACTTCTGGTTATGTAGATCCCCATATAGTCAGTTTTACATGAATACTTTCAATATTTGTTGTTCTGTGTTGTTCTTTTCGTGTATTTAACAATGCTCATTTTTTTTTTTTTTTTTTTTAAGATTTGCATAACATTAAAATCAAATATTTTTAAAACTGCCTGATTAATGAACGCTTAAATATACTTATTACAGAATAAGCGTTTTAATTGTCCAATTAAGAATGTTTTTAATCTAGATTATTAAGATATAAAATTTACAAAAAACAGAATGCATCGTTTCTTATTTTGGACAAATAACTATTAGATTGTAAAGATGCAAACTCTACATAATTCTTCACACTGGGTATCTCATATCCGGAAAAGATTACACTTTAACACTTCTTTTGCTTTTGAAGTAAAAATATATACGTATGTATTCACATCTTTACTGAGTTTAGATTGAAAAAAAAATGTTTGCATATAAATTTAAACATGATATGCAACATCGTATTGAAAAAAAAATCATACAGTTATAGAACCTATTGAGATCAGTGATATTATTCTGTTAGAAAAACTATTAATGGAAAAGGATAGACATTAGTAATTAAAATTTAATTTCAGCAGGTGTTAAAAGAATTCCAAGAATTTTCCTTTATATTTTACTATTAATTTTCTATTTCTATTTTATTTGTATTTATAAAAACGCAATAATACTATTATATATTTTATTGAATCAATATATTTATTATTCCAGATTGTACTACAATACTAGGTATTAATCAAAATGCAGTTTAACGTATTTGTCAATAGTATATTGGTGTTGTAATAGACATGTACAATTTTAATCATTGCATTTAATTATTACGTGGCCAGCATTTTAATTGCCACATAGCTAAGTCACGCAACATCCAGGCGCTATTTTTCATAATTCTTTTTTAGATTGAACTATTCAATACTCCAATAATTTTTATCGCATACTTTTATTCAACTTCTTCTGCGGTCTTGACATCTGGTATTCTTAAACGGTTTCTGTCAATTAGAAGAGAGATCAACAACGGCAACTACATATTATATTATGAAATGCTATCCCATCAGATCCTAATCAAGGAATGAACAATTGGGTGGCTTTATGAGCTTATCTCGGAAGATAATCTTTTTTCCCTCTAATATCTTCTTCATTCCAATTTCGTTCCTGATGTGATCTTGCGTAACGCCAACGAACGAGAATAATCTTCCAAGCCGGGGGCACTTTAAAAATTGCAAGACACCCCGAACCATGAGAGGACTATTGGAAATCAACAATAGCTGTCGGGATGCCTAACTTCAATTTTCACGAGGGCGATACCATACCGGCGCGCAACCCCTGGATTCCGCTGACAGTAAAAAGCTACTAAATCTAAATCCAATTATTCAAAAATCGAAGTGAGATTGAGCACTTTATTCTTTACCTTCTTTTTTTATCATCTAATACCTATATTCCTTAACATAATCCATGCTGATTCGCGCATTTACCGTTTAATATTTTTTGACATACTTGAAAATCTAAATTCTATTCTAGAATAGTAAAAAAAAAAAAAAAAAAAAAAAAAAAATCACAATTAAAATTTTATTATGTGAAACAACTTTTATTACAGAATTTAACAAATATATCTAGAGCAGTATATTACTTTTTTTTTCCAATATTTACTTTCACGAAAGTTTTGAAATATGTTATGTGGCTTTGTTTATTGTAAATAATACATAGTTGTACGATTCTTTTTTAAGTTCTTAATAGTGTTCATTGAGGGTATAAAATTATAATAAATACGTAATTTTTAAATTTAATTCATTTGTCGCTATATTTTTTCGAGAGTTTATAGTTAAGTAGAATTTAATTATTTAATTTTAAAGATTTTATATTATGTTAGAAAATTAATATTTTTTAAGAACTTGCTATATATACAGCTTACAGGTGTGCTTATGAATTCTTTTTCATCAAATCCTTTTACTGGTGAATATTCTATAGTTGCCAATGGATTTTTTAGATACGAATATCGTATGTTAGTTATTGTTAGACCCTGTTTTATGTCGTCAGGAAAACTAACATTTTATATTATACATGTGAGTTTTACTTTATCAATTACTTTACTCAGCCATCTCTAATTGTTTTGGTGCACTTCGTAAAAATGTTAGTAACTTACTTTTAAGACCCTTTTTTCCCACAAATCAGAAGCTTTTACTTGAAAATAAAATACACTAAAGCGAAGTCGAAATAAATCTTTAAAAATTTTAAGAAATTTCATTTGTTCAAAAAATAAAATGTCTTCCGAAAAAAAACTTGTTATAATTAACAAAAGCATACCTGTTTCGATATTGTAGTTTATTTAATTTGTAATGTATTATATTTGAAAATATTATATATGTAGGAAGTAATTTACACAACTAAGTCCTGTCTATTTAATTCTTGAATCGTAACTCCGGCTTAAAGATACTCTAGCGATTGGTGACAACGCATGCGCGCTAGAGCTAACTTTCGGTACCACAGACGCTCATTGCGAGCGGGAACTGAAGTGAGTTGAGAAGAAAAAGAACATTAGAATATGTTTTGGCAGTGAATGAGGAGGTATGCGGAAGAACGTTGGAAAGAGACGTATAAAATGTGAGATAGATGTGTGCACGAAGACAAAATTTAGATGTATTAATAATTATGTGAATATCGTATATATATCGTGTAAATAAGAATTTTTAAATATAATTGTTTTTAAGAGAAAGTATCTCTTATTTCTGTATCAAAGTACAATTTTATTGTGTCAGCAAAGAGAGTCTTCCATATATACTATAAGGAATTATACCCAAAACATCTACCAGGAAATGAAAGGATAATTCAGAAGAATATTTTATCAACATACCAGATAAGCGTGGCCTAAGTGGTTAATAAAACTGCTTATTATTATTCTTATCGTTGTTGTTGTTGGTGGTGGTGTTATTGTTATTATTCCTTTTGTTATTTTTGCTGTTGTTGTTCACCCATAAGACTATTTCTAATTCTAGTCGTATCATTTTTTGAAAAATAACCTTTGACTTACACACATGCTACGTATTTTCGACCAGTATCTGCCAGAAAGAGCATTTTTTGTAAATTTTGGTACGATTGAACATAAATATATTCTACGGTTGGCCTCGTCCAAAATCAAAGGAAAAATAAGTTAAAATTTTGATCTTATCCGATAATTAAAGAAAATAATGACATGATTTCAATACTTTTTGAGCATTATAAGCTGGCAGCATTTCCCCTTGTTTTAATCCTCCCCAGTGGTGGAACAGTTTAGCAGCAGAGAATCAACTGACACCACAAAATTTTATTAGTATTTTTCATTTAACTTTCACTTTTCATTTAACTTAATTTAATTTCTGAGATTTTGAAGTCGAAAAATACTATAAAAATTTAGTGGTGACAATCGCTCGATTGCTGCGCTACTGTTCCATCACTGCCTTCCTGATACTTCCATTTTCATTTGCTATCTCTTATTTAGTAAATGCTTGTCATAAAGAGAGATGCGATTAATTAGTGCATGAAATATGTTTTTCAACATGTAAGAACTCTTTTAAAACTGAATCAATTTACTTATAAGGGACATTTTACCATTTTTAATGCCAATTTTAATACAATTTTTTCTCAAGTTCGCTGCTCAACAAGTGATAATTTTTTTGACACATTTACTAACTTATTTTTAAACGTATAGGCACAAAATTAGATGGATTGACCATTGGAGAAATTTGAAATCGAAATAAATTTTTAGTTATAAATAAATTAGCTATCGAGTAAAAAACAATTTTGGGTCACGTGAAAACCGAAACGGCAACTTTAATGGTATTTTACGAAAATTTTTAACGTTTACCAAAAAATGTAAAACGTCTTTCGGTTACAGAATTTCTAAAAAATAACACCTACAATTTTCATATGTTTCCGAACAAACATGAATTAAAACGTGTGTCATAAAGTTGCGTCTTTGGATTTGAGAACATACATAAAAAAAATTAATGACTTGCTTTTAATGACATATATTTTGAAGTATTACGAATTTTTCAGATAAATACGTAATTTAAGCATATTGTTACTGTAGCAGTTTCATTTCCGCCCGAAATGCATTAAAATTTCGAGTAATGAAATATTTTGAGAAAAATGCCAAATCGGTGGTCATTGCCGCTGCCGTTAAGCATCACTAAAAATACCAACTGTTTTTAAACAGCGTCAAAAAATGAGTATGATGTTTTGAGAAAAACGTTCGTAATGAATGGACAATAACTTCGTCGCTAATCTGACAGGATACCTTTTTTTTTTTTTTTTTTTTTTTTTTTTTTTAATTTTGTACAATAAGAACGTTAGGAAATTACTGTAACAGAAATTTGTTTTTTATAAGTACAGTAGAACCTCTTTTATCCAAAAATTTTTGACCGAAACTCTCGGTTAACCGAAAACAATTTTTAAGCTCTTTTATTATTCTACTATCACATTCCTTGCGTGGAAACCCATTTTGATTTTTTTTTAACTATCGTATTCCTGGTGTGCAAGCGTTCCTTTCCGAACTACGAGCGCATATAAATATGTTCAATTCCCTCCGCTTTCTTAGAGTCATTTTGAATTTAACTTGAGCTCCCGTAAGTTGCGAAGTAGAAGGAAGAAAACGAAAAAATATAGCAATTATGAAGCATTTGAATGTTTTGCAAAAGGTTTAGCATTGCTGGAGCAGCAGAAAGACTGTGAAACGGGTGAACTAATAACATTAAAAAACTCCGTGATAGAGCTTCAAAGCAAAGGAAATCAAAACTGCGACAAACCAAACAAATTTTTCAAACTCTTGTGATATATATAAAATGTACTTAATTTCAACAGGCAATTTATTCTTTTTTCTATGTTTCCATTGTTTTAGTTTTATTAAGCACTTGTAACCATAATAAAAAAATATTGCACATTTTTCTCCTTAATCTTAAAATTAAAGCATTCTCAATTATCCAAAAATTTCAATCTTCCAAGAGATGGTCGGACCCAATTACTTCGAATTATCGAGGTTCTTCTGTAATTTCATCTGATAACTTTCTCCAGCAGAAGTATTTACTCTACTTTTATAAAAGTCATTTATTGTTTACTTTCTTCTATCTTTACAAGAAAAAAGTATTGGTCTCGTGAAAATTTTTGACTTCCGGTTTTCGACGGATTTATACGTTTTAGAATGTCCTGAACACGATTTGATGGTTTTTAGAAAATGACTGTCTGTGAGTCTGTCTGTCACTCTGTCACCCTGTCTGTCACTCTGTCAGTCTGTATGTGATAAAAACATTTTGGGCGATCTATCTCAAGAACTAATGCACGGAAATTCATAAAACTCCAGATTCAGTTTGACCTTGATGTAAACTGGTCCTGATTCGTTTTTGGTGCAAATCGTTCAACAGGTGGCGCTGCTATGCAGCATTTTTCTTGATTTCTGCAATAGGTCAATCTCCAGAACTAATGCACGGATTTTAATGAAACTTCAGATTCAGTTATTCCTTGACATGAGTTGAAGTTATATACATTTTGGTGTAAATCGCTCAACAGGTGGCGCTGCTATGCTGCATTTTTCAGAATATCCACTATAGCTGTATCTCAAGAACTAATGCACGAATTTTCATCAAACTTCAGAATTAGTTAGTCCTTGACATGAATCGACATTTTGGTGTAAATTTCTCACCAGGTGTCGGTGCTATGCTGTTTTTGCGATTTCTGCAACAACTCTATCTCAAGAACTAATGCTTGGATTTTCAACGAACTTCAGATTAAGGTACACCTTGATATAAGTTTGTGCTGTTTATGTTTTGGTGCAAATCTCTCAACAGGTGGCGCTGCTATTCTGCATTTTTTAGAATGTCCACTATAGCTCTATCTCAATAACTAATGCACGGATTTCCATCAAACTTCAAATTGAGATATACTTTGATATGAATTGGTGCTAAATGGATGTAATTTCTTGTACTATTTAAATGATTCAATTAACGTGATTTATATAGAAGAAAGTTTTGTGATGGCCACAACATACTGGTTTTTCATTAAATTGTATCATTATTTATAAATATTTGTTAGTTTAAATATTATTTTATGATAAATGTACATAAACTATTCACCTACCAATCTTTATATACATTTATTTGTCACTATAAACCACATCAAACACAAATTAATGGGATCAAGTTAGTATTAGAATCTTATTATTTTAAGAATAATTAATATTAATATGAAAATATAGTTTGTGTAATTTTAAACATTTAAATTATATATATATATTAATATTTTTTATTGTTGTAGTTTTTTTTATTATTATTAGTTAAATTAATATTATTATAAATATTATTACTATTACTATTATTATTTAAAATATTATTATTGTTATTGCTATTATTATAAATATTATTATTATTATTATATATGAGAACTATTTAAAATTATATTTTATTTGAACAGGATACTTAATCAATATTAATAACAAAAGAATAAAGGCACTAAAAAGATCATAAAAATATATTCAATGTAATTAATAAGGATTTATGATTTTTTTCTGAAAAATGAGAAGTACTTGTGAAACATATTAATACTTGTTTTAAAAGTTTTGAAAATTTGAAAACAGTTACCAAAACCATTAAAAATATTCAATGCAATGTATAAATAATTTGGAGGTTTTAAATGAAAAATAAGAAGTACTTATGAATATATAAGAGTATATAAGATTATATAAGAAGTACATATTATTACTTGTTTTAACAGTTTGGAAAAATAAATAGAAATCGTATCCTTATTCAAATAACGTTTTCTGTAATGAAATAAGGTGCATATTATTGTTAACAATTAATGGAATTCGAATTTTTTGATCTCTGCTATGTTCAAATATAATTTTTAAAAAAATGTATTAATTTAATCATTTAAAGGAATTATATTTAATATTTGATAACCATTAAAAACACGCTCAATAACAAAAAGCCTTACACATAAAATTTATCATTATCCCTGCAGAAAAGGGTAGGCAATAATTATATTACTACTGCAGAAAAATGCATGTTGCAATGTCGACAAGTATAAAAGTGCTACATTAGCAATAGAGGTAAATTTCTTCATCGATCAGGTAAGTTTAGCATCTGATAATTATTTCTGAAATCACGGCATCTGCACTACAATAAGTTAGTTAGCGAATAAGAAAAGAAATAAGAAAGTAACATTAAAGGAAATCCTCATGTATTTTGAAATATCTATTAGATAATTAAATCAACAACAGATTAATAAATTTTCATGATCATTGGTGAGTCAGTAATATTTTTACCTCTTCAAGTCAGAGTATATTTCTAGTAATATTTATTAAATATTGCTTGCAAATATATTATATGAATTTTAAAAAACGAAAATGTAATAACTAAAGAAATTAGCTGACCTCTTCAAAATTGTATCATTTCCCTAAGGGCACTAAATTAACAACTTATAATTAAATTTTCATTCAATATGCTAGAATATATTATATAGGAAAGATATTTCTTAACAATCAAATGAAAATAATGTCATGCATTTAAAAAAATGCCGTTCTCCAAAATTTGATTAAAAATCATGTAATCAAAGAATCATGAAAGAGATTCTCTTCAAAGACAGTGAAGAGTAAAATATTTCAATTTCCGCAAATTGTCGCCAGACGTTTTGAAGTTTAAATATAAGTCTGTCTGGTTTATATTTTGTACTTTAAATTGGAGTTTACAATTTTTTCACTGACGTTCTATTTGCCATAGACGCAAACTCCTTGGTATGACTAATCTATTTTTAATTAAATTAGATAAAAAAAATTGCTTTTTTGAATAAAATCTATTTTTAATTTGATTGAACTTTTATATATTTTTTTTAATGTGTTCGTTCAAATTATTTTTTATATGAGAATATTTCTTTATCACGCTGAAAAATAAATTGCGAATTAGATTATACGAATGAGAAAATTACTGGTTTATTAAATCCGAAAGCATGATTTCTGTTTGTTTGTTTAAAAAAAAATAGAAAATGTAACTTATTGAATTTTCGGTTTTTCATTTTTTTAAAAAAAGTTCGAACTTTGGTATTAATAGCCAATAGACATGCTTACAAGGAATAAACGGAATTTTTCTCTCTTTTTCAGACTTCCGGGAAAAAATAACTGAAAAAAGCATGTTTTGTAGGAGTACGAAAATTATTTCTTTAAAAATGCGAATAATTTAGTGTGTAAAGAAAATTTTTATGACAGTGTGTCGTTAATGGATGTAACGATTACTTTATATAAATAAATAGCTAATAAAGGAGTAAAATATCATTAAAAATAAAGATAAACGTTGAATTAACAATCATTTCATGACATAACAAACACGTCTCTTCAATTCGATGTCAAGTGAATATGACTCAACGATATTGTATTTTTGGCGCGTCGCATTCACTTACATCAAACGGGTTACAAATTTGAAATTGCCCCCCTATAATGTCAAACTGCACCCCATTTGAGCGTACGCCCCATGTTGGGAACCACTGTTCTACACCCTTCAATTATCCTAAATCCAAATTTCTGTGAAATTCGTATGAATATTTTCCGAGAAATTAATTATTTTAAAATGAGCATATTTTAGGGGCCATATTGAATGTATCCAAATTGAGATTCAGTACTCGATTGTTGAAATGCTACAGAATGACTATGTCACTTCATTTAAGGGAACTGCTCTGCTAAACAAGCGCAAAACGTTTTGACACATTTACAAATTCATTTACACTAAACGGGTTTACTAAAACAAAATAATTATTGATAATTAATGTTTATCGTATTTAAGATTATGGGTTGTATATATATTCCTTATCCTTTTTCAATCGGAGTAATAAAAAAAAAGTACCATTGCTTTTATTACTGCTATATTTATTTAAAATATTAAGTAAAATGAATTATTTCTGTATGTAGCAATTTAATCAATGAAAAAAGAAAAATATTCAAGAAATTAAAAATCTGTATAATAATAGCCTAAGTCATGTGACAGTCATCAACAATTCCAATCTGACCGCTTCAATTTTTATACGCCAGGTGACCATTTTGGTACTTTAATGTTAGCCGGAAGCAGGTGATAAATCGCCAACTATTGTTCCATCACCCTCATTTCATCTATATTATAATATTCTAAGTCAAGTGAGTGTTATAAACAGTTAGCGGCTGCCCCTTCGCTTTCCATATGGAAGGTCACCATTTTTATTTATTTATTAGTTTTAAATAAAACAACATAAATGTTGCATTGATCGGAAATAATTCTTGGTAACGTTAGACGTGCGCAAATCTCGCCAATGGCATTTTTAACTCGCCGGTTAGCATATTTTATTTCTCCCGTGGTAAATTAAAACAATGCTTTGAAATCGAATATGATGGTTTAGATTTCATTTATTCTTTTTTCTTTTCTTTTTCATTTTTGCCCTCAAGAAATAAGTAGAAGTCATGAGTTTTAAATGTTCCAGTTTAAAATTAAAGATATACATCTTATATAAAATGAGTGAAAGTACTATATTTTACATGAGATTCATGAAATACGAGAAAATGCATCGAGAACAATGCTTACAGATTTATTACCTGCGCCAGGCTAACGTAATTGATTAGTAGTCTCGAGAGTATCATAGTCTTAATTTCTCTATCAGATTCTTAGGATCATATAGATTTGGTGAAAGATTCAGCAATCAAATTAAATTGTGAATAAAGGTAACATGATACAGCGCTTAGCATACATTTAAGGGAGACCAAAGTGGTCGCCAATGGCGGCTAGTAATAATAATAAGCATTTATAATGGTTTATCATTAATAAATATTAAACAATAAAAATCTATAACATGTTAATCATAATAATACATTTCCTTATTTAATGTAGAATATTGCACTTTTTTCAGCTCTTAAATAAATTACATATATCCTCAATTATCGGAAAAATATCTTAGCAGCTAATAGCAAGAAAAAAAAGCTAATGCTTTCAATTATACGTCTAAGGCAGCGGTTCCAAACGTTTACTGGTACGCGACCCACCTTAAAGGAAAATTTTTTTTCGAGACCCACCTAATATTGGGTATATCTAATATCAATATGGAAATTGTTGTATGTCCTTTATAAGAAATCGCGTACCTTATGCTACAAAAAGGGAAAATGTTCCTTCGAAGGGTGTACTGTCAACAGAAACAAGAATTGGTAATCCCAATGTGTGTAAGTGGAATAGTAATTAAAACAACACATATATTAGAAAGATAATGAAAAATATGCTTAATTATTAACAAAACACAACTTTACAATTTGTAAGTTTTCTGGCACTGGTGTTTACCAATGAGACCATCTACACATTATGGCTAAAGGTGACCGGTCACTTGCGATTTTAGACGTTATTATTTTTTTTAATATCTTGAAAAATACATGAGGAATTAACCTGAAACTGCAGATGTGCAAACAGTATAGTATACATCATATATTCCAGCGAAGACTTTTTCCCGAAACCCCATAGGGGACCGCCAATAAATTGAAAAAGAACGAATATCTTTTGGATAACCCTGTAAAAACTAATGTAACCAAAGCGTTCATACTTATTGGAAAACGTCTCAGCGTAAGTGGTTTTATGTCCAACATCGCCTCGCCTGTGAAATGACAATTTACCTGTGACATGTGCGACACGCCTTCATTTTTTAGTTGTGAAATGTGTTCCAAGATGGCGACACTTCCCTGAGCGAAGTTCTCGTAATATCACGGACTAATGAACAATTGTGTCAAAGACTTATGTTTCGAAAAGCGACAATAGATAGCAGCACCAGAGAACTTTTCTGAAGATATAGACTCCTTTAATTAAAACTTTTTTGCTTGTTAAGCAGTTTTATTGTTTCCAGACTTTTTTACTCTGTTTTAACTCGTGTGGGCCCCTTTTTTATTTCTCACTTGAAGGGCCGATTTTGCGAGGTCAAAACGCACGGTTTTTTGTGTGTCAACTCTTTGTTCTATGGAAGACTTACGTCTCCTACTGGATTTTCGACGTCATTACTCTTATCTTATTCATATTTAATCTTTTACTTTATATTTTTTAGTGTGTGAGTGTGGATCCCTGTAACCAAGTTTTTCTTCAAGAATTAAATAGTTTTTTTCCCTACATCTGGATTATTCGAAGATGATATTTCTCACAATTCGCTACATCTATTCATTAAATAAAAATTACAGGTTGTCTACATAAGAAGGAAACCAGCGTATGTCTGTTTTACCAGAAAGGTAAGAAAATAGATTTCTATCTTTCATTATTGATATAAAAACTTTTAGTACAACAATTTTATATTTATACTGGGTCCTTAGCTTCATGCTAATCGCGATCTCACACTTGCTAGATATTTTAAAAGATTATGTAGGCTGAGTTGAAGGGGAAAGTAAATAAATAAATAAATAAATAAAAAACCAGTAATAAAAATTTGTTTATCTGATTGTGATAAAATGAACAAGATGCACATATGAGATATGAAATATTGAAATATATACATGAAAATAATAATAAATGTGCATGAATAAATAACGATATATATAATATCGCAAAAAAAAGGTATTATTGTGAATGAATATTGATTGATTATTATGAATAAATCATTTTATTTATACTTATGCATATATTCTAAGAAATTATTTTAAGAAAGTCACAAACTTCTTATAGTAAATATATTTGTTATCAAAGAATTTATAATACTTGAATAACACGCTATGTCTGCTTCAAAATAAATTACGGCAGTAGAGAAATTAAACGATAATAATTATAATCATTGGTGTTTTAAATTCGAAAATTTGTTAATTAAAGATGATTTACTGAAATATGTGACAGAATCTCCACCTGCCGCACCCGATGATACATATACTAAAAATGCGGCTAAGGCGAAAGCCATAATTTGTTTATGCATTGAAAATACACAAATCGTGCATATCAGAAATTTGACATCTCCCAAAGACATTTGGGAAAGATTAAAAAGTGTTCACCAAATTTATCATCCAAATTATTCCTTTTGAGGAAGCTATATTCGCAAAGGCTCAACGAGGGCGTGGACTTAAATTTACATATCAACAATATTTTAACTATCCGCGACAAACTCGCTGCCATTGGATAGCTCATAAATGATTCGCACATTGTGGCTCTTATGCTTTGCAGCTTGCCTCAGTCATACGCTCCTCTTATAACGAGTACGGAGGCTAGAGATGAAAAGGATCAAGACCTCGAGTTTGTAAAAAACAAACTCATCGATGAGTACTCTCATCGGATCGAATACAAAAACACCAGCACACGACCAAGGGACACAGCATATAAAATTGTAAATAAAGGTAACAAAAAGTATTGCAGTTTCTGTCAACGAGATGGGCACGCTCGTTCAGAATGTTACAAATTGAAAAACAAACAGAAAAACAATTATCAAAGAAGTGAAAATTATAACAGTAATAAATTTAACAACCATGCCAACTTTAAAGCCAATTCGGTAAACCCCAAAAATCAACACAATGGTAATAAAACCGACTCCTCGAATTTTTGCTTTAACAGCAAATCAAATATAGAGGATGAGGTCAACCAATCGATCATTTCTCTCTTCCCAATGGAAAACAATTTTGAAATTGAGTCAGTAAAAATTAACCAAACACAAACAACAGATCCAAACACATATATCATTGACTCGGGTTGTACCAGGCACGTTGCATCAGCAAAAACAAATTTTGCTACATTCACAATTTTGGGAATATAACAATCGCTAATGGAAAAAGGCTTAATTCGGAAGGTATGGGCGGCGTAAAAATAAAAACAGACAAAAACCACTACATCACACTAAGAAATGTATTATACTGTCCAGAACTAAAGGGCAATTTATTGTCAGTTAAGAAAGCCACTGAAAATAATATAAAGGTAATTTTCGAGAAAAATGCATGTTTATTTGTCAAAGATGATAATATAATCTCGACAGCTAAATTAAATGATAATCACTACGCATTAAACCCTGAAGATGATTACGGCTATACTATAAGTTCTCAAACTTTCTGTAACAATACAAATTGTATTTCATTGTGGCACCGAAGACTCGGACACAAAAATTTTGATGATATTAAATACCTTGTTAATCATGAATTAGCCAATGGGATAACAATTAATAATTGTAAACATGACACGCGATGCACCAAGTGCATTGAAGGGAAAATTTCCGCTCTGCCCTACCCTAAAGTAGCCACAAACAGAAGCAAAGATATCGGTACCCTTGCACATCCCGATATATGTGGCCCCATGAATACTGAAACGATAGGAGGGAAAAGGTACTTTATAACATTCACGGATGATTATAGCAGGTACACAATAACATACTTAATCGCGCATAAATCGGAAGCCGTTATCAAACTGAAAGAATACATAGCGCTAACAAAAAATAAATTTGGCAAGTTGATAAAGGCAATAAGATCCGATAACGCAAAAGAGTATATCAGTGATGAATTTGAAAACTGCCTGATAGAAAACGGGATAGAGCGTCAATTGAGTGTTCCCTATTCTAGCCCGCAGAACGGCGTTTCAGAGAGAAAGAATAGAACGATAGTGGAAATGGCTAGAACCATGTTGTCGGACGCCAAGTTATCTAAGCTGTTCTGGGGGAAGCTGTCATGTCCGCCACCTACCTCATTAACCGTCTACCAACAAAAGCTAACAAAAATAACATGACACCCTATGAACTTTGGCATAAAAGAAAACCCGATCTCTCGAAAATCAAAACATTCGGGTGTAAGGCATTTGCCTATGTCGACAAACCTAAAAGAAATAAGTTAGATGAGAAAGCCATCGAGGGAATAATGTTGGGATATGATTTCAGAAGCAAGGGCTATAGGATATATACGGGTGAAAATAAAATTATAATATCTAGAACCGTAAAATTCTTCGAAGAAGGTATAAAAGATGAGGAAATTAAACCCGCCAAAGAAAATCAAAACAACGAACAAACTCCCGCAGATAATATTGAAATTGATCTAGAAGAACGCGACGATGATCAGAATAACACTCCGACCGACACATCCCTTGAACCGAGAAGATCGCAAAGACAAAATCGTGGCGTACCACCTAACCGTTATGGAATAAGCGCAAACCTGTGTCAAATTCAGGAGGCAAAGTCATGGACAGACCTACAGAATATCAATGACGCAGAAACTAAAGATAAATGGCTAAAAGCCACTAGTGAGGAACTAGATTCTCTGAAGCAAAATAATACTTGGAGATTAATAAAACCTATCCCGAGAAAACGCGTCATAGGTTGTAGGTGGACATTTAAGGCAAAAAGGGGAGCCAACGGGTCTATAGAGCGATATAAAGCTAGATTGGTCGCTAAGGGATATGCTCAAAAATATGGAAGCGATTTTGACGAGACCTACGCACCAGTTGTAGCGCATACCACCCTGCGAGCATTCTTAAACGTAGCGGTGTACAAAGACCTTAAAATAACTCACCTAGATGTCAAAACTGCTTTCTTACATGGCGATTTAGAAGAGGAGGTTTATATGCATCAGCCAGAGGGATACATAACAAAAGGGGAAGAAGATAAAGTGTGTAGTTTAAACAAAGCGATTTACGGCCTTAAGCAGGCAGCTAGGGCGTGGAACCAAAAAATAAGTAAATCTCTAAAAGAACTAAATTTCGTTGAATGCGCGTCAGACAAATGTCTGTACAAAAGAGTCCAAGATGGAAAAATCGCATACATAATAGTGTATGTTGATGACATCTTAGTCGCAGGAGACAAAACAGACACACACGAAATATACACTGATTTATCAAAACAATACGAAATCAGAAATTTAGGTCAAGTAACACAATATTTAGGCATAAACATAAAGGAAACAGAAAACGGTAATCTATAATTAGACCAGGAACACAAAATAATACAAATCGCAGAAAAATTCAATTTGTTAAATGGTAAGCCTACGTATACACCCATGAATACTAACTACTTTAATCTAGATCCAAACGGGAAACTAATGGGAGATAATGTAAAATTTAGACAGGCTATAGGAGGGCTTCTATACATTGCAACTTTAACTAGACCCGACATAGCATCAGTCGTTAACATCCTGGGAAGAAGGAATGAATCCCCAAGGGAAGTCGATTGGCAAGCTATCGAGAAATTAATTAGATATCTGCTTACTACCAAAGATCTTAAATTCGTCATAGATAAAACAAAACCTCCAATCCTAACGGCATATAGCGATGCCGATAGGGGGAACGACAGAATAGACAGGAAATCAACCACTGGAAACTTGTTTAAATTAGGAAATAATATATTGGCATGGTCATCGAGGAAACAGAGTTGCACAGCACTCTCGTCCACGGAGGCTGAATATATCGCTGCCTCTAATGCAGGTCAAGAAATCTCGTGGTTATTAGACTTGTTAAATGATCTCGAACTATGTCAGCAACTACCCGTAACATTGTACGAAGATAACTTATCAGCCATAAGATTGACCGAAAACGAAAGGCACAGACAAGAACTAAACACGTAGAAGTTAAGTATCACCACATCAGACATCTATGCCAGAATGGCATAATCAAAATAACTTATTGCCCATCTAAGTTAATGCTGGCAGACGTGCTCACCAAGCCGTTGCCTAAGCCTCATTTTGAGTGTTTGAGAAATAAGTTAAACATTTTACGCTCGTCGGGTTGACATAAAAAGCGGGGGTGTTGGAAAACGTCTCAGCGTAAGTGGTTTTATGTCCAACATCGCCTCGCCTGTGAAATGACAATTTACCTGTGACATGTGCGACACGCCCTCATTTTTTAGTTGTGAAATGTGTTCCAAGATGGCGACACTTCCCTGAGCGAAGTTCTCTTAAGATCACGGACTAATGAACAATTGTGTCAAAGACTTATGTTTCGAAAAGGCGACAATAGATAGCAGTACCAGAGAACTTTTCTGAAGATATAGACTCCTTTAATTAGAACTTTTTTGCTTGTTAAGCAGTTTTATTGTTTCCAGACTTTTTTATTCTGTTTTAACTCGTGTGGGACCCTTTTTTACTTCTCACTTGAAGGGCCGATTTTGCGAGGTCAAGACGCACGGTTTTTTGTGTGTCAACTCTTTGTTCTATGGAAGACTTACGTCTCCTACTGGATTTTCGACGTCATTACTCTTATCTTATTCATATTTAATCTTTTACTTTATATTTTTTAGTGTGTGAGTGTGGATCCCTGTAACCAAGTTTTTCTTCAAGAATTAAATAGTTTTTTTCCCTACATCTGGATTATTCGAAGATGATATTTCTCACAATTCGCCACATCTATTCATTAAATAAAAATTACAGGTTGTCTACATAAGAAGGAAACCAGCGTATGTCTGTTTTACCAGAAAGGTATGAAAATAGATTTCTATCTTTCATTATTGATATAAAAACTTTTAGTACAACAATTTTATATTTATACTGGGTCCTTAGCTTCATGCTAATCGCGAACTCACCCTTCCTAGATATTTTAAAAATACTCGAGATCATTAATGAGTGGCTTCTTTTAATTTTCTGTGTTCATTTTTATGAGGATAGCACGCATATTCGTAGAGAAATTAAGGTTTTTATAAAAACAGTCCCAAATTTCGCCAAGTTTTTTGCTTATAATTTGCAGATTTCTTAACATAAAGAAAGTTTTTTTTTTTTTTCAGAAAACATGACAAGCAACATTGTACACAATACTCTGTAATTAGAATTAAAAAATAATAAAAATTGGATGAAAAAGGAGTAGGTTTTCTAAAAAAATGTTTCACTGCGCATGCGCGAATTCAATCATAATATAATGTGCACAATGTATTTGCTGAGTATATAGAGCAACATTTGTGAACGTCTCAAAACCATAGCTTGAAAATTCTGAAAATTATCGTCGATATAATAACCTCGAAATCCGTTGTTCCCAAAAGGAAGCAAAAAGATGAGGTGTTGTATCCAAATATAGTACGTGCAATATATTTTACGCTATCTTGGCACTAATCAACAGTTATTGTATACAAAACCTCATCTTTTTTCTTTCCTAAAATATTTTTGTTTTACTAGTAAACGGATAGAATTTTTTTCACTTTTTAATACGTAAATAATTCTAAATCCTTACGACTACTTGAAATAAAAAGAAATATTTTAATATAAATCAGGCCTACAAATTACTTATAATTTCGTGGAAAAAACAAATAATGACCTTGGGCCAGACGTCAATACTTAAAGTTGCTCCTTCATTGTATCTGCCGTTTTTGCATTGTCTTTTACTTCGTATGATTCCAGGAAGTCATGCAAGAGAGGAAACACAAGAAAAGTATTTCCTTCTAGATTGCAAGTTCATCCTTCGAGATTTTAAATCATTGCATTGTCTTTGTCCTGGAATCTTGCGAACGTCTCTACTTTGCAGTGCCAATTTCTTTACATTGATTGCACTGAAAACATCAGCCATATGTGAAAAACGTTTTTAGCCAGTTCTCTTCCCAAACACATTCAATAAAGTAGCTTGTGGATTTATCGTCTCTATCGTATTCCAATAAAAACGTTCATATTTCGTTACGAAGTTAAATTAATCTTGACGGTACTTTACCTATCAACAGCCATCGAACTTCACGGTGAAGGATAATTTTTTTTTTGTTCACTGAACTTTTTGCCACACAGTACACCAAACAATCTTGCGTTTTTAGGCCGTTCTTTAATAAAGTTGACAATTTCTACGTCATCGTACAGAGTTTGCTTTAGACACTCATCCATATATTTTACTTCATGGGCCTTTCGATGAATGCTACAATGTCCCCATTGCACTTAAGGGGCCATTTATTTAATTTTGCCAACTAAACTTGATTAAATTCCGGACCTAGCAGGGAAACCATCAGTTGTCAAACCTACACATTCTGACCAATCTATCTAATTTTCTTTAGAAAAAAATGTAAACACATTTAAGATTTTCCTCTTCTGTAGTTTTTGAAGGCGGGGACTTGAAAAACAATATTTCTTCTTCTCAGAATCATTGAACTCAAAACGAATAAATATTAATAAGTTTGCCTGGCAAGCAAAATCTGTGCTTTCATCAAGCTGTAGGTAAAACAAAATCACTCTGTTTTAATGTTGAAATCATTCCTTCTTCATCCCAATCAGATATATCGCCAATTCTTCTTTTTCCAGTAGTATTTTATTAGGGTATTTCACTTAAAATAATCATCAAAGTATTAGATATTATTTTTCGTGTAGGTAAAACAATCTTCTGGCCAACTCTGTGAGCAGCTGCTTTGCCATTAAAAAGAATTAATGGTAAGACGCTATGATTGTTTATATTCTTGACCTGGAACTGACTTTTCCACTGTAGATTTTGTCGAGAGATAATGTCGTTTTTCATTTGGAAAGAATTCAAGAGGCTTACTCGTGTACTTTCAATTTTTGATGACTTCATGCTTGCGTTGCACAAGTTTCCACGGCAAATGACGAATTGAGGTATTAGCTCCTGTTGAGTTCCCGAAAACGCAAATCCGTATTTCATGTTATACTTCCTCAGACACGGCTTTTCTTTTTTCGAGTAGTCTGCATTTGAATTACAAATACTTGACTGTGGCTAAGTAACACTTTCACACTTGCTATTAGTTGCAGTGGATGCAAGGTTTCCTATCATTTGCATTCTCTCTATTACGGCACAATCCAGTCCTAAACAACTATTTGATAATGACGCTAAACATACACTCAATCCAAAAAAAAAAAAAAAGCCGTAAACAATTACTCGCCCTCCCTAGCAGTAGAAGAGAGTTCCGATTCAAGGACAAACAACAAAATGGGAGAAAATAAAATCCCAGATAGTGCGTGCGCACATCAGAGCGGGGGTGTTCCAAACTTGCCATCACGACTTCGCGACTTCTGCCATATATCACAACGAAGTCATAACATAAGGACTAACTGTTTCAGAAAACGCTGTCTAAAATATTGTATTATTATATATTTTATATATATAAAATAAAAGGTGTAATTTTGTGACAAATCTCGATTGTTCTGCGACCCAACAAAACAATTTCCGCGACCCACCACTGGGTCGCGACCCATACGTTGGGAACCGCTGCTCTATGGAATTACTTTTACAGATTAAAATCACATTTTGCAATTCTAACGAGTGACATTGCTGCATTTGCAATACGCATTATTTCTCTTACATCGTCCAGTAATTGTAGCCGTTAATAAAATTTGACAAATGCAAGTATCTATCTATTATATCTTAGTTACTCAGCATATATGGAAGGCAATAAGAATAGAATATGAAATGAAATCGTATTGTATTTTCAAATATAGATAAATATATCGATTTATAAAAAGACTAAAAAAGCTTTATAAGTGATGATGAATCGGTAATAATTATATTTTTTTTTCTAAAAGAAAGTTCGAATGATTATTAATCAGATATTCCTTAAGAAATATAGTATAGTAATAATAAACTTTGAAAATCTAATGATAACTAGTATCCGCATATAATATCTTACTAGTTAGCATATGGAAATAAGAGCAGTAAAACTAACAAACTAAAGTAATTAACTGGGTAATAAATTAATGTAAATAACTGAGCATTACAAACATGTAACTATTCCCTATGGTCAATCAGTTATGAGCTTTGAATATTTTTTTATAGTTGATGCGTGATAGTAATTCATGCAGATTTTTGTAGTTTTTGGACGGCTGATTATCTACACTACGTATATAAGCTCGATGGGGATTATGCACGCCATGAGTGTCTGATGTCTAAGATAACCGAACACGTATTTATGCAAGGTTCAAAGAAAACCACGGAAAACTCCGAAGGATTTGGCCGATGGTTTCGAGTGGGTTCTAACCCAGCACCACCCGTCTACCATCTTCGAGAGCTGAAACTCCCAGCCACTGGTGGGGTGCTTCATGCTGATTGAATATGTTGTAAAATATAAGTGAACATAATCCACTGAAGGAAATTACTTTGAAAATGTACATTCCATACAAAATGCCACTGGAAATTGAAACATTATATTCAATGTCTGATGGACAATTAAACTGAATATATTTCAGATGTTGATTTATTTATGGACAGTTTAATTGAAATTACATTTATTGAAATTAATATATATGTATTTACGTTCTCAGTAATATTATTTTTTTTCTTTCGAGGTCGTATGTGTTTTGTCTGAGAGTCCTTTGCGAAACCATGATTTTATATAGTGGTTTCATTTAGTTTTTTAATCCTAAAAATAGAACAAAATAAGTTTTGGTGAATGGTCATTTTTAAACACTAAAGTAATTTAAAATAAGATAAGATGTTTCCATATGTTTTTAGGAGATTCCGAGAATTGGAGCATTTAAAAATATTGCGAAACGTAGTTTTCAAATTAACATATAGAAAATACTTAAAACACATAAATGAGATTGATGTAATACATGATTTTCCAAAAGTCCTTGATACATTTTAAAATTCAATGAAAAATAAAATAATAAACACTACACGTATAAAAACGTGGTGTGGACAAAGTTTGTTCTCATGATTAAAAGGTTTTTTGAACTATATTAAAAATAGAATTTCAAAAATTTTCATAGATTGCATTAACACTTCAAATCGTGAAAAATCCCCCGAAAAGAATAAGCTGTTACAAATCATTATTTTATGTATCAAAAACAAAAATAACAAATGATATATGTATGTACAATTAAAAGGGAATTTTCGTTTTTTGTCTGAGGCAATTTAGCTGTTCATATGTATTGAAGTTTTATTTTTATTTTTTTATTTTTTCATTTACTGTTGTGCAACCATATTTCAATGCATAGGATTTAAGTGTAGGTGTACCATTTTGATGTGATTAAAGTTGCAACCAGTGTTAGGTTATTGTAGGACGCTGAATGTACAGATGGATGACAAAATAATACGAACACCCATGAAAAAGGTATGGTCCAATTCAAAGGTCCAGAACGCGCATGTCCCTTTGCACCCAATTCTGCCACCTAATGGTTATGAAAGGTAAAGTATCAGTCGCTCAACATCAGTCATAGGTGTTGCATGCGCTTACCATACGCTCTGAAAAACACAGTAATGACTGACTTGTCAGAGGTCGAAAAAGGAATGATTGTTGGAATGCAGTGCGCTGGTTGTTCCGTGACGGAAACAGCCAATTATTTGGGGCGTGCAAGGAGTACTGTGTCAACCGTTATGACAGCGTACACGAGATGCAGTAAATTGTCGTCTGAGAAGTACAACAGTGGGCGGAAAAGAAAGCTTTTTGAGAGGGATAAAACAGAGTTGACCCCCATAGCGATCAGAAAGCGCAGACAATCTTTATCCCAGATAGTGTCATATATAAATAGTCATCTCCAGAATCCATTTCAGCAAGATCTGTACAAAGGGAACTTCATGCTTCGAACATTTATGGGAGAGTTGCAATTCGTTCGCCAACTGTGTCATAGATGTTCGTATTATTTTGTCACCCATTTGTATAATAAAAATGGTATGTCGTTTCCTTGTGTGTAATAAGATGGCACGCCATCTGGCGGCATTTTTTATTAGCTTCTTTTTTAATTAGAACTTTCGATCAAGAGAGGCATTTATGCACGAAACACACACTCGTACATATTACTTTGTCTTTTATTGAATTGGAAATTGCACCAATGCTATTGGCTGTAATAAATATATACTAAATACGATACATTTTTAAATATAATTAAGGTTTTTGTTGCATTACATGATTTTACGTTTTAATTTTATCAATTCTTTTTTAAACTAATTTATTATTATTATTATTAATAAATTTATTATAGTAAGAACTAACGTTTATTATAATTAATAATTAGTTATCATAATAAACTAATATATATATATATATATATATATATATATATAATGATTAAAAATATTTGATAAACATTATAAGAGATTTAAGAGATTTTTAAGATCAATTAAAAATTAGTAAAATATAGAAATAAGTGTTTGAATATACTGTAATAGTAAAGGGAAATAAAACTGTACAGTCGCAAGACGTTATAACTATATTTGCAATTATATTGCAACATCATGTAAAAATTTTCTTACTAGTAATAAATAATTACAGATCTCTCAAGCGTGTATTAGAGATGGAAGAAAACCTATGTTTCAGAGTCGACTAAAGTAAGATTGCTGTGTTTGCAATACAGGTAAATTCATTATTTGATCCCGCGGTTAGTAAAATTAAAGAACTACCATTATCTGACCGTAATTTATCATATACTTATCGTAAAAAGAAATCATTAAGAGTAAAACATGAAATGAAATCCTACTATATTTCAAAATGTTCAGAGGTTAATTAAATTATATAAAATTCTAAGAAATTTCTTTAAGAACTGTTGATTTAGTAATATTGTCATCATTCTTTACAAAAGAATGTTCCTAATAATATCAATCACATATTCCTAAAAGATATTTAACATAAAAAAAAAAGTGTGAATAATGTAATAAAAGAAACTAACTGAGCAGTTAAAATTCGTAGTATTTCCTTAAAAGCTCGAGTTAACATGTCAGAGTTAGACAATTAATATGTTGTATTGTTTAACACATATTAAATAATTATGATAATTAAATGAACATAATTAGATTATATGAATTAATAAATGTATGTAATACAAAGTGTTATTGTAAATCAAGTAATCATATTCTGTGTCTGGTGCAAAGGGAACAGAATATATATCTAACATGTTAATGCGTATAACAGATGATTACATTATTTTAGTATAAAATAAATTGATTAAAGTTCGAAGAAGCTCTAAAACCTGCTTAAATGTGGTGTATGATTAAAAAAAAATTATTACATATTGCATATATTTTTTTTTAAAAATAAAATTCGATATTCCTTAAAAAGTCATGGAAAACAGTTTCAGAGAAATATTATATTGGACAAAACATTTAAAAAAATAAACAACATTTTGAAAAATACAGTAATTTTTTTTTAGAAACTGGGTTTATTTTATTCGTTTATTTAATTGAAAGAATGGAAACTTTAAAATTTTTTGTTCTTATTTTTGCTAAAGCTAATGCATTTCTCAGATTATAGTGCTGCAGTGGAAATTTTCTGCTACATATGAGCGGTAAACTAAAGCGTTCAGAGCCAAAAAAAGAGAAGGAAACACGAAACGTGATGGGAAAATTCGCAATTTTCTTTTCTCTCTCTCTCTTTTTTTTTTTTTTTTTTTTTTTTTTTTTTTTTTTTTTTTTTTTATGGCAAATTATTTTTTTTTATTCTAAGAAAATTTAACGCACCCAAAAATATCCTAAAACTATTCAGTTCATTTTTTATTCACCTTTTTTCTCATTTTTAAATATTTTATGTGCCTTCTCATACAAATACAAAATCTTCAATAAAATGTACAATAAAATAATTAGAATATACTTAACTAATTTACATTTCGAAAATATATTATTTTCATTTTATTTAGTTAAGTGTCCATTTACAGTAGGATTAATGCAGGATACAAAACGAATAACACTTAATTATAATTTATACATTAAAAATGCATTTCATTATCGGATACATAATGGAGTCTATTGTGAATAGAAGAATACCTTGTACATATTAATCAATTAATTATTCTAAACATGCCATAAATATATTTATGGTATTCGTAACTCAGTGGCTTTAGAAAATGCAAGTTGTTAATAAACATAAAATAAACGTAAGCTCACCTTTATCTAGTGAGATAAAATTATATATCAACGAACTAGCGTGGTGTGAAAATGCAAAATATATTGGATTAAATTTTGGGAATAAATTAAAATAGAATAAAGATATTATTTGTGTGGGCAATATTTTGCAAGCTATTAGACATGAATTATAGAATTTAATATATATAATTTGTAAAATGATATGGAATAATACATTGCTTCATTTTTTTTTTTTTAAATAAGCCTTGTTTCACCCTCCAGCTGCGGGTAACGCGCATATCGCACATAACTTATTCTATACAATTCCTCATGATACGCTATTTTCGCGTTGTCTAAAATTTCAAATTTGCACTTAAATTTTTTCTTTCATTTTATATTCCATTAGTGCAATACTTAAAAGAAATTATAAATATCGAATAAAAATAGGCTGTGGTTTTATACAATAAAATAAATAAATCGCCCGTGGCTGGGTGGTTAATATATTCTAATCAAGTACGGCTCTTTGCTGCACCAAAATATATTCTATTAACAACTCTTAAAATATAATACGCAGTCCTCAAACAAATCGTTTTTTCCCTCTAATTAAACAACATGTAGGTATATTTTATAAAAAAATAAATAAAAATCGCTGACGTGAGCGTTAACATTTAAGCTTTATTATTGCCCTTATTAAAATCCCATTCAATGTATACATTTTTTCACTCATATATTTTTTCGTTATAGCACTTCACGTTATTCATATGAATTTTAATTGTTCGATTAAACGTGGTAATTGAGGCTTGTCCTATATGTTATGTGCAACAGCTTTCAAGATCATGAATTGTACATTTGTGTAATCAGTGATTAAATGAATAAATATCATATGATTCTTAAAAAATAATTTGTAAAATTTTAATCCAGTACATTATTGATGTAATAAATATTAAGTTAAAAATATTTTTTAAACAATTCTTATTACACTAAAATATTTTCTATATAGCTCAACACTTTTATAAACGAGAAATAATTTTGAAAGTGTTTTCAATAATGATAAATTCAGTGAAATTCTTTAAACATGTCTTTTTCATGTCAACGGAGAGGAAACACCAGAAGAATGAAGGATTGGATATTCAACATCAATAAATAATAAAGGAGACCGACAAAAATGTGAGAATTACCATGGCGTTACTGTAACATCAATGATTAGTAGATTATATGGACAAATTTTGAAATATTTCAGTGAAGAAGAAATAAGAATGAAGGAAAGTGAAGAGCAAAGTGGATTTAGAGCAGTAAGAATTGAAAATATATTTTGACTTAATGAAATCGTTGAAAAGGAAATGGCAGTAGGAAATCAAATACATCTTCTATTTATACATCTTATGAAAGCATATGATAATATTCCTATCGCAAAATTATGGAATGTATTAAATCTGCCATAATCTAAGTATTATTAGAGCAATTCAAGAACTTTACTGACAATCAAAAACAAAGATTAAAATAGGCCAAAGATAATCAAAATGTTTTATAACAGATAAAGAACTCAGACAGGAGTGTTGTACCTCCCTAACACTTTTTTAAATTTATGCTGAAGAAACATTGAAAATGTTTAAGGAAAAAGGCAGAGAAATGGGACTTAATATGAATGAAACGTCAGTTTTTGGTAGCTTTCATTACAAAAAGCTACCCCGAAACCACCCTCCGTTAAAAATTGACATATATATATGACCTTTGTCACACTGTAACTCTCCTATTTATGAACCGATTTGGATGTAATTTGGTGTGTACATAGTACATACCAATGTCTCGACCGAGTTCGTTTTCCAGCTTCATCCGCCATTTTGTTTCAAAATGGCGGCCATTTAAAAATTAAAAAAAAATTAAAATTTGAAATGTGGTACCAAAAAATTGAAAATGGGAAAATATTTTTTTTCTTATGTATTTGACCTTTATACAAAGATTCCAGAGCAGTTTTTGTTTTGTCTATATCTTAAAAAATGGCTGAGTTATAGCATTTTGAATTTCTAGCGTGGCTGACATTTTGAAACGTCCTGAATTTTGTCACGCGATAAAAGGCCTATTTATGAATTGATTTGAATGTAACTTCGTTTATACATGGTACATACCAATGTCTCGACCGAGTTCGTTGGCCAGCTTCATCCGCCATCTTGTTTAAAAATGGCGGCCATCTAAATTTTTAAGAAAAATTTAAATTTGAAATGTGGTACAAAAAAATTGAAAATTGAAAAGTTATTTTTGTTATGTATTTGACCTTGATACAAAGATTCGGGAGCAGTTTTTGTTTCGTCTATATCTCAAAAAATGGCTGAGTTATAGCATTTTGAATTTCTAGCGTGGCTGACATTTTGAAACGTCCTGATTTTTGTCACGTGATAACGGGCGTATTTATGAACCGATTTGGATGTACCTTTGTGTGTACATAGTACATACAAATATCGCGACCGAGTTTGTTGTCCAGCTTCATCCGCCATCTTGTTTCAAAATGGCGTCCATTTAAAAAATTAAAAAAAAATACAATTTAAAATGTGTTACCAAAAAATTGGAAAATGAAAAAGATTTTTTTCGTATGTGTCTTACCTTAATACAAATATTCCGAAACAGTTTTTGTTTCGTCTATATCTAAAAAAATGGCTGACTTATAGCATTTTGAATTTCTATTGTGGACATATTTCTATACATTTTAAAACGACCTGATTTTTGTCACGCGATATCAGGCGTATTTATGAACCAATTTGGATGTAACTTGGTCTGTACATAGTACATACCAATGTCTCGACCGAGTTCGTTGGCCAGCTTCATTCGCCATCTTGTTTCGAAATGGTTGCCATTTTAAAAAATTAAATTTAAAATTTAAAATGAGGTATTAAAAAATTGGAGAATGAAAAAGATTTTTTTTATGTGTTAGGCCTTGATACAAAGATTCCGGAGCAGTTTTTGTTTCGGAAAATTTGTTCTTTTGTTTATATCTTAAAAAATGGTTGAATTATAGCACTTTGAATTTCTAGCATGGCTAACATTTTGAAACGATCTTGTATTTGTCACGCGATAACACACGTATTCGCCTATTTCGATGTAAGATGGCATGTGGATAGTATACATCAATATCTCGACAAAGTTCGCTGGCCAGCTTCATCATCATCTTGTTTCAAAATGGCGGCCATTAAATTAAAAAAAAAAATTCTATTTAAAGTGAGGTGCAAAAAAATTTGAAAATGAAGAAGATTTCTTTCTTGAGTATTTGACCTTGATATAAGGATTCAGGAGCATTTTTTGTTTGTCTTTATCTTAAAAAATGGCTCAGATATAGAAATTTCAATATCTAATGTGGTTGACATTTTGAAAAATCTGATTTTTTGCATGCGAAAGCACTCGTATATATCAATTGATTCCGATGTGAGTGAGCATGTGCACAGCAATTACTAAGGTCTCGACCAAGTTCACTGGTTAGCTTCATCCACCATGTTGTCTTAAGATGGCAGGCACTTTAAGAATTCGCCGAATTTGGCAGCCAAATATAAGTTACTTTAAATAAAAGCAGCTTGGATAAAGCTGACTAATTTCGCGAAATTCTCATTCATAATGATTTAGTATTGATAAAATTTAGTATTGAATCTCCTATATTTGGTTTCCACTAAATTGAGCTTCATGTGTTTGAATAATATAAGTTGGCTTTTTTTAAAATTAGGAATATGAAAGCTACCTCTCCCTCTCGGCACTGGCAAGAAGGAGATTTTACTGTACATTTTGCAGATGACCAAGTTATAATTGCCAAAAGTAAAAATGATTTAGAGGAAATGACAGTGAAAATTAAGGAAGACTATGAGAAATGGGGGCTTCAATTGAAAACAGGACCAAATACCTATGTATAGGAGGAAATGAAACAGACCTAAATCTAAATAATAACATAAAAATAGAAAACTGTAAGCATGATAGATATTTAGGTGTAGACATTAATAGAGAAGGAAGAGACTCACGGGAAATTAAATACTGAATTTGTCAGAAGAGAAAGGCTGTAAAACAATTAAATTCTTTTTGGTGGAGTAATGAGTTTTCTAGGGAAAGAATGTATGATATATACAACTCTATTGTAAAGAGCATATTGTTATATGGGGCAGAAGAATGGAGAATTATGAAGATTGAGTGAAAGAAATTAGCGGCAGTAGAAATGGATGCCCTAAGAAGAGCATGCAGGATATCAAGAATAGAAAGATTAAAAAATGACAAAATAAAGGAAATGATGAAAATAAAGGGAACCATATTAGATGATGTTCAAATAAAGCAATTAATCAGGTATGGTCATGTTAAAAGAAATAATGATGAAAGACTACCCAAAATCACATTCAAATATGAAACAAATAAAAAAAGGAAACGTAGACCACGAAAGAAATAGATGGATGATATTACAAAGGCAATGAGGGATAGATATCTGGAAGAGGGGTGGACCCTTGACCGGAAACAAATGGAAAATAACTCTTGTAGATTCTTCGGATGGCGGCATCTGACGCCATAAACCAAATTTATATTAGATATAAATTTCCAACTGGGTGAAAACATGTCCGGACCAGGATTTGAACCAGCTATCTAATGGCTGAAGCCGCCAGTGCTCTACCATCTGAGCTATCCCGGACGAATCTGGTGGAACTTTTTCACCCAGCTAACCTTAATGAATACTATCTAGCGAATTTTAAATATATATATATATGTCTTTTTAATAATGCTTAACAAATGCTATTTAAAAAATAATCAGTTGCATGCTAAAGTTTTACAAAATATTTCCTTTTAGCGAGTATGTTTTGAAAACTTAAATGAGAATTGCGCAACTTCGGGAATCATTTCTTAATACCACTTGAAGAATTATTGAATTTACGAGACATATTTTTTCAATTCTCATAAAACCCAATTGGAGTTTCTTTGTGATGCCTTTGGGTGCAACTTAATGAAATATCAATAGTCCCAAATTAATGTAATCAAAGCAGTTATATTGAAAAATAAGGATGAGCACAATATATAGCATTTATTTTACTGTGATGATGAAATGATTTATTTTTTAAAGGTATTTTTTCTTTAAGTCCCGAATTAAAATTCTCGGTCTGTTGAAAATTTTCGAAAACTGTTTTACTGTTTTATTTGAAGGGCCAATCTTACAATTCAAAATCTGTTCTAATTTTATTTCTACGGTCATAGATGAAGAGATATGGGCAATTTAATAAACAGCAAGTAATGACCCAAATACCGGAAGTGAACAAGAAAGGCGTAAAAAGTAAAAGGTGTTTGTATGATGATTTTTTATTTTATTTTTTTTCATGGAAAAACTAATAAATCTTAATTGATACTTCTAAATTAATTTTATAAATAAGAAATCTTTAAATGCTATTTCTGGAAAATCAATTTCTCCGATAATTCCCCGCGGAAGCAAATTCATTACATAAAATATTTAAAACATATTTCAGTGACAATTTGACAGAATTCTTTCCATATAACTTACTATATTCTGAACTAGAATCTAAACCCCTTGTGAAAATGTAGTTATTTCTAGGTAATCGAATATAAACAACAAGTTAGATATCGTTCGTCAAATGTGGCAAATGTTCGTACTATAACTAGTTTTATAATAATTTTTTGCACCGCATATTGTACTGAATGTATATTTTAGTGCACTTCATAAGTTCATACCAATTTCATTCTGTTCGAAGGGCTGTAACATCATTAAAATGCACTTGAAATAATTCTTTCCCATTGGCCGTAATGTAACGAAAAAATTTGGACTGTCTCTGTCATTAAACTATACATCCGATTTTCATAAAATTTGAAATGAGTCGGCAAAATTTTGCAAAAATTTTATATTTAAAATATCAGACCATTCGGAAGGCTGTAACATCATTACAATGCACTTGCAATATTTTTTTTTTTCCATTGGCCGTAAGTTAACGGAAAACTTTTGACTGTCCCTGTAATTTAACTATACATCCCATTTTCTTGAAATTTGAAATGACACGACAAAATTTTGAAAAAATAATATATTTAAAATTCCAGACATTTGGTTGGGTAGTTTTTTCTCTATTATATGCGGATGGACAGACGGACTGAACGACGACTATAGGTGCTACGTATTTATATTTACGAACGCACCTAAAAATGGCAATTTCTAATAAAAAATATGTATTTTTTGACATATTTTGAAAATTTTAAGTTAATTTGCAAGATACTGTACAACTCTTTGTTCAGTGAACTGATAAGTGTAATAGTAGTATTTTATTCAAAAAGAAATTGATGTATATATTTATTTGAATTGAGTGTAACCTGTCTGACGTAAGCATTAAACTATGATAAAAAAGGGCAAAAAAAAAAACACATTAAAATTTTTTTATGAAATTATTACAATGATTTTATATATTTTCATCCTTAAGTATTACAATTGAACTAAAAATTTGCGTATTTATGCAATATTGTACTTTTTTTTTCTTTAAAGCGGTAAAAATGTAGGTAGGTACCATAATACATTCACAAAATATATGTTATTATCCGAATTATTTTTACCGGGTTAAAAATATTTTTTTTAAAAATTTAACAATTTCATTGAAAAATTTGTACAAGCAAATTTCCTATTTTTATTCAATAATTATTTACTGTTAATTGTACGAATTTTATTTCATTTGGTGTGTAAAATATATTTTGATAATTTTAAATATATTTTTGTGGTAAATTGCTCAAAGCTTTTTCAGACAGGTTTGTTTACATGAAACTATTTTTTAGAAAGTAGAGAATTCATGAAGGACCGAGAGAGTAGGTTTTAATATAACGATTCAAACATTATCTACTGCATATTTTATTAACGACATTTTACTTGAATTTTTAATATTGTTTGTACTGTATTTGTTAACAGATGCAAAGAAAATGATACATTTTTGTAGATCTGACAGAGCGTTGCACTACGTAATGATCTTATTGAATTTGTAATTTAGATTAGAAAAAAAAAAAAAAACAGCTCATTTTTCCAAAGTAATGGGGAAAAATGGAAGTGCAGTATGCCAAAAAAACAGTTTACCATTCAAATCGAGTTCAAATTGGACCCAAGCAAAATAAGAACGTGGAATATTTACCGAATTCTTTGGCGGTACCCATGCATTTCTCTAAATGAAAAAAAATCATCTGCTTATGTTTTAAACGGTAACAATTTCCAACAGTGAAATCATAATAAAAAAACACGTGTTTAAATTGACAGGCACGTCAAAACACGAAGTTGTGTTTGAGCCGAATGCAACGGATTTAAGTTTACATTTTCGGCTTCAAGTCCAGTCCCCATTCTTCATCTCTATTATTTCTCTTAACCCTGTCGATTTTATCATTTAAAAAAAAGTTTCATTGCTTCATTTGATTTTTATTTCGCTTGTTATTTTTCCTTGCAGAAGATTTGTACGATTTAGATAATTTTTATTATCGCATGCTACACAACTAATATTAATTTAATGAAATCTATGTTAATTTACATGGTGATAACTTTGGAAATTTTAAATGCTCCATGAAGTATTTTAAATGCAAAATCGTAAAATTGAATTATATGCGATATTCAAATTCCACAAAAACATTATACACTATATTGCCATTAATGACCGGCAATTTTCAATTTTAGACATTTTTTCGAATATTTAGAAATATACTTGTCGGATTCTTCTGGAATTTCAGGATTAAAAAGAACAGGTATGACCTCATATTTAGCAATGTCGATTTGATAAGGGGGGCAATTATGGGGCCAACAAAAAATCAAAGAAAAAAAAATAATATTTTGTATAATACTTTGTTCATGTAAAATCGAATTTTTTTAAGATTTATCGGATCCCTTTTAGATTTCTACATCTTAAGATTTCATTTTCTTGTGACTAACAAATAATTATTTATTTAATTTTATAATCAGGAATATTTCAGTCATAATGGACGTACTGATATAAGTGTATACAACATATTCATCGTTTTGGAATATGAATAAGTACACATTTTTAAAAGTATTATAATCTTTTCAATTATACAACTCTATATTTCTTCTTAGTCGAAAAAGTAAATTGTCTAACGAAATTTAAAAGGAAAAATTACTTTTGTAGTTGCATTTTTTTAATACATGCGCTTCGTTATGGACTTGATGATTTACAGAAACTTTTATATACAACTTTAAAATTCAAAATAATTGAAATAGTAAAATAACTTTAAAGTATACTTAACTGATTGTGAAAACATATCGTACTGAAAAAGTTTAATTGTGCAACTTTTCAAAATGTGTGTTAAATTTACTGTCTCAAGTCTTAAATAAGTGCGTTAATTCAATGAAGTTCAATAAAATTCAATGAAGTACAATGAAGTTCAATTGAATTCAATAAAATTACATAGCACCTCTTTCCAAATTTTAGGTAAATCTAGGGACACTGAATCATTGCAAATATTCTTGTTGCGCAAAAATATCTTTATTGATTCTCGGATTATGAATTATAAATAAAATCTTGATGTATAACTTAACTTGCTATTTTCAAAATCGATCCGTAATGGTTCTTCGCTGCATAATCTGGCCAAAGCTGTGGTTCTTCTGTTGTATTTGATGTCTGCTATATGTTTTTTGATTCTGGTTTTAAGTTTTCTACTTGTCATTTCTATATAAAACTGCTTTGTTCCTTCTTCTATGGTGAAAGTTATTTCTTATACTCCTGATAACTGGTTTGACTCTATTGGATCTATTTTCTTGCATACTATATTTTTTAATTTAATCAAAAGTTTTGCGACTAGGGACATATTGAATTTGTTGAGTTTATATTTCAAACGTTCGAAGAAACCAGGAAAATATTGTAAAGTGGATAACATGGAATTTTGTGGATTGAAATTCCTTTCCTTTTTATTCTTCAAGCTCTTAATTAATTTTTCTATGGTGCTTTCTTTGTAGCCATTGTTTCTTGCAATGTTATATATTTTATTTATTTCATTATTTAACTGCTCGGGGGTACAAACTGTAAAAGCTCTATGAATAGAATGTCTAAATGCAGAAACTTTGTGTGAAAAAGGTGCTTGAGCATTATGAGAGATAATGGATTGACTAGCTATGGGTTTTCTGTAAACAGTGCGTTCTATTCCTTGATGAGTATTGATTAGTAATACATCTAAATAAGGTAGCGTACCATTTTGTCCTATTTCCAATGTAAATTTAATTTTAGAATCAAGGCTATTAATCTGGCTTAAAAATTTATTGAGCAAGGTATCTGTATGTTGCCATGTGATGAAAATATCGTCTACATCCATGCATGGGGAGTATAATCCAATTTGTATATTTCAAAAGGAATTCATGATTATTCATGATTATAGTCATGAGATAATATTTTTTATCGTGAATGATTTTGAAAATGTCGCCGTTGGTGCGACGAAACGATCGTCAATCTTAATAAATTATATTTTATCATTTTATAGCATTATTTTACTTACTTCGCTTCTTGTTGCAAACTAGTTTCAGTACCCATAGCGTACCTGCCATCAGTGTAAAATATGATATTTATGTATATTTATATTGTACTGCGCCAAGTAATTTCGTAATGTAAGAATAGTCATTAGCTTTCATTAATATGAACAGGTCAGCAATTTACTTTTGACTGCTATGTAGCTATTACAATAATTGAGATTTTAGGGGAAAACTTTACTAATGTAATAAGACTAACATTACGTAATATATCAATACAATTACACACATTTGCTATGGGAAGTTTCTATTGTAGAAATCTTTAACTTGATGGCACCTCGCCACACAAATACTACTATATTAGCATAGAAAAAATTCCCTTATTTCAAGACATAAACTACAGAAAGATGGGTTTGCTTTGTGACAGGTAGTCTAGTTTTGGTATTTCAAATTTCCCGCTCCGTCCGGTGTGGCAGAAAAGCACACAGCATTGCCATCTCCTAGTACGGTATGCCACATCACCTAACGGCCATTTCCCAAAGCTCTAACACGAAATATGCAAATGAGAACAGGTGTCACAAAATATGCGATAGTAGAGCTTACAGTATGCGACTAAAAAATCGAAATTTATGATAAAGGCCTTTGAGGACAAAAATGATGAATACCCTTATTCTAAGGTATCAGAAGAAAGTATACTAGTTTTCAGTAAAGTTGCGAAAAACGAAATAAATTTTTATCTAACGATTATTACAAGCGGTGACCAAACGCCAAATTTAACAGAACTTTAATTAATATCTGTAAATATATAAATAAAATGAAAATTTTTCATGTAAGGAAAGAAACAGACAATGTCACTTGAAATACTTTGAACGATAAAAGTTTTTACAATATTAAATAATTAAAGGTTACTTTCTTGTGTTTAACTTAGAGTTTAATATTATGTAAGCGTATAATAAAATGCTGTGTATAATAGAATAGATTTTCACATTTATAAATTTATCAGTCTTTAAATTTTTAGAATACTTTTATTTTTATTTATAATACTTTAATACACTAGATTGAACATTTACTTAAAGCTTACAAGCCAAAGCAAAATTAACTACAAAAAAGTTTTCATTCTCATAGAAAAATGGACAGAATTCTAAATGCGAACTTTGATTCTTATTTCAATTTGTAAAAAAATAATTATAACATAAATACTTATAAACAATGTATATACTGTAACCATTATCCTGTTATATATGTTTTCGTTCTACTCCCCCCCCCCCCCCCCCGCAGTTTCACTTCAAAATTCAATTTAATACTTTATTTATTTTAATGTATTATTTTCTCCCAGTTCAGTTTCTAAATTAAATCTAATATTTAAAAAGTATAACGCTTGTATTAATAGCCCCTCACATTTAAATTAAACTTTTTTATTACGAATTTACTTTAATAAAATAAAACCAGTATTTCAGTCTTCCTATTCTAATTGGAGATATTTTCGCTCATATATTTTGTCTTTAGAAAAGCGTTACGGCTGTCAGTTAATACAAAAACATTTTAATTTCTCAGGTACCCATATTTGGTTATGTGTCTGGTGCATCATCAAAAGTCACTTAACTTGCATTCTATTCATTACATTTATTCTCGCGCTGCATCCTAAAACTGTTAAGTTCATATGTATTAGAATGATGCATATTTTTGTAACAGCTGCAATCTGCAACAGATTGAACTTCATGTTCACATCTGCGTCAGCAATAGCATTCGCACGCCTTTCGGCTAACATTTCTTTAATTTCTCCAGCCTTTGTCTATAATCGAAAACATTTTCCGTTATTACTTAAAACACACCTATATCCAAAGTGGAGTGTCTTTTTTTTTCATTTCCCATACAACAAGAATGTTGTAAACTCAAAACATTGTACCCCTATGCAATTTAAATACGTATAAGTTTACCACAAGGTTTAGCTAATCGTTTGACAGCCAATGTTTTGTTTTTCCCTTATGCATGGCGCAAAAAACTTGAATATTGGCGATATTGTATCACGCCAAGCACGTGAATTCTAGGTGCGATGTCAGGTCACTTCTTCTCTGACGCTCGCCTCTGAATGTGATGTTTAAAAGAGGCTTGTGCTTTGGTCCCCTGTTTGTACCTTTACCCCGGTGTTTGTTATGATACAATAAATTCATCTTCCTATATTATATTGGAGTTTTTTGACATTTGCACCTACCTGTTCGTTACTGCGTGTTTAATTTTACGATCACAAATTCGGCTTGGATGACAATCTCCTTCATATATAAATCGTTATTTTATGGCATATCACCCACCCTTCCCGAAGAAATATATATATATGTATATATCAGGAAAAACGCTGTATAGATTGTAAATTCTAAAATGTGACAGTAGAGAAGTTAAAAGTAGAGAATTAACCAAAGTAGAGAATTAACAAAAACACCCCGCCAAATTTATGCAGACACCATTTCGGACAACGTTACATTAAATTAGATTAAAATAAAAATTTAAAATATTGCGGTCGACTGAAAAGAACAAATTTCTAAGCCATGAATGTAATAATTATTCACGTCCATAGTGTTTGACGCAGGAGCTAAAACAGCAATCGCGGCTTTTGACAAAAGCAAATTGTTTCGATTACACAATACACTTGTTTTCTTGTTATACTATGCATCGTATATCGTATGTATATTTGATTAAATTTTCACAACTTAAGTTTTAAATGAATAAACAAAATATTTTGAATGCATGATATTTCAAAATGTACTTCCATATTGCAATTGATGCTTGTAATTACTGTCTCTCTCTTTTTTTTTTTTTTTTATTAATCACTTTTCCAGTTGAGCATTTTGAAATATAATATGACTGCATGCACAGATAAAAAAGATTTTAAGCATATACTGTAAATGTTTCTCTATTAAATCATTTATTCTAAGAATTATTTAATTTTTATTAAAAGTGTTTGAATGCTACCATTAAAAAAAAAAAAAAAATAGTAATATCCAACTCATCTATTCGGGAATTAAATAAACATAATTAAAAGAAGTGAGAGCAACCGAGCAGCCTGAATAATAATTAAAAAAAAAACCTATTTAATTGACAAAGCTGACAGCAAGATCTGATACATTTCAAAATTGTCAGAAGTCACACAGCACCTTGATTTTGGCATTTTAACATTTTTTTTTTTTTAATCTTACATTATTTTATGAAAATAATAATAATTTCCCAAGTAAAATATTTTAACAAATCTGCCCCCTGTGTTTTTTTTTTCATTCAGATTCTGAGGCAATACTAATTCATAATTAGTACAATTTTTGAATGTATTTTAACAAATGTTATTACTGTTCATAAAAAAGAAAAGCAAAAAACCGTTTTTTTTTTTTTTCGTTTGTACAATCAGATTTATATTTTACTCCTACTTTCCAATTCCATATTAACTGAAATTTATGTATTTAATGTTTATTTTTCAATAGTTCGATAAAGAAATAACTGAGAATATGTAAATTTACAAAGGCGATCTGAAAATGCTTTCAGCGTGTATGACCTGAAATGAATTTAAACGAACTTTTAAAATTTTTCCTGCCTTGATTTTGAAAAATCACATTTTGGTCACAACTTAACTTCGCGGTATAATTTTTTTGGTCACAACTGGGACGTGACTTGAGACAACCTCATAGTAACATGACAATTTTGTTTTAATACGTGAAATTTGCTTTCACAGTGAACATCATTTTAATTACTCTGGGAGGACATACAGTTTTTCAGAGAAGTTCACATTTCAGTCAAAAAATGACTTGACTGAGGGAGACACTTTTCTGACTTTCAGTGATGCAACACCCCCACTCTTGCTTCAAAGATTTTTTTTTTTCGTTTGAGCCTAAATATCAAAATATTTAAAAGTATACAGCTAACTTAAATGATATTCAAAGAAAAATGTCAAGTTAGAAATGATTTCATCAAAATCCTCTACGATTTTAAACGGATATCGTAATAAAATCGGTGTGTATTTTTACACTCAATGTCATATCGTAATGAGGAATAGTATGGCGGCTTCTATTATGTAACTGTTTTATTATAATATTTACTTTCTTCTATCTTTACAGGAAGAAAGTATTGGATTCGTGAAAATTTTCGACTTTCGGTTTTCGACAGATTTTCACGTTTCAGGGGTCAGAGTTTCCGAAAAAACGTGTTTTTACAAAATGTCTGTCTGTGAGTCTGTGACTGTCTGTCTGTCTGTCTGCCTGTCTGTCTGTATGTATGTATGTGACACAAATTTTGTGGACACTCTATCTCAAGAACTAATGCAAGGAATTTAATAAAATTCATATTCAGTTAGTCCCTGATATAAATGAGAGCTGATTAGTTTTTGGCGTAAATCGCTTAAAAAGTGGCGCTGCTATGTAGCATTTTTCACGATTTCCACAATAGCTCAATCTCCAGAACTAATGCACGGATTTTCTTCAAACTTCAGATTCAGCTAGTCCTTGACATGATTTTTTTTTTTTTTTTTTTACATTTTGGTGTAAATTGCTCAACAGGTGGCGTTGCTATGCTGCACTTTTTACGCTTTCAGCAGTAGCTCTATCTTGAGAATTGATGCTTGGATTTTCAACAAACTTCAGATTCAGGTATACTTGCATATAAATTAGTGTTGTGTAGTTTTTGGTGTAAGTCACTCAACAGGTGGCGCTGCTATGCTGCATAATATGAGATTACCGCAATAGCTCTACCTCAAGAACTAATGCTTGGATTGTCAACAAAATTCAGATTCAGGTATAGCTTGATATGAATTAATGCTGTTTAACTTTTGTTGCAAATCGCCAAAAGATGGCGCTGCTATGCTGCATTTTTCAGAGTTTCCACTATAGCTCTATCTCAATAACTAATGCACGAATTTTCATCAAACATCAGATTCAGGTATACCTTGATATAGTGCTGTATATAGTGCTGTATATGTTTTGGTGTATATCGCTCAACAGGTGGCGCTGCTGCGCTACATTTTTTCGAATTTCCGCTATAGCTCTATCTCCAGAACTAATGCACGAATGTTTATCAAACTTCAAATTCAGATATACTTTGATATGAATTGGCGCTAAATTGATGTAATTTCTTGTACTATTTAAATGATTTATTTGATGTGATTTTATAGAAGAAAGTTTTGTGATTGCCACAACATACTAGTTTTTTAATGTAGAAGTAAATATTGAATTTGGCTCCTCTGGAACTGACATTTTTTAATAATTAAAAATATTATGTTTTTATATAATCATCTTTCTAAAATTACAGAATATTTTTAATTCAAATTGAATTATTATCAATATACAGACGTGTGAAAATTATTAGAATAATTGTGAAATTTACATTAAAAACTTGGTATATTAAAGAAATATTTAAAAAATATTAATATATTTAATATTTAGTGTGCATCCCCTTGTTTTTTATTAAAGAAATGATGGCACACTTGTCTTGGCATACTTTGTATGAGCTTTTGGCAATTAATTTCTATTTCGTTGTCATGATGCCAAATTTGGGTGAGTCTTTCTATCAGACCAGTCTTGTTTGTGATGTTGTATTTCTTTAATTTTTTTTTTCTTTACAAGGCCCAAAAGTTCTCTATGGGGTTCATATCTGCACTGTTTCCAGGCCATGGAAGTGTTTTCTTTAAAATTAAATTAAAGAAATGCAACATCACAAACAAGTATGTTCTGATAGAAAAACTCATCCAAATTTCGCATCATGACAACGAAATACAAAATAATTGCCAAAAACTCATACAAAATATGCCAAGACGTATCGAATCTTTAATAAAAAAAGGGGATTCACACTAAATATTAAATGTATCCATATTTTTTAAATGTATTATTTCTTTAATATAATAAGATTTTAATGTAAATTTCAGAATTATTCTAATAATTTTCTCACGTCTGTAATGTAATACATAAATTTGTCAAATGCATTATGGACACTTTAACTGTGTAAATCATTGTAGACAAACATGTCAAAAACAGATTATTTTTTTCTTATCTTTTTTTTTCCCTTGTTGTTGTTTTGTGTAGAATAAAAATGTTAGAATCAGGTTATTTTAAAAAAATAATCAAAGATTTAAAAAGAATAACCACTATATTTAATATTTCACATAAAAGAGAAAAACGATTGATTTATTGGATGACATATTTAACTCAAAATTATTCATTAAAGCATAATAAATAAAATGACAGAGCACTTCGGAAGCCATCTATTGTAAAAATTGAAAATCGAATTTCTTCACGCGTTTGAAAAAAGAAAAAGCATTCTCTGAATTGAAATACTTATTTTTCTATTAATCGAAGCCAGTTCGGGCATTCAAAATATGGCACGCCTGAGTTGTTCAAAATGCTACACCGTTCAGGTGTTAAAGAGAAAACATATGAAACATTGAAGCAGGCAAAACAGGAGTAGCATATTAAAAACGGTACAAAGAATATAAATTTATTTTTGGGGGAAAATCTAAATTCATCATAAATGTCATTTTTTCTCATTATTAAACTGAATTACGCTAGAATAACAGCTCAAAAATACAAAATGATATCATGAACATTTTAAAGTGACCAAATACTATTTCTTTTAGACAACCAGGGATTTCTAAATACAAATATATGAGCATCCCAAATGAAAGTGAAATTGCGGTAATAACTACGCCATTTGAAGATAAAGATGACTGCGCATGCTTCACGCAAGCAGTACGGACGACAGGTCACGAGCTGGTCAAGCGCATGCTGTCTCCTTCCAGTACGAAAATACCTACACCATCGGAATAGCAATATGCGTGACATGCAATCCGTGCCATACACATTTTGCATTCGAGGATAGATTTCAGTAGCAGTCAAATTTCCCGCTGTTAAAAATTGCATGACCGCGCGTTGACACCGTTTGGAGTCAACCCTGATGCGAATGCTGCCTTTAAACGTGCTTTAACGCTATCATACATGCATCTGGCTGGATATGACGACATTTTCTGCATTACCAGCTCTATGCGGCTTCTATAGGAGCATGCGCAGTCATTATTCTTTTCAAATGGCTGAGTTATTGCAGCAATGCAATTTTCATTTGAGTGGTCCTTATATACAGGTAACACTTTTTCAATCATTGCTTCATTTTGCAAGGGCATTGGAAGAAGGTTTTATTATCCAATTTTGAAAGATATCTTATCACACTTTGATAGTTTTACAGATTTTAAAAATAAAATTTTCAAGCAATCATATAAGAGAAATTTAGAAATTAATTTATATAAGGTCATTATGCCTAAATGTGATGACCCCTAAATGCGATAATATTCTTTTACTTAAAATCTTAATGCAAGAATTATAAATAAATGCTATATAAGGAGGCATCTAATCTTAAGAAACAAAACCGAAGCACTTTTCTGCATTTAAAACGTGTTTTTTAAAGAAATTTTCAATGAAATAAGCATCGTTCTTTTTATAGCGCCCCCATGTTTCGTACATGCGACAAAAATTCCCGAAATTGGCTCACAGAACTATGAAGATCAAATACCCCTATGGGCGTCAAGAACTACGTTGTCTGTTTGAGGTACATAACCAGTTAAACTTAAGAAAAGACGATCAATTTTCGGATTAGAATTTAAAATAGCCTAAGCATTTTGGAGACTTTGTTCTGTGCAGGTACTTAATAGCGACATACCGATTGCTGTAAATACGTAGATATTTAGGAGATTAACGAGGTAATTTTATATGGTATTTTTCATATATTGCATTAAAACGATGTTTAAATCAAATATTATGCTTAATTAATCTGTGTTGAGCCAGCATAATCCTCCATTAATGTTTTTTCTATAACCAGGCATCTAAATATGTATTTTAAGATGATCAAAATAGAAAATACGCTTACTTAAAAATCTTAATTTAAAAAAAGGAATAATAAACGCTGTGTATATTCCAATAACATAATATAGAGACATGATTACGGTATTTGCAATAATTTTACATGATAGACATTCTGGAAAATCTTGTGTAAATTGAAACTTCTTAAATAATGTTTATTTTAATGCGGTTAAGTAAGTTAATTTTACCAAAATTATACCATTAGGTAGCTTAAATACTGTCTCTGTTTAAAACAAGATGCATTGAGTTATGCCGTGGTTTAGGAGTCCATAATTCTGTCAGCATTTTTTTTTTAAATGTGATATCTTAATATTGTTTTCAATTTTTACTCATTAAAATCGACATTTTCTACTTTTAAATTAGAAAATATTAAAAAAATACATGTTTATCTAAATCAGTATTTGTTTCCATATACATATTTTTAGGTACGGAAAATGTTAAATTTTTTTGAAAGTGCAAGAAAAATGAAGAGAGTTGGGAAGAGAGAGCACAGGGCTTCTCTTTGGCTTAATCAGAATTATTAGAAATATTGTACGATTTTTATGTATTTGCAAGTCTGATATATTTATCATGTGACATTTCATAATAATTAAAGTTATGTGTAATACATTTTCTTGTTAAAAATATTATAAATATCCTGTAAATATTCTTTTAACCCGTAAACTCCACACTAATGCGAATTCGTGCCGTCCGGAATGTCGGTGTTATTTAAAACATGCTTCAATTATTTCGTATTTTTCATTAACATAATAAGACGTTTGATAAAATCCTATATCTCATTTCGATTTCTTTTTAAATTTCGTATTTGAATCATGTAGATATATTTAATTATCTCTAGATTGTCACAAAAATTATGGGGAGTTGAAGTTATTTAAAACCAAATCGTATTAGTGTATAAATTATGGCTTAATATCCACGTACGAATTCCGCGAATTTTAAACGAAGTTTTCATCGACAGTCATATAATTGTAGTTATGGCCATAGCTATGTGGGAAAGAGACATGAGAGTTATTTATATTAGGAACAGAAGCATTATACACAACCTTCAAATAATAACACGGATCTTTTTCATATTAGCAAATAGAATGGTGCTGTAGCGCCCGTGATAAAAAATTTAAATTGATGGATGTGTTGTAGAGTATGAATATTGAAATATGCGATGTCTAATTGCAATTTATTTAATATTATGCATCTCAGTTAATGGTTTATTATTTAAATTACTATTAAATAAAGTTTAGTTAGTAGTTCAATAATAATATAATTATCTTTCAATTTTATGTATTTCAACACTTTATTAAGACTTAACTGCTCTTAGTGGTGTCGCAGACCACTACATTTTTCAAATTTTACAGTTAAACTGTAATTTCCATTTAAGCAATAAATACTAGTGAAATTGTTTTTCATTTGTATCCCTAGAACTATTTCTAGAGATTCGGAATACGTGAAGTTTAATTATAATAGTTATGTACTAGTTTAGTAGAGAAACCGTACCCTGTGAATTAATAGAGCCTTTCATTCGCCTTTTAATCAAGTAGTCTCGGAGACCGCTCACAGTAGTTATGCGACAATTCTTTTTACAACAGTTAAGGGTTAAGTAATTCAAAGAATAATTGCAATTATCCCTTCTGCTGTTAGTACTGCTTTTTCTTTATTTTGATAGTTTAACACGTTATTTTCACTTTAACTATCGATACAGTGAAATTTCCTTCATTTGGAGTCCAGGTACAATTTTTGAATTTTTTGAAAAAGCGAAATGTTATTAGAAATAGTACTGTACAAACGGTTTAGTGCAAAGAGTATTTTATGATTAATCGCGACTTTTATTCATCTTTCCATCGAATCGTTTCGCAGACCACTTCACATTTGTCATTTTGAAATTTTCTGCAGCAGCAGTTAAGAGTTAAATGAACTTTTTCAGATGAATTGTCATTTGTAAAATACGTTATCACATTCAGCACGATATATGTCTCATTTAGGTTTTAACTGCCGTAAATGCGACAAAAATTGCATTAATGTGACAGTCGTATATCGTAGTTTTATACTACAGATAATTATTAAATTTGTACAAAACAAGTTAATTTTGATTTTATAGGTACATTATTCAGTAATTTGCCGCTTAATAAAATATATATTTATATAATAAAATACTAAATATACCCTAAATGTGATAAAACTTTGGGGAATCGCGTCTCATTTAGACACAATGATCTTAATTGTCGGAATTCTACATACTTTTAAATGCATCGAATGATTTACAAAATAGTTAAGTTTTCTTTAATGAACGGCATTTTCAAATATGAAGTCATGCTGAATTGTAGTACTATGTTGAAACATTTCCTTTAATTTGTACCTTATGTGGAATCCTAGCTAAATTTATCGATTTCTGAAACCTATACATAGTTGTAGAAATTAAAAAGTATATATATGTATTTATATATGATGCACGCAAATTTAAAAGTTCTGATGATAGAGTACAACTTTTAGATTTTTTAGCATCTTTTTTTTTTTTTTTTTTTTTTTTTTTTTTACTGCAGGATACTTTAAAATAAGAGAATGTACGAAATAAAAATATTCATTCCATAAATGTTTTTACGATCATTCGTAAAATAAAATACGGCTGTTAAATTACGAAATAGAGGAATACCGCTTTCTTTAATGCAATAACTATTATATTCTAAAAAGAACGTTTCACGTACATTTCAGAGAAAGCAAATTTTTTGCTAACAAAGCAAAAGGAAAAGAGATTCAATACAAAAATATACCGGGTGCAAGTCATAAACTAAAAAGAAAATGAAATAGGCTTTTCAAAAAGTCCTTTTGTTTTAAAAAAAAAAAAAATATATATATATATATATATATATATATATATATATACAAAAACTTATGTGTCAGAGTAAAATATCCTTTTCTTACAATAAAGCAGAATAAACTAAGTGTATAGGTAGTGAACGTTTATTAATCTTTTTAAATTTATTTTACTATTTCTGACTAATTAATAGCGCATTTTTTTTTAACAAAAAGAGTTTTATTTTTTTAGAGTATTGTATAAATTTAATGCAATTTAATTTTAAGGCTGTCTTTATGTTTGTAATTATTTAATTTTATCGCAGTAACATTTAAAACAGTAAAATATATTTCCTAAGTAATTAAAATTTTAGTCTTTATAACATTTGTTTACTTAAACAGGAATTAGTGCTCTAAATGTATTTTTTACGGGGGTAATGGACGAAAATAAATTTATAAATATATTTAATTATTTAATATTTTTCTATATTTCTATATACAACTACTGTGATATCAAGCGATCTAATCAGGAGCAAGATAAGTAGTATGTTTTTTTTCATACTGTGGTTTCTTGTACTTTAAACTATAAAATAACAATTTACGTACTATTATTTATGTCCAGGTTTTAAGGAAATAGCGTTACAAAAAGTCCCTTTGTTTTCAAAAAATTATGTGCCAGAGCAAAATATGATTTTCTTACAATAAAGCAGAATACGCTAAGGGTATTGGTAGTGAACGGTCATTAATCTTTTTAATTTATTTTACTGTTTCAGACAAATTAAATTCGCAATCTGATTAAAATTCGATTTTTGTTTCTTTAGAATGTTGCATAAATTTAATACAATGTTTTAATTTTTGTTCACATTGCTGATAAGGCGTTAAACCATGAAAGTGAAAAAGTAAGTAAAGTAACCAAAGAATCAGGTTCTTGTGCCCTGCCCTGGATACTTTTTTCACTTCCTTTGTTTTACGCCTTGTTAACAATGTGAATAAAAATTTACTTAATCAAAATTTAGAATTATCGGGCGTAAGTCATTGTTTATTACAATGTATTTTTAAGGCTATCCATGGGTTTACTCCACACATCCACGCGTCCAGATTACTTAAATTTTACTACAGTAACGTTTATAACAATCAAATAAATTTGCTAAATAATACTTAATTTTTGGTATTTATCACATTTTTATATTTAAACACGAATTATTGTTTTTTATTTTTATTTTTATTTATTTATTTATTTTTTACGGAGTTAATAAACGATAATAAATTATAATAATATTTAATTATTTGATATTTTTCTACATTTCAATGATTGTTACGCGACTTTGTTTTAAATTTCAAAAGTCATTTAAATACATTGTATTCAGAGATATATGTATATTTTAATAAATTTATTTGTAAAATATTAAATGAAAAAATAATGAAAATGCAATTAAGATAACTGCACCAATGACGAACACTATACCACTTGAGGATTATTTAAATAACAGGCTTGAATTTCAATAATAGGCTCCGAAAGTTACACAGAGGTTTATATCTTGCATGCTAAGATGATTTGTTGAAGTACAGAGAACTTAAGGCATCTAATCAAGAGCGACATTAGTATTATGTTGTTATATTAGTGTGATTTCTTATAGCTTCGACGTTGAAATGCCAATTCTCATGCTTTTGTTTATGCCCGGGTTTAATCATTTTTTTTGGTATTTTTTGCTATTTAAGGATTGTATTAGCATTCTGAATACATTTATTCTGCTTACACTTCATTTTTGAATAAACCAGTTACACTTCTTATGCTTGTCCACAACGGATACCTATAAATAGTACAAGAACAAGTGGAGTACAGCCACCTGTAGCATATTTTTGCAAGTATAAAATGCAACTATAAAATGCATTATAAATTCAGTTTGTATAAAATACAATGTATTAAAAAGTTTTAATTAATGAATGTATACCACAACGAAATAATCACTATGTATCATTTAAAAGTTACAATTGTTTTTCCTAATTAATGTTGTTATTGTGGTAGTTAATATATTTTCATTATCTATATTACAAAGGACAAACGTGTCGATGCGCAACGCTGTCGTCATTTTGACCGTAGTAATAGAAGATCATTAAATTTAATGTTTATTAACTTTTACTGATTTTTTTTTTTTTTACTTCTAAATACCGCTCATTTTCAATTTTTACACCGTCGAATAGGAACAAAAATGTACTTACAAATGCAATTTGCTTGAAAACTTCTTTGCAATTTACTGAATTTTTATTGTTTTAAAATTAATTTTCAAGCTTTTTTTTTTAAATCAACCCCTATCGCGTATCGACGATTACGAAAGATAAATCCGTTTGCATTTAAATTAATATAAATAGCGCATTATTTAATTCCATAATTATATTTTAAAAACTTTATTTGAACGTATTATTGCTATTGAAAACTATGATTATTAGTACCTTAGTAATTAGTATTTTAGTAACTATGATTGTTACTTTGCATTCTAGAAGTAAACAATATCTGTTACAGTTATCAATAAAAAAAAAAAAAAAAAAAAAAAAAAAAAACATGCGAGGAATCTTCGAGATAATTTGCTGATACTTTTTTCATTAATATTTGACTGACTGTAATTGTTTTTATCAAACTATTTGTTTTAATGCTGTGCAAGTATACAATGTGAAAAGCAGCTTTCTGAAACTTTCGAAAAATACACATCACTGTACTATTAGTATGTGAAAAGAAAAAAAAATGTATGTTAATATCAGAAATTATTTGTATGACTAGTGTAAACTGCCGTCCTATAATCGTGATTTTCCCTTAAAGTTTTAAATAATTTATAAAATATATATATACTATTATTCCGTAATCAAGCTATTTGATTTAAAAATCATAAAAAGTCAGTAAATTGAAATACAGTTTTCAAAACAGTTTACATTTGAAAATACACCCTCCCTATTCCACGGCATAAAATTTAAAATTATGTAATGTTCAGAAGCAATTAAGATAAGAAGTGAATAATATTAAGAAGCAATAAAAGAAGGAAAATTGATTAATTATTCCTCAAATAATTTTTTCCAAAATAAATGAAACATACAAACCTGAAACAAACAAACTAAAGAATATATTTATTACATTAATACTCAGAAAATAGAGGACTTACATTAATACTCTGAAAAAAAAGAGTACTTTTATGTTAGTATGACGATGTGATAAACCGCCAAATATTGTTCCCATCCACATCATTCTCACTCTATTAATTTCGCTTAAAACGTAAAAGTTTAAGCCATTTCATTTACAAAGTATAACTTTTTTTTTAATACAAACATTCAAAATACATATATTATTGCATACAACTAAAATACATGCATTTCATTCATTTCCTTTAAAATACATAACAATAATAATAAATGACATAGCATTTTATTTCAAGTAAACCATTGTTTTTAAATCACACATGCGAAAAAAAAAATAACTACTATTAGCCAAAAAAAACTGATATTGTCGAGATTTGCCCCCGGATAACATAGTTGTACCGAAAATAATCTTGAGTTTTTCCAAGACCTCGCTTTTAAATTAAAAACTATTTTCATTGGTTCATAGGCGAATGATGTCAAATGCATATTAATACTACAGGAGTTAAAATATTCAACCCGCGAAAGTTTTTAAATTTTTATTAATGAATTTTCAAAAATGAATGACTCACTTCACTTTGTTTACATTTGTCAAATTAGTAAAAATTTCTAAAATGTTGGTTTGTTTATATCGATAATCTGTTGTTGGTAGCAAAATACAATTTTTCCTGTTCTGACGCAGTTTACCTAAACATTTTCTGGCAAATACTTTTCGAGCTATAACTTTTTCAGTAAATTCAAATGTTTCATTTTTTTTAATTTATCTGTGGCAACGACTAGCGAAAAAGCCAGTAGTCAGCAACGCGTAGCTATTTATTAAAGAGTTTTTCGATATTAATCTGTGGCAACGATTAGCGAAAAATCAGTCGTCAGCAACGCTTAGGTTTTTATTAAAGAGAATGGTACTGACCTATATTCTGTAACACGGGAAGTCCTTGTTTAACCCCTTGTTATTTTAACGGATTATTTACAACTGCTACTTAAAAAAAAAGGTAAATGTATTTAGAATTTCATTAATTTTAAACACGTTTTGTAAATAAATAGTCAACATAATAATAAAGTACTTTTTTATAAGGTACAGGAATAATAACATATCGAACTTAGAGACTATCTTAAATATCTCTATACCTTTTACATTATATTCTGATTTTCATTATTAAAAAGGAAAATGTTGTTATACTCTTGCATATTTGTTTTAATTCAATATCTCTGAAAGTGCACTTGATGACAAACAGAAAGGAAAGCCCGAGTTATTAATACATAGAATTATTCTTCATAATTTAATAAATCACTTTTATAATTAACTATACTAATTTCAGTGAAATTTTTAGATTCTTTACAAACTATCTTAAACACACTTACGAAAAATTACTGCCTTGAACTTTGTAGTAAGCTTCTGTCATTATATAAGTTTTCCGAATTACTGAGTATATTAAAATAAATTGGTGCTTTGCGCATATTGCTAACGTTGCTAATTTCCTTCGACTGAATCGGTATTAGGTTTTTATTCATACGTTGTATATTTCTTGAGGAATTTTTTGATTATAATTAGTAAAGTAACGGACAGTAAATACAAAGGAGAATATTATGTTATATATGTACATATACTGTGTTTCGAACTGTTTTAAATTAAGAAATTTGAAATAAATGAATACGGATACTGTTGCGTAAGAATCGTTAATTGTTTTAAGCATAAAATATAAATATATGTATATGAACGTTACGAATAATGCCTATTTTTTAATATATTATAGATATTTTCCTCTCATATTTAGTTCTCGTTCAACACTTTAGTAGGTGTCACATGAAAAAAGTACTCTTTTATCTATTAGTTGAAAAATATTTAAATATTTACCTTTAAATAAATTATTAGATATTTGATTTTTAGATGTTAAATGGCTCTTTTTGTATGCCTTAAGATAATAGTAGTCATACGCATTGTTTCAAAGTCGAGGTATTAAAACTATACCTTTTTATATGATTTTAGTAACATTTGTAGTATTGGAGACACAGCATGAAATCGCATAATCGCGAGGAAACGATATTTTTCATAAAGGGAAAAGTTTTATAAAGGATGATTTAAAAAATTATAGAAGAATAAACTGACGAATCAAATTCACAGTATTAGATATCGCAAAGCTAAAACAAATTATTTTGAATAGTAAATATTACAGGCAAAAAATTGTTTTGTCAAAGATTAACTATATTTTTTATTAATTAATCTTTCATTGATAAACAAAAAGAACGATTTGCCACAAGAAATAGAAAATGAGAAGTGACATCGAGAAGCATAATTGATAAAAGAAGAATTAGAATTCGACAAGAGTCATTTAAGATATTTTTCGGCCAACTGGCGCAAACAATACAAGGGTTATAGAATCCTAAGTGTTACATAGGTTGAGAACATCTTTTCGTTGAACTATATGTACGAGGGTAGGCTGATATGCAATGCACACATGCTTGTAGACCGCGAACGAAATAACTTTCAGAATCGCGCCCAGTGGCATGTGGAAGTAACATTCCCCTTCTATACGCATGTGCAGATTTGAAGTGGTTGAATTCATCCATTGTGTTTTGAGAAGGTAAAGTAAGGAGACGTGTTCTAGTGGTATATCAAAGCAAGTTAAACAGCGTGCTGTTATCGAATTTTTAACTGCTGAAAATGTGACTCATGATGAGAATCATCGTCGTTAAAAGGCTATTTATGGTGACGATGATGTTGATAAGTCTACTGCAAATCTATCGGCAGAGACATTTTGGGATCGCGACCCTAGAAAAGACATAATTGTTGATGAAAAAAGCAGCGGACGTCCGATTACTGCCCAGACAATAAACATTGCAAACTCGTCGAGGATTTGATTCAAAATGACCGACGAATCACTGAAAAGCGTATTGCAAACCCTATTGGAATATCTAATGAACGTGTCGTTTACATTATTGAACGATTGGAATACCGTTAAATCCGCAACTGCAGAGGGTCAGTGAAACATGCAATTTGATCCGACTCCTCATCCTCCTTATTTCGCTTATTTTGCACCTTGCGATTTTTATATTATCCCTCTACTCAAGAGATGACTTTAGGGTACTCATTACATCTCGGACGATGAGATGAAGGTATCTGTTAAGTCCTGTATTCGAGAAAATTCGGAAGAAAGTGACGGAGTAAAAATAATTTATTGGCCTTACGATGACTATGTTTAAAATATATATATATGATTTTGAAGCTTAAGAATTCTACTTCAATGTACGTTTTGTCCGATCTTGAAATTTGTTTTATTCATCTTCTACAAACATGTGTGCACTTCTTTTCAGCCTTCTCTCGCATATTTGAAATACTAGGGCCACATATAATGTAAGTTTTTCAAGGATCCTAAACAGAAACAAAACATAATTACCTGGAAAGATTTATTGAATAGGATACAGAAAAATAATACATGATGCTAAACACACATATTGCTGTATCTTTTGGAATAAATCTTTCGGGTAGATATGTTTTGTTTCTTTTTACGCGCCGTTGGAAACTTATTATGGTTCTCCCTCGTATTTATATCAGTATACATAGGAGAAATTTTTAAGTTGCTTAATTTTATCACAATCTTTAATCGTATTTACACCCTTTCGAGGCATTTGAAGTCAGAACCAATAAATACTCTTCCATATTGTATTTAATGGTAGAATAGTGTTGTATTGCAGAATTATTTGAAATATGTAATAGAAAATTTACGAATTTTCTTACTGTATTACTGTATTACTCAGTGGGGGGAAGAGGGGCTGGCTGAAGAGCGAAAGCACCAAAACCACGGGTCCATTGCGCTAAGCCTAAAAAATGAAAGAGGAAAAACCTTCCCTACTTTAGGCGCAAATAGACGCATCATTCTAATGTTCATGATGACAGACAATTCTTAATGGAAAATGTTATTATAATGTATATAATATAGATGTAGGTCGTTTATTTCTGAAAATTAATGTCATGTTCAAGCACGAATTTATCATCTTTTTTTATCTTTTTTAATATCTATTACTGAAAGAATATTGGAAGTTAGAGCTAAAAATAATGTTGGTGGAATTAATATTTAGTCTCTATGCTTCTGTCAAAAAGCTTATTTTCTTTTGAAACACCAGGTTTTTGACTAGTTAAATAAAAAGTAAAGCAGTAAAAAAAAAAAAAAAAAATGTTTAGATATTGTTGATACCTATCCCTGACAAATATTATAGGGAAAAATATTTTGTTTTTTAATGTAATTATAGAATTAAAATATTCTGTATTATAACTGTATCGTGTAAAACATTTATACTAAAATTTATTTCGTATAGTTCAATAGATTCTGTAAAAAAAGTAAAACAAACTTAAAAACACTATATTAATTTTTAATTGTTTCATCCGCAAATAGATATTATATTTTATTTTAAAATCATATATAACGTACGTCAAATGTAAATTATGTATAATGCAATTGCAGGTAATATATATATATATATATATATAGATATATAGATAGATAGATATGTGTGTGTGTGTGATTTGTGTTAAAATTTTGAGGTTAGACTAAATTTTCTTTCTTAATAAGAACTTCACCATTAGTATGCTGCATAGTAACTATTCTCAAAATAAGTTTAAGCCAGTTAATAGTGTAAACGCTTGAATACAGTCCGAAACACTTAATTTTAATTTACTTTAGTAAAGATCTTTTGAACTTTTTAAATTATGAGCGACTGAAATTTCTGATTTCTATTCCAATGAATTCAGAAAATATTTTAATTAATTTATAAAAATATTAAGATGTTTTTAGTCTTTTTTTCATTATGTCAAAATATATGAAAATTAATTTTTCTTTTTCACAACGTATTCGGTGAATTCGAGAGCAGAAAATAGAAAAACTGACTAAAAATAAATAAAATATATGTTTATCAAAAATAAGTTTATTTATGTAAATAATACAGATTTTAATTTATTTATCCTTTAAAATGACAAGAAAAATGATTTAGATCTTTAAAATATTCAAATTTATGATGTTTACACAAAATAATTTCATAAAAAACATACATAAAAGCCTTTTTCTTTTCCTTTAAAAAACCTCTTTTGCAAAATATTGAACTCTTGGGTGTTGAATTATTGGAATAACAATAAATTAAAATTGGCTAATTTAAAATAGCTTATTCGAATATAATTTAATGAAAATTATTGCAACACATAATTATTGCATTTTTCTCATAAAATCCATTTTATTGCTTCACATCCTTTCTATTTTCTTTTAACTGCTGAATTAGTGCTTTGATTGCACAAATTTCAGATTTCCGTGATTTCCCTTAATTCCTCCCAAGGGTATCACAAAGAAAATGAAATTTGATTTTATGAGAATTGAATATTTCTATCGAATAATTTTCGTAATTGTTTTACTGATAATAAGAAATAATGCCAGGAATAAATTTTCTAGTGAAATGAAATGTTGAAATTATACTTGCGTAATATCTAAGTATAAGGTATCTTAAGAAAAAAAATAGCTGATCTTTTCTCGTTTTTTTTTTAATATTGTATTTTAACGTACGTAATTGATATTTATTGCATGGATTTGATATTATTATAAAATATCTATGTTTAGGATAAATTTCTAAATTATTCCTTACCGAATTATATTTTACAGATTTTATAAATATAATAATACTGTAGAATACTGTATAGTATACACTGTAAATACTGTTCACCTCGCGCACAAACTCGATCACAGTGAATGTGCTGTATCTTTCTTTGGTTTCCCGACTATATTAACATGGAAAATACAGTAGTTGCGTAAATTTAACAGCACATTGTGCTGGCAATTTGGACGCCAGCAGTTTGTGCTGTAAAAAAAATGTATCCAAATTTGTTCTGGCAAACCTGCAGTGTTTTTTTTTTTTTTTTTTTTTTTTTTTTTTTTTACAGTGTACTGTATTTTATAAATAGACCTTATAAGGTTTTCTATTGTTCGTATTTAAATCGACTACTAAAAATAACTTGCTTATCTCATTAATAACATTTCGAAATAATACTGGATATTATTACAGTCTAAAAAATGAAAATAAAAACCCTTTAAAAACCTTGTTTCCAAAATATAGAACTATTAAGTGTTAAAGTATTGGAATAACAATAAATTAAAATTGGCTAATTTAAAATAGCTTATATGAATATAATTTAATTAAAATTATTGGAACACATAATTATTGCATTTTTCTCGTAAAATCCATTTCAATGCTTCACATCCTTTCTATTTTCATCTAACGGCTGGATTAGTGCTTTGATTGCACTAATTTAAGGTTTTCGTGATTTCCCTTAATTCTTCCCAAGGGTATCACAAAGAAAATTAAATTTGATTTTATGAGAATTAAATATTTCTATCGAATAATTTTCGTAATTGTTTTACAGATAACAAGAAATAATGCCAGCAATAAATTTTATAGTGAAAGGAATTGTTGAAATTATACTTGCGTAACCTCTAAGTATAAGGCATTTAAAAAAATATAGCTGATATTTTCTCATTCTGAAAAATATCGTATTTTAAGGTACGTATTTTATATTTATTGCATGGATTTGAAATTATTATAAAATAATTATGTTTAGGATAAATGTATAAATCATTCCTTAGCGAATTATGTTTTACAGAATTTATTAATAGAATAATACCGTAGGTTAGTGTATAGTGTACTGTATTTTACAAATAGTCCTTATAATGTTTTATATTGCCGTGTTTACATGAACTAGTAAATATAACTTTCTTATCACATTAGTAAATTTTCGAAATAGCAATGGATTTTATTATACTCTAAAAATTTTGCATTTTTTCGACTAAACCGTCAACTCTTGTTGAGGAGAAATCATATACTGTAAAAAAAAACTGAGAAAATAAATAATTATGCCAAAATTAAGTACAAATATTACATTTTTCTGATATAATGATATTATTTCAATATTTAGAACTTAACCATTTGATGTACAATTGTTCCTAATTTTTATTGTAATTTGTATCTTTATTTGAATATATATTTATTAAAATATTATTATGATTAGTAATGTATAATTTTAAATTTATCTTTAGTTCAATACATGCATCATTTGAAAAGCTATTTATGCACACGTTGGCGATATCTGGTTGTTCCAAATATCTGGTACGTTACCGTTATAACAACACCTTTGTCGCCAAGCACAGTAGTTCGAGCGATTTCCGCGAAATGAAATATTTGAGAAAAAATAACACATTATTTTCAATAAAATATTACAATAAAATTCAATTTGTAAATCTATCATGAAATTGTAAGTGTATTTTACCATTAGAGTAAGAATTGATTTTTTTAATGAAGACGTCACCACGCCAACTCTATGAGACAGTGTTGTAAATAATTAAAACCAGCCACACGATGCCTTTTATTGTGCCATTTTTCGATGCGTCATAAACTCTCCAAAGAGTAGGTATGACATCCAGCGCTAGAAATTGTGATTTTAAAGTGAAATGGTCGTAACGAACATTTCGCAATTCATCAATTTAAACTTCCTTTAGCCATCCGTGAAGATAATATCGTTATCTGTAACATTTTCCTTGATTTTCGCTATCATTTCATTTCAGTTCTTAGGCATTAATGGCAGTAAGGAAACATCCAAGTTTTTCGCAACGTAAATTACATAATACCGATGAACCCTTAACCGGAAACTTGAAAATCCCGTGCACAAATAGAAACGTGTCGTCTGTGAAAATGCTAAATTTTAAAAACTGCTATAAAATTTAAAAGAGTAAATAACTTGTAATAATTTACCAAACAGTGAACTTAAACACTTACTCGTTAATAGTAATTCATTAACAGGACCAATTTCTTAATATAACAGTATAATAATAAATTTTGAATGTAGCAGGCAGAAAATATTTTATTATTACGAATTATTGTTCAAAATATTACATTTTTGAAAAAAAAATTAAATAAATGCTAATATGTTTATATATTTCGGTATAATATGAATTAGAAAAAAACAAATATGAAGCAGTAAAATTGCAAAACACTTTATAGTAAATATTGCAGCATATTCTAATTATCTACATTTTTTATGCATTTTCTGACAATTTTGAGTCACATTCGTGTTCAGAATTCATATATTCATCATATGAAATACTTTCAAATCGCTTATGTCAGTTCCTACTTCATTACAAAACACCATCGATAACATATCGCAAAAAAGTTTTTCAAAGTCACCATAGTGTACACACTTTGACGGCCCATCCAATTCAATATCTCAGAGCAAAAAATTACATAAACGGTAACATGCCGTCCAACAGACAGCGTTGAAAATAACAAAAAATTTCAATAATTAAAAATGCGCAGGTGTTGCAAATAGGTGTGGAAGGCAAAGGACTAATAGCGTAAGGATTAGATTGAGGATTATTTTTCTGTAAGGGGCAGACATGTAAATGCAACCATCTGGCAGACGGTACGTTTCCGGTTAAGGGTAAATGCAGGAGAACTCTTCCTACACTGATTTTCCTTATTGTAAATAGTCTAATTTATGATGGGGTTGATTATATTTAATATAGCAGTTTCTTTAGTTTCTTTTTTTAAATTACTAAAATTTAGGTTTCAAAATACTGATTTATTTCGTCCTCAGATTAAAGTAGAAGCAAATAAATTTCCAATTCCCCGGATATTTTCGATTTTTAGTAATTTCGAAAACTTTAATTACATCTTACCTTAATTTGAACTTTAATGAGGACAACTTACGATTTCTAGTAGATGATATTTCGACATGAGTAAAGTAATGGCTCGTATGTTGTAACCTCTGAATTCCGAAGTCAATCAGAGGTTGCTGCATTGTGGATCTGCAATCGTTCTCCTTTCATAAAACCTGAAGTTGGAGATTAGTAGAGTACGATATCGCTGTGGAGAAATAAACGAAAAAATGAGTTCGTTGTATAAGACTGGTATAAATCGAAAATAATAATTAAATATTGATTGTAATTGTTAAAAAGATAATTTCCCTATAAATTCCAATTTAATTAACTTTGATCGACTGATTACGCTCGCTAAATTTCCATACTGTTGAATCTATCCCACTTTTTTTACCTATTTTTGTAACTTTAGCTGCATAAAATGTATCGATTCATTTATGTAATCCATTATTATTTTTAACACGATTAAAATGATTGGTAAATTTTTCATACGAATTCAATATTTCCAACTGATCGAAATTTTTGCTCAATTGGAGATATTCAATTCGCATGATAACTTTACTAATCAGTTCTATTGTGTTATAATAACAGTTTATCTACATGCCCGTCGTTTTTCTGGAGTTCCTTTACCTGCGGTTAATTCTGTTGAGCCGTCCTCACTACAGACCAGATGTCATTACCAATAAGGGTATCTGATCGAAATAGGCTCTCCGGTATTCAGCCCAGATAGCACTGGCACGGTAAACCAAGGTCTGGCCATTTTTTTCGTTCAGTTGGAAATATTCAATTCGTATGTAATCATTTGTTGCAAACATTGTTAAAACTTATTTATTGATAATTACATCCACTAAATTTGTTGCTTTATATTTAACAGACTTATAATGAATAAAGTTGTACAAATTGTTTGTAAATTACTTTCCATACATTTATATATTTTATTAGTTTATTTTTTATAGTTATATAATTTTTTCTATTTTTTTCTGTCTACCCATAGCTCATGAATTGAATTTGCGATTCTGTATTATAAATTTGTTTTAAAATCTCGTTTATCAGATGGTGCCTTCCCGTCTTCAAACTTATTAGTATCTAAATATGATATTTTTCTCTGTCTGTCTTTTTTTGACTTTATAATCCTAACAATCTTGAAAATTTACCAGTTGTAACGAAATTTTAATATGTCGTTGCGATAAACAAGTCTATTTTTCAGAAATATACTTCAGAAATATACTTCAGAAATGTACTTCAGAAATGTACTTCAGAAATATACTCAGAAATATACTCAGAAATATACTTCATAAAGTTTATTTTTTATCGATATATAAATTTTTCTATTTTTCTGTCTACCCATAGCTCATGAATTGAATTAATTTGCGATTCTGTATTATAAATTTGTTTTAAAAATCTCGTTTAGCAGATGTTGCCTTCCCGTCGTCAAACTTATTAGGATCTAAATATGATATTTTTCTCTGTGTCTTTTTTTTTGACTTTATAGTCCTAACAATCTTGAAAATTTACCAGTTGTAACGAAATTTTAATATGTCGTTGCGATACACAAGTCTATTTTTCAGAAATATACTTCCGAAATATACTCAGAAATATACTTCAGAAATATATTAAGAAATATACTTCAGAAAGTTTATTTTTTATTGATATATAATTTTTTCTATTTTTTTCTGTCTACCCATGGCTCATGAATTGAATTAATTTGCGATTCTGTATTATAAATTTGTTTTAAAAGTCTCGTTTAGCAGAAGTTCCCGTCTTCAAACTTATTAGGATCTAAATATGATTTTTTTTTTCTCTGTCTGTCTTTTTTTGACTTTATAGTCCTAACAATCGTGAAAATTTACCAGTTGTAATGAAATTTTATTATGTCGTTGCGATACACAAGTCTATTTTTCATTTCAAAATAAATTTACTTATGGTGCATGGTTTTGGCATGGACACCTCAAAAATTGTAATATTCTTTGCATTCTGAAATTAAGCAATTTTGACCCAAATATTTCAGATAAAAATACATTATAATCCTGCATCAGATCGGGTAGCAAGTTTTTACACAAATCCTACCGGCCCGAGGAGACATGGGCCGTGTTCAAGAATTTTATTTTTTTTTAAAACTACATGTCATGTTGTATCCAATTTTCCAATTGTATTTAGTTGTGTTTCGACGTATGCTGCGAGGATTAGGTATTGCAGTTTTTGAAAAGAAAATTCACAATATTGTTAAATCTAAAAATATCATAGATTTTAATGTAGGGTAGGAGAGTACACAGTGAGACAGCAGCCACTTTGACGTATAGTTGTGACTTTTTCTTCAAGCTGGCACACACACATAACGACCTCATCTTATGCTACACGTGGATGGAGTTTCGGCACTTTAGTTACTCGTCCGACAAAATAGTACATAATTCCTTATTTTAAAGCGGTTAAAGTTACGTAAACGTTACGTTAAAGTAACTCTACGTAAAAGTTACGTTAGAGTTTATTTCATTCAATATGACATATATTTACTTAACCAAACCTACCTATATCTGATAATAGACTTTTCGGCAAAACGACAAAATGTTTAAAGCGATGAAATTGATGTAACAGATACGGCATCCATTTTGTTACAACGTAACGAAAGTACCAATGAGACACACAGTTGTGGCACACAGTGAAACGTGTCTTATTGTGTATCTGCTATGTGGTTCTGATGTTTAAAATGTTATTTAGTAATAAAAGAAGGTTTCTCTCTGTGTGTGTGTATGTGTGTGTGTGTGGGGGGGGGGGGGGTACGATGGGTAGGGCAATTTACTAAACGTAAGAGGCTGAAAATCTGCATGAAGGTAGCCCAAGGTCTGCCATTGTCCACCCGAGGCTCTTTTTTTTAATATTTTGAAAATCTAAAAATATTATTTAGAAATCATAAACTGCAGAAAATTATTGATAGAGCGTAAAAATGTATGATTTATGAAAATATATATATTGTCTCACTGTATACTACTTGTGGTACACAGTGAGACAATTTTCGATACTCCGTTATGCTGCTTCTGTGCTTTTATAAATAACTTTTTTAAAAATCATTTATACATTAATGTGTAGCGAATTTATGTAGCTAAAAGATGTAGATTTTTTTTTTTTAAGAATAAAAATTGTCGCCATTTGTTAAGTAATAATAATTTTCGTCGCATTGTGTACTACCTTCCCCTAAATACTCGAAAGTATATATGTAGTTATTTTTTAAATGAAAGAAATATGAAAATAAATGAATAGAAACTTCTGATTTATTTCACTAAAAATGTGATAAAATACAGAAAAAGATCTTTAGAACATAAAAACAGCCAAATGATGTTAAAACCCAAGCGCTTTCAACTGTTATAAAACAGCCATCATCAGGGGGAATTCAGAGGCGTGAAAGTTCATGAATGCTCATTGCTTAAAAATCTTGCCCATTCGAGTCTATTCTAAGGATGGAAGGGGAGGAGTGAAATACGGTAATAAAATTACAATATTGCTTGATATATTTAGTATTCCATACCAGATCCTGGATATATTGTAGGACAGAATATCATTGCAAGTGATCCTTCCTCTAATAGAATAAAAAAAATATATATTAGAAAAAAAATAGAAATTATTTTCTATAATTACATAAAATGTAGATACGTGCATGTAAATAAGTGGCTGAAATGTTTTCTGTTTGCCTAATGCTAGGGTTTTGCTTCATATAACCCTACTATTGAAGGCCCTGTAATGTGTATAAAAATATATTACTGCCAGAAAAATGCGGCATAACTACGTAACGGAAAGTACGACAAACGACATAATTTTTCATTGATAGAAATTACTTGTTAGATATAATCATTGTTTTAACGTGTTGACGTCTAAGTGTTACTCCAGTTGCAAATGTAATACAATGAGACATTTACAGGAGAATAATGATTCAATCATGTGGTATACACGTTCATCGGATAGATGATCTGAAGGTTAATTTATCTTACTGATATATACGTATAGAAATACATATATATATATATCATCGCCTCAGGGCAACAATAAGACATATAGTAAAAATCGAAAATAACAAAATCGAAATCATTCTAACTTACTGCAATGAAAAATTGTGTCTGCATCATGTGGAACAGTAGGGGATTATTATAAAACAATTCTGAGATATAGTATTATACATAACTTTGTCTTTCAGAAGTTGTTCCACTCGATGCAAACACAGTTTCTCATTGCAGTAAGTCAGACATACCATTTTTACTTTCTTCTATCTTTATAAGAAGAAAGTGTTGGATTCGTGAAAATTTCGACTTCCAGTTTTCGACGGATATATACGTTTTAGAATGCCCAGAACACGATTTGATGGTTTTTAGAAAATGTCTGTCTGTGAGTCTGTCTGTCACTCTCTCAAACTGTCACTCTGTCTGTGAGTCTGTATGCGACAAAAATTTTGTGGGCGCTCTATCTCAAGAACTAAAGCACGGAATTTCACAAAACTTTATATTTAGTTAGACCTTCATATAATCTAGACTTGATTAGTTTTTGGTGAAAATCGCCCTACAGGTGGCTGTACTATGCGGCATTATTCACGATTTCTGCAATAGCTATATCTCAAGAACTACTGCACGGATTTTCATAAAACTTCAGATTTAGTTAGATCATGACATAGTTTGGTACTGATTACTTTTTTGTGAAAATCGCCCAACAGGTGGCGCTGCTATGCTGCATTATTCATGATTATCGTAATAGCTCTAACTCAAGAAAAAATCACGAATATTCATCAAACATCAGATCCTGTTAGTCCCTGATATAAATTAGCGTTGTTTAATTTTTGGTGTAAATCGCCCAACAGGTGGCGCTGCTGTGCTGCATTTTTCACGATTCCAGCAAGAGCTGTATCTCAAGAACTATTGCACGGATTTTCATGAAACTTCAGATTTAGTTAGTCCTTGACATGAATTGACGTATAAATTAGTGCTGTTTAATTTTTGGTGTAAACTGCTCAACAGGTGGCGCTGCAATGCTGTATTTTTTGCGATTTCCACAATAGCTTTATCTCAAGAACTAATGTTTGGATTTTCAACAAACTTCAGATTCAGGTATACCTTGATATCATTTAGTGCTGCTTATTTTTGGTGTAAATCGTACAACAGGTGGCGCTGCTATGCTACATTTTTCAGAATTTCCGCTATAGCTCTATCTCAAGAACTAATGTACGAATTCTCATCCAACTTCAAATTCAGATATACTTTGATATGAATTGGTGCTAAATCGTTGTTATTTCTTCTACTATTTAAATGATTTAATTGACGTGATTTATATAGAAGAAAGTTTTGTGATGGTCACAACATACTAGTTTATTATTACTAGATGTCATACTTTTGCTCAGAGTCGTCGATATGTACAAAAATACACATACATATGTATGTTCTTAAGTTGTATGTATTAAAGAATAGGATTTTTTAAATTCAAAATTTAAATAAAAATAAAAATAATAAAATTTAAATTAGCTCTTCACTTTTTTTTTTGCTTCTTAATTTAGTACTTAAAACTAGTTTGCCCTTATAAGTTTGTTTCTCAAAACCATATATATTACGTTGATGCCTCAAATTTGAATAAACTTTCAGATAGAAATTGATAATGTCCTAACCTAAGGTATGTTCGTCTATTGTTGGTGATTTTGTCGGAGCTCTACCAAGCATTCTTTCGTCACAAGCAAGGAATTTAATCAAAAACTAGTAAGTCAATTAACACATTAAGCGCTGCTGCATTAAGCGAGTTAAATAAATAAAATTTATATATGTATTTTATATACATAATATATGTCTCTATGATAAAACAGTTGAAATTTATTGAACAACTGTAACCGTTTAAAATATATAACATGTTCCCGTAGCGGGAGCGTTGGCGTCCAATGGGAGTTGAACCCTCCTCCAAATTGGAAAGAAACGCGTGTTATTTTCTCCTGCCATAATCAAATTGTGATTAGAAAATAATAATAAAAACTTAATTTTTCTAGCATGCTGCAAATTATTTTATACGAACATATAAATAATTACTAAAAATACGTACATTGAAAATTTAATATTAATATTTGATACATCAAGGACAAACTCTGATGTAACAATTTATTGCATTATACGCTGCACTGCACTACGCACACACACACACTCATACATATATATGTTTTATATCTAGGCTTTTATGTACTCAAAGAAGTTTATTCCATCGACACGTTAACTATATATTATAACTATATATTCCAAAATGATGTATTAAATTTTCTTTATTATCTGTTTCAAATAAATTAGTTATTTAAAAAAATGGAAATTGGGACATATCTTATTTAAATGCATGCATTAAATGCTTTTCACGCTACCACACCACGATATTAAAAATTATTTTTTTTAAATTCATTACTTTTATTACGTCTTTAATAAGAAGCTTGCGAGTATTAAAAAATATTCTACAAGAGTATCACCGTTAGTACAATTAATATAATATGAAACATTTCAAATTTTCAAGATTTTTTTAATTCTTTTTGTATACGATATATGAACATGCCTATGACTATCTCTTTCAAAAGCAGCTGCTAAGTACTACTTTATTATATCTTCATTTATGTTCAACGTTCTTGATAAATGAAATTACAAAAAAAATTCTTTTTAAAGTTTTAGTAATAATTAAAATTACTCATAGCGGAATCGTGTATTTTTTTTTTTGTTGTTGTTTTTTAAATGAGACAATAAATTTCCCTTTAGATTTTATACGGGTAAACATCATAAATATAACTTTTCTTATTTTAAGGAGTTATCGATGCATTTTTATTAAATCTAATCATGTTCAAAATGTTTCTTTTATATATAATGACTGAATGGCTGTTGTTCATAAAAATCAATATAAAATGTCCTTAAACAAAATTTATAATCACTATATCTAATAGCCATATGGCATATAAATCATTCTTTTTCTTTTCCTTCAAATAGTTTAACTGGTTGCTTTTCACTTTCTGCCTAGGAACGCATTCCTTTCTTTTGGGGAGTACGCTTACAGGCAAAGGGACGGATGTGCTAACACAAGCCGCCAATGCTCCCCTTGTGCAAACATTCCAAAGAAACCGTTCGAATATTGCTTTAAATGAATATATTTAAATCGGGTTAGGAATGTATTGTTATTTGGAATATTTACTTTAAATATTCATTGTACTTGTAAAAATTAAAGAATTTCTTTCTTTCTTTTTTTTTTACTAATTTACTTGACATGGTCGAAAAATGAAAAAAATATCTTTTTTTTTTTTTTTTTTTTTTTTTTTTTTTTTTTTTTTTTTTTTCTAATTCCAAATAATGGAAATATATATATATATATAAATCATTCATAAAAAATATATATATTAGTCTTCATACTATTAACTTTTCCATACAAAATGTATTTTTAAAATATTTTTAAAATATTTAGAGAAATAAAAATAAATTGTTGTTCCCACGACGGGAGCGTTGGAGTTTAATGGGTTAATTTAGCCATTTGACAACATAGCCCCTAATAGGAAAAATGAGACTCGCGATAGTAAAAAAAGCTGAAGCAAGAAATACCTGAGCGTTTTGTGTAAAATGGGTTACTAACAATCGCTATCACTCGATACAATGCAACGGCCTGATTTTAAAAGACTACATTGTAACAAAAGGATAAATAAGCGCCAGGTTTCAACGACCTTGGTGTCTTCATTTAATCCACGAGTACAAATTTACGTCAAATTTACTATCTAAAATGTAGTAATTACCAGCTTTTTTACATAAAATTTCAGCTTATTTTGCATATCTCCTCTTTTTAATTTTAAACAAGGTTTATTGTTTAATCGAACAAATAATACGATCATTTGATCACTAGAATTCATATAGGGAAGACTGGCGAGGTTTGACCCATTCTTTACAAAATGTTTTTTTTTTTTTTTTTTTTTTTTTTTTTTAATATTGAACCTCGAATAAAGTTTTATATATAATTTCATTCGCAAAACAATCAGCTATTAAAATAAAATTTCGGCATAAGTGTAATATATAAGAAACTTGAAAAAGGATAAATTTTAATCATGAGAAAATGGGTCAAGTCTCCACAACTATGGGAGGGTTCGCCCACTATATTTTATACTAAAATATTTGTTCAGGGAAAGAAAATCAGTTTAAAGTAAGGCTTAATGTAAGGCTCCATGCTACATGGTTTAATTATTATTAAAAACTATTTGGGAAAATTTGATTTGAGAAACCTGCCTAGACGGAATACAAGGCACAGGAGAAGAATTTCGTTTTAAACACTCACTTTTAAATTACCTACCAACTTTCTCATTTATATTCCATTAAGTATTTTCTTGCTTCTACCGCAACTTTTCACATCTTTCTGTAAAAAAAAAAAATAATAATAACATTTACTGTTCAATCACCCTATTTTACTGTAGCTTTCGAGAGTAAATTTTCATTATTTTAGAAATATAATCATTAAACTTTAATAATGCATAGTTTATAAGATTTCCACAAACACTGAATTAAAGGATCTTTAATCATCTGGTAAACCCACCCTCACATTGATTCCATCAAGCCTCCTCACATAGCCCTTTTTTAAAGAACATCGCATTGTTATGTTAAGCTTAATTTATTATACAATTTTTATGCCTGAAATGAAAGAACAATATTTCTACATTAATTAAAACTTACTTACTTAAATTTCTAGGATACATTTTATCTAAAAATTCTTACAAAAAATTAAAAAAAATACACTTTTTTAAGTTGAAAACACTTTACAAGTGATTTTTTCATGTCTTTTTCAAATATCTCCATGAAACAAAGACAATTTTTTGAGCATTCCAGTAGCTTTGGTTGACACCTATTGGCAAAACTCAGAAATTCTTTGAAATATGGAAAATGAAGAATGGGTCAAAGCTCCCTTATTTTCAATTCTCCCCAGTCTCACCTATATATAGGATATATACATACACACACACACACACACATATATATATATATATATACAGGTGACCATACTAAGGTGTATTTAAATCAAAATACTTTGTACATTTGTTGTTTCGCATTGGAATTTATACTGTTTAGTTATGCAGAAAACAAATATGTATGTATTTATTTAATATATTTATTTAATTTTTTTTCGAACAGATAGTGCTAAATTGCTATTGAAAATTTATTAGCAAATGTTAACAAAAATAATTTATTTTTAAATAATATTATAAAGATTTTTTTATTAAAAATACAATTTTATCCGAAAAGTAATGAATTAGCAATGAATCAACTTCTTATTTAGCTGCTTTGAGAGATTCAGTTTTCAATGCGCTCTATTCTCTGGTTCGAGGGATTACTCCAAGCTCTAATGCGGCTTTAATTTAATTTTTATCATTTTTTTAGACCATTCACAGATATCAGACATTTTCTCAATCCTTTGAGACAACTATGCAGTGCTATAATTACTACTATTTTGATGAAATCATTTTATTAATAAAACGAGATTTGTTATTGACAATGTTATGAAAAAATGGTATTATTGTATTATGCAAATTTTTGATTAAATGTTTCAAAGTGTAGCTGATAGGAAATTCTCTTTTTTTTTCATTATATTCAGCGCCATCGGTCGGAAATGTATTAAACTATACTTTTTAGTGAACCGCATGGTAAAAAAAAATATATAATTATCAAACATTTTTGAGCTATTCCAAACACATGAGCTTTTAAAGCCCTTCAAACATTTTCACTTTAATTATGTCAACCCTGTAAGTGATATATAGGGTGAGTGCTTGTATTTATATATGTGTATATCTTATGTCTATGCCTGCAAATTTTCCACAAAAATTCTATCGATTACTCTTTTATTATTTTTTTAACTTCCTCTTTTTTAAATGAAATTTCAGACCACGTTTCTCTGATTAAAATAATTATTAATTATATTATTAATAGTATTAATTAACTACATCCCTTTTAATTAAATATATTAATATAATTAAAAGGGATGTAGTTAATTCTATGCTTTTAAAACATTTTCATAATAAAAATTGATTTTGTTGTTTTTGTTATTGTTGATGATAATGTCAGGGCTAGAGGGCTACTCTGGCATTATGCAAAAGTTTCGATTAAAAAATTAAAACTTTATCTCATCCGAAATTCTCTGATTTTTTTTAATTTTACAGCGCCATCTTTCGTAAATGTTTTAGGCTATGTATTTAATTGCAAAACGTTTTTCCGCATGCTTTAAACAATAAAAATATCACAGGTTTTTGAACTATTTCAAATACGTAAGCTTGTAGAGCACTTCAGATACTTTTATATTAACTATAGCCATCCTGTATATGATTTTTAGTGTGTGTGTTTAATTGTATGTACGTATGTTTATGCGTACGAATTTTCCACAAAAATCCTACGGATTAGTGTTTAATATATATATTTTTTGTTATTCAGTTTCATTTTATTTATATGATATTTAAGACACCATTTTTGTTCTTATATATAAATCAAATTAAAAGGAGTGTAATTAATACCATGCTTCTAAAACTGAACATCCTGTCTGTTTTGATTCATTTATTACCTTTAATACCAAGTTTCTTTAACATCGTTAAGCACGTTTCACAAACATTTTTAAAGATTTTATTCTGATAATGGGTCGGCAAATACACTTGATGACACATAAAATTTATCTTAGCAGTAAGCTAATTGTTTTTTATCCGAAAAAATCTCCTAAAAAACCCAACTCAAATTAACAAACTTTTATGCAGAATGTGGTATAAACGCATATTTGATTTTATTTCATAGTTCTGAAATTTAAACGTATAAAAACGAAGTAACGTCGAAATATAATATTATATGCAACGTTATATAAGATATAAAAAGTATCTTGCTGATATTGGTCTACAAGTGAGTTGAATTACTCGATTATAGGATGCTACAGAACTCGCTTAAATACACAAAGATATATTATTTATAACTATGATACTGGTTTTAATTACAATCTTTCATTAACACTCTGGATATAAAAATATACCCCACTTTTCATTCACAAAGATTTTTAAGCATTTTTTTTAACAATCTAAAAATGTTTTGTAGTAAAAAAAAAAAAAAAAAAAAAAAAAAAATGTATGCTAAATTTATATCATTTCAATTGAAAAATCCGTTTTTAGCACGAATTTTATGATTTTATCAATCCGACAAAAATTCTCGATATTTATTAAAATTATTAAGTAATTGAAAATTTTGAGTATTTTGTTCGAAATGAGCATCAAAATTACTTAAGAAACGCCTGTCACATGGAAGAAAATATCAACTCAGGATGTGTTATTCTTCTATGCCGTCAACGCGGCTACTTTGTCCGCTTTTCCCGATTCCGCTATATTATACATGGTTTTTCAACCTCAAAATTGAGTTGTAAACAATTAACATGAAACAATGAAGCAAACTGTGTGGTTTTAAAGAGGCATTTATTTTTTATTTTTTAAGTATTCTTATAGATTTGGAACAAAGTAGACACTGCTATGGGTTTTTCATGGTCCATTCATTAAATTGAATGCATTTCATATGTTGGACTACTGAAACTCTCTTACAATAGGATCTGCTAATGAATTAACCCTCCAAACTCAATAAACAAATGCTTTTTTTGTTTGTTTGTTTGTTTTTTACATTAGAGAAAATTGTTTTTTAAAACTTTTTTAAGAGATTTGGTTGTATAAAAAGGCATTTCAAAGTAATTTCGGACCACACCAGGTCTGGCACAAACTAGACCCGAAAAACTAGTTTTCATGTTAGCTTTACGAATATAAACCAGCGAAAAATGTCAAAATAGAGAAGATAAATTTTATTTCTGTTTACTTGGATCTATCACATATTTATAAGTATCATAGCTGATTTGCCAACATAGGGACGAAGGAAAAGACAATTCGCCAATGATGTCATGAAATAACGTACTCATGATCACACAAACCTGCGTAGATTCAGCTTTTTAAGCATCTGTGTACCTAAACTTGTTTTCTTCTTGAATCTTCGGATAGTCTATCTATACGTTTTACAGCATATTTTTGTTTCTTTTCAACTTCTAGCTATATCCTTGACGGATGGTGAACGGAATTGAGTATATTTCAAATAATTTCTCAATAATTTTGATGTGAATCGTTTCATACATTTGCTTAAGATTATTGGAGATTGGTTTGAAAGATTACCGTTTTGATTCTGAAGGATACATATTTTTTTTATTTTTTTGTGTGTGATTGTTTTGGATTTCGCATTCTGTATATGTATTTTTAATTGTCTGTTAAAATCATTATTAATAAGTTTTAATTTTTATTATTGTAATGTAACTGCGCAAAGTAAGTAATATTTATTTTTTATCAAGAAAATTTTGTGATCTGATTTTTTATATTTTTTTGCTAAATTTATTAACATTAAGCCTATTTTTGTAATTTTTTTTTTTTTTAATTTCACTTTCAATTGTTTTGGTATGTTAATGTGCTTAAAATTGCGTTATCAAAATCGATAGTAATTGTGAAACAACGTTGTCGAATGTTCTGATCACCTTCAAACATTAACGCGTTAACTTTTTTTAAATTGCAGGTAAAATCCATTTTTTTTAATGTATACTTTTATAACGAAATAAAATTGTGTTTATCGTATATTATTCTGATAAAAATATTTATTTAACGGGTGTTTTCAGGTGTGCAGACCCGTCCACCACACAAACATAGAATTATTAGCTTCAATTTTTAATCTTCAAAGAATAATCTAATAGGAAATTGAGTTTTTTAAAGTAAGTGCCATTTTCTAAAACGGATTCTTCTTGGTGTTTACAGATGGCCTGTCGTTTTTAAAAAGTGCATTTTGTCGCGTTTTGGAAGAAAATCGCCAAAGTCATATCACCACAGACACTCCTGCTTAATTTGTCTATCTTTAACCAAATTTGAAATTGTCTATGTGTGGAAGCATTTCTTTTCCGTATCCTACATAAAATATCGGTATCCCATATGAAAACAAAATATATTATAATATAGATATCTCTTGACTTATCCATATACATACGTTAACCATTGGCCTCCTTATACTTTGCATGAAGATTTTGGAGTGTTTTTTAATTAATATTTAGAAAACTATGAAAGAATACTTTGTGTTATCTGTGGTATAATAATAAAAATATTTCGATTTTGACAGACTAGAATAAATCTGAAGTGATTCTCTTTTACACTTAACTGTCTTTTTATGTAGAAATTGATTTTTTTTATCGATTTTTCATTCACTTTGTGATATGTTAGAATTAAAAAAAAAATGTTCACCTGATTTTTTCTGATAACGATACTTTTTTTTTATTTTTAGAACTTACTTTAAATTAATAAATTTCATTTAAAGGTTTTTTCAGTCAGCCGGTCATAGCTGTTAAATCACCAAATATTTGTCATGGCTAGAATAGTGTACGAGTTACAAGAACAATAGATTTATTTACGCTCTAAACCACGCGCTTCAAAATAGGCCAACTAGCTGTTTATATACAAAAGCGAAGTATATTACACAGTAAAAAGTTGAAAATGTAAATTGAGATTAAAAGTTGTAATTTTTAAATTTTCTAGAATACGATTTAAATATTTAATAGATTCATTTAACTTAAATTATGTTTATACGTTGATAAATTAATTCAGAAATCTAAAAATACAGTTTAATTAATGTTTCATTTTAGTTCTCCGGTTGCTATGCCTTAAAAAAAGGATAGGAAAAAATATATTTTCGGGTTTTTTTTTTTTTTTTTTTATTTGCTAGTTTGTGACTTATACAAAGCGTAAAAAACAGTGAATTTTCTATTATCCATCCTGGTACCCACACCAAATTAATGTATGTTAACGGATATATTGAGGAAAAAATATTAATTGCAGGTATCGAATTAGGCGTAATATTCAAGATAAACATTGAATGCTTAGTAAGTAAGCGTATTTTTAAACTTTTATATTTATTTTTTCTTAATTCTCCGTCCTAATTACATTATAAAAATTATGTATCTCGTGAGTATACATGAAGGCATAGGTTAATTTGTGCAGGCATAAACGGTGGCTGATTCATCAAAGCAGATTTGTCTCAATTAGTGTTTTTTAAAATGTATTAATAATTAAATATCATTTAATTACATTAGTCATTTATTTCACGTCTCATTTTTGTTGATTCTCTCACGCACTAATTATCTACAATAGCACAAAGTTGTACTCAATTTCTCAAATTTAATTTAACACGTACTGAACCAAATAAAACGTTTACTGTTTATTGCTAACACAACGTTTTTACTCGAGTCGATACAGCAAAGAGCGTTTTTCTACTGTAAATATAATTCCCTAAAGCATTCGTTTAGCGATAAATTTCAGATTTTGAGATGATAGCGCTAAAGTACATTCATATTCATACACGAATACATGTCATCAACACATTCAATTGCAAATACAGTTGAATTATTTTTCAGCTGATATTTGTAATTTAAAAGGTATATTCTATTTGTATCTTGATACTTTTGTAACTAATTATAAAATGCATTGAACATTTCTCATAAACTTACAAATTTTCAGTTAATATCATGACCTAGAGAAAGTAATCAGAATTTGTTTTCGTAATAGTAACAAATACTATATATACTATATACAGGGGATCAGCAATAAATTACTAATATATTATTAAAATATACTTTTTTTAAATATACATATATACAGGTTAAATGGAAATAGAAATTATGGCGATAATTTGTTTCAATGCATGTTGAATGTTTCAATATTCACAAAGAATAGAGATAAATTTTTGCTTTTGGATATGTCATTTGTTTATGCATATAAATTAAATTCATATTTTAAATAAAAAATATTCTGGGGTGGATTGAGTATTATATTATGAAGAAAGCATTTTTTTAACTGTAGCTGATCTCGGTAACTTAAGGGGCCTCAGAACTCTCAAGAATCGGAAAAAATGATAAAGAAAGACCATTTTAAACCTTTATTATTTTAAAATGTACGAGATTTTAAAACACAATTTTTAGAGGTATGTAATATTAAAAATGTTCTTTCATTTCACGAAATTAAAAAATTATAAGATAGAAAATTAATATTTATAGGGCGCTTAAAGTTGTCATAAATTTACCGAGCAGAACATTTATACAACATATAGTAATTACTCGGAAAGTAAAAAAAAAAAAAAAAAAAAAAAAAAAAAAAATGTAGTTAAAGCATTTGTATATCCTTAATACAAATTTTTGCTTAGAAAATACAATATTTTGAAGATATCAATAGTATAATTACCTGAAACAAACATTTTCTGTAACAGTCAAAAGGAAAATTTAGGTTCAGTTTATACTGATAAATATGAAAGGTATATTTTGAAAATTTCATGAAAAAAAATTGAGATGATTTTTAGGTATCCTGCGCGTTATGCCTAAAAACGTCATTTTGAGAAAAATAACTTCAAAGTTTCGGAAAAGTCACTTCAGCTGTTCAGTGAGTATAATTCTAAAAACCACAAATTCTGTTCTACTGAGAATTTCAAGTAAACAATTGTATCAAAATGTTCAGAAAAGGTAGGTATTTAACATATAAAAAGTTTTTAATTAAAAAAATTTTGAAGCTTTAAGAGTGCAGAGACCACTTAAGGGTTAGCTATTTGTCAATAGTACACTGTATAACTATCTAAAATGATTAAAATAGCAAGTAAAGCCTTTGTGAAACAATATTAAAAAGCAGAAAAAACAACGTTTAAAAATGCACAAATAATACATTAAAAGCAGCGAACAGCTTTTTCGAATCTACTAGCGAGATTATTCTTCAGTGCAAGATAGGGGGAAAAAGAACAGCGTGCAAGAAAAAGCAAGGTTTGAAAAATGTTGGACAGAGATGCGCTGGCTTATATACCCTATGCTGGTAGTGAAGCCGTCAAAAAAAACCCAATGAGATAGAAGCAGTGGAAACGACTGGGTGGACAAGTAGCGACCTCTACCGAAGAAGGAGAGAAAAAGAAACCAAAAAAGGGGGAAATTAAATTAATGTTTTCCAAATACTTGGAAAATCAGGAGTACTAGATAAGTCATTGAATAAAGAGTGAAAATTCTCGCTCTTTAATCAATGACTTATCTACTACTCCTGATTTTCCAAGTATTTGGAAAGCATTAATTTAATTCCCCTCCCCCCTTTTTGGTTTCTTTTAATCTCCGATAGATGTCGCTACTTGCCCAGTCAGTTGTTTCCACTGCTTCTCTCTCATTGGTTGTAAACAGTTGGTCGAAACAGTTGTTTTCTGCTTTTCATGTATTATTTGTGCATTTTTAAAAGCTGTTTTTTCTGCTTTTTAATATCTAAAATGAGTATGTAATGGTTATCAAAACAAGACAGAATTGCAGGTTTCAACAAAAAATGAAAAAATCTAGTAATAACAAATTTAAAACTTAGACTAGATTAGCCTATTAGACTAGAAAGATTCTGCAATTCATGAAAAGAATCTACATCTTAAAATGATTCATTAATTATATTAAATTATAACTAGGATGATAACCGGTCAAAAATGACTGAAAATGAGATTCCGCAATGATAGATGAAAACAACACATTTCAAAAACGGAACAAATTTATGAAAATCTATGTATAGCAGAAGGCCACAAATCCGCACAGCTTAGTCCCATGTATTCTGCTGATTTGGTGCTTTTGCGGATTACGGGTCACGTCTATTCCATCTTTGTTGTGTTATTCCGCATATAATATTCAAATAACCTCAGAATTTTTAATTTTTACATTTTTTAAAATTCATATTTTGGACAATTTAGATTGCTAAATCATAAAAATAAGTAAATTACGCACATAAACATATGAGTAATGTAAAAACTATTTTAAAAGTATTTTTAACATGGCTCTTTTAAAACATTTGGTTTTTGTTGTTGAATTTTATCCTGCATTTTGCAAATAGTCATAAGTTCTTAATAAGTTATAAAACATTGTTGCTTAATTTTCTTTTTTTAATATTCCTGGACTAATGCAAAAGCTTCATCAAAAAGTATATTTTCCTGTTAGGCTCAGTGTCAGAAATTTCTTTAATTGGGATTGAGAAACTCAGCGATTTGTTTATCGTCTTGTGTCGCTTTCTAATATTACAAACTTGTACTAAAATTTTTATTTATATTTCAGGGTTTATTAAAATTATCCTAAAATGCTTATTAATATAAGTCATTAAAATGTTTTGAAAAGACAGATTTTATATCCAGCTTGAATACAGTAAGCATTACAAATATTTCACCACTCATTATTAAATGTAGCACCATTTCACATAATGAAAAACACAATCATCTATTTTTTTTTTATATATATTCCGCATTCATTGATTACTCGTTGCAGGCGATTAGTTCTTCGCACTTCTGGCGCCAGTCGTATTCTTTGAGGACATACACCATGAAACTTTTAAACAACACCATATTGAGACAGTACTTACAATAAACTATTTACAAAAAAGTTAAAATAGGAGTATTCAGATCTTAACATATCGTAGCTTTGAACTTCACTTCCCGACACACACATTTTTTTCTCTGCTCCTTCAAACATAAACACACTTCTACTCGCGCGAAAACAAAATTTGTCACTGCAACCAGCCGTCCTTGCTCGCTTCATCTCAGTTCGCGTTCTCTCATTGGGATCCACGTCTCCAGGCATTGAGGCAGTCCGTAGAAAGTCTCTGTTAGGGAGGAATATCAGGCTGTCGGAAAGCTCGTTGCCCATAGCTTAGTGGAAATGAATTACATTTCCCCATATATATATATATATATATATATATATATATATATATATATGTATGTATGTATATATACAGATAAATTTGGCGCTCATGCTTTCATTGATTTTTTTTTTTTTTTTTTTTTTTTTTTTTTTTTTTGGACATGAGAAAATAAAACAATTCCCTTTTCCTAGCTGAAAAATTATTATCTACGTTTTAATGCATTTAAACATATATATATATATATATATATATATTCTATATTTTTATGAATGTTAACGAAAGAATGTCCCTTTTTTATTTACATTTATTTTATTTTTATGTTTTTAGTCTTACAGACTCTTCTATCAACAGCCATGCATATTTTAGTATTATTTTACAATTATTTTATTTTTAAATTTTTACTGTTATAGTACTTTGTAGAAAATTAAAAATTTAATATTTAAACTTTTTGCCTCCCCCCCCTCTACATATAGCACAAAACTATAGTGCAGATACTGCAAAATAATAGAGAATTCGGTACTTTTCCTCTATAGGAGACTTGCCCTCTTTTTAAAAAGCTTGGCAGGATTGGGGCATGAGATAGTGAGATTTCTTGCCAAATGATATTAACAGCTATGAAAACAAAATTGATGCAGTTTTTTGTTTGCTTATATATATGTATTTTAATAATGTATTTTATTGTTGTTTTTTCTGTGCAAATTATTTCTACTTCTGAATAAAATTAAATAAATGTGTTCTTTATATAAAATAAATTGTATGAATATTGAAAAGAATGCGTGTGTTTATGGAATTTCTCTATTTTGCCAAGGCTGGAAATACTAGAAAAGAACCAATAATTTCATTTCTAGTCCTTTCTAGCTTAATAATCTAATCTAACTTAATGTGTAAAAGATAATAAAATCGGGCAGATAGGAGCTAAGATAGTACAACGCCGTCTAGTGGCGCTTATATTATTAGTAGCATCGGGATGAATATGTAAAGACGTACATTATAATTTGTAAATTAAATTTAAATTATGATCCACAGATTAACAACAACAAAAAAAAAAAACTTTAAATGCGCGGAGTTTAAATTAAATTGCGGTGAGCTCCATTTATAAATTATTAATGGGTTTCAATGTGATTTTCGATAAATTACCCAGGTTTCACCAAATTCACTTCTTAGATAACAACTTATTTTTGTCAAGTTGGTCAACATTTGACGCTCTTGTTGTAATCCTGCCATTAGTACTTTTTAAAAATTAGTCATTGTTGAAACTGATACCAATATCACCATAGGAATCGTAACCCAGCCGCGATCAATGAAAACGTCCAACCGGAACTGTGATGGTCACACAGGGATAATACAGAGATTTTATATAAATATATAATATATTTATTTACATTATTATATTAAATTATTTTATAAAAATATTTATATTATTATACTAAACAACTATCATAACTATTTTCAGTTTTCATAAAATGATGTTTCGTTTCAAATCATTCATTTTTCAGTCTAATGGCACTTTTATGTCATTTTCGAAAGAAAAAAAAATATTTATTCCTAACCTTCTCATGAATTTCCGCATACGCTCTTCGCACGCATTTGTGCAGAATAGTTTTTTTTTTCCCCTCATACATTCGTTATTTAATTATTTTTTAGAGAGGCATGCACGCGATTCATTCATCATGTGACTAAAAGTTCTTTACTCAGAGCAATCAGATTTTATTTATATACTGCATATTTATTTCTGCATTTGTTTTCTTCTAAGTTGTTTTTAACACCATTATTTAAATACCTATGCGATTTATATTAATTCTGTTACTACACGTAAAGCCAGTGCATTTTCTTAAATGTGTTTTTGGTTAAAAAAATTAAATTAATAAAAAGAAAAGTTCCCAGTTAAACTGGTGCCGTTGAGTTCACAGGCTATTTATTCATACTAATTGCATATTATATTCTTAATTATGTACATTATTTATAAATTAGAACTCACTGTTTTTGAGCAAAACAGTAAATAATCCGGGAAGCGCCTTATCGGAATAAACCGATATAGCAAATTTGAAGCAAATCAAATAATTTTGCATGAAAAGCACAGTTATATAAATTAAGGGGGTATTGACCCCTGTTACCCCTCTTTATACTTAACGAATGAATCTCCAAATCTAATCAGGGAATCGCGTTATCAGAATAAACCGGTATACCAAATTTGAAACAAGTCGCATAATTCTGCATGAAAAACCCATTTATCTAAATTAAGGAGAGTGGGATTAGACTCCGTTCCCTTAATTTATACCTTACCAATGGAGCTAGAAATGTAATCATTGAAGCACAATATCAGAATAAACCGGTATACTAAATTTGAAGCAAGTCGCATAATTCTGCATTAAAAACCCATTTATATAAATTAAGGTGGGGGGGGGAGGGGGTATTAGCCTCCATTCTCTCCTTTTATACTTTACCAATGAAACTCCAAATCTAATCAGAGAAGCGCCTTGTCAGAATGAACCTATTACTCGACTGAAAAGAAGGGTTATGTGTTTCACGCGTATATGTGTATGTGGATTTCTTTATACCCTCGAAACATCCCAACGGCTGGATGGATTTTAATGAATGAGGTCTCTATCAATTCGTCTTAACGGCTGGATGGTTATAGACTAGGCTTTGTTTTTATAAATTCAAAATGGCGGCCGTAAAATGCAAAATGGTGGTAGAGACAAAAAAAATTACGCACCCTATTCAGTGGCATATCATTGGATAGTTTTTTCAAAATGAAGACGATGTTTCATTGACTATTTTACAGTCAGAAGCTCTGTTAAAATATTATACAACCTGGAAGTTGTGTATGTAGGATCTCTATCTTTACTGCAACTCTAACCATCATAGACATCTATAGATCTCATCAAAACAGTGTTTATAGATAGGAACTAACAATTAAACACAACTTAAAAGTCATCAGTACAAGTAAAGAAAAAAAAATAAGTAAGTAATATAAACAAGTAATATAAAAAATATATTTTTTAAAAGTCAATTCCTACTTAGGTAAATAAGAGATTTTTTTTCTCCCATTCTTCTTGTTTCTTGAATGACGCTCATAATGTCTTGATCAAGAACATAGTTTTCTCGATTATTGAAAATTAATTAATTTAGTATAATTAATGAATTAACATTTAAAAAAAAACTGGATTATCATCAAGTGTCATCCACTACAAGTTTAAAAAAATTATTTGAGCTTGGTTGCATGAATTATAAGTATTTTATTAACGACTGAAAATTTGAAAAAAAAATATATATAGCGGGAGTGTGAGCTAATAGTAGGAATTGAAAAAAAAAATCACATTGATGAGAAATATTTAATTAGTTCGGCAGTCGGTTTTTTTTTTATTTTTTAAAATTTAATTGCTTATTTACAAAATTTTAATCAAATCGGATATTTCTATCAAGAGTAATTGCGTTACTTACAGACATGCCTACGTGCATACAAAACCTGCGGGCACATTAGCTCTCCGTCTTTGATAGATTGTGAACGAAAAATAAATGGAACTTTTGTGGAATTATGGGAACAACATTATAAATCTTATTGCCTATATTGCAGGAAATCAATGCAATACGTACACTTCTATGAATGATAAATTTTATGTCAAATCCCGAATTTCATTTTGTTTAAAAAAAGACACCTGCATACAATTTATGTTAATGAAGAATATATAAAAAAATAGAAAATTGGTAAATCCTTCTGTGATTATCGAAGTCACATTCCAGTGCCTGATTAAATGGCTATTTATGCATGAGACACCTAAATAAAATTTATGTTAATGACAAATAGCATGAAACGATATGAAAAATCACTTGAATACATCAAACTAAATTAATATTTATTTAAGGGACACTTAAAAATGGAAAAAAAAAAGAGATCATATTCAACATTTAATATCTTAAAATGTTCTTGATTTAAAAACACAATTTTTTATTGGGAATGAAAGATATAAGTTAGTTCTTTAATTTCATGTATTTAAAAAAATAGCAAGATGCATAATTAAAATTTACAGGATGCTCCAAATTGTCAGACATTTGGCGAGCAGAAAATTGGTATAACAGTTCAAGCACTCGATTACAAAATAAATTTTGAAACTTGAAGGAAAATTCTGTTGCCTACTTATACTTCAGACTATAATAATTGCTCTGAACCTAAATAAATTTCTATTTAAAGCATTTTTATATTTTTAATATAATGTTCTATTTATCTAATACAAAAATTTGAGAATTTTAACGGTATAATCACCTATACAAATATTATTTTGGACAATGAAAATGAAACTTATGGTTCGGTTTATACAGAATAACATGAAACATTTGTTTTGACATTTGTTCATGAAAACGTATTCAGAAGTTTTTGAGATTTCGTGCGCGTTATGCTCAAAAGTGTCATTTGGAGAAAAATGACTTCAAAGTTTCAGGCCGCTTCAGCAGGTATAATTCTAAAAGCTTTAACTTCTGTTCTAATGAGAATTTTAAGAAGAAAAATTATATCAAAATGTTCACAAATGAAAGGAATATAACATCTAAAAAAGTTAAAATTTCGAAAATTTTGAAGCTTTTAGAGTCCTGAGACCCCTTAAAGTACTTTTAACGAGGCAAAAAATTATCTTTATTTAATCTTATTAAATACATGTTTCATTGCTCCGATGGCAACATTCTCAATAATGAATATGATGCAAATATTTTCGCAAAAAATATTTTAAATTAAAACAGGTAGACAAAATCACGTGAACTCTAGCATAATGAAATTAACTGCAATATTAAAAATGGATATATTTTCAAAATTTAGAAATATTCTAATCTGAAACGCACATATAGATTATTGATAACAAATAACTAGAGTCTTAGCATAAATCATTGATAAAAAATAATAAACTATTGAACTTCATTACCTCATGCTTACTGTTGAATATGTTGTGCGAAAAATTTATCGTTCATTTAAAATGGTGCAGAAAAGGAAGAGCATAAAAAAAAAAAAAAAAAAAAAAAAAAAAAAAAAAAAAAACTCTAAATCTTGTGTTGCAATCTAAATCATTGCAGCACATTTTAACGGGCTTTGCCGATTTAAAATAAAAGCGCAATATTGTCAACGTACTAGCACAAAATATATAGATCACAAAGGATATAAGGATCCATACTCACAGTTCACAATTGAAAATATCTCAAGCACAGCGCATAAGAACACTCGTTTTCAACACTTTCCAACTTAGTTGAAAAGTGTTTATGAATTTGGTTAGTCTGGCCGTCTGTCTAGCAGTCCATGCTAACTCGCATAAATATCCTTGAATTACTATGTAATTGATATATGTTGTTGTGATTTATAATGGGATATTAAGCTTTTAACGATTTCCAGCACAGTTGAAAATTGTTTATGAAATTCGTTTGTCTCTCTGCTGTCTGTCTATTTATCTGTTTGAAAGTGCCCTACATTACATAAATAAAAGAGGATTACCAAAGGCAATTTATATATGTACCTGAGATTTAATATGGGATGTTCGGTATTTAAAATGAAGTGTGTAGCAATTCTAATTCTTTTACAGGGCCATTCAGATTATTTCTATTTATTATAGTTTTTAGAGAACATCAATGTCAGCGTATTTTAAACGTGCTACACAGATTCAAACAAACACACTTTAACTTATATACGCAATTGAGATGCAATAAAGAATGCATACTACAGAATATGCTATTCACGCATAAATTTCCTCATATTGATGGAGATTTCTGAAGGGGGGTTTTCATATCTTAGTTTCAACTGTGTGTGATTCTTTACTGAACTAAATATTTTCATAAAGAGATCATATAATGGACGCATAAAGGTATTCGGATTATTTTCTGAGTATAGATTGTAGCTACTGATATTTTTCAAATGTGTTTTTCGTTTTCCAAATTTTTTACTTGGATGTCATCTATCACCATTTTAAACAATGAAAATTTCATACAGTTTTCTGAATGTGTTAGAAGGTATTTTATAATTTATGCTTGAAGCATGATTTATATTTTTGTTGTAACTTTTAAACCATAGAAATTATTTTCAAATATTACAGGATCAAATGTTACTATATACAAAAGTTTAAGGCGAAAATAAAACACTATTTGTTTTCTAAAAATGAATTATACAAATATTTTGAAGATTTTTCTAAGATACATTTTATGCATTATATGGTTTTGTTTTATTTATATTAAAGAAATAAATTTTGTAGAATAAATATTTTAAAACAACTTTAAAATCATTGTATTATTTACCAAAAAATTAGCAATAATTAAAAAAAAATCATGAATTTAGATGAAATTTTCCATTTACCTATTTGAACAAAATATGTGATCTAAGATTTCTTGTAAAATACCGAACTAACTACCAAGAGCATTGTAAAGATTTTTAAAAATAATTATACATATTCATAGAAAAATATTTAATATATTAGATTGGAATAATAGTATGCAATGTAAGTTTTAAAGCAATTAATTTTACAAAAAAATTCTGATGTAGCTTAAAATCGCAATTACAGTTAAGCCAAAATATAAGTATATTAATTTAAACTTCATTTTATCTTATCGAATTCAAATGATCATCAGTATTCTCATGTTATTTTATCCCATTGTAATAAAGACATGAATTATTTAGTTATAATTTTATATTTATTTTTCAAAATTTATACTGAATTTAACTTTAAATTATTAAATTTATGATGTTTTAATTTTAATATATGTGTTTGTGTAAGGCATATAGCTATTAAATCGCACAAAATATAAAATTCGAATTAGTTTTCTTCAAACTCAGACTCTTTCTTGAACTACTAGATATGTGGAAGAAAAAGTGAAATAACTGAATTTTCTGAAATTTTCTGAAATTTTATTTAATACATAAATTGCTAAAGTTATACATACATTTAATACATAAATGCGATCTTTTCATTTTAACGTTTCTGCAGAATTAAACAAATTAAACAAATTACTGCCTATTATTTAATAAAAGAAGATTAATGTATGATAATTTATTGCCTTTTGTGAAATATATGTAGTTTAATTCTCCAGTTGAATTTTCTTTTTACTTCTTTTTTTCTTTTTACTTTGTTCAAAATAACTAAAATTTGATTTCCTTAAAAAATTCGGTTTACATGATGACACTAGAAATTAATTAGATTTACCTTATAAAAATATATAAAAAAATCTTTTGTGTTGTCTTGGTTTGTTTACAATTATTTTGGTAAACTTCAACATAGTAGAAACTTATACCGAATTTACTATATAATTTCGTTGGTTAAAATAGAGTAAGTATATTTTAATAATTATTATTATTAATAACGGTCATATACTATAACTAACTGGCATATTATTTAGTTATGAATTATTTTCACTATAACATAATTCTTTTAATTGTGGGGTGTCCAGTGTATACTGATGACGCGCATATTGCAAACTTCTACCGCTTTTGTTTGGTCTTATCACATTTCAAACAAAGGTGATAATGTCTGTTAAAGGTTTTATTATCATATACTTCAGTTTTCTGAAAGCCTGCATTTTTGACTGTGCTGATGTTTCTTTTATAACCATATTATTAACTGATAGTTATCTAGATATCTACTGAGTGAACATAACGTTTGAAAAAGTTCTTCAAATTAATTTGTGTGAAAGGTCAATATTCAAAACAGAAAATGAAAAGTTACAAATTCATCATGTTATTTTATATGCGTTAAAAAAAATAGTATTGGACGCACCATAAAAAATATTCAAGACGTTCATCTGGATCAAGCTCCCGTGCTTAGGACAGTTATTTATTTATTTATTTATTTATTTTTATTTCGAAAGGGTGATTTGAATCAAAACTATAAAATTTGTCCAGGGCGACTTTCTGGGATTTATAATGACTTTATCCGTGAATTAGTGAATAATAATTCCCGAATTACTACTGAAGAATTGCTGAAAAACTAAATGTTGACTATTCTACTGCATTTCGCCTTTAAAACAACTTGGGTACACTTCAAAACTCGATGCATTTGAAATAGGGCACAAACCTTTGCAATCACCCAAAAACCTTAATTTTTAAAGTTACATTTAATGATGTGAAAATGTGACTAATCTTATTTTAGATAGTAAATATTTTCTTTGCAGAATATTTAACTTTTTAGTACAAAGTACTGCTTTTAATTTAGATGAGAATTAACAAATAATTAACTTTTACTGTATTACTAAGATAAGTACTCTTTAAATATCTCTAAATATCACACTTTTAATTTTAAATCTGCGCATAAACTTAATACTAGTTTTATTAGAATTAATAATGTATGGGGTTACGGATAATTTGCTGTTACATAAAGTGGTATTTCACATTATGTCATAAGAACTGGTCACATTGATAAATGACGTTGTTACTAGAAAAAAACTTCTGAATTATTCATGAAATTTCATTGTAAGTAAATGTACTTGCTTTTCCCTAAATAAGAGAATAACGTAACATAATGAGTGAGGGAAAAACTAAGCAACTTGTAAATTTCCATGTATTAAGATTAAAAAAAAGTTCTTAAGCGGGTTTTTTTTTTTGCGTGATTCAGTAAAAAACTGTTTTTATTTATGAATAACGACACTATTATTATTCTATTATTATTATTCTATTACAATATTCTATTACGACACTATTACAATTTTCACTAAAAATTGTAAAAACTAAAATTTGTATATTCACCGATGCTGGGTTCATTTGCGTCTCAAGTTTCGCCACTAGATTGCGTGCTCATGGAGACTTTTTCATCTTATGCTGCGGTTGCAGCCTTACCGACTTATATAAGTGAGAGTTGCCAGGCTGGGCATCGCCCTTGTGGCTTAGTGGTAGAGCACTGGGGATCTATTCCAGGGGCCCGGGTTCGATTACCGGCTTGGACATTTTTCATTAAGTTGGTTTACGACTTGTTAGCAAAATGATTATTCACGTCTTTAATATTCAATATTTTCAAGCGTAATTTCACTGCTGAAAGTAGTTGAAAAATTAATTTTATCAATTTTAAAGATTTATTAAAAAAGAGAAGAATTAAGAAAAATTAATTTTAAAGATTTTATTTACTACCCATTATCCGGGAATCAATATATATATATGTATATACCGGGTGTCCCAAAAAGGACTGACTGATTTTAAAATTCAATAACTTGCAAACGGTGACAGATATTAAAAAAATTCTTGCAGGAGGGTTATGCATAAGGTCAAAAGTTTTATTACCGTGATTTTCAATTTTAGTTCGATTTACAAACAATAGATGGCGCTGTAAGCAATAGTCGCTAAATACAGGCTCGATTATTGGTCCTTTATCTTGTTCCATGCAGAAAAAGGAGATGGAAATGTATTATCCGGGCCACGAAGTACCAAAAATCGAGCCTGAATTTAGCGACTATTGCTTACAGCGCCATCTATTGTTTGTAAATCGAACTAAAATTGAAAATCACTGTAATAAAACTTTTGACCTTATGCATAACCCTCCTGCAAGAATTTTTTTAATATCTGTCACCGTTTGCAAGTTATTGAATTTTAAAATCAGTCAGTCCTTTTTGGGACACCCGGTATATATATTTACACAGCGAAAATATTTGCAATGATTCAGTGTTCCTTGAGTTACCTAAAATTAAGAAAGACATGCTATGCAGGTTTAATAACAATGGTAGAAATTAATTTACGCTCACAAATATCCAATTTCATTTACTTTTATGTTTGCACAGATTTTCATTAAGCATGAATTCTCGTGACATTATTTACGAAAATCTTGCTTTTTTTTTTAATAACTTTTGAAAAATATTTCTACCAAGAATGATTTTGAAAATGTCGCCGTTTGTGCGATGAAACGTACGTTAATCAAAAAGAAGGTATTTTATCACTTTTATAGCATTTTTTAGCTTAGTTCGATTTTTTTTTTTTTTTTTTTTTTTTTTTTTTTTTTTGTTCTTTTGTGCATATTTGAAATAGTTTTTCTACTTGACGACAGAGATCCACGATTTTTTCCTGTCTCATGCACAATATTATCTAGTCTGGCTTTAAATATAGAAAGAACATTCCATTCACAATGTTTTTTAAATAACTGAATACGAATGATCTCTTCGGAACATGCAGAAACTTAACTTTTCATACATTGGTTCTTTACAATCGCCATTTTGAGGAAAAAAAAAAAAATCAGTTCCACACAAGAATTTATTTTTAAAAATATATTAGCTGTGATATATATATATATATATATATATATATATATATATTGTATGCACACATAATTTTTACCCCAAACAAACTCATTTATAAAAGGTGCATATTGCTTCTGTATTCTTATGTTGAAAAATATGTTTTCTCATTAGTAAAAACAGCGAACGTCTTTTTTTTTACTAGGTTTAAATGATATTTTATATATATTTTTTATAGTTCCAATGATGGTGTTTAAAGTTTTTGCGATAGTTTTTTTGGTGGGTTAGATTTTCTTTCACAAGATGAGATGCTAGTTTTTATATAAATAGTGGTGTTTGAACCTTTGTTTGGTATGAATTCTTTAACTTTTTCCCAGTCAAATGTAAACTATAAAGTTTCTAAATATTTTTTAATTAATTATGTATCTTATTTTACGTTAAGAAATGTTGAAACCACCTCTTTCTCACTTTTTGTAATAATCGAAAAAGAGAATTGTTCTTCGTACAATGCAAATATACAGACTTTGATATATTGCTTATTTTACAATGACATTTTAAGATAAAGGATATTATTAATGATTCAGACGATATTCAAACCCTATTCCGAATTGATGTCATATAGGTTTTATTTATTGTCATTTAAATGTCAAAATCGGTAAAAAAATGTGGGAACACTCTCTGCATTTAGCAAATGTATAACGTTCATTCAAACGGAAGATTTGTCTTACACATTTTTGTTCTGTGAAATCATGATCAACAAATCGCAAGTGTCACTAACATAATACACTGATCTTTGTAAAAATTGCAACATGATGAAGGAATCATAAGAATTAAATGACATTTAATACACAATCGACAGTTATTGGTACAAACAATTAATTACATTTTCAAAGAAACAAACATTATAACGTGTCCGAAATCAGTATTTGGTGCAGCTGCTACGCGCTGTAGTAAGTGCTGCTATGCAACGTAGCATGAAGTCAAACAAATTTTGAATGTCTGCCTTGAGAAGAGCATTTTATATTCTTTGTATGCGTACCCAAAGTTTATCTGTAGAAGGTGTAGTGCGCGGATCACGAGCGAAGCACCGATCAACGAAATCCCTCACATGTTTAATAAGCGGCATATCCAGCGAATACGTAGGCCACGGAAGAATCTGTAAGTGTTTTGTCTTTAGCATTCCTTGCAATATGTGGGCGAGCATTATCCTACTGATAGATAGCTCCAGGAATGCCTTGAAGGAAAGGAAGGACTTCGGGCTCTAGACTTTACTGATGTATCTGTTGCTGTTCACATTACACACAATTCTCAGCAGCTGCGATCGTCCATGATACACAATCGCACATCTCCTCACTGACATTCGATAATGCACTTCGAAATGTTTCGTTCGCCGGCATAACGTCTAACGCCAATGCAGCCACCATGATTACACTAATTAAAGTCAGAATTCGTCAGAATAAACGACTTGTTGACAATCTGAATGCCAGTCTCTATGTTCAGGAGCAGATTGCAAACACAGGTGTGAGTGGTTTTGCTTAAGGGGGTTCTTCTATTAAAGAGTTTTTGCACGCAATCCGCGGTGAAGCAGGCGTCGTTGAATCGACGAAGCACACGGTGATACACCTGTAGCAGGTGACAAATGGGCTGTCACTGTCTATATGAAGCAGTATGGTTGGTCAGCGCCATGATAACTATGTGTTTATCATCGTGCGTTGACGTCTCCGTCCGGGGTCCACTCCCATATTTCCAAGTTCTCCTATCCTTGTCGGTCCACTGCTGCCAAACTCGGATCACGCTGCACACGCGCTGCTGTTGCACGATAATGAAAATCCTTCTTCATCAAGGCCGATGATTCTTTCCCGTTGAAAACCAGTCACTTGTTGAAATGTCACCCTTTTTTGTCGAAGGAGCATAGCTACGTCTAACCTAACGTTAACCACTAGCAGTTAACCATAGACAAATATCAACGTCCCGCTACAGCCCTCTATTTAAACGCTTTCAGCAGCAGTCCATAGGGCACTACTCAGCCCACGCATTCGTCGTGACTCTCAGACGGAAACCATTTGCATAAAACACTATACTTTGCATCCTCTGAAATTTTCAGCTCAATCGCACCATTCCTTCATGGTATTTTAATTTAAAAAAAACAAAAAAACATATATGTGAATTCTTAATATCTATTTTTGATTATTATGGTAAAATGTACAGAATTTAAATAAATTAATAATTTTTTCTTAAAATTGTAAATAGACGAAATATGGAGCCCTTTTTTTCATACAAACACCTACATTGTGCTGTAACTCATTTTAGTTTTCCTTATAGTCACTTGATAGATATTTATGCTATAAATATAATATTTAAGTGCGAGATGTCTTGAAATACATATCATCGAGGTACCGTTAGCAAACTTTAGATTTATTTGTCCTAAGTACGTGAGCTTAGGCACTGTTCAGAATTCGTTGAACTTAAGTTAAACATGACTTGGGTTACTATACCACAAGTGGATTGTATCTTAATAAAATCATAAACTCAAAAAAAAAAAAAAAGAAAAAAAAAACAGTTGTATATACTTTTATAAGACGAGACTCATTTTACGCTGGATGTAGCGTCACACTTTCGCAAACAATTTTAGCTTTGGTGGTTTTGGTATTTATAATATATTAGATTATATGGTACACATAAGTAATTTTCCAATCAGCTGTCGCACGAACGGGATGTGTTGCCCGAAAAACATCCTACAACCTATTTGGGGTAACATAAATAAGTGCGTTGCTATTCATTCTTATTTTAGCAAGCTATGCCATGTTGCTAGGGAAACATCTTTGACTGGTGCGCGTTTCTTAGACATCCTTTAACAATTGGATTCACCCAAGTACCAAGTGATTTTTACCAATTAGCCATATCATAGACGCTGAAATCAGTTATCAAAATGACGCTGTCACATTATACAGAGGGAACATAATGACAGAAAAATGTAGAACATTTTTTTTTTTTTTTTACATAATAATGATTATCTATTGAAAATCATGAGGTTTTCAAATTTTACATACATCGCAAAGTAAATGGCACATTTGGAATTAAATGTAAAATTTAAATGCTAAAATTTTCCAATGAGGGCTCTACATTTCTTTAATTAGTTTGAAATTTTAAATTGTACATATACATTTTTGGTGCAAAAATACAAAACTATTCATATTTTAAAATTTACACTTAACTACCAAATAATTGTTTTTATCTGTTGTTGAGAAACAAATTTGCATAATAGACAGGAAATGGTATATTAAAATTGTTCATTGATTTTGACTTTACCTATTTCGAAAGATTTGTAAACAGTTTCTTCAAATTGTGAAATACCTTATCCTCCGTAATCGAATCAACTCCTTGAGTTATTGAATTAAATATTTGTAACACGCAAGACATAAAGTCTTTAACTAGAGAAAAAATGGCTTCGGTGTATAAATCATCTCTTACACTATACCCTGCGTCAGCTCAAATCATTTTTGTGCCAGCTCAAAGAAATGTTTATGAAGAAACTGAAAGAACAGGGCGCCAAAGAAATATTATTAATGCAATATTTTTCACCAGGAGTAAGAAAATAATAATGTTTTCTATGAGGACGAATTTTTCTATTGTATAATATAAAAAAGGCAAATAAATTTGAAAAGGGACCAAAATTCCAAATCATGGAGAAAAACTTAGTGTTATCATATGTGTTTTCTCTTACGAGAATACTTTAGCCACAGTGTACTGACGGTAGTTTAAAGTACCACTGTAGTTAATTACATCTAATGAGTTAAATTTCTAACGGGTGAGTATTTTTGTATGTATATCTTTTAATTTTCATTGCAATAATTAAGTAAATAATCATGAAAAAATTGAACTAGATAATAATGCAGTAGATAAAGAGTTAAAGAATTGTAAGAAATTTTGGTCAAATATAAGAAATAAATTTTTAAAAGAAAGCGAAAATAGGTTATGTATATGTTACATCTGTTACATAATATTCCTAATTTATTTCTTGCGTCAGCTCGGAGAAATATTTATGAAGAATCTGAAAGAACCAGACAACCGAAGGAAATTTTATTGAGGCAATATTTTGTGAAAGGAATTTTCTCTGGAACAGAAATTTTTTTCCCAACGTATTATAAAATGAAGGGTAAATATATTTATAACTGTTTCAAAATTTCAAGCAGCGGAGAAAAAATGTATTTCATATCAAATTCTATCAGACTCTTATAACGCAATGCATAAGAATTATTATCTTGTAAATCATTCTTTATTTTTTAATTGGCAATCTTTTGTCAAAATTAATCACATATAAGGTTTTAGACGATATTTTACTCTCAACCATTTCTTTAATATATCTGGCGAAATTACATTTCTAGTAAATTTATGAACGACCCCTAATTTGCAGAAAAAAAAGTGAAGTGCAATAATCGTCTTTCATTGGCTTGTCAATAGCTATTTTTATTAAAATGTAACAGAAGCATTTTTTAAAGCTTTTTTTTTTCTTTGTAATAATAGTTTTTCATGAATAGTTAATTTTGATCATTTCATTCTGTATATTAACTTATCTTATTTTCGTTGAGAGTTATTGGGACGTTCATGTATCACAGTTTTTATGTTATTCCTCCTTTGCAGAGTTACAGTCCTTAAAATATTGCGTAGGTCGATAGTTAGGACAAGATTCGATTTCCCTTTAATGTATTCGCTTTTGCTAACCCTCCTTACCAGACGGTTACAGTGGACACGGAAGGTATATTAGAAAATATTTATTCAAAACAAAAATGTCGTTAAAATAAACTAAATATTATAAACTGGATAAGTTAACCCTTTAGTGCGCAGCTTTGCATATTATGCAAACAACAGTGTTTTGAATTTAACAGATTTTTTTTTTTCGTATATACCTGATTCACTCCAGAAAATTAAAATAACAATATTTTCTTTAATTAATAACAGACATACCGGATTTGAATAAATACGAAATTAACCATTGAAACTTTCTGGTGTTAAATCAGATTCTCTGAATTATGTAATTTCTAGGATGTATTCTATCATGGGAATTAAATGGTTAAATGTTAAGTTTTATAAAATAAACAGTTATATGAAATAAGGTATTTGTAGGCATACTTATTAAAATATTTACTAATTTTCAATATTTTAGCGTAAAACAGCTGCACGACAGTAGTTTTTACTTGTTTTGCAAATGTGCAACAGAAGAAAATTTTGACGTATTATATGAAAAACGTATCTCTGATTTTTTTCATTATTTTTCCTGTGTAATAAACATTTCAGATAATCATATATAATTTTTTCGAAACAAAATTAAAAATCGCGTATTTAAGGGTTAAATAAATCAGTTAAATAAAAAAAAATCTGTTATAGAATATTATTAGAAAACTTGCGCAAAATTTCGGTAGATCCAGCGTTAATAAAAAGTTGTAGGCTGTAGAAATTATTCGAAATAAAAGATCTGAAATGCTTAGTTACGATTTTTGTTCGTTGGGCAGTAAAAAAGTAATGTTCAACAATCCATACAAAAAAGGTTTTGGGATGGTGCCTGAAAGCATTTTTAAGTCACGTCAGTATGCATTACTAACTTCGTAAAGAAAGAGCCCTAGAGTGGGTGATTACCCACCACATGGTGATTTTGTAATGGTCATTTTGACATCATAAAGTTGGTGAAAGCCAGCATACGAATGAATGATGTCATCTAAAAGAAATGATTTGTTAAGCTTTAGAAGGTAGGTAGAATTTTGTATTTCATGACAGGACAATCAGAATAACAGTCCTAAAACTAAGTCAGCAATAATTTAAATGCCAATTTTTACGTTTTTCAGAAATGTTTTGTAAGCATAGTATGAAACATAAAACAGAGCTCAAGTAATGGAAATATTTAGAATCTTACGAGGAAGTTCAACTCAAAATTTACAGCAAAAGCGAAACTTGTTACGAAGGCTGGACGGAGGAAAAAGAAAAGTATACAATCAATTTTCAATTTCTATTTGTTGGATATCGAGTGAGGGTGACTAATAATATAAATCATTTCAACCTGTGTAAGGGGCGTTTTAGAGATAAAGCCATATGTTAAATATACTTTTTAAATATATATATATATATATTAATTACAACGGTAACTGACATAAACGTTAGGATAAAACAGAAAAGTAATTAAAAGTTTTAACTGAAATTTAGAGAAAAGGATTTAATTAAGAAAAATATACGCGATTCCGCATCACATCAAAATTCACCTGGATGCCGGTGCAGTCAATATTTTTTTTCGCCCTGTGATATAGAATAAACAGCACCAGCTTTCGGTTTTTGTAGTAAAAGGTTATAAGACGCGTTCGTAATTATATAAATACGTAGCACCTACAGTCGTCATCTGGTCCGTCAGTCTGTCTGTCGGTCTGTCCACATATATTAGCGTAAAACAACCCAACCGAATGGTTAGATATTCAATATATATAGTCGCTGAAGAATTTTGTCGAGTCGTTTCAAATTTTACGAAAATATAATAAAAACTTCAAAATATGTTAATAAAAGGTATCTCCATTCTATGAAATACCATCATACGTAATTAATTCAATGATATATCATCATAGGTTTCGATGATAAGTTTCCATGGTGATTACTTCCTATTTAAGATGGAGTCATATTATTGCTGTTTTATTGACTTTAATATATGAATGCGTAATAAATTTTGTGCAATCGAATTTTGTACAGGAGTGAAACAGCTATTGCACCAAGATCTGAATATTTGTAAAACTAGTTATATTACGAACGCACCTCATGCGCCACGTTTTACGTACAATATGCGATTTGTTTTTCCATCAAATTCCTTACGTCCTTACGTTGTACGTCCTACTTGTCCTAGGTGCTTCTACTCGTACTTCGTCTGTGTTATGAAACAATACTTTAAATATTTCTTTTTTTTATGTTCTAAAGGTAAATAGAAAAAAAATGCCGTTAATCAAAAATATAATTAATGAGAACACGCATGAGCAGATAATCTGAAATATTGTGACGAGAAAACCTCGCATGTGTCTACTTTTTTTTAGAACGCTATTACATTTTTTACATTTAATGTAATTTTTGAATGCTCTCTAACAATACTAAAAAACACATTTATGTGTAAAATAGCCATAATGTGATCAAATAATGTTTAGAAACGTATTAAAGGCGATATTCTCTAATTCTCTGCATCTCAGGAGATAACAACCAAAGGAATCGCCAAAAAGTCACTCTTTACAATCAGTCCTTTCATGCTGTTCGTTTTAGTGATTTCAGCTCTAAATTATATTACATGTCTTAAATATGTTTTTTATTTATGTTTTATTGTTTTATTTTTTGTTTGATGATGGTTTTAATTTCATTATAGATTATAAGCGGGAAATAAACAAGGAGTTATTTATATTAATTTAAGTGCAATTAGATTTTTCTTTCGTAATTTCATGCACGCGATAGAGATAGATTTGAAGAAAAAAAAAATCATGATTGAACATTATTTTAAAAACAATAAAAATTTACAATAAAAATTGCGATTTTGTTTTAAAACAAATTGCGACAGAGTTTACAAAAAATTTCATTTGAAAATGTATTTTTCCCTATTCTACGGTGTAAAAATTCAAAGTATACACAGTGTACACTACACACCACATACAAAGTGTATCCACTGTAAAAAAAAATAATAATAATAATAATAATACGACCAGTTTTTCTGTAGGAATCGGAAAAATAGTTGCCCTTATCGTACCGAAAAATGTCCGACCCAGCTCCGAATAAAATCCTTCAAATCGGAATAAAATCTTTAAAATACAGTTTTATTGACTATTTCCTTTTATTTACGAATTTTATTCCGAGCTGAGTCGGAAAATTTTCCAGTACGATAAGGGCAACTATTTTTCCGATTCCTGCAGGAAAACTGGTCGGATTTTTTTTTTTTTTTTTTTTTTTTTTTTTTTTTTTTTTTACAGTGTAGTATTTAGAAATCTAGTTATAGTATTTTGGAATTAGTTAGCTGTTGCCACAGTCAAAATGACGTTAGCGTTACCCACATACACGTTTCTACTTTATGTTATAGATAGATCACTTTAATAGTTGCGCAGATATTATTTTGTTATTTGGATTTTCCTCAATTGTTCAAGTGTGATCATAAGAAATACATTTATTCTAAAGTACTAACATTCAAATATAAACTTTTTTAACAGCCATAAGGCTTTTGTTTTGAACATTAAACACAAAAACTATGCTTTAACTGTAAGCATGATGTGTGTAATACCAGCTGTTACATCATTTTTTATATAGCAGTATGTATTTGCCAAATAAAAACACTAGGAAGATTGTGAATGAAAGGAATGTTGACGGAATATTTAATGTTACAATATCTCTTTTTGTGGAAGAAAAAGTAAATATTACTTTTTACATAGGCATTGTTTATCTTTTTAAATACAACGAAAAAAACTTCAGGTATCAAAATAAAACTATGTAATTATTTAATTTACTTATTTTGATGGTCTAAAATATAGAGATAATTATTTTTTCAGTTGATTACCATACAATGACCGATTGTTTATTTTCGGGCTGAAAATATGTGCGTTTTCATTTATGATCTAGATAGTGGTAAACATAAAAAAAAACCGTTCAGAAATAAATATTTATATTGAAAAAAACAATTAAACATAAAAAATAAACAAACCGACTGCGTAAAAACGAACTAATTAATTATTTCTCATCAATGTGAAACTATATTTTTCTCAACTCTTACTATTAGCTCACACTCTCGCTATATACCTATATCTTGTTCAAATTTTCAATCGTTAATAAATACTTATTATTCATCCAATCCAGCTCAATTTTTTTAAAACTCTTAGCGGATGACACTTGATGTTAATCCCGTTTTTTTCAAATATTAATTTATTAATAAAATTAATTAAATTAATTTTCAATAATCGAGAGAGCCCTCTTCTTGATCAAGGTATTTTAAGACCGAGAGAGCCCTCTTCTTGCTGAAGGCATTTTAAGCGCCACTTAAGAGGAAATAAGAATGGGAGAAAAAAAATTCATTGACCTAAATATGAATTGACTTAAAATATTTTTTTATATTAATTGTTTATATTACTTACCTATTTTTTTTAATTATTTACTTGTATTGATGGCTTTTAAGTTGTGTTTAATTGTTAATTCCTATCTATAAACACTGTTTTGATGAGGTCTATAGATGTCTATGATAGTTAGAGTTGCAGTAAAGCTAGAGATCCTGCATACACAACTTCCAGGTTGTATAATATTTTAACGGAGCTTCTGACTGTAAAATAGTCAATGAAACATCGTCTTCATTTTGAAAGACCTATCCAATGATACGTCACTCAATAGGGTGCGTAATTTCTTTTCGTCTCTACGCCATTTTTTATTTTTCGGCCGCCATTTTGAATTTATAAAAACAAACATTAGCCTATAACCATCGAGTCAGTAAGACGAAGTGATAAAGACCACATTCATTTAAATCCATCCAGCGGTTGGGATGTTTCGAGGGTATAAAGAAATCCACATACATAGATATGTGTGAAACACATAGCCCTTCTTTTCAGTCGGGTAAAAAGCATTGCTTACATATTTTTATTGCATTCCCCTATATCGTATAGCAAATGTTCGGCATTTCTACTTGTTTTTTGCTCAAAGTCAGTTTAATTATAACTCCTATGCATATATAATCCAACAATTTTTACAAAATACTAATATGAATTTTCTGACTACTTAAGGGGTCTCAGGACTCTTAAAGATCTAAAATTTTCGAAATTTTAATTTTTTTAGATGTTAAACTTCTATGTTTTCTGAACACTTTGATATAATTGTTATCTTGAAATTCCCATTAGAACAGAAGTTATGGCATTTAGAATTATACTCGCTCAATAGCTGAAGCGGTGTTTCCAAAACTTTGCAGTCATTTTTCTTCAAATGACGCTTTTGGCCATAACGCGCACGATATCTCAAAAACGTTTGAATATTTTTCTATGAAATTTTCAAAACATATGATTCGCGTTAATCTGTATAAACTGAACCTAAAATTTCCTTTTTATTGTAAAAAGAAAACCTTTTTTAGGGGTTTATATTGTTGAAATTTTCTAAATTTTGCATTAGCTAGTAAATACAACTTTGTATTAAAAATATAAAAATGCTTTAAATACAAATTTATTTAGGTTCAATGTAATTATTATAATCTGACGTATAAGTAGGCACCAAAATTTTTATTCTAGTTGCAAAATTTATTTTGTAATCTTGCGCATAATCTGTTATGCCGATTTTCTGCTTGTCAAGTGTCTGACAGCTTAGAACCCCCTGTAAATGCTAATTCTGCATAATGCAATTTTTCAAATATTTTAAATGAAAGAACATACTTGTATCTTTTATTCCCATTTAAAATAATTTCTTAATATCAAATACATTTTATGATATTAAAAATTGAAAATGGTCTTTTTTTTTCCTTTTTTCCAATTTTAAGAGTCCTGAGACCCCTTAATGTGCAAAATAATCGTTAAACAACAACAAAAAAAATTAATTCTATAAAAATATAATTTATTTTAGAAAGTCCAACGGTCCAGTTTTTGGGATGCTGGGGATAAACGACTTCAAAACTACAAAAAGTCATCATTATATTTATTTATCAAAGATATTTTCCAGTATTATTTTATTTCTGAAATTCTGCGCAAATCGTTTTATTAAAATTCAAATTGTCGTAAGGAAGTATTGCGATAAAATAAAAATTTTAAGAGAATTACCCATTTATTGGAAAAAGGCTAATATCTATTAATTTGCGTTTATACTAAAATAATGTAATTTGTTTTACTACACACTATAGATATCTTTACCTTTCGTTTATTTATTATTATGTATCTCTTTTATTTTTGAACAGTAATGTTTATTGTTTCGCATATGGATGAGAGTACAAAGAAGGGTTTTAATGTCGTACAGAAAGAGACCCAGAGTGGGTGATTACCCACCACATGGTGATTTCGTAATGGTCATTTTGACATCACAATGTCTGCGAAAGCCAGCATACGAAAATTGATGATGGCATCTAAACAAAATAATTTGTTACGCTTTAGACAGTAAGTAGAATTTTGAATTTTCTGGCAGGACAATCAGAATAGGAGTTCTGAAACTAAGCCAGAAATAATTCAAATGCCAATTGGACGTTTGGAGAAATTGTTTGTGAACCTTGCATGACAGATAAAACAGATCTCATGTAATGGAAATGATCAGAATCTTAAGAGGACTTTCGTATCAAAAATTAGCAGACAAAAAAGCGAAACTTCTAACAAAGGTTAGGCGGAATTAGAATAAAGGTTTATCCTTTTCAATTTTTTCTGTTCGATTTCTTGTGAGGGCGACTTATAAATAATTTTTACCTGTGTAAGAGGCGTTTTAATGATAAAGGCATATATATATTTTTCTTTAAAAAAAAAACGAGTTGCAACCCGTCGAAATTCTACGTACTAATAAAATGTTTGAAAGGAACTGTCAGATCGAATTTATAATAAACCTACAAAAATAATTACAACAAAAAAATCATCTTACATTGGTTGTCTAACTCTTAAAACAAATGATATTTTAAACCCAAAATTACCAAAATATTATTTCTACAAACTTCAACTGCTTAAATTATTGAAAAATTAAACTGTATTAGATTACGTAATCAAGATGAGTAATTATGATGAAGTTATCGATGGAGCTCTTATGTTTGTTTTTACGGGATGAAGAATCAGTAAAAAGGCTTTCGCTTTGTCACATCATAAAATTTTCCCCCATAAAATCTAAACTATACGTTATTTTCACATTCTCGTAATTTACATACGCACCACTCAAATTCACAATTTGAAAGTATTTTAACGCGCAAAAGAATAGATTATTAATGAATGCATTTCCAAAGTTAAAGTCATGTTTGTCCGATACAGCTTTTCATGTGAACATTCGCACAAACCTTAAGTTCTAATCTTAGTACCCGCGAAAAAAAAAAAAAAAAAAATCAGAAATTTGACTTTAGTTGTCCTAGTATTCGCCATTCATAGTATTGGTCATATATTTAGTTTTATCAAAAAAAAAAAAAAAAAATGATCGTTTTGTTTTAAATATATCATTTTTATTCAATGAATCATTTTGCCGAGCGCCTCAAACTCATTTATCAGCGTAATGTAAAAATATTAAAATGTAGCTGATTTATGAAGAAGAATGCGTGTTTTATTTAATGTCTGACATCATTTTCTGTTCAAAAATTATAAAAAAGTTACTTTTATTTGTAATGTGAAAATGGCATCAATAAGGATATAATGAATAAAAATAATAAACCATGAATATTTTCCCTTTACTTTCAATATAAATGGAGTACTTCAGTTGCCACAATTACAAAATTTGTATTAAAAACTACAAAAAAATTAATATCTCAAAAACAAATTGAGATACAGCTTTCAAACAAATACTAGTATTTAAAAGTGAATTATTTTCCTTATACAACGGTGTAAAACGTTAAAATGTGTGATGCATAGAAGTTTAAAAATTTGCAGTAGAGAAAATGCAAAACCAAAATTTTATTTCAAATTTCAAAGTGTTGCCATTCGCAAAATGACGTATGCGTTACGGACAGCTATGTTTGTCCTTTGTAATATAGATACAATGATAACTGAAATGAAAGTTAGGATAAAACTGAAAAGTAATTAAAAATTAGTTTTAACTGAAAATTAGAAAAAGTGATTTAATTAAGGAACACATACCCGATTCCACATCAAATCAACATTCACCTAAATGCCCGCGCAGTCAATATTTTTTTCGCCCTATGTTATAGAATAAACAGCACCAGTTTTCGTTTTTTGTAGTAAAACGTTATTATGAGAGTTCCTAATTATATAAATACGTAGCACATGTAGTTGTCACCTGGACCGCCAGTCCGTCTGTCCGTCTGTCCGCATATAACAGAGTAAGACTACCCAACCGAATGGTTTGAAATTTAATATATATATATATAGTTGTTTGAGAATTTGGACAAGACATTTCAAATATTGTGAAAATCGAATCAAAACTTAAAAATATGTTAATAAAATTTTTTCTCATACTATGAAATTTCATCATACGTAATTAATTCAATGATATACCATGATAGGTAATGATTCTAGGTTGTCATGCTGATGACGTCCAATTTAAGATGGAGCCCTATTATTTCCCTATTACTGAATTTAATATATGTAATCGTAATAAATTTTGTGTTAATGCATTTTGAATAAGAGCGCAACAGCTATTGCACAAATATTTATTTATAAAACTAGTTATAGTACGAACTCACATCATGTGCCAAATTCGACGTACTATTTCCGACTTGTTTTCCCTTGAAATCAGGGCTGCAGAGTCGGAGTCGGAGTTAGGCCCATTTTTGAGCGAAAGAATTGGAGTACGAGTTAGATCTGTTAAAATTCCCGGAGTCGGAGTCGTTCATTTTACAAGCAGGGCTGCGGTGTTGGAGTCGGAGTCAGGCCCATTTTTGAGCAAAAGAATCGGAGTTGGATCTGTCAAAATTCCTGGAGTCGGAGTCAGAATCGGAGTCGTCTATTCCCCTCCCCGACTTAGCAACCCTGTTCATATCACTATAAGTTGTGGGTCCTACTTGTCCTATGTGCTTCAACTCGTAAAAAGTATCTAGAAATTTAGAAAGAAGACAAAATTTGCAACAAATAAAATACATGACATTATGACGTCGGATGAATGGGAGGGAATGATCTGCTTCGGAACATGCACCGCAGTGGTATTAGCTCTAAATTATAGCGCAAGTATTAGTTGTGCAATTCCAATTAATCACTCACATCGTTTACATTCGCCCTCCCATCTCCCTTTCGAACTTTCCCTATAAGGTTTATTTTAATTTTTTTTTTTTTGTTCCGCAGAATCCGAATTTTTAACTTCCCACCAAAATTCACCTCTCCCCCCCCCCCAAATAGTTGTTTATAAATTATTTTTTTTATTGTTTTAGGGGAAAAGTATCTAGAAAATCAGAAAGTAGATAAAATTTAAAACAAATAGGATATATATCATTATGACGTATGATAAACGGAGAGAGGAGGTGTGTGTGTGTGGGGGGGGGGGGGGGGGTGTTCGTCGCAACATTCCCTGCTCGCTGTTCTCAAAAACCAATATTTTTTTTTAAAAAAAATCAATTTTTTAGGGGGGTTATCAAAATTTGGGGGGATTGCCGGGGAAAATTTTGGTGGGATGTTACAAATTCGGATTCTGCGACCAAAAAACATAAACTGAGTCGAAATCCAGAATTAGCATTAATTTTTCTAAGCAAAATCCCCTATTGCCTGGACTTGCATAACTTAGTGCACGCAGCGCAGCAGTGCATGTTCCGAGGGAGCCCTTCCCCTTCCCGTTCATCCTACCTCATAATGTCATGTATAAACCTCATAATGTCATGCCTAAAATAATAATTTTTTTAATTTCAAAACAACTATTTTGGGGGGGTTGCAGGGGGGGAAGAATTTTGGTGGGAAGTTAAAAAATCGATTCAGCGACCCAAAAACCTTAAAGTAAAAATTATAGGGAAGGTTCGGGGGAGAGACGGGGGAGCGAACGTAAACGATGTGTGTGGTTAAGTGGAATTGCGGAGCTTATTTCACGCAGCACCGCGGCGCGTGTTCCAAGGCAACCTCCCCGCCTCGCTGTTCATCCAACGTCATTTTTTCAAATTTTGTCTACTTTCTGAATTTCTAGAAATTTTTTCCTAAAAAAAAAGAGATTTTTTTTTTTTTTTTATAAAAACCTTTTTTTTGGGGGGGGGGGGGGCATTTTACCAAAATTTGGGTGGGTTGCCGGGGGAAATTTTGTGTGGGAAGTTAAAATTCGGATTCAGTGAGCCAAAAAACATATTGTATGCCTTTTTCCAGATCTACCATGAATTTTGCTAGGTAGAGCCCTATACGGTCTCTATTGCCTGGACTATTTAAAATATAGTTTTTTAATGTTCTAAAGATATATAGAAAGTAAAACATCGCTTAAACAGAATCTTTATTACATACACAGGGATAAAACAGGGCTTTCCGTAATACAGAATAGAGGTGAAAGTCACACTCTCAAAAATAATTTATTTAGAAATGAGAACTTCCATGTACTCATATTTTTTCAAGTACAATTGTTTCAAAAAGAAGTACATTCTTAAAACTAATCTACTTAAAAATAAGCATTTCTATGTACTCATATTTTTTAAGTACAATTGCTTCAAAAAGGAGCATTATTCTACTTAAAAATGAAAATTTCTTTGTACTCGATTTTTTTAAGTACAATTAATTCAGAAACGAGTACATGATATTTTGAAGTTGTGTATACTTATACTTGATTTATAAGTGTATGCAGAAATGAATACATATATTTTGTATTTTAAAGTTTTAATATTCATGGTTAAATCCTATGTGCTCAAAAATATGAGTTTTCTGATAAACCCTTTTCTTATACCGAAATGACAGTAGGGATTTCCAAGCTTTTTTTTTTAAAATATATATCTATCTTTGTTATAATCTTTAATTTATAATACACACTTTTCAAATTTATTTACAATTTCATTAGAAATGTTAAAGGAGAAAATTCAGTGTAAAAATTGTTTTATTAGAAATTAGAATATTTAAGAAAGGGAAAATTAATCTCTGCTGTTAGCGATCTTCTGTCGCTGATTCATAAAATGTGTCATTTGGAAACAGCTGGTAATTGCTCTTATAACACAGTCAGAACATTACTGATCTCCCACATAGAGGACGCGGGTTCAAATCATGGGGCGGCTCATACGCAAAATTTCAAGAATTAAAATAGTAAATTCGTTGTTCTTTACTCCAAGAATTGTAATTCTTCCCATTTCAAAATTACCGTAATTAAAAATGGTGATTTGTCGGTTCTCTGTAATTTCGCTTTTTTTTTTTTCTTATAGTGTATGTGTGTTTCTATAGATACTTATTTTCGAGTCCCTGTATGCACTCAAACAATGAGTACATGTGTTTTTCAAATTTAAGAGTTAAGTACTCGGAGCTATTTTAAGATTGGGAAGTGCTCAATAATTAGTACAATTTATTTATTTTTAAGAATAGTGTTTTAACAGTGCATTATTTATATTACTTCTGATATTAACATAATGTTTTCTCTGCAAGTACTGAAGACAGAGCGATGTATTTTTCGAAAGTTTCTGCAAGCAGTTTTTGACGTACTATGCTTAGTTCGGAAAAAAACTTTGTTTGATTAAAAAAAAAAAAAAAAAAAAAAATGCTGTTAATAAAAAATTGCGGAGTGAAAACCTCGCACGTGTATACATTTTTAATTTCTTCTAACTTTGCAAGAAGAAAATACTGGATTAGTGAAAATCTTCGACTTCCGGTTTTCGATGGATTTATACGTTTTTGAAGGTCCTGAACACGTTTTGATGGTTTTTAGGTAATGTCCGTCTGTCACTGTGTGAGTCTGTATGTGACAAAACATTTTTGCGCTCTATCTCAAGAGCTAATGCACGGAATTTCACAAAACTTTAGATTCAGTTAGATCTTGATATAAACTGGTTTTGATTAATTTTTGGTGTAAATCGCGCAACAGGTGGCGGTGCTGTGCTGTATTTTTCACTATTTCTGCAATAGCTAAATCTCAAGAATTAATGCACAGAATTTCTCAGTTAGAGCCTGATAAAATTTGTTATTGAATACTTTTTAGGTAAAATCGCCTAGAAAATGGCGCTGCTATGCTGCATTATTCATGATTATTGCAATAGCGCTATCTCAATAACTAATGCACGAACTTTCATCAAACTTCAGATTCAGTTAGTCCCTGAATTAAATTATTCCTGTTTAGTTTTTGGTGTAAATCTCCTAACAGGTGGTGCTGCTGTGCTGTATTTTTCACGATTTTCGTAATAGCTGTATCTCAAGAACTAATGCATGAAATTTCACCAAACTCCAGATTCAGTTAATCCCTAGTATAAATTGATCATAATTAGCTTTGGCGGTAAATCCCTCAATAGGGGGCGCTGCTATGTGTATTTTTTCACAATTTCCGCAATAGCCCTATCTCAAAAAGATTTACTCCAAACTTCAGATTCAGTCAGACGTTCACATAAGTTGTTGCTGATTACGGTTTGGTATCATTAACAGGATTGGTGGCTCTGCTAGGCAGTACTTTGCTAGATTTACACGATTTCAGCGATAGTCATATCTCATGACGTAATGCACGAAATTCCATACCTTTAGAATCCTCATGAGGGGCACATATTGCCATTTAATTTCGACTGTGTCATAGCGAATTTTGGAGAATTAGCATGTATGAGATAGAAGAAAGTTTTGGAATCGGCATACCCGCCTAGTTTTTTTTTTTCTTTTTTTTTAATACCTTTAATAGATTTTTTACATTGCATATAATTTTTGAATACTCACTAACAATACTAAAAATCACATTTATATGTAAAATAGTCAGAATGTCTTAAAATAATGTTTCGAAACGTATTAAAGGCGATATTCTCCAATTCTCAGCATGTCAGGAGCTAACAACCAAAGGAACTGCCAAAATGTTGCTATTTACAATCAGTTTTTTCATTCTGTTCTTTTCAGTGATTTTAGCTATAAACTCTATTACATGGCTTAAATCATTTTATTTATATTTTATTGTTTTATTTATTGTTTGAATACGGTTTTAATTTTGTTATGGAATATAATCTGGAAATACATGATGATCTAGTTATATTAATTTAAGTATAATTAAATTTTTCTTTCGTAATTGTCTGCCTGTGATAGAAACAACTTAAAAAATCATGATTGAAAATCATTTTAAAAACAATAAAATTTAAGTAAATTGCGATTTTGTTTTCAAACAAATTGCGATACAGTTTTCAAACAAATATTTTTCCCTATTCGACAGTGTAAAAAGTGAAACTGTGTAGTATTTAGAAATTTAAAAGAATAGAATAAAATTAATAAATGTTAAATTTAATCGTCTGCTGTTTCCACCGTAAAATTATGTTACCGTTACGCGTATACACTTGTGGACTTCATTCTATAGATAGAGTACTTGATAGTTGTTACAAATATCTTTTTGTAACTTGGATTTTTCTGAATTGTTTAAGTGATAAGAAATAAATTTATTCGAATGTACTAACATTCAGTGATAAATATTTTTCAGAGCCAGAAGGCTTTTGTTTTGAACATTAAACACAAAAACTATGCTTTAACGGCAAACAGAATCTATGTAATACCAGCTGTTACATCATTTTTCTATATAGCAGTATGTATTTGTCAAATAAAAACACTAGGAAGATTATGAATGAAAGGAATATTGACGGAATATTTACCGTTACAATATTTCGTTTTATGGAAGAAACAGTAATAATAATTTCTACATAGGCATTCTTTATACTTTTCAATAAAACAAAATAAAATCAGAGAAGAAAATAAAAATCAATTTTTTAAATTTGATATTCTAAAATTCAGAGAGAATCGTTTTTACAGTTGCTTAAACTGCAATGTGCGATTGTTTATTTTCGTGCTAAAACTATATGCATTTCCATAAGCGATCTAAATGTTGTAAACATAATAAAACCGTTCAGAAATTAATACTCATATTGCATAAGTATTTATATTGCATTTTACTGTACCTTATAACATCTGTTTTGAATTTATTATTGATTTTTGGTCATTTTTTTTTTTAATTACTATTCTTTACATATAATAAAACATTTTTTTTTTTTTTTTTTACAAAATTCTAATCTGAATATTCAGAATATTGAAAGCGGAAAATAGTAAAACATAAAACAAGAATACTATAAAAATAACTTACTTGTGAAGCATTCATACTTGTTTTTCGCTCAAAGTTATTTGTTAAATTATAACTTCTAAGCATATATAATACAACAATTTTTACAAAATACTAATCTGAGTTTTCTCACTATTAAATGTGCAAAATAATCGTTAAACTTAAAAAATTAATTCTATAAAAAATAATTTATTTTAGAAAACACAATTGCCTAATTTTTGGTATGCTAGGAATAAACGAGATCAAAAACACGAAAAACAGCATTATATTTATTTAGCAAACAGTTTTTCCAGTATTTCACATGTTATATAAATTCTGCATAAATCCTTTTATTAGAATTCGAATTTTCGTAAGCATTATAATCGAATATGGGAAGCCTTTCGATTAAATAAACATTTTAAATAAATTACCCGATAAACCAGCAATGCTAATATCTAGCAATATGCATTTTTACTGAAAGGTTTATAATTTTTTATTTACTTTACACAATGGATATATATCTGCCATTGGTTCATTTATCATCGTGTATCTAGCTTTTTTAAACAATAAAACTGGATATGAAATGGAAAATTTTTAATACGATTAATATGTGGAATGTGGAAGTTTATAAAAATAATACATAATAACAAACACAATGGAAATGAAAGTATTCTCTCGTTTTATTTACATTTTTAATGTTTTCGAATACTTTTTAAGATTTAGAAAGATTTATGAACTCGAGATTTTCAGCAGTCTGTCTGGTTGCCTGGCATACTCTAATTTATCTAAATATATTCGTTTTGTCATTTACTTCACATTTGTCATTGCCGATTACCATTGCGTGCTCGGTAATGAAAAAGTAGTCTATAAAATTTATATTTGGTTAAAATTGTCTCTCAATAGAGGAAAATCGTTTGCAGTGTACCATAATAATGTCGAACTATTTCAAACATATTGCTATTGATATGCATAACTGAGGTGCAGTGCAAGATATTTACTATAGAATTTGGCGTGCACTGTATTTATAATTCATTGAGGGGGACATACGAAAGAAATTTATGCGTGTGTCTTAAATTTAACGAATCTTTTTTTTTAAATTTGGATTGTGTAAATTCTATAGATCATATACTGAGCTGCACAAAGAATATAAACAATCATATAAATATATTTATTTATCGAATATTAATACCGAAATTATATGTTTGTGTCAAATTTTAAGTAGTTATAAGTATGTTGTAAAGTTTATATTAATGAGGGTGAAAAACCTTTCACGATACTAGTTTTTAAATGTAATGTTTTGACTCTATTGCACAAAAGATTCCCAGTACTTTTCCATTTCTTGATGGAAATATCCGAAGGGTACTTTTAAATTGTGTTTCCTATAGGAACACAATTTTTGCATTCCATGTAGTATATATTCAAGTATATAGATAAGGTGCACATTAGAGAAGTATATAGATAGCCTGCACAAAAAAATTCGATTACATTTCTGTTTATTGACGGAATTTGATGATGAGTAATTTTCAACTGTGCCATATCTTTCATAACTGAACGCAAATGTATGCTTACGATGTAGTATCTATGTAGATATCAAGATCATATACAGGGCTACACATAAGAATTCGTATATTTTAACGACTATAGATGTTAAATGCTGAAATTGTTTTTTGAAATTTGTCTCGTGTTTTTCAAGAAAACAATCTATAAGATTCGTCATTTTAACTTCTAAAACGAACGAACCAGGAAAAGACGTATCTGACCACACTTATTACGGGATACGTCGACACAATGAGTAAATTTGCGTGATATGTAACTTCGTTTAATATATATTTATAGAACAAATATACAGAATAACATAAATGCTCTCAACAATGACCAGTTTATAACATCACAGATATTTTCAATACATGAGATTTAAATCAGTGAATTGGAATATAGCGACCAAACGCAAGATAACTAGAAAGCAACAAGTTACTAAATGGCGCAAGAGTGGTAAAAACTTAATCCAAAATTTTGCGGATTTCATGCTGAAATTATATAACCAATGCTATTAGCTTTGTCATTTTCTAGATTCATGGAAAAAACGAATTGTGACTTCTTTAGAAAAAATAATAAATATCCTCAACTTGAAAATTCCTATTACAAATAACTTTGCTACCAATTTTCAATAGCTTCTCTAAACAATAATAAAATCAGAACTAATGTAATTTTTGGGAATCATTTCATACCTATAAAATAATAGAATTGGTTTTCGAGAAGGAAAAAACATCGTCAGCAGTGTAAACTTTAAAAAAATTACAATGACGGAATTACTTTAATGTAAAATATATTGTTGCATTGTGTCAGTAGACATCGAGAGTTCTTTTGATAGAATATTCTGATATATTATTTCAGATATCATTGATAGATTCATCTCTCGATCGACTATTAAAAAACTACATATTTTATTGCTTTATAGATGTAATCGAATTGCATTTATACAATAGTTTCAAGTCTACAAGTCATTAAGATGCTATAATAAATAAGCTTAGCTGGGCGAATTATATCCACAAGATTTGTCGGGGATAATTCAGATGGTAGAGCACTGCCGGCTTCAGCCAAGAACTCCCTGGTCGACTCCTGTGAGGACAGGTTTCGCCCAGTTAAAAATTTTCATCTCATATGATTTATAACTGAATTAAAATTAATCTTGTGTAATTACGTATACAGCGTTTGCTGGAGTTTCATTAGCTGCAATTTATTTTGTGAGCTGATTCAGATATCAGACCAGTTGATAAAATATGTAATGTTAACTGGGTGAATTATATGCACCAGATTCGTCCCGGGTAGATGAGATGGTAGAGCATTGGCAGGTTCAGCCAAGAGAACCCTGTTTCGAATCCCGGTCCGAACATTTTTCGGCCAGTTGGAAATTTATATATACAAAGGATGCCTACTGGAAGGCAGTCTATGTCACCTTCTCTGTCTTCTCGTTGCGGATTACACCATTAAACAATATTATAGCAAATAATCAGTAATATTATCTTTTATTATATATATAATGGCACAAAGTGTATAACGCTTCCGGAGTGAACTCATCCGGATCTTAATAATCTATCGTTAAAATCAGCCGTTTTATTTCGGCCATGTTAGGCTTAAGCATTCCGATGCCGTATTACAAGTCGAACAACTGCCATTATTTAATCTACGTAGTATAACATCTATCCTTTTTCAGTTTTTTAAAACCTTCAAAACCTATAAAATCATCATATATATTAAAATGCAAGGGTACAATTTCAAGGAGATCCGTTTTGGGACATCTGCACATGCATCAACCCTGTTCAATTTAGAGGGATTGAGAACTTGTTTTCGGTGGCTAAACGGTCTAAACCAGCAGGTTAAAGCGGCGGTATTTTGTAGTGGAAAGCAGGTTTGAACCTAACGCCCGGCAAAATGATTTCTGTAAAATTTTTCGCGATAAGTTATTTCAATATGACATATTTTATTAGGAGGAGACGTTATATGATTTTTATTTTATTAAATAAAATTTAACTCTGAACAATATTTAAAATAATAATAATAATAATTTTATATTTAAAATATTTAAGCTAAAATATTTTTAATGTAATTATCAATTAAATAAATTGAGCTGATCTACAATTTTTGTTATATCTTCTGACCATTATCAAGAATATATGTGTCAGAAGGAAAAGTTTGCCTTTCTTTTCCTTAAAAAAAGAAAACGGAAAGAAAGAAAGATATTCATAGAAGAACTATTAAAAAAATTACCTTGATATCCATTATTTCATATTTAAAAAAATGTATAAAAATATCAAGATAAAATTCAAGTAATAACAATTATACGCTGCTACAAGTTTAAATTTTTTGATTTTAGAGAATGAGACTGATAAAAATAAAATTCATGGCAGCTTTTAATGGCCATGTATTTAAAAAAGCATAATAAATAAATAAATATAAATACTGTTATTTTTTGAAAAAATGAGACCATAGTAAATAAAAATAAATGCTGTAGCCACTATTTTTAGTTAAATTTCTGGTAAAAAGAAGCATAATTGGTTGTAAATTATAAAGTTCAAATTATGTGATTTCATTGAAAAGGTTTCGCTGACTGTACCCTCTATCGCTTTAGAGAAATAGGAATCACTTATGCAATACAGAAATTTGTCACAATTTCAATAATTAATTTAAAAGCCATTCATTAAAAATTCAAGAATTTTTATAATGAAATAAAGAATGAAAGAATAACTTTTCTAATGAAAGTTATTTACTGTCAAATCTTGACGGGTACCATCTAGTTATTATAATAACAGGGAATAACAGCAAAGTACTTGAAGAAACAGTAAATTCGAAAACCTCAATCTTTTCTAATCTAAACAATGTTATTTTGTAGGTAACGTCTTACTCGCAGGAAAATTATATTTGAATTACAAAATATTAGAATAAATATTTCGAAGAACTTAACTCATTTAGGCATAATATTAAGTTTAAAATTTAAGTGGTGTGACCAGTTAATTTAAATAAAATCTCAAATATCAAATTTCATACATGGTTTCAAAGATAAAATTTTTCAGTCATGTAATCCGAAAAGATATTCTTCAATTATACTGTAAAACGGTAGTTCTTAAATAAATCATTTATGGATATGAGGTTTGATATCCTGATTTAAATTGCCACAGCACACGATTATTAAAATGAATCTAAATAAATGCTCTACTAAGCATAATAAATGTATACAGAAGCATCTCCACTGATTCATTATAGTTTTTATTTAACATTCTTGCAAGATGCATTTCATAGATTAATGACTATAAATGATTAATGATATAAAAGTTTACGTGTAAAAGATAGAAGAAGAACGGTAAACGATAACTGTCATACGAATTAACCAATTTAATGATAAAGGGAAAAAACTTGCTTATTACACATAAGTATGCTATAGAAAGACAGAGAAAGAAATCCTAACAGTCCTGACACGTGAAGTTGTAGAGAATGCTCAAGAAATATTACAATATGCAAATATACAATAATAAAAATACTTATAATTTGTATGTATAGCATAAACAATATAAGAAGAATGAACATACAAAAACATCATCAGTACTGTGCATTAAGGTGTATTGGATAAATTTAATCCGGAAATTAAAGTTCTAAGTCTATTTCTACGGATAATCCCTAAGTGTTCACAATAGTCTAAAAATTGTTCATCTTATCAAAATTCATGTCTAATTTAGTTGAAAAATGTTTGATATAACGAAATAAGTACTTCATAACTTTTATAACTAAGGTAATTTTATATTTCAAAACAATATGTCTTTAAGATAGTTTCACATCATCAGAAACTATATCATATTTCAGTTGGTTTCACTCATCTTATATTAAGTGTCTAACATCTCTATGTCGCAATAATTTTCTTAATTTCCGAAAATAATAAAGTCATTTATACATCTTTAAATTTTGTAAATAATTAAGTACGTTTCTAATATAAGTATAGAAATAGCATTTGTTAAATTAAAATAATAATAATAATAATAAATGCAGATTATTGTTATCAATGATCTTGGCTGGATACAAATTACATAAAATAAAGATAAATCTCTTATAAATGTCGCATAAGAAATTAGATATACTGTGCCAAGGTAATACGAACGAATAAAACGGCCAGCAAAATCATAGAAGCAAAATAAACATGTTACTCCAGTTTGTGTGAGAACTTGTACTTCATTCTTCACATATGAGAATCAGACTATCATCATAGCTTGCAATAAATAAATAAAAATTAAAAAATAGAAGCGTCTCATCTTCATATTTAGCAATTGAAGAAGTCAGATGATAAAGGTGGTATATGACAAAAAATAATAATCATGGGGTTAAAATTAATCGGCAGTCTTCTACCATCTATTAATTTAGTATTTAAAAAAATTAATATGCACAGAAATTTTAATTGATAAAGAAGTCAATTGAAAGTAAACGAAAATAATGATATGACACTTTACACACCATTTTCCAAAAAAGTTCATTTTGTAACTTGCAGCGTTTATCATCTGAGTTCTTCAATTTTCAGCATAAATTTTATGAAGTTTGATTGATGTTTTGCGATAAAAATTAATGTTGTCTGTAAATTTACAAATAAAAAAAATAATAATAAACCAATTCAACATTAGCAAGAAGTATAAATTAAACATTAACTAAATTATGCCTGCATTTCAAAACAAAAACTCTTGACATGTAAATATCCTTGCCGCTGCTCAACGAGAAACTTATAATGTTAAACAGAAGTCATTAAATAATTAATTACTATTATCAATAACTAAGTTAATAAATTGTACATGTTTTCCTCTTTTAAAAATTTAAACTATTGATTTAATTTAAAATGATCAGCAGAATTTCAAATGCGTGTATCAACAGAATGCCTGTTTAGTGCAATTCATACATACCTTTAGATTTCATTAATTTTTAAATGGTTTAGCACTATTTTAAATTATTAAGAAACGATGTTTACCCAATGATCGCAATGTAATGTAATTCTTTTGGCCGTCCTTGTAAATGATCTATAAAAGCTACACACTTCAAGTTAAATAGAGATCGTGCTATGGTAACCGTCAATAAAATACAATGTTTAAGACAGTTACAGCTGGGGCAAACAAACCGAAAGCATATGAATGCTTTTCAACTATGTTAGAAGTATTTAAAAGAGTGAAAAAATGAAGGAGTATATTACGAAAATAAGATGTACATACATTTAAAAACATGACGTTCAAAATCAAATGTACAATAAAATACTTCTTTTAAAATACAGTACATAAATTCTGCATTTCTTAAAACAAAAAAGTATGTTTTTCTGAAAAGAACGTGTGACTAACATCAAAAAGAAAATAACTTCTTGCAAAGAGCACGTAAGAAAAATATTTAGCACACTAGCATGCAAGGGGCATATCACGAATTAACGAAAAACGAAAGTGGCGTAACAAATGTTATTTTTTGGTTTTCTAAACATCAAATAAATTAATGGAACGAGAATAAAATATGTTTAGTAACAATAAAAATGAATAATGTAACTATATATATAGGTGAACGTAGTCTTCGTGAATTAGAAAAGATTTAAGATTCCGAACACGTTACTGCTTCAAGTTGTAAAATATTACAAGAAAGCTTTGATGCATTTTTTTCTTTAAAGGTTTACAACAAATTATAAGAACTTCATATTGATTTAGGTTATTTTCGTGAAGGAATGTGAATTATCTTTTAACATTGTGATTAAAATAAATAAAAAAAAAAAGTCTTGGTGTAATTTAAGAAAATGTTTGAATAAATTGAATGTAAAATTATGTTGTTTCTGTAGATGGGATATGAAAAATATATGTGCTCAAAATTAAATATTAAAAATTAATCATTTTAGTATGCATATAAATGCGTAAAATTTCTCAAAAGGATGAATTAAAAATGCGCTTCACCTGTATCAGTTTTTTTTCTAATTTGCAAAACATTCACTTTAGAATTATAGATAATTTAATACGCTGATTATATATATATATAAATTCAAGCACGCGCAAGTAAGTTTATTCGATTAATTTATTTTTTCATCCCCCTGTAGCATTGACTAAAAAAATGTAAAGCATTTTATGGGTTTCGTCTTATCAATCAAATGTTTTGCTAATGCGAGTCTTCTAAAATTCTGTCTTTTATTTAACTAATTTACGTAAAATGGAGAATTTGCAATGTGTTTCAGTAGAAAAATATAAGTGAAAAATAAAATGTTTATTCTTCCTGTCACTTAATTTTCATGAATGAGTAAAAATTTGTTTCTATATAGAGGACTTTCGACATTTCGAAAAACTCATTATCGTTAGCAAATTTATATACTTTCATCCATTTAATAGCTGTACTTTCCACCTTAATATCAAATTATTATCCACTCCTACTAAGACATTAAAAGAACCAAAAAATTCCCGGCAAATTTTAGCCACTATTTTCAGATGACTTGATCTATCCAAATCTTCTCGAAGGCAGAATGTCCAAGATTTATTTCTGTCTTCATTTCATATTATGGTAGAATAGCCGCTTTTGCGCTTTATTTATCTCAACATTAGGCTCACTGACTAGTTTTTTTTTTTTTTAACAAGTATTATAATACAAATTTATTCTTAAATTCTGAATCAATGACAAAAATTAAATATGGTAATAGTTTGTTTACACAGGAATAAGTTGGCAGGGGTTATCCGATTCCAGTATTGCTTAAAAAAAGCATAAGCAAAATTCTGCATAAAACGAATCTAGTGTTTAGATAGAAGTTAACAGAAAGCGAAATAATTTGCATTAACATGTGATTTACTCAACCGTATTCGATTGTGGCAGATAAGCCCATGAGACAGACTTAGTGGTTTCAAGTTTAGCATATAGTGCTTGGAAATATCTTATATAAAATAAAGGCCATGATCGCCTACCAATATTAATGTGACATAATATTTAGAAACGGATTTATAACAAAATATCATCTATTTCTCTCATAGAAGCCTTCTTCAAGCATTTAAACATCTTTTCTTCACACTCCTTCAGATCGTTCTCAAGTAAATCGACAGAAACGGATAATAACTCGACTCTTCGAGTACTCGTATCCTGTTTAACAACCACATTTTCCAAAAAACAAATCCTCATATAATCGAGAACTATACAATTTCAATTTAACCCCTGAATGATATTAAATTGCAATGAATCCTTAACGGAACGAATCTCAGCATATAAATCTGTTACTCTCTTATTCACATATACTCAACGTTAAGCAGACTCATCAATATGTTTTAATATTTCAATATTTATACCTAAAATGCTCATTTTAAATCGAATAAAAAATAAAATGAATCTCATATCATGCCATGAATAATTTTTACCAGAATCATATCCAACGGCGTTAACAATTCAACTGGGTTCAGACATTCAGAATTCAAGCTGCTTAACCATATCAAGGGCAGGACATTTCCATTTCTAAAATGTTCAAATGAATGAATGAGACCATAGTTTATGAAAAATATATATTTTGAAATAATAAAAAGGATGTATTTCACCTACATAATAAACAGAGAATTTTATAACAAAATTCTGTTGCCGTTGCGGCATTTGGGAATTCAAATTATTTGGTTTCATAAACATACCACAGACCTTGAAAGGGTATTCTGTGCTAAAGGGTTAATTGAAGTTTTAAATATGGTCAACAGATTTCTTCCACACCTGAGAACAACATTCATTACCTTAAATTACACTTCAGTGGTCTTAAACGAGAAAGTGAATTCCTACATTGACATCCATTTTTATTACCAACGAATAATTAAAAAAAAAATGGCTATATATTCCTATGGTCTCCTCTACCATTATTTTCCAAATTTCCTTTTCTCTAAAATTATTACCATCTCCTGTGTAATTTTCAATACTATTATGAGCATTTTCAATGTTCTTTTCAATTCTGATAACCATCTCGAATTCCAATTTTACTCCTAGTTACAATAACGATATACAGGAAATATTTAGTACCTTACAAGATATAAAGGAAATGCTGCAAATATCCAAATTCATAAAATGTATCAAAAATATTTCTACTCTAACAAAAAAATATAACAATCCCATGGAAAAAGATATAATTATAATTCAAGAGTTCGACAAGATAAAAACGATCTCCACCCCCTAACCATGTCTAGTCTTCATCTAAAATCTCTTATTGTGTTATCCTGGAATTGCGCTACTTTAAATAACAAAATTGACGAACTCGTTCTTTTTTTTTAATCATCATAACACATATATCCTTCTTCTTCAACGACTTCACTTCTTCTTCGTAACGACATCTGACGGCTGTATCAATATTCAAGAGATCCTACCTTAGAGTCCTTAATTAATCGACTTAACAATAAAATTAAAATCCTAATTTCTAAAGAAAAGCAAGAAAGCTAGAGCAACTTTCTTAACTCCCTCTCCCCCGAGGATAACTCTCGCTGGAAAATTAACAAAAAAACTCAATAATTTCACTACCATTCCTCACTTAACTGCCTTTAACACCACGGCATAACAGACAAAGACAAGGTTGAAATTCTTGCCAGGTCCTGTGATGAGCAATTTTCCCCTAACCCTTACCTTGCTAGCCCTAATCATTATTTTGAAGTTATTGAAACTGTTGAAAATTTCTTAGCTACCCCTTCCACGGACCCACTCCCGTAAATTCAACCAATTGTTAGTTGTAATATCATCAAAAATCTTAAAAACAGAAAAGCCCTCAGATACGACAATATATCTAATTATGCTCTTAAAAATCTTCCTTGCAACTGTATAATGTATCTTACTAAATTTACCAATGATATCCTTCTTTTTCCCTACTTTCCTAAAGCTTGGAAGACTTCTATTATCGCACCTATTCCTAAACCTTATTGTAATCTTCAAGACCGGACTAACTATCATCCCATATCTCTTTTAACCTCTATTCACAAAGTTGTTGAGCGAATCATCAGGTCCCAGCTACATGACATTCTAGAAGAACATAACATTCTCATTCCTGAGCAATTTGGCTTCAGAGCTAAACACTCTACATAACATAACGTCTTCGTGTTGTGGAATTCCTGAGTGAAAAACTCAACATTAAAACACCAACTGCGCCTGTAATTCTAGATGTCGCTAAGGCTTTTGATAAGTCCTGGCATACATGCCTTATTTACAAATTAATTAAAGCTTGGTATTAATGCTAGACTTATCTTTCTAACACATTCTTACCTCAGCAACCGCACCTTTCTGGTCCGAATTAATAAAATACTATCCATTCTCTACCGTATTCTCTCTGGTTTATTGCAAGGGTTCGGTCCTCGGCCCTACATTATTTAACATATTTTTTAACGATACCCCAAGAATACTGAGGACTTATCTTTCTCTGTACGCGGACAACACCGCAATGTATGCCTCTGCACATCATCCATTCACTTTATATAAAATACTTCAAAAACACATTGATAAATTCCTTAGCTGGTGTACTCTATGGCGTGTGAAGCTCAACGAGAAGAAAACAGCTGCTGTCTACTTTTCTAGGAAATTAACTTTTCCCATCGTCTTAACAATATCAATATTCCTTGGACTAACCCCACTAAGTATCTCGGGTTACCCTAGATAGAAGATTGACTTGGAAAAAACACTTTATTAACATACGAGGCAACGTTGTTGGTATCTCCCAAGCCCTCTCTCCTCTTCTTAAAAGTAACACACTCTCTATTCACAATAAAATTATTTTGTATAATGCTTGTATAAGATCTGTTCTAACCTATGCTTGTCCGATCTGGGGATTCGCATGCAAAACTAGTATGGACTATATTTACCGTGCTCACAATAAAAATCTTCGTTATATCCGTAAAAATCACCATTACATACACAACTATTCGAAGGGATCTAAAAACTACCTCTTTAAAACAGCGTATTCATCAACTTTCTAAAACTTTTTAGAAGTCTGTTTACAATTTTCTTAACCAAATTATTGCAGAACTACCCGACTACGAGGTATCCGACCCCACTAATATATATTTATATATATATATATACACTGCTGGTCACACAAAATGCAACACTAAGAACGAACAGAGATATCACAGCGAAATTTATTTGGCAGATAACATGTTGTAGAAAGATCAAACGATTAAAATTTCAGCCTCTAGTGACGCGTGGATAATGACGAAATCAGTAGTTAGAGTAGCCGCCATTGTTGTGTATAACCGCGGCCACACGCGTCGACATAGAATCAAAGAGGCTTTGGATTTCTCCTTGGGGTACAGGAGGTTTATTCAGCAGTCCATGCGGCTTCCACATATTGCCAAAGTTGATCTGGTGTAGCAGCGGTTGGTGTATCCCGAACCAGTCGTTGTGCAAGCATGGACCACACATTTTCGATTGGAAATAGATCGGGAGAACAAGTAGGCCAAGAAAGCAATTCAATTTGATGGGTAAAGAAGAACACATTGCGTGCCACGTGTGGTCGCGCATTATCTTGTTGGAATATGGCTGATGGCAAGTGCTGAATGTATGGGAGGACCACGGGCTCCAACACCTCACAGATGTAGCGCTGGCTATTCAGTGTACCGGCAATGCGTACTAGTAGGGAGCTGCAGTGAAATCCAATACCACACAAAATCAATATACCGGGTGCAGGACCAGTGTGGCGATGCATAACGCAACAGTTCAGCAGCCTCTCACCACGGTGCCTCCAAACTCGAATCGGACCATCGTGATGTTACAGGCAGAAGCGGGATTCTTCAGTAAACACAATGTCGTTCCATTCCGTTGTCCAAGTCCGCCGTTTCTCGCACCATTCGCGGCGTAAACGCCCGTGGTTTCCAGTCGGGGTAAACGAAGTAATGTACGCCTTGCAGCCATACCACTCTGATTCAAACGGCGTCGAATGGTACGAGCGGACAACGAATGAAGAGTAGCAGACTGAATCTCTTGTGCTATGGTTCGTGATGTTGCTGTGCGATCCATCACTGCCATGCGCACAATCCGCCTGTCATCAGGGTCAGTGGTGCAACGAGGTGGGTGCGATTGGCCCCGTCGCGCGTCGGTCGTTCCCTCCTGCGTCCATCGATTACAGATCCGCATCACAGTTGCTTTGTTTCGTCCAACACGTTGACCGATTTCTCTGAAGGATAATCCGCAATCCCTATAGGCTACTATTCCTCCTCGGTCGAATTCAGAAACTTGGTCAAAAGACGCTCGATGTCTTCCACGAGGCATGCTAAACAGCTTACGCAAACAAACGTACGAAAAAAACAATTACCGTACTTCAAATCGCCAATCTGTTCTCCCCTTATTTAGCGATTGCGGGAGGCGTTACGGTCGCCTGAGATGTGCGTCTGCGCTGCAATGCTACTGATTTGCATATTTCATCGGCGTAAACGCATGATGTAAATTTCACATGAGTTACATGCTTCTTTCAGGGTGTTGCATATTGTGTGGCCAGCAATGTATATATATATATATATATATATATATATATATATATATATATACTAGAAAGGTAGCCCGTCAAAAATGACGGAAATTTAGATATAAAGATATATACAACTCATGTGCAAGAATATGAGTTTTCTCATTTGTTCCGCAGTGATAGATGAAAATAACACATTTTAAGAACGAAACACATTTATGAAAAACTGTGTACAGTAGAAGACCACTAATCTGCACAATTCCAAGTTTTCTGCAGATTTTTGCGGTCATGTCTATTCAGTCTTTGTTTACATTTTTTTTAAAATTCATATATTGGACAATTTAGATTATTAAGCCTTAAAAATAAATAAATTACACACTTGAAGTAAGGTAAAAACTATTAAATTATCGTATACGATTTCATAAAATGGTATTATATGGTATTATATGTGTGTGCTTCACGATATTGGTTACGACTTTGGCGAAATTGGCTGCAACTTGTCATAATTCTAATAGTGTGGGCCTATATAACAAAAAAGTAACCAGTGTTTAGTAAAATTTTTGATATAAAGTAGTTTTCAAAAACTTGTGCAAAATTGCAGGCCGTTCTAATGTTATGCCAGTCCTGGGAATAATATTTCTAACACTGAAGAGTTTCCATGTATATGTGGAATTTAGAAAAGCTTCTCCAAAAGAAAGGTCCTGAAATGACATTGTAATTCCTCTAACTTCAAAGTTTAATCAGGCCCTGATGTTGTTTACTGAAATCTAATAAATACGGTTATTTTGAATATTACAACAGAATTAAACAGCTAAAATTATTTAACTTAAACTCGCTGTTACTTCCCGATGTTATTTTTTAGTATTAAGAAAGAAAATTATTTAAATTTTTCAAATCATGCACATTTATAATTTTTTTTCGTCTTTAGTAACTAAATAATGAAAAAATATGCTTTTGTTCTGATCTCATAAATACGACAATAAAATAATGTAACTAAGAGACATAGCAAAATTAAATCTTTGTGATTTCAAACCATAAACAAATGATACCGCCACGATTTTACATACTATGACGTCATTAGAATATTGTCCATTGATTGTTGGAGAACTTACTTTGTGAATGATTACCTCAATGATTTAATATTTTTTACGGTTCACGATGAATGAATCACTTGTGTTTGTTTAGGTTTATGGAATGAGATATTAAGCCGTGAACCCAATTTCAATTAAAGTTATCCAAAGATATATGTATTTTTAATCGAAATTAAAAACAATGCTTTAATCTCGAAATAAAATGTTTTAGTTTGTATAATTGGTTATTTCTGTTAATTATTTATTTAGGTACTTTTCCATTATAGCGCATTTTTAAAAAAAAGCTTGGCGTAATTCGGGCATCAGAAAGTGAGATATGTTGCCAAAATATACAGCTATGAAAACAAATCTAATGAACTTTTATTTTTGTTTATATATGCACTTATATATAAAAAAAAAATCGTTTCTAAATATATATAATATTTTTTTATATACAAATTACGGCACAGATTTCAGATATGAACCGGGATACCTACGTCGCTAAAATGGTGTTATTTTGCCGGCTATTGTTTTTTATTTATTAATAAATTATTTAGGCACAGATGTCATATTCGCCCCATATTGGCGCGATTTTTTTCCGACGCCGATTTGGCGAAAACATCAACAGCATAAGCAACAACATCCGGGTTACCAAATCAAGTAAAATAACGACACTTTGGCGCCGGTTAAGTATACATTGCGTATATGACATTGGCGTCAGAAAAAAATCGCGCCAATATGGGGCGAATATGACATCTGTGCCATTGTTTATTTACTTTTATTTTCTGTTTTTAAATTATATAAACTGTTTTGTTCTATAGTTATTATTCAAACTTTTATTTATTTATAGTTATTTCCTTTTCAAAATGATAGCAAATAATTTAAAAATATATAAGTAACTGGTATTCGAAAGCGAGATTTCTGCCGAATTGGCGTCAGAGAAAAATCACGCCAACCCCGATGCGTATATGACATATGTGCAAAAAATACTTCTGTTTCTTTATAAAAATGGATAAATAGTTTTTTTTACATTAAAAAAATTGTATACATATGCAAAAAATTGCTTGTGAGTATGAAGCAGTAAATAGGTTGTCAGAAAATGCGTTGGCAAACTTCTTTCTCGCCAAGAAACTTTTCTCCGAAGTATTGTACGTACATAAGTAATGATTGCTGGAAATGCATTTTTAATTATGATGTGCGCTTTTATGTTTCACTACATTTATGCATACTATACCGTGTGTATAAATGCTACAGTTCATATGCAGGGCTACACAAAAGAATTCATAAGGGTTCCTGAGTATGAGAATAAATTGCTTAAAGGTGGTTTTTAAAGGAGTTATGCAGTTTTACGCTGAACTGCATTTAGATTACTAAGAAATGTTTGTAGAATATAGATAAAATGATATACAGGGTCGCGCAAAGAATTGGATACATAACCGTCTATGGATGATAATATCTGGAAATATGATTTCAGTAGCTTTAAGAGTAGCTTAAATTAAATTTTAGCTAAATACTGGCATGTAATAACGGTACTATTGCTATGGACGGTAACTGCTGAAATCAATTTAAAAAAAAAAAATTATGCGTTTTCTAAAATGTTTACTTAGTTATCTTATTTACCTTATTTCCCTAAATAACGAAGTTTTTTTAAAGCATTCAGGATGTGTTGGAAAGTGTTTCATATTCTATGCTTAACGCATGATTTTTCTTTCTTCTTTAGTCTTATTTTGCATTTATTTTATTCTTAATTTTTAGTCTTATACTGCTTTATAGAAACTTTGGCACAGTTGTCATATATACCCCATATTGGAGCGATTTTTTCCGACGCCAATTTGGCGAAAACATCAGCAGCATAAACAACAACATCCGGGTTACCATATCAAGCAAAATAACGACACTTTGATGACAGTTAAGTACCCGTTGTGTATATGACATCTGTGCCGAAACTTTAATATTTAATGTTTAAACTCTTCGCTCCACTCACCTTGCATATAGTATAAACTATAACACAGATAGCGCAAAATAATAGACAGTTTGATACTTTTCCACTGTAGGGGCTTTGGCATTTTTTTTTTAAAAAGTTTGGTGTAATTTGGGCATCAGAAAGTGAGATTTGGGTACTTTTCCGTTATGCGGATACCATTGTCGCCAAGCGTAATAGTTGGCGCAAAATGAAAGTCACGTGAATTAAGGCATTTGAAAAATAAAAGAAAAAATATTGTCGTACTAAAGTGAGCATTTAAAAAATATAACATTAGAAAATTCTAGACTTTTACGAACTATTTCATTAAATCACAAATATATACTTAAAATAATTAAACAAATAACTGTTATAAAATAAAGCAATAAAATAAAACTCATATTAAACTGCTGGCATAAAATTACAAATATCTTTTAGCATTTTGAAATAATTGGCGCATTAGCATACATGGTACTTTTCCTTTATACGGACAGCATGCTAAAATGTATGCTAATGCGCCAATTATTTCAACCTTGATCGTAGATTTTTATTGTAAACCATGCGAAACATTGCGATTTGTTATTTATGAAACGTGAATCACGTGAATGATTATTGTTTAACCTTAACCTTGGAAAGCTTTTTAATCTGCTATTAATCGAATTAAAAATGCTTTTTTTTTAATAAAATTGTAGTTTACTTTTACTGCTGATGCTGAGATGGATTTTATCATTTGGCAATTACCAGATGATGAGAAAGTTGTGATAAAACTGTTTCAGGAATTTGGAATTCTGCATAATAAAAGATTGTGTTTAAAAAATCATGAAATGAAATTATAGATGAGTTCTGGAAATCCGAAATTGAGTTGTAGCTTACGATCATGCGAAGAAAGCGTAGAAATACGACAAAAAACTTGGTTTAAAGGATCGCGGGTGACTTTTCTCAATGCTTTGAGGTTTATATACTTATCGTGCAAAGAGTTGGCATCGATTGAGTTTTGTGAGCTGCAACTTGATATGAACCACAACACAACAGTGGAATGGAATAGTTATTCGAGAGTAGTTTGTGCAAATGCTTTATGTTCTCGACCAAATAGAAAAATCGGTGGACCTAATAAAATTATAGAAGTAGATGAAAGTCATGTATTATTTATACAGATTGTTGGAAAGGATATAAAACAGATGAACTGCTAAGTGCTGGTTATGATCATTTCACAGTAAATCACAAATACAATTTTGTCGACCCTAATACTGGATGTCATACTCCAAATGTTGAAAGATTATGGGACATCGCAAAATGGCGCAACAAAAGACATCGGGAAGCTGTTCGTCATCATTTAGAGTCGTATCTCATAGATTTTATGTGGCTACGCCTTCATTCAAAAAATGAAACGTTTACTGCAATGCTGAAAGATATTTATAATTTTATGGCAGCAGTTTAATATGATTTTTTATTTTATTACTTTATAGTATAACAGTTATTTGTTCATTTATTTTAAGTATATATTTGTGATTTAATAAAATAGTTCGTAAAAGTTTGTAATTTTCAAATGTTATATTTTTAAAATGCTCACTTTACTATCGAGAATGTTTTTTCTTTTATTTTTCAAATGTTTCAATTCACCTTATTTTCATTTTGCGCCAACTATTGCGCTTGGCGACAATGCTGTCCGTATAAGGGAAAAGTACCGCATACATTTTAGCATGGTGTCCGTATAACGAAAAAATATTGAGAATTGTTGTCAAATCTTATAAACAGCTATGAAAAACAAACTTGAGGAGTGTTTTTTTTTATATGTTTATTTTATATGTATATTATTCATGTTTTTATGTACAAATTACATCTGTTTCTGTATAAAATTAGAGAAACGGCTTTTTTAATCGTATAAATAAATCGTATAAATATCGAAAAAAAAATGCATGTGTATATAAAATGAAACAGTGGATAGGTTCCGGGAAAATGTTGCCAAATTTCTTTTTTCGCCAAGGCACTTATACTGGAAAAGTACCTAAAGCACATTAAAATCGCGCAGTTAGGAGCTCATACAGTACAGCGTCGTCTATTGGCGGTTATTTTATTAGTGGCATCGGGAGGAAGATGTAAAGATGTACTTTAAATTCTCACCCATAGATTTTGAAAAAATATCTTAAAAGAGCGGAGTTTAAATTAAATTTTGGTGACCTCCTTTATGAAAGATTAATAGTTATAAATGGGAATTTCACCAAATCAGCCAGGTATTGCCAAGTTGGCCAACATTTGGCGCTACTGTGGTAACCCTGCATTAGTATTTTTCAACAATTACTCATTTCAATGAGGTGGTCCAACCGGAATCGTGAGGGACACACAGAGACTTGGATTTTATATAAATAGATATATATATATATATGTATATATATATATATAATCTGAGATAAATATAGCATTTTATTCAGCTTAACTTATGTATGGTCTTTGAAAGATTCTTTTTTTATAGGCTACCTTCCGGTAGCTTTTTCGCCTGTCCTTTCTGTTTTGGAACAAATGGAATTTTTCTTCTTAAATTTTCTTTTTATGCATTTTTTTTTCTCTCATTTATTATGTTATACTTAAGTACTTATGTACAGTCGTGGAAAAAAAAAAGTAAACATCCGCTACTAACTTCTCAACAAATTATCGTAGAAGAAAGTTACTGGTACCGAACGATTGGAAAAAAGTCTAGTTTTAAATTATGTATATAAAATTTGCTTAGGTTGTCATCAACATATAAAAATGAACCATAACTTTGTTTTTTTCAATAGCAATACACAATTCTAACAGCATAACTGAATTCTACTCCCTTCAATTAGCCTAAAAACAAATATTTATGCAATTCGTACTATAAGTTTCCAATAAATTAATTAATTTCTAACGAGCGTATTTTAAGTGATGTATCCAAATTGAAGTTCCGTACTCGATTGTTAATCGAGAGATCCCCCTTCTTGATCAAGGCACTTAACCCTCTAATGCATGATTTTTTATTTTTTTCTAAAAAAAAATATATTTGCTTTCTTCACAGCCATAAATTACAGGAAAAATATTGAAAAAAATTTCGCTCTTATGTTTTTTAGTATCTTGAAGTTTTTTTAATTGTTGCCAAATGGCAACGCCATGCATTAACCCCCCAAAAATTTTTTTGAACTTTGCAAACTAGCAGCACTGTGCTGTTTTATTGCTTTTTTTTGTTTGTTTTGTTTTTGTTTTTGTTTTTGTAAATTATAAGATTTTAAATGCATACAATACTTTACATACTCTTAGAAAAATAAAATTATATATATGTGTGGTATCTATGCATATACGTATATATATATATATATATATATATATATATATATATATACATATACTATATATATATAATAATTTTAAATCGAAATTTAACTTACAAGTCATATAACAATATTAACCAAAATTCTAAATAAAGACGGCACGTTATAATATTATACATTAATTGTTATCTATCAACAAAATAATAATGGTACAAATTATAGTTCTAAGATATTAAATGAACATATGAAGTTAGATGCTACAATAGAATCATTTTTAATTTATAAATGAATAAGAAGGTATGCTGTCCTGATACAGAACACAATAGAAGTACTGTTAAAAATGTAATTAAATAAAAACATAATAAAATGCAGAAAAGCAGCCACATAAATCCTGTATTTTAAACCAATTGAAATCATTTAAATTTTAAAAACCAAAATGAACTTATAAAGTGTAATATCTCATGCAAAATACAATGAAAAAATCATAGGCTACTAAAATATACTGTATAAATATACGGCAATGCTACAGAATACCATAGAATTTTTTTATAAATAATGTTTATCAAAGTTACGAATGGTAACCAATAGAACATTCATTGTTTTTGTTTAAACGTAGAGGCACCAAACACTTATTGCATTTTACCCAAGTGTAACCTATACAGCCCAGAACTTTACACCGTTGTTTTTTTATGTAAGTGTTGTGGCCAGTGATCAATTTTATCCTTTCTGACACCTTTAGAAGTTTCATAAAGCTGAAAACAATGGACTACTAAGTTGTTACTATAAAATTTTAATCATTGGCTTTTTTTTTTTTTTTTTTTTTTTTTTTTGATGATGTAACTGGTACCTTCAGGAGGGCATAGACACGGAAGCACAAGGGAAGGAGAATAGAGCTCCTTTAAATCTGAAAAAGATGTATTTTGGCCATTTTTTATCATTTGGCTCCCGTTTAACAAAAAAAATATAACTGCCATTAGAGGAGAAGGAGGAACTGCCTCAAATCGGGAGTCCCAGGACAGCTGCCTGCATGTCCTTGGCTTTGCAGTAAACTGAGAAGATTTTGTTTTTAATAAGAGTCGTTTATCGAGTTAGGGTAACATATGATGATAAAAGTGAAAAAAAAATATCATGTGAACCAGTTGTGAAACAAACAATGCTCAAAGTGTTTACAAAAGCGGAACTCAATTCATGGTGTTGCCAAATGGTAACAAATGTATATTCTTGTGCATGCAATTTTTGTTCCAATAAACATAACTGAAAATTATTTAAAATAACTTTTAAAATTATATTCTTTCAGAAATATTTTTTTCAAATGAAATTTTGCATGTTAAATATTTTTTATATGAGTTAGAAATCCAACTATTGCTAACAAAATGGAAAGTATCAAAAGTTGCTTTTTATTTGTAATTTATAAACAACTATTGCAAACTATGCTACTTTTTATGAACTAAATCTAAATATAGGACCAACATGAATACGTAAAGCATAAGGTTGTCAAGAGACAATGGTAAATAAACAATAAGGATGGAAATCTTAATATGTTACCAATTGGCAATAGTATGAACTAGAGGGATAATCACGGCTCAAGGAGTCAATGAAGCCTGTTATATTATAGGACAGCAGAGTAAATTTCTAAATATCTACTCAGTTCCATCATAGACGGCCCCTTAAACCATCATTTTGCCGTTTTTTAAACATAATTTGAAAACTAATTGGAAGCAAAATATGAAATTTTGGATTTCAATAAAACAGAACTTAATAAATGTAAATCTATCAAAAAAATTGTATGTTGCAATTCATAATTTTTTCGAATATTTATTTCATAACTCATAATTCATATAATAAAATTATAAAAATTACAAATTCAGCTTATTTATGTTTGGTTATATTAATATTATTGCTACAAAAAAAAATTAGCACATTAGGAGCATAATTTCAGGAGATATAAATAAAAATATGAAAATGTAATTTAACATTAGAAGCCGTAAATTTTTAATGTTTATAATTCATAAACTTATCATCCAAATAAGTTGAAATTTGGTGTCTAGGCATAGATTGAACCGAAGATTTGAGCTATCTTGTTAAAATTGGGTATTGCTTTTGAAAAAAATGAAGTTTGGATTCGTTTTAATATGTTGATGGCCCCTAAGAAAATTTTATATACATCATTTAAACGTAGACTTTATTTCAAATCGTTCGGTACCAGTAACTTTCGTCTATGTTAATTTGTTGAGGAGTTAGTAGGGGTGTTTACTTTTTTTTTCCACGACTGTACTTTTTAATATTATTGCTCGTCTCTTAATTTTTTAATTAATTTTTAATTTTGTGGCTACCAGCCACGTCTAAACATTAATTTTTAAGTCTCCCTAACGCCCTTTCTACACGATCACCTTTCCATTGGATGTAAAATTGCCAACAACTAGGTAGTTCATGAAACAGATTACATTGTTTCATTGTTCAATGTCAAATCACTTCTCCCTCTTCGAAATTCTTTGCCATTATTCTCATTTCAAAACTGATTAATTATAAAAATAATTAATTTCACTCTTACGTCCATATCTTCCCTGGGGAACACGATATTTAGCCACTACCAGTTTCCTGTCTCTTTTCTATTCAGTAATAACTCATAAAGATTAGCGGTACTTTTAAGCGTTTGCATTTTGATATCGCCATATAGAATAAAGTCAATAAGATGTCCACATGTTCGCTAAAAGTAAAGTTCGCTAAAAGTAATTTTTCTTCAGCTCTAAATTACGCAAGGAACATTTAGACGCTTTTAAAAATAAATAAATAAATAAATAAATAAATAAAAATAAAAAAATTCTGCTGATTTTCTTTTACTCTCTCTTTAATTCTCTTTTAAAATTTTCTTTATGACAAAACTCTCTCATTTATCACTAAACAACTCAATATCTCATAGACTCTGAAAAAATACCAATATTTTTTCAGTTATATCTCTTAAAGAACAAACTCTTAAAGAGATCGTAGGGATAAACCTTTAAACCATCAAAATTTTCGCATTTTTTAATGCATATTTTGATTCTGTAATCATTTCTGAACAATATGCAAAAACCCTCATTAAAAAATTTCCATTAGTTTACTAATTATGGCAGTTTTATTATGACTACATATTAAGACTACATAGGATAATTAAACTTTGCGTTGCGTTTACTCAAAACGATGAATTATGATACTGAGTGCAGTGTTACTAAAAAACTATTCATGGCAATGGAAAAAAAAGTTAACCACATATTCATCTCTGTATTATCTACAACAGAAAACCAGAAAAATGTAAAATTTTATTTTTTTTTCTGGTTTTGTACTTTAAAAATCTTTTTCAAAAAGTGAAATTTTTTAGTTTTTTGATATATTTTTTTAATTTAGTCAATATTTTTTACAAATATTCTGGTTTCAGTATAAAGGTAACTCTATTATGTTTTTATTTTCACCAAAATTTCCTCTTTATGTGCATATTTTTAGATTTTATCATGCGCGCAAGATTTTTTTTTCTCTTATTTTCATATATTTTTAAACTTATCGTTTCAATATTTATTTATGAATTTACAAATATATATATTTTTTAAATAAAATTTAAATATGAGTTTATATATAAATGAAGTTTGTTTTTTTATTTTTGACTTATTAAACAAGTTTTAAAGTTTAGAACATAGTGATATTTTTTACTTTTTAGATGTGTTCAAAGGTATCCTACCCCCTTAAAGAACGCTTAAACAAAAAATATTTATTTATCTTAGAAATATTTTTGTAGGATATATATTCTTCGAGGTTTAAGATAAATTCGTTTAAATCTTGTTCAGAACTAAAATAACGTTGCACAGTTTTTAACGTTATGGATTGGAAACTAGATTTGGCGCCATTTGTGACATACACTTCCCGGCCTTTAACTTGAAAAGAAGTCGTGACACATGTTTAACAAAATACAGCACTTTATTTTAAAACAGAAATTACGGATTAGAGAGTGGACTGAGTAGATTTGAATACGGGTAATCGATAATAATGTAAATTTGACACAAGACTTCCTCCAAAATCTTATTAAATTCAAATCACTTTGACCAAAACAAAATCTTCTTACTCCTAATTCTGCGTAAAACCTGATAAAAGCACTTCTATATCTCGGTAGAACATCACTATAAATTCCTTTTTATCTTAGAAACTGGATTTCTGTGTATTCTAATAATGCTTCATTTGTGGAAGGAACCTTATCTTCTTATTACGCTAGTGAATTTCACAGTTGTAGATTCTTTCCAAAAACATCTCATTGGCAAACTCTGGTTACATGCAAAACGTGTAAAACTATATTTTCGAAATCCGTAACTAATGTACGATAAGGTCGAGATTCTTTGTAATGCCTTCGATTCCATCGCTTGCTTCACTGTACATAGTAACTACAGAGTCACAGATACTTAAGTGTCACATCATTGCAAAAATAGCAGTGGCAGTCAGATACATTGCGAAACTTAAAATAAGGATAGAAAAGGTATGATTCAAGAAAAAAATTATGAAAAAAATTATGATATTGCGATCGTACAAAAAATCCCCAAATTCACTCAATCACTACAATGTGCACTCGTGGAAAGAAAGTAATCACCGCTACTAACTCTGAAACTAATTACAATAGAAAACATTTACAAGTAAAAAACGATTGGAAATAAAGTCTACTTTTATATGATGTGTATAAAATTTGATTTGGGCTCATCTACAAATCAAAACCAGCCCAAACTTAGTTTTTTTTTCCAATGGCATCACCTAATTCTGAAACTATACTTTAAATTTCCGGTTCAAACTACGCATTTGGAATGAAATTTCAAGTCATTTGGAAGATAAGATTTTAAAATATTCGCACTCAAATTAACACTCTATATTAATATATATATATATATTATTACTAATTATATAAATAACACCCGAAATTTAGAGCTTCAAATTTTAAATTAGATTTTCATAATTTTAATAATATCTTCTGAAATTATAATTCTAATGCGACAATTTCTTATGTGGTTCTAATACTAGAAAAGCCAAGCACAAATAGATCGAATATGTAATTTTAATTTTTTTTATAAAATTAATTATTATATATTAATATAATATTGAAAAAAAATATTAATTGCAACCTATAATGTTTTGACAGATTTATATTTATTATGTCCTGCTTTATACGAATACTCAATTTCAATTTTATTTTCACATAGTTTCTCGAATTATCATTAAAAACAGAAAAATGATGGTTTAAGGTGCAATCTATGATGGGCAAAAAAGAATATTCTGAAATAAATTAAAAAAATAAAAAAATCCGACTGCGTAAAAAGCGAACTAATTAATTATTTGTCATCAATGTGAAACTATTTTTTATATTACTTACCTATTTTTTTTTATTTACTTGTATTGATGACTTTTAAGCGGTGTTTTACTTTTTTTTCCCCACGACTGTACGCTTTGAGAGTAACTCTAATTGACGTTTAAATTTCCTCTGCGTTTTCTGAAATTATGTTTTAGTAATTGTGAGCACTGTTTATAAATATCGATCGCAGAAATATTATAACATTTGCACAAATATACAGTGTGTTCACGTATGTCCTGACCGACCTTTATTTTTGCATCCATTGGTTCGGGATGCATACTTCCCATTACAAAAATGGTTTAAACAAGGTAAATAATTATTTTAAAAGCGATTTGGTACAAGAAAAACATTTATTGAAAAATTAAGAAATAAACAATTTTATACGGTTTCCCGGTTCTACAAGTGATATTTAATAAAATTTACTGTGACACTAACAAGTAAGACGAAAAAGTCCCATTCAACTAACATTAAAATTGACCGAGTTATGAAACTTTGAAATTCATGACTTATACCACTTTTTTGGATATCAAAACATATGATTTCAGCCATTCTTTCAGGGCTCGTATATAAAGTACTTAAACTTATTTCAAGGTATCTGCGCTTTAAAAGAAATCGTATAACTATTACGATTAAGTTAACTTAAGTTTCAGATTAGTTGCATTTTAACAATTTTTTATAAGGATTTGAGTCTATGATTTCTTTTAACAAAAATGATGTTATTTTCATAAGATTTTAAAATAATAAATATCTGTCATCACCATAAAATAAAAACAACACATAGGTTGCGTTTCGAGCTAAAAATATTAACAGCTGTTCATGAGCAACAGTAAACACGTTTCCGAATGGGGACATGGTCAAAAATTAACTGAAAGGTAGAGAGTAGAGCTTCCAATGAATGCGACAGATGGAGCTAGCTGAAAGAAGAACATGCAGAAGACGAAAGTTTTGCCAGAATGATAGAAGAGAAATTGATAGGGGAAAAAGGATATAAAATAAATAAACAAAAATAAAATAAAATAAAATAGTAAATTAAAAAATATAAATATAAAATGATCGGTTTTAAAAAGATTAAAGAAGATTGAATTATGATGAAAAAACATATAGCGGTCTCCGTGTAAACGGGTTTCCATTCAATTCCCATTAATTGCGAAAATTTAAGGCCGAATCAGTGGCTGTTAAGACATCAAATGGTTGTTTTCGTGTTTGATTAAAGAAGACCAGTTAAACATTTGAAAAGAAGATAAAATAAAATGAATTAAGTAAACAGAGTCTTTGCCTCCCGCTATTTTTTAACAGCGTTATAAAGCGATTGACATAATAGAATTTACTACAATTACTAAAATTTACGCTTTAACACCTTTAAGGGCGTGGTTCATTTTTGGACCACTTAATTTTAATTCTTATATGCCACATTGGCACCAGAATATTGGAATGAAAACTTTCCTTTTATTAAGTAAGTTAACAAAAGCATTTTCGTATTTCGAAATTTGTTTGTAAATTCTGGCACCATTCACATTTTACGAATAGATGTACCTTGCCCCTGACAGAGTTAAACGCATATTAATGTATTTATTATTTTAAAGTTTCCTTTATCTTTAAATATTCACGTGTAAATACAATTTTCAAGACATAATTTTCAATATTTTCCTGCTTTTAACACTTACTCATTTAATCGTAATTTTAAAGTTTTTTTCTGTTTTTAATAGTCACGTGTAAATAAATTTTAATCGTTAGGAATTATTATTCTTTGCGTTGTTTTTAGAAATGAAAACAATAATAATAGCCTAATTCACGTCACTATTATCAACAGTTCCGGGCGGATCCCTTCGCTTTTTTTATTCCATGCGGCCATTTTAGTACTTTAATGTTAGCCAGCCACAGGCGATAAGTAGCAAAATATTATTCTATCGCCATCATTTCACTTATATTATAATAGTCCAAGTCATGTAACTGTTATAAACAATTACAACCCTTCGCTTTTCATAAGAAAGGTTTCCATTTTGATTAACGAATCAAAGTTATTTTTTCGAATAAAACTACATGAAAGATGCCGTGATCGCAAAGAATTCTTGGTACTTTTATGTTAACCGGGCACAAATCTCGCCTAAAGTTTTTTTTTTTTTTTTTAACTCGCCAGTTAGCATTTTTTTTTTTTTTCGGGTGGTAAATTAAAACGGTACTACCTTGGTTATCCCACTGACCAAAAATCTATCGCCAGACTGTAAGATTAAATGCCATAATAATGATTGATCGAAAATGTCACATTCACTTGACTGTAAGAAAGTTACACGTGTTTAACGTGTTTACGCCATCAAGTGATTTTTATTTCGTCGCTTAATTTTTATTTTTATTAATGCTATACCAATATATTTGGGCACAGATGTCATATACTGGCGCGATTTTTTTCCGACTCATTTTGGCGAAAACATCGACAGCATAAACAACAACATCCGGATTACCATATAAAGCAAAATAACGATACTTTGGCGCCAGTTAAGTAGCTGTTGCTTATACGACATTGGCGTCGAAATAAATCGCGTCAATATGGGGCATATATGACATCTGTGCCTTTATTAACCATTTGGAAAAATGGTTATTGTCCTCTGTCAGGGTAGGAAATCAAAAAATATCTGAAGGTTTATTGGTTGAATCCGTATTTTATTCGTTTTCTGATTGGTCTATACAGTAGTCTGTATTTTCCCTTTGCTTTCAACAGAGATGGATACTTCTGTTGCCACTATGACAAAAAAAAAATTAATAACTAAGAAACAAATTAAGATACAGCTTTCAAACAAATTGCATTTAAAAGTACATTTTTTTCCCTATACGACGGTGTAAAGAGTAATATTATGGGATGTTTAGAAGTTTAAGAATGAAGTTTCATTTAAAATTGGTCCAGGAATATTATTGTTTAATCCATGGCGTACGTAATGAATGACCAGCTCCGTAGAAGTTTAGAAATTTATAGTACCGAGAAATGTAATCAATGGCGTACGTAATGTATGATCAACTCCGTGCGATTTTTTATGTCTTAAATTTTAGTCTTTGAAAAAATCATTTTCCAAATGGTCGTTGTAATTTGTTATATTGCATTTTTTGTTCTTTCGTTAATTAAAATAAAAATTACGTCAATTTGTATAATGTGGTGAGTGCTTTGGTGATTTATATAATTTGGCGAAATAGGTCGACAGGATAACTGAGTAGTACCATTAAAACATTGCTTTGGATTTGAAATTAAATGTCAGGATTTGTTGCAATATTTAATCGGGTTTAGCGTGATTTTTTTTTTTTTTTTTTTTTTTTTTTTTTTTACGACAATTTGGCGAAAACCTCGTTTTCGAATACCAGTTATATATGTATTTTTTAATTATTTTCTATTATATTTAAAATAAAGTAACAATAAATTAAAAAAATAATTAATAACTATAGAACAAAGCAATTTATAACTTTTTTTTAAATAAAAAGAAAGGTAAATAAACACGTATTAATAAAAAAGCAACAATAGCCGGGTTACCATTTCAGGCAAAATAACGCCCATTTGGCGCTATTTAGGTTCCCCGGTGCGTATATGACATCTGCAATTAATATTTTTCGTTTCGTTTCGTTTGAAAAAAAAGAAATAAGTGAAAGCCATTTTTTAAAAAATTTTCAGGATTAAATGAACGTTTTGTATTAAATAAAATGATAATGAAATAATAATAATAATAATAATAAAAACATTGTTCTTAGCATACATTTAAGGAAGGGCAAACTGGTCGCCAAATTAGTTTAAAATAATAACCTTTTCTAAAATATGAAAAAAAAAATATATGTGTTATGATTAAAATATGAGTTGCCATCATTAGAGAAAATTATTTAAAATTAGAAAAAAATTAATATTTCGAAAACTAATTCGAATTTAAAAATTCTACTACCAGTTTTGAGATCGGTGGATCAATACGGATTTTTGGTGTTAATTTTATTGCTAAGTATTCTATATTTTAAAAGAAATCTCCGTGAAACGTAATCAGTTGTTTAATCAGTCGTTTCATAGAACCGTTACGTAAATTCGTTTTAATTCAGCCGTTTCATAATATCCCTTTCATAAATTCGTTTGATTAGGATTTTATATATATATAGGGAAGATACATTTAACCAGAATCTACATACTGCTTCAAGAATCACATGAAATATGAAATAAGTATGATAAAATACGAATAATAAAAAAATATGGCATTTATTTAAGATAACGGCTATTATTTTCCAAGAGGAGTGTGTGACGTACATTAAAGAAAAAAAATCTTTGCAAGGAACGAAGAAGAACAACAAAAGAAGGTACAAAGGCTTACAAAATGCGAGTCACGAAGTAAAAAGTAAAGAAATCTGCGAAACAAAAAATTCTTTTGTTTTGAAAGACATTCAGAAAAGATTTAACGATGTGAGAGAAAAAAATCTTTTTGCTACGATAAAAATGAATAAATATAGCTACATATATAAAAAATAAATATAGAGAAAATGTTACCTTCATATATTAAAAGTAGTCATAGTGTTCTAAATTAGGACCATTAACATTCGAATGTTACCCTTCGAAATAAAACCTACAATAAAGATTACTCTTCGACTCCCAAACTATGTGTAGTTTAGACCGTTTAATGATAATTGATATAAAATCTAAAGAAGGTTTAGTGTTTATAGATATACAAAGTAAATAAAAAATATATTTTTTCTCACATGTTCCTATTCTGATAATTTATTATAAAATATTTGAATAATATTTATTTCATAGAAAGGTGCACAGAAGTAATGGCTTATTCCTTAAAATTAGGCGATGAAAACTGTACAACTTTTCAATTTTCAATTTTATTGCTATATAGAATTAAAAAATCTTTTATCAATGCGTAATTTTTCATGGAAATTTACTCCAGTAATTAAACTCGTTCCTTCGGGATACCGAAATTTGGCAAACAAAAAGACCTCCCCGTTGTACAAGAAAGAAATAGTTACTTGAACTCTTTTTACCAAAAGATTTCCTAAATAAGTGTTTAAACTAACTTCTTTTTTTTCAAATAAATTTCATTGGTAAAATGTTTTTTTTTTTTTTTTTTTTTTTTTTTTTTTTTTTTTTTTTAACTATTTGGGAAAATGATAATTGTCCTCTGTCAGGGTAGGAAATCAAAAACATATCTGAAGAGTTTTATTGGTTTAATCCGCATTTTATTCTTTTCTGATTGGTCTATACAGTAATCTGTATTTTCCCTTTACTTTCAACAGAGATGGATACTTCTGTTGCCACTATGACAAAAAAGTAATAAAAACTACAAAAAAAAAAAAAATTAATAACTCAGAAACAAATTGAAATACAGATTTCAAACAAATTGAATTTAAAAGTACATTGTTTTCTCGACGGTGTAAAAAATAATATTGTGGGATGTTTCGAAGTTTAAGAATGAAATTTCATTTAAAATTGGTCGTCAGATTTCTTGAAAATAAGACGATGGAAAAGCCTTTTCCCGAACAGCCAATGAAATTCTTGGATAATACGTAAGTTTCAGGCGGATAATACGTAAGTTTCAGGCAGATAATACGTAAGTTTCAGAAAATCTGACGAGTCGCAGCCGATTTTTGTCGCATGCAATTTTTACGTGTAATAACACTATAAATTATAAAAAAAACACTCATACTACAATATATATTAAAACACACATACACACATAAATAACGCCTGCATTCAACAGTTAAAGGTATATATAAATATTATACAGACATACAAACAATAAATACAATAAACCCAACTGGAGTGAAAAATATAATCGTAGATCGATGTAACAGTAAAATCTATTCATCGTTGTCCGGTCATTCAAGGCTGTCGTATAGATGGCTGGTGACTTCCCCAAGATGGTTTATTAGTGAGAAATTGCAGACTCAGGCATCGGCCGGAGTAGCTCAGTGGTTTGAGCAACACTCTTGTATACCGTGGTCCCGGGTTCGATTCCTGGCTCTGGCTAAATTTTCACTCCAGTTGGGTTTATTGTATTTATTGTTTGTATGTCTGTATAATATTTATATATATCTTTAACACTATTAATGTTTAATTCATGGGTTACGTAATATATGATCAACTCTGTGCGATTTTTTATGTCTTAAAATTTAGTCTTTGAAAAAATAATTTTCCAAATGGTCGTTGTAATTTGTTATTATTACTTTTTTTTAATCATTTGGGAAAATGGTTATTGTTCTCTGTCAGGGTAGGAAATCAAAAACATATCTGAAGAGTTTTATTGGTTGAATCCGCATTTTATTCGTTTTCTGATTGGTCTATACAGTAATCTGTATTTCCCTTTACTTTCAACAGAGATGGTTACTTCTATTGCCATTATGACAAAAAAGTAATAAAAACTACAAAAATAAAAATTAACAACTCAGAAACAAATTGAGATACAGCTTTCAAACAAATTGCATTTAAAAGTACATTTTTTTCTCTATACGACTGTGTAAAAAATAATATTGTGAGATTTGTGAGAAGTTTAAGAATGAAATTTCAGTTAAAATTGGTCGACAGATTTCTTAGAAATCTGTCGATGGAAAAGCCTTTTCCCGAACAGCCAATGAAATGCTTGGTAAGTTTCAGATAGTTAATACGTAAGTTTCAGGAAATTTGACGAGTCGCAGGCGATTTTCCTCGCTTGCAATTTTTACATGTAATAACACTATTAATGTTTCATTCATGGCGTATGTAATATACGATCAGCCCCGTGCGATTTTTTATGTCTTGTATTTTAGTCTTTGAAAAAATCATTTTCCAAATGGTCGTTGTAATTTGTTAAATTGCTTTATTTATTTATTTATTTATTTTTAACATACGTATGACTCACTAACTTTATTTCATTGCGTTGATAAGCGCATGTTATGTTGATAAGCGCAAGGTGGATGGAAAGCATAAGTATTTTCTATGGTTGTATTACAATCATTTGTGATTATAATAAAAAAATAAAGGGTAATTATTTAATTGATCACCAGAAATTTACGTTTTCAATTTTCCAATTATAAATTTCTATATTTTTTGTAAAAAGTTAAAGTTGCTTTCTGTGAAATGAAGCAAAAACATGAGGGGTTGTATCCATATATCCATTGATTAGTTCCAATTTAGCATAAACAATATTGCATGTACTACTGTATTTGGATACAATCCCTCATCTTTTTGCTTCATTTTGGGAACAACAGATTTTGAGCTTATTCTATAAACGATTATTATCAGACTATTCAAACTATGCTTTTGAGACTTTTAGAAAAGTTGCTCTATACATTTAGCTAACCATTATACATATTATATTTTGATTGCATTCGCGCACGCGCAGTAAAATGTTTTTAGTAAACCAGCCCATTTTTTATCCAATTTTTATTATTTTTTAATTCTGACTGCATAGTTTTATGTACAATGTTGTTCCTCATGTTTTCAGAAAATAACTTTTTTTTTTTTTTATATTAAGAACTCTGCAAATTATAAGCAAAAAACTAGGCGAAATTTGGGACTGTTTCTCTACGAGTATACATTCTATCCTCATAACAATGAACTCAGTATATTACAATAAGCCACTTATTAATAATCTCGAGTTTAAACGATTTTGCTCCATTAGTTTTTACAGGGTTATCCATAAGATATTCGTTTTTTTTTTTCAATTTTTTGACGGTTCCCTATAGGGTTTCAGAAAAAAAATCTTCAGAAAAAATATATAACCTATACTATACTGTTTACACACCTGCAGTTTCAGGTTATTTCCTCATGTATTTTTCTAAATATTTAACAAAACTTCAAAAATCGCAAGTGATCGGTCACATTTGTCCATATATATTTTTCACATAAAAATGACTTTTGGTGTTGTCAGTAGAGAAAGTAAATAAATAAATAAATACAAATTAATAAAACAATGAAAAATAAATTAAACATAAATCTACTTAACTACACACTTATCAATTAAAATTATAAGAATATAAATTAAGGTAAACGCACAAGTGAGGGGCCATGTACCTGTAGTGGGCCACTAATTTTCAAAGTTTAAAAACAAACTCACAATCCATTTCAGAAAAACGACTAAAAGAAATCTGATTAGCTAAAGCCCTTAAATGTTAACTTTCCATAAACAGTTTGGAATAATTGTTATTTTCCTGTAGATATATTTGTTTATATTCTAGAGTATCTTCAAACACAGATTTTTTGACAAATTCTTAGGGATTTCATTAAGAGATAAGGTTTTATTTAAAGCGTTGTTTCTTTAATATTATGTTTTATTTTAAATTAAACTTCCATTGATATACTCGATAACATTGTAAATAATTTGTTAGATTAGCTGAAAACTTAAAAATTGAGTATTATATTGATTTTAAGGAGTGGCCCACTTTTGGATCACAGTTTCTAAAATTGTACCAGTAGTGGGCATGCGGACACAATACTGGAACATATGCCCAAAAATAATGTATGTTTAATTTATTTTAATTAAGTATTTTTTGTGGTTCTAAGACTTTGTATATAATTTATTTAGTTTTTTGTTCGTTAGAACCAGTAGTGGGCCAGTGGCAAAATATTGGTGCACAAGTGTCCCACTTCTGGAGCAGCGAAAACTTCACTAAGCTATCAGACATATTATTAAAAGAAATTAATATCTAAAATAATACATACTTCAAAGCTTCAATACTGAAGACAAGGGTTTAAATTTTTGAGCCATACTAAATAAGCAATACATAGAGCGACCTGTAGTGTTATTTATGAACTTTGAATCTAAGCACCATCTGTTCGGATCATGGAATTGAATGGTAGCTTTGCCCCAAATTCCTCACACCTACTGCAACCAATGGACGTTGCTATTTTCCATACTCTTAAAATTGCTTGGTGACAGGAAGTAGTGAACTTCAGAATAACCCATGAAGGCAAACACGTGCAGAAACATGGCGTTCCACCAGACCTGAAATCAGCACTAGATCGTTTAACTCTTAGTTTCAGCACTAGATCGATTGTGAATGGATTCAAAGCATGCACACTAGTTCCATGGGATCCAAAGAAAGTAACTGTTGAATCCACACTAACATCAAAGAAAGTGATAATATCACCAATAAAGGAGATAGAAATAATTTTTTCTTTCTTGGAAGTTCTTTAAGATAAAATTGAAGACGAGAAAAATTAAATCTTCCTTAGAAAATAAAGGGAAATGGAAAGGCCCCTTACAGCAAACATACCTTTACTACTTATGATTGGAGACGAAGGAGACTTGAACATCGAACCAATTTCCCAGGCAATCTATCGCAAAACAATGTGGATATAAAACACTTGAGTATATTTTTTGTACAATTATTTATTCTATTTTTACTTTTACTTGTTATAGAGTACACAGTCATATTTGTCGAAGCGGAATACACTGAAGAGTCTATTGAGACTGTTGATACTGAGACTATTGAGCAGGAGCAAAGAGCCATTGTTGAAGATGCTGAAGTGTACCTTTACATTCAAGAAGGATCAACTGAGACTGACAGTCATTCAGTGCCTTCAAGTGGTGGGCCATCTAAAAATGTACCATCTCCCTTCAAAAGAGTTCTTTTTTGACCAGAAGTGGGATGAGTAATACAAAGAAAAAGAGAGGAACTTCCTGCAGTTGTGACTTCAGGGCTAAATGCTTCAATATTATAAGAAAAGAGAAAGTATTTAAAATGCTAAAGATGCAGAAAAAAAAAGAAAAAAATAAAGAGAAAAAAAATAAAGGAAGTGTTAAAAAATAGCCGATGGGTAAAAGGGGAGAGTTAGGAAATTACCGCCCGAGTCTGATGCCTCTCTTTCATTAGAAGTTTCAACCTAAAGTACTCTTTGTAATAAATTGGCTGTAAACCTCTCTCACATTTTCAGATTTTTTTCGTTTCGGGATAAAGCATTTTATTTTGCAGTCATTTCAGCTTTTAATTATCCAGTTTATTATATTTGTCTTATTATTTATCACCACTGCAAAATAACAAATAGGGCATATGTATGTATTTTTTAATTACAAAATATAACAGACTGTTATGTAGAGGGAAAAAAACTATGCATTTCGTTAAAAAAACATTTGGTAAATTTTTTACTATTATTGTCGATGAAAACTGATGATTTTTTTTCTCCTACCATTTGAATCATTCTGGTACAAAACACAGAAAATTTTTAATGACGGAAATCGCTAAAAATTCATTAAATTCATTGTAGCACAATTCAGAAAGTTTTGATCACATAATATGGAAATATTTACTGTTTAACAAGTGAAAGCATATAAGCAGATTTTTAAATATAACTTATATATCACAAGAACTGCACAAAAATTCAATTTTGTAACATTAAGAAGATGTAACTATTTTGATGGAAATGGATTTTCACATGATGAAAAAACTGTGAAATAGTTCAGCAGTTAAAATTATAGCTCTAAAACTAGCTTCTTGGGAATTAGCTATTTTTAAACGTTAAGAAAGGACACCTTGTTATAATCTAAAAAATAAATACTTTGCAGCTTGTGGAACATCAGCTGATATGTTAAGTGAGATAAAATTAAAATTGATTTACAGAACTGAAGTTGACGCCCCTGATCTGTAGATTTACTAGTGATATTATTTTACGTAATCAACTAAACTTCTATGTATAATTTCATTATTGTGTATATTCAATTTTAGAACTACAAAAAAAGTTTAACTTCAGTATTTTTACACTAAACTCAAAACTGGAGTGGCCCACTTCTGGGAGGCCCACAACTGGAGCATCAAAGTTTACTAGGCCCACTAAAGAAGCATAAACGAAGGTAACTTTTTTAATTTTTCATTTTTTCCTAAGAATATATTTTGAAATTTTGAATGTTTATTCCGATACCTGAAGGTTAGGACTAGGTTTAAAAAATATTTGTCTTTTAGATTTCCTTAATACTTTAATAATAATTAGATAAATGTCCTTAAGTGGCCCACTACCGGTCCGTTTACCTTACTGCTTAAGTGTCGATATTTGGTGATTTCAATAGTTATGATTTCTTGGCAGCAGGCCAATAAAGAAGTATTTGCTTTTAATATGTTTTTTAAACATTATTTGGATACCTTAATGGTAAGTTTTACATATAAAGTTTTTTTTTTTTTGTTGTTGTTGTTAGCGGGCAAAATAAGTAAATAAATAAATATAAATAAATAAATGTAAACAAAAATAATAATTAAATGGGTTTGCCCTATATTATGTAACTCGGTAAGACCGTGTTGTATTTATATATAAAGAATGTAGAAGGGTTTAAATTATGATCGTTTTTTGGAGGATATGAAATTTATTTGACGTTCAAATATTAGCTGATCAACATTTTCCTTCTAAAGAGAAAATAGCGCTGAATTTGTATGTCGATTTTCAAATAAGTGTCATTTCGTTTTCAGCGGGACAATTTCACTGGAATTAGATCAATACCAACGCAAAGACTTTCATAACTCATGCCGTGTTTGCATTTCGGGTAAACTACGAGACACAATCCTGAACCGAGTAATCCTGAACCATATCCGATTACAAATATTTAAAAAAAAGGATTCCGCCTGTGTTTTTTTCAGTTTTCTACAGAAAACAAGTAAAAATTAAATTAAAAAAATCAAGAACCCGACTGCGTAAAAAGCGAAATAATTATTTCTCATCAAATGTGAAACTATTTTTTGTATTTATATATATATTTTTTTTATTTACTTGAATAATGACTTTTAAGTTGTGCTTAATTATTAGTTTCTATCTATTAACACTGTTTTGATGAGGGATATAGATGTCGATGATTCTTAGAGTTGCAGTAAAGCTAAAGATCCTACCTACACAACTTCCAGGTTGTGTAATATTTAAATGGAGCTTATGACTGCAAAATTATCAATGAAACATCGCCTAAATTTTGAAAGACTTCTCCAATTATATGCCCCTCAATAGGGTGCGTAAATTTTTTTCGTCTCTACCACTTTTTTGTATTATACGACCGCCATTTTTAATTTATAAAAGTAAAACCTAGCCTATAATCATCGGGCGGTTAAGACAAATCGATAGAGACATCATTCATTAAAATCCATCCAACCGTTTGGATGTTTCGAGGGTATAAAGAAATACACATAACCAGATACGCGTGAAACACATAACCCTTCTTGGCAGTCGGGTAAAAAGTAAAACTATCCGTGTTTAGTAAGCGAAATATGCATTTTCTCCTTCTTGCATCTCTCTCTCTTGCATCACTTTCTCTTCGTTTTCTCCTTCATTCACATGGCGAAACCTTAAAAAAGACTACCTTTTGAACTTACAAAGCGGAATCTACTTTTTAAAATATTACTTAATATTCGTAAGTGCAAATATATCATGAAATACAAGTTCATCGATTTTTAAAATGTAGTTTGAAATAGAACTGGAAAAGCACAAAATACACAAATACCACTTTGTCTAAGATAAACCTTTGTTTCCCAGCGGAATCTGTATTGTTTAGCTAGGAACGCATATAGAGAAATATTTAATACAAAATCATGCTTGGTTTATATCACGAAGTAAATAAATAAAAAAAAATGGTATAACAAATTGTTCTTTCTTTCCTAAAACGTCCAAAAAATTAATGGTCCGAAAGCAAAATATCATTTTGTAACGATGAAAATGCATAAGCTAGGAGTGTGGAGCGTGAAAGTTACCTTCATGTATTTGGAAAAGTTTTACTCTTCTAGAGAAATATCATGTAAAAAATTTAACAAATGACACAATATTTTCTTCATTACAAAGCAGTGTAATTTTATTCCTTAGAATTGTTATAATATATACAATATAAAGGTTCTTAAAATATTATTTTTTTAATCTTTCATAATTTCAGAATAATGTAGATAACTTTATACATTACATATATATTTTTTTATGCATGAAAATGTCTCATATTTATTCGACAATTAACTGAAGTTATAAACATTTACAAAATTTTCTTATTAATAATGTTTATTGCACAATCGATTTTGAATTTTACGCTATCATTTTAAATACCGTTACATTATGTGAGTAATTAGAGTTTTAGCATTCACTATTAGTTATTCAAAGATAACTGTTGTTAGTTAGTATAATATAAACTTTAGCTAAAATTAAACATGATATTAATACGCTAATTTCTTGATTCTGTGTTTAATTAATAAAGAAAAAACGAGTTTTTTTGTTTTTATATTATACACCGGTTACTCCAGAGCGAAAGGCACTTCGCAGCCAGCTAAACAAGTGATTCAGAAGCAACATATGTAGAACGGAATAGCGGAAAATAATGATTTTATTTGTTTTATTTGAATTTCTAAAAAGATACAGGCTAAAAAGATACATTTGATGAAATTTAAATGGGAGTTTTTCGAGGGTATCCTCTCTAAATCAAAAATAAAATCGCATTGTTTCGGAATAACCGATGAACACACATAAAAAAATAAGAAAGCTGATCTTAGGTAGTTCTCTTATACACCGACGGCTCATACAAACACTGACACATATGATCCAATTAACTCAACAATTCACAAATAGCTAAATTTCAACAAAAAGACGGTAAAGATTGATTTTATTCGTTGTTGTTGAATTAAAAAAATAATAAAATAAACAAATAAACTAAATCAATATTGATGGCATTTAAATGGAATCCATTCAAGAGTGACCTCTTAATATATGTATATATATGTGTAATAATAAAATTTTTGCCCTTTTATCTTAACTAAACTATTACAAAATATTATAATATCTACCTTTTTTACTAAGCTTTAATACTATCATAAATATCTTTTATCTTTTTTCCATGCTTTAAATGCGTATTCTTTTATTATTCTAAAAACCTTAAATCCATTCGTCTAATCTTATAAAACCCATTAAATTGCTTTTTTTCATTTTATTTTGAAACTAAATTCTTTTGGTTTCGAATGGTTTTAATAGCATTTGTTCTTTGATATTCTATTTCCCATAGTTTCTTGCAAAGCCAGCCAACATTTGTTTACGTTATGAATCTGACTCCGAGACTAAATAGTTCATCATCTACGTCACGCGTACTTCTCCCCTTCCCCCGGAGTTCAGTCCTATCGTAGTCTGCCTGTCGTGTCGTTCTCCCGTTACGGGGTGGGTTTTTTCATTGTAATGTATTCATACGCGTGCATTTTTCGCATTTAACCTGTTGCATTGGCTAGGAGAGAGAGAAATTTACGATTATAGAGTTGCTTAAATAACCCCTGACACCTGGAGAACTTTGTTTCCTGCATCTTGTGGTTTACATTTTACGACGTAGCAACGGCTGAACTTGTATAACATATTGCTAGTGGAGTTTGGTGCATTTTATGATCATCTAATAAATATTTGATGAATCTAAAGGCAGCAGTTATTCTTTACGGGAAATTACCAATGGATTTCGACGTGATCTTCTACTCTTAACCATGATTTTACGACTGCAAAATTTTGATTTCTCGATTGAGTTAGTTAACGAGTGTATGGCTGCTGCTTAAGGCCGATATGTTTATATCACACTACGTATCATATATACATGAATACGTATCATATATATATATATATATATATATATATATATGTATATATGTGTGTGTTATAAAATTGGTAAGAGGCTCTATAACCTTTTTTAAATTAGTATACCTTCCCCTTATTTGCTAACTCAATTTCTATATCTGCCCCAAGTAGCACTTCAAATCGTTAGAACCTCATAAGGTAGTCAATAGACAAGTATAGTCAAGTATAGACAATTTTCGAGAATCATTAGTGCAGACATATCGCTTGCCCACAAGAAAAGTGACACATCTCGACAAAAGTAAATTTCCCAGGAGAAGCAAAAGAAAATGCACATGATTTTACTGTTATATGAAATTATAGTATTTAGCTTTGCATCTATATATATAAAGGAAAGTCTGGATTTTGTATTAATCAACACGCAGCCAAAACTACTGAACTTAAAATTTTGAAAATTTGGGTAAAAATACTTTTTACGACATAGAGTGCCGCTAAGAGAGGATTTTCTAAAATTCCACCCCTAAAGGGGGGTGGAAAATAGAAAAACCTTTTAAAAAATTCCTTAAAAATCTGATTTTATAGTTATTTTTCAACTGATAACATATTTTAGTGTATTTTTGTATGCTGAATCGAATGGTACTAACCAAATTATTTTAAGTCTAATAGTTCATGAGATATTTCATATTTTACTAATTTGGCGCCAAAACCTCGAAATATCTAGCATTAGAAGTGATAACTCATCCATATTCATTCATATTTTAAATCCGTTACTGTAGCAAAGAAAGAAATTCAAAGTAAATTTTTTGTTAATTCTTTTGGTTAAAGAATTAAACAGGCTATATGAGTTTGAAAAAATAATACAAACGCTTGAAAAAAAGAAAAAAAAGATATTGAACTTATTGAAAATACAAGGAAGTAATCCACTGAGAAATTAACTTTATAAAACAAAAATATTTATAAATGAAAGCAGTGTTTGTAGAATTAAAAAAAAAGCTTTTGGTACTTACATCCGGGCCATGTCAATGCGATTGTGCCAAGCTCGGCGATAATTACACTATTTGCAGCCTTATTTTTATCCAATTGACAGTTTATTATAGTTTTAAATTTATTTTATTATTATAGTTTTTTTTTTAAATTATGGTTTATAGTACGGAGTTTTATTTTATATATTTTATTTATTTATTTACTTTAAACAATTTGCTATTTTTAACAAGGTTATGTATTTAAGAATGTTAAATTACTTTTTTAAATGTAATTGGCAAAAGATAGACAAGATTGGCAATTGTCAACAGTTTTTGGCAATCTATTTCATGTTCCGCATAATGCGTACTACCACTTTTGCAATGGAAGACATTGGAATTGAAATAATACATCGCGATTTATCATTTGCTCCTGGATAAAAAGATAAAATAGGTACTTTTATGTCAGCCGTGTGTAAATCTCGCCATTAGCATTTTAAAAATTGCCAATAGCAGTAGTTACATTTCGCTTATGCAAATTAAAAACAATTCTTTGTTTTAAGTCATGGCATTATTTCCTATCATTGTTTTACTTTTCAGTTTTTTGAATGAAATTAGTGTATGGCATCTATTTTAAATGTATGTATTTTAAATGAAATGAGTGAAACGTTTATATTTTGAATGAAAATAATAAAATAAGAATAAGGTATGGAAACAATATTTGCGCATTATTACATTATTATATTTATTACATGCACCCGGCTGACATAAAAGTGTTACAAAAAACGTATATTCACATTTCTTTGGGTAGTTGTTCATGGGATACCTGGTTAATATTCCGTGTTGAAAGCGTCGATTACATATGAAGCGAAAACTTCACGATGAATTCTATTACAGATAATCGTATCATCATCATCTGCTACATATTTAAAACGGAAATTTGCATTTCATTCCGATTGTTTATAATAATATTTTGATAGGATATGCCACTATTAGTTAAGTAACGTTTTTGGAACGGTTTTTGTGTATTAAGTTCATTGACTTCAGCTACCACCAGTTTTGAATATTAATCACCTTCTTGAGGCCCTTTATGATCATTCTTTAAAAAAGATCGGAATTGCTTGCAATTTTCTTTAACACATTTCTACCATCCCTTGACTATTTTAAAAACTACTAAAAAGTATCTTTATGCGCAACTACGTGCCACCTAAGTGCTTGATTCCTTGGGGCCCGGTATAGGGCCCCTTAAAGTTTTTGCACCATAAATTGTTAATAAATTGCCTCCTCTTAATCCAATTTTCATTTTTGGAACCATTTTTCCGTTTAGTTATTCTCCCGTTTCTTTATTCCTGTTAAAATTCTGGGGGCATCCTAGGGTTCCATAGGGCCCGATCCGGAGCCGCTTGAACGTTGTGTGCGGCATGCATTTTTCACCACCTAATTTTCTCGCATTATCAATGCAAAATTTCAAAATTGAGTCTTGCACTCTTCTCCCCGGACCAACAACCTTTTATTTTTACTGGACCCTAGGGCCCTGTTTTAAGGATCCCTCCCCCAATTTTTTTCGCATTTCTTTAAAATTTTATTCTAATGATTAATTCATACCCTATGCTTAATTTTGTCTAATTGGAGATTTAAAGTGCTAGAACCTTTTAACAAATTTTCATGTTAGGGTCCTGCCGTTTACTATCAGTCGGCCCTCTTCGGGCCCTTTGTTATAGGTTTCTTAAAAGCGGTCCGATTCACTACCTTTCTTTTAACAACTTCTTAAGTTTTCCTGCTAATGCATGAATGACAAAAAAAAAAAAATCTCAAAATTCAGATACCACCAATTATGAATATTAATCTCCTTCTTGGGCTTTTTGTTTCAGCTTCTTTAAAAACTATCAGATTCTATTACGCTATTCTTTAACATAGTTTCAGCATCCTCCAGCAAATTTAAAACTACTAAAATTTTTTTAATACCCATCTTTTTTCCAGTTATGACCCTGGCACCCCGTCTTTCTTTATACCTCAGCTACCATTTTCTTCGAACATTAATCTCCCTTTTCAGTATCAACTTACGTTTAATCACTACAGCCGTAAATTAAAAATCACGTTAATTTAAAGGAAACTTTAAATAATGGATTTCATCAGCTTATTAAATACCGTGTTAATGTTAAAAGTAATATATGAAATTTACAGCGAGAAAAGTTATCTTCCACCGCTTGGGGGCGCATACTTTCCTCCGATTCTAAGGACCTAATTTCAACGGGATTTGGTTCATTCAACTTACAAGGAGAAGGCCAACCTTGTTAATCACTGATTTTGATTATTTTAATATATGTTGTAGGGTAGAGACCCCTTAGTCTCAGGATCAACGGATTTTATACAACGCTCGTTCGTTCTTGATAAACCGGGGGGGGGGGGTCTAATGCATACGATCGTGTAATGATACGATGCATACGATTTAAATACTTACTTTGTAACAAGGTGGATAGGTCGGGCGTAGCTCAGTTGGTACGGCGTTTACTGGCTGATCCGCTGGCTCGGGTTCGATTCCCGAAAGCACCACACAATTTGTTTTTCTTATATTTTGTTTTATAAATATACTTGTAATTATAACTTAATAATCTCATTGTCAATTAAAATTTATAATATTGTATTTCAATTATAATTTTAACATATTTAATTTTTTTCACTTTTAACTAAATAGTTGTATAAAACATCATAAATCTGTTAATTTTTTAAAAATGACTTTTAAAATGTATTTCATATATTCTTTATCGATGCAATGATATTGAACAATTGTGTCAATTCGTGATTTTAAAGAAATATCATTTATGCATTGCTTTAACAAGGGAAATCAATACGATGATACTATTACTCTGTTTTTAAAGTAATAAGCATAATTATATTAAAAATTAGTATCGGAATTAAATTACAATGGATTTTTTGCATATAAAATATTTTTTAATTTCTAATACGTATGCTTGCGTGCGCTTTCAAATATTTTGTTTTCCCCTTATCTTCTTTCTGCCTTTATTTTTATTTTATTTGAATATGTTTTATTTTATCATAACTAGATGTCACCACAACAGGTTTGTAACGATTTTGGAATTTTTATTATTCAATAATAGATCCAATTTCTTTTTAAATCTCTTTAAAGGATGAGAAATAATAGTTCAAAATAAAAAATGATAAATTAAAATTTATATTTGTTAACATTATAATTAATGTACGATATTAAAATTTTTAACTGAGATTATTAAATTATAATTACAAGTATATTTATAAAACAAAAAATGAGAAAGACAAAATATGTAGCGCGTTCGGGTTCCGAACCCGGCCCGCGGATCAGCCGGCAAACGCCGTACCAACTGAGCTACGCCCAACCTGTACTTTTTGTTACAAAGTAATTATTTAAGTTGTGTACTAATATTAGACCCCCCCCCCGTTTCTCAAGAACTAACGAGCGTTGCATAAAATCCGTTGAACCTGAGACTAAGGGATCACTACCATACAACATATATTAAAATAATTAAAATCTGTGATTAACAAGGTTGGCCCTCTCCTTGTTAGACTACGATTAAGCTTTTTTCTGTATTGTGAAATTTTATTTTTGTCTTCAGTTACCACCATTTTCTAACATTAATAATGCATTCTTTTTTTTTTTTTTGATTTTATGGGCTTGATTACTACGAGGTTTGGCTCACTCAATTTGTTTTTCAATTGTCTCCGGCACGGGCGGAGCACTCCCGATACATGATGCCTTAGGTGGCGTGGGCCCAGATTACAGGTTGGTTCTGAAAGAAGTTTGTTGGGAACACGCGAGACGCTGCTGATTGCAATGGGCGCCTCCAAAATTAGGTTAATTCAAAAGATATAAAATCATACAAACTTCAGTTTTGTTTAAGTTTATTACTTACGGACCCCGGGCAACGCCGGCGGGTCTGTTAGTGTAAGAATAAAAAAGTGCATAAAAGCGTAAAATACTTAAGAATGAAAACGTAGGATGTGGTTGGAGGTTTGGATAATTTTACTCCCCACATAATCCCCCCTCTCCTTTGGTTACAAATGGACATATAGCGTAATAACGGGATTTTCCGTGTAAGTACACTTAGGAAACTGTGTTGAAAGACGCACCTATGACAAACCTTTTAGTGGATTAAAACGCAAAATGAATTTTTACGGGATATGTCACTTTTTTGCGGATGAGCGATATGCTCGATTTATTGACACTTCTCAAATATCTTAATTACCTTTAAACTTCAAATGACAATTAAATTTAGAAGTAACTCTCAACACATGGCCTAATTATCATTTATTTATAACTTTTAATTCTCGAGGAGCATGAACATGAAATTTACAATAAATTGAAAGCCAATTATTCAAGATTACTAAGGAGCATAAAACAGTCTTAAGACTATAGGGGAGATAGGGGCACATGTGAACAGTTCGCATAAATATAGCTTTTTCTCATAACTGGATTAATTTCTATAAACAAAAACTACTCAATATAGTAAATAGAATATTGTTGTAATAAGTACTGTTGTAATAAAATAATAAACATATAGAAGTAAATTTTAAAAAAGAAATTAAAACTTTTAAATTTAGCTTAGAGGATTTTGTTTGGAGTAACTTTTAAGGAGGGGGCATTTACATACTATTTATAGAAAATCTGACGAAATACGAAAGATTATCACTCCTGTATTTGCCTCATTTGCTTGTAAGTTACAGACAAAGAAGGTTTTTTTTTTAATGATTTAAAACAAAATCTCGAATATAACCTCCCCCCCCCCCCACACACACATCCTAACTTTTTTTGCTTTTGAAAGAGTTGGTGAAGGGGTACAATCGGTATTTTACGGTAGTTATCAGTTTAAGAAAATTACTTTCTTAAAATATTACTGATATATCTACCTCCATTCATAGCATACATAACAGTTTTAGAGATGGAAGTAAGCCATCGTTGCAAGTTTGGAACAAATGGAAATGACAGATTTGCAAAGTTGTACAAGGTAATACTTTTGCATTAACAATACATAAAAAATATTGTTTTAAACCGTTTAGTAAAAGAATACATAACACTTATTGCATTTTAGAAAACATTAAATTTATTTAAATTATACAATTAAACATAAACAAGCTTGTTGCTCTTTATCTACTTACTCAAAGATGTGTTTGTGGAAGTTTGAATACAAAATCAGCTTTGTATGACGAAAATGTCTTCTATATCAGGGAAATTATACATATTGTATCTGACATTAGTTCTTATGAAGTTAACTGAAACGAACGGAATCACAGGATGATTATTGGGGCACTTATGTACTATTCATATCTGCCCGAACTAGTCTGTTCACAAGTGTCCCACATTGCTGCTTCTGTTAAATTGATAAATTAATAACATTTCTCTATTTTAGAAGAAAAAGAACTTAATAAAAAAATATTTATTAGTATTCATAGTTGTTGCGAAATCACGTAACTCCTCTTACCCCTTGAATAAAAAACAAGAACAAAAACGCACCTGCAGTGTGTTACGTGAGACCGAATGATCCTACTGCGCAAGAGCGGACAGAACTTGTTTTCCTTTTTTCTGTGAGAATTGACTCAGATTTAGATTAGAACAGAAACTAGATATGAACGTACAGAAAAGAGAATAACTTTTAAAAAAGAAAACTTTAATACTCGAATTGTAATATAATGTAAATAATTTTTGTTTTGTGAGTGTCTAAGCATGTTGTGTACGTCTACAAGAATGTTTAATGTAATATAGCTTTTTTGTTTCGAAGATTCAAGACTTATTATTTGGATGTTGTATTATTTAATGCATAGAATCCCCGGCTATTTCTCCTTATGCGAAGGAAAGAACAGGTAGGATATTTAACTTTTATTTTATGATTGTATAAGTTGAAAGCTTTTTATTAGATAATAAGATTAATGAGAAAATTAGAAACAGAGAATTAAATCAGTAGTAACATTTTGGCATCCCTTCCGTGGATATAACCTAATTATGAGATAAATAGAATAAGATATTAAGATATTAGAATAATTAGAAATTATTTATCAAGCTATTTAATTTGAAGAACTGAAAAAATATTGAGAACTGTTGAACATATAGAGAATTGTACTTTTTAACAGAATTTAGTTGTTGTTGTTATTAGTTCGCAATGGCTGAAAGTTTAGTTATTGCCAAAAAAAAAGTGCTGTGCTACGTGAAAGCATAAATAAGTTTATAAATGAAATAGAAGCTTTTTTGAAAGAGGGAGAACCAGACATTTTTGATTTGGAAGAGGTAGTGGAACAGTTAAGTGTGACAGAAATGGAACTGACACTAGCAGACGGGGGAATTAAAAAATTGGTGCAAGAAGCACAATTAGATACATAATTACAGGGCGCTCGCGATTTTAAATAGATAATTACGTCATGGCGCTTTAGAGCAAACAGAAAAATAAAAGAGTTAGATAAAAAGAAAACACAGGATGATTCGTTTTCTAAACGAGAAAATCCCTTAAAGGAAAACGTAAGCATTAAATTACCGAAACTAAATATCGAAATTTTCTAGGGATTTTGTTGAATGGCTTTCGTTTTGTTCAGCTTTTGAAACAACCATTCACAACAATGACACATTAGATCCAGTAGATAAATTTAACTATTTAAAAAGTTTTCTAGCCCCCATTCCATTAAAAAGTATAGATGGATTTTGTGTCACTGCAGAGAATTATTTAAAGGCCGTCGATATTTTGAAAGAAAGGTACGGGAATAAGGATATGTTAATTTCGGTACATACAAATAAACTTCTTAATTTAACTCCACTCAGACACTCAAATGACACCAAATCATTTCAAAAACTTTTTGATGAGATACAAACGAACATTAGAAGTCTAGATTCGCTTAACATTTCATTAGACTCTTATGGAAGTTTATTATCCCCCATTTTATTTAAATTATTACCGAGAGACCTAGTTTTGGAGTTTAATAAAACGCATGAAGACTCAATTAATGTCCAAGATATAATATCGTTCTTACATAAGCAATTAATATCCAGAGAGAAAATGTATGCGTCATCACTGAATGAAATAAATGAAAAATTAACACAAAATAATTATGTTGCGCAGTCATTTAGGAAAAATCCTTCCTCCCCCACCCCCCCCGAGCCAATAAATTTAATACGCAGAGTAATAAATTTGATTCTCCGAATAGAAAATCACCGTCAGCGAGTGATTTATTGGTTCAGAGCGAAAATGAGACTACTTGTGGATTTTGCTTTGGCAGGCACCAGGCAAATAAATGTTTTAGCACTTGTAATTTACCGTTTGAAAAAAGACTTGATTTACTGAGAAAGAGAGGCCTTTGTTATATTTGTTTATCCCGCGGACATATTGGGAAATACTGTTTATCGAAGGATTTATGCGGTGTTTGTAATTCGAGACACGCCCAGATAAAGTGTAATGAAGAAATAAATTCAAAAGGGAAATCTACTAGTTCAGAGAGTAGCGATGTTACGAGACCAATGCTGTCAAATCAGGATATAATTTCTAATGTCTATTTACAAACTTTGATAGTGGAGATCTGTAATGATAATCAATCTTCCGAATTTATTCGTATCATTATAGATACTGGAAGTCATAATAGCTATATAACTAGATATGCTGCAAATAAATTGAAATTAAGGAAAATTCGATCAGAAACAATTAGACACGGACTATTTGGAGGGGTAGAAAAAACGAGTAAACATAATCGCTGTGAATTTACTATCAGTAATTTAGATCATAGTTTCCGATTTAAAATACAAGCTTTAGATGAAAGAAAAATTTGTTCAGGAGTAAATTTATGCCGCGATAGCGAAATGATAAAAATCTTAGAAAAAATGGGAGTTCATCTGACCGATGTTCGTGAAAATAATCGACTATGTTTATATGAGAATAATCCGGAAGAAGTACACATTTTAATCGGCACTGACATTGCGGCGAAATTATTCACAGATAATATAAAATATTTTCCTGATTTGGGTATAACAGCTTTTGAAACAAAGTTAGGCTGGACAATTATGGGGAAAACAGAGGGTAATGGAAATGACTCAGAAAGTTCGCTGTCAGTTCTATCGCTGTCATTATTTACTTCAAACGCCAGTTTATCACAACTGTCGAACTTAGATACCTTGGGTATCACTAATGAAGATTATAAAAATAAAGACGATTTAGCAAGAGAGACTTATAACCATTTTCTTGAAACAGTCAAACGTGATGAAAGTGGCCGCTACGAAGTGACACTACCCTGGATTGTTGATAATTCAATTTTAGCGAACAATCGCGTATTAGCAGAGAAACATTTGCGCAAGACAGACAAAAACTTATCAAAACAAATAAGAAAATAGAATATGAAGAAATTTTTTATTTGTGGAAGGATAATAATATTATAGAAGAAATTTCAGACGATAAGGAGAATTAAGTACATTTCTTACCACACAGACCAGTAATTAAAGAAAATAGTGAAACGACGAAAATGCGTCCAGTTTTTAATGCCTCCGCACATAATGCAAACTCTCCCTCTTTGAACGACTGTCTCACAAAGGGACCTAATTTGATTGAAATAATTCCGAGTATTTTGAATCGTTTTCGTAAATACAAAATAGGTATTTCTTCAGACATTGAAAAAGCATTTCTCCAGATAAAAATCACAGAAAAAGATCGCGATTTTTTACGCTTTCTCTGGTTCAACTCCAAACATAATTTGAAAGTTTATACACATTGTCTCGTAGTCTTCGGACTCACTTCAAGCCCGTTTTTATTAATGGGTACACTAAACCATCTTTTAAGTCAAGTACCCGAACAGTGGGAAAATACAGCACGAATTTTGAAAGATTCATTTTACATTGACAATTTCATTACTAGTTTAAAATCGAGCGCAGATACTGGAAAATTTATAACGGAATCACAGTGTATTTTATCATCAGCTCATTTTAATTTAAGGTGTTGGCGATCAAATTTGCCTCAGGTCATGATCGATGTTTCTGAAGAAAATACAAAGTTAGCACCAGTTTTGGGATTGGTCTGGGACTTAGAGCAAGATAGATTAATGTGTAAAATAGAAGAAAAAATTTAAACGAAAGAAACACTCACAAAGAGAAAAATTTTATCGGTTACCCAAAAGATTTTTGAACCCATAGGAATCTCCGCCCCGAGCACTCTTATTCCAAAATTAATTCTTCAGGAAACCTGGAAACAGAAATTAAAATGGGATGAAGAACTTCCTGAAAATTTAAGTTCCACGTTGGTTGAATGTATCGCCCGAAAATGAAAATAACATTTCCTTGCATACCTTTTCCGATGCGAGTAGACACGCCTATGCCACTTGCGTGTATCTTAGATGTCAAACACAAGAAGGAGTTAAAGTTCAGTTAGTCAATGCTAGAAGTAGAGTAGCGCCCATTAAAGAATTCACAATTCCTCGACTGGAGCTACTCTCGTGCCTCATTGGAGCTAGACTCGCTAAAACTATCATGAGTGATCTTCAGTTAAAAACAGAGAAGACAATCTTTTGGAGCGATTCCTCAGCAGCTTTAGGGTGGATAAGAAGAGAACAATCTTGGGGTACATTTGTCAACAATAGAGTTTTAGAAATCAGAAGCCTTACCCAAGTTGAAGATTGGCGACATATACCAGGAAATTTAAATCCGGAAGACCTCCCATCCGGAGGATGTTCCTTTGAGCAATTGGAGAAATCACGATGGTGGGAGGGACCAGCCTGGCTGTATTTACCGGAAGATCAGTGGCCACAGCCGGAAGAACACCCTGGCGAGGATATAATAAATAAATAAAGAAAAAAGACAATCCTAACACTTTTAGACAATGAAGACACTGATTTACACCGTTTTTATCGATATTTTTCCTCTTATAGAAAAAACATAAGAATGATTGCATTTATATATCGTTTTTATAACAACACAAGAAAGAAAGAAAGAATTTCATCACCTAACATCTCCGTTGATGAATTTGAAAAAGCAGAAAAAATACTACTCAGATTAGTACAAAAGGAATCCTTTTCAGGAAACACAGATCCCAAATTAAGAGCCTTAAGACCATTATAAGATAAAAACGGACTTTTGAGAGCAAAAACAAATATAATCTGTAGACAAGACAAAGAAGATTTTCGTTATCCAATAATTTTGCCCTCAAAACATCCTGTGGTACAGAAGTTAATTTTTGAAAAACATTTAGAAAATCATCACGCTGGAGTTAGCATACTAATGGCTCAACATCGAGAAAATTTTTGGATTTTGAAATCAAGAAAGTATATCAGAAACGTCATTAGACAATGTGTTAAGTATCAAAGATTCCAAACACCCAGAACAGAGGTCGAACCAGGAATCCCACCTGAAGACAGAATCAGAGATGCAGCTATATTTGAAGTGGTGGGAGTCGATTTAGCCGGTCCCCTATACCTTGCCGATGGTTCAAAGGTGTGGATAGCTTTATTCACCTGTGCTGTCTATCGAGCAGTACATTTGGAGTTGATAACATCTTTATCAGCTGAATGCTTTATGCAGTCCCTAAGAAGATTTATAGCACGGCGAGGCAGACCATATATGATTTACTCAGATAACGGAAAGAATTTTGTTGGCAATAACAGAGCCCTTTCTAGTGTGGATTGGCAAGCTATAAGTACATTGGCCTCCATTCAGAAGATCAGATGGAAATTCAACCCCCCTTCAGCCCCCTGGTGAGGAGGGTGGTGGGAACGCCTCGTGCAAACAGTGAAAGATATTTTAAGAAAAGTTTTGGGTCGCGCCTCATTAAATTACGAATAACTGATCACAATACTCTGTGACTGTGAAAATGCTGTCAAGTCGAGACCGATAACATACATCTCGAAGATAATCGCGATCCCGAACCTTTAACTCCATTGATGTTCCTTCAAGAACTGCCTACATCCAGTGTCCCCGATATAGATGCATTAGACTCCCAAGATCTTAACAGACGAGCAAGATATAGTCGAAGGATAAGAAATGATCTGCGAAACCGATTTAGAACGGTGTACTTAGAACAGCTGCGGCAACAGTCTATGAAGAAGAATTCCAAACGTTTGCAAATAGGAGACATCGTTCTTCTGGAAGATACCAACAAAAGACGTCTTCAATGGCCTTTAGCCAAAATAATTGATATATTTCCCGGAAAAGACAAAATAGCAAGGTTGGCTAAAGTCCAAACAGAAAATGGCATTTTCCTCCGTCCTTTCCAACGCCTGTTTCCTTTGGAAATTGATGCAGCTAGCAATTCCCCATCAGATAACATAATTCAACAGAAAGTGAACTTTAATGTCCATAATGAACAACGAAAGACTACTGCAGAAGTCGATCAGGCTAGAATCAGTGTAGAAAAGAACCAACCCAGTGACAGAGATATCTCTCCTGTGGTTACCAGAAGTGGGCGACTAGTGAAACCGCCTCTGAGACTCCGATCTGGACTTCTAAATTGTTGAGTTCCTCCCATGGATCACAACTCAAGGTGGGAGGATGTTGCGAAATCACGCAACTCCTCTTACCCCTTGAATAAAAAACAAGAACAAAAACGCACCTGCAGTGTGTTACGCCAGACCGAATGATCCTACTGCGCAAGAGCGGACAGAACTTGTTTTCCTTTTTTCTGTGAGAATTGACTCAGATTTAGATTAGAACAGAAACTAGATATGAGCGTAGAGAAAAGAGAATAACTTTTAAAAAAGAAAACTTTAATACTCGAATTGTAATATAATGTAAATAATTTTTGTTTTGTGAGTGTCTAAGTATGTTGTGTACGTGTACAAGAATGTTTAATGTAATATAGCTTTTTTGTTTCGAAGATTCAAGACTTATTATTTGGATGTGTATTATTTAATGCATAGAATCCCCAGCTATTTCTCCTTATGAGAAGGAAAGAACGGGTAGATTCGGGGGTACTTTATGATTGTATAAGTTGAAAGATTTCCATTAGATAATAAGATTAATGAGAAAATTAGAAACAGAGAATAAGATCAGTAGTAACAATAGTATATCTTAAAACACTCAAATTGAAATAAAGGAATAAATAAATAAAGTTATTTGCTTATCAATTTGGAACAAAGATTTTACTTTGGAGATGTAAAAACAGTGTTTTGGCTACAGAGGACATACAAAATGTCAACGAGCTTCAAAAAAGTTTTACTATATGTCTACAGGTGTATCATCTTTAGTCATTAAAAAAAAAAAAAAACTATTGAAAAATTGCGATGTTCAGATCTTCCCCATGTTCACATCTGCCCCCATCTCCTCTAAATTGTTATAAGTAGTCTTCGAGTGGTGGGCTTCTCTTAGAACTTTAAATTCACGCAGATTCCTACGATCCACAATTGGGAACAGACATAGGATAGGGCTGCCTGGCGGTTGCGCCTTGGATGACTGCGACTCAGGCTAATATGTCTTCTCGGCCCAATAAAGCAATGTATGACAAATGTGTGTGTTTTTTTAAGAATTTGTGAAACCAGCTACGACCGCAAACGGAGTTTTATATCACACACACACACACACACATATATATATGGACAAGGTATTGAATAAATACAATGATTTGCTTCCAGATGAGGACATGGAAAGCGTCAAGGTTTTTAGATACGATAAACCTTTAGGTCGTATGGTTTTTAACTACAATAATTTTGCAAAAGAAATTGGTAGAATCAATGATAATATTTTATGTCATTCTCATGATCCAAGTTATAGATCATGAAGTGTGGATGTGGATCGCGGTCACATATTGACCGGAAACTTTGATATTGTCAAGGACAAAACATTGAGGGATTATATGCAATACGGTATAAAATTTCATTTAAAAAGGTTAAACACTAAGGATATTATAAAAAAACTATTATAACTCAACATAGTTATAATTGTACATAAACTGATGAACAAATTTTCCTTGCCAGAAATAACTTTTCTGGAGTGGAAACATGATGCATTGAAGGATTTGTGTTTAATTTACTGTGGTAAAACGGGGGGGATTTCGATAGACGGATATAAATTATTAAAAGATTCTATTAAGGATTTGCAGAGTAATTTTGTTATAACATATATTGATAAGGCTAATACAAATTTTACAATTACTTGTAAAAAGCTATATTGTAATCAATTAAGACAATGTTATAATAATACACATAATTATAAGTTGTTAAATAAGAGTGTAAAAGAGACAGACAGTAGAACTGGTGCTTTTTACAAAAGGTTAAAATACACACAACGTAGAAAGGAATTACCTTATATGGTTTTTGTTCCTAAATTTCATAAGGACCCCGTTGCCTTTCGTAAAATTACATGTCGTTTTGCCACCTATTCGGAAGTTGCTAATAATTTTTTTTTGATATTTTGCAGAGTTTATTTGATGCGGCATAACAAAATAACACATGTATAATAAAAAATAGTTTTAAGTTATTTAATGGAGTGAAAGGATTGTGTAATATAAAAAGCTTATATGTCTGTGATTTTGAAAATTTATGTAATAGTATTGATTTAATTGATATTAAAAATAAAATTTTTGACATTTTCAAACGATACAATACTTTGGGTAAATATTTGGATAAATTAACAAATTTATTTAATTTCGTAGTTAATGAAAATTATATATTCGATCGTAAGCATGTGTTTCCGCAGATAAGGGGTATACCTGTAGTTGCAGCTCGGTACTTGCAGATATATATTTATTTTTATACGAGGTTAATCAAACATCGAATAAGGATTTGTAAATTTTAGGTATATTGATGATGTATTGTTCGTAAGAATTAACGATTCCAATGGCGATTTAAATTTAGATTATTATCCCCAAGGTTTAGTCCATGCGTATAGAGACTCTACCTATCAAAATTCATGGTAGTTCTGGAAAAAGGCTTACTATATGTCTTTTGGATAGCTGAATCCGAGTTTTTAACTTCCCACCAAAATTTCTCTCGGCAATTCCCCAAATTTTGGTAAAATGCCCCCTAAACAAGGTTTTTATTTTAAAATATCTAGAAATTCAGAATGTAGACAAAATTTGCAACAAATAACATGCATGACATGGTGATCTAGGATGAATAGGGACGGAGGTGGTCTGCCTGGGAAAGTGCGCATTGGTGCTGCGTAGACAAAGTTGTACAATTTCACTTAACCACTCACATCATTTACATTCGCCCTCCCGTCTCCCCACCGAACTTTCCCTATAAGGTTTACTTTAAGTTTTCTGAGTTTCTGAATCCGAATTTTTTACTTCCTCCCGAAATCCGCCCCCCCCCCCCTCCAATATAGTTGTTTTTAAATCAATGCACTGCGGCGCTACGTGCACTAAGTTATAAAAGTCCAGGCAATAGAGGTTTTTACCTGGCAAAATTAATACTAGTTCTGGATTTCGACTCACTTTATGTTTTATGGGTCGCTGAATCCGAATTTGTAACTTCCGACCAAACTTTCGCCCAGCACCCCCCCAAAAAATATTGATTTTTTGAAAAATTTTGGTTTTTGAGAACGGCGCGCGGGGAATGATCCGAGGCAGCCACACCTTTCAGTATTTATCTTATGTGATAATGTCATATATCCTATTTGTTGCAAATTTTGCCTACTTTTCTGAATTTCTATATACTTTTCCCCTAGAAAAATAAAAATAAAAATAATTTAAATACAACTATTTTGGCGGTTTGTGAGGAGAGAGTTTTAGGGGGAAGTTAAAATATCGGATTCAGCGACCCAAAAAACTTAAAGTAAATCTTATAGGGAAAGTTCGGAGGGAAGACGGAAGGGCGAATGTAAACGATGTGGGGGTTAAGTGGAATTGCGCAACTTAGTCCACGCAGCACCGCGGAGCATGTTCCGAGGCACATCCCCTCATCCCCATTCATCCTACGTCATAATGTTATGTATCTTATTTGTTGCAAATTTCGTCTACTTTCTGAATTTCTAGGTACTTTTCACCTAAAACAATAAAAAAAATTGATTATTTTAATAAAAACATTTTTGTGGGGTACTTTACCATTTTTTTGTGGGGGGCGGGTTATTAAATTCTAATCATAATAGTATAAAAAGTGACATTATAAATCTATATCAAATTGCAATGGTTCAGAATTATCTTATTAGTTTGTTAAATAGTTTGACAAACAATTTCTTTAAAGATAAAGATTACCGTGATGCTTTCCTTTTGGCGATTAAAAACATCGACAAATAATTGTAGGCTTTGTAAGGAGCTCGGTCTGTATGTGTCGTTATATTCGAATTGACTTAATACTTTCTATGGCCAGTTTAATGTTTTCTTTGGTCAGTTTGGTCTGGACAGGCATGGGGGAAGTTTCATGAGTAATTATCGGTATAACGCAGCCTGCAAGTCTTTAGCCTTGCAGGCTGTCTCCATTGTATGTTTTCTTTTCGTTCATGGCTTTGCTAGTAAGAATTTTCAATGGTTATTTTGTTAATTTTTCTCTGTTGGTAAGGAGTTTTGGGAACAGATGTATAGTATATGTTGTTCGGTAGCTTAGTTTCGGAGTAATCAGTGAACATACATAAAAAAAAAACTACATATGTGTCGAAATGATGATGTCCTCTTTTTTTTAAGTCAGTTAAAAATACATTTACTTTTAATTACTGAAAGACAACTTCTGCTAATTACTAAGTATTTAATGATTTCAATTGTGATATATTCGAAAACAGTATGGATCGTAAAGTGTAAAAACTTTTACAGTAATCGTTTTCTAGGAGATTTAAATACTCAAACACAAAATTACACCTCTTTCCGCTGAGTAGCTTTTAACTTATGATTATAAAACTTATTATATTATAGTTTATATTACAATAAAAAAAAAAAAAAACACTGGTCATCAAATAAAATTTAATTTTTCCTCCCTGCAAATTGAATGTGTAAATTGTATAGGTCTAATATTCTTAATTCTAAATATGTTATAAAATTCGCTAAAACACGTACCATTTTTCAAAGAAACGGTTTTATAATAATAACAAAAAGTGAAGGATTATTAATTTTCAATGCTATATAAAATTGAAAACACAAAAAAAAATATTTCACTGCTTTGGATTTCAAATTGATAATAGCATGAAAGTCTAGTTTGTTGATACTTGTATCGTGTGTTTTTCTATTTATGCCTCACCCCCCCCCCTTTTGTGCAGAATTTACTATTTGGTATCCATTAATATATTTTCATTCCTTATGCCACTATAACTCTGTTAATCATATTTACACTTTAATTTATAGATAATTTACGGTTTATTATCTACACTTTATGGTTTACCAAATTCCCACTTATATTTTAGCAAGATATAAAATACCTTAATTTTAAAATCAAACACTGCATCTTAAGAATGGGACTTGATACAGGGATTTCGTTACCAAAATTTTATTTACCAGAGAATAAGCTAATATCTTTACACATAGCATTTTGTTGAGACCCATGTAATTTAACATTAAAAGCGTTCTAAACTTTACATCTGCCTAATTTTTAAGTGATTATTAAATGATTCCACTTTAGATATCTGAAGTGTTTAGTGCTCGTATATGAAATTCCATAGTTTATTTTTATAAAGGCAACTACCTCAGATTACTACTTTAAACATACATATAAATTAGACACGGATACAATTAAAGGATTGTTATTGCTTTTATCTGAAACGTTTTTGTGGTAGTAGCACTGATCTCCATAATATTAGAGAGAGCTACCTCAACTTTCCACTTTCCCTTGCGACCGCATCACATTTTCCATATGCACAAGTAATGAATCTTATAAATTTCATAATATTAAACGCAGTTTTAAAAAAATTCCGCATGCTTTTTATCAATATCGGTTATTTATTCCCCGTTTTGAATTTTTTAATAACTATACTTAAGATTTATTTTTTGTTTAGCATACCTAACATTTCATTTAACTAATACCAAATGAATAATTTGCAATGGATTTTAAATGAAATTTATAGTATTTCAATAAAAAGTAGTTGTTTAAAAAAAAAAAAATAATTTGAAAATATCTATCTCATTCTACTCTATCGGATGAAATCTATGTTTCGCCAAATATTTACCTATTAACCCTCTCGCTGCGTAATTTTTTTTTTTTTTTTTTATCAAAATAGCTTCAAAATTTGCTTACTTAATTCATTCGCGACTAGCGTCTTTTAAGTATTTTTAATCTTTTGCCACCGGTTTTTGAAAACAAAAGTTTTCGGCTGATTTAATCGGGAAAATGCTCCGATTACATAAGGCAAAATTTACAATAAAAATGAACTGGTTTGAATGATTATTAGGTTAATTAGACGGAGAAAATGCATCCCGATGAAATCTCGGGTTGTGCGATTTTTGCTAATTTTACGTTGCCCGACAAGCTCTCGGGATGCGCAGCGAGAGAGTTAAGTTATTTTTCATTTTATTCGTGAACTGAGCACTGGATTTAATGTTTCGGAATAGGTTGTTTCTTCTCCGTACTATTGTTTAGCTAAGCGGGTAAAATCAATGGGAGGATCAGAATTTTTCTTTTGACAAACTACACATTTGTAAAAATTTTTTCATTTCAATTTTTCATTAAAAATAACTATAGATGTCTAATTAGACAAATGTGTGATATTGTCTATAAATTGTTATATATTTTTAATTCTTGCGCAATTTCTTTTTAATGTGTTGCAAAAGAGATATATATTTGCATCTGAGCGATTCCTTAAAATGCGTTTTTCGCAAACTTTCCTACAAAATCTTTAATAAATAAAATCAATAATAACGCTAATATTAAAAGTACTGCCGCAGAGGCACACGGAGCAGAAAAATGTGTTGGTGCCTATAGCGAACCACACACACACACAAAAACAGAGACCTAATATATCAGCGCTTAATTTGCTCCGTTAAAATATTATAAATAACAAAATGTAATATATTCTCATATAATTACTGCCTCTAACCACTGAATCCTTTTATACTGAACATTTAAATGGAATCCATGAATTTTGATAAAATTTAACTTGTTAAAAGTTCTATATGCTAAAATATTCTGTACACAGATGATTTTGTAAAAAACGCATGAATTTAATTGAACGTTGTTTTGGGCCATTTTTGAGAGAAATTCTTCTACTTACTTCTTTACACTTGAAATAACGACGTGCAGTACCAATGCGCCAGTTCACGTTATTTGAAAATCCTTGTTTTACACGAACAAATGGAAAAAAAGAATAAATTAATAACTGTATGCATTAATTGGGTAAATTGCTGAATAAGAAACTGATATATACATTATTGGGGTGCTCTTTAACACTTTCCATCTGTACTATATCAGAAATAACACCTTTTTTCAGAAATTAATTGTACACATTTTTATTGTTATGTATGAGCAACAATTCCATAAATTTATTTTTGTTACGAATTTTTAGGTTTAAAAAAATTTAGCAAATTTATGAGGCATGCATAAATTCTCTAGATCATTGACAGAGCTGCCCGAAGAAAAGATGAATTAAATTCTAATGTACGGTAGGTGTGAAAGTGAAATTTGTTACTGATTGCAATTTTACTACATTATTTCTTGTTATAATACAAAAAAAGTTGCTATACAGGACTTCTCAAAAAGATATAGATAGATTCTAATCGGATTACCAGGAGATTAAAAAATATATATTATGTTATTCGTTTGTAAGATGAATTAAATTTTATATTTCTGTAAGTTTTGTATAAAATGCTTTCCAGCAAATGCAGGACTATATAAAAGATTTTGAATATTTAATTATATAAAGTGTGCTAATACCCGAAAATAGTTTTGAAATGTGATTTTAAAAAAAAATAAATTCTTCTATTCGATATGTCCTTTCATAATATGAAGCAAGGAAATTTCGTAGAAATATTCGATTGCTGTTGGAATCTGCTTTATAATCTGTATTCGAAGAATATTTTTCTTTTTGATTAGATATGACTAAAATATTCATCTTCTAATCCTAAATAGTTTTCTTTAGTTTAAACGATGTTCAAAATTAAATGATGCATAAAAAATAATAAATGTCTTTGAGATTTTTTGTATGTACTGTATTGTTATCTGTGTTGTCTCTGGTGTCTCCTTAAAAATTATGATATTTATTCTTTTGTTAAAGATTGAATTATATCGGATTCTTCTGTCCTTTATACAAGTTTATAAATTGGATCCGTAGCTGTATCAATTTCTATCGCAAATGTTTATATTTTGATAATGCAATTCGTAAGAATAAATTAAAATCTAACAATAAAGCTATCATTTGTTAGATTTGTTTATAAATGCCTTTAAATTGTGTTCATGATAATGGGTTTGCTATTAATAAAAAATTATTTTATCTTAAAATAATAATTTAATCAGTTTTAGAAATATTCGTTATTGGTAAATGAAATAATTCTCAGAAAGAGATTATTCTTGGGTAAAGTGGGGACAAATGACACAGTTTTACTTTTCTACTTATAAAATGTACACTAAAGCAAAAAACTACAAACTAAGTACCAGAAATCATAAATCAAACCCTTTAGATTCTAATTTCTATGTTCAGCAAGTTAAAACCCTTTTAACACAATAAGCATAATTATTTTTTCCAAACGTCTTTTTTTTTTACATTATTTTTTATGTGATGGATAAGATGCCGCATGCGGTGTTGGACAGACGCCGCGTAGAGAAAAAAGACTTGGCTGTTGTTTTTTTTTCAAGGAAATCACACTTTTGTTTTTTCTCAAACTAGTTAAAATAAAAATAAATAACAGTAAACTTACAAAAATTAGACATAAATCTCTAAATTGGGAAAAGTGCAACGAAAATTGAAAAGTGTAAGCTTTAAAAATAAAACTTAAGGCAAAAAATGAAAAGGAAAAGAAAGACATTTGAATTTAGATGAATGGACATCATAATTACTGGAAATAATAGACAGCATAATTACAAAAAAAGATATAAATCACTGGTTTACATCCATTTGAACATTGCAGTTTGCCCTTAATTTAAAAATTAGTTCTATTCTATTTAGGCTCTAGCCTGTTCATTTTTGGCCTTTCTTCTCATTCTTTCATTTTGTAATTCCATTCGCCCACAATCACACAACACTTCCCGTTGCAAAAGTAAAGTGAGCCTTTTTCATCCAGCTAGCGATTGAATTTGATGCACTGTATCCTGTCCGCTTTAGACTGTTTCTTCATAAGACTCCAGACACTCAGCACATTCAGGGTCATCAAATTCCAATTCAATACTGCCATCAGAATCCATCACTGTTGTTGGTAGGCTACTTTCTGCAGATTCAGATTTCTTGATTGGCACCCCTTTTTTAAAAAAGTAAAATTTGTCTTATTTAATGACATATTAATTAAGGCGATAACAAGGGGAATTTTACCATTTTAGAAAAGTGGTGCTAATTAAAAAATCTGAATTTAAAAAAAAAGTAGCCCAATGGCAACATTGGAATCCATAGGAGGGACTTCTTACTCATTGTCAGACGATGAATCATATTTTAGTTTCTTCCTCAAGTAAGGGTTTTCAAGTTGATCTTTCTCTTCCTTTTTTTACACATTTTACTCCGCCAAGCTGCCGTTCTTTGACGCTTTCTAGTTTTTTTGCTTTTTCGTTTATTTTTCTTTTTTATTTTGTATAAACTCTTTGCTTGTAATATTTGCGTCATTTTGCTTTCTCTTACTTGTCTGTATAGGTCTTTTGACCATTGGGATAGGAAATATTTTGTTTAACAGTTTAGTCTTAGAGAATTGTAACCGGCCTACGGTTTCATTATTCACACATGGTGAACCAACATTGTTGCTGAGAGTATTTTGGTAATCAGCAGGATGCACTAATATACGTTCATTTAAGTGTAAATTCTACTTAAATCTCAGTGACGAATTTATTAAACCGAAAAATAAAAATATATTTTGCGGTATCTGTCCCTCAATCTCTTTACGGCATCTGTCCCATAATGGCGGGTAAGATTCCACGCCGCCATTTTGTGTCAAGTGAGCAACGCGAGAGAAATGCAAGCGCATGTCTGTATTCTACGAGGGTCTAGTCTAAAGTTGCAATCGGTTTTGGGTTGAAATCTCTGTATATTTGACATAAAATATGCAATAAAATTTTATTAGAATAATTTTAGCAACTCACTACGCAGGCTCGAAGCATAAAAACTGGCATAAATATCTAAATACTGAGAGTTAAGCGGTGGAAACGCATATAACACAGCACACACCACAGAGGAACACTACGAACTTCTTAAGTTGTCAAAGGGAGCACTAGTGTCGGTCGCACAATCTCTGCGGCATCTGTCCCACCGCGGAGTCTGTCCCCATTTTACCCTATTACTTAAATCGATTGAGCATATTAAGTCTAAAATTGACAACTTTATAGTTTCCATATATGTATAAAACTATTTCAATTCTGAATATACACACGAAGCTTAGTTTATGAAATATATTTCTTTATTAAATATGACATGACAGTATTAAATATATTCTGGCCGGAAACAAAATAGCATAAAATCATTCTTTTAATGTAATTTAAAAACAAATGAAAAAACAATTATTTGAATGTTTTTTGATTGAAGACGATGATAAAACTTCACGAAATCGCTAGATTTTAATTTCCTTTAATTTTATACCAATATGATTTGATAGTCAAATATAAATTGAGAGTCATTTCAGAGGGAATGTAAGAACCGTATTAACATGTTTAATTTTTTAGAGAATGTTTGATAAAAAATAATTTTATTTAATATAAAAAAAAAATATTTTGCAGTCCTTGTTAATTGAGATTATTACTAGTTTACTAACTATATATTGTACTGTCACATTGATACTGTTTTTCGAAACTTTTCAATAAGCATTTTTATACGAAAAATAACTAATAAAAATGAACATTACATTTAATATTTTCTTTTTTAATCCCTGGGTATATATATATATATTTTTTATTTTCCTAAAATGCTATATTGTTTTGTATGCAGATTTCATGAGAACACATGAGAACAGAAAAAAAAATAATTGTCTATTGCCTACTTTGACCTTTCTAAATATGTTTTAAAGAAAATATTTTAAAATGTTGAAATTTTTTCATATTGAATTTTCTGAATCCGGAATGATCGACACAAATATTTCGATTGTAATTTTTAATTTTTTTTTAATATATACTTCGTTTATCACGAGCATTCATACACTATAAATTTTAACGATAATACAAAAGATTTTAATTTCTTTTTCAATTTTTTTTTTCATTATGTATAATTCTATTAATGAAATGCACTGGATAATACACAGTAAGGTGGAGTGAAAAAAAATATATTTTTTTTTAAATTTACTATTTCCTGACTCAAAAAATGGTGCTATTTGTCAAAAAAGACACCTCAAAAATATCCCAGCGCAATCACTCATCGTCTTCAGGTTCCACACAGGGTGGAAAAAAAAAAGCAATGTCAACTTAAAAATTTAAAAAATCAACTCATTTTTATAATTTTAATGTTTACAGTATCTTTATTTTCTGACTGAAAAACAGTTCTAATTATTAAAAAGAAAAATGAAAATATTTTACTTTAATCAGTCTTCATTTTGTGTTCGACATAAGTGCCAAAAAATTCAACTTTGGTGTCAAACTTTGGAAGAATCTTTCGTGACCTTGTTCCACTGCGAAAGTATCCATCCCTGACTTGTGCTCCACATGTTACCAATGACGCTTATTATATCATTCCCACATGACTGTCTACTGCTTAAGAACGGCAAGGAAACTTTTCTATTTCGAATTAGTAACCTTTTCTGATCATACTTGAATTGTCTTTGTTTTTGAGGTTCATGGCATCTGTTGGTTCCAAAGGATTGTCCCAGTAAATCATCTGTAAATATTTCTTGTTTTGAAATTTAAATTTGGAAGGTCGAATTCACATATTTCCTCTTTCCAGTGAGTTTTTCTTGCTTTCAGTATTCTCCTAAGGCTTAGTTCTAATATATGTGATAGTTCACCTAATAGCATTGCATTCATAATATTTTGAAGTGAACAAAATAAGAGCTCCTCTGAATAACTTCGTGAACGATTGATTTAAAATCATCTGGCAAGAATGAAGTTTTCTTATCATTCTGTGCAGGTGACGTGCTCTATGAGTATCTCCTGGAATTTTCTTTATTTCATACCAGGATGGCACGCAAACTTTCATGACACATTTTACTAGGAGCTTAAAATGTTCTATTGTTTCGGATGTCGACACATATAGGCGCAAAAGTACGTTGGGTGTAGTTAGCGATGTTGAATGAGTCATTGTTCCGGAAATTCTGTTTGCTAAATAGTCCAAGGGCACTGCCCAAGATATATCGAAGAGATTTTTCTGGTGTGCACTGAGGCCTATTTTATCAATTTCAGGCAGAGTATCTGGAATATAAACACATCAAGTGCTTTGCATGTTTGAAGAGATTTTTGTATTGTTCCGGGAAAAAGCTTTGGCTGAAATATATTTCCGTCAATCTTCTGGAAAAGGCGGAGAAGACGTAGTTCATTAGTGTTCAATAAGCAAACAAACAAGTGCAATTTTTGGCCAACAAAGGTTTCAAACCTTCTATCTCCGTCATTTTCTTCCCCACGTTGACGTTTTTTATATCACAGCCAACGGCAACAATTTCCGAAACTGTAATCCCTTTCTGGATAACGAATTTGATGAGGATTCGTATATTATCCGCATGACCCTGAATCCGGAGCCACATGTCGTATATAAATATACGTAACTAAGTTATGACAACAAAACAATATTTCCCCTCCGCATCTATAGTCGTATCTAAAGAATTTCCCTTCTTTTCTTGCATTATAGATTTGTCCTTTCTTCCATCGAAGTAGATGACGTACAGAGACTGTGTTACTTGTATACAGAATTAAGTTGTGATCGTACTTTTCGAAGTTCTTATATCAGGTTCCTCCAGTTAATATCTTTAGACCGATTATCTTTGGATACAATCCCTATATCACGAAGCACTCAGGATGTAATCATAGCATCATAGCAGCTGACCAATCCGATACACCAGCCCTGTCACAAGCAATAGTTAGATCAGGCAAAGATACTATCATTTTGCCTTTCTTCGAGGTTGAGTGACATTCATCGTCAGTTCTTATTTGACATTTGGCTTCATGACAAACGTAATAGTGTCGTGAATAATAACATCATCTTCACATGTATGTTCCAATTCTGACTCAGATCTTAAGACGGCGTTTGCTCTTAAATCTGTAATATTTTAGAAGCAATAGCTTTTTTTTTTTTTTTTTTTTTTTTTTTTTTGCATTCGTGATTTTCCCTTCTATATTTCCTTTTTCTTACACGTTTCATTTTTTGAGTTGCAGAAATTTCAATTGAACCTATTGTTTTCTTCTCTTTCGTTCAATACTTGGAACCTTCAATGAATACTTGTATTGTTCGTAATTGCATACAAAAATATCAAATAAAGTACTCTTTGCTTGGCAAAAGCAATCTTTTCTAATTTTATCAGCCCTCTTTCGGGATTTGGGTATTCTTTTTATATTTGTGTACTTTCCATTGTAATTGCTATTGAGACGAATAAGTTATTTATGATTTACCACGGCAGGTACGCTTACTTAATATCACAAGAAACAATTTCACTGATATCTTTTACCGAAGGATTTTTCTTATTCCCTGCTTCCACAATATATCATTTTTTATCCATGGGAAATACTTCATTAAATTAGCATACCTGGGAAATACTGTTTCTTTCATTTTTATTTGATTTCCAACAACAGTTTAAAAAATGTGCACTTCTAGTTGAGGTCATGTTTAAATTAAAAGTCCGTATTGTCCTATTCAAAAAAATATATAACAAATTAGTCTCAATAAATTAGTGGTTTAAACAAAGACAAGCATCAAACAAACACAAACGTCGCAAAAAAAAAAAAAAAAAAAAAAAAAAAAAAAAAAAAAAAAAATCATTTTAAACAGGAAAAGTCACATATCTGATTAGGTGATGATAAAATAATTATCAGTTTAGAATATGCCCTGCCATCTATTAGATTTTGGAGTAAAAACCTCCTTTCATGTGAGAAATTAGCACTGACATCTGACAATAGCGTTCCAATAAAGCAATTTATTAATGAAAACTTAAATAATTAATATTAATTTACAAATTAATTAATTATTATTATTTTGATACAAATACACTAAAACCTTTAAACAAAGCAATTCAAATCATCACTTGAGGTTTGGAACCTGAAGGTGGCAACATTTTGACTTGAAACTTGGAGACAATTTGTTTCAGCCTGTTTTACACCATATAAAGACTCGGGCAATGTGAATTTCTAGAACAAAAATTGTCACTCTACACTAATACACAATATTAACATCGAAGTAGAAGAAATTGCATTTTAATATAATTAATCATTATTTTTCTGAAGTTTAATAAGAATACTATTTTTTCTGAAAATTATAAAGTTGAGTTATATTGGCGCATGGCAGGAAATTGATTCATCTATAGTCCAAATATTTTCAAGAAAACCCTTTAGAAGCAGGGGCATTTCCGTTTCTAGATCCAAATATGTATTCAGATTGAGAGTGTAAATTTCTATATTAACGAAAATCTTAATGACATTTTAGTTCTCAGGTTTTCTAATTTGAATGCTTTCTTCACACATAGTTTACACGTTGAACAAACGTTTTGAGTAAAATTCATGTTTAGATATTTGATTATAAGCGCACTTATTTGTTTATGTTGATTTGTTGTTATGTTCACGTTTGTCACAATTAAGTTAAGATGGAATTTGTAATAATTAAAAACATTCTTCATAATCTCCGATTAAAGTTTTTGACATGGCAATATTCGAGTATTTTTATTATGTTAAAATAGCAGTTTATAAACTTCAGGATATTAGATAATTTACGAGTAGATACAAATCTCATCATTCTAGAAGTGGGGAAATATATCTTCTTCCAATATAACAGCAGACATGTATATATTTTTTAAATCATTTGAAATTTACGATTTTGTAAAACTTTTAGGAAATAAGGTTAACGTTCTTTATGTCATTTTTACATTTTTTTTGTAATTTTAAATTAATCTTATAGAGATAGTCAGGCTCTGGCTGCAAGGGAAGTGGTTGTTTTAGATAAGCATCACATAATGCTTGGCAAATTCCTCACATGAAATACTGGGTATACATTACAGCTGTCTGTTTGATTATCTTCATTCTTCTCGAGTAAAATATTTAACACATTACACCATTTCAGCGTGTTCGTTTGGATCCCGATCGTTCAAATATTGATAATTAACCATCAGCGATTACCTTCAAAAATGTACAACGCCATTTCAAATGATGTCACATCCCAAAACCCAGGATTAGCGAAAAAGGTCGATTCTATATTTCTCGTTAGACCTCGTTAGCTACATTCACGGGATTATCTTCTCGCACAGTCATCCGAGCACCAAATGACGCAAGTGGTCTGAAAAAACGCACCACATTATCATGCCCTTTTCGTTAACCTCGCTATAAACCTTGTAAAAAGGCTGTGCGATTAAAAAGTAATAATTTAAATAATTGAGAATTTATCGAAGGTCAACTTTAGCCAGAACAGAGTATCGGGAATCTATAACAACTTGAGAGGAATGATTGGTAAAATCTATCACGGGATAACTTTATAAACTCTAAATCATTAATCACCTTTTAGTATGGAATTATGTATGGCAGGCAGTCGATAATTTTACTAAACTTCATTTATATTTACGATTGAAATATATATAAATTAAAATACGCTACATACATTTGCTAAACTCTCGTTTTTTAAATTAAAATATCTTACATTTAACTAGAAATTTTATTTAATAAATAGAATCAATTAGATTTCAAATGATTACCAGATAAAAGTAAGACTCTCACAATTGATTGCTGTTTCTGATTAAAAGTTTTTATTCAGTTTTTAAACAAGCTGTCAGCTAGTAAATATGCCTGCAAACTTAAACTTCCGCTCATTTATTTAGCTATTTATCTTCTTAACACACATTTCAATTCTTCAAACACAGATATATATATATATAAAGAATTTCGTAGGATATAAATCATATTTTATTCAAATACCTATTTAAAAATTTACATTTTGATTTTTTTCAAATGGATCGAAATCGCATAATTATGCTTGGAATGATTAATATACCAGGGAAAAATCGTGAAAAGTATTTTATTCAGAATATATGAATGGAAATATGAAAAGTAATTTATTCAAAAAATATAAATGAAAATAGGAAAAAGTAATTCCGTGTGAATAGTGAAAATCTATTATAATTGTAAACTATTACCTTATTATAATTATTGAACTAATTGGCGGAATCGATGCACGTTTGGAGTCATAAATTTTTTGGTAGATTATACAATGATAGTTAAATTATAGATCAATCTTTAAATATTAATATTTATTGTTTTGGATTAATATTGCCTGCTTTTTTCATGAGACGTGCTAATATAGTTCCTGATACATTTTTAATTGGAATTGTAACAAAAAGTATGCATGTATATTTACATATCTTTATCTAAATGGTGGATTCCAAAGTAGGCTGTGACTGTCGAATAATATTTTTATGCCACCTTATATTTGTGGTCGGAAACATTCAATTTCTGTTACTTTTGATTGGAAAATTTTGTTCATCATTTCATAAAATCCTATTTGTCCAAACTGATAACGGAAGCGCATGTTATTTTTTATTTTGGCCTAATCTTTCAATTGAGTTGTTTTATTATATCTTAAAAAAATCTAGTAATTTTTCCTCAAATTAAAATTATGCATTCTCATATATGAGGGGCTCACAACCATAGTAGACCAAGTCCGTTTTGAAAATCGAACGAGATAGTCAAATTTAGAAGATGCATAAAATCTGTTTCATCCTCTCCCAGAGTAAACCAACTCTGTAAACAGATAGCATATATGTGAAAGTATGTGAAAACGGATTTGGTTCGCTGTGGGAATGGATGAAACAGATTTTATGTACCTTCTAAATGAACTGTCTCATTTCATTTTCAAAATAGACTTGGTATTCTATAATTGTGAACCCCTCATCTTAAGTGTCATCATTTATTAGAGTATTTGATAGGGATTTAATAATTAAAAAGATAATTAAAAACGTAAATTATTATAACTGAGGACGTCAACTGCAAAACTCACTTAATCCCAATAAAGAAAAATCGTGTTTTCTGCATTTTTAGGGTTCCGTACTTAAAAAGTAAAAACGTAACCATTATAAGATCACTCCTGTGTCTGTCTGTCTGTCAAAGCCCTTTTACTCGTAAACTATGGAACGTGGAAAGCTCAAATTAGGGGAAGTAATAAAGACTATTAACCCACATATTTGCAGATTAATAAATATTTATAAATATATTTAGGAAAAATGTAGAGGGGCTAATTAAGTTACAAGAAAGAAAAATATTTTCTTTGTATATCGTGTAGGGTATCGTGTGAAAGCTTTTGTAACACTGAACTCAAAAATATATTTCATTTAATTTTAGGTATTATATTTTCAAAGTTATGGTCGAAAATGTAGTGCAGAAATATGTCCCCCGCCATCAAATTTCGAATCTACTGAAACTAAAATTATAAAAAAAATTAGGGGAAGTAGACGTTAATTTAAACCTCGCAGGAAAATTATAGCGATCACCGTAGGTTGCATAGTTTTGAGAAAACCGCATTTTTCAGTTACACACTAATTGCGATTTACGGACATTCAGCAAAATTGTTGGGCAGCGCTGGAGGTACCTATCGTAGCAGATGTATAAAAATATTGTTGATCATGAATTTCGTTAAAAAGCGACGGTAATTAGCCGATATATTAACCCTTAAGAGATCGGCCTTCGTTTGGTTGTGTGCGGACGTGTCCCAGACGCGCTCCCAAAAAAATGCTTGGCTAAACGCGTCCCAAGACCCGCGGGCCAGGGGCTCTCTATGGATTCTGATGTGTGAATGTCCCTGCTACAGTTTAAGGTATGTTGCATGTTTCTCGGCCTTTTAATTATTAAGTTATGAGTAATTTATTATTTCATTCCTCAGTCATTTAATTCTGCTGGCCCTTGCATTTGCTAGTATTTTAAAATATAACTTAATATTAGGCATCTCACCTTCTAAATCGCCGACAATCTAATCTAATAGCAACAATAAAGCAGCAGTTATTATTCTAATTTAATTTCTCATGTTTTCATTAAAATATTCATTCCTACTTAAGATTAAATCATTATTATAGCTGCTTTTAAACCCGGACCATGTGCTTCGAATTCGCTGGATTTACCCTAAGTCCAGCCTCCTTGGGATGACTATTAAGATAACTATATCCCATGCAGGCGTCTTCTCACCCCCGCCAGCAGCTAGTTGGGCCATAGGCGAGGTTCTGGAAGGGGGGGCGGGGGTCGCAGTCGGGTGGGGTGTATCCGCCCTACTGGTCGTGTGTGTGTGTTTTTTTTTTTTTTTTTTCTTTTCTTTTAGAGAGAGAGATAAGTGCGAGGTTTACCTCTACTTGGTTCTTTCTCCGTTTCTCCATCTGAATTTTGAGGGAAGTGAGGGCCTAGTAATTTGGAAGCGATTGATACCTTCTCATCTTGTCTCTTGGCAATCAATCGGGACTGGCTTGGGATATTGTACAGCGGGGATGGGGGATTTGGTCTATGAGATGTATAGTAAAGACCTTTTTTCCAGACTTTACTTTCGGATCGTTTATGTAAAAATATACTTTTAAAAATTACAATTCCCATTAATGTATATGTGCATATATATATATATAAATATATATATAAATCAGTGTAAATACACATAATTATTATTTAAAAAAATTATTCAAATAAGTTAAAATACAGAATTTAATGTTTAGGCATTAAAGGGGAATAAATAAATAAATAAATAAATCTTTTATAATCTCCTTCTTTTAATTTACGATTAGAAGCATGAACTAGTGCATTTAGTTTTTTTTTAAAAAGGCAATTTTCCCTCAAGCTTCTTTCTTTATTATTTGCTAAAGTTAAAAGTACAGTTTTAACTACCTCCCAAGATATTTTAAATGTTCCATTTTAAATTTTAAAATCATTAATAAATAAATAATTTAAATAATTGTCGAATAAGTGCATTTAAGAAATATATATTACATACTTTATACTTTATTTTTTACATTTTAATATTTACATTTTTGTATCGTTGCAGTTTCATAGCAAATTGGCATATTTTAGCGTACATGATTTGCATATAATTAATTGCATTCTTCTTGTAACTCTAATACAATTTTATCCATAAGCATTATTTAGAATTTTTCACCTGGAACCACCTTAGGAAAGACATTATCAATTTAAATTAAATTATCAAAATATTAAAATGTTATTTTGTCATCGAAAACACACAAGCTTGCACAAATTGTATAACCTTTGCTTACCAGGAAGTGAATGAAATATCTTTGAAAAAAGGGGAAAAAAAAAAAAAAAGGAAAAAAAAAGGAAAAAAAAAAGTCCATGTAAAAATACATAAACCACGTTAAAAAGAGTAATTATCTTGGCTACGGTCTTTTTATTTTCTTTTTTTTATCTATTTTCTTTTATTGTGTAACATCACTAACTTAAAAAACTTAAAGCCAGTAGAAACCTAAGTAATCAGTGTTTATGACTAGTAGTGTTTGTGAGACAAAAAGGCATTCAAATAAGATTACACTCACGCCACTTAATGTAATTTAATAATGGGGGGGGGGATGATTTATAACAAACCTTCTACAATCTAATTTCAATCATTCAAGTAACCGGCTTTATCACAATTTTAAAAACAGTGTTTAAATATTAATTTTACCTCCGCATGTATATGTGTATGTATACATGCAGTATGTATGTGTGTATATGTATATATATATATTAATCTTACTTTCCCCCCATAATACTCAGAGTGTCTTTAGCTTTCCACTGCACACTTTTCTGTATGTCCAAGCATAATAAGATAGTTTGGAAATAATACTTTTAATTTTCAATTACCACTTGTCTCATGTTAAATCAGCGTCTATAGAGATGACGTTACAAATTACTTATTTAAAGCAGATTAGTAAAAATAACATAACCTATTTATTGGACTGCATGTAAATAAAATCTGTTTTTTTTTTAAAGAAAAAGAAAGGGGAAATAAAGGGAAAGAGAAGGAAGGGGGAAAAAATTAAAAGGGAAGGAAGGGAAAAGAAGAAAAAAAAAAAAAAAAAAGGGGGGGGGGGGGAACTTTAAGACTTTTCTTTTTTTTTTCTTCCTAATATGTTAAACTTTTATTTCTGATGGAACATAAACAAAAATAACTTATTGTACATACTTTTTCATAATAGTTCTTGTATTATTTATTTATTTATTTATTTATTTTTTATTTTTTTTTTTTTATGTTCTTTATATTCTTAATGATTAAAATTGGTTTAAAAAAGTGACATTTTTCTTTTTTTTTAATTATTTTCCATTAGGCCAAATAAGGGGAGGGGGGAAATAAGGGAAAAAGAAGGGAAAGAAAGGAGAAAAGAAATTGCATTTTTTTTTTTTTTTGAAAGCTTATAGTATTCTGGGATAATTGTGCAATGCGGCTTGGGTTCGGAGTCTTTAATTCAAGTTTTTTAGGGAATCGTCGGGGTATCTAGGGTTGGTTTTGGTGGCTTGTTTTGAATGGGGCGGTGGGGTTTTCTTCAAAATTGCCGGCTTTTTTCTTTTAAAAAGGGGGGGGGGAAGAGAAGAAAAAGAGGGATTTTTTTTTTCATTAAAAAGAAGGGTAGAAAGGGAAATGGATTTTTTTTTTCTTCCGTAAATGGAGTATTGGATGTTTCCCATACCACTAGAGATTGCTCACTGTAGGGGACGCGACCTGGTGACCAGTGGGGTGTCTGGGCTTCGCCTGGCTGTGGTTTTCGCCCTCCATTTTGGAACTTCGCGGCCCATAGCGAGCACATGGTTCGGGTTTTGCTACACTTCTTAATTGTCTCATCCTAACTCTAATAGCAGGCCTAATGCAGGTTAATTGCTGCTGATTTCAATCGAGACAATGTTGCCTAATTTTACTCTTAATTATCTAATAAGAAACATTTTTTTTTTCTACAAGCTTTTAGCTCATTTCGGACTCCAACTTATTCTCAGTTTTTCATTTATTTTTCAAAACTTAAAACTTTTTTTCTTTTTTCTCCCCATCTGACTTTATTTTCTATTTTATCTAACCACATATTTATTTAAATTAAAAGTGTTTGTCATTTTATTGAAATTTTTTCTCAATTACTGAACTTTGAAATTATTCCCATATTGCAAATAAAGCTTGTATTATTTTTTTTTTCCCTCACCATTTCAACAAATTAGAAAAAGTTGTTCTTGAGACTTGATTTTCTAGAGACTCAGCCACTTCTGTTCAATTCCCCCGTGTCCGCCGGTGGTCTCTGGACGGGCTTAGCAGCCAATTTGTTTACATGTCATTTTTTTTTGTATGTCCCTTCTGCCTGTAATTTGTCAAAATCCAACAATATTTCAAAAATGCTTCATTCTCCCACCCCTCTTTTAAAGATTTTTCCCTCATTGTCCCGTGTTCTGCTGGACTCTTAACTTACTTCCAGTACAAATACTAAATTCCTCATGTTCAACAATAAACAGGATTTTTCATCTCCAAATACATACTTTCGAACTTTACAATACAATAACAATACAACAATTCGAACTTTAACTTTCTTTTTCCTTTTTGCGAGAAAAAAGAAAAATCACTAGGAACTTTGTATCCAGAAGAACTTATTAAATTTTTAACCTGTGTTTTGCTGGACCCTTATCTTATTTTCAGTAAGAATTTTAAATTCCTTATTTTCAACAATAAACTTGTTTTCTCATCTCCCAATGCATATTAAATTCGAACTTTAACCATCGTTTTCATTTTTTTTTTTTTTTTTTTTTTTTTTTTTTTTTTTTTTTTACGGGAACTTAGAACATTTCGGCCCTTATATCCTAAATTTCGTCAAAGTCCAAACCCACTTCAAAATTCATCTAAGTCCACCCCCCCCCCATACTTTCTTCAATGTCCAGCCCCCTATGTTCCTGTGTCCAGCAAATTTTTAAACTTTAACCTGTGTTAACCTGTGTTCCCGTGTTCTGCTGGACTAACTTACTCAGCAAAAATATTAAATTCTTTATTTTCAACAATAAACGTATCTTTTCATCTCCTAATACACATTTAATTCGAGCTTTAATTTTCTTTTTCATTTTTTTTTTTTACTGGAAACTTAGAATATTTCGACACTCATGTCCAAACCCACCTTAAATTCATCTTGTCCAGTACCCCCACGCCCTAAAATAAAATTACAACAATTTTATCCAAAAACAACTCCTAACATATCTAATTACAGTGCTGAGCAGATGCAGGGGCTCACAGACTAAATGCCTCGTTACCTTCCCACCCACTATTCCAAACCTAAACATGCAACAGGCCGGGACGGCGCACAGGGGCCTGTAGATGGGTTCCCACAACCCGCGGATCATTCTTCTGACTTATAATATTTTTTTAAAACTATATCTGCCATTCTAGTTCTCAAAGCCATTCTTTATTTTTTCTCACTACCATCGCTGCTCACAATGGGAGAAAGCCAAACATATTCCATTGCCGAATTGGCAAACAAGGCTAAATTCCTCGTTACCTTAGTCCTGTCAGAGGACGAAAATACATTCACAGAGGAATCTGCTGACCACCTGAAAAATGTGAAACTGATCCTCCAATCGATCAGAAAACAAGACCACGCCAATCAAAAATCAGTACAGGAATCCAAACAGGAGTTTGAAAAGCTCCGCTTAAAAGCAGATCTCCTTAAGGAACAGCTCACCACACTAAACGAGAACATTGCCAGCCAGATCCAACAGATCCCAAAATGCTAAGTTTAAATTTTAAACAAGATTTTCCTTCAGGTACACTATAAAAAGAAAAAAAAATACAACGCTAAATTTGGGTTTGTGAAATGCCAACTGAAGTTTAAATATGCGACTACTTTTATTGGTAGTACCGAATTAAGTTCATTTTATACAGATTAGGATAAGATTAAGAATGGAGTTATACAGAATAGCTATATTTGATATTATTTAGGTTCCATATCTCTTTGAACTTTCATAGTATATCCATTTATACTTTTCAAGTATATACAGCTATATCCAACCCTAGGTTGAATATTTTTTACAAAGTCTTAATATTCTTTTAGCAACAGTATTTTTTTAATAATACACTTCTAATTCATATAGTATTGTACGGAACCCTCTGTGCGCGAGTAATAGTCACACTTGACCGTTTATTCTATTATGCGTTGAAAAAAATCACAATCTGTAATAAAACTAGTTTTACCGTGTATTTCATTCGTTTTAAAAATTTGGTTCACTTTCAAAACTTCTTTCATGTATTAGACTGTAAAAAAAAAGTGTAAATCTACAAAATTAGTTTTTGTTAAAGCTACAGAAAACTGTAGGCTTACTAAAATTTTATCTGTACACTGTACAAAAAAAAAAAAAAAAAAAAATAAAAAAAGGTGTGAAGCTATAAAACTAGTCATTGAAAGCTACATAAATCTGTATTCTGACCAAATTTGTACAGGTAACAAGGCATATTTACATGATTTTTTTCGTTGCAGTTACTTAAAAAGTTACAGGCATCGGTGCCTATAACAGAGAATTTAAGCTACAAGAATTTTCTAGGGAACTGGGATCCCTGTTTCCCTAGAAAGTCCTTAGAAATCCTACAGGCATTTTAACAGCGTAAACGTGACTGTTGCATGATTTTGTTTTGTTGCCGTTACATAAAAAGTTCTGGGAATCCCAGTTTCCCAGAAAAATCTTAGTAACTTTATATATATATATATATATATATATATATATATATATATTACAGTGTAGGGATTTCGGAACAAAAGTTGTTTTACCGAAATTTTCTTTTCTTTATACTGTGAATTGTGCAGATCACTTACTCATCTAAATGTATTTACGCATTGAATGTACTCATTCTTCTTTCTTGTAACAATTTACCAAAACCTGATACATTAATTAATCGATTTGTATCATAAAATTGCCTTGTACCATTTGCAGAGTTTCTTTATTACGCAATTTCGCTGTTCTTAAATTTTCAACTGTAATTAAAATGTTTCGCCATGGTAAACATTTTTTTGATATCTATTACATTCAGTCTATATAAATGAACAGTTCTAGAATTTAGGCTTTTACATATTAAACCTTTGGCTACAAAAATAAGTTTATTCCTGTGCTACATACCATAACTAATGAAAAATGAGGGTATAAATATTTACTATTTAGTTCTACATGTATAGTTCAGGAATTTCGGGACTGTTGTTTTGCAATGTCCCCAAATAAAGTGTAAAATTGGGATTACGAAATACATACACAAAATATATAAATTCCACATAAATGCGTTTTCTTTTAAAGAAATTTCTTATTTCTCATAATCTCCATTATTTTGCAGCATGAAAAAGGGAAGTACACTTCATTAAAGGAATTTATGAAAAGACAGAAAGAATATAACTTTCTAGTGGTTTCTAAAAATAATCTTCTTAGCGTAAGCTATTTTAATCATAAAAGGGTTTTTTCATCAATAATCATACGCTACTTGGACCTTAAAAGAGAAAGTTCTTCTGAGATATTTCATTTCAATATTAAAAATATGTACTGCTCTTTATGAAGAAGGATAAATAATGTTTTTTTATTATACACTGAAAAAAGAAATTTAAGGCATTTGATAAAAAAAATTAATTTGTTTTTGTATCGTATATTGCTAATATTAAATATAACGAGTTGGAATTGAAGCTAGGATGAGAAAGAAATAAAAATTAATAAACGGAAATTTATCACTTTCATCAAATATTGTTTCTTTATATAAAAGAAAATCAAATATAACTTATCTATCATAAACATTGCACTGATTGAACTTTATTGAAAACAGTAATATATTTTTTTAAAGAATTTTTTTTTCTACACATGTATTCTATTTTTGCATAAATTGCTTAAATCATTTAGTAAAATTGGATTTGAAATTTACAGCTCAAAATACATCCCCAGAAATTTCTTTATCTTAACAAAAAATGCAACATGTATGAATGTTTTTTGAAAAAAAAAAAAACCTTTTTACCTTTCGTAAAATTTTAGCAAAATAAATAATGTAATGTTTTTGACACATACGTAATGTAAAGATTGAAATAAAAATATGCCGAAATGATAAAATATTTTTCTAATAATATGTAAGAAAAAATAATATATAAAAAGAACACAACGCAAAATTACATAAAGTGGTGGATGTTGGATACATACATTTTATTAATAATTAAGTACACAAAATCTTAAATCGTTGTCACAACAGACAATGGTTGGAGATTTCTGAAAACAAAAAGATTCCATTTTTATCGTTTGTTAAATTCTAGCAAAATAACTAATGTAAAGGTTTTTACACATGAGTAACTTAAAGATTAAAATAAAAATGTACCGAAATGATAAATAAGTATTAAAGGAAATAATTGAAGGAAATAAGTATCAGAATGAAAGGAAAATTGAATATCTGAAAGAAACACACGACTTTACATAAAAATATGTATATTGAAGAATCATGGATACACATACATTATTAATAATTAAATACACACAATATTAATCAGTTGTCATAATAGACAAATGTTGGAGAGACAAATTCTAAAGCCAAGACTTATATGTTGTGTCTTACCACAACAACTCAAGATATATAAAAAGAGAATTTTAACTATTATAATTTACAATGATAAAACTTAATTTAACTTTACCAGTTAATGAATTAAATAAATAATAACAAGAGGAAAATTTACTGCAATTTATTTTAACCCTTAATAAATGAACACACATTGCACTTAAATTAAGAATTATGAATTCACATTTTAAATAAGACATTACCGTTCATTCCAAATATTAATCAATTAAAGAAAATGGATGTGCGTTGTGTTCTGGCCCCCAATTAAATAAAAATTAATTAAATAATAACCCAGTACAAGTGAATCAGAAATAATAAAAAAAAATGACTAAGAAAATATTCCAGAATCATGCACTTCGCATAATTTCTTGAATTCCTTTACCAATTATATTAATGTTCCCGAATCATACACTTCACATGATTCCTTAAAAATCTCTTCCCTATTAAACTAACCTCTTAAAAATTTAATCAACTATAGAAATTCATTAAATAACTGAAGAAGATCAGACACAGTCAAATTCAATAAAAACAAGGCCGTCTACACAAAATTTACATATTTAAATTTACTAACAAAAACATGATTATAAAATTCAAACTTAATTTAACCATAACAAAAATTAAATATTTGACTGTCTCTGATAGAATTCTGAAATTAAAAATAAACTTCTTAAGTGAAACATGGGCACTGCAGAAAATTAAGACAATAATTAGGATAATATTCATTTATTATATTGACATGTTGAATTTCATGAGCACTGCATTTACAAAGTCCCTGTGGACTAATATATTTCTACTATTGATTTAATTTACTACAATACAACATTATTTTAATCTATTAACATATTTGATCTTAAAATTTCCTTATAAAATTAACACAGATTTTGGCCATTTGTAGTTATGAAATAAATGATTCAACTTAAAAATTTAATTATTTGAAAGACAAATTAATTAATACATTATCCTATACATTTTTGTTTTTATTTTAATTTAGTTACTTGTTAAACATTATGTGGAGATGGAGCTACTGGAATAATTGACAATACGTGATTTCACTAGGCATTAAGCCAATGTGAACTATGGTGTTAAAAACCATAATAAAAAAAATTTAATAAAACAAAAAAAGATAGAAGACATGCATTGAATTTAAAAGGAACTTAAAGAGAAAAAGAAAAGGAAAATTTACTCATCATGAACAATCGAAGGGGGCCCCCGCCATTTCGTCGTGCAACATTTTGCACTCCTCCAAGAAATTGTCGTAACTTCACGATGCCAGCTACCAGAATCGAATAATCTCCCCGCCAAAAACTTCAGACCTCACATCTCACTCCAAACTCCAGTTGACACCTCCGCTTCAAAAAACATAGTGCGTAGGAAAAATACTGTAATATGAAAACATGCCTATACCATTGATGTAAGGCACATGGATGCAAGTCCAATTATAAGCAGATTTTTAGTTGGAACATGAATGCTTGCCTTCTTGAAAGATATTTATTTGTTGAATTTTAAAAATTTCGTAGATATTCCTACGCAGGGCTATGATGTCACACTTTCTCGAACCTTCTCCTGTCACGTGACGACGCTATCTTTTTGGCGGGGAAACGATACAGTTGTCGTTGTTGATAACATCAATAAAATAGAAAAAGATGAAAAATGGAAGGAAGTTACACAAAAATAGAAAGGTAAAAAAAAAACATGTTAATAAAGAAAATTATCTTATTTAATTCTCCAGTAGCTTCCAAAAATTTATTAAAACACCAGTAGCTCCAATTATTGTTTACACTCAAAAACTTATTTAAACTTCAGTGACTGTAAATATTACTTAAACACATTTTCAAAAATTAAACATTCTAAAATTATCGTACACAATAAATTTAATTGAAATTAATAATTTTCAAAATTAACAGTTGACAAAAGAAAGGCGCGCTACTTCCATCTGACAAATGTCAATAATTCAACCATCATTCCAACCAAGCCATTGTTACAATACAAAAAAAAAAAAAAAAAAAAAAAAAACAAGCTATTTTCTATTAAATGAATTTCAGATTTGGTGGACAGTATGCAATTTTTACCATTAATTAAAACAAAAATTCTGTGCCAAGAAACTTAATAATGCTAGAATGTATAATATTTACCAATTTACTCACTATTGAAGTTAACCCTAAAAATGTAAACAAACAGATCGCTACTTTAGTAAACAAAACTAAGATCGCGATTTGAAAACAAATTAGCCCCAAAATTAAGATTAATGTTTTAAATATTGTTTAGATTAAGTTAATTTAAAATTTAGATATTCGCGACACAACATATAAACATCTAGCTTCAACAACACATACCGGGTGTCCTAAAAAGGACTGACTGATTTTAAAATTCAATAACTTGTAAACGGTGACAGATATTAAAAAAAATTCTTGCAGGAGGGTTATGCATAAGGTCAAAAGTTTTTTTACAGTGATTTTCAAATTTAGTTCGAATTACAAACAATAGATGGCGCTGCGATCAATAGACGCTGAATTCAGGCTCGATTTTTGGTATTTCGTGGCCCGGATAATACATTTCCATCTCCTTTTTCTGCATGGAACAAGATAAAGGACCAAAAATCGAGCCTGCATTTAGCGACTATTGCTTACAGCGCCATCTATTGTTTTTAAATGGAACTAAAATTGAAAATCACTGTAATAAAACTTTTGACCTTATGCACAAACCTACTGCAAGAATTTTTTTAATATCTGTCACCGTTTGCAAATTATTGAATTTTAAAATCAGTCAGTCCTTTTTGGGACACCAGGTAGTTGCAGTATTTGGTAATAACTGACTAATCCTACCATTAATTTCCATTCTTGTGTCAGCACGATCCAACCTCAATATGCATACACTTAAACTGAAGTAGATGTAATTTCGGAGGCGAAATTAATATATATATATATATATATAATTTTATCTGTAAAATGAATGTTGATATACCCTTGAAGATGTGGCGTGGTAGAGATAACTGGTGTCCCGCGGAAATCGGTTCTAAAAATGCTCTGTACACCAGTACTTTAAAGTAATTTTCTTTGCCTTGTCTAAAGTTATCTGCGATTAAATATGGCGAAATGAACTGTAAAAGATTAGTGGTGCACAGAGCATTTATAGCCCTGATTTACTTGGAACACCTGGCAGCGCTAGTTGTGGGTATTATTTACTTTCATTATACTCAAAAGGATATTTTTAAGCGTGGTGTTCAGTTTCTCACATGCTGGGAATTACGTTCTAAAAAAAAGTTTTGTTACTTTTTTTATTGTTTCTTTAAGTATTTCTAATGGTATTTATTAATGTGTTTAGAAATTGTGTTTTAGAAAATGTTACTTACGAAAAATGAGTATTTTAATCTTTGAACTCTGAAACCAAATGTGGAAAATTTCTCGTAGATTTATTTATTTTTTGACTCAAAAAATATGTCTTCTCAAGTATCGAAAACACGATTAATTCAATGTAGGTAATTTAAAAAGCTTAAACAATATTTTTTAGTCAAATTTCACACATTTTTGTGAAGTTTAGACATCTTGTAACGTTTTTTTCTGAACAGTCATTTTTGATGTTTTGTGGTGATTTTCAACAATAGATAATATGATTTGAACCAGCTATGGCGTTTCTTTGATTTAAATTTTCAGAAAATGTTTTGAAGTTTTAAAAATTTAATTCAGTTTCTTTTACTTCGATGAAGATAAAAGGCAATAACGTGTGTTTAGTTATTTTTGTGTCGTTTCTGACACTTATTTAAAAGAAAAAATCATGCAATGTTGTAAACATAAGGCGTATCACTAATTATCATCAGCTGGGTAATTGTGTGATAAAGAGTATTCTACTTTTTATCATATATTTTAACCCTTTATCTACTGTCTGTATTTACAAGTATACAATTAAAATAAATTGTTATAAAATTCATTTAGCACATCGATTAGTAGTAATAAAATTTAGTGAGTTATAAATATATGTGAGATATAAATGAGTTATAAATGTATTACTTCATTTTGTTCCAAAACCATTATTGGTTAAAAAATAAATAAATAAATAAAATATATTTTCAAAAGAATGATTTCCTTTGCGTTTTTATCTTTTCAGCTTTCTTGGCGTTGGAGGGGGGGGGGGGATTTTTCAATTCGAAAATATTTCTATTGAAAGAACATTATATTTGTTCATTTCCTAATTCTACAAAATACTACAAAAAATATTTAAAATAAAAGATTTGAGTGGAGTTATAAATGTTGAATAAAATCACTATAAATTCAAATGTAATTAATCCTTCAAAATCGTTTAATCCTACTGAAGTCCTTCTCAAATGCCTTAAATGATTATGTAAATCTTCTAATGTAGTTTCAAAAATTCACGAAAAATGTTTTAGTAGATAACATTTTCATGAATTCATAATTCAACGCATAAAGGGCTAATAAGGATATGATTTAAAATATGATGAAATGATTAGAACTGCATTTGTTAAATATATCTTAATTTTAAAATGAATGAAGCATATATCAGTCATTTCTAGAGAACGTCCACTAATTCCCCTCCATTATATCACATGCATTTTTTTTTCATTAAAAGCATTTATAACAATAACTGCAAATAGAAAAGAAAACGGTCTCGGAATTGAAACCACAACCATTGAATTTTATCATTTTTCAACGTAGAATCTGAAAATGGAGTCAAGTTTCCTCCATAACGCACCACATTTTTCTTATGAAAACCTAAAAACAACTTTATTTTAAAACAATAGTTTATTTTTTAAAAGTTATTTTTAATTCAAAATGGAAAAAGTCTACACAATACATTTTCTAGAACGTGAGATTAAATTCCTCCTCCCAGGTCTCACGATCTAACATGTACATTTTCTACATTAAAATATATTTATAATAAAACACTAGTCTACAGATATAAATATCATTTTTCAAACTGAAACCACAATAATTGGTATTTATGCTTTTTATAATATAAGTTTTTTATAATATAAGTTAAATCGAAAAATTAAATCAATTTTCATGCATTACGTAGTATATTTTTATTTTATAACATTGAGATTAGTAGAAATTTCAAATTGGAATTGTTACTTGCACAATTTAAAAAGTTTCAATAGTAACACCAAATATCGCAGAATATTAAAATTTCAAATGTTAGTTCACTTCCAGTTAAAATTCAGTTACCAAACTGAAGTCCTTCCGAAGAGAAGTTTATAAGTTATTTATTTGCAAAGTTTGGAAATCTGAATCAAATTAGTTTTTAACAATTAGTAAACAGATTTTAATACAATAAGTTTTCAAATGTAACTTAAAATGGACTTTGTGGAAAGAGCTGTAATTTTGGAATCACTTACGCAAAGCTTCTATATATGGATTTCCGTTTAAACTTTTATAACATGCAAAACATACTTTTTAAAATATCATTTTCATTATTTATTTCTTTTAAAATACTATATTAGAAAACGATACGTGATAGAGAACTTTAATAAAATAGTACGAAACATCCATTGAATTATCTGTTCTGGTTATTATATATATATATATATATAACAATCATTCCTGAGATGCAGCCGTAGAGTATTTGTGCTCTGTCAGTTGTCATTGATTGTCATTTCTTCTTGTAATCTTCTCAACCTTTTTGAACTATTTAGTTTATTGATATATAATGTTACGCATAACAGCCTTCAAAATATATATCTTTAGAAGATATGCATTTGCGTGTATCAGTACTGGTAGTTGCTAGATGTTCCAAGATACTCCAACACTTAGGACGGGTGTTCAGTATGAATTTGTTTTGAACATGTAACGAATAAAAAAAAATGCATCATCCCGAACTAAAATTGAAGCACAGGGATACAAAACAAAGCGACATAAATGTAATATTAGAAAAACAAAAAAGAATTATTGAGCAAGAGTATCTTTTTTTGCATAGTAAAAAATAAATAATATTTCCTAAACGTACATTTATTTTATAATAATTAAGAGAAGGAAAGTTTTTTTTAAACAGGATAAATTATATTCATAGTTGAAATATTACAGTTCTGGTTTATTCCAACTGAGTGAAAGTCCTGGTCTGAAGATATTTTACTCAGTTGGGATAAACCTCAACTATGCTACTACAACTATGAATATAAGTAGATTTAATTTTGTAGATGTTGATTATACGCAAAATGTCGATTGAATTACTCTGATTCGTAAATCATTTGGAATAACGTAAAAAGATTATCTCTATAAAACATATTTTCGTATACAGCTTTTGCAAAATGTATTGGGCACCAACTTCAAAACATTTGACTCGTATAGAATATTACACACAATAACCAACGCTTTATACAAAAGTATAAGCTCTATTGTCAAACGAGAATCAAAACATGGGTAATACCTTTGGAATGACTGCCAACATCTGGCAGTTAAAAGAAAGGAAATTTAATTTTATGAATGAAAAATACATCGAATGCACTGCCAGTTTTTATTTCACATTCGCAAAGTAAAGTAAATTCCGTGTGTGATCTATTGGTAAATTTTATATCATTTAATAATAAAATGCCTAAACAAAGTGAAATCTACTAAAAAACAACTTTTCAAAAGTAAAAAAAGCCAAGCAAAAAAAAAAAAAAAAAAAAGGTGAAAGTTGTGGCTAAAAAATAGTGTGATATCAAATTTCCAAGCTTATATTACGGTACTTATTTAACATTTTTTGATAAAAATTTACCATATGTAAGTCGAGTACCTAAGTATCCGTTGATAGAAAGCCTTTTCTCCTTTACTAAATACATCATAACGTGTTTCTGAAAATTAATTTTTTTTTTTAATATGCATGATGGGCTTGGCGGCCATCTTTCCATATTTTACACAAATTTCTAAGCACACAAGTTCATTGTTAAGATTGGAAGTTCGAAATTGTTACTAAAGCAAACATTTTATTCTTTTAATTTATGGAAATGAGTGCCTAAAAATTTGTGTCTAAAAATAAAGCTGAAGTAACTTCAGGTTTCATCTTATGATTCTCTTTTTTCGGATGGGGGGGGGGGGTTAATTAATTAATTAAAGCAGTAAAAATCAATTTGTTTTTTCAAAATAAAAACTTTCTTAATTTATCTGTCTGTAGCTAAAACTAGAAGTTCGAAATTCTTAATAATGCAAATATGTTACGAGCTTGAGTGCTTAGAAATTTGTGTGAAATATGGAAAGATGGCCGCCAGGCCCATCATGCATAATTTAAAAAAAATTAATTTTCAGAAACACGTTATGATGTATTTAGTAAAGGAGAAAAGGCTTTCTATCAACGGATACTTAGGTACTCGACTTACATATGGTAAATTTTTATCAAAAAATGTTAAATAAGTACCGTAATATAAGCTTGGAAATTTGATATCACACTATTTTTTAGCCACAACTTTCACCTTTTTTTTTTTTTTTTTTTTTGCTTGGCTTTTTTTACTTTTGAAAAGTTGTTTTTTAGTAGATATCAGTTCTTTTTTAAAAACAAATGATATATAATTGAAATAATTGTATTAGCTCAAATTAAAATTAGTCCTTGTATAGACTTTATAAGCAGGGAGCAAACACAATATTATACATTTTGTTTACCTATCATTCATTTTTTATAGTGATTAATAATTTAAAAGTAAGGAAAGTCAATTTCTTCTTTCAAAGTATTAGTCTTTCTCAATTTATATCTCCTTAAAATTTTCTACGAAAGATGAAAATTTAGTAAAAAACAGAGTCGAAATAAAATATATATTTACAGGTAGTTGTCAGTTAATCGTTTTTTCCAACTTTTTTTGCTGACGGTTTTGCAAAATAAATTTACCTTTACAAATACCTACGGTTAATCCAAGAATGAAACCCCGCAGGCATCTAAACAATCGAAGATCTGTAAATCTAGCAATTCTAGACATAATAAAAGAACATTTTTGATAAAAAAAAAATCTAAAAATTTAAAGATATAAACTGTACATATAACTTCATCTTCATTTAGATCGTGTTATAGAGAAGGAAGAATAAATATGTAATTTTACTCAAGTCTGTTTATCCATACCTATTTGCATGAATGTGAGGATATTAATTTACTATAAAATTTCCCCTAAATTGATTATCTTTAATAGTCTATTATTAAAGCCGCATATACATTAGAATTAAATATTTTTCGGTTAAAATTTGCCTGAAATCTATAGTCTTATCGTTCGTCAAATTTGTTTTTTTTTTTTTTTTTTATGCCCAGACTCTTTTTCTGAACTCTGACAAAAGATCACAGACATATTGAAGCTATCCAAATTCTTATATCTTTCTATCGTATTTCCTTTTTTGAGGGGGGGGGGTGAGGAAGAGCCCTTAAGAACTTCGTTTTGTTCTCAGAATTCTGAATTATTCATTCAAAAGATCTACCTACATAAGTCTTGTTGCAGAATTTTCATTAGCTAAGAGTCGCATCAAGTTATACATCATGTGAATCTATTAAATTAATTTTGTGAAATACTAGATGGGAGCCATTAATATTTCCAGACCATTTGCCTAGATTTTCAACTTGAGTCATTTACTACTATTCATTAATTTTCTATACGAATTAAAGAAGTCGTTGTTTCCATGCCAACTGTACCTTTCACTATTGCTTTGTTCTTTGTTTGTTTGATTTATTGAACACATACATCATATCACATGCGGATCACGGCGGGATTCGAATCTGCTTCCACCTACGCTCTCAAGCGATTAGCGGCATGGTGTCTTATCCACTCAGCCACGGTGGGCCACTATTGCTTTCTCTAATGCCCAGATACTCAAATTTAACCAACTGCACTTAGAATCATGGTCATAACAGAGAACATTTATATGTTAGAGCAGTGTTGCCAGTGGGCTACTTTTCTTTAATTCAGATTTCTTGATTGCCACCACTTATTATAAACGGTAAAATTCCCTTTGTTTTCGCCTTAATTAATATGTCATTAAATAAGGGGCATTTTACAATTTCAAAAAAGTGGTTCCAATCAAGTATCTGAATTAAAAAAAAGTAGCCCATCTGGCAACACTGTGTTAGAGTGGTGACATATGTACAATTCGTGTACTCATATTCAATTTTTTGTCCAAAGTACGGTAACTTAGTTTTCAGTAATAGACGAGGAAGATTTCAATTAAACTAACCAGAAAAGTTAACAAACATTGGCTTCCTGATTTGATTTTATTCAAAATTGTTTTAACCAACCAAAGTTAATGTCCGGGATCCAGATAAATTTTTCTCTGTTAGTAAAATTACATTGACCAATCAGTAGCCTCCATCCTTGCAGGCTTTTCGGTGTTTACTGCAAACATCAAAAAGTTCGGAAAAATGCAGACGTCTGATTGATCAATCTCATCCCGCTAATAGCGAAAAATCTATCTTGATCCCGGCCTATTCAACGCCCTTTAAATATTGGAGAAAGCCTTGACACGTGTCAGGAAAACGTCACAGAAAGCAGGCAAAACAAAGAAGAAAAATCATTCATTGGCTCGTGAATATGAACAAGCCGATGAATGATTTTGTTTCTTTGCTTTGCCTGCTTTGTGTGATGTTTTCGTGACGCGAGTCAAGACTTTCTCAAATATTTAGGAGGCTTTGGCTTATTTCACCACCATGAAGTTATGAAAGGAAAGGAACAGACATGTCAATCTTCACGTGTGAAAAACTAGTTACCAAAAAAAAATGAGTTCTTTCTCTCTCTTCTGCCCTTTTCTCTCTTGATTTTGACCGATAGCAGCTCATTTAGCAGTCTCCTGTACAAGATGCCGCTATATACGGTGGACGCAGGAGGGAGGGTGTTAGCGCGACCAATGACAAAATAGGCCAGTTCATGATGTTTAAAAGTCACACGGAGTTGGATCGAGGCTAACGAAAAAGACAGGCTACCGCGGTGGGTCCGATTCTTCTTTTTTTACAAACCGCTGGAGTCACGTGATGCTCTTTTCACGCACCTTCTTTGGTGCATTCGAGCATCACGTGACTCCAGCGGTCTGTAAAAAAAGAAAAATCGGACCCACCGCGGTAGCCTGTCTTTTTTGTTAGCCTCAAAGTTGGAGCATCTTTACACGATGATTAGTACAAAGCTGCGCGCCGTTTTTTTTTTTTTGTGTGTGTCCGTTGCCGTGTACAGATAATCAACTCCGTGTGACGTTATGAACTGGCCTTATATGTTGTTGGCCACAGTTTAGGAACAGCTACAAATGACTTCATCTATATCTACTCCGAGGTAAACGAAAAAGACAAGCTACCGCGGTGCTATAGCGCCTAGAATATATAGTGTGGAAATCGGCTATCCCAGTATTACTTTAAAAAGTGCTAAAATATTGGAACTCTTAAATTTCAAATGATGCTGAAATCCAATGAGTCAATCACAGCGATATCTGCAGGATATTTCCTAAAACTTTATGACGATTTGGTAACAGCGTCTAGAATACCTAGTGTGGAAATATTTTATTAAACAACGCTAAAAATTTGTATCCCATAAATGATCGACGATACTGCTAAAATCCCAAGTATCGATCGCAGCGAAATCTGCGGGATTTTCGTATTACATTTTGTATAGTCTAGCAATATCTTGCAGTTATAGAAAATGTCCTGCAGATGTCGCTGCGATCTGTATATTTCAGCAGCATCGTTGCACATTTAAGGATACAATATTTTAGCACTTTTTTAAGTATTACAGGGATAGCCAATTTCCACACTATATATTCTAGGCGCTATAATTTGGTCTAGACGCTCTAGCATTTTTTTTTTTTTTTACATTTTATTAACATACATCTGACCTGTGTGCTTGGCGTCCAGCCCGCTGTAATAATACGATGTTTACTTTGAAAGTATATCACAGATGTCGCTGCGATCAGCTCCCTGGATTTCAGCGTCAGTGCACATTTAAGGGATATAACTTTTTAGCGCTGCTTGGATAGCAAATTTCCACGTTATGTATTCTAGACGCTATAGCGGTGCATTACACGTGTCTCTTTCTTCTTTAAAAAATATCCTGCAGATGTCGCTGCAAATGACTGTTTGGAATTCAACATCGTTGTACATTTAAGGGATTCACTATTTCCTCGTTTTTTAAGTATTGCTGGGATAGTCAATTTCTAAAACATATAATCTAGGCCTATAACGGAGCTATAGTATCTAGAAGATACAGTTTAAAAATCGGCTTATTAAAAAGGTGCTAAAAAATTGTATCCCATAAATGTTGAACGAGGCTGAACGATGAATGTCGATCACGGCGACATTTGGTAATTCCAACGTAACTATTTCAAAAGACATCAAATGAGAAAACGGTTCGCTCAGAGAAGATCTAGAAAATGTTGCTGCTATCGACATTTGTCATTCAATATTTTTCAATATTTATGAGATTCAATTTTTAGCAATTTTTAAAGTATTACTGGAATAGCCGGTTTCCACACCATGACCATGATCTAGGTTGATTTTTCTTTGTTATCGCAACGAGATTGACCAATCAGAAGCTAGAATTATTGCTAACTTTTCACTGTTTGCAAAAATGTACCTGGATCTCGACCTATATTTCTAGACGTTATAACTGAGCTCAAGAATAGTACAGAAAGCAAACTCCGTATTTTGATACATTAAGGCCGGGATCCAATTAGGAACAAGTGTGTCGCTATAACAAAGTAGCGACATATGGCCAATAAAGATTTATTGGTAGAAGTGATAAAAACAAATCGTTAAAGGTCTTTGCGAGCGTGTCATTATCGTCAGACTAATGCATATTGAATTATTTCCCTAGTCTAATAAAGCTCGTCCATGCGCGTATCGTCTAATGGAGGATATTCCAAATATGGGTTCAAGGCTGAAAAAGTCACGTGGTACCGGCAATTTACCTAAAGAACTTCTAACTGATGAGAAGGGAAACAGGAAACTACTACTGCTTTCTCCCGTGAACTGTTGCATTGGCTAGCGGGGATTTACATTACATCGAAGGAGCCTTCCCTTCTTTACGTTAGACGTTTTTGCCTTGACCACGTGATCATAACGTAGATAGAATAGCCTCTATTCAAGAAAGTGGATTGCCGTACTATAGCACCTATAATATATAGTGTGGAAATTGGCTATCCCTGCAATATTTAAAAGAGTGCTAAAATATTGTATCCCTTAACTGTGCAACGATGCTGTTGAAATATACAGATCACAGCGGATGTTTTCTCAAACTGCAAGATATTGCTAGTCTATACAATGTAATACTAAATCCCGCAGATGTCGCTGTGATCGATACTTGGGATTTTAGCAGTATCTTCGCACATTTAAGGGATACAAATTTTTAGCGTTGTTTGGATAGCATATTTCCACACAAGGTATTCTAGACGCTGTAGCCATACTTTCGGCCAAAACTTGAAATGAGCATGCTTTCTGTGCATATATCACCACTCTTATGTATAAATGCTCTCTGTTATAGTGTTGATTCTGAGCGCTCTTTGTTAAATTTCTATATTTGTATTTTAGAGAAAGCAATACAGAAAAGTAATGTTACTATGGAAACAACAACTTCTTTAATATCGAAATGTATAAGCAAAGGAGTTCAGAATCAGTGCCTTAAATAGTTTCGAATATGTATTGTTGTTATGACAATTAATACACTTCCTGGATGTGGAAATGTAAAATTGTGTTCAACATAATGGAGGATATCCCATCTACATTTTGATCACGTGGTCAAGGTAAAAACTTCTATCGTAAAGAAGGGAAGGCTCCGTAGACGTGTAATGTAAATCCCCGCTAGCCAATGAAACGGTTCATGAGGCAAAGTAGTAGTATCTTCCCCTCTTATCAGTTAGAAGTTCTTTGTATAAATTACCGGTATCACGTGACTTTTTTCAGCCTCGAACCCATATTTGGAATATCCTCCATTGGGCGCAATCTAGGTAGATTTTTGGCTCTTAGAGAAACGAGATTCATCAATCAGAAGCCTGCATTTTTGTGAACTTTTCGCTGTTTGCAGAAATGCAGGCTATTTATTGGTGATTCTCGTTTCGCTAACAGCGAAAAATCTATCTGGATCCTAACCTACATTTCTACAAACATTGCACTTCATCCACGGTACTAAACAAATTACTCAAAACTTTCATGACATAGATCGGGATCCAGAAACACCAAATATTCTCAAACATGCAGGCTTCTGATTGGTCAAACTCATTTCGCTAACAGCGAAAAATCTATCTGAATCTCAGCCATAGTTATCTTCGATGAAATCAATGCAAAAGGATAATATAAAAGAAAAGTATAAGATTTCTAAAATATTTTGGCGGGTTTATCGGTATTTGGCATAATTTGTAAACTTTAGAACTAATTAACAGTTTTTCGCTAATTATGAATAGAAAATTAATGTTTTTAAAGCTGAATTTTATAAAAGCACGTAGATTGAGTAAATATCTATCCAAAAGTTCAATCCTTACTTTTTTCTGTCCATTATTTAAGTCTCTACCTCAATTGAAACATAAGTTGTGACGAAGAAAAAGAATCTGTTATTTTCAGTATCTCGACGTTATTTTAAAAAATCTATATCTCTGTTTATAATTAATTTATGAGGATGCATTTGATCTCAAATTGAAGATCTTCTTTATTAGGTCCTTCTGGTGTTGGTTTTATTTTTCTGCGATGATTGCTTCTTTTGATATGGGAAATTTTACGCTGGCATATTTCGTCCATTTAACATGGAGAAGTTGTCATCAGTATAATAAGCAGTTACGGTGTCTTGTCGTTATTCTTGGCGTTTGTTTGTTTGGCGGGGTTAGCATTTTTTTTCAGCTTGGCTTGGCAGAACGACCGTCCTGCTTGATGTCTGTTGAAAAAAAAAGTGAGAATTTAGGTCTACCATGCACAAGGCAAATCACAAGTATATATAAGCAAGTTCGTGAAATGTTCTCGATGTGCAGTACAATCTGCTATTAAATAGTTCACAGAGACACGGTCTCACGTAAACAAGACAAGAAATGGCGGAAAACGCATGTAAACGAAATATCAGGACAGAAAACTCATACGCAAGTGTGTTAGTTATAGGAAAAGTATTTTTCTTAGCTCACGGAAGCTCTGTGACAAGACATTGGATGGACTATAAGTGCTCGAACGGCAAGAAGGAGATAGGCAGAAGCTGGTTTAACACCGAGAGTTTTACTCAAATTTTAGAAAAATATTTTACACCAGAATTTTTATTTTAAATTATTAACTTATTAACTTACTTATATACTTTAAATTATTTTATTTCTGGTTTGAACCGAGATATATTCATTTGGTAGCAGTCAAAATGACAGCTCGCAGGCTTTTTAGTGTAGGGTGCAATGACTGGAAGAAACCCTGGCTTTTAGAAAACAGCAGGCTTGAAAATCAAACGGAATCGCTTGGAGTAGGCTCGTTGACATCAACGTTTTACGATAGAGCATTGGTCAAATGTTCTGTGGTTCTATGAATCTAACTTTGAAGTAATCATTTTAACCCTGTTTTATAATTAAAAGTAACGATCATTCAGTCATAGTCGACTTTTGTAATACAAATTAGAATATTTTAAGATGTATCATTTTTATTTTATTTTCAGGTTATTAGAACACCATATTCTGTATTGTGTAACCTTCGTGAGGCGATGTATCGGCAAAAAAATATAATCCAAACTGCGTGGTGCCTACTGTAAAACACGGATTTGACAGTATTATATTATGGGGTGGCTTGACTGCTGATAGCGTTAGTGAAAGGCTAGTAGAAAGGTGAGTAGTTAATGAAGGCCACATGGACAGTAAAAAATACATAACTGTGCTGGAAACTGTTCTAATGCCTCCGTTAATGCACATTTTGATGACACAAAATTACATGTCGCCAAGTTATAAAAAGACAACGCTCCTAGTCCTAGATAAGCCAATACGATGCACTGATTTAAAGACAGTAACATTGTATTTCAGGACTGGCTAGCGCAGCTCCCAGATCTTAATCCAATCGAGTATCTTTGGGTCATCGTAAAATCAGCGAACACATCGTAACATCAAAAACAGCTTTGAAAAATGCTCTTATTCAAGAGTGGGATGCCATAAGTGTGAAAAATGTTGCAGCCTAAAACGCAGAATGCCCCAAGGAATTGCTGCTGTAATTAAACCCAAAGGTGGAACCACTAAATATTGAAATTTTTGAAATTTTACGTTAATATAATAATTTATGAGACAGTAAGAGTTTTATTTTTTTAACTTAAAAACCAAAAATGTGTTAAAAGTCAGGTAGACTAGAGACTAATACTTTTGGCAAGACTATAGTTATATATATATATATATAACGTTTATGGCTTTTAAGAGTAATATTCTTTCATTTTTTCTTTCAACTTTCAACTCTAGATGGCAGTGTAGCCAAATAAAGGTTATCATGTAGGTTACGTGATTTGGGAATTTTTTGATTAGTTAAATAAATTTAAATGTGTCAATATGAATGTCAATATGTGCTAATATTGAAATGATTTTCTATTTATATTAATTTAATGCATTTATCACAGTTTTTTTTTAAAGAATAACTGCAACCATTAGATATAAAGTATGTTTTAACTTAACTGCAAAAATAACCTAAAATTTATAGCGGTAGGTACAACATGTGCATGAGCGAATTCGGATTAAATAATGTGGGGTTATATAGGGTAAGCATAGTAATATTACTTTATTTCATTTATACAAGATAATATAAATTATTTAATAAGTTATATTGTTTTTTCCATTTCAAGGCATTTAATATTATTCTGTTTTCATGTTTCTTCTATTATTATGATCAAGTAGTCGTTTGGGAAAGGGGTAAAAAATTCAGCTTTTAGCTTTTTTTCTCACAGAAACCAACTGCCTTGTTTATATATGTGAATTCTGTAGCCTTTATAAAGTAATTCAATATATAAGCCTTTCATTTATTTTTATCGATATCCACATTTTTCTTTTTTTTTTCCATTTTAATACTCATAAGTTAGTACTAGGGATTATACTTTTTACATAACATCTGGTATATATATTTTTTTCCTTTCTGTTATTCAAATTCTTCTGTATTTTACTATGTTTTTGGAATATATGTTAAGTGTGCTGGGGGAGGGGACTTAATTTGCTATTATATATATATATATATATATATACAGCAAATGGTGCTTTATACTAATTAATAATAAACACACCTATTATTGCGTTTCAATGGGCACTAATTTTAAAGTTATTTGATAGAATACAAATTTAAGTCAGACAAACATAAACAATGGATAAGGAAATGGATAGGTTACTATCCATATTATCTATCTTTGTAAATTTTGCCTATCTACTCCCAAAATACAGTTTTTTTTTTCTTTTTTTGTATGTGTTGGAAAAATGCATGCATATTAGCTATATATTAATTTTTAAGTTGCATGCACTGAAAATCGATTATTATGTATACTTTTTGTAATACATATATATTTTTTTTTAATAGCAAGTGACAATGTGGATCATTCTATCCAAAGGCAAGGGTTGAATTGTCCACAGCACAGCGTTCTGATGATCATAAATATTTATGTTTCTTTACGTCATGTTTGCGATACATTCTATAATAGCAAAAAAAACATAGACTGTATTATTAGCCCCGGTACGGTATGCTAATTCTTTCTCCCAGCTTATTTTGTGTATTCCAAAAAATAATGTTACCTTACAGAAGCCAGCCATAAAACAAAGCAGTACAATTAAATTATAGCAATTTTTCAAATTTCTAAGCCTCGTACATTTTCGATTTTTATACCATCGTTTAAGAAAAAAAAGTTCTCTTAAATGCATTTTGTTTGAAAACTGTATCTCCATTGATTTTCGAAATATATATATATTTTTTTTGTAGTTTTTACAGCCATTTGCTTAATATTGGCTAAGGAAGTACTCTATTTCTGTAGAAAGAAAGGCAAAATAGTTGTAAAATAGTAATTATATAATTTTGTTGCCATTTTCTTAAAACAACCGAAAGAAAATGTAATTAAAAATACGTGCTATTTTGAAAATATGTATATACGAATGATTTCCGTTAAAACAATGGAGCTATTATAAACTATATTTAATTTTAAGCATCTATAAATCATTAGATAGCCGTTATTATTTTGTTGGGTTTTTTTGTCGATTTTCTTGAATGGCGGCATCTTTTTTCTGCACGTGTGCATTATTTCGCGATGGTGATATGCTATGCATGCTTTACTGTAGATGTTTAATAGTAGATCGTAAATGTGGAATTCATAAGCGGATGCGAATGACGTCATTTTACATAAAATAAAACGTGTGCTTTAAGTCTTAAAATTGAAATGTGTTTTGTACTGCAATAGAGTCCCACTTAACCGAGTTATTTTATTTTGATAGCTTCTATTATTATGAAACAGCCATTATAAATGAAGTGTTAGATAAATATGAAAGAACAGCCGTAAAAGTTAGAACTCAGATTTTCTGGTCAGAATGGGGACAAGAAAAACAGAGTTCTAACTTTTTACGGCTGCTCTTTCATATTCAACTAACGCTTAATTTATAATGGCTGTTTCATAATAATAGATCCCATAAGTCCATCAGAAGAAAATGAAGTAATGGAAATGCCGGTGGCGACATTTAATTCTGAAAACGCATAATTCCTGTTTTCTAGTATTCGTTTATTCATGGTCCCAGTTCATGCATATAAAGTAAGACTAATGAATATTAAAGTTACCAAATACTAAAAGATTTTTGTGTTTGCCCTGTTTTCTTGTAAAACTGTATGGTTCGGTAGATTCATTGCAATTTCTTGAACATTTGCATATGATTCATAAACTATATCCGGAAAAATGAGAAAATTTTGATTGGTTTTCACCGTATGAATGTTACTAACAATCCCTTTTTACCCTGTTACGAAACCATCTACACCAACAATAGAAACATTGTATCTTTTGTCAAAAATTTGGACAAAATGTAAATACTAAATTTTATCTGTTACCAAAATTAGTATATTTTTGTGAAATAATTCTCCCATTACTTTATTCTGTATAACTATAAACAGACAGTCATTCGAACTTTCTGGTGCAAAATTTTGCTTTATTGACTTGAAACATGGGATGTTAAACTATTTTATTGTCTTTTTGTGTAACAGAAACCGTGATTGCTGATAAACTATTTTCTTTTTCTGTCTGTGCTGCTTTTTCAATAAACTTTTTCAGAGCTTTATCAGTCAGAATTGTTATTGTAATTTTTCTTTGTTTTATTGTAGCCCTGCGCAAGCACGTTTATGGTAAGAGACGGGATTCTAAAGGTGACATGCTTTTTAGCTCATGATTTTTCAACTAATGATGTAAAATATGTTGGCTGAAATTCGACGTATGTCAAAAACATTTTCAATCTCAGGCATGTGTTATTGTGCAATGTTATTGAATGGCCATATGTATGTTACTGTACGGTTTCCTTGAATTGTCTGTCGTATAGTTCAAATAAATTTGGAAAAGTGAAATATATTATTTTTATGTAATAATGAATAATTTGGTTAAATATATATTTTTGTTATAACAGAATTATGCTAAAATATAATGTTACTAATAAAATAATAATCTAAAAATGTTGAACTTTACAATGTCTATTTTTGATTGTCTGTGAAAGTGTTTTTATGTAATAATATTATACATTTTTTAAATTACTTTTATATCAGTTAACACTTTAAATTTATCTTTAACATAAATAGATACAAAATAATATGTATATGATATTTGTAATGTACTTGTTTATTATAAATTTATATTTTTTAAGGGAAGGAATTTAAAATTAACTCAATGTTTATAAAATGTAAATAAGAAGAAATTACAAACAAATAAATGAAAGATTTTTTTTTTACAATTCTTTCGTTTCTAATTTGGGTAAATTTCATAATCTGAAAGTAAAATACGTATGTAGCACTACTAAAAATGCAAACTGCGTGAATCGTGAGTTAGTTTACTCAATAAAAACAGAACCATTTATTATTCTTAATTTTACATATAAGTACCAACTTATAAAATCATATAGGATACATGACTGAGTTACAATGGGCCATGGTCCTTTGTACTCCGGTTTTTGGTGGTTTATTGTGACCGACATGGAAGTTTGAATGAGAAAAAATAATTTAAGAAGAAGATTCACTCATTTTAGGCCTCTATACTAATAAAAGAGAGTTTCGCTCTCTGTGTGTGTGCAATGGCACGCAAACCTACGGCAAATACGAAGATGAAAATTTTTGTGAGGCCTACCCCCAATGGGTCTTCTGAGACACCTGGGACTGAGAAATTTTAGTTTCTAATAATTAACTTTGTTATTAATTAATAATCGCAATTAAAAAAATGAAATTCAACTGAAATTCAGAATTCAACTAAATCACAGATTTTTATCAAACAGTAGAAATTTTCTTAGAAAATCTCTATGAGAATAGAAGGTTTGTTGATAACAAGGGTTGCTAAGGACAATAAATGTACCGGGCCTTTTTAAAGAGGACCGTATTTTAAAATCTACTGGGCCTAAAAACTTGAACATTGTACAGCCAAACGCAAAAAAAAAATCGCTTTTCAGAAATTCTAAATATTATTCTAATACTCTTGTAAATAGTTGAAAAGCCATTAAAAATTTATTTACAAAATGTATTTTTATTTCCATTGATATAATAGACGTAGAACGCATATGTTTGTAGTCTTTCGGATCCCAGTCAGCCGTCGCTAAGAGTAAGATTAGTTCCTTTATTATATATTTTGTGCATACATTGCCTTTAGACATTTATAATTAATGCCTCTCTATGCCCCTTTTTCGCTGATTACAAATATATATTTTTCATTAAATCATTCCGAGTAGAATTCTAATTATCAGTAAAAAATCCGATTTAATGAAAGGATTTATGTTGAATTTCATTTCTTAATCCGTGATGACATTTATAGCACCAGCAGATCAAACCACAGATAATTTTTTGACTAGGATTTTTTTTTTTTTTTTTTTTCGGTGTTTAACATTGTTACAAATAGTGTATTTACAGATTTTTAAGGTATGCATCTATTAATATTTTTCTTCGCTGTTTCCAAAATCTAATTTTTATAAAAATCAGAAAGCCCTCTTAAATTTTAGAGGGGTAGCACGAGCTTCATGTACCTTTTCGATAACCAGGCCTTGTGTAAACACTAAGCATGCTAACAGCAATGCAGCTAATGATTCTACACCGGGTATTGCAAATGCCCTTATACGGGAAACCTTTGATTTACTTCACCGAAAACTTTATTTGACATGCCCTTGACTTTTTGTTAAACATATGCTGATGCACTAATACAGGCATATTTAGATAAATTATGCAGTCCAAGTAAATCAATTATAATGGAATGATAAATTAAAACAAATCTTGGTATCTTACCATACATCAGGCAGATGTTTTAAGAAATGTAGCCATTCCCTTAAATAAGTTGGATCACACTGTACAGGATATGACACTGCGCAAAAAAATTTACTTATGCTGAACTTATACATAGTATTGAATAGAGTTATAGAGTATGTATCTTTTTATTTTACCAAAAAATCGATTTTTAAAAAGAAAAAGAAAGATTTGCCAACGGTAGATTAGTTAAATCTAAGCTTCCTCCACTAGTTATCTTTATTTTGCATGAGAATTTTTGGATCCATTTTAAAATTTATGATTTTGGATAACACTTAAAAATATTTATGAGATATGCGGAGCTGAATTTTGGGGGAGGACGCGCAGGAAGAAATTTTATAACCGTACAGTATTTTACAAAAGCATTTGTCCACTAATCATTATTTTATGCCTGATTCTTTTGATCGATTTTAACATATGAAATATTTGATAACTTTAAAATTTTAAAGAAGTTAGGACAGTTAAATTTCTGGCAATGAGAGGTGCGAGAATAATTTTCTTAAAACCGTAGAGTTTTCTATAGTATCTTTTATAGGTTGTTTTATGACGGAGATCTGCGACAAATATTATTTATGAAATATACATTTTTCAAAGAGGGGATGGTTAAATTTCGGTGATCACAAGATTAGGCACACGGGATGAGAGACAAATATCAAAGTTTTTAGAAACGCTCGTATGACATATCATCGGAAAACCTTCGTACCACTCTTTTATATTATGAAACTTTCTTCACCACTCATACCAATTCATCCCTTCTACCCCGAAGAGGCTATTTTCTAATTCAGCTCCTAATTAAGCTACAGCAGTACTCGACCTCATTTTAAGGTTTCACCTAAAGTGAAACTCCTCAAGGGGTTGGGTCCATTGGATCCTGTTTTGGGGTCTATTTTGACCCCAGACAAAGAGAATTCCCCACCCTCGTGATGTGTTGAAGATTTGGAATTTTTTGATGTGATATATCGTTTTAAATCATTTGGCCGGCACATTACTAAGCATCCACTCTCCCTCCTCTCAATTCGTTTTTTACCAATAGAGGGCGTTTTAAAATTTCAATTTGTTCATTACTACACCATCCAATTTTCCATAAATCATGAAAATAATTTATATAAAAAACCTCAACAATTAGCAGCTTCTGCCATATTTTCTCACAGTGAGCGGACATGCATTTCAGACAAAATCGAGTTAACGATATAAAATCATACAAATTTAAGGTTCATTTAAAAATATTATCAGGGGACCGGGCAACGCTGGACGGGTCAGCTAGTATTTAAATTTATAATAGATTATCTTACCTTTCAATTGTGGTGAACAATTGCTTTCAAATCATTTTATTCATCATATCATTCTATTTTTGGGAGTACGGTTGTATATGTTTAATTATACCACAAAAATCATATATTGTAAAGTTCCCCTTATTAGCAATAAAGCACATTCAACCACTTATTAGTTGGATAAATATGATATACATAGCAAAATTAAATCATGATTGTTCTAATAAATAAAAAAATAAATCATAGTATTAAAAACTGGGCACATTTCCAAGTTCATCTGTTAAAAATTAAAATAAATCTATCTTGCATTATCATTAATTATATGCTGGTATCATTTTGTGGGAAAAGGAGACATCGTGTTTTAAGAAACATTTATCGTTTGCTGAAATTTACTTCATCTGTATATTTTATGTAATGCAGTTGTTAAAATGTATATTGTTTAAAATATTCTTTTTTATAATTTATGTTTTAATGATGAATTTTAAAATTATACATACATTAAAAGAAAAAGAAACCACTGCGCTATTTCGTGTAATAGCTAATATAAATCAGGTGGTAAATACACTGGTTATCAAAAATTAAGGAAAAGTCACAAAATGATAATTTTCAAATACTCGAACACTTAAAAGAAAATAATATAATTCGAGTAATTACTATCTCTACAACACAGCTAGCCCATATAACATCTCATTCATGTCACACATGGTCACAAGTGTCACAGTCACTACAGTGAAGCAAAAAAATAGGAAATTCCATACATCTCATTATGAGTCTCAAAAGATCACTATATGTGACTCCACTGAGAAATCAATGTGATTGCTGCTTTGTGAAAAGTCACCAGGTGTCTTTACAATGTAGTTAAATTGTGACTCTCATGTGACTGTCATTTTGAGACTCAATTTCATAGTCATCATGAACGCTGCATTATGATAAGTCCCCAAATAATATCATATTATAGTCAGGTGGAGACTTTTCCCAAAATAGCACAATGGTGACTTTACAGTAGTCTCTCTGTCACCTGAAAGTCATCATGTGACTTTAATGTGACATTATTTGGTAACTTATCACAATGCAGCGTTCACGAAGACTTTGAAATTGAGTCTACAAATGACAGTCACATGAGAGTCACAATGTAACTACAGTGTAAAGTCACATGGTGACTCGTCCCAAAGCAGCAGTCACAGTGACGTCTCAGTGGAGTCACATATAGTGATCATTTGAGACTCATAATGAGATGTATGGAATTTCCTATTTTTTTGCTTCACCGTAGTGACTGTGACATTTGTGACCATGTGTGACATGAATGAGATGTTATATGAACTAGCTGTGTTGTAGAGATAGTAATTACTTGAATTATATTATTTCCTTTTGAGTGTTCGCGTATTTGAAAATTAGCATTTTGTGACTTTTCCTTAATTTTTGATAACCAGTGTATAATTCATCTACCTGCCTACGTTTTTTTTAATACATAAAATTTAATAATACATACGTCTTATGTGCATTTGATTATATAAAACAGCTAAAAACATTGATCAGCATGCAAAATAATAATTTTTCTTCAAATATTAAAACATTTGGCTCATAATCAGCTCAAACATCATATACATTGTGAAACCAAATATGAATACTTTTAATATTTTCCGAAACTTGTCTTGAGCCTCGATAGACACATACATCGTTGTTACCACGGGATTTTTGATACCTTCTATTACAAGATATAGACGGAGTTTGCAAAGAATTCCTGCATAATACATAAAAGCTTGTTTTGTTAGACTTTTGAATACCTTTATATGTTATATTATCTGTCGTACAATCCCTTAAATTACAATTATATCTTCTTGACGATTCTCGAATAAGCGCAAAGAAAAACTTTTTAATAAGACGACCTTGTGATCTCTGGAAACGTTTTGGATTTTTAATGGTTTTAATGTATTTTAGATATTTCTCATGTATTTTAAATAATTTTATATTATATGAAAAGTAATAAAAAAAATTGTGCTTTTTTACATGAATTTTAATTATTTACTCAAGTTGAATTTAGCACTAGGATTTTTAATTCATTTATTAGATTTCTAATTGAGATGACCCAGTTTAGATTTCCAAAAGTTTCATCTCAATCATACGCAGTTGTTTGTTTATAACAGTTAAGTAAATACTTATTTTTGGTCTTTATGATAAATTGAAATGCTGAACAAAACTGTTACTTATCCTTATAAATAACAGTGTAAACAGAAATCTGAAATGTGCTGTAAACAGTAGTCCACTTAATAGAAACGTAGGAATATAAAGTTAACCATACTATGGAGGTTTCAGGGGTGGAGATCACCCTAAAGAAATCTGTTTTATTATCTAAAAAATTAACATAATAATCAGTTCATCAGAATTTCATTACGTCATTTCACAGCAATGCGCTTACTTTTGCGTTTCTAATGTCTCATACATTCGAATTTTTTTAATAAATATTTATGTAATTTAGCAACTTCAAAATGTGATTTGTAGGAAGTTGAATATTACTTAAAGTGTATTAAATAACAATGGTTTGCAGAGCTGATGTTGAGGCTAATGACCTAGAGATTTCCTAGTATTATTGCAGTAAAAATTGCATTAGTAAAACATTTATCATAAGGTAAGTTCATCCAATTACCGAATCTGTAACAAACATTCATATAATTACATCCATGATATCTTTTGCATAAATAAAAACATTTAAAAACTAATTTTAAGCAAAAGCTAAAACAAAATTTCGACACTGAATTGTACGTTCAACATTATGAATATTTAATTGCGAGCAGCTAATGTATTAAGTAATATAGAAATAAATTTCTAACAGATAAATAAAGATGGGAAATCCTGCTCGAATAATGAATAAAAAAATAAAATTTGAAATTCGATATTTTCATTCAAATTTGCGTTTTAAAGGTTGTCGTACACATAATGATGGTGTTAAAAACAGTACGTAAAGGAAAAAAACGCAAAAGAAGTTGCACCAGGTGCGTAAAGTTATATTGTTCTGAAAGAAGTACTATTAGACTGATGTTAAATGATGTGCTTGCGTGCCACTGTAACAAAACAAAAAAAAAAGAACTAAGTTATGAAAAAAACTTTCAGTATGAATGGATGTAAACAGCACACGACAAAATACACAAACGAATATTATAAAAAAATGGAAAACTGCATAAAAATACTTTTATGCAAAAAAACTAATGACTTCAAAGTAAACATATGAAAAGTAAAAACATATGTGATAACAGTTTAAATTAATGCATAGATGTTATAAGATTCATATTTATAATATTTAATTAACTTGGTTTCTATATGTAAAAATTCTTTGCGCATATATTAATACAATACTATATCTTCAGGCATTGTTACCAGAGATATCAATGTATAGGCATTTCTTTTTCTTTTTTTATTATTTGTCATTCATATTATTAAAAACATGACATTATTTTTGCATTAAATCAATCCCTTATATTGTTTGTGTATATTTACATTAAAAATTTTTATAAAACATATTTAGCTACTTAAAACAAAAAAAACAGACAGATAATATAATAGTTTAAATGTATGCTATATATCAATATTACGCAGTATATCTCATTGATATGTAGCATACTTTTAAACTGTTAGATTGTATGCTTTTTTATGAAATTTAACGAAATATGTTTTATACAAATTTTTAATGTAAATGTATACAAACAATATAAGGATTTTTTTGAATGAATAAATTCTATGTCATGTTTTTAATAACTAGAATAACATATAAAGAGAAGGAAAAAAAGTCTATACTCTGATAGCTCTCTACTATAGCAATAATTCCTACAGATCGAGTATAGTTTTAATATATAATAATAATAGGGACATTACAAAAGTCAGTTATTTCTGTCGCTAAAATTTAAAAAGAGAAAAAAAGAATATTTACTCAATTCCAAAAATTTTAAATCTCTAACATATTTGGCACACAAGTATGTGTGTTATGACAATGAAACATTTTAATATTTTTAGAACTGAATTTTGAATTAATAACTTAATAAGAGATTTTTCCGTTAGCTTGTCGCAGTGTATAAATCGTCAAATATTTTATCTTGTTTACTTTGTACAAAAATAATGTAATTAATTATGCACAAAATCACTATTGCTAAAATAATTAGATGTGAAACCACATCGCAAAATACTTCAAACACTAAAAATTAGAAAATGCAAATAAAATAGTGTAACATTTTTTAAAATATTATTCTATCATTTAATAATTTAATATTAAATAAAATATGATTATATATTGATAAAAAAACAGGCGCGCAAGTACTGTACTACTCAGGCTCAGGGTCAAGTAATTTTAGTAGCTGCACACTCCTAGATGATCCGTCTACTAACAACACATGTTCATTCTACCGTTATTTCGGAAGAAATGATGATGTGAAACATTTTAGCTGGTATTCTCAGAACAAACACCTCGCATGTAATCACGGAATATTTTTTTGATTAATAAAAAACAAAAGTAAGGTACTTTACAGTGTTAATTTATCATATTTTTATTATAGAAATAATTAAATTTATGAGTAACTTTGATGTTTACATTGGCATTTACACCGATTTTTTTGCCTTTCTTCTAGAAAATGTCGAAATCTTCATTTGGAATGGAACAATGGAATTTGCGAAATCTTTTGTCTTCTGTTTCATCAGATCCTGAAGATGATGAGATAGCAAGTACAGCAGATAACTATTTGGATGATGACGAACAGTTTGAGAAACGTACTTATCACAATTCGAAATCAGAACAAGAAACTGATGAAATATTGGAACAATACTCAAATGCTGAACTACTGCTGATTTAAGAAATAACATTATAAAATCATTATATGCACAAAACGTAATGTGTGTTGTAAAGCAAAAAAAAAAAAAAAAAAAAAAAAAAAATGTCATAAGACAATATTTTTAGAGTACAAGTAATGTATGTTACAAATGTAATTATTTTTCATATAATTTATTTGTAATGTTGTAGTTCATATAAAAATTTTATGTATTTTTTTTAATATAAAATCAAATGTTTCTTGTATTTCTGAATTGAAATCATTTAGAATAAGATAAAGTAAGCTACTTTAATTACGAATAAATTTCAAAATAATTATAAATCATTATAGCCTAATAATTGTGATAAAAGTTCTGGAGTGTTTTAAACACTCCAGAACTTAATGAGATACCAGAGTGATCCCGTGACAAAAATTGACGCGCTGCGAGGGAGTGTTAAAAAACGCTTTTCTTCTTACATGTTTTCATATATTAACCCCTTAATTCTCTCTCCCGTCAATATCATGGGCTGAGGAGCCGTTCGTTATTTCTCGTCCCCGTCATATTTCAGGGCTGGAGATTTATTGCTGTGAACAACTTCTTAAACCAGAAAAATTTAACTGGCATTTCCGTGTGAGGTCTTTGAATATTAGCGTTTAGGTTTAGTTTTGGGCGCTGATTATGATGTTGGTCTTTGTATAGTATGTTTCGAAATATATCACAGTAAAAAAAAATATATATTAATAATCAAAATGTAATGTATAATATATTATTTGAAATCTTAATTGTAAAAAATTTGTTTGATGATGATAACTAAAGATCTCAGATGTGAAAAATAAAGGTCTTATTCGCATTAATTTGTATGTTGTAAAATAAACATTGAAACACAGTATTCTCGCATGACGGCTTTTGCACAAATGTGAGTTTGTTCTGTAACATCTTTTTTTTCCGCTTTAAAAAAAATAATTGCATATTTTATATAGGAACCTTATGATTATTCAATTTATGTAATAAAAAAATAAAATAGGTACGTTTTTGATGGTTTTTCGAAATATTAAGCGACCGTGAAGGGGTTAAAGGGTCTCAGAAGTCTTACATTTTACCGGGCGGTGCAATTTAGCAACATGTCACATTTATTTTTTTTCTCAGTCTCTATAAAACATGAATGCATAAAAATTTTAATATAGACAACCTAATATCTCTTATATTTAAAATATATATATATATATATATATATATATATATATATTCTATAGTGAACTTTTAATTCATTTTTTTATGTTTAATTTTGATAAAAAAATTTAAATTGTTTCTTAAATTTTATGGTTGCGCACAACATTTTTCACAAACTAATAAAGCAATATGCATGAAACTTGGTAAATATCTTCATTTAAAGGTAAAAAATAACTTATACTTCAAATTTAGTATTATAATTGCACTAATTATTTAAAATTGGCAATTTTTCAATAAAAGAATTATTTTTTTCCAAATTTTTTAATTTAAATTTAAATTTCAAATAAAATAAATGAACTAATTGCTTAAAAATGTAGTATACTTTCAAGATATGTTAGTTTTACAACATTATCAATATTTTATGGGCTCTTGGACCAATAGTTTTGCTACAGTCTTGTGCGCATTGCATGTAATTCAAGAAACATTTTTTTTTTTTTTTTTTTTTTTTTTTTTTTTTATGAAAGCTAAATATAAAAAAAATTAAATTAAATTTCAATATAGAATATTAAAAAATTAAATATAATAAATAGTTATTAGGTTGTCTATATTAAAAATTTTATGCATTTATGTTTTATAGAGACCGAGAAACAAAATTAAATGTGACATGTTGCTAAATTGCACCGCCAGGTAAAAAGTAAAACTCCTGAGACACCTTAAGAATATAGAGCATAAATTACAATTTGTTATAATAAAAGAAGGTATTTTGCGCTTTCGATAAAGCGTAAAATCAAGTCGCTGAATTTCAATAATCGAACCATGCAAAAATAAAGTACTGAAAGGCAGTTTTTTTTCAAACTGCACGAATTGCATTAATAGCATTACACTTGATTTTTAAGGTAACATTAAATGCGCATGAAATATTTTTTATTATAAAACTATTTTTACAATAGTTTTATTTTAAAATACAGAATGTTTGTAAATAAATTGTTACCAGACATTTTCCTTTTCTTTCTAATTTTTATTTTCTTCAGGAGTCTCAGCATTCATGATTTCTCAAAAATGTCAAATTTATCTATTATCCGATTTTTAACACTTTCCAAAGTAGATGTTTATGAATTGGGTTTGTCCATCCATCAGTCTGCCTACCTTCCCGAGATTTAACTCGCGTAAATATACTCGGATCTCAATGTTATTTATATACACTATTGAGAATAACACTGGCATGTCCGTTATTTAAAATGAATTAAAAAGCATTCATACTTCATTTATAGAGACACTCAAAAATATTCCGTTCCATTATGGTCTTTGGGGGGAAGTCATTTGCGGTTCATTTTAGTTATGTTATGCTATAATAAACATAACGAAATTCATGTAAATTATTGAAGTGCACTAGAAGATGATTACTATTGAATATGTTATCTGTAGAATTTAAACTATGTATACAGGGGAACTAAACAGTGTTCTGTCATATTATGGTATATGAAGAGAACATTTTTGAAGCGTGTTTTAATACTGTTACTCTACAACAAACAAAATGAAATTGATATGAATTGCTGAGTTGCACTAAAACATGTTTTGTAGAATATGGGTGCAAAGCATTTATCTTTCGTTTACTGTGTATCACACTTAGTTCGTTTATGTATTGATCTTCTTTGAAAACTATCTGCAGTTAATTATGTTACAATATTTCAAACTTGCTCAATATGATGTGTACTGCTGGGATTTACAAAAGACGCTTGCAGTGAAATATGACGCGCATTGCATTGATTGTTCATTTACAGGGATACATAAAAGATGTCGGATATAATGCTGTATCCGGAAAAATGTCTTTTAGAGACGGCTGCTGAAAGTGGGTTTTCAATTATAGTATGCGTTTTAAAATTTAACTAAATATTTGCAAGCTACGTGGTGTGCATAAATTTTATAGACCATATAGAAAGCTACGCAAAAGAATTTGTAAGCAATACTGAGAATAAGCGTGAATTGCCTCAATGTGTTTTTAATTTGAGACATGCATTTTCAAGATCAACAACATTTAGTGTTCTAAAAGATCGTGTATAATATAAACAAAATTATATACAAGGCAATACAATGTTCTGGAAACATTACCAACTATGGATGATAATTATTGTATGTGTGATTTCAGTACATTCAAGCGTGTCTTTGCCGGAATTAATTTTCAACTTACTATGTTACGTGTTCAAAAACCTATATGTAATATACATGGCTGTACAAAAAAATAAATAAATAAATAAGTACGGTTCCGTCTATTTGTTAAAAATTGCTGAACGAGAATTTTTAACTCTGTTATGCGATTTCTTACTAAAATGAATTTTAGCATACAGTGTAGAATACATTCAAATATGTAGGTTCTATAAAGAGCTGCTGAAAATACTCATCTGTCTGTCAACGTTAATTACTGAAATCTTATTTTCAAATATAATCTGTGTTTTCTAAATGTTTTCTTGCGTATCCTATTTACATTATTTTACGGCGAAGTTCTGTTACAGTATTTTGGAATGGTTGGAAAGTGTTTCAGAATCTATGCTTGACGCATGTTTTTTCTTTCTGGTTTTGGATGAAATGTATTCAGACATTTATAGTATTTGCTTGTCAAGTATCGCAAATATCTGATAAAGAAAATTATTTTTACTCACTTTGTCTTATTTTAATGTATGTGCAGATATGATCAGAATTCTAAAATTTCAGCATATACTGTTCAATTGACTCGCAATTTCTATGGAGAATCCTGAACGTGAAATCACAAAATCAAGTGTTGATTTAGAGCAATATGAATACTTTTTTGTTATAAATATGTTAAATCTGCATTTCTTTTACTTTTATTTTATGTATTGCCATAAATGGTATTTTTCTTAAACTTTTTATCATTTTTGGAAATCTGCTCCCTACAGTTTTCGAGTACTATAGATTAGAATAGCACACATATAAAATATGAATTTAAAATTTTAAGATAATTCTGGTTTAAAAAAAAGTTATAATAATAATAAAAAAAAAAACTAATTGTCTTAATGTCTATTTGTCTTAGCCGCCATCTTTCCCTGTTTTACAGAAATTTCTAAGCACAGCGTAATACTTTTGAATTATTAAAAATTGTGCACTACTGGTTTCGAACAACGGATCGTTACATTAAGAAAGGCTTTTATTTTGATAAAACATATTCATTTTCCTGTATTTAAATAATCAATTATTCTGAAAATATCATAGTTTGAATTCTAAAGAAACGTTTCCATTCTTTTAAGAGACAAATTCCTAAGCTCACATCTTCGTAAATGAAAATCATAAAATTTTTGCTTAAGTAACAATTTTCGAACTTCGGATTTTAACTAAGGTTTTGGAATTTGCGCAAAATATGAAAAGGTGTCAGCCAAGTTTTGCATGTATAATTTTTAAAAATATATCGATTTTTCAAAAACATATTATGGTTCATTTAGTATTGGAGAAAAGTCTTTATTTAATATACGTAAGCACTCTACTTTCATATGGTAATTTTTTTAATGGAAAATGTTGAATAAGTACTATTTTATAAGCTTGGAAATTTGATATAACAACATTTTTTTTTTGTCAGATTTCGTTTTCATTTAGCTTGACTTCATTTATTATTATTATTTTTTTTTTTGTCGATGCACATTTACAAAGAGAAAAGGAAGATGATATATATAGAGATAGATAGATAGATACATACATAGATAAGATGGAGGATATTAGATTTACTATTGATATTAAGACGTAATTCAACGATATCCTTTTAACAATAAGTCTACTTTTTTTCCTACTGAATAAAAAACCACTGCTATCTGGAGATATTTATGACAGTTGAATAATAATCGTATGGATGTTTTGATTTATATCAATTGAAATAATACTTGCTGGTGAAAAGTCAACAATTTTGATACTCAACCACACTTGATACTCAGCTACTTTCTACACTGTTAAAACTATAGATTGCATATGACACCTCCTAGGGATGAATCGCCTGTCTCGCCAGCGACTCCCGTAAGGGAGCCAGAATTCCACCCTTAACAAGGGTGAAATGGTGACACCCCAAAAACCAGGTTGCCCAAGTGGGTGACTGAATGGATCCCTAAGGTATAGTATCGGCACCCCTACTGTGTTAGCCAATATTTCACAACATCTCTGACTATCAGTTTGTGATATTAAGTGATATATTTTTCTGTCATTGCTGAATATCCTTATTTGACATTAAGCGAAATATTTTTCTAATATTCCAGAATAACTTTTTTTAAATATTAAATTGTAACTTTTTAGATATTAATTTCTTTTTTGAACTACAACAATTGCGATTTGAAAATGTGGTGAACGTAAAGTTCTCACTGAGAAAGGAGAAATTTATGCTTCAAGAGATTTCTGGCCTTATTCAACATAAGTCAGAGAAACCTGGGTCTATCAAAAAAATTTGAAATTATCCAGGAAAATGTAGCAATAAGAAACTTTGAATAGAAAGTGGTGGGGGCCACTTTTTAGTTAGTGACGAAAAAAATGTCTGACAATCATAATCGTCTTCTTTTTTTTTACGTTATTTTAACAAACTTTTATTTAAATATCACTTTTTATTATTATGTTTATTAGGAATTTCAAAATAAATTATGTTGAAATATAATGACATATTTTGAAACTAATCTTGTATTTTTTCATTAATAAAAAATAAAATTATTTGCAAAGTCTAAAATTCAAGACCATTTAAAAAAGACAAACATAGTATCCACAAAAAAATACATAAATGGATCTCTTTTTTATGTAAAACGTTATATAATAAAAAAGGCATCGATGCTTTCCTTTTACCATTTTAAAAAGATAAACATAGTTTACATTAAAAAATACGTAAATTGATCAATTTTTTATGTAAAAAAAAAAAAAAAAAGCATCTGTCGTTTTTTATGAAACTAACAATTGTTATGCTTTAACATCGTTATAGGCACTACATTATTTTTTAAACAAATAATTCTAGAGCAGTAATTGCAGATTTCCTTATTAAGTTTTTATTTTAATTTTAATATTTTTGTTTGCGCATGGCGGCCATCTTTGTTTCATCGTCTGCAGCAATTTTCTCACATGAAGGCTTTACGGAATTGTAAATAATTCACCGTTTATTTCTCCAATTCAAGTGTGGATTAATGCAATTTGTACAGAATACATTGGACTAAAAATTTCGTAATAGAGTAGTTTCCGAAACTACTCTAACTTATTTACAGCTATAAACTTATTTACAAGAGGGAATTTTTTTAGAAAGGAAAACTGTCAACATGACATTTTTTTTTTCAAATAGGCCGAAAGTTCTTGTACTCACACGCCAAGTTCCAGATCTGGGATTTGCTTTCTCTTCGCTAAAAAAAATCTCAAAATTTTCAAAAATGTCAAAAATCGCACTTTTGAGGCTTTGATATCTGTGGTGGGGCACGAGTTAAAAATCTGAAGTACTGTTGTATGAGAGTGTTGTTTGGTAATGTTATGCACAAGAAATTTCAGGTGTATATGTGACTACAAGCTGAGATATGGCAAAGGCAGCATGTCAAAACAATGCTGCCAAACTATTGTTTTTTTTTTTTTTTTTTTTTTTTTTGTAGTCACAGGTAAGTTTTTATCTCAGAGTGTCAATTAAATTTATTTTTTTGGTTATCTTTTAATACTAGTAACAGAAAATAAAGCCTTTTGAAAATCTTAGCAATTAACTTAAAAAAATAATTATGCCTAAGGCCAACATTTTGTATGGGTTTCAGTAATTTTTGTTGTAATTTTAGTAACTAAAAGAAACTCAGCACTTTTACATAAAGGAAAAAAAAAATTTTTATACAAGACCTGAGACAAAAACAGAATAGGTGAAGAAAAAAGCTGGTAATGTTGGCATACTTGTTGAGACATGATCAAACGTGTCACAACACATTCGTTCTTTCTGGTTTAAAAACCACAATTTTAATATCAAACCTTTTCCTACCATAAGTATGTGCCTATGAAATGAAACATTATAGATGTTACCATGCATCAGCCTCAATTAATTTTCTGAAAGTAAAGCTATCCAAAGCCCTTTCAAAATTATACTGCTGAAAAATGACATTTTTGCGTAAGAATCAGCTAGGAATTATTAATGAAGTGATACTTGCACATAGTGATTTGAATGTTTATTTCTATGAGCCAGCAGGGCCAAGATCATCAATCAAGTTATCAAGAGATGACATGACTTGTTTCCTACAAATGAAATTTTGAGAAAGATCAAAATTGTGGGTTTTAAACAACAAGAAGAATGTGTTTTGACACGTTTGATCATGTCTCAATAAGTATGACAACGTTAACAGCTTTTCTCTTTCCCTATTCTGTTTTTGTCTCAGGTCTTGTATGAAAATATTTTTTTTTTCTTCATGTAAAAGTGCTGAGGTTTCTTTTAGTTACTAACATTGCTTACAACAAAAATTACTGAAACCATACAAAATGTATGGCATTAAGCATATTTATTTTTTTAATTCATTGCTAAGCTTTGCAAAGGGCTCTATTTTCTGTTACTATTATTTAATGATAATCAAAAACATAAATTTAAGTGACACTCTGAGATAAATACTTAGCTGTGACTACAACAAATCAATAGTCTGGCAGCATTGTTTTGACTAGTTGACCTTCCCATATCTCAGCTTGTATTCAAATCTCCATCCTGACATCTCTTGTGACCATAAAATACTGTCAGAAACCAGAACTGCAGATTTCTATCTCGTGCCCCACCAGAGATACCAAAGCCTCAAAAGTGCGATTTTTGACATTTTTGAAAAAAATGAGATTTTTTTTAGCAGAGAAAAAGCAAGTTTCCCAGATCTGGAACTTGGCGTGTGAGTACAAGTTCTTTCGGCCTATTTGTAAAAAAAAAAAAAAAAATGTCATGTTCACAGTTTTCCATGCAAGAAATCTTTCTTTTTGTAAACGGACAAATTTTTGAAAAAAACTGAAACTTTATACTTAAATTTCACCAATAAGCAGTTAGTTTCGGAAACTACTCTATCACCAAATTTTTAGCCCAATGTATTCTGTACAAATTGCTTTAATCCGCACTTGAATTGGAGAAATAAGCGATGAATTATTTACAATTCCGCAAACCCTTCTTGTGAGAAATTTGCTGCAGACGATGAAACAAAGATGGCCGCCATGCAGAAACAAAAATTAATAAAATTAAAATAATAGTCATTTTGAACTTCCATCATGTTAGGGTTGTTGTATAAAAGGATTCGGATTTTTAAAAAATGGTCAAGCTACGAATAGATGATTTTCTGGACCACTTGAAATGGATTGACCCTTCTATTGCAATCTATAAATTTTTATATAAATTGTATTACAGAAAAAGTTCCATACTAATCTCAATTCTATGTATTTTTTTTTTCAAATATATATGCACACGTATTAATTACTATAGATTCCTAAAAGAATTATGATGCAAATTTCATGGCAGGCGTCTCTAACAAATACTCGTTGATGAAAACGATAGAATTGGGCGGTCCTTCTGAACTTTCCATTCACTTTGGTGCAGATTTCAAACTTAGTCAGATATGCTACATATATCTTGAAATGTCTGAAAAATGATATTGTTTTTACGAATGTCGATAGATATCCCTGAATGTTGGAATATTAATACCATTCTTACAACATTGGCCAATGTAAATAAAATATTTAAAAAAAAAATCCCTGCCGGCCCGGCCTACAGGCAGAGGTAGATTTCGAAGTTAAGTATACTAATTTCACCAACAAAAACTAAATCATTATTAGATATAAATCCACTTTAACAGTTTTATCCGTCTGCTTTTGACGAGTTTTTATTTCCTTTTTATAAAATAGATGGTTTTATCAGAATCAGGTTAAGGCGATATTAAAAAAATATTTTTCCATACTCAACAACTCGAAATTTTCTGGCACATTTTCAGATTAATTTTTAATAAATATATATATATATATATGAAACATGCTGACGTGATTTTGAAAAGATTTATAAGCGACCTGTGCTTTTATTTTTCTTTCAATTAATTAAAGCTTGATTAATAAACAATTATTTTCTCAGAAGGACAATATTTTTCGTTTCTAACACAATCGGTTCGGGAAATTCTGTTCAAAATGCCCAATTTGACATCATTTTTTGAAATATATTCTACCTCTATCAAAAAATCGATCATTACTGTACATTATATAGTTTCTGAATAAGAGAATCTAGCAATTGGATGCGTTTGAGAGCAAAAATGGATTTAAAAATGAGTAAGAAAATAGACAGTTTGGATTTGAATACACCCTTACTTAGATGATTTCTTTTTTCAACCGCTATGTATTTTTAATTTGTTTTTTCTGTAAGAATTGGTCCTATCCAAAACTTGTCCATCTAGATGTTGTAGACAATATTAAGAAAATATATGATAAATTTATGTTGATTTCATATCTTTTGAATTGACGGAGTTATGAATTTTTTACTTCTTCAATCCCTCTTTTTGTTTTCGTTTTAATTTTTTTTTTTTGCGGTACGAATTGGTCCTATCAAAAACTTGTGAATATAAAAGTTGTAGATAATATTAAGGATATTTATAATAAAACTAATTGGAATTGATATCTTGAGAATTGACGAAGTAAGGCATTTTTTTCTCCCAAAAACCCTATTTTTTGCGCCCCTTGAGCCTATTTTAAATTTATCAAAAATCTGTGATGCATGAATTTTTGGCGCTATTTTTAGAAGTAATAAAAACTTTAAATTGGTTTGATATGTACAAAAATTAAGAAGTTATGGGGTTTTTTCGGTTTTCACAAAACCCCTCCCTATTTCCATCCCCTTTGTCCGATTTTGCCCATTAACGAACTTGACCGAGATTTTATGTCCCTTGATTTTATGTATCAGTTTGGAAGAGATTTGTGCAGAATTGCGGAAGTTATCGTGTCCAGAAGAAAGTGATAACACAATTGCTTCGGGAAGTTCCGTTCAAAATGCCCACTTTGACATAATTTTTTTAAATATATTCTGCCTCTATCAAAACATCTATCATTGCGGTACATTATATAGTTTCTGAATAAACGAATCTACCAATTAAATGCGTTTTAGAGCAAAAATGAATTTAAAAATGAGTCAGAAAATAAGCAGTTTGGATTTGAATGCATCCTTAATGCAATGATTTTTCCAACACAATCCGCTTCGGGAAATTCGGTTCAAAATGCCCACTTTAACAGCATTTTTAAAAATATATTCTGCCTCTATCAAAACATCGACCCTTACGGTACATTATATAGTTTCTGAGTAAGAAAACGTACCAATTGGAAGCCTTTGAGAGCAAAAATTAATTGTAAAATGAGTCAGAAAATACGCACTTTGGATTTGACTACACCCTTACTTAGATGATTTTTTTCTTCAACCGCTATGTATTTTTAATTTGTTTTTGCTGTAAGAATTGGCCCTATCCATAACTTGTCAATATAGATGTTGTAGACAATATTAAGAAGATATATGATAAATTCATGGGGATTTTATATCTTTTCAATTGACGGAGTTATGGATTTTTTACTTCTTCAAACTCCCTTTTTGTTTTCGTTTTTAATTTTTTTTTTTTTTTTTTTTTTTTTTTTTGCGGTACGAATTGGTCCTATCAAAAACTTGTGAATATAAAATTGTAGATAATATTATGGAGATTTATAATAAAATTAATTGGAATTGATATCTTGAGAATTGACGAAGTTATGAATTTTTTTCTCCCAAAAACCCTATTTTTTGCGCCCCTTGAGCCCATTTTTAACTTTATCAAAAATCTGTGATACATAAAATTTTGGCCCTATTTTTAGAAGTAATAAAAACTTTAAACTGATTTGATATGTACAAAAATTAAGAAGTTATGGGGGGTTTTCTGTTTTCACAAAACCCCTCCCTATTTCCATCCCCTTGGTCCGATTTTGCCCATTAACGAACTTGACCGAGATTTTATGCCCTTTGATTTTATGTATCAGTTTGGAAGAGATTGGTGCAGAATTACGAAAGTTATCGTGTCCAGAAGAAAGTGATATATATATATATATATATAGATAGATAGATAGATAAAGTTTTTTACTGAGGGTGGTTTTCGGTTCTGGGAGTCATAATCGGTGTAGATCTGAAATTTTTTTTCAGAAATTACAACATAGGAACTATCCCAATAGGTAGTATTTCATACGAAATCTACCTAATAAGGCATTAAAAAACCAAGTTTTCTAAAACTGCAATATTGTTAAATTTTATTCTTTAGAATGCTATTTACGTATTATAATGTTATAAGTAATGCAAAAAATTCGTTTAGATGCTTTCTTTTAAAAACTAATTTTAAGTTCCATCTGTGACTATCGGCAGATATTCTAAGTTTGACGTCTATGTTTCAGTGACTTTCGAGATATTAGCCAATTTGGATCGGGACATTGGCCGATATCTTTGTCCTACCTGTGTTTCACAGCCGTAGATTTAACTTACCGTCGAAGTAATGGCCACACGTCACAGCGCATGCGATAAATGCCCGTATCCCAGTGGGGTGCCATATTTCTACCACATAGCACCTTAATTACTCCAATCACCCATTGAGAAACCAATCACCCAACCAGCACCCAACCACATTTCGAAGACTCTTGATTCCAAATGATACCATTTTTTCACCCCAATCATCCTAACGGCATCGATAAGTCACCTTCAGTTTTAACAGTGAATGAAAGTGATAAGTTTAGAGTATGTAAAAAAAAAAAAAAAAAAAAAAAAAATACTTCAGACATTGTGTGATTTTTATGTTATCTTCCTCGTGTTTTGAAAGACTATTTCATTCTGATTTAAAAATATTACAGAATTTTATTTTGTTTACAAATAGTTATATATTGTGCCGTCGATTTCTGCTTTTCTGCATTAGAACTATTTTATATAAAGTAGAGGTGAACATATTGACGGTTATTATCTAAGATAAGTTGCACTTTATGCATCGCAGACGTAGGTTGAGAATAAAACAAATCCTAGTTATTATCACATAAAAAGCAATTACACCAAGCAAAATAACCAAATATTACAATTTAGGTAAATAAATAAATTTTATTTATAAAACCTAGACAGTAAATAAATTAAAATTTCCCTTAACAAATATGAAATACAACAAAAAAAGTCGTGTAAATTTTTGTAAACTTAAGTTTTCTTTTTCTAAAATGTCTTTTTTTTTTGCATATAACACCTTAATATAAATCAGATAACTAGCCTAAATGATTCCTTAAAAATAAAGAAATAATGCTACAGTAAAAGGAACAGCAAGAACATAGTCCATTTTACAAAAACACCAGCTTTTATTTTTTTCCTGCAATGAATTGCGTGCTTTTCTTCCTACACAAAAATTAGAAAAAAAGAGCGTCAGAAAAAAGAAAAGATAAACTTTACACAAAAGCACGCAGTTTGCAAATCACGAAGTAAACAGGGGAGAAAATTACTCAAGAAAAAATATCTATAGCAGGGGAAAACATAAAAAATGGTTGTTATGCGGACGAAGAATTAATGAAGTGAGTGTGAAATGTTTTTTATATCTTGTAAACCTCTATGCGATATGCAAACATGGAAATTTTGCATAAAAATATTCTATATATTTTTTCTGTGCTTTCAAGTATGAAATTTTTTTATATTTGTTATAATTTCACTTTTTTTTTTTGAAATAACGTTTTTAAAGTATCTATTTCATGGTAACTATTTGACAGTAATTATTCAAGTGAACTATTAAAAAAAAAAAAAAATGGTGGTTTGAAAAAAAAAAAAAAAATTCGTGCTGCGTTTTGTGCAACCATAAGATGCTACTACTACGTTCAAAAATGTGTAACTACGATAAAACCGGAGCACAAAATGTTGAATTAGATTTTGTTTATTACGTTTGCCGATACTCAAGCACCAAAAGCTGGGTTCATCCAATGTTGGTTCTAAATTATTAACCACTTCACCGGCGACAGGTACAGTGCTTATGCCCCCGACTTATCTCGGGGCATACGGTGTAGTGGTTAATGGTGTATTATAAACCATGTATGTATAAGATATGTAAATTTCCAACTGCGCAAAAAAAGTCCGGATCGGGATTCGAACCAGGTATCTCTTTAAGAGATCCCTAGTTCCAATCCTTGTCCGGACATTTTAGAATACGTAGAAAATTTACATCTCATATGATTTATTTATAAATTAGAGTAATTTCATTAAAATCAGTCTAGTTATTTTACGTATCCAGTGATTTCTGGATTTCCATTTCCTGCGAATTATGCTGTTCAGCTGATTCATATATAAGACCAGACGCTACAATCAATAAGGTTATCTGGATGAATTAGATCCGTCAGATTCGTCCGGGATAGCTCAAATGGTAGATCATTGTCAGTACCAGCCAAGAGATCCCTGTTTTTTGTAGCATGCGTAAATTTATCCATATTTTCAGGAAAAAATACTCATATATAGTTATAAAATAAATAGGGTTTTTGCTCGCCTTTTTTTCCAAAAATTCCGATTGAAGAAAGCATTGTAATCGATTTGTTTTCCGACTTCCCTTTTTTTGATGGACTTAGACGTTTTAGGGGTCAGAGATCCCCAAAAACATGTTTATAGACAATGTATGTCTGTCCGTGTGTCCATATGTCCGTATGTACACACATTGTGCCATCAAAAAGTGTATGAAGTTATGCATGGAATTGAACTATTCATTTTTTTTTTAGTTTTTGGCTATGGCAAGCAGTTTATCTCTTAAATTGGAAAAAATCTGACGGAATGGGCTCTATGATAACGATTTTTGTGCCATTTCCGTTATTGTACAATCGAAATTGTATGAAGTTATGTATAGAATTGAACCAATTTTTTTATGTAAATCGATGGTAATCACAAGATGGTCCGACCTTAATTTGCAAATAATCCGCTGCAAGTGAGAGCTGTAATAGCGATTTTTGTATACACACTCAGAAATGGATATTCAGATTTCACGAAATTTTCTTCGTTTTAGGCGAATGTGTTTCCTGGGACATGTTCGGAGGCAATATTTCCTTAAATTGAGTAAATTACATTCTTCGTTTGTTTGAGGATACAAGTTTCGTCAAAAGTGCATGTTCAAGAAGCGCAATAAACGGGCTGGTGGTGCCATCGATTGAACAGTTTAGAAGCATCTGTATTTCTCGACAGTGAAAAAAAAAACATTATCATTTATCTTTTCTTCCGGTGTGGGAATCCGTCACTCTAGCTATCTTGCTATTAAGCCCTTGATTAATGTGATTTTAAATAGATGTAGTGTATTCTACTGTGTGCTTATTAGGGTGGGTCGAAAAAACCGAAATTTTTATAATCGAAATGTAATAGCGCGGAAAAGTTGCCTTTTGTAATACAGAATAAATTTCTAAAATATTACATCGATCGGTTAATATCTTTTACCGCCGCAAGGGGGGCCAAAGTTTCAAAAAATCGCAAAAAACATGTTTTTTTAATCATTTTTTTTAAATTATCCAAACATACCAATACAATTTTTAATACAACGCAATAGCTAAATGAAGATATGAGAAATGTCCCGGTAAATGTTCATTATGATGAAATCATATCTTTATTTGCCGCAAAAAGACCATATTTTTTGTAAAAATTTCAAAATTTCAATTTTTCATTTTTTTTTCTAAATTTTTATAATTTCTATAATATGTCTGCAAATAAATAATTTTACTTTATATCTATTAATATATCATAATTTTTTATAACTATTTGTAATAGACTTGAAAATAAAATTAATCACTCATTTTTCTTGACGATCGCTTCATCTACTGATGTTTTACTTCATAACAGCCAATTCATGCCACAAAAATTATATAAAATGAGCAAAATGTTTTAGTATTTTATTAATTAAAATATAGAGATGTTTAACCGAAACGGGTTAAATAAACTTAAAATGAAGAAGAATTTAATGTAAACGAATTTTATAATATAATTTGCCTTCAGATGAAGCCATTATTTCTCGAGAGGCCAAAACTGATCAGATGTGATCCTCCCTCTGTTCTAGTAAACAAACTTTATCAGTGCTTCAATGAATAATTTCACGCATCTTTCTAGTGATTGAGTGGGACAAGGAAAGTTATAATAGCTGGTATCATTAATCGAACATTTTAAACTCACCAGCGTTTTTAGTCGATAAGGAAACCATAACAGATGTTTCCGTTAGTTTTCAGTTTTGCCAGTAGACTAAAGCCATACAATTTTAAGCTTCAGTGTTGAAGTCTGCTATGATAAAGTGACGGATGGCACTATTCTAGTCCACAGAACTTGGTGCTTTTGCAATTTTCTTCATGGCTGGGGCCCTGATGTTCTCTTCTTCATATGCTATCATTCCAAAGAGGCTATTTGTATGATTTGCGAAATAGTCATTTCGTGAAAATACAGGAACTATAATCTCTCGTAGATTATCTGTCAAGTAACGTAAGTTACTAACTATAGTGCACAGATTCTGGAAAACATGGGTGATTCATTTTAATTGTGAACCAACTGATGCAGTACATTTTCAGGATGTACTCAAAGAGTATGACAAGTTAAGAAGAGGGTTTCTTTGTTCCAACGTAGAGTCTCAAAATTCGAATAGCAGTAATGATCCACCTTGCGTGAAATATTTGTCCAGGGACTCAGCAAAAAAGGTCAATTGTATACACGCGTGTTGAAAGAGCTTGCAATATTTCAGACATATACTTCTGGTCAGTTGACAAATCATCTTTATCAACAGCTAGGTGATCAGATTAAATTGGCTTAAATTTTGCAATTGGTAATAATTCGCAAATCGCAAGAGATCAACCAATTGGGCCACAATATGATAGAGAACCTGTTTTTTGTCATCAAGATGTTTGACAAGATGTCTCAGTGGCAGCTCATTGAAGTGAGGTCAAGGAAGCCAATAAAGTGGTTTTTTAAAAGTTGTTCTCAACTAATCCTACTATAACACCACCTTTGCATCCTGTTTTGAAGGCAGTTCCGCGAAATTCAACTGCAAATATTATTCCAGTCGGGATTTCATTTTTCTTCAAAAAATCTATAATGTCATTGCATATAGAAGTCGCCTTGCCAGACGATGGGGTCAAATGACGAAAATAATTCAGACCTGGTTCTAGTACAAAGAGATATGTTCCTCCTTAACTTTGCAAAGATGAAACTTTGCCACCTCTTTAACCTGGCAGATATTTCTATCTTTAGGGCCATCAAAGTATAGAGTAAAAGGAGTACATTACAAAAAAAAACGAACAAAGTGAAACGTGGCCCTCTAGCAGCGAGAAATTAATTTTACGTCCAGGCAGCTGCAGGTGTTTCTATCATTGAGCATTTTTTTTTATAGAATTACAGTGATCATGATTAACAATGTGCATGAAATTAACAACTTAAAATGCCTTTTTCAGCCTATTAGAAATGTAAAAAATCTGAAAACATTACAAAAGTTATGAAATTGAAAAAATGAAAAACTTTAATTTTTAACATTTTTTAGAAATTTTGGCCCTGTTGTGGCGGTAAAAGCAACGATGTCATAAAAATGAAATGTTAATGTTACATCACTAATATCTTGGCGTGGCTATTGCGTTCTATTGGAAATTGAATAAGTATGTTTGGATAATTTAAAAATAAAAATTACTAAAAGTATGTTTTTTGCGATTTTTTCGAAATTTGGACCCCTTGCGGCGGTAAAAGATATTAACCAATCGGTGTAATATTTTAAGTATTTTATCTTTTTTACAAAAGGCAACTTTTCCGCGCTGTTACGTTTCGATTATAAATATTTCGGTTTTTTCGACCCACCCTAGTGCTTATATTTTTATAAGATAGATTGTAATTTTTTAGATGCTGTTATAATTCTTAAAAGTTTTAATTAATAAGGCTTATTTATTATTACGATTTTCTTACGTTTTATGGATAATTACAATATATTTTGATTAATATAATTTATTAGAGAAATTTTCTTTGCTCAATGAATGATTAAAATATGGTCTAGATGGTAATTTCATTGGTTGTTCAGGAATAACGAATTTTAACTTCTCCATCTCATATGAAGTTTATATTGGAACTGACAATGTTCTACCATTTAAGCTATCCCGGACGAATCTAATGGATCTAATTCATCTAGATAACCTTATTGATTGTATCGTCTGGTCTGATATATGAATCCGATCAACAGCATAATTCGCAGAAAATGGAACTCCAGAAATCACTGGATACGTAAAATCAGTAGACTAATCTTAACGAAATTACTCTAATTTGTAAATAAATGATATGAGATGTAAATGTCAAAATTCGTTATTGAAGTATATATTGTGAGAAATATCAATTTGAGCAGGTGGTTAAGATTTCAAGACTTTAGTGTTTATAGAAGGGAGAGGGATCAATTATGCATAATTTTAATTTGATTGTTATATGAATATATTTCTTAAATGAAAAAGAGTTCCTGGAATTTTTAATATTTTCTTTACCTAATTTTCTTTTTGAACGTTTTTGTAAAATACAGGAAACTTGTTTTTTCAAATTAAACTATACCGGAAAACCGAAAAAAAATTAACATTCTTAAAAACGGTAACAGCTAAACAAATGTAGAGACAGTAACAACATATATTTCAGTATTTTCTGAAAAGCGCTAAAAAGGGTTGTTTTTGAAATAAATTGCAACTGGAATGATATAAACAAATATCTGCTTTCAAAAATCGCAGGATTTGAGGAGGTAGAAGATAGTGAGGATACTTGATCATAGGGAATACTTGAGCCACCCCTATTTTCTCTACAGTATGTTAATTTTTCTTTCTAAAATTAGCAACATGATAATATATTTATAGTTCTTCACATGTAAAAAAAAAATCACATATCCTGGTACCATTTTGAAAGTATAGTGATTAATAGTTGCTTTTTCCCTATCTGAAGTAAATATTTAGATGAGTGTTTTTTATATTTTTTTGTAATGAAAGTTTTGTTTTAAGCTGCAACAAACAATATAGATAGGTTTAAGAAGTGTAATTTCAGTTGTATTTTGAATCTAAAATAATTCAAAAAGCTGCATGCATTACTTAGTAAAATCTGATAAACAAAAAGGGTAGTAGTGGGGATACTTGAGCCAATAAGATTGGGGATACATGAGCCATGCTCAACCATCACTACCAAGAAATTAGACATATGAGTAAAACAAAAAATAGTTTTTTTTTCAATTTCACAGATAGAATTTTTTTGGTTTAAAATGTGGAAGAACTCTATTTTTTTTTTTCATTAAAAAATAATCAATAAAGGCTTAATTTGAAAACATATGTTTAAAATAAAAATGTATATTTTGTTAATGAAAATATCCTTTTTTTCTCATTTTGACTAACAAAACAGTCTGTTTAGATAAATGTAGGCATAGTTTTCCATTTAACTTTTTGACTAATATTAAAATCACTTTTTAAAACTGATTTTACTGCTCACAATCTCTAATATTTTAACTAGTTAAGCCCAAAATATTAAAATATTTATTTTGTTAGTGTAATATTTTAAGATTAAATATTGTATACTGAAATTGTAACTTTTGTGACTGCAACTTTTTTTAACACTTAACCACCAACTGAGGATGTTGCTATCATTGATGAAACCCAAGTTGAAATGATTCTTTGACCACCAATTATCACTAAAAAATGATTGTGTTACTAGTTTTGTTTTCACAACTGGTTTCGAAGGGCTTAGTGTATCTTAATCGATCACTATGTAAAACATTTATAAAATAATAAAAAGAAAAATAATATTTTTGTAGGTATTTTTTAGTATTGGCTCAAGTATCCCTTCACCATGGCTCATTTATTGGGGATACTTGAACCACAATGTAAAAGAAAAAGTAAAAATTTATTAATCAAAGAAAAATAGCTCAAAATTAATTGAAAATGGTTTTCAACTGAAGAAAAAATATCAGATTTTCAACTGAAATATTTTATTTTGTTCTAAGAAAGTATATATATATATATATTTTTTTTTTTTAATATGAAATTTAAAAAGTGGCTCAAGTATCCCTATCTTCCCCTACAATAACGCGCCTCTCTTGAAACAGCCACCGCAACTGTATCCTTAAAATGAATCAAATCTGTTTGTGAGTAAGGAAACACTTTCGTCGAATATTTGACGGGTTACGTTTCGTTAAAATTCACGTGATATTGATACGAAATAATTGTCAAAAACAACGAAATATAGCTCATGGATTGCTGAATCGTAAAAAGTGAGAGTTTTATTTCTGAGAGTGTAATTTGCTTGATTTTTCGTACTTCTATTGTACACCGTTTGCTCGTAAAGCGATGGAAACTTCGCATCATGATAAGTCGGCTATTTGCAAACAATTGATGTAGTACAGAATAACAGAAAACTATCGATTTTAATAAATATCATGATGGAGATAAACTCGTTCTTACTCCGATTAATTGACTAAAGAGGAAATTTAAGATGAAAATCGAAGTTGGTATAATATTGAACTACTGATATTAATGTATTGACATTTGTAACTACATTTTGCAATATTAAAGTGTATTAGATAGGAGAAAGTTTTGGGATTGGTACATACATCTCGTTTTGTTTTCTAGCCTGGTCTTTTGACATAACATAATTTATCTTATCTTACGAACTCTCTGAGATGTAATATATTTTAAATATAACAGTACGATCCAAGCCCTCTAGAAAATTTGTTAAAATAAATATGCATATTTTGCAGCGAAAACATGAGCAGGAGCCAAACGAAACCACACCCATTGGCGCACTCTTTAGGGTTTACGTCAAAAAAAAGTTCCTCTGCTCGTCCAAAAACTTCGTGGTTTCTCTAATTTGTATAAAGGAGATTTCCCGTTGATCTCTGAAATGGTTGTGACGAAATACGAACGTTTAATACTTTTAACGGTAAAAAAGAGCATATCCACAAGGTCATGATATGCTGTCGCTTTTGTGAAAAGATTTATCTTATCATACGAACTCTCTGAGATGTAATATATTTTAAATAAAACAGTACTATCCAAGCCCTCTAGAAAATTTGTTAAAATAAATATGCATATTTAGCAGCGAAAACATGAGCAGGAGCCAAACGAAACCACACCGATTGACGCACTTTTTAGGGTTTACGTCAAAAAAAGTGCTTGTGCTCGTCCAAAAGCTTCGTGGTTTCTCTAATTTATATAAAGGATATTTCCCGTTGATCTCTGAAATGGTTGTGACGAAATACGAAAGTTTAATACTTTTAACGGTAAAAAAAGAGCATATCCTTAAAGTAATGATATGCTGTCACTTTTGTGAAAAGATTTTTAAAAATTAAATTCACATTTTTGAATTTCAATTCCAATATTGATTATAAAAGGGTCTCAGTTTTATGAGCATAATTCTTGTTTTTCGGTACTTCTAAAATTGCGCCTTACCTGAATGTTTCCGCAGGGGATAAAATGTTCATTGCGAAAACCTCCTTTGTTTTGCATTTTTTTTCAAAGGGTTAACAACGATATTTTTTCAAACTAATTACAACGTTTATTAAGGAAATGTAGAAACTTTAAAAATATGTCGCCTGCTTTCCGTATTTTGAAGAGTTTGACATATGCAGATTATAACTAAACGCAAAACCCCGGCATTTCGTTCTTCATTCATTTTCTCTTTATTCTTCATTCATATTCTGTGCATGGTCGTGTGCTTCAGTTGATTTTTTAAAACAAAGGTCGCTTTTTATTTTATCGAATTTAACTAATATATCAACTAATTATAAAAAAAGTAAAAATATGAGCATCAGGTGCATCAGAGCCTGCTTTGAACTATCATCACCCAAATGTTCTGACTTCTGTGTGAGCTAGATTTAACTAGCTATTGCCGACAGTCTCGCAGACAAAGATATATTTTTAAAAATAATATAGGTATTTCTTTTTGTATTCCTTTTAAATTAAAAGTACACGTAAATCGAAGTAAATCTACAAGTATCATTAATTTATTTTAGATATTATGGTATTTGAAACAAATTTTACTTATGCAGAAATGCATGACAGATTCGCGTAACGAAATGCATAAAAACATTTTTAAACATCATTTATTTTAAGAAAAGAATTTATTTAGTTTTAAAAAACAGCACAAAAAGATGCGTATTTAATAATTTACGACATGAGAAGAAACACTTTGTTTTTTATTAAGTATTTATGGGATTGTCTACAACAATAATAACTTTGTAGAAAAACTTTTTTTTTTCTTTTTTGAAAATATGTTTTACTTTAAAATTATTAAATGTAACAAGAATTTTACTGCAGTTTATTTTTTCTTAAGTTAAAACTATACTTTTATCTTCTTTGCGATTCATAACTTAGGTTTAACTGTTTAATAATACAAAATTTTCATTTAAATCTAATTTACATGCAAGTGAAGATATTTAATAATACCGATGGAACATTAAAGTACATAATATCTACGCAGCAACCCTAATGTATTGTATAGTGTTATCGAGTTTACGGAGAAGAAAGAAATGTCATTGTATTTTACAAAAAAATATTTTTATACCGTCAACCGTGCTACTTTGGGCCACTTTTTCCTGGTTCTACCCACATTTCCATTATTAAAAATATTATATATGACTTTTCAACATTGAAATGGAGTTGTAAACAATTAATATGAACAATGAAGCAAACAGTATGGTTTTAAAGAGGGAAATTTTTATTTATTTTTTATTTTTTAACTATTTTTAATGTTTTGGAACAAAGTAACCCTTGCTGTGGGCTTCTTTGGTCCATTCATTTAGTTTCATACAAAATGAATACATTTCATATGTAAATGAATACATTTCTATTGGAATTTTTAAATACATTTCTATTTCCCTTGCAATAGCATTTGGTAATAAATTAACGCTGCAAACTCGATAAACAAATCTTTTTTTTTTTTTTTCATTTAAACGCATTAAACCAATTGTTAATATTAAAGAAATAAGAAACAGTTTTCGTCATTTTATCCTCAGCAACTGGGACAAAAACCATTAATGTAACATTTTGCTACAGTAGCATTTGAAAAAAAGTTACTTAAAACATGTTTTAAGAGATTTGGTTGTATAAAAGGTATTTCTATGTAATTGGGGCTATTTTCGAACGAAAAAAGGCCTGGCACAAAGTAGCCCCGAAATACCAGTTTTCATGTTAGCTTTATGAAAACCTAAACATTTCTTGTCAAAATAAAAATGTAAAGGAAAAACTATGATCACATATGGGTTACAGGTTACTAAAGGTAGTATTTTGACACTTAACGTATTTGTAACTCCTATCCAGATTGTTCCACTGAAGAAAGTTTGGAGAGTTAAAATTTACACACGAAAATAGTTGGTTACAAACACATCCAGTGTTGCACTAAAAAGTGTAAATCACCCCCAAACTATTCAGATACCCTATACACTATGACGCAAAAGTTTAGACAATGACGTCATTCAGCTTTAAAATGTAGAATTATGACGTGAGAATTACAAAAACCTGTAAATATATTCAAAAACTGATTTAAAATTCTATGTACAAAAGACAGTCGTTTTATTTGCTATAATACTAATTTTTTTCATAAAAATTCAAATGTGCTTGTCGCAAAAGTTTAGACACTATTCTAAATTTCTTTGAATATTCGCTGGCATATGCAAATTTAGAATCGATGATGTCACAAATTTGGAGTACTTAAGTTCTGCAAACGATTGCGCTCCATAGTCGACATGCCGAGAGCTAAAGAAATTCAAGTGAATGAGGTTTCAAGGATTTGGCAGATGAAAGGTGAAGGGAAGAGCGTTTCTGAAATTTCTGCTATTATTAATAGGTCAAAAAAATCTATTTATCGAGTGGTTCCGAATATAAAGCAAAATGTCGGTCTGGGAGGCCACGTGTGACAAATGTACGAGAGGATCGCCTGATACAAAGACTAGCGAGTACTCAACAAATGAGCGTACATGGAGTTCAAAGCTCATCGGGACTCTCTGTATCAAAGGATACGATTCGTAGACGAATTTTGGAAAAAGGAACAATCGTTTATAGCAAAATGCAGAAAAAACCAGCTCTGAAACCACATCATAAGTTACAAAGACTTATGTGGTCTCGAAAGCATATGTCATATGGAGAGAAATGGCAGTCAGTCATATTTAGCGATGAAAAAAAGTGGAATCTGGATGGTCCAGATGGTTGTTTATCGTATTGGCATGACTTGCGGAAGGAACCTCGACGTTTTTTTAGTCGCAGACAAGGAGGGGGCTCGGTGATGGTTTGGGCAGCCTTTTGCTATAATGGACAAGTATCTCTGACCTTCACCAGTGGTCGTCAAACTTCACAGCATTATACACAGACATTAGAAGAAAACCGACTGCCATTTGCTGAGCTTCTAGGGGGTCCTCAGTGGGAATTTCAGCAAGACAATGCTTCAATTCGCACTGTAAAACATTCAAAATCTTGGTTTAATTCCCATAATATAAGAGTTCTCGACTGGCCAGCATGTAGCCCAGATCTTAACCCTATAGAAAACCTTTGGAGCATCATGTGTCGCAAAGTTTATAGCAACGCTAGACAATACTCTTCTGAAAAGGAACTTAAGACATCTATTGAGAATGCATGGTACGATATCGATCCACAAACTATGCAAGATTTAGTTTCTTCCATGCAATCACGTGTATATGACGTAATACATAAGCATGGATGCGCAACCAGGTTTTAAAAATTGTTTATTTCGATTTTATTTAATTTGTGTCTAAACTTTTGAGACAGCAGTTTATTTTTGTTACCATTTAATTTATTGCAATATGCACAATTCCACTTTTCTTTGTTATAAATATTGTTTATATGTACAGCACATTAATTTCAAGCAGTGATTTGAAAATTGAATAAATATTTTTCAAAGTATGTAAGAATTTCTTCATTGTCTAAACTTTTGCGTCATAGTGTAGTAGGGTATAAAATTTTTTCAAGGGCAAAAACTTCAAATTATCTTGTATTGTTTGTTCAACATAACGAATAAAACTCTTTTTATGGGATGGACCAATGTAACCTCGTAAGGACCAAAGTATTACGGTTCACGGTATTAATTTTAGGAAATTTTCTCTTTCAAGGAAGGAATTAAGTTTAAAATGTGGCAAAAATAAAAATTGTGAAAATTACGTTATTTTGGTGCAAATGTGATAAATTGCATTAATAAGACAGTAAAGCCAACATACTGATACAAAACTTTGTTTAGTGAAGAGAATTATCATAAATAAAATCTTGCTGTTATCTTTAACTTTTGAGATTTCACTTACCGCGTTTTTTCTTTACCTGTCTAACTAGACGAAGTTGGCTCGTCCAGTCTACTCTCGCTTTTCAGTGTGAGTTATTGTTCTTTGTAAAAAAAAAAAAAAAAAAAAAAAAAAAAAAAAAAAAAAAACTTCCCACATAATAAATTTTAGTAAAAGTCACATCTTTTCAGTGTGAGATTTTCAATTAAATTATTCTAAATTGTGACGTAATAATTTATAAGCATTACATCCTATGAAGGATTTTGGAGCTGGTGTAATAAAAATATTGAATTCTACTGGATTTATATACATGCTTTATTTTATAATGTGATATTATTTGAATCCACAAAGAAATTTATGATCTTTGAGAACATAAATAACATCTATAGATAGTATGGATATAACGTCGTATATGCAGGAATAGTGCATAATTAGTGGTGTCTTTTTTTTAAGAAATAATAGCAAAAAAATAAGAAACATGATATCTAACGTGTCATTTTGTGCATATTATTTTAACCTTTAGTATTGATTCTGAATACCACATTACAAGTACTTTAGACTATCTTCCTGTTCTACTAGCTAATATTCATTTACATTAGCTTAAAGTTTAGAAAATCCTATTTCACAAGTATTAAGAATATTTCACTCTTTCAGATTTTTAAATTATATAAGTAGATGTTGAGGCAAGCAGCATAAAGAATAAAAATCATTTTCAGTGAAAATGTTAACTTCAAAACTTTATAGATTTATACAAACAATATAAATCCAAAGCTGCCTGATTGCCAATTGGATTGCAAGGGATTATCGTGGCAAAGAGGTAATTGAATTAAAAAAAATATTTTTTTTTTCTTTCAAGATTTAAAACGAATGTCTGTCAAACAGGGGGCCAAAATAATTACTTCTTTGAAAATATGTTAAATATAAAAAAAACCTTTGATCCATGCAAATAACTGATGTTCTTTTTGTCGCATTTATTGTACTTTCCGACAATTAGTGAAATACAAAGAAACAGTGATATTTTAATACAATAAACAAGCTGATACATCAACCAGCTGTGTTTAATTTCTTTTCTGTGAGAGACTTTTATATTTTCCTAGAAAAAAAATAAGCTGGATTTAGATATGATTTAGAAAACAAATTTATTTTCGATATTTCGCATAATATATTTAGGAAATCATATTGCAACGTAAATTAACTGAGAATTAGGAATAATACAATTTTTAAATTATATTATTTTGATACGATTATTGTAATCCGGCATTAAAAGAGAGTTGCTACATATGGGCAATAAAATGTGATTGTTCAAGAGGATTTTAACCAAAAATTTGGCAGACTTCTGAGTATCGCTGAGTTAATTGTCGTTCACTTCTAGAACTGAATATAGAAACTAACTCAGGTAAGTATCGATAAGTTCCATCGTGTTGATTTATATGATACAGACATAAACATTCAATCTCAACACACTTCCACCTTGTATGATCCGAATCCCAGCTCCCAACAAACTGTTCTATCACAGCCCATTGAATTACGTTTTAAAGGAATTTGGAATATGATATTTAGGAATGATGATTAGTCAGAGTTAATTGTATCACCAAGTTAATGTTTGTTTACTTGTCTAACTCAACATAGCAACTAATTCAGATGAGGATCAATATTTTCCATAGTCTGGATTTATATGGTTTGGACATAGACATCCAATCTGAGCGTACTTCCTGCGTGTATGATTAGACTCCAAGCTCCGGATATCATGTTCTATCACCGTCTATTCACATACGGTTTAAAGGAATTTGGAAAAGGGTTTTTAGAAAGGATCTGTAGTATTGAAATTCTTCACATTTTTGTAATAATTATAAAAAAAAAAATATGTAAGTAATACACGTGATTACTGTTTAAATTCCATTTTTGAACAGAATTTAAACTAAAACTCATTAAATCGATTTATAGAAAAATATATCCTAGAACTTTTTATATTAGTAGACGATAGTTCTTAAATATTTCTAACATACTAAAATGGAATGTTAAATATTAAAATGGGAACAAATGGTAAATTAATGCCATTAATTCCCTGTTCTTACTTCATTTATCTGCACAAAAATGTTAATTCAGTTGCCGCAACTTCAGAAATGTCAGAAAAATATAAAAACAAATATCTCCAAAGCTAATTTAAATTTCAAAATATCCAGATTTATTATGTTATCCTATGGTCCGTGAGAGTAACTGCTGTTTGTTTCTTCAAGCTACGTGCCATATTCTATGATTAAACGTACGGAAGTACGAACGCAATATAGCTCCTCTAATATTCCATAATTATAATTAAATAAAACAATATTAATATAAAAATTATAAATAATAATAATAATAATAATAATAATCTTTAATGTAATAAATGTTTAATATAAATTGCGTTTGTTTCATCACACTTTATATTATGAGAGAAGATGTTTTGAAGTGTAAATGCACATTCAGATTCTCATACAATAGGTCTTCTAACATTGAATATTCAATATTAAATAATACAATTTTAAGATAAAGAAATACAAAACAGGTAATTTCTCGTATTAAAAAATAACCTTTTTTATGAAAAATTTTAATAAAAATAAAATGAGTAACAAATGAGATAGTTCAAAAAATATGCTCCATGCAAAAGAAATTATTAGAACGAAAGAAAGAAAAAAACTCTGTAAATGAAATCTCTTGTTATAGTCGTCAAAAATGTCTTGCAGGAGTTTTAGCAAAGCATAAAACTATAGAAAGAATGCAACGATAAAGACAAATGAAGATGAGCTCTGTTTAAACAGAAATGAAAACTATAAAACAAAAACAAATTATGTTAAAAAATCATCGCGAATGTGTGTTATGCTATTGAAGAATTAATGAAATGAGAAGTCAGACACTTTTATAGCAAGCAAAAATAAATTATATTTGTGAAAGAAAAATATGCACACATTTTATACTTTTATAAGCATTTAGAAAATGTAACGTATTTTTGGAGCACATTATGTGATCTTTTTACATGTTTTCACGTATGCCATTGTTGTTATTGTTACATTCCTCAAGGTTTTTACGAATTCCAATTACATTCGTCAAATAATATATTAAATACATTTTTTCTTATACATAAAAACGTCACTTTTAACAACTCTATTTAAATAAATATTTGACATTGGCTATTTCTATGCAATAGTAATTGAAGTAAATTTTGGCTTAATACTTTAAAATGTATTTACAGTATGTAAGAAATTTTTATTAATTTTTGTGGATTAAAACAAATATTGTTACATAATATATTGGATGATTTAACATTTGACTTTGAGTAAAAACCTTAAACAGTTTTCAAATTTCTTCAAAGTAGCATTATGTTAATACGCATATTATATTTTTTGTACAATCCAGTTTTATTAATCCTAATAAAATATACGAAAATATTTAAATTAAATCGAGTTCAATTTTAAATTGAAAATGGATACTTCAAGAAATATTCAAATCGTTTTTTAACTTTGCAACTAAACTGTCATTTTAATAATTGCTTCCACTGTAAGGAAAAAAAAAATCTCCTGCGACACGGTAAAATCTTATGGCAAAATGGCAACTATTTCAACGGTTTTTGTAGATAACGGTTAGTTAACCGTAAGTTTATATCTATACGGACCAATTACAATGCGTCATAAGCTGTCAAGTGATTGCTATTTATGAAAACATTTAAATTCCTGGATAAGTTAATGATAGTATAGTGTTATCTCAGTTAAACTACAAAATTATAGTTGCTGGGATCAGAATGTCCTTTTTAGTTTTATCATATTAAAATACACACGTTTAACTTTTCTTTTATTTCATATTTTAAAAATGTTTCTTCCTTATTTTTATTATGGCTCAATATCAAATATTTTATTTTCGAAATGTGAATATGTAGATTAGATTGTGTACAGTATCTGATTAAATTGGAAATTCGCAATAAAAACAGCCACTTTGTTAAAGTTTGTAATCCATTTGTAAACATGGATAGAGAAAAAAATAAGTCCTTCTATATATTAAAAAAAGTAACGCTTTGGAAATGGACCAATGAAAATCTGCCCAGATACCGTGAAACGCATCTGATTGGTCAGAGATTTCTTACGCTATAAGGGGTTACCAAGGGAGGGGTACTGGATCTGTCGTCAAACGTTGCCAAGTTTATCGTCAAATTCACGATATACCGCCAAATTTGGCGACCAAAATTAGTCTCCAAAAGTGATGCCAACATGGCGCTATTTCCAGTATTTGGCCAAACTTCCATAGACCCCCATTAAAATCTAATAGGTTTTACTTATTTGCAGAAAATCAACAAATTGAGATATTTCAATGCAACAAAAACTAATATTAGCTTATGAATAGAGCTTAATTGAACTATTTACATTATTTTTAAGCACAAATACAAACTATTTACAATATTCGTAACACTGTATATTAAATTTTTATTTTTATTTGTAATTAGTCAAATAAATTATAAATTTTACCTTTTTTTAACGATTTTATGTTTAATAATTCTTTTAATTATTAAACACTGTAACCTCTAATGATTACCTGCATGGAGATAAGGAAATAAAATCGTCAGGTGTTGGGGAGGAGCGCGTTTATAAAAAGTTGAATCTAAAAATTGTATGCATAGAAAATGAGGAATCGCGAAGCGATCCAGAATCGAAACGCGAAACAATTTCTTCTGGGGTTGACTAGAAAATAAGGTTTGCTTCACTATACCGAATGGAATCTCGAAGTGATTATGCGAGGGGTTGGTGACCGTAGCGAGCATGGGCGGAGCCCTCCTAGTATTATAAAAAAATGTGTAAGAATATTTATTGTTCTTAATATAATTTCAAAGTGTCATGTAACAAATCTAACCTTAAAAAAATAACGATAAGCGTAAGCTCATAGGAGTTCAAACGCAGTATGCTTCATTAGAGATTTTGACATTCTTCTACTGTGTATGCACTGAAGCATACATTCATTTCTTTCTAAACCTCATCGCTGATCTAATTAGGAAAATTTAATTCTATTTATAGCATTTATGGAATTGAAGGAAATTACTTATATTTTAACTGACGGAGTTTCCATAATTAAAATTAATCATCAGTCTCAAAGTAAAAGAGAAAAGCTCAACAGGGAAAGGTACGTAATTACCTTTTAATCGAAATGTTTACTTAACATTAAAAGTAATTCTATATCATGCTGTTTCCAGTGTGACACTTCAAAAATATCATTTGTCGGATATCATGTCTCGTATGAGAATAAATATTTCGATTTTTCTGTTTGAAAATTTTAACAGTGTAAGATTTATATATGCTTTATTCAATACTTTTATATATTTATATCGAAACTAAATAAACTTTACACCCTAAAACTACCAGTGTATTATGTAATGCAGGTTTTATTTCCACAACTCTTCCCAACACGCAAAGGGGATTTGTTTTTCACAAAGGCGGTATAGTGTTATATAGAATAAGAGTATAATTTAATGCCAATATAGAATTATACTATTCTGCTTATATTCCAAGCAATAGAGTACAGGGGCTCTACCTAGCAAAATTCATGGTAGTTCTGGAAAAAGGCTTACTATATATTTTTTGGGTCGCTGAATCCGAATTTTTAACTTCCCACCAAAATTTCCCCCGGCAACCTCCCCCCCCCCCCTCCCAAATTTTGGTAAAATGCCCCCGAAAAAGTTTTTTATTAAAAAAATCTATTTTTTTTTATTGTTTTAGGGAAAAAAAGTATCTAGAAATTCAGAAAGTAGACAAAATTTTCAACAAATTAGATATATGACATTATGACTTATGATGAAGGGGAAGGGGGTATCTGCCTCGGGACATGCGCGCGGTGCTGCGTGAACTAAATTGCGCAATTCCACTTAACCACTCACATGTTTACATTCGCCCTCCAATCTCCCCTCCGAACTTTCTCTATAAGGTTTACTTTAAGTTTTTTGGGTTGCTGAATCCGAATTTTTAATTTCCTGCCAACTCCCCCCCCCCCCCCCCCAAAAAAAAAAAAAAAAAAAAAAAAAAACCTATCCAAACAGTTGTTTTTAACTTAAATTTCTTATTGTTTTAGTGGAAAAGCATTACGAAATTCCGAAACTAGACAAAATTTGCAACAAATAGGATATATGACATTATGACGTAAGATGAACGGGGAGGGCTGCCTCTGAACATGCACTGCGGCGCTACGTGCATTAAGTTATGAAGTCAGGCAATAGGGGACTTTACCTGGAAAAATTAATACTAGCTCTGGATTTCGACTGACTTTATGTTTTTCGGGTTGCTAAATCCAAATTTGTAACTTCCCACCAAAATTTCACCCGGCAACCCCCCCAAAAATTGATTTTTTGAAAAAATTTGGTTTTTGAAAAAAGCGCGCGGGGAATGCTCCGATGCAGCCCCCTCTCTCCCCGTTTTTCCTACGTCATAATGTCATATATCCTATTTGTTGCAAATTTTGTCTAGTTTCTGAATTTAGTAATGCTTTTCCCTTAAAACAATGAGAAATTTAAGTTAATAACAACTATTTTGGGGGGCTTTTCGGGGGGAAAATTTTGAGGGTAAGTTAAAAATTCGGATTCAGCGACCCAAAAAACTTAAAGTAAACATTATAAGGAAAGCTCGGAGGGGAGATGAAAGGTGAATGTAAACGTGTGAGTGGTTAAGTGGAATTGCGCAACTTAGTCCACGCAGCACCGAGCGCATGTTCCGAGGCAGATCCCCCTTACCCTTCATCCTAAGTCATAATGTCAGATATCTAATTTGTTGCAAATTTTGTCTACTTTCTGAATTTCTAGATACTTTTCCCATAAAACAATAAAAAATTGATTGTTTTAATAAAAACCTTTTTTTTTGGGTGGGGGGGGGGCTTTTTACCAAAATTTGGGGGGGTTGTGGGGGAAATTTTGGTGGGAAGTTGCAAATTCGGATACAGTGACCCAAAAAACATAGAGTAAGCCGATTTCCAGAACTACCATTAATTTTGCTAGGTAAAATTTCCTATTGTCTGGACTATTAACTCGATAAATAATATTGCTATTAGTTTTAGTAGACTGTGCAATGATATTTAGAAAATAAAATTACAATTCTAACCGTAAATATTCGTTGCATTCAGGAAATAAGGAATATTTTAAGGAACAACAGACGATCATTCAGTATTTTTGATTAGATGGAGCTTTTGCGCCAAGCTTATCTCAATGTTCAACATCATAATACATCAGTTAAAGGCTTCAAAAAGCCACTGCAATATTCCGCGTAAATACATTTTCTTTTTTTTTACTGAAATTTTCTGCAATCTCACATAATAGGCTGTCCTCAAGCTTATTGTTACACTGACTGTACAATAATGATTAAGAACGAATGCCTCTTTCGGTTAAAGCTCTCCCTTATTAATTTAAAAACCTTGAACGTAGTTTGGTGCGAACCTCTGAGGCCTCGCAGCCAGTACCAGAAAATTATCATTTCAAATATATGTAGAATACTCGGGACATATCGCTCACCAGCAAGAAAATTGGCACATTTCGCAAAAATTCATTTTGCGTTTTATTTCACTAGCAGGTCTGTCATAGGTGCGTCTTGCTACACAAACCGTTTTATAAGTGTAGTTATACCTTTATTATGCTATATGCCCATTTGTGACCACAGAAGAAAGGGAGGGGATTGTGTGGGAAGGTAAAATTACCCAACCATCTAAACCTCATATAACGTCTGCATTCTTAAAATTTTATGCTTTTATGTGAATAGGGAAACAAAAATTGAGGTATGTGAGACGGCGAGGGGAAATTATAGATTAATCTAACCTAAGGAGGAACCACACCCTCCTTATTACTGATAACTCGAGTACCGAATACAATAATTATATTCTATATATAATATATTCGAGAGTCTAAACGCTATTTTATGAAAATAATTTAAAATTTACAAATTAAATGCAGTAGATTTTTATGTTAAATAATGAATAAGTTCGACATATTTTTAATATTCAACGGAATATTAAATAAATTTAGTTTAAAGTAAGGAGAAGAGCAGAAAAAATGCCAACGATACAAGAAATATGATTTAACTAAACGAATATTCATAAAGAGGAAGTATATATCTGATATGATATCCCGGTATTAATCCTTCCGAATTTTGAACTGAGAAAGATATACTTAAGGAATTTTAGATTTCTATTTTGTATTTACATTTACATTTAGTGTTTCTGAATATATTATGATATAAAGAAGAGTGTTCGGAATGTGTGAATACAATTTTTCTGAGCAGATGCTAAATGCAAAACACTTTTTTTCTAAATGCAAAACACTTAAATAGAAATGCAACTTTTTGACTAGACTTTCTGAAGTAAGAGTTGCTTAAACATCAGTATTAACACCCCCTGACGAATTATGGAGTTATCCCCTGAAATACTACTATCAACCAAAAAAAAACAGAAACAGACTTTGTTTTTATCCACAAGCCTGAAGATTAAAGAAATATTCTCACGAATAAAAGTTAATTAGCAATTACAAATTGGGCATCTTATCCGAAATTACAAATGAGCCATCTATCACGGATGCAAGTTTGGGGAAGTATACTTTTAATCTGAGATAGATTCCCCAGCCAGAAACACTTGAACTATAGACAAATATGTATGAAATGTACACTAACACATTACCGAATATCAGTTTCAACAATATTCACTAAATTATTGACCAAAAATATCTAGTAGGTACATTATATTTCGTCCTCTACTTGTCATTATCTCATAAGAGCATACAACAAAAGCCAAACACAATAACAAAAACCTTTTATTTCAAGAGTTAAGTCGCTGTCTCTTTGTCTACTCGCCTTTATATAATAATTTAGAATAGTAGAACGTTGACAGCTTCGCCACATGTCTAATGTAGGAAATACGGTGAATAGGGCAACTAATCTGTTGGGGCATCTAACTCGGATTTACCATACATGCTATTTACTTTGTACACTACAGAGAGTATAAAAATATGCCTAAACAATCTTATCGAAATTTCATTATTTTGTATTTAACATAGTATTCGGAAGTGCGAACGATTTCTCCATAGGTTATTATGTAACGGTACAATTTAATTAAATTACTTGATGAATTCTACGCACATTAAATAAGTAATTGATTTTATACGCTTATAAAAGGACATGGAAAATAACCTACAACAATAGTTTTTTTTTTTTTTTTCATTTTCTCAATCATTTTGTAAGACTCAATATGACTGTCCATAAAAGTTTGAAAACATAAAATTTAATTATATTTAATAATTGATTTAGAAGCGTGCAATTAATTTAGATTACTACATTTTTACATCTATTTGTTATGTTTTCTACAAATAAAAAGCATACTTCTAAAATTTTGAAACACAATGACAAAAGTTTAATATTATGCTATATATTATGTTATCTTGCCACAACTAAAAATATATATTTTGATTACACGAGAATCAGAATGCGAAAAAGAAAAAAAAATATTTCTTGTTTTAGCTTGAAAAATAACTTTTGTTTCTATGTTTAATTTTCATTTATATCGAATTTAATAGCCTCTATTATCTATTTATATATATACTAGGGGCTCTGCCCACTGCAAGCTACGCTCACTAACCCCCGTTCAGAAAACGCAGAATCTAAAAACACGCTAATCTGATGGGTTTTAAAAATATTAGAGAAGATTGAATTATACTGAAAAAAGCTGTGCAGATCTCCCTGTAAACTAGTTCCCATTGAATTCCCTTTGATTGCAAAAATTTAAGGGCGAATCAGTTGCTGTTAAGACATCCAATGGTTATTTTCGTTTTTGATTAAAGAGGATCAGTTAAACATTTGAAAAGAAGTTAAAATAAAATAAATTATGTATACAGAGTCTTTGTCTCCCGGTATTTTAAAACAATCTCTATAACAATAGCCTAAATCATGTGACTATCATCAACCGTTCCAGGCGGACCACTTCGCTTTTTATACTCTAGGTGCCATTTTGGTACATTAATGTTAGCCCTGCACAGATGGTAAGTCGCCAAATATTATTCTATTGCCATCATTTCATCTATATTATAATAGTTCAAGTCATCAACTGTCATAAACAAATACGGTCTGATCCCTTCGCCTTTCATATGAAAGTTTGGCACAGATCTTATATACGCCCCATAATGGTGCGATTTTTGAAAGACGTCAATACCATTTTTGAGATCTGCGGATCAATGCTGATTTTTGGTGTTAATTTCATGGAAAAGTATTCCATATTTTAGGGGAAATCGCTTGAAACATAATCAGTTGTTTAATCAGTCGATTCATATATCCGTTTCATAAATTCGTTTGGCCAGATGTCATTTGGCGATTTATATAATTTAGCGAAATTGGACGACGGAATAACTAAGTAGTACTGTATTTTTTAAATTATTTTCTATTATTTTCTAAAGGAAATATAAAACAATAATTAATAATCATAAAACAAAGTAATTATATAATTTATAAAAAGAAATAAAAGTAAATAAACACTTATTATCAAATAAACAACAATAGCCGGGTTACCTTGTCAACCTTTTCTGAAATATGAAAAAAAATATATATATATGTTTGATTAAAATTTCAGTTGCCATCATTAGAAAAACGTATATAAAATTAAAAAAGAAATTAATATTTCGAAAACTAATTCGAATTTTAAAAATCTAATACCAGTTTTGAGATCTGCGGATCAATGCTGATTTTTGGTGTTAATTTCATGGCAAAGTATTCCATATTTTAGGGGAAATCGCTTGAAACATAATCAGATGTTTAATCAGTCGATTCATATATCCGTTTCATAAATTCGTTCATGTATGTTATAATAGTTCAAGTCATCAGCTGTCATAAACAAATACGGTCTGATCCCTTCGCCTTTCATATGAAAGTTTGGCACATATCTTATATAAGTCCCATAATTGTGCGATTTTTCAAAGACGCCAATATGTGGATCGCATCAACAGCATAAACAACAACATCCGGCTTACAATATCATGCAAAATAACGATACTTTTATGATGGCCCGGTTCGGTATTCCACGATATTGATGAAGAAAGAACACAAGATATAATCAAAGCAGAGAGGTCTAAGCCGGGATATGATTAACTAAGTTTACTATTTACATAAGACTGCACTGTTACAACACACGCACACATAATATAACATAATAATAATATTCAAATTACATATTTCACATGAGAGAGTTCGAACACAACCATTCAAGAAAAGTACATCGTCTCTCTCTCCTCTGGCTGTTGCCATTCCGAGTTTCCTAAAGTCTTTCGACCACGGAGTATAGGCGACTTTCACGCCTTCCCTCCAGTTTCTACATGTTGGACGGTGTCCCACACTGTGAAACTACTCTTTAAAGTCTTAACACAAGTCTTACTTAAAAAGTTCTATCAAAAGTCCTTTTAAAAAAAAAGTTATATTTAAAAAGTCCTTCACCTGTCCCATCGAGAGCATTTACTTAAACTACTTAAGATATATAAATTCTTATACACTATATACTAAAAATACACATATTACAAATACACATTATCCAATATATAATAATGAAATAATACAAAATATATATATACAGATTTTTTTTCTACTCATAAATGCGAGATAAAGCATCTGCCACGACATTAGAACTTCCTGGTTTATGAGCAATAGAAACCTGATAGCGAGATAGTGCCAACGACCATCTCTGTAATCGAGCGTTCTTAGGAGTTCCCTCTGTTAAGTATTTTAGAGAATTATGATCCGTATGCAATATTATGGTGGTTCCATAAGTCCACATTTCGAATCTCCCAAGTGCCCAGATTACAGCATATCCTTCTCTTTCAATTGTGCTCCACTTTGATTGAGTTGGAGTAAGCTTTTGACTGGCAAAGGTTATGGGCTTTAACATGCCGTCTTTGTCCCTTTGCATTAAACAGGCACCAATACCCGATATGGAAGCATCGGTGTTTATTTCGAACGGTTTGGACATGTCTGGGGTATAAAGGTTTGTAACTTCACATAAGCTTTCCTTTAACTTATTGAACGACTTTTCAGCATCTTCCGACCATGGAATATCATTTGGAACAATTTTTCTGGTCAGATCTGTCAAAGGCTTTGCAAGGTTAGCATAATGCGGGACATATTCTCTGTAATAGTTAAATAGACCTAATATGGATCTCAGTCCTTTCTTCATTTTGGGAGCTTTGAGATGTTTTATTACTTCTAGCTTCTCGGGAATAGGTCCATGTTTGCCTGAACCCACGATATGTCCTAAATATCTGACTTCAGATGCTGCAAAGGAGCATTTTGTCAAGTTAGCTGAAAAATTCAGAGATTTTAAAGTTTCCAAAATTTCTCTTATATATTGCAAATGTTCTTCCCAGTTAGAAGAGAAAATTATAATATCATCAAGAAAACTTTCTGCATAATCACTATGCCGTCTCAAGGTCTGATTCATTGTTCTTTGAAAAGTAGCCGGAGCTCCAGACAATCCGAAAGGCATTACTTTCCATTGGTACTGGCCTTTTGGTGACACAAAACTGGTCAATTCTCGACTACTCTCTTCGAGTGGGATTTCCCAATATCCCTTTAAAATATCTAGCGAGGTCAAATATTTCGCCGAACCAGCTTTAAATTTTAGGTTGTCGGAATTCTGCATAGGAAAAGGGGAGATCTTGGTGGCGGCGTTTAACTCTCTATAATCTACACACAGTCTGATTGTTCCGTCCTTTTTAGCTACGCACACCAGTGGATACACTATTTCCGCAGAAGAAGGTTCTATGAGATCTTTCCTTAGTAATTCCTGTATTTGGTTTTCTACATTAGCTTTCAAAGTTTCTGGTACTTTATAAAGATGTGGTTGTTTTCTTACAACACCAGGTTTTAAATTTATGCTATGTGAACCAACTTTGGCTCTCTTCAGTTCTCCATCAAAAACCACTCTATATTCTTGGATAAGTGCTATTAGTTCCTTTTGTTGTTCTGGTGATAAATTGCCTGAATTAATATTTTTCTGCAGTTCTTCGTCAACGACACTGTCTTGTTCTATCGGAGCATGTTGTACTTCTCCAAACTCTTCATCCACTTCGTAAATAACACCAATAGCTCTAATCGGTTGAATATATTTTCGTAATTTGTTCTGATGTAGATGTCGAATACTTCCGTCAGGTAGTTTGACTGCATAGGAATGAACCGATTTTTGTTAGACTATCTCTCCGGGTCCCTTCCATTTTGAACACAGTTTATTAGTGGAATCAGGGATTAGTACTACTACTTCATCTCCGACGGAGAATGTTGTATCTTTCGACCTTAAATTGTGATGATGAACGTATCGCTGTTGTTGGGTTTCAGCCACGGTCTTTGAATATTCTTCCGCGTCTTTTAAACGTTCCCGGAGTTTCTGCATATAATCTGCTAAAGACTCTCCAATTCCTTGGGAAAGTACCACTTCATCTTCCCAACTTGATTTCAATATAGCTAATGGTCCTACAGGTGGACGACCGTACACCAACAAGAATGGTGCAACACCAGTGGTGGCATTGGGGACTTCTCGGTATGCCCATAACAGAAATGGTAGTTGTTTGTCCCAACCTCTACCATGAGAGTTTATGGCATGATGTAGCATTGATTTCATTGTTCACACCCATCGTTCAACCAATCCATTTGATTGTGGGTAACCTGGAGTAGAAAACTTAGGGACACACCCCAATCGTTTCAAAAGTTCTTTTGTCAGTTTTGAAGCAAAATTTCCTCCATTGTCCATGGCAATCATTCTAGGAATTCCAGTTCTAACAAAAACTTCAATAAACGCTTCGCAAGCTGCTTTTGCTGTCAACGATTTAATAGGGACTGCTTCAGGCCAACGACTATGTTGATCCATAATAGCCAGAACATACCGATGACCTCGAGAAGACTTCGGCTCAATTGGTCCTAAAATATCTGCATTTACAACTTGAAATGGGAGTTCTGGTCTTCCGTCCGCTTCAATAGGTGTTCTGTCTGTTATTTTTGTTTTTCTGCGCATTTGACAATCATGGCAAGCTGCGCATAGCTGTTTTACTTCTTTTGGCATTCCTTCCCACCAAAACGACATGGCAATTCTATCTCTTGTTTTCTTAGCAGCTAAATGCCCACCAGTTGGTGTTTCATGTGCTAATTTCAAAATTTCTTGTCTTCTACAGGCAGGTACAACAAGTTGAACATAATTTTGTCCTCCAACTTTGCCTCTATGATTCAACAAATCGGATTCTACCCAATAATTATTTTTCTGCCGTTTTGCATCTTCAAAGCATTTTTCTAATGTAGAACAAGCCAATTGCTCCTTTTTCAACAATTGCGCTTGTGAAACGGAACAACTTTCCTTTTGGTTCTCGTTACCAACATTTTTGGGCAAAACAGTTGCCTCGACCGGAGTAGGAATCAGTTCCAAATCTGAGGCTTCTTTGTCTTCATCTTCATTATTTAAATTTGTTTCCAGGTTTCCTTCTGGACACCTTCCCTCCACATTGAATACAGATTTTTCTTTATTTTCTTCAACCGGGGTGATATCTACCTCATCCCCTAAATACAACTTCGGCTGTTCTTTTAACAGAGCGAAAACCTTGGGAGTGATCAAAGCTTCTTCGTGTAATCCTTCCACTACCGCAACTTGTACTCGTACTTACGGAATAACCTCATCTTCTGTCCGAAGAGTGAGCGGAATGGAAACAAGCTTTGCTTCAACAGGACTCCCTATTGCGGGTCTCAAAAATACTTTTCCACATGACTGTAAATACTCTTCCGGCACCACCGACTTCCGCAGCACTGTAATCTCCGCACCACTATCGATGATTCCCTGAAACTTCTGGTTACCGATTCCTAGATCTACCTTAAGGAGTCTCCCATCTGTTTCTTCCACCGGAATATTCACATTCAAACAAATTGCATTTAGACCCTTTTTCTCAAGATCGCTTTTGGAAGTTTTTCCTCCATCTTGTTTTACTGTATTCAATTTGGAACAATATTTCTTCACATGCCCTTCCTTACCACATGCGAAACAGGTATATTTTGTGCGAAATTCTCTCTTTTCTCGTTGCACTCCGAAAGATGCATCAGTCTTGGGTTCAAATTTCGGTTTACCATCTCTCATATCTTTTTTTGATTCCGAACTGTAATTATTCCAACTTTGATTTCGAGAGTTAGATAAATTTTTCTTTGGAAATTCTTTTCTTTTAGAACTGTCGGTAATGCTCTCGTAATCATCAAGTTTTTCTGCCAATTCTAACGGCGTGGTAAATGTGAGCCAATTTTCTAAGAAATGTTCTCTTATTTCTACAGGCACACGAAATTTTAATTGTTCGGTTACTATTAAGTCTTTTAATTGCTGGAAAGTGTTAATATTTAATTCTGTGATCCATTCGGTAAAATAACTCAAAAGCTCTTGTGTATAATTTCTCCAAGATTTTTCATGTGTTTTGTGATGTTTGTAAAAACATTGTTTTAATTTTTCACTGTTTAACTTGTATCGCTTTAAGATAAGAGTTTTTACAAAATCGTAATTAATTGCATCTTCCGGGGGATCTCTAGCTAGCATATTTGCAATTTCCACCGGTAAAACTGCCAATAGGTAAGCTACCCAGTCTTTCTTCGGTACTTGTGCCATTTCCGCTCTTCTTTCAAATTTTATCAAAAATAATCCCATCTCATCACGTTTTTCATCAAACTTCGGGACAATCTGTGCTAATTGAATTTTTGGCGCTATCTCAATTTTCGATTCATTTCTTTGTTCCGGAAATTTCTGCAATTGTTCCAGTTTTTTCATTTCCAATTCATGTTCTTTTGCTTCCCTGGCATTTCGCTCCTCCCTCTCTTCTTGCCGTATTTTTTCTTCCCTTTCTTCTTGACGTGTCGCTTCTTGACGTATTCTTTCTTCCCTCTCCATTTCTTCTTTCTTTTTCCTTTCTTCAATTACAGAACTCAAAAATCCCTTAACAAATTCTTCTTCGTAGTCTTCCACTTCTAGTATAGCTTTTTTTAGATCTATAATTTTTAAATTTTCGACATCCTGAACTCCAAGTTCAATCGCTACTTTCTGTAAATCTTATTTTCTACTACCTTTGCTTAAAAACGCCATATTTGAGAAAAAAATCAAAGCAATCAGCAATATTCAAACAGTGTTTCTACCCTAATTGGAACTTTCCCTAAGAACGCCATAAACCAAATTTAATTTAAACCTGAACATTCTTTTGTAAATAACCCCTCAAATTGAATGAAATTTATTTTATTTAAATTCTTATATTAGTATTACTGACTAAATTAAAACACATTTGCGCAATAATAACAAAAAAAATATATATATAGAAAACAATTTTTGCAATAATTAAAATATACTTTTACCAATATGTCAAGTTAAAAATAAATAAAATATTTGCGTTCTCACAAAATAAGAATTTGTCAATGCCTTGCGTATTAATTTTTAAATGCATCCTTCAAAGATACATAATACATTAACAATTTTCTTTTTAACACTTCAATCTCTTACTAAATTATATTTCAAAACGAACCAAATATTTATAAATCTCAATATTAAATTAATACCTTTTAATTAAATTAAATGCCATCCAAGATATGAAAATCTTTTTCTTTATCTTGATTTAAAACTCAAATTAAATCTCTATATTTCCTTTCAATTGGTAAATCGAAAATAAGCAACAACGAAAACAAAACAAACAAATGCTTAATATTCTGCCACAATTAAAAATAAATAAACAACCCAATCCGTAATAATCAAATTTATACATTATCAGTTTCACTGAACTGAACAAGGATTACTTTTATTTCAAATTTAATCTGAATGAGTCATTTCAAAGAATTCCAGAATAATAGGTAACAAAACAAACAAACAAAAAAAAATCTTCCTCTACATACTTTGAAATAGCACCTTTTTATCTTAATCACAAAGATAAAAGAATAAATAAAAAACATTTGAAATAAATCTGTTTCTTTTTTTTTTTCCCCAAACTATAATTTACTTAGGTAACACTTTTAGTTATTCTAGTGCAAAGGTTATTCTTAGAGAATAAATAGCTTCATAGACAGACGTGTTATGAACTTTTAAAATGACAATTTTAACTCATTTTTATGTTTCTTTTTCTTTTCTTTTCTTTTTTTTTAACACAATAACTAGAAAATATTTATTCAAATAACAGAATTTAAACTTTCATGCTAAACATAGTTATTTTTAAACACCATTCTATCTGAACATTCGATCAATTTAACAATCATGATACATAATTCTGCATTCATATTATGAAATATACCATAAAAATATAATTCTTAAGTATACTTTTCAAACTTAATTACTGATAAAATACCATGTTTATTCCATTAATTGAATAAATATCAACCCGTTGTTTCTAAACATAATATAAAACATATACACATTAAATAGCTATATTTTACTAACATATATTTAAATAAAATATGCTCTCGATAGGAAAAAAAAAAACCTTTATGATAGCTAGGCCAGCCATCAAACTCTCGTTGCTGTCAATCAAATACTATCGACGCAATATTATTCACTTAGATTAGGGGCACATCTTTCTTGCTTTAACCACAATATTTATTATACGATAACATTTTATGCTGCAGTAACACTGCTGTTGATTTTTAAGAGCTGTAGGATCACCATCCTAGTCGTCTGCGACAATATGATGGCCCGGTTCGGTATTCCACGATATTGATGAAGAAAGAACACAAGATATAATCAAAGCAGAGAGGTCTAAGCCGGGATATGATTAACTAAGTTTACTATTTACATAAGACTACACAGTTACAACACACGCACACATAATATAACATAATAATAATATTCAAATTACATATTTCACAAGAGAGAGTTCGAACACAACCATTCAAGAAAAGTACCTCGTCTTTCTCTCCTCTGGCTGTTGCCATTCCGAGTTTCCTAAAGTCTTTCGACCACGGAGTATAGGCGACTTTCACAACTTTGGCGCCAGTTCCGTATATGACATTGGCGTCAGAAAAAAAAAAAAATCTCGCCAATATGAGACCATAAGGTTTCCATTTTTATTAAGAAATCGAAAAAAATTTTCTCGAATAAAACTACATAAAATTTGCCATGGTTGCATAGAATTCTTGGTACTGTTACGCTAACCGGATGCAAATCTCGCCAATAGCTCTTTTTTCAACCCGCCAGTTAGCATTTTTTTTTCGTGTGGTAATATTTGGCCAGATGTCATATAAGCACAGAAAGTTTGGTGTGATTTTTTTTTTAATTTTTTTTATTTATTTATTTTTTTTTTTTTTTTTTTACGAAAATTTGGCGAAAACCTAGTTTTCAAATACCAGTTACGTGTTCAATTTTTGGTATTACTCAGTTATACCGTCGACCAAAAATCTATCGCCAAACTATAAGATTAAATGTGAATAATGGTTGATCATAAATGTCACATTCACTTCACTTTAAGCTAGTTGGACGTGTTTACGTCATCAAGTCATTTTTATTTCGACTTTTTATTTGTATATTTATTAATGTTATACTAATTTATTTGTTCTTTCGTTATTTAAAATAAAAATTGTCAATTTGTATAATTTGTGTTTTGGCGATTTATATAATTTAACGAAATTGGACGACGGAATAACTAAGTAGTACTGTATTTTTTAACTTATTTTCTATTATTTTCTAAAAGAAATATAAAACAATAATTAATAATCATAAAACAAAGTAATTATATAATTTATAAAAAGAAATAAAAGAAAAAAAACACTTATTATCAAATAAACAACAATCGCCGGGTTACCTTGTCAACCTTTTCTGAAATATGAAAAAAAAAAATATCTGTTTGATTAAAATTTGAGTTACCATCATTAGAAAAACGTATATAAAATTAAAAAAGAAATTAATATTTCGAAAACTAATTCGAATTTAAAAAATCTAATACCAGTTTTGAGATCTGCGGATCAATGCTGATTTTTGGAGTTAATTTCATGGCAAAGTATTCCATATTTTAGGGGAAATCGCTTGAAACATAATCAGTTGTTTAATCAGTCGATTCATATATCCGTTTCATAAATTCGTTTCATCAGGATTTTATATATATAGGGTAGACATAAATTCGTTTCATTAGGAATTTTTATATATAGGGTAGATATATGGAATACTTTTCATTCGAGGGAAAACCATGTCAAAATAAATCAGTTAAAATACACACTTCACATATCACCAACCCGAAGAATTAAATAGTTTGCAGTCGTAAATCATGGTCAGTGTGGAAGTCCAAATCGTTAATATATTAGGTGTTTTCCTGTAGATAATAAAGAAGCCGCATTCTTCATCAAATAGTTTATTAGATTTCTTATATAGTACCACAATTCCACCAGTTATCCAGTTACCCATATCCTGGTCGCGTCACGTCTTAAAAATAAACTTACAGATGTTAAACGATGGAGACAACATTGCAAATTGAAAAAAATCAGCTCTCCCAGTGACATAGATTTTGCAGACAAGACAAAAAACGTACAAATTCTCAGTCCAGGTCAATACAAGCTGTTTAAATGCTAAGAAAAAAAACGCAAATTTACACTGATGCGTTCTACGTTAGGGCCAATCAAACTACGTTAGAAGGGAGCGCAAGTAAAGGCCGCGCTCAGCGATTGGCTAAAAATGGTTGCGTAGGCCGAGGAAAACATGTTGTGACAAAACTCTTTACTTATAGCGGAAATTTAAATATGGAAAAAGCTAGACGTGCTGAATTCTCTCAATTAATCATGGGTTATCAAATAATATTTATTATAATAAAAGCTAAAAAATGGTATTAATAAATATTCGAAAGAAATAAGAATTTAATGTCTCAAATTATGAATATATATATATATATATATATATATATATATATATATATAATTTTTTTTTTTTTTTTTTTTTTTTTTTTTTTTTTACAAAGAAGTGTAGCTATTAACAGATTAAAGTTTTTAGAATGGATATAAAAGCATGCGCTAAATTAAAGGCATGGGATTAAAATATAAAGGATAATTAAAATTGAATTCAAAAATAGGTAAAAAGGTAGCTATATAAGAATTTGGAGTACAACTAAGTTAAAAAGGCAAAAAAAAAAAAAAATATATATATATATATATATTACTACACATTTATATATATATATATATATATATATATATATATACATATAAATCTGTTAACTTGTTCAAAAGTTATCAAAGCAAATCTTCTAAAAACAATGCTTCGAGACAATTCGGTTTATATATACTTCCTCCGCAGTTTATCAGTGTTATGGGCGTTTAAAGGGTTACGGAACGTACGACGGTCCATATAGAAATTTTCCTATCAGACCAACTATACGATATTTTTAAAGAGTCAAACATTATTAAAATTATAATAGGAATAAATACATTTTCTTTTTCCATTCAAACCATTATTTTCTCATTAAAGCTATCTAAATTTAACTACAATGTCTTTTAAAGTTATTTAATTTATTACCGTATATACTCGCGTATAAGTCGACTCGCATATAAGTCGACCCCCTAACTTTCGAATGCAAATTCTGGAAAAAATCAAAAACCCGCGTATAAGTCGACCCCATAACTTTTTGCTTCAATTTTGCACAAAATCAAACCAAAGATTTCACTTGTCAATGCAAAAAGGTAGTAAGTTAACAAAAACAAATCATTGAAATTTTTTTAAATGATAAATTATTATTATTTCTATATTTTATATATTATTTTTCTATTCAAACACATAAAATGCCATATTTTTGCAGTATTGGAAGTTTTTGTTTTTGCTTTTTTAACTGACTCGCGTATAAGTCGACCCCCAAATCTGCTTACCGAAAATTGTCAGAAATTCCTCGACTTATACGCCAGTATATACGGTATCTACAATTGTGCAGAAAGATTATCATTTTTTAATTAAATAAGTCATTCATTTTTTAAAGTAATTTCAGCATTTGTTTTCTTCCCAAAATACAAATTTTAAATTTCAAACAAGTAAAGTGAATATACTTATGTAATGCATTTAATAAAAATTCGATAAATTCTGTGACGATACTATGTGGAAAAACTTGTAAAAATGATAATAACATAATGTAACATATAAAAACTGTGTGATGTTAAGAAAACTTTTTTTTCTTAGTAAAGAAAAAAATATTTACGTGTATGCACTTGAAGGAAGAGCTGAGGAAAGAATGTATGAGAAAAAAGTCGGGACGAAAGCTTGCGATATGCTCCATTAAAAATAAAAGAAAACTGATATTTACGAACAAAAACTTCTTCGCTATGCTAAATAGCAAAAAATAATAATAAAAAAAAGAATAACATAAAAGAATATTAAAAAAGTATAATATAAAATAATAAAAAAAAAGAAAAAAAATATTAGATATACGTAGAATTAATGACTTTTAATAAAAAATATACAAGTTAAAACAGAAGACAAATATTGTAACACACACACACACACACAAAAAAAAACTCGTATAATAAAAATGGAGATTACTTTAGAGGCACGCATTATTTACACTTCGATAACAAGTTAAATATCATTTCAATAGCCACTTTTTATTCATCGCTATCATTTTAATTTCTGTATTAATAGATAGATACATTTAGGTATGTATTTTTTCTAATTTTATATAATCGTTTTTATGCAAAAAATGTATATATGTTGTAAAATGAAATTTATCTTGATACAATTTTATTGCAGACATATATATCTTTTTGCGTAATTGATTTTTTTTTTTTAATAAATGGACTGTTATTTGATTGAGTAGAAAATTATTAAGAATATTATATATTTTTTAAATGAAGCACGAGCAGTTGAATGATGGAAAAAACCAATTTTAATTATTTGAAAAATAATTAAAACAAATGAGATTCAATACATTGCAACTTTAAAACTTTTTTTTTTTTTTTTTTTTTTTTTTTTTTTTTTACCATAGAACGTATAAGAAGAAACACACAAAATATTTAAATGAGCGCAATATAACATATTATAAATATATCAATAACTAAAAACTTATTCCAAGTACAACACGATATAAAAGTACATTAGACGAATTTTTTTTTTTAAATATAATAAAAATATAAATTTCATATAAAATATAAATTTTCAAAACAAGAAAAAGAACTTATATATCATGAAGGTCGATTCATTTTTATTAAAGAAAAGATACTTTATCTATAATAATATTATAAAGAAGTAAAGTTTGTTTATTTGTAGGTGTTCTCTGGAGCTACAGAACCGATTTCAAAAGTAATGGTATCAAAATGATGGTGTTAGTCCTGGTTACAACATAGGGTATAGTCTTATGTTGATGTCACTAACCCAAAGGGGGTGCATGAGCAAAAGTAGTTCTAAAAATGCGATTTCTGTGTTACTGAAGGGCCTAGAAATATGACATTTGACATTCCAGTTACTTATAAGATATAAATGATCCCTAAGGACATTTCCTTTAAAAAAATTGAAAATTAAATAGGGTGAAAATGTGCGAAAAGCGTTCTAAAACCTATTTTATGTCGCTGTCACATACCACCTGGGTGTTGCAAGAGCAAAACAATTTTAAATTGTAATTTTTGTGATACAGCAGGAGCTAGCAAATTGAAAGTGTCTACCCGGATAAGCATAGCGAAGTGGCTCCCATGGCCGATGTTTAAAATAACATGTGTGGTAATAAGGTTCACCATATGAATACAATATAAAGTGTTTTTAGCCCTGACATTGAACTGTCCTTGAGATAATCGGCGAAGCATGCGTGGACGCTACTTTAAAATATACTTACATTATTCTTAAAATACATACTTTGTGCATTATTCTGTAATTTTTTGGTTGGTGTAAATATAAAATTACTACATTAATATATATTTTTTAATATTTTTGTTTATTTTTCTACTTGTTAAAATTTATGTAAAGATGTGAAAAAAAATGTATAATATGAACTAATACATTCTTCAAATTTTTCAAATACGTTTTTCTAAAAAAGTATAAAGATTTAAAAACTTAAACCAACGCCAATTATTGAATAATATATTAGTTCACATTATACATTTTTTTTTCACATTTTTACACAAATTTTAACATAGAAAAATAAACAGAAATATTAAAAAATATATATTAATGTAGTAATTTTATATTTACACCAACCAAGAAATTACAGAATAATGCTCAAAGAATATACCTTTAAGAAAAAAAAAAAATCGTTAAAATCGAAGATGCGCTTTTTGAGTTACAACAAAAATAATGCTAGCAATTTGCTAAAATATTCGTAACTTTCCCTGATTGCATTTGCAGAAAAACGCTACTGTAAATGAATTGGTCGATTCATGCCATTTTCACTCGCGCAGGATGCCAAAAGAAGATAATGTTTCCATTTATATTACTTTCCTACTGGTTTGTTTCGTGTTTGTAAATATTCTGTTATTCTGACGTACTCTGCATCCTTCTCGCGTAATAATATCAAGAATTGGCAAATAAAATTATAACATTTGCCAACTATGAATTTAACATTGAAGAAGGCTATGGGGCTGTACATGTACACATACTGTGTACATATATAACGTATCAATTTAGGGGGGCGTGTGTGAGGGGGGGGGTGTCCTGTCACTTGACATCGGAAGATATCTGTAGGGAGAGGGGGGGGGGGGTGTTGTCATTTGATATCGTTATCATTTTTGAAAAAAAAAATATATGCTTTTTTCGAATCTTTTACTTTACCTCTGGTATCTTACTTATTTTAAGTCTGTCTTCTTCTTTTTATGAAAATACAAAGTTATTATTAAAACCATTGAATGATTATAAAACATTTCATTCCAAAATATGGAATAACCCAATGTTTACCATTAATATTCTCCTGCCACATGCGTATATAGTTCGTTGTTAGAGAAACCAGATTCGAAATGATATTCGTTATTTTCACTAGTAAAAGATGGGGAAGAATGTTGGCCACCTATTTTGTTTAAAAGAAGTTCTGTTTAGCCCCAGCAAGGCCGAAGTGCAAGAAGACAATATTACTGCTCGTTGCATTATGTAACAAAGGTCTATTATGAAAACTTTTAAATAATAAGTATTTCTTTAAAATGTTATTTGATATAAAGTTATTTCTTATATAATGGTGATATTTTATGAATTTCTTCACGTCATTTAAAGCAGAAAAATATGCAAATAAAAAATGTACAACCATATCTGTATATCATTGCAAACGCATAAAAAGAAAAAAATGGAAAAAAAAATATAAAAATAAAAAGAATTTTTAGACACTGATAACAATGTTGTTATTAGGGTGAGGGGGATTCGAGAAATGATAACGTATGATATCGGAAGATTGGGAGGTGGTTTCGAAAGTGTCAAAAATTTGCTAATCTTATATATTTACAGCCCCTATTCAACTTCACCTGGACAATCGACTTGATATTATTACGCGAGAAGGCTGCGCAGCACGCCAAAATAACGGGATTGTTTCGTGTTTACAAACACGAAACAAACCTAAAGGTAGGTAGTAGGTATGGAAACATTCTTTTATTTTGGCGTACTGCGAATTCTGCCCGAGTGGAAATGTCAGGAATCGACCAATTCATTGATAGTAACGTATTTCTGCAAATGCAAACAGGGAAAGTTACGAATATTTTAGCAAGTTTCTAGCATTATTTTTGTTATAACTTAAAAAGCGCATCTTCGATTTTAACGGAATTTTTTTTTCTTAAAATACATATTTTGTGCATTATTCTGTAATTTTTTGGTTGGTTAAATATAAAATTACTACATTAATATATATTTTTTAATATTTTTGTTTATTTTTCTACTTGTTAAAATTTATGTAAAAATGTGAAAAAAATGTATAATATGAACAAATACATTCTTCAAGAATTGACGTTGGTTTCACTTCTTTAACTTTTACACTGTTTGACAAAAACGTATTTAAAAAATAGTAGCGCCGGCGAATAATTCGAAGGAGAGTTATCTCAAGAACAGTTCAAAGTCAGACGCTAAAAACACTCTATATTGTATTCTCATGGCGAGCCTTATTACCACACATGTTATTTCAAACATCGGCCGTGGGGGCCATTTCGCTATGCTTATCCAGCTAGACCCTTTAGCATGGTAATTATAAGATGTAAATTTTCTCAAAAAACAGTTTCTAAAAAAATTGAAAATTAAAAGGGATGAAAATGCGCTGAAAAATTCTTTCTAAAAACATTCAAAATTGTGATTTCTACGAAATTTCAGGAAATATCAAACCGATATCAAAAGTAATCGTTACAAATTCATGGGAACAGCACCTGCTCCAACTTAAGCTATATTTTATATTTTTGTCACTACCACGTGGTGTTTGAGAGCGCGAAAAATATAAATTGCGTTTTTGCGATACTATAGGGGATAACATTTTAAAATTTGGCATGGTATTTACTTAAAAAATGCAAATGCTTTCTATGAATCTTTGAAAGAAAATTGCAAATTTAACAGCATCAAGTGAGCGAAAAGTGTTCTAAAAACGTTCTAATTTATTATTTTTATTCAAATCTTACGAAATACCTTACCGATTTAAAAAATAATAGTTCCAAATTGTTGGCGATAGAACCTCCTCAAACATAAGATATATTTTGTATTGGTGCCACTAACGCTAGAGGCCTGCAGGAGCAAAAAACATTCTAAATTGCGATTTGTGTGATACAGAAGAGGCTAGAAATTTGAAACATAACATGGTAGTTATTAAATATAAATGCCCTCTTAAAACAGTCGAAAACAAATTCGAAATTTAAAAGGGTAATTCGAAGGAAAGGACTGAAAAGAGTTCTCAAAAGTCCTAAATTACGATTTCTGTGAAATCTCAAAAATAATGAACCGATTCCAAATGTAGTGGTTGCGAATTAATTGTGACAGTTTCTGTTCCTCTAAAGGCTATATTTTATGCCGGTTCCACTACTACCTCGGGTTGGCAGTAACAACAACAGCTCTAAAAAAGCCTTTAAAAACTTTCTATGTTATCATGGAATATTAGGAAATACCAAACAGATTTCAAAATTAATGTTGGGAAATTAATGGTTTCAGTCCTTGTTTCAACATAGGCATTTTTTTCGGGCGCCACAATCAATAGAGAGGTGGTAGACTGTTAGAAAATAAGCTTGAAATTTGACATGATGTTTAATTTTAAGATGAAAATGTGTTCTAAAACGATGGTATTTAAAAAAATTCAAAACTTAAAATTAATACTGACATGAGAGTATGGAATGAGCATAAAAATTTCAAAATACTTTCTATGTTATCAATTATTTTATTAATTTTAGTTATTCTTACTACTTTAAGTCTGATTTCTGCGTAACGCAGCGTAATAATAAAGATTAGTCAAACTGTGGCTTAATTAGTAATTTTTGAATTGTTGCTAAAAAGTATAATTTCTTTTAATAAAAATTAGACATACAAATATCACTTGGTATATTTTAATTATTATCCAAGCAAAGCCGCGGGGTTATCCATTAATTACATAATAAAATATTAAATGAAATATCTATACATTCAGCTGCTTTCTGTTAGCCCCTTTAATGTTCAATAACTGCGCACTTTACATAGTTATATTAAGTATATTTAAAATTCGACTGACAAAAAATTTCAATAATTAATATATATATATATATATATATATATATATATATATATATATAATACCAAAAACCACACACTGCACATCCAATCCCAAAACTACTGAACTACAGAGAAAATTAACAAAATAACCATGGAAAAACTTACTAACTAAATCATGAACGAAAAGAAAACAACCAATGGAGACAGACCGCAAGGCTAAAGACTTGCATGCTGGGTTTTACCGGCAATTACTCATGAAACTTCCCCCATATCTGTCAAGACCATACTGGCCAAAGAAAACTTTAAAACTGGCCAGCCAAAGCAGTAACCGAATTCGAAAAGAACACTTTCAAACTGTCCATCCAAAGCAGCAACCCAATTCAAAAAGAACGACGCATTCAGACAGAGCTCCTTATAAAGCCTACGATTATTTGGCGATGTTTTTAATCGCCAAAAGTAAAGCGTCGCAGTAACCTTTATCCTTGACGAAATTGTTTACCAAACTATTTAACAAACCAATAGGAAAATTCTGATCCATTGCATCTTGATAGAGATTTATAATGTCATTTATTATACTATTATGATTAGAATTTAACTTTACTATCCTTATTAAACTATTGATAATGATATTTCTGAAAATGGAAATATGTACATTGGAATTAAAATTTAATATCTTAATAGTTTCAAAGTTGTAATCCTTTCTCTTATCATAAATGCTAGTCCGTAATCCACCCCTCTCAATGTCGATAGTGAGATCCAAATAATTTACATGCTTTTCGTCATATGAAGTTTTTTTTAATATCAAACCTTGGGGATAGTAGTCTAAATTTAAATCGCTATTGGAATCGTTAATCCTTACTAACAATACATCATCAATATATCTGAAACTTAAAAAATCCTTATCCGTAGTCTCTTTAACCTCGTATAAAAATAAATAAATATCTGCAAGTACCGAACTGCAACTACCCCCCATAGGTATACCCCTTATCTGCTGAAACACATGCTTACCATCGAATAAATAATTTTCATTAACTACGAAATTAAATAAATTTGTCAAATGATCCAAATTTTTACCCAAAATATTGTACCTCTTAAAAAATTCGAATATTTTATTTTTAAGATCATTTAAATCAATGCTGTTATATAAATCTTCAAAATCATAAACATATAAACCTTTAATACTACTCAAACCTTTCAATCTATTAAGTAACTCAAAACTATTTTTTATAATACATGTGTAATTTTATTTTAATGCCGCTTCAAATAAACTCTGCAAAATATCCAAAAACTTTTTATTAGCTACTTCCAAATAAGTGCCAAAACCACATGTAATTGTACGAAAGGCAATGGGGTCCTTATGAAATTTAGGAATCAAAACCATATAAGGCAATTCCTTACTACGTTGTGTGTATTTTAACCTTTTATAAAAAGCAGCAATTCTACTTTCTATCTCTTTTACACTGGTATTTAACAACCTATAATTATGTGTATTGTTATAACATTGTCTTAATTGATTACAGTATAGCTCTTTACAAATAATAGCAAAATTTGTATTTGCCTTATCAATATATGTTATAACGAAATTACTCTGTAAATCCTTGATAGAATCTTTTAATACTTTATATTTTTCCAACGAAATCCCCCCTGTTTTACCACAGTAAATTGAACTCAAATCCTTTAATATATTGTGTTTCCATTCCAGAAAAGTTATTTCTGGTAAGCAATATATATATATACAGTATATATATATATATATATATATACTGTTAAAAATGTTGCAGCATTCTGGCAGGTCATTCGACCGTTTTTTGAAAAAGCGGTTTCATATCCATAATTTAACTATATTCTGACCATAAAATGGCCAATAATATGGACAGAATAGTGTTAAAATTACGGTTGTGTAACCGTTTTTGGAAAAAACGGTCAAATGACCTGCAAGAATGCTGCAAATATTTACAGTGTATATATATATATATATATATATACAGGGTGATTCATAAAAGATGGGCAGAACTTTAAGGAGTTATAGTACACTTAAAGACAAATAATATTAAATAGGAGACTAAGGGTCCCAGACGTATTCCCAAGGAGATAGGGGGCATTAAAGTTTAGGGTCCGAAATTTCAAATGATTATAAAACATGGAAAAATTGGTCGATTCGTTTGCGGTTTTTGCAAAAAATTTTCTTTATGCCAGTATTTTCTTGAAATAAAATTTTAAAGTTCAATTTCAAAAAATGCCAATAGGGGGCGCTTTAGACTTTGGAGTAACAAACAACTATTTTTTAACGTTATTTTTTGTATTTCTTTAAATGATTCCGAAAGCTTAGACTTAAACTTAAATTTTGATCTAAAAATCTGAGTCCTAACGAGTAGTTAAGTAGCGTAAACTGAAATTTGAAATTTGAAACCCTTCTCCCCCCAGAACAAAAATCAGTTATTCCCGATCTTTGTGTCGTAGATTAGGCTCTAACTACTGCCGCGTTTTGCTAAAATTATTCTTTATGTCAGTATTTTCTTGAAAATAAATTTTAAAGAAAATTTTCAAAAAATTCCGATAGAGGGCGCTTTAGACTTTGGAGTAACGAACAACCATTTTATACCGTTATTTTTTGTGTCTCATTAAATGCTTTCTAAAGCTTAGACTTAAATTTTCAGCCCAAAATCTTAATCGTTAGACGTGGTTAAGTTTCTGGGGAGAGGGGTTTGAAATTTCTACTCCTGAGCACAGTTCAGTTTACCATGTCCACACATTGTGTGCTGTGATACGAGGTAAAAAGACACAAATTAGGATTATGTTACCAAAGCATATTTATTAACATGTAATTACAATAAATGTTCAAAATTGTGACCACCAGAGGTTATGCACGCAGAACAACGGCGAAGAATGGAACGGCGAACATTCGCGAAAACATCAGGCTTTTCGAGCACTTCCCCTACAGCGGCGGAAAGTCTGGCGACCAGTTCCTCGGGGGATTCAATGGGTGTCTCATACATAAGAGCCTTCAATCATCCCCAAAAAAAGAAATCGAGGGGTGAAAGATCTGGCGAGCGAGCAGGCCAAGCAACAGGACCACCTCGACCAATCCATCTGTTCGGAAATGTGATGTCCAGATAGTTGCGGACGTCTCGTACGTAATGGGCTGGCGCTCCATCGTGCTGGAACCACATGACCCGCCGGATGCGTGGAGAAACAACGTTTAACAGGTCTGGCAGCATATGTTGCAGAAATGTGAGGTATGTTTTACCGTTGAGGCTTTCAGGAGGAAGGTACGGTCCGATTAGGTGGTCTCCGAGGATTCCTGCCCAAACATTGATGGAAAAGCGTCTCTGATGAGCATGTGGATACGTAGCATGTGGATTGACATCCGCCCATACATGTGCATTGTGTGTGTTAAATGTACCTTCACGTGTGAAGGTACATTCATCGGTGAAAAGCACAGTTCGTCCAAAATGTGGATTTAGCGCGTTCTGCTGCAGAAACCAGCGGGCGAATTCAATACGATTTGGATAATCCCCTGGAGACAGTTTCTGGACTCGTTGCACATGAAACGGGAGCAAATGTTCATCCTTCAGTACCCTCCAAGTCATGGACTGTGAGGTATCCACCTGCCTAGCCACTGTTCGTGTACTTGTACTTGGCTGCGCCGCTACTACATCCAGAATGGCTTCTGCAACAACTACTGATTCGTCCTTTTTTGCACGACCTGCATTCGACCGGGAAGCGAGAAATGATCCCGTCTCACACAACTGTCTGTGCAAGCGCTCGAAAGTTTTGCGGTTAGGCAACCGCCTGCTGGGAAATCGCTCTCCGTACATTCGTTGTGCCTCTGCACCATTTCCATATGCCGCTCCGTAAATTAAATGCATCTCAGCCTTTTCCTTATTCGTGAAGGGCACCATCTTCCGATTCATTACTACAGCGACTTACACTTGACTTACCGTTCAGTGGTTTTTATGCCTGAATCGTGTCGAAATTTTGCATACGTGTTCTTCTTCTTCCCCATTTGACATTTGCATACTTTCTGTTTCCTTCTTCACCCGGTGACTAGCGTCAGGAATGGAGCTTAAACGTTTGCATGAGCGACGTTTCCAACTGTGCCAGTGCCTTTATGAGTGAATTCCGACTATGCAGTCCTTGACGAAAGTTGTATTTTTGCCTCGTATCACAGCACAGAATCGTTGGGCATGGTTAAGTAGTGCAAACTGAACTATGTTCAGAAGTTGAAATTTGAACCCCCTCCCCTCGCTACTGAACCATGCTCAGCGATTCAGATTTTGAGCTGAAAATTTAAATTTAAGTCTAAGCTTTAGAAAGCATTTAATGAGACACAAAAAATAACGGTATAAAATAGTTGTTCGTTACTCCAAAGTCTAAAGCGCCCTCTATCGGAATTTTTTGAAAATTTTCTTTAAAATTTATTTTCAAGAAAATACTGACATAAAGAATAATTTTAGCAAAACGCGGCAGTAGTTAGAGCCTAATCTACGACACAAAGATCGGGAATAACTGATTTTTGTTCTGGGGGGAGAAGGGTTTCAAATTTCAAATTTCAGTTTATGCTACTTAACTACTCGTTAGGACTCAGATTTTTAGATCAAAATTTAAGTTTAAGTCTAAGCTTTCGAAATCATTTAAAGAAATACAAAAAATAACGTTAAAAAATAGTTGTTTGTTACTCCAAAGTCTAAAGCGCCCCCTATCGGCATTTTTTGAAATTGAACTTTAAAATTTTATTTCAAGAAAATACTGGCATAAAGAAAATTTTTTGCAAAAACCGCAAACGAATCGACCAATTTTTCCATGTTTTATAATCATTTGAAATTTCGGACCCTAAACTTTAATGCCCCCTATCTCCTTGGGAATACGTCTGGGACCCTTAGTCTCCTATTTAATATTATTTGTCTTTAAGTGTACTATAACCCCTTAAAGTTCTGCCCATCTTTTATGAATCACCCTGTATATATACATATATATATTATATTATTATTTTAGTAAGAAGACACCAGATTTTACGAAAGACAAGATATAAAAAAAGTGTAAAAAAATAATGATGCACGGATATATTAATTTTGTTTATTATACTAACGACCATAACAATATTCGGTGCATAACCAACGGAAATTATGTATCCCCTGCATTATTTTCAGTTTATATTTTTGTATGTGTCACTTGAAAGTGTCTGAAAGTTGATAAATTATTGGTGCATATGAAAGCCTTAAAAGTTATTTCATTTACGTTTATTTTAATGTTTCTGATTTATTAAATGTATAATAAATTAAATTACTTTACCACACACAGTAAAATATTACTTATATAATGTTTAAAAAAAAATTGTTAAATGCAGATTTTATTGTTGGTTTACATTTGGTTACAGATTCATGTAAATTACATTTTTTAGTAACAAATGCTTATAATTCGCATGTAAATAATTTTTTTTTCTTTTTTTTCAGCATTGTATGCTTTATTTTCCCAAGTATATACATCGAACCAACGTACGGTTGAACATAACTCATATAACGTAAAATTTACAAAATCTGACTACAATAGTTTCATAGCTTTCCATTTCCGAATACCACTATTTACGAATAATAAACTTTGATTGATTTAATTGCAGTTTTCTCCAGAAAAGAAATATACTCCTTTCCTAATTGTGCTCCAAACATAGAGGTTTTAGCAGCTACTGTAGAAATATCATAATTATATAAAATAGTGTTTCATATTTACTGCTGATATTAAAGAATAAATCATCTAAAAAGTCTGCGAACAACTCGAGAAAACAAACTTTTTTCATTGACTCAAAAAGAAAAAGCTGTCATCAAAACTTCCATTAAGAATTTTTCAAAGAGATGCTTATGATATTAGAATCATAACCATCTGGAACTTTTCAAACGTACATTAAAAAGAGCAGATATTTCTCGAGAAAAAATCTTTCTGGTGAAATGTCAGTAGTTTTGTGACTCATATTTTTTTGTGACGATAAAAACTTGTATATAATAGGTCAAACTAATTAGCGAAAAGGGAAGGATATTCTGAAATGTTCTCTTTTTTTAACTTTCGTTGTTATAGTTTAAAAGGTTATTTCTTCAGTTGATTTCCAAAAGATTTCGTATATGTTAACTCGATCTATGGTTTCGTATGATATAGAAATTAGAAAGAATCAGGGTTATTAATTTATTTTCTATATTTTGTTAGCACTTTTCACTTTACAAATTTTAAAAGAAGTGTTACAAAATCCTTGTGATTTATATATAAAAACCAATAGACTATAAATTAGTTTTAAAAAGTAATGATTTTTTTTATATAAAATATAGAAACTACAAATCGCATTTATGAAAAGTCAAATTTAGAGAATTAAAAATTCCTATAATAAATGAAAAAAAAATTACAAAACAAAATCCTTTGTAAAATAATGAAAATAAATTCTTAATTAATTTTCTCCAGAAAGTCCTGAATATAAATATGAAAACTTTGCATCATGCTTGTAAAAATAAAGAAGAAATCATAAAAAGGTAAAAGAAAAACGCTAGCAAAAAAAGATAAATAAAATGAACTTTTCTAATCCTTCAATGTTTGTGTAGAAAAACACATAAAATTTCATGACATCAATTTATGCCACTCCCTTTAGTGCCAATACAGAAAAGAAAATCCTTTACATATAAATATTTCGTGGGAACACTAGATTATGAAAAGTTCTCAATTGTTTGTTACGCCTTGTAGAAAGTGCGAGCTAGTACATTAAATAGAAAAATATAATTATTGCTTTTTTTAAGCTATGACAACAACAAAATATATATATATATATATATATATATATATATATATATATAAAATTATTAAAAGAAACACTTTAGGATTTTTAAATTGATTTCGCAAGGTATAATGAAAATTTAATTAATATTTATTCATTAAAGCATTATATAATATTACACTCTATATCTTTTTTAAAGTTTTTGTGTTTAAACTATTTCGCTGTTGCAGTTTGACAGCTAGTTGGTCTTTTTTGTCTTGTCGGAGTCTGTTTGTGAGAATACTTCTCACAGTATTTAAATTGAGTTTATTTGTTTTCCTTTTAGCCATTTTTTTGCACCGATATCTATTTAATTTCATTTCGTTGCGGTCAACTTTGATGTTTACATTTTATCTAGCAACGTAATGCGAGTCTGTTTTCGCACCCAGCAAAATTTTTCCTCTCGGCTTATGAGCGAGTTGGTGAAGTTACGCATTAGGGTGGGACAAAAAAAGCGAAATTTTTCAGATTAACTTCTAATAGAGCAGAAAAGTTGATTTTATTAATTAGAAGAATAACTCAAAAAATATTTTTGAAATTGGTTAATATCTTTAGATCGCTCATTGCACTTGAAGTTTTGCAAATATGATGAAAAATGACGATTTTTGAAACTAGTGATGAAAATAAAAAAAATATTCAGAGCCATTTCTAATAGTGCGTAAATGTCATATTTTTGTATTAGAATAATAACAACAACAACAACAAAAAACTATTTAAAATGGGTTATTATATTTAGGCCGCGCGTTGCACTTGTATTTTGGCACATATGACCAAAATTGAGAATTTTTGAAATTACATGATGAAAATAAAAAAAATATATATACATTCAGACCTAGAAAAATATGCAGATCGAAAGAGCGAGAACTGTGCGAGGTTTTGTGACACCAAGTTAAATTTCAGTGCTCATGATTACTCATAACTTAATTGACTGTTCTACCTGTAAGGTTACTTCCTCTCCCATATTGCACAGAACAAGCTCGGAGAGCATTTTGTCTCTCATTGATTCAAAAACTCTCTCAGGCAGTAACAGATTGCATTGCTTTCAAAATCCGTCTGAATCCCATTTCCCTAGTCCTCTTTCCTCTGTTATTGACAATCCCATGTTTTTGGGATGAACAAAGACTCCGTTACGCTCAGTAACATAGTGTACCATCTCCTCCAATTATTTTTGGTGATTGACGCGATATTGTGACTGTCTTGAACAGATGCAGTCCTCCTAGAATAATAGAATGATTCATATTAATTTCAAACAATATAGACGCACATGTCGTATGAAACTGTTTCAATTCATTGATAGGGTTTTCAGTGGATCCATACAGTCGGAGAGTTGTATTTCCTGTCGTTAGTGAGAAATCAGCCCTGGATTACGGACAGCAAGATTCTCAGGACAGAAGACTGTCGCACATCGTAAAATATTTATAGAAGATACATATTTTAAAACTTATTTGAAGTCATTTGGTTTATTATCAGTCATTGTTGGGATATTGTAATTCATTAAATGAAATTTGACAACAAATTGTGTTACAAAAGCAGGTAGTTGCTTTGTTAAACATCGGCAGAAAACTGTTTAATCATTTGACCTTTTTGTAATTAACAGTTACTTGGCCATATTGTTAACGTATTATGACCATATTATTGACCAGATTATGGTCGGGGTTATAAAAAGTAATAATAACCGGTTAATAACTGTTGTCTGTAAAAACGGTCGAATGACTGTGCAGTTTGCAGCAATTTTTAACTGTGTACCTATGGGTCCAGAAAATAATGCCGGCCCTGTGCTTTTTCAACCAATACGTTGAAACAAGTGCCTAAAAGGTAATTCAATGATAGGGAAAAGGCAAATAAACCAGTGAAAGGGTCTACCTATCGACATTTCTAAATGTCAAATTGTCCCTTATTTTCTATCCCGTATTAATGGAAGTGCCGTCACCTCCAACTACAACGACTTCATCTAAGGAGATGTTCTTTTCAGACAGATATAAAACAGCACTTCTAAAACTATCTCTATTGGTTCCAGCTGTAGTAGGTATACGACCAAAGTATTTTGAATCCGGTTCCTGTATTGTAGAAATGTGCTATTTTTGACAATGTTTTCAAAATTTCAAGTGCGATGAAGCGACCTAAAGATATTAATCGATTTTAAATAGATTTTATGTTATTCTTCTAATTTCAAAATGTGATTTTTACGCACTATTAGAAGTAGATCTGAATATATTCTTAAATTTCCATAAAGCAATTTCAAAAATTGTCAATTTTGGTCATATTTCCAAAATTCAAGTGCAATGCGCGATCTACAGATACTAACCGATTTTAAATACTTTTTGTGTTATTATTCTAATACCAAAATGTGACATTTACGCACTATTAGAAGTAGCTCTGAATATTTTTTAATTTTCATCATTCATTTCAAAAATCGCCACTTTTTATCGTATTTTCAAAAATTCAAGTGCAATGCGCGACCTAAAGATATTAACCGCTTTCAAAAAATATTTTTTTGCGTTATTTTCCTAATTACTAAAGGCAACTTTTCTACGCTATTAGAAATTGATCTAAAAATTTTCGCTTTTTTCGACCACCCACCCTAATCGCGCCACTCCGTGCTACTCTTAGATTTTTCCGAACACATCTGTGGCGCTCGCCGGCATGTATGATGAAGACAATGACCTCATTGAAGCGCTTTTCTCCTCCTTTTTGTGACGTATTCGTTACACGATAGCTGACAAGTGGATGTTACTTTCGCTTTTCGAATCATTGACAAGCTTTTAAAATCTACAGTTTGTAATTTGATTTTCATTAATTTGTCGTAACTTTTAATTTAGCTAATTAATTTAAATCTGACGTTTTATTACCCTTATTAGTCTGCAATACCGCAGCCATCGCCAGAGAATATTTTTGTTAATTGCCCTTCCATTCATTCAAGTACTTCACTTCGTTTCAAATGGATGTGTCCATAATTGTTAATGGTACGTGGAAGTAGAAGTGTGGTGCTTTCTATTAAATTGGTGTAGATTCTATTAATTGGTATAGATTCTATTAATTGGTTCTATTATTTGGTAAATAATATATTTAAATTAAATTTTTTAACTTAATTTCCTCTACACAAGCTCAATCCAATGCACTACAACTACTACTTCCAGCTACCATAATAATAAAAATGTCTCCTGTTTCAAAAGAAATGGCGTAATTAAATGAATGTAATGGTAATTATTGAAAATATTCCCTGATGGATACTGTGGTATTGCAGATCGAAAGTACTCGGAAATTAAAATAAAGTGTATTAATTTTTAAACTTGTAACATTTGTAATATTATTATTTGGCACTTTTAATTAAAGCTTGAACTTTGTAAAATTCATATTATGTTTTTGTGTTCCGTCAAGTGTTTTCAATTACACAAGTCTTGATAATGAAGACATACTATAAGTCTATAATTATTCTAGAATGTAGTTTTCGTTTATTTAAACTTTTGTTGCAATTTTTTTAGACATTTATATGTCCAATGCGTGAATAGCACATATTTAAATAAATACGTAATATAAACGATACTTCCCTAAAAAGGAATGAAGTACACACCAATTTCATCCAAACAAAAAGCCAAGCAGCATGCCTTTCAATTCATAGAATATTTCGACATAATGCCTTAAAAAGAAGTAAGATAATAATAATAAAAAAAGCCTTCAGTTAGAAAAGCTTCATGTTGACAAAACGGAATATCTAAGAAAATGGAATCTCTGGTGCAAAATAATTCATGAAGTGAGAAGAAACAGCTTTTTAAATAAGTAACAAGAACGCAAATTCGTACACCAAACATGCAATTAAACACTTACATAAAAAGTGGGGAAGGATTGTACTTCGTGCCGATATATTAAGAAAGAGAAAACAACGTATAAAGGCACAAATAAAATGTTTTTAAAAAAGCATACAGCTGTTTCGAAAAATCTAAGGTTTCCTAATCAGTGCTTAAAATAAAAAGTAAAATTAAAACATTGTGTAAAAGGGGGGGGGGGGGAGATAGACTTAAAGGCGTACCTTTCAGCTCTACTGCCAACGGTGAAATGCGACCTACCAGAACTATTAGTTCGCATTTCACCGTTGGCATAGAGCTGAAAGGTACGCCTTTAAGTCTCTCTGCCCCTCCTTTTTTTACACAATGTTTTAATTTTACTTTTTATTTTAAGCACTGATGAGGAAACCTTAGAGGTTTTGAAACAGCTGTATGCTTTTTAAACACATTTTATTTGAGCCTTTATACGTTGTTTTCTCTTTCTTAATTAAACACTTCCATACAATTTCAGAATACTCTTTAGAAATTTTCGTTTTACCATTTTAATTCGGGTAACTTGAGGTGTGATGCCGTGTTGTACAAGATGCCGTATCACGTAGTCTGCATGTGCGCAGGCGATGTAGGGAAACGCTGCTCAGTTGTAAGGAAGGGGCTCCCCTAGTGATACTTTAATTTCCATTTGCATTCTTTAAAAAAATTTTAAGTGGTACTTTTTTATTGATAATTCTACTTAACACTTCTGGTAAGTGTCCAAATCTTTTACGTGACTTCCTTATTTGATTTTAGAAGTTTTAGTTTAAACAGCAGAGAAATAAATCTGACGTTTTTAGAGACTACTGGTACCTGGCATTTCTACAAAGCGTAAAAGGTGGCCGGTTCCCGCTTCTTCACGTCAGTGGAAGGCACCGGCCTCATTTCAAATACTTTGGGATGAGTCGACGAAAATTTTGAGGGGTATGATGCCGGTTATTTTCGGTTGCAGTGAAAACCATGTTGTTTCTTCATTGTTTAAATTACTCTTGTCTATTATTAACTGACTTGTCAGTCAACAATTTTAATCAGATAATTTAAATCGGTGATTTAATCGTGATTTTAATCAATTAATTTAAAAAATCATTGATTAAAATCATAAATTTTCTAAATGTTTAAAATGACATAAAGAAGTATTAAAATCTAAGGTGAACATAACTTGAAAGGTTTCTATATTAAATAGAGTTATAAGTAATTTTAATAAATGTAAATATCGCTAGTATATAAAAAAGTTTTAGATAACTAAAGGTTTCTGCTACCTACGAGCTACACTGCAAAAAAAAAATTCTAAAAAAAAAAAAAATCTGTTGATTTTACAGTATAATACTGGCAGCTGGGCGACAGTATTATACTGTAAAATCAACAGCAATAAACTGTAAAATTAGCAATTAATGCACCATTAAGCAGTAATATACCGTTTAATGCATTTATATGATGGTATATTACTGCTTATTTTACAGTTATAAACTAACGCCCCAGCTGCCAGTATTAGGGGAGACTGGGGCTAGTAAGCGCAGTTTTTAGTTATTGATTTTTCTTAATTTTTTGTTTAAGTTTTTTTATGAAACTTTAACTGTACTTTTAAAGAACATACATTTGGCTATACATAGCCGGAGTTTTGACTTTGTAGCTTTTGTAGTTTATGTTTAGCGGGAGCCTAAAGTAAAAGGAAAATTGTGCGCAAACCTACCCCGTCACGGGGCAAGTAGCCTATACCTGTGGGGTAATTTGGCACACGCTTTATAAAAATGTAAATGAAGCTCAAATAAGACACGCAGTTAAGCAAAATTAATTTCATTATTACCAGTAAGTTTAAACAAAGGCGTTCTAGCCGTACAATGTAAATTCTAAATTATACAGACATAAAAATAATGAATAAAATATTAACATTGAATAACTTCTATCCTACTCTATATCATCATCAGAGTTACAGTTGTCACAAATAAAAAATCGAGTGTTTCCGTTTGGGTAAGCCTTGTGTGCCCAAAACCTTGCATTGAAACCACTTCTCTCGTTGTTTCCTGATTTTCAAGCTACCAGCACGCACCAAACACCGAGTCAACTTGCGCCGTGTTTAATACGCTTACTAGCCCCATAATATTATTTTTCACAAAAGGGACAAGTAATCCTCTAAGCATAAATAATCCAAGTAAATCACATATGGGGTAGGTACAGTTAATCATACACTAAGAAAAACTGCACAAGTTAAATCGAAATTATTAAGATAAGTATTAGAAATCAGAAAAAGAATGAAGCAACAAAAAATTACTTATGAGTGCAAAAAAACAGAAAAAGCGTAATAAATGTCCACTGCACGTAGGTAATGTTGCAAAACTACAATGAGGACTGTAAAAAGCAATAAGGAAGGTACTCTGTGTCTGGTTGCGCAATCTATCCACAAACAGGCGATTTATGAGGACTGCGCCTACTTACCCTTGTAGCCAACTACCCCCGGTCTCCCCTATACTGTAAAATCAACAATTATTATTTTTTTTTTTTGCAGTGCATGCTCGCCAACCTCCATCGAGACACCGCAGACTCTAAAAACACGCTAATTTGATGTGCTTTGAAAAGATTACGGAAGATTAAATCGTAATTAAACGACTATTAGCGATCGACTGTAATCAGGTTTCCATTCATTTCCGTTTGGCTGAGGAATTTTAAGACACAATCAATTGCTGTCGAGATAGCTAACTGCTACTTTAGTGACTGATTAAATAAAATCAGCCCAACAATTAAAAATTAGCTTGTATGAAATGGCTCAAGCCTTTTTAGAAAGGAATTCCATAAGAAATCAAAGGGTAGAAAGACAGAATCTTCAACTGACGATGATATGGATGAGGATTATATTCCCTCCCAATATTCAGAAGACGAGGATTTTTTTTATAAAGTGAATGAGCATGATTGTTTAGAGTGTCTAGCAGAGTGCAATAAAACCTCGGGAAATTGTGATGGGATTAAATGCATTCAGTGAAACTGTTGGTTATATAAAAGCTGCTCTAAGTTCCTAAAAAACTAATATATCGCAAAAAAGAACAAAAAAGTCATATGAAAAACATCCACAAAAATGCTTGTCTCTAAAGCAGTTTATTAGAGTGGCTTTACCGTAGGCAAACTTGTTATAATGTTTAAAAGTAGGCATAATAAATATGCATAATACTTTTAAATGTTAAGTAGAACATAATATATTAAATAAATAATATACATACAAATATTTTAACATAAAATAAATAATTATGTAACAAATAAATATTAGTTTGTTCTTTTATTATAATGCAAACTTTTGTTACATTCATATTTTTTAAATTTCCTAATATTATGTAAGTTAATAACTTTAGTATGTCTAAAATATTAAAGTTGCTTTTATTGGTCCCATTATGTTTAATACTGCTTCAAAAAATTATTCTTTACATTGAAACTCCATAAGGCATCTTACCTTGAGATAGTTAGCCGTATTATCCATACCAATGGGTAAGATGCCGAAAAGCAAGTGTTTACAAAAACAAAATTTTCGATGCTTTCTATAACATGTGCAAAATGAAATAAGTTTTTAAATCATACATAGGAGTCTAAACTTTAACAAGAAATCATTGAATAACAAATATAAGTAACAGGCGATTTTTAAAACAATTAAGTCAAAAACTACGGCATCTTCACCTATATCCTCAATTAGAATTTTTGAATATCAAAGTAGCAGATTGCTTTACATGACCATTTGAGTATAATGACGAAATTTAGAGCTCATACTGGTGGCTGGCGTCTTACAAAACACAAAAGTGGAATCAATTTTTAACTAACCTGGAATGTGTTAAGCATACACATGCTAACGCATAAAGGTGAATTTGTGCTAAAGTCTATTCAGTTTCTTCAAATTAAGTAAGTTTTTGTTCGGTATATTATTAAATATTTTTTAGAACTATGTTATTTTTCTAAAATAATTTAGAGCTAATAGAATTTACTGCTGTTCTTCAGGCTAGATTTACCTTTAAAATATGTATGTTGATTTCATATTTAAAATAATAAAATAGAAATAGAATGCAATTTAGAAACAAAAATAATATCTTTAAATAATTCCGTTTGAGCACTAATGTATGTATTTCCTTTTCTCCAATTTAAACATACAACTAAAAAATAAAAATTAAAAATTAAATGCGATTGGGTTAATCCATTTCAAGTGGTCCAGAAAATCATTTATTCGTTTCTTGACCATTTTTTAAAAATCTGAACTTTTTTGTACAACAACCCTAACATGATGGAAGTTCGAAATGACTATTGCTTTAATTTTATTAATTTTTGTTTGTGCATGGCGGCCATCTTTGTATCATCGTCTGCAGCAATTTTCTCACAAGAGGGGTTTACGGAATTGTAAATAATTCATTGTTTATTTCTCCAATTCAAGTGCAGATTAAAGCAATTTGTACAAAATACATTGGGCTAAAAATTTGCTAATAGAGTAGTTTCCGAAAATAAATCCTTATTGGTGAAATTTAAACATAAAGTTTCAGTTTTTTTTTCCAAAATTTGTCTGTTTACACGAGGAATTTTTTCTAGCAAGGAAACTGTCAACATAACATATATATATCTATATATTACAAATAGGCCGAAAGCACTTGTACCCACACGCCATGTCCAAGACCTGGGACTTGCTTTCTCTTCGCTAAAAAAATACAATTTTTTTAAAAAATGTCAAAAATTTTGAGGCTTTGAGGCTTTGCTATCTCTGGCGGGGCACGAGATAAAGATTTGAAGTTCTAGTTTCTGACAGTATTGTATGGTAGTGTTATGCACGAGAAGTTTCAGAATAGAGATTTGGCTACAAGCTGAGATATGGCAAGGACAACATGTCAAATCAATACTGTCAAACTCTTCTTTTGTTGTAGTCACAGATATGTATTTATCTCAGAGTATCACTTAAATTTATGTTTTTGATTATCTATAAATAATAATAACAGAAAATAAAGATCTTTGCAATGCTTAGCAATTAATTAAAATATAATTATGACTAAGGCCATACATTTTGTATGGTTTCAGTAATATTTGTTGTAAGTAATTTTAGTAACAAAAAGAAACCTCAGCACTTTTACATAAAGAAAAAAAAAATATTTTTATACATTACCCGAAACAAAAACAGAATTGAGAAAGAGAAAAGCTGTTAATGTTGTCATACTTGTTGAGAAATGATCAAACGTTTCAAAACACATTCTTGTTTGTTGGTTTAAAAAACCCAATTTTAATCTTTCTCAAAATTTTATTTGTAGGAGCGAAGTCTTGTCATCTCTTGATAACTTGATTGAAGATCTTTGTCCTGCTGGCTCATAGAAATAAACTTTGAAATCACTATGTGCAAGTCTGACTTCATTAATACTTCCTAGCTTACTTCTTATGCAAAAATGTTATTTTTCTACAGTATACATTTTGAAAGGGCTTAGAAAATCTTTACTTTCTGAAAATTACTTGAGGCTGATGCATGGTAACATCTTATAATGTTTCATTTACAGGAACATACTTATTGTAGGTACATGTTTTAAGGACTGGCAATCAGCATTAAAATTGTTGTTTTTTAAACCCACAAACAGGAATGTGTTTTGATACGTTTGAACTTGTCTGAACAAGTACGCCAACGTTAACAGCTTTTCTCTTTCACTATTCTGTTTTTGTCTCAAGTCTTGTATAAATTTTTTTTTTTCTTTATATAAAAGTGCTGAGTTTTATTTTAGTTACTAAAATTACAACAAAAATTACTGAAACCATACAATATTTAGGCCTTAGGCGTAATTATTTTTTTAAATTAATTGTTAAGCTTTGCAAAAGGCTTTATTTTCCGTTACTATTATTTAAAGATAATCAAAAAAATAAATTTAAATGAAAATGTGAGATAAATACTTAACTGTGAGTACAACAAAACAATAGTTTGACAGTATTATTTTGACTAGTTGCCCTTGCCATATCTCAGCTTGTATTCAAATCTCCATCCTGACATTTCTTGTGACCATAAAATACTGTCAGAAACCAGAACTTCAAATTTCTATCTCGTGCCCCACCAGAGATATCAAAGCCTCAAAAGTGCGACTTTTGACTTTTGAGAAAGCAATTCCCAGATCTGGAACTTGGCGTGTGAGTACAAGTACTTTCTGTCTATTTCTAAAAAATTATGCCATGTTGACAATTTTCCTTCCTAGAATAATTTCCTCTTGTAAACAGACAAATTTTGGAAAAAAAAACTGAAACTTTATGCTTAAATGCTGCCTTGCCAAATCTCAGCTTGTAGTCAAATCTCCACCCTGAAATTTCTTGCGCATAACACAACTATGAAATACTCTCAGAAAACAGAATTTCAGATTTTTATCTCGTGCCCACCAGAGCTATCAAAGCCTCGAAAGTGCGATTTTGAGATTTTTTTAAAAAATTTCGATTTTTTTTTAGCGAAGAGAAAGCAAGTCCCAGATCTGGAACTCGGCGTGTTAATGCAAGTACTTTCCGCATATTTAAAAAAACAAATTATGTCATGTTGACAGGTTTCCTTGCTAGAAAAATTTCCTCTTGTAAACAGACAAATTTTGGAAAAAAACTGAAACTTTATGCTTAAATTTCACCAATAAGCAGTTAGTCTCGGAAACTACTCTATTACAAATTTTTAGCCCAATGTATTCTGTACAAATTGCTCTAATCCTAACTTGAATTGGAGAAATAAACGATAATTATTTACAATTCCGTAAACCCTTCATGTGAGAAAATTGCTGCAGACGATGAAACAAAGGTAGCCGCCATGCACAAACAAAAATTAACAAAATTAAAATAATAGTCATTTTGAACTTCCATCATGTTAGGGTTGTTGTACAAAAAATTTCAGATTTTTTAAAAATGGTCGAGCAACCAGTGCTGGGCCACTTGAATTGGATTGACCCGAATATGATGTCTCTTAAAAAGAATATTTATTATTTTATATAATAATGTTTATTATAAATAATCTGAATAGTATAAGGGATGATATAAATAAATATGTTTTATAAAAGAAAAACATAACAAAAAAAAATAAAATTTTACAAATTTTTTTTTTGTGAATAGTATATTAATATTTACCTTCAAGATTGTGTTAAATACATTTTATCTTAAACTAAAATGTAGACAAAAATGTATTAAAAACAAACTGGGCGCGTGCAAGTGACATTTCACATTCCTGTGGAAAAGCAAATAAACGAATTACATTAAAACATATTGTGAACATCAACAGTTAAAAAAAAAACTTCAAAACAAAACGAAAAATAATAATTACCTTAAAATCATAGCAAAACTAATCTATGTGGAAAAGGATTTTATGACTTTCGATCTCAAACTCTTCTCAAAAGAAGTTAAAATTTCTAAGATATTTATGAAACGAAAATATTAGCGTTTTTATAGTTTTTTAGTCATTATAAAAACAATTCAAAATTTCGGTCGTGTATCCCAAAAAGTACTTTTTTTTAGTTTTTTTTTCTTTTCATAAGCCACCGTCGTTTCCGTTAGATCGTGAAATTATTCTACAAATTATGTTAACAATATTTACACAATACATATATGCATTTGCTTTTACCGAAATATTTTCCTTTCACTATTATCTTTTGAAATTATGCCACATTAACATTTTTATATGTAATAGTAATTAATCCTGTAATAATGATTTTCTAATACGTAAGTATTTTCGACATAATTTTATAATTTTGTAACGTATTAGTTTTATTTTATAACATTAACAAGTTTAATCTAACTAAAGAATGTTGAATTAGAATACCTTTGTGTAATTCAGAAATATCATTACGTATAGTCATTTATCATATTTTGTAGCATATTGTTATATTAAACAGTTTATTATCTCATCCTCACTCAGGATCTCTGCGGTTCATTGTCCAAAACTAGTGCAGTTTTTGTAACCAGATTTCATTGCATGTAAATTTTATAATATTTTTGCATGTAATAGCAGAAGCATTATTAGAAGTATTTATTTCATGCATAAAATCATGGTTTTAATTACTGATTATCTTTCAATTTAATTTTTAATTAGGTAAATATAAATTCCATGGGCTATAACCATACTCAGGTTTTTAAATAAACCGCATTGTGTTCAGCACTTAACATTAAATTATATAGTTTTTCTTTTTACTTGGTATTAGAGAAGATGAGTTTCTGATGAAGAGCGATATACATATTTTGTGTCAGTTTTTTTAATGTCAAATATATGTCTTAACATCTGTCACCAGACTTTTGTATCAACTCCATGTCTATGTTTTAATTAGCATAAAAACTATATCTGGCGGCACTGTAGCTTTTTTTTTTTTTTTTGCTATTTAGTTAAAGAGGAACTACGTCATATCGCTTTTGTTTCAACAACTGGACGGGAAGTTGCTGTTATATTTTCACAAAGGTACTTTTACTAATCAAAAAGGTAAGGCTAGATTTTTATAATATCAACTTCATGATCATTCCAACTATTTAAAGAATAAAATTAAAAATAATATATCCATTTTAGTATATTTGTCAGATGCAAATATATGTGATTATTAAGTCATGTGCCTATTAGACTAAAATTATGGGGATTAGGCTGTTATAAAATTGATATTTCCAACTGCATGGACATCAAATCCATGTCATAAAATTATGGAATAGCTCCCAGTCACAAATAAAAGTACTAATTATTTATTCAGATTTGAAATATTTCTGCATTTTTATACATATTTTTATTTTATTTTAAACATAAGAAGTATCAAAATTAAGAAACAAATTGAAATTTTGCGAATTATTTGTTAATATTTTCTGTATCTCGTTTTAAGCACAAGGAGAGCATCAAAAGTATGAAACAAATCGAAAAGTATAAGCAAATCGTTGGCGTCTACAAAAATGAGAAGCAGAAAGGAAAGAATGCAGCAGATAATAAATGAACTTTTATTTTAAGAGGCGGGTCAAATTTGCAGATCATATATAAAATAATTCTTAGGTATTAGATTTTGAACTTATGCTATCTTGTTCAATTAAAAGAGTACATTAAGATTTAACCGCTTAGTTTGTGATCTAACATATGCTTTAATCGTGAAAATCCGTTGTCGTAGTATTAACGGCAACGCTCTTTTTTTTTTTTTTAACTTGAAGTTTACAACTTCACTTATGGTTGTCGAGAGTGCAGACGATTATACGAGTTGGAAAGTATTAGGGAATGGAGCCTCTCAACTATTTCACTTTTTCGTGTTCCACGAAATGTTAAAAGGCCCGTGTAAACTTGCAAAGGAGTTTCTCTGACAGTTCATTGCCTCATTTTTTCTTCCGGTTGGTTTACATGATTTTGCATTAAAACAAACTAGCTACGATATTTTGAGAGATGGTTGAGTAACAAGTTTATTGGCTTCAATATTTACGCAGTATAACACCAGATTCAAGTAAGCTAGCAGAAAGCGTGGATCAGAGTTACACTTTAATTATTAAAATCACCAATTCATGAGTTCGTATGTTGAAGCAAATCTTTTTTATCCTTTTCATAACACGCAATAAAGCAAGTGCATCTTCATAGTGATTATCTTTACATGTTTGGAACATAGCTTCAGGAACAGTTATGTCACATGATAAAGTATACACTCAACCAGTCATATATGCCGTCAGTTATCGGAAGTGTGCAAAAATCCTCTGCCTTAAGCGTGAAGTGTGTACGTTAAGCACACATAATTGCTCATTTGTTCCTGTTAGCGGATTTAATCGTTTCTTATACATTTTTGTCACGGAGCCCATTTTAAAATGTGGTTAAATGTAATTTGAATTTGAATGTTCATTACAGCGAGGGGTAACAAGAATGCAACATATCCGTAGCTCTCTTGTTACATCCATGCGCTTACAGTAGTCTACTTACAAGGTCGAATTTTTCAGTTTGCAGAATACATGGCAGAGGGCTGTTAACAATAAGACCTGCTTCTCGTATCCTGCTTATTTCTGAATATAGGAGAACACGTTTAGCATGGTGAAGAGATCATCGACTATTGACCAGGGATCTATGGGGGGCTAACGTATTCACGGATGAACCTCTGTTCAACCTAAATAAAAAATCTGGACATATCGTCAACTGGACAAAATCAGTGATCCATTAACTGCCTTCCTATCCAAAACAATAACCACTGTGGCAGCATAGGTTGGATGGTTTGGGAAGGCATCAGGTTGGATGGGTGCACACACCTCCCAGAATTTGGCAAAGTTTCTATGACAGGGTAGGGGCGATATTTTGCAACACCATGTTCGACTTTACAAAGATGCAGTTGTTCATGATTTCGTTTTAATGGACTGTAAAGCTCGATCAAATAGAGCACACCTGGTAAATGAATTTCGGGAAAGTGAGGATATTCGATATATGTATTGATTGGACAAAACTATATTGTGCATACCTGGGAAGCTCGGAAGAGGAAAATTCGAACTCGCTTTCCAACTGCCAGAACCACCCAGGTCCTGGAAACATCGTTGTTGGAAGATTGAGACTAGCTGCCACAGGGACACATAAACTACCTGATTTCCGATATTTGTTCATGTTGTGAGAGCTGCATAGCTGTAAGAGGAGACCAAACCCCCTATTAACTTATTTTTTGGTACAATAGTGTAAGCTCTGCTTTATATCTTCATACGATGATGATTCTTACGCACGATCTTGCGTGCGTATTATAACTGCTGAATATGTATTTTTTTTTTACATTATATTAATCTATGTACAAACCTAGATTTTTTTTAAATCTATCCAGTCGTTCTGGAAATAATCGACGAAATCTGAAAATTCACTTAATTTTGAACATGAGTGTATTTGAACAGTATTGTTTTCTTATGACATTTCATTACTCCAAGAGTTGTTGTACAACCCTGCTAGAAATTTTGCGTGGTATTTTTCTGCTTGAGCAATTAAATATTACATTTTAGCATATTATGTAATACATAATTGCTCAGAAACTTATTGCGTAATTGAAATTCCCTTACAGCAATTTCCATCAATAAACGGAATTATACTTTAAATGTTTTATGCAGCCCTGTATACAATCTACATAATTTATACGCACCAACTAATATGCACACAAAATCGTAAAACTATTGAAAACGCACCCCCTGTAATAGGTGTTCATAGAAGGAGTAATATTTACTATTTTGTGTGACCCCGAATATGAACTACGATTGCTATGTACACCATAATATCTAATAAGTATAATGGAAAACACCTCAGAGATATATAATAAATTTAATATGTTGGAAATAGTATAACTTGAATAAAATACATCGCAAACGATTTTCCATATAGATCGTAATGTGACGAAGTTCTTTTGAGTATCCCTGTAAATGAACATTGAATGCTATTCGTACTATATTCTATACTAAGCATCTTATACTGAACTTCAGTGATATATAAAAATTTCAATGTGTTTGAAATTGTGAACCATTATTAAAAGCTAACGCAAACGATTTTTCCCAGTAGGTCGTAAATTAACGGAATTCATTTCTATGTCCTTGTAGAGGAAGTATAAATGACACACACTTCATTTTCACTACCGAACATACCATAGAGAATATAAATAACATACATAAAATTCATTGCGATGAGTCTATATTTACATGATTTAGATCACGACCTAAGAAACTGCCAGACAAACAGATGGCAATACAAGCTGAATTAACCTTTTCCCGTGGGCTTCCAATCCAGCATAGAGTTCTTGTGAGGGGCTATTTGTCTCGCGGGGGTCGAAAATACTCAGCCTGGTTTCTCTCTAAAAGATTTCTGAAGGGAGGCAGTTACAAGAGATTTCTCCTATCTTTTCATTCTTATCAGCAGCTTCGGTAATGCACCCTCTCTAATTCTACACCAGTTGGGGTTTTGTAGTCTTCGCGACCCAATTGAAAATGATGCTTTTTGACTAAAAAATAAGGTTTTGATAAATTCTTAGGAAAGCCTTTTTTAAAAAAAAAAAAGCATTATTTGTAAGTTTTAATTCACACAATTCTAAGAGAATTTTTTCAATTTTATTCTGAAATTAAAAAAATTAATTAAATATAATAAAATGATTCTATAAAAAGAATAGATTAGTATTAAAATGGACAGACTTTTCTATCTATATTCCAGCTTATTGCCAATGTAAATTGAAATTCCTTGAAAATCATCTTTTTAGATTTTAAACAAGAATAAGAAATAGTGTTACGAAACAACACGAAAAACAAGTGCATTGTCAGAAATGTCCTGTTAATATGCCTTTTAAATAATTAGAAATTGCATGTAAATTTTCATGTTGATTTGTTTATTTTTAAAAACTATTATTCGTTAAAAACGCGATTCTAATCTTGAATTGAAAGCTAAATAATCTTCAAACATGACATTTGTCATAATTTGTATTAGTAAATTGCGTTTGGAGGAAATAAAAGTCAGAGGGTAATCTTCGGTGATGCGTTTGTTTACTTTTACAGTAAATGATTAATATTGAAGTTTTCATAAAAGTATTTTAATATTTTAAAAATAACGATAGATTTTTAGACCGTCCAAAGTGCTACATAGTTAAGAGATACTCCCCCCACTTCCTACCTCCTTTTTAATAATTCCAGCATGTTATTTCATATATGCTTTTCAATAATTTATTCACACGCGTTAAACTACACAGAAAGTTAACTTTTCAAAATGAACATCTCAAATTTATAAAGATAAAAAACTGAAAGTGTCTGCAACGCTTGATTGAAAGAATAAATTATTTTTCTCAGAAGCAACAACAAAAGAAAAGTGGCAATGGGATTATTAAAAAGTACTTAATTTTGTTGCTTTAGGGTTTGGCAAACTATACAGGAAATCTAAAAAGCTTGATTAAAATCTTATTGAGAAAATTTTGCAACTAGACAAGTATCTCTTTTCGCAAATAGCATTTTCTTCTTTTCCTGCAGATCACATTTGCAATAAACGTATTTATTCAACATGCTATATTTCGAAAGTTTTATGTCTTCTCTAATTTTAAAATATTATTTTAGTCCAATATTTTCAAACTTCCTGAATTAAAATGATTTATTTAAAAATTCTTAAAATATTATGGTTTTTTACGTAGCCTCCATAAAAGCTTCACTTTCATTTTTTTTTTCTTTACCATATAACATTTTCCATCATATAACACTTTCCAGTAAACACTTTCATAGTAAAAAAGAGTTTATGAATTCGTTTTGTCTGCCCATGCTCTAAATTGCGTAAGTATAGTATCCCATAAATATAGTAAGTATCCCATAAGTATAGTAAGTATAGTATCCCATATAGTTTGCTATAATTTGATATGTTATTCAGGTTTACTATGGAATGTTCAGTATTGAAAATAAAGTTTGTATCATTTACTGTTCAATTGCATGAAGATTCAAAGCAATTCCGATACATTATGATCTTTTGGACTTATTTTTATGACGTTACATTTTTTTAAATATATTGAAAATTATCTATCTCAATGACGTGTATTGCAAAACGCTAACTGAAGAATATGATGTGCATAGAGTTTTACATTAATTTACAGTGCATACAAACAAATTCGGGTACCGTGAAAATATAATGTAAACAATGAATAATATGTAAAATAATTACCGGAAGATGATTTTAATTGTGGTATGCGTTTTTATGATTTTTTTGTGTCTAAATTCTTTAGATGATATACAGAGCTGTATAAAATATCTAGTACATATCTAGTTTTTGAAGGGATACTTTTGAAGCAGAGTTTTCAATTGCGCTCTGCGTTTAACTGAACTAAATTTTAGCATATTATGAAGCATGCATACAAATCTGTTAATCATACACAAAGTTGTACAAAAGATATGGACACCTTTCCAAGTATTGATGGTGATTCCTTAAATTGGGATTCCAAATGCATTATGCGTTTTTTCAAATTGTTTATTTAGACATCTTTTTTCACCTTAATAAACTGTGAATTTTTGTTATGGTATTCTGAAAGTATCGTAAATTGTTTCAGAGACAGACCTGACACAAGATCTTTCGTTCTTGTTTTGAGTATTAAATTGTTGTCTAACATTCAGTAAATTTTATAATGCATAAAAACTAACATTTTCCCTATAACACTATATACATGTTAAACACAAAAATTTCTGTCCAAAATATGGTTCAGCAATCCTTTATAAAATATTATCAGTTTCAAACATCTTAACATGAATGAAATGTAGATTAAAGTATTGTTGATGTTATATAGTAATTTATTCAAATTGTCGCATGCATTTTTCTAAAAGAATTATAAATTACAAGTACGCACTGTATTTTCGATAGAAAATTTTTTGTAATGATCCTAAATACTATTTAAATTTCCAGAATATTTATGAATATTTCAAGAATATTCATGAACGTTAAAGAGTAATCAGACGGACAGACATACCATCGCAGAGACGGATAAATGACCCGAAGTCACATACACTTTTGAAATTCGTAGAAAAGTTATAAAATATTTCTTCAAACCTTATGCTTATCACTTCTAATAAACATTAAGCTTCTAATCTGGATACTTTTTGCTAAAATAAAATAAAATAAAAAGTCTTTGTACTTTTTACTCATTTTCTTATAATAAGTATTTTTTTTTTTAAGAGAAAAAATAAAGTAAATTTAAAAAAAATATATATATATATATATAAGAAAATCTTAATGCACAGGGCTGGAAATGGAAAATTCTACGAGTCAGAATGCTATTTCAAAATTATTGTTCATTATTAAAAAAAAAAAAAAAACTTCAGGCAAATTCGTCTACCATACAAAAACAATTTTAAAAATGCGTTAAAAATTCTAAATAATTTTAAAAATGTTACTGACAGCAGAATAAAATCTCAAACCGGAACAATATTTTTCATAATTTAACAAATCGAAATATTGTTCTCATTTTTCCTATGCATTTCGTGCAGGATTTATGTGCCGATAGTGCAGGATTTTCCATTTCCATGAAAACTTCTTTTACAATAAATAAATAAAAAATATAGAATCTTTACACCCCTCTGACCAAACAATACTCAAAAACAAGGTCTCCATCTCGCCGGTGCCTTATGGTTGAGAACAATGGCTCCTATCATGGGGGAACCAATACTTTTTTTTTCTTTCTTTTTTTCTGCATGTTACATTGTAAAGTGACTCTTCTTACTGAAGTAAACATAACTTTCGAAGGTCGTGCACTGTGCCATCATGATGTGATAGATTTTTAAGTGATCTGCTACAAAAGAGAAGTACAGTGGCAACCTAGTAGCACTATGTATAATTTTAATATTATTTTAAAAATTCATTTCAGATAAGCTGAAAACTATTTGGCTATAAATTTTAGCAATTACGGAAATTCGGTGGGCTATAGAAAATTAAAAATGAACCTTTTTCAATTAATCTAGGTTCTAACACATTTACTGCTACAATAAATATAACGATGATGTATGTTTTTAAGGAGTCATAATAAATACTTTTAGGCAAATTTTACATACTTATGAAGAAGAAGAAGAAATAGTTTTTTAATTGTTTATATAAATTGCATCCTGAATATTGAACAAATTATTTCTACATTCACAAAAATACAATTATTTGTTTAAAAAAAAAAAAAAATCAATTGTCATTATCTCTTTTTGATCATAATTATTTCTTCTAATTTAACTAACTGTACAGTTTAATCTTCATTTTAATCTTCAGATTTCTTCAGTTCTTGCTAATTTTAATCTTTAGTTTTAGATATATCTCACTATGTAATAAAATCCAATGTCATGGTTCCAGCTCGAGCTCATCTGTTCAATTGTTACATCATCTGTCACAGCTTCGTTTCCGGTGAGATGAAATCATTCTTTTACAATTACCTATGCAAAGGTTTGAAGGTTTCTCTTTAAAAATTTGGTTTCCGGTAAAATAGAATCATTGCCTATAATTACGTATGCAGATGTTAAAATTGTGAAAATATGTTTGTGTTTAAAACTGAATTAATACCACATGAATGATGTGGCGCTGGGAATATAATATTTCAGGATTTATCATCTGCTAACAGGTAACATAAAAGTAATAAATATTTTTAGCAATTATTTTTAATTTTAGTTGAAAATCTCGATTTCAACTCACCGTTCTAGGACGGGGTTTACACTAGTATATATATATTTTAAAAAATTTGTATTTTAAATTTTATATTTCATAAATAAATAAATGGATATTATGTAGGCATCTAGAGATACAGACATATAAGCAAATACATAGACATACACATGGGTACAGCGAAGAACTTAGAATTTAACATCATTTCAGACAAATGTAAAAGATGCTTTATGTTAAGATTAATGCATGATGTATTCAAACCAATCTAAAAAAAATAATGAAACACCGAAATTTCCGCATACAAATGTCTTAAAATTTTATAATACGAGTTTTTCTTTCAGGGAAAAAAAATAAAACACAAACACAATAGTATTATTGTTACTGTTGTTTCTCATTATCGCTGATTTAAAAAAAAAAATGCTCCGACTATTGAAGAAGAGGGCTCCTTTTATGAAGCCTTGAAAAATCTGGATGCGACCCCCCCCCCCCTCTTTTCAAATTAAAGATCCTATGTGCAGATAGGCACACTGGGAAAAAAAAAAAAAAAAAAAAAAAAAAAAAACTTACATATTGAATGCTTTATAGTCACAACTTCAATAAGAATTTGAAATGTAGATATTTATCGGATACTAAAATAATAATAAGAAGAAAAAATAGTTTTTTAATTGCTTATATAAATTATATCTTGAATGTTGAACAAATTATTTCTACATTCACAAATACAATTATCGGTATACACAAATACAATTATCGGTAAAAAAAAAAAAAATCAATTGCTATTATCTTTTTTAGATCATAATTATTTCTTCTGAGTAAATGAATCAGTCCCTCTCATTCTTCCTCTTTTCTTTCTTTCTCCCCCCTCCCCCCCATCCCCGCTTGCGAAAAAAAAAAAATAAATAAATAGGATAGAGAATTTCCACAGACGTTTCATGATATTAATCTAAACACACAACCTACTATGTATATACACAGGACTTAATGCGTAATAAAAAAAGAACAACAACAACAACAAAAAAATTACTCTAATATTTTGCAATAATAATAAGCGTAGCGCATATACACCCTAGCTGTGCATCTTCGTCCCGTATATTTTGTTGTTCATACATTATCTCCAATTTTTTTTTAAATTTTAATTAGATCTATATAAAATTATATATATATGATCTAATAAATGAACAGCGTAATATATATATATATATATTACGCTGTTTCGTTCAAAAAATGTATATATATATATATATATATACATTTCAAAAATCTTATTTGCCAAAGATATCTCTATATAAAGTACTAACAAAAAAATAACATACGCATAAAAGTTGAACTATTGCCTCAACTGGCGTGTGATTGAAAGGATAATATCTGGTTATTCTGTACTGAGCGCGCGAAGTCATTACTTACGGATTTGACACTTTTACGACACTAATCTCCGCCTCCTCCACTTTCGTTTTCTCTACCCCTTCATACGATGATGATTCTTACGCACGATCTTGCGTGCGTATTATAACTGCTGAATATGTATTTTTTTTTTACATTATATTAATCTATGTACAAACCTAGATTTTTTTTAAATCTATCCAGTCGTTCTGGAAATAATCGACGAAATCTGAAAATTCACTTAATTTTGAACATGAGTGTATTTGAACAGTATTGTTTTCTTATGACATTTCATTACTCCAAGAGTTGTTGTACAACCCTGCTAGAAATTTTGCGTGGTATTTTTCTGCTTGAGCAATTAAATATTACATTTTAGCATATTATGTAATACATAATTGCTCAGAAACTTATTGCGTAATTGAAATTCCCTTACAGCAATTTCCATCAATAAACGGAATTATACTTTAAATGTTTTATGCAGCCCTGTATACAATCTACATAATTTATACGCACCAACTAATATGCACACAAAATCGTAAAACTATTGAAAACGCACCCCCTGTAATAGGTGTTCATAGAAGAAGTAATATTTACTATTTTGTGTGACCCCGAATATGAACTACGATTGCTATGTACACCATAATATCTAATAAGTATAATGGAAAACACCTCAGAGATATATAATAAATTTAATATGTTGGAAATAGTATAACTTGAATAAAATACATCGCAAACGATTTTCCATATAGATCGTAATGTGACGAAGTTCTTTTGAGTATCCCTGTAAATGAACATTGAATGCTATTCGTACTATATTCTATACTAAGCATCTTATACTGAACTTCAGTGATATATAAAAATTTCAATGTGTTTGAAATTGTGAACCATTATTAAAAGCTAACGCAAACGATTTTTCCCAGTAGGTCGTAAATTAACGGAATTCATTTCTATGTCCTTGTAGAGGAAGTATAAATGACACACACTTCATTTTCACTACCGAACATACCATAGAGAATATAAATAACATACATAAAATTCATTGCGATGAGTCTATATTTACATGATTTAGATCACGACCTAAGAAACTGCCAGACAAACAGATGGCAATACAAGCTGAATTAATATATATATTTTTTTAATTACAGCCGCCATATTGAATTCACATAATTTTAGATGATGCCTCCTCTCTTATATGCATTGTATTAATTTCAAGTAGTAATAACAATAGATATCATATAATAGTAATAATAATTAAGTCGTTAACATAATAGTTAAGTCGTAATAAACAAGTCGTATAAACATTAGGTCTTCTTCATCATTAAATGCTTTTCACACGTATTATATTGATTATTTTAAAGTTTATTATTTTTTTTATGTTCACGTGTAAATATGTCTTTCAATTGAAAAGTGTTTGTAAATAATATTGTTTTGGCTTTCCAAAATCAGGCAACAGTAGGCTATTTGAAATTTAAATTCAATTCTATGCACATAATGAAATTTTAAATACAGCATTGTAAACAAATACACAAATAGACAAATTATTACTAGACACTGCGAACCACACTCTAGAAAAGTATTTTCTTAAACAATATGGTTAGATTTTGATATAAAAAAATTTAAGGAAAAATTATGATCTATATAAAGAATAAATAGCGCTTAAAATAATATTTCAATTTAACTACAAGTTTTGATTTATTTATATGCAATAGTTTTAATCAGATTTGCTGTTAGTGAGGGAATTTTTCAGTTTAAATACCACTATTTTCTTCATAAGCCATGGTTTCTTTCTGAAATTACTGATATTTTTACGTAAAGATTTCCTGACCAGTAGTAATCCTGTTCAATATAAAGCAAGAAAGAACTCCGGTCAAAATGAATTCATTTACTGGCTTCAGTAGCATTAGTTACTTTTTTTCTAATAGATATGTAAATAAATACGTCATAATTGAAATCTTAAGTATCTTTTTTTTTTTGTTTTATCTATTTAACCTTGTTGTCAATTTTAATATGACATAAGTTTTAAAGATATATTAAAATATTTTTTACAAAAAAAAAAAGTTATAGAGACAACTTAAATTAACTGCATAGAGTGATGCACAATTACATAATAAATACCCATATAAAATAAGAAAGTAAATTACTAGAATCCTATAGTTATATTCAATAAAAAGTCTATTAAAATCTCGCTTTTTAAAATTTACCTTATTCATACTAATAAAAGAAAGATGTTTGCCAGCATGATTGTCTGCGTGCGATGGCTAGAGAAATCTACTGCATGTAGAAGTTTGAAAATCCGGGTTATTACACTCTGAGTCAGTTCTTGATGCGCCTGGTCTCAAATTGAACAAAATAAATTATTGAATGATTATTATATTTATCACACTCACAAAATAAAGTATGTTAAAAAAAGATAATTAACTGAAACACATAAGGTAGGTATACATGAGTGTCTCCGTTGATTAAAAACAACGTATGATAAAATCCACAAATCATCCAATTTCAGGAAATGAATTTTTTAAATGTGTTATAATACATAAAAACCGAAATCCCTTTATAAGAAGAATTCCGTGAAAAATTAACAACTCTGAACGAAAAAATAACTTCTTTTCTCAAATAATCCTAAAGCAAAAGAGCATAAACAACATAAATGCGGATTGCACAAAAACACGAGCTATTATTTTTTTTCTCAAATGAGTTGCGTGATTTTTCCCTCGAAACAAAAAATATCAAATAATGTATGTGATAAATAAACGAGACAAAAGCATGCAGGATGCACATCACCCGGTTAACAATGTAGAAAATTGCTATGTAAAAAACTATGACTGAGGAAATCACATAAAAAGGTTATTTCGCGGACGAAGAATTAATGAAGTGTGCACAAACTCTTTTTTTCTGACTAGTAAAACTGTCGGAGATATGGGAGAAGGAAAATATTATTTAAGCATGTGTTATGACTTTTTAAAATACTTCTAAGCGTGAAAATTATTTCTTAGATATGTATAATACACTTTTTTAAGTTCGCCAATGTTTTTATTTCTTCAGAGTTCCATAGAAACTATTCAAGTATGATATAAATGCATATATATATATTTTTTTTTTATATTGTATCTATTTTGAAAAGTCAAAAATAAAACATAATGTAATTATATTTTCTTTTAAATCACAACAAATTCATTTTTTTTTTCAATTTACCTATTACGTTTTACCTATTGTAATAATATTTATCCAGCATATTGCATAGTTTGTTGGAAAAATAACTAAGATAATCAATTATAGTTATTTAAATTCAAATAAATTTAAAAAATATATATGTTTTCAGTATTTTATAGGGCATTAAAGGACAATTGAATAATATTCAACAATTTAGAAATTAAAATTTTATTCAATGATCGCAGGCATAAAAATGTTCACTTCCATGCCAAATATTATATTACCAACAATTTAAAAATATAATTAAATCAAAACTTTTTTTCTCGAAGGTCCAATTTATTCTTTCAGTACTTCAAAATATATGTAAAATAAACTGTATATTTGCTTTTAATAGTGTCTTCCATGCTTTCGTTAAAAAAAAAAAATAATAAAAAAATTCTAAGTGGAAACCAGATTTATATTAAGTTAGATTTCGAAAAACAATTAAAATTACAATGTGTATTGATTGAATGCATCATTATCACATATCACACGTATAATAAAACTGTACGTGTATTTTATTCTTTGTTATTATTCCATATTTCAGGTGTTGGAAAAATCATGTTAATATTCATTATCAAATGGGACATAAGTTAAAAATAATTTAAAATTTGATAAATATATGTTTAAAAAAACGGACAACCGTTTAAAATGGAAAACATTGTTCCATAGAAATGACTAAATATATATCATTATATATATATATATATATATATATATATATATATTTCAACAAAAACTAGGAAAAAAAAAGTTTGCGGCCTCACTGGCAGTTGGTTATATTTCAAAAGCAGCCGAGCATTAAAAAAATGTATATAAAATATGTAATAGTGGCAGTGGGTTTCGGCCAGAACAGTGAGTAGCAAAATCAAATGTTAAACATTCGGTGACATATATCACATGTTCCGCCAACGGACCCTACCCCACAATATTAAATGAATGCCTCAATGTGGAACACAGTAAAATATGCTAAACTTACGTTTCTTAAAATAAACCACACTTAACTAATTCAGCCACGTTGCCATAGCCAAAAATATTAACATAAAAAAAACTAAACAAGGCAGAATCCAATTTCCAATCAACCAATCCAAAATAATTCCAGGTCTGTTGCCAATCAACCCAGCACATCATCATAAAACCGTCCTTAAACAGGCTTTAGAAAATACGAGTCATTCAATGATGTCGAAAAGCAATCGATCAATAATGAAGAAAATGTGATTACTAACTCACATAACCAACTGAGCCACGTTGCCACAAACAAAAATGTAAACATAAAACAAACTAAACAATGCAGAATCCAATTTTAATCAACCAATCCAAAATCATTCCGGGTCTGTTGCCAATCGACACAGCGCATCATCATAAAACCGTCCTTAAACAGGCTTTAGGAAATACTAGTCATTCACTGATGTCGAAAAGCAATCGATCAATAATGATGAAAATCTGCAAAATCTGAATATGTTTTTATAAATTTTAAAGGAATATTATTTTTGTAATATATATTACTTTTAAAATGAAATAATTCCTTTTTAAACAGATGTCTGTCTGTACAAATTCTAAAAAAAACGAAATATTTGACTGATAATGATATTAATGTACAGGGTGGTTCAAATTAATGTATCCCTGTTTGGGACGCTCTAGCGAGAGAAGCAGTGGATGTAACGACTTCATATTTGGAGGATATACATATCAGACCATGGGAAACTGATTGATGCAAAAAAAAGGTTCAAACAAAGGCCGCTAGCGGAAAATGAGGCGCTTCGAACGGTTTGGAAAATGTAATATGACCAAAGGTGTAAACATCTAGGTGCCAATAAGCCGATTCCCAACAATAAATTTTATTAGTATTATTTGTTTAAATTTTATTAGTATATGCTCCGATTAATTTTGTTAGTATTTTTATTTGGCGAAGAATACTAAAAATTTAGTGGTGGGAATTTTTTTTTAATATTAATTAGCAACACCTTGTATTCTTTGCTTATTTGTTTCGCTACATTTTTATTACCTTAATGCCGATCGCAGCGCCTCATTTTCCCCCAGCGGCCTTTGTTTGAACTATTTTTTTTTCACCAATCAGTTTCCCATGGTTTGATCTGTAAATCCTCCAAATATGAAGACGTTACATCTACTGCTTCTCTCACTAGAGCGTCCGAAATAGGGATACTTTAATTTGAACCACCCTGTATATACGTTTGTAAATACGAGAGGACCAGTGAACAAGCTGATTAATATTAAATTGAAAACTATTACGTTTATTGTAGATTGAAATATGTACTCTGTTACCTATTTAAATTATTTTTAAATCAAGGTAATCAGAGTCCAAACCATTTTCATTTGTTTCCTTTAATGTCGGGGAAACAGGATACGTTTCTTGAGAAATTTTATTAAAATCCGTATTGACGTTTAACATGGTCAAATCGCCTATGTATCTGTAAGCAAGGAATTGGACATCAGATTTATTAATATAGCTAATATTAGCTTAATTACTGAAACTCATAAAAAAATAAAAATATGTTAGCAGCTGTAGATGAGTAGCTAGTACCCATACCAACTCCCTTGATTTGTAAGTATATTTTAGATCCTGTATAAATATAATTGTTGTAAAGACGAACCCGACATAATTTATTAAACAGGTTAGAGTTGAAATTCGTGACATCTAAAACCAATTCCTCTATTTTTAAAAGTTCCTACTTTAAATTATTAATAGGAATAGTAGTAAATAAATTTTCAAAATCATAAGTTTGGATAGAATGAATGCTATTGGTTTTTAATTTTTCAGCAATCTCGAAACTATTGGAAATAATCCAGAAACAATTACTGTCTTTATACTTGTATTCTAACATGTTCAAAAAATTTTTAAGGAAATCTTCAAAATTTCCTATTAAAATTGTTGCCTATACTGTTGACATTACTGCAAAAAAACCTATATTTAGTGGGTACTTTATGAAATTTAGGAATAAGAAATAGAAATGGAAATGACAGATTTTTACTTCGTAAGAAAGAAATTTTTGTTTGCTTAGAAAAGGCCAAATGCTTATTAATACGTGTTTGCACGTCAGAATTACATACTCTATAAGTTATACTATTATTTAACACTGCATTGAGCATTTCAGCATAGTTGTTTTTCATGTGACTGCAAAATTACCAACAGCTTTGTCTACTTGACAGAAAACAAAAATCCGTTTCAATTTGGTTATTTCTTTTCTGATATCTATACTAAAATTATGATAAGTATAAGAAGAAATATTAAGGAAACTACCCTGAAACGATTTAAAATCACTTAAAATATGTAGCTTCAAATCTCGAAAGAGGGGGATTGGTGTACTGTATCTGTAACTCATATTTTAAATAAAAGCATTTAAATCAGCTTTAAAAGTATTAAAAGTTTTAATTGGTTTGAACTTTTTGTTAAAACGGAATTTGGAAATTCAAAAGATAGCGTAGATTATCGTTTTTGATAGTATTCAGATCTCCTGATACGATATGTTGTCTGGTATCGTTTAAAACCGTTGAATTTTTATAATCTTCACATTTACATTCCAAATCCAGGGATGATTCAAGTTCTAGAGAAACACCTCTGTAATTAAATAGAATACTGCCCAGTGTTTTTTTATACTTGTATGTCGATATAACTGCAATATCCTTGACTGGAAATAAGCTATTGTAACGTGAAAATCTTGAGCTTAAATGTAAATGGCCAAAACTTATTATTTGAAAAGTGCATACAAAATAAACTTTTTCCATATCAGGAGACCTATATTTGCCAATCTTATATAACAAAATAACATTAACTAAATCCTTAAACTGCAAGTTTGTAGAATTAAAATTTCCTATTTTCTGTTGCAGTCTTTTAAGTATTTTAAACTTTAAACTTTTGTTGGTGATTATTATACTTTACGTTTATATACATATATATAATACAATGACAAATTTGTCCCCATTCAAATAATTTGATAACTATTTACTTCCCAAATACTGTGAAACGTTCGGAATATATTTTTGATTTAGTGCGTACACTTTCGGTTGCTTTTTAAACGTAGCTTTATTTTAAGGTATTCCATATACATTTTTAATCAGTTAACTATACCTTCGATACGTTTTGATATTTTGCTTTGTTAACGTTTTTCTCACTGTTACGCTTATATAGTTTGCTTTATATAACAGTTAATAATTAATGACAGAAGTTTTTGCTATCTATCGCATAAGCTCCGTCGAAAGGTAATTTATATAGGAGCTGACATTTCAGTAAATATAAGATTTACTTATTTATTTCAGTAAAACATTTTTATTGCATTTTCTCAAATTTTTACAAAGCGTCGTTCAATATGGTAAAAATCTCAGCAAGCTACAAATGAAATATGTATTTATTTAATTTTTTATAGTGGCGTTTATATTTTCATGTTCAAGAATGATATTTTTCAAAAAATGAATACTAACGTATAACGTTGCGCATGCCTGTACTGCATGGATCACAACAAACATATAAACGCAATGTTCGGAAAAAGTAAAGAAATATAAAACAGTTGGAAGAAGATAACAGTTCCTTTCAAGACACAAACTTATAAGGCACATTTTAAGAGGAATTGAGGGAGTTACAATTTTTATAGAAGATATTGTGGTTATAGGTGAAACAGATGAATTTCCTTTGTAAAGATTAAAGCAAGTATTTGAAAGATTAAGGTATTATAACATTAGAGTAAATAAAGAAAAATCATTCTTTATGCCAGATGAGATTGCTTACTGTGGTTATAAAGCTGATAAACATGGTATTCCTAAAACACAAATAAAATTGAAGCAATTTTAAATGCTCCAGGACCAGTAAATGTATCTCAGGTTAAAACTTTTCTAGACTTAGTTACATATTATGCTAAGTTTTGACTATTGCAAATCCTTTAAATAATTTGCTTAAGAAGAATGCTAAATTTAATTAGTCTTATAAGTGTGAACAAAAAAGTATAAAAAAAGAAATTAATTCTGACACGGTTCTTACTCACTTTAATCCTGAGTTACCTTTAGTTTTAGCTACTGATGCTTCTCCTTATGGTATATCTGCAGTTCTTTCGCATATGATGCCAGATAACACTGAAAATCCTATTGGGTTTGTGTCCAGAACTTTGAATAATGCAGAAAAACGGTATAGTCAGGCTTATAAAGAAGCATTAGCTATTATATTTGGTGTGAAGTTTTTTTTCAATATTTCTATTGCAACAGGTTTACCTTATTTACTGACAGTAAACCTTTAGTGTCTATTTTTTCTCCTTCGAAAAGTATCCCTGTTTTATCGGCTGCTAGAATGCAACGATACGCAATTTATTTACAAAAGTTTCAAAATGATATCCATTATAAAAAGACTACTGATCACGGAAACGTTGATGCTCTTTCAAGACTTCCTTTACGTAGTGAATATTTACCTGACAATTAAATTCGAATGACGTAATTGATGAATCTGAAATTGTTCAAATTAATCAACTCTGCATCTTATTATCTGTATCTATTGCTTCAGCTACAAAATCTGATTCCCTTTTACGTCAAATTTTTCATCACCTCATTACTGGTTCTGAAATTCCTAAAAATTTACTTTTTGATAGTAAACAAGAAGAATTCACTCTTCAACATAGTTGTATTTTAAAAAGGTGTAGGGTAGTTATCCCTCAATTTCATAGAAACCAAATCTTAAAAGAATTACTCTTTGGTCATTTTGGTTTAGTTAAAATGAAGTCTTTAGCCCGTAGTTTTGTATGGTGGCCAGGTATAGACCAAGATATTGAATATCGTGCACGAAATTGTACTACTTGTGTAAATTTGAAAAATAATCCTCCCAAAGTTGATACACATTATTTGGAATGGCCTACATCTCCATGGCAAAGATTTCATATTGATTATTTCGGTCCTGCTATGGGAAAAAATGCTTCTTTTAGTGGTGGATGCCCATAGAAAATGGCCAGAAGTTTTTATTGTTCCTAGTTTTAAAAAGTCGAAAGTTAAAATATAAGAATTTGAAATTAACCAGAAATTAGCTGTAAGAAATTATACTCCAGAAGCCAAGTGGAAAAATTTGTCGAATAATAGCAAGAGAAGGAAAATTACATTATACAGCTCAAATTGGTTCAAATATCTGGAAATGGCATGTTGATCAAATAACTAATGTAGGTTCAGAGATTTCTTTAGTTAATGATACAAATTCTGAAGAAAGTGATACAGGAAATTTCAGAAGTGAAAAGGCAATTGTGAAACAAGGTGATTTTCCACCAATAGAGCCTAGTATCGCAGATCCACAACCAGTTGATTCTCATGAATGAGGTACTCCAGGTGCTACACCAACTGACTCTCATCCTGATTCTCCAAAACCTTCTGTTCCCACTAGTGCAATAGTTGATGCTGCTGAACTTGTAAATTCTAATTCTTCTTCTCCTTCTCCACAGGTACTGAGACGATCAAGTAGGTACAGAAGAGCTCCTGACCGACTCCCTTATTAAGTGGTAGAGAATTGTCATGTTTGTACTTATATTTCCATTTATAAGACATAGATGGCAGGACTTATGTTCCTCCCACAGAAATAAATATCAGAGAATTGTTCTTTATCTTTGTGTTGTCATGTGACCAACGTCTGTAAGTGTTGTGATGTGTTTGAGAATCGGTTATTAAATATTTATCTGTTTACGATATGTCTTGTTAATTACAAGTTATTTTAATTATTATTAATCACTTACTAAAAATACAAAAATACCAATAAAAGAAATATGTTTGCCATCATGTTTACTGAAAATCAGGATTATTAATGTCCGAATGAAGTCCTGATGCATCTGGCCTCAAATTGAACAAAATAAATTATTGAATGAATTTCATATTTATAATACTCACAAAATAAATGAAGATGTCAAAAGAGATAATTAGGTGATACACTCAAGGAGAGTATACATGTGTACCTCAGTTGATCAAAAACAACGAATGATAAAATTGAAAATTAATAAAATTTCAGAATCTGATTTTTTTTAAATGTGTTAAAATATACAAAATCTATAACCATTTATAAGAAGAATACCGTAAAAAAATAACTGCTCTGAACCGAAAAAAGTAACTTCTTTTGTTGAATGATCCTAAAGAAAAAGAGCAGAAACAACACAAAAGCGGATTTCACAAAAAACACTAGCTATTGTTTTCTTTCTCAAATGAATTGCGTGCTTTTACCTCGAAACAACAATTACCAAAGAATGCATGCGATAAATAAACGAGACAGAAGCATACAGGATGTGCATCACCCAGTTAATAAAGTAGAAAATTGCAAATGAAAAAAGAGAAAATATGACTGAGAAAATCACATGAAAACCGATGAGAAAGTAATGAAGTGTAGACAAACTCTTTTTTATGTCTAGTAAAACTGTAGGAGATTTAGAAGAAATAAACTATTATTTAACCTTGTGTTATGACTTTTTAAATTACTTTCAAGTATAAAAATTAATTTTCGGATATGTATAATAAACCCTTCTTTGTCAGTTTACCCATGTCTTTATTTCTTCACAGTTCCTTAGAAACTATTCAAGAATGACTTAAAGGCAATTTTTTTTTTTTCCTCGAATCTATTTTTACATTCTTTTATCTTTACAAGAATCAAGTATTGGATTCATGAAAATTTTCAGCTTTCGTTTTTCGACGGATTTACACATTTTAATGGTCAGAGATTCGAAAAAACATGTTTTTCAAAATGTCTGCCTGTGAGTCTTTGGTTCTGTGAGTCTGTGTGTCTGTATGTGACACAAATTTCGTGGACGCTCTATCTCAAGAACTCACGCACGAAATTTAATAAAAATTTATATTCTAGTAGTCCCTAATATAAATTGGTGCTGATTCGTTTTTGATGTAAATCGCCCAACTCATGGCTCTGCTATGCTGCCTTTTTCGCGATTTCTGCAATAAGACTATCTCAAGAACTAATGCACTGATTTTCATCAAACTTCACATTCAGTTATTCCTTGATATGATTTGGAGCTGGTAAACTTTTGGTGTTAATCGTCCTGCAGATGGCGCTACTATTCTGCGTTTTGCAGGATTTACACGATTTTTGCAATAACTCTATCTCAAGAAATAATGAACGGATTTTCATCAAACTTCAGATTCAGTTAATCCTTGACATGAACTGATGTTTTGTACATTTTTGTCTAAATCGCTCAACATGTGGCGCTGCTATGCTGCATTTTTTGCGATTTCCGCAATCTATCACAAAAACTAAAGCTTGGGTTTTCAACAAACTTCAGATTCAGATATACCTGGATATGAATTAGTGCTGTTTATTTTTTGGTATGAATCGCTCAATAGGTGGCTCTGGTATGCAGCATTTTCACGATTTCCACAATAGCTCAATCTCCAGAACTAATGCACGGATTTTCATCAAACTTCAGGTTCTGTTAGTCCTTGGCATGATTTGATGTTTCATACATTTTGGTGTAAATTTCTCAACAGGTGGCGCTGCTATGCTGCATTTTTCCGATTTCCGCAATAGCTGTATCTCAAAAACTAATGCTTGGATTTTCAACAAATTTCAGATTCAGGTATACCTTGATATGAATTCATGTTGTTTATATTACAGTGCAAATAGTTCAACAGGTGGCACTGCTATTCTGCATTTTTCAGAATTTCCACCATAACTCTATCACAATAACTACTGCACAAATTTTCATCAAACTTCAGATTCTGGTATACCTTGATATAAATTAGTACTGTTTATGTTTTGGTGTAAATCGCTCAACAGGTGGCGGTGGTATAATACATTTTTCAGAATTTCCGCTATAGCTCTATCTCAAGAACTACTGCACGAATTTTAATCAAACTTCAAATTCAAATGTACTTTGATATGAATTGGCGCTAAATTGATCTAATTTTTACTACTATTTAAATGATTTCATTGAAGTGATTTATATAGAAAAAAGTTTGCGATGGCCACAACATACTAGTTTAGAGTTTAAAATATAACTTTATGATATTATATATATTTTTTTAGATCATAACAAATTCATTTATTTCAATTAATTTTATGCATTATTAATAATTTACGCAGCATATTGTATAATTTTTTAGAAGAACAACTATGATAATTATGGTTATTTAAATTCAACTAAATTTAGAATACTAATTTTGCAATATTTTTGTGGCATTGGCATAGTCAGTGCTATTACATTCAGGAATTTAGAAATTAAAATTTAACTCATTGACCACATTCATAAAAGTTTATACTTTCCATACAAAATATTATACTACCATCAACTTTAATGTATAATTTAATAAAAATTGCTTTAACCGAATACCCGAATTCTTCTTTCAGTACTTCAAATTTAATGTAATATAAACTACATGTATTTTTTTTTTTTTTATATAGTATTTTTATTTCTTGTGTTAAACAAAATCTAAGTTAATGAAAAATATATAGTAATTTAATTCAGATATTAAAGATTTTAAAAGAATTTTAATATATTTAGCTGAATATTATAAAATGCTGTATCTTGACTTTGAAGCCTAGTATCTAACACGTAAAGGTAACAGAGTTCTCGGTGGCGAGTTAGATTTTTATATCTTATTTCATTCGTGTCAATAAGCTTTGTAATTTCATAGCTGGAATATCTGCTACTAAGTTTTATTAATGTCGTGGGGGGGGGGGGGGTTGTCAAAGTTAAAAATTCCTTTTATTAAGAAACAATTTCCATCCTGGAAAATATCATAATTTAAGATTACTTTTTGTTTAACACAGCCCGACATTGATGATAATCAAATGTTGTCGTATTGTGCTTTCCGGAGATATGGGTAACGCAAATATATATGGTCATCAAAAAACAATGCCTAGATTAAAAAAAAATCATAACATCGAAATATTTTATGTTAAATGAGTAATTCTTTCACTACACGATAACTGGTGAACGCAAGTTTTGTTTTAGTTCCCCAGAATTCGTTTGCGTATCTGTGTTATGCGCGGATTAGTTGCGCAGTCGTCAAGGTCAGCTGTCGAGCAAGGCTGCAGCTGCTGAGTACGATGCTGACCGTGCAACGAAAAGCACACTGCGTGATTTGGTATGTGAAGTCAAAGTCAATAGTCAGTGTACAGCGGCTTTTTCGGAGCTTTTTGTTGCACGGTGAAGGTTGTACTGAACAGCTGCAGTCTAGCGCTTCGGCTGACTTGATGACTGCGCATCTAATCCGCGCATAACACAGACACGCAAACGGAGTCTGATGAACTAAAACCAAACTTGCGTTCACCAGTTATCGTGTAGTGAAAGAATTACTCATTTAACATAAAATGTTTCGATGTTATGATTTTTTTTTTAAATCTAGGCATTATTTTTCTATGACCCTGTATATATATTACATTCAGTGAGCACAATCAGCTATAGCATCTCTCCATTTGACTCAATAACGCACTCTAAACATGTCTGCTTCCCGTCTCAAATTTTAAAAAGTAGTCTTTGGGGTGAGAATTTTAAAACAGTAATCTGCATGGGTGATGTAATTTTCGTCTTGATCAATGTCGCCTCCTTTACCAAATCTATATTTTAACATAGGGATGAACTTATCTGTTACAAACTGATAATATGCCAGTGATTGAAAATCAGACGTAAACTTTTTAATTTTAGAAAACCTGACTGGCAAATACCATACCAACAATCTTATGTTACAATATCTTATAATAGTCCTAATAATAAGAAATTTATATAACAGTTATCACCAGTGTATGTGTATGGGGTTGTAAGAATCATAAGCAAACGTATATAATACTTTCTTTTACTAATTTTGCTTACTAAAATGCGTAAATTAAACCTTAAAATCGGTAGTAATAGTTTTATTCAACTGTTTATATGTTTCGATTGTGACCGAGAACTTTTCAAAACAAATAAAGAAAAAAAAAAATGCACGGGGTATTCTGAAATTGAACGGTCAATGAAACGCCAGCATTCAATTTTCCACATACACTTTCATATTATGCACGCCATTTATTTATTTTTATTTAGTTGTCTATTTTTTGTATCCATTGAGTAACTCGAGCCATAGTTCTGGTAAACTAAATAGTGCCGCATCGTTACATGATGAATTTTTGTGTGTTACACTCTCTATGGTTCTTCTTATAATGTATGGACAGTATAGACTGGAGGGGGAAAAAATCTCACTTTCTTTGAAATTTATTTGGATATTTTCTTCTTTATATAAGATTGCTAGGGCTCTGAGTTTTCTATTGTATTTAATGTATGCTACGTACTCCATTATTCGATACTTATATTTTCTTCTAGTCAGAGCAATTAAATAATTCTTTAAACCGTCTGGCGTAATAAATTTCATTTGACATACTGACATCTGAGACATCAAACGTCTGAGTAATTCTGAAAATCATTGGGTCACTTTTATTGCAAATTATATTCTTTAAATTCGGAGATGAATTGGCTACTAAACAGATATAGAAACGTTTAAGACTACATTTTAATTTCTCAAAAATACAGATTTTTCATAAGACGGGCTTTTTTAATATACACTGAAAATAATTTAGATAATGAATTAGCGAATATTCGCAGAATTGCTCATAATAATTGTTTTAATGTTCAACTTACAAATAAATAAATCGTGGATATATATATAAGTTAAGAAGACTGAAACTGAATTTGATTCACAAAAATAAAAACTCCGAAGTCAAAGAATGTCATTTGCACTAAAATGAACCCAATTAATATTGAAAATTACACTTGAGTTTATGAAATACTATTTATTAGAGCGGCGTTGATGAAATAAGTACTATATTAGTATGTCTAGCAGAAACTTTAAGTATAGAAAATAGCAGAATGTAGCTGATATTAAATATTATAGAACAACCCCAGTCCTAGTAAGTTTAGAAACCACCTAAATAAATTTCAATGAAAGTAAGATAATTTTTCCCTCCTGTCTACACTAGGGACTTTGCGCCATTAAACCCCATACAACCAATCTGTCTACACTATCCATGAAATATAAGAGGAACTATCGAGATTATAACACACAAAAATTGAATATGTGAAAATTTAATATCCTTTAACTTATCAAAACTATGGCTCGAGTTACCCAATGAGTTCGAAAATAAGAATAAACATCTAAGTAAAGAAAAAAAAAGGTGAATAATATGAAAGAGTACGTGAAATTTCAATGATGGTTTTCATAGACCATGCAATTTTAGAATATTTTTACTTATATATAATTTTTAATTAACAATATCAATATAATTTTTACCAACATATGCGATTGGCAAATGCTAAGCTGGGCATCGTTCTCGTAGAATAAATGTTACAGCACTTGGAGCGCTATTGCAAGGATTCCGGGTTCGATTCCCGACATGGACATTTTCACTCTGTTGGTTCTATGATTAGTTAGCTATGTGACGAATCACGCATTAAATGTTAAATATTTTTATTTATTTCCTTTGAAAATGACTCGGGTTGAGTCAAAATATATAAACAGTTGAATATACCAATTATACTGTTTTTAAAGTTTTAATTCGCGCTTTATAACGGTTAAAATTTGAAAATAATATAAGGTTTTAATTTGCTGTATACTTAATTCTGTTTTCTTTCAAGGCAACTGCTTTTCAAATTATAGAATTTCCATCTTTCGTCCACTTTCCTGTCATTATTAAAACTCGAAAAGATTACTGCGAGACATAAAATTATTAAACATTAGATGATATTATTAAATTATTAAAATTATTAGATGAATTACCTATAAAAATGTACGTTCGCCGCCAAGGACTGTTAAACTTTTACTTGTTAGTGACAAAGCGACGTGTTTATACGCTACATATCCAGAGTTCGACTCCGGGATGTGCGAGGTACACTCAAACTTTCACCCCTTCGGAATTGATAAATGAGTACCAAGGTTGCTTGGGAACTAAACACTGAGGATCACGCTTTAGGTTGGTTACCTCGCCGGATATAATTTCTACTGCACTTTTTTTCTGTTTTGAGGAAAACAGTTACTGGTATTCTAGACTATGATTATTAATGAATTGCATCAGGTTGCTTGGTGGTTGGTTGGTTGATTTTTGACAGCCGATTATCTACTCTTGGTATATAGGCCCTAGAGGGAGTGCCCTTCGTGGCGATCTTTCTAAGGAAACTTAACCCGTATTTACGCATGGATATCCAAGATTTCAAAGAAAACCACGAAAACTCCGAAACGGTTAGGCCGACGGGTGAGATTGGGCTCGAACCCAGCAGCTCCCGCCCACCATCTTCGAGAGTAGAATCTCTCAGCCACTGGTGGGGCATGAATTGCATCAGAGTAGGTACAGTTTTTTGTATCTAGATGTATCCATAACTTAAATTTTGAATCACATTTAAAACTACAACGCATATAAATTCAATATATTATTATCTTTATTTCCCACATATAGTTAAAACCAGAAGGCATATTTTAATCTTCTTCTTTATTGTTCTATATTTCAGTTAATGTCAAAGCATGTTAACTGTAGTCTGCAATTAAGACATAGCGTAACTTAAAAATAATGTGTAATGGGGTAAATATAAATAAAAAAATGGGTGATCTTTTGAAATGAAACATGTGGTTCCAGAGAAACAGCTAATTATCTATTGTTAAATATATAATAAAATGAGATATTTGCTTCCATTAAAATAGTTTGATAATTCTTTGCAGTCAAATACAGTGAAACGTTCGCAAAATTTCTCTGAGCTTGATTTCAGTAGTTTACTAAAATAAGCTTGACGATATTGTATTTTACTCAAATTTTCAATCAGTTTACTGTATAGTGGATATGCTTTGTTTGTTCATGTTATTCTACTGTGATGTTTATATAAATTAAATGATATGGTCGATTACAGTTAATGTCAGAAGTTTTTTTTTTTTCATATATATATAAATCGAAAATGTTCAGTTAAGAGATAACTGAGACGGATTCTTATATCTCATTAAATATATGATATATTAATTTATGTACTGCAGTATATATATATTTTTTTCATTTTATATATATATATTTTTTTTCCAAAGTGGCGTTCAATGCAGTGTTCGCTGAATGATACAGAAGAAATCTTTTGTAATGCTTACAAATGTTTTATTTTAATGCTCTGCTCATGCGTGATATTTTTACAAAAATGCATTCTAATTTCAAACGTTTAACATTTCCCACATTGCACGAATCACAGCGGAATATAACTGAAAAATTCGCGAAAACAATGAAATATACATGAATTGAAAGAAGATAAAACTTTCTTTCAAAATACAATCAAACATAGTACTGAAGAGAATTATTGTTTTGTTTAAAAAATAAGATTATTTTATTAAAATATAATGTAAACATATATACTTAAAGAATCTTCAGTCAAATACTAATGTAAATTTTTATTTCTAATATGAGATTTTTAAAATTATAAAGCATACAATTTTTAAGTGGAAAATGTAAAATATTTAACTTTCATAAAATGGAATATCCATGTTTTATATAAAATATGGGTTAGAAAATATTCTCTGCAATGTAACATAACAAATTCAATGGTTCAATTAATTTTCTCAGCGATCGAGAAGATTTCACACATGGAACAGAAGGTAATTGAAAAACAACTTCAACATTTTTCCGATTTTGCTGCAGATAGTCTCGAGTAGGAAGAAATATGAGTCACATATATGTATTCTAGGAGTAAAGATGACAGATTAGCATGTAAAACATTAGAGACTTGTTAGATGCAAAATTTGAAATTCTATTTCCTTGTATCATCGGATTGTCAGGATGACCGAAAGTGGGATAATAAAATCATCGGTTTGTCAGGATGACCGAAAGTGAGATAATAAATATCCTCAACAATTCAATAGAACAAACTGTAAGATTCATTTATTATATACATATGGATGTGGTTTGCGCTTCCCAAAACACCCCAAAGAGTAGGGGTGCAGCTTTTTCTCATGAGAACTAACAAAGCCAGCAAAACTCGATAGACAATATACTTGATGACTTAGTGATTTGCATCTCCAAACTGATAACAGAATGTTAAAATTCATTGCAGAGTTTCGTTTCGAGTTGGTTTGATAAGGCGTGCCCAGCCAAGCAAGGATATCGACGAGGTGTTAACGGCCGATAAATTTCAGCAAAAGCCCTTTTCCTGACTAAAATTGTAAATATTAACTTATATAAATTGTATTGAAGTCTTTAGCATTAGTGTAGATCTGCATTAAACTCTTATTATTGCTATCTATTGAGTCTGTCCCTTCTCAAATGATATCGTATGAAAAGAAAAAAAAAAACATAATATGAGGAGCGTCTAGAAATTTCAAAATGATTATCAGGAAGGAATATTTAAATAAAAGCAGCGAAAAGAATGGAATTTGCATTGATTAATATTATCAAGATAGTTTGAAATCAGTTATACGCCAAGTAAAGGATCCGTGCGAAAATTCTAGTTGACTTCATAAAACTTTTTCGAAAAAGTTAATGTACGAATGTTAGTTAAATGTACGAATAAGTTATGTAATTCATTCATTTGAATTATTGCTATCAATTCATTATATTACTTATTTGAGTATGTAATAAATGTTGCACAAAATTAGAAAGTGTAGTGATACATTCATTTTTTTATTATAAGTAAAGTAGATCCTCAAGTAATTATGAAATCAATTTGGGGGATCTGTCGGGATAGGAATAAAATGATATTTTGAACAGATGTAATTAAAATGTGAATTTAACTGAATTATTTTAACTGTGATTTGAATTATAAAAATAACTGTATGAAAACATATCTTCCGCATGCGCTTTGTACCGGGAACTGAATAAAAATATACTTTGACGAGGGATAACCGTTAATGTAAAGCTATAATTTATAAAATATTGTAAAATAATTAACAATTGCTATGTCAAATCACATGTATTTGAGCTTGTTTCCCCTTAAAAATATCAATTATTAAATTATTTAGTTATAATTAATCATATAATCATGAATTGACTCTCTGGTCTAAAAAAAAGACTAATTTCTAACATAAAATACTCTTTCAATATTTCCTAAATTGTGAAATACAAAGACAAAAGTTTTAATATTATACAAAAATTTTGATATTGAAAAACTAATTTTGCCGCAATTTCGTAGTCCATTTTTTTTTTTTAGTCGTCATTCCTCTTTAGCACTTTCCAACGTAGTTGAAAAGTGTTTATGAGTTCGTCGTGACTGTCTGTTAGTCTTGCTGACCGACTGCCCATGACTTCATGCTCTAACTCCGGCAAATCATATGTTTATCATGGAATGCTCGGTATTGCATATGACGTTTGTAGCGTTAATATGTCATTTACAGGGGTATCCGAAAGAAATACGTTTCATTATGGTCAATAGAGAAAAATTGTTTGCAGTGTATTTTAATGACATTAAGCAAATTCATACGCATTGAAATTGATATAAATCACCGAATTTCTCTACAGGATGATTACTATAGTATAGGGCATTCACAGCAGTTAAAATACTGTCTTTAAGCAATAATTGCTAGAAGTGCGTTTTCAATTAAGGTATGATCATTTAAATGTTACAAAATTCCAGCATGTTACCCATTATGTATAAATTATGTACTTCGTATGCAGGGATGCACCAAAGAATTCAAGTTCCACTCCCCTTATTAGCGGAAATTGATGAAGGGAAATTTTCAACTGAGGTATGTATTTCCTAACTGAAAAATGTTTTGCATGTATGTAGTTTATAGATACTGATCTACATTCCCTATACAGTACTTCTCAAAGAATTCGGAAAATTATCCGACTGTGATGGGCTCCAAGACTTCGGATAATTTTCAGACTGTGATCGGAATTGCTGAGCTTGGGTTTTCAAATGTGTGATGTGTTTCCAAATGGTTCAATTAAACTTGATATTTCAACTTATTAAACGGTATTTGTCATAATAGTTTTTTTTTATGTTATTCTGTGTTGGAAAGAGTTTCATAATCTCTGCTTGACGAATAATTTTTCTTTATTGTTCATACTGTTTAGATTGCCTCTCGACTATACATGATACAACTAAATATAAAAAAATATAATAAAAAATTCACACTGTTAAAAGCGTATCATATTAATTGTTATAACTTGAAAAATAACTTTTCTTTGTTTGTTTAATTTAAAGGTGTGATTTATAGCGAACTTAATCTATTAAAAAAAAAAAAAAACATAGAAATATGTTGACTTGTTTAAAAGTTATCGTAGCAAAGAAAAGCGATGCTTCACGGTAATTCATTTTAGAATTTTGTCTTTTGCATGTATAGCCGTTCTGCACGGTTCAAGTATTTCGTATGTTCGACCGTAGATTTAGAAATATTTCTATTGAACCAGCTATATGATATTTTTAACCCTTAAATGCCGGATTTTTCAAACATCATTGTAATAATGTTTTTCGGCTTTCATTTTTTAAATAAATCATGAGGAAAATACTTAAAAAATCATATTTTGTTTTAAGTATGGTTTACGTCTAAAAACCAGTTTGTTACTAATCGGCAATGCTGATCTTTAATTGAAAAAATAATTTTGCTTGATAAAATTCTTATAATATTAAACACACAAGAATTTTAGAAACTATAATAAGAAATAAATTTTACTTGCTCACTGCAGAACAAAATAGGGTATTTCGCAAGCTTCCAAACAAAACAAAAAGAACAAGTAGCAACAATTGAAAAAACTAAATCTATAGTTATTCTTAAACAGCACAACTGTTGCAATCTGCATGTTGAAAATCGATTTAATAATATTTTCAGAATGTATTTTATTGGCAACATTAGGCATTATAGCTTCAATATTTTTCTAATAGTATTTTAGAGCCTAAATTGTGTATGTTGCCGAAAAGCAACACCCGGCGTTTGAGGGTTAAGGTTCAGACGTTATAAAAACTATAATAAGAAGAAATACATTCTGTTTTTCAATTCAGACCTTTCTGCTCTTCATAAATATATTTAAATTTAAGTAAAATTCTCAGTAAAAATATTTCAATTTAAGTACAATTCGTTTTAAATTTATTTAGATTTCTGTTAATAATGTTATTTAATTTTTAAACATCTGTTTTCTTCTTACTATCCGCACTCCATAATATATATAAAACACGTTGTAGTGCACCTTAGTAGAGTGTATAAAATTCATAATGTTGAAAGTATTGAACAATTATACAAACAATTTTTCTCCATGGATCATAATGTAATGGACTTTATTTGTGCGTTCTTATAAATGAAATATACTTATTATTTGCTTTCTACACTGTAGAGAACCTCTAGAAAAGAAGCTTATCGAAATTTCATAAATTTTCAATTAACATAACATCCTTTTCCCGAACGATTAGTAAATAAGTTATTATGAAACGGTACAATTTGTTTGATTTTTTGAATGAATTCTATGAACATAACATATGTTATAGGCTTAATAAAAACAATAGACATTTATACACACATAAAAGGAACTGTATCATATCTAACAGCTAATTTTATTATTATTAATATAATATTAACTATGATTCAGTATGGCTGCCCATAAAGCTTTGAAAACACAAACCTTTAGTCACATTTAATAGTACATTAGGATAGATGCAAAATAGATACATTATAATATATTTATATATATTTTTTATAGAATATATAAAATATGTAGTATTTTATAGAATGTACAAAATAATATGTTTCTTAAATAGTGAAACACCATGACAACAATATTGATTTAGAAAATCTTCTTTTGAAAGAATTTCACAGTACAGTTTCCATTTTTTATAGCCATCTTTTTTTAATACTGTTTACATTGTCTCTCAATTAGACATGAAATAACTAAATTATATAATGTAATAAAAAATTCACAATACAAAAAATAATAATCGTATTCATTGTTATAATTTGGCAATGCAACTTTTGTTTTCATATTCGAGGATGGAGTAGCACAGTTGATGTTTATTCCAACGGAGCGAAAAATGTCCAGACCAGGAATCGAACCTGGATACTTGCCGTGCCGCGCCAACGCCTTACCTGTTAGGCTATCCGGACTATATCTGGGTAACATAATTCACTCTTATTTGTTGTACTTGGCTGCGAACTGCAGTGCTAGTTTCATTCATCCGAGCTGTAACTATAGCATTTACAGGATGAAAGTGAGTTTTAACACGGAAACTTATGGAAAAAACAGGAGTTTCCGTGTTAAAACACACTTTATAGATTTGGCGTTCTGCGCCGTTCAAAGATTACGGCTCATACAACCTAAAGGACAACTTGCACAACATTTTAAAAAACTTAAACATTATAAAATATATAATAAAAATAAATGCACTTTTCTTTCATTTGTAGCCGTTCTGTGTTTGTTAAACACGGGGTATTGCAAAATACGACCAAGAAATTAAGAGGGGTGATGAACAGCACCATGAGGATGAAAAATTGCCATATAACATGGGATCACAAACCATGTATTTAGTGACAAATACAGTGTGTTTCATACTAACTGAACTCGAGTTGACGACAATAATTTTGAGAAAAATCAAAACATTACAATGAAAATGCAACGATATGTACCTTGTTTTGTGTGACATGTTATAACATCACAAATGATCCGGAAAAACAGGATGCTCAAGCAATCGATGATACCGTATGAATTGGCAATCACAGTCCAAAATTTGGAGCGTCAAGTGCATACTGCTGGCAAGCATAATGGGAACTTTCGGCACTTTCTTCAATATTATCACATTTACCACAAAGATGAGAATGATAATTATCAAGATGAAGCTTGGTGCAATATAATATAACTGTAAAAATAACAACGTTAAAAGCACCAAAAATTTTATATTTTAAGCATGCCGGTTTTAGATAGCATATAGCATACCTTCTTTAGTGCTCAAACAGTAATGAGGAAGGTATGCTATATGCTACCGAAGCCGGTATGCTTAAAATTTAAAAAAGTTTTGTGCTTATAAAATTGTTATTTTTACATTTCTAAGGATGATAATGTCTATTAAAAGTTTTATTATATTATACATCAGTTTCCGGAAATTTATTGCCGTCAACACAAATTCAATTAGTGCAGAACACACTGTATTTTTCATCAAATACATTGTTTGGGAGCCCATGTTCTATTGTAATTTTTCATCCACTTGATATCATCTCTTATAATTTATCGGTCTTACTTTTGAACACTCTGTATATATAAAATTAGGCACAATTATTTTTAACGTTTTTAATTTATTATCTACGATAAATATATATTGTGTAAAATTATTATTTTTTTTAATTAATTCAGTCATTTTTCACAGAAATTGAAATTTCTATTTTAAAATAAGTGAAGGTACTTGGTTAAAAATCTATAGCTTTTGCTGCATAGTCACTCCACCGCTTTTATAGAACACGATTACTTGAATATATTATGGAGTAATTTCATTGCTCAAAATAGAGATATTCTATAAAGGCGATGGAGTGATTATGCAGCAAAAGCTGCAAATTTTTAACAGTGTAATAATTTATTTAATAAAAATTCGATGAAATCTATAATTATGGTGTTTGCAACAACCAATAAAATAGAAAAAGAAGAAATGTGCTGCATGTTAAAAAACTGCTGAAACAAAAGCTTCCAATGCGTGCATTACAGAAAAATTAAAACTGATAATTATAAATAAAAACTTGTTCCTTTTGCGAAAAAGCAAAATATGAAAATAAAAATATAATAATAATAAATATTATTATAAATACGAAAAATTATTGACTTATAATAAAGTACATATATATATATATATATATATATATATATATATATATATATATATATATATTGTAATACAGCAAAAAAAATGGTATATTATAAATGCAGATAACTTTAGAAGTATTTAATATTACCACTTCAAAAACAAGTTAAATATTTTTACAAAAGCCGCTTTTTATTCATCCCTCTTTCTTGTGTTATTTATTCTTTTAATATATAGATAAATTTAGATATGTACATATTTTGTCTAATTTTATTTAATGTACTTTATACAAAACATGTATATACAGTAAACAAAAATTTCTTGATACTTTTTTTTTTCAGACATTTTTTCAACAAATACATTTTTTTATTAAAAAAAGAGCTGTACTTTGATTGAGTAAAAAGTTAATTACAAATACTGAATGATGTTGAAATGATGAATGAGTAGCTGAATGATGATAAAAAAAACACCTTTAATGATTTGAAAAATAATTAATTTTGTGTACGCAAAAAAGTAATTGCATTGTAAGAACAGCTATTGTTATAATAAGATGAAATAAATGCGATTCAGTAAAATGCAACTTTAAAACATTTATTTACCATACAATGTATGATATTAAATGTGCAAAATATTTAAATTCGCGCAATAAAACTTAGTGTAAATATAGTATTAAACAACAACAACAAAAATTCACTATGTAACTCGACGTAGAAAGTACATTAGACGAAAAAAATATTTATCGACGTCAGATGTAGAATATTGTTATTGAAAGAAAAGGAGATAAATTTTCAAATCACGGTAAAGAACGCGTATTCATTTTTTTTGAAAAGTAAAGAAACTTTAAAATTTCATAAATTATTAAATGAAATATCAGTATATTTCTTAATGAAGCTGTTCTATTTTAGCACTTTTAAGATTCAATAATTACACACTTAACATAGTCATCTTAAGTATATTTAAAAGTATATTAAGTACATTAGTTTTAAAAATATATATAAACCAAAACATATAAATTCTATGATTGCTTTAGTGAGAATGCACCATTTTTTTTTTTTTTTTTTTTTTTTTTTTTAATCAAAAACATATACAGCTATATAAATCAAAGTATTAATGCAAAGTATATGTTAGTTATGTTTAGCATTAGTAACGGCAGAAAACATATCGCTGCTTAACCAACTTAAATTAAGTAACCCCTGCATTACTCTCTGTTATCATATTATTGAAAGTCTAATTGTCATTGACTGGAGCTCGATGAATTACTGGTTTTATCATAATTTATGTAATTAGCGTAAGTTGTATGGAAAACTTCTTTCTCTTAGCTTATATATAAATAAAATACGAAGAAGTCCAGTATTGTGTTGGTCAGCGCATCTGGATATCACGCAGCAGGTCAAGAGTTCGGGTAAGGGTTGGGCAAGGTTGACGCATCCTTTCATCTCTTTGGGGTCGATAAAATGAGTACCAAGCTTGTTTGCGAACTAAACACTGTGTGTACGGCGTTAAAATGAACACCTCAACCGCACTTTCACTATATAGCACACATGGACTATAGTTAGGCAGTGTGGACCAATATTCTTAATGAATCGTAAGGCCTATGGTTCAGTTTTTATTTTCTTTTTAAATATAAATTAATTCACAAAAAATGGCCAAATATGGTAAAATATGAGAGCTTTTAGGATTCCAAGCATATAAGTAGTTACAAATTAGTTACAAATATTGTATATTCAGGATTATATCATAAGCAAAAACTAATAATACTTTTACGCTTTTAGTTTTTAAAGAATAAGGAGGTGTCGCATTTTAAAGACTATTTATAAATAATAATAATAATAATAATAATAATAATAATAATAATACTATTTCCTGTGTTTTATTTACCAACTTATTTGCACTTTTATGTATAATATAATCTAAAGTATAATTTTCTTTCGCAAAACAAATACTCTCAAAATTAATTGATATGATTTAAAAATTCAAAATCAATATAAATATATAATCGTTGGAAAAAAAGGATAATCTATGATAGTTCGGCTGGATATCGCAGTAGAAAATAGCTAATGGCAGGAATTGATTGTTTATTACGTTTTCGTCAAATATTTTTTGCATGATAACGGTTTCAAAGAAATCTACATATTAAAGTCTAGCTGCTATACGATATGTCGTTTAAGTAGCATAAATTTAAAATTAAATTCTTTATCTAAACACAACATTTTACTCGTCATATTTAGAAGCATATATAATTAACACTGGAACGTCATTTGGGGTCATTTCGACACAAAACCGTATTTAACATTATCCCTCTATCATATTTTATCCACTACATTCTTCAAGTTTAGTGACTTTTTATCATTTTACTTAAGAAGAAATGCGTCGAAACTATTATTCTGTTTTTTTTTTTTTTTTTAAGTTGCAGCTAAATTCACCTAGAACGTTCGTTGGTCTTATTTCGACACCAATATAAAAAAAAGTTACATGTGTCTTAATTTCTAGTTCAATGTGACTTGCATTTCAATCTCTTTTATTTACGGAAGGTCACTTTTCACACCTCATAAAGATGGGAAATGGATTACTCCTATTCAGGCGACCAAATGTCTCCAGTTATTTTCTTTGAGTTTATTAAATAATATATGAAAGCATTTTATTGCTGAGAGATTTTTTTTTTTTTTTTTTTTTTTTTTTTTTTTTTTTTTTTTTTTTACTTTTAGAGTATTTTTTTTCTAAATTATGTTTCGCAAAAAATATCTCAGTCGCAAATATTTTAAGAAAGCGATTGAGAGGATTATCGTAAAAAAACTCGGATGGTGGTGGCCTTTCGGACTTTTTTCCATATTTCCGTATTTAAGAATTAGTGATTTATTTCCTGATATGGAGAAAAATGAATCTCGACCTACCAGTAAACGATTAGCGGAATTTGTAGTTCTAACACTAATGGAAATATATAAAAATAAAGGTCATAATGTGATAGTTGATATTTTTTACATCACTGCAACTTTCTAAAGATCTGATAAAATGTAAAACAATATGGTAGGAACTGTGAATCGAGCTTGAAGAAAAATTCCAGATTGTATGAAAAATGAAAAATACAGTATTTATTCTATGAGAATATAAAAACACGAAAATACCGGTACTATACTTGCTATATCAAGGAAAAACGCGAAAGAAAGTCATTACACTGAGCACACGTCATTCAAATGTTACAATTGAAAGTAACGAAATGAAAACACTAGAAACCGTAGCATTCTACAATGAAACATGGTGTTGATATTTTAGATCAGATGGCTAGAAAATATTCTATAAAATTTAGATCAAGAAGATGTCTTGTACGCAAATTCACAATCACTCAACGTTCTTGCGCACTTCACGCCAACCGCTGTAGCCAAGCGCTCTGGCCAGAAATGAACTTTGGCGCACATGCCAATGATGCTAGCTAGTCTGAAGCTAATTTGATTTCGATATTTCGACAATTTGAGCTCGCGTTTCTTGTTTATGGAATACTTACAAGCATATGAATGCTAAATATTGATTGCTGATTTCATCTTCTGAATAATTAGGTATGCAATATGGACAAGTTAAAAATTTAATCTTATAGATATATGTTCTATAACTTTAATGTTTCATCTTCCAAGCTAATTATTTATTTATGGAGTTTTATACGTACCATGTGCTGCCATCTGGTGTCAACATACTAAATACATTACTACAAACATCTCCTGAATAATGCATGTGCTGAATATGCATGTATATATATTGTGAAGGAGTAAAATATTTAATCTTATGGACCCACTCTATAACATTGATCTTTCTTTAAATGATCACCATAAATGAATGAAAAATCACTGTATTTATCTTAGTTACTAGTTGACAGTATTCTATTATAAGTGCTTTGTTGCTGATTGATAGCAAGTTAAAAATATCCAATAATGGACATATCCCCCCCCCCCCACACACACACACACCTCTCAAAGTTTTTGCTCACAAAAATAGAAAATAAAAATTTAGATTTTCTTTTTTTTCCATAACTCCTTCTTGTACGCTATAATGTTTTTATTGTTCATATTCTTCATTAAATCAATCAGGAAGCATAACATTGACATTTTTTTTTTTTTTATCATAGTAATAGAAAACTTTGAATTTTATATACTGACATTTAAAAAATTGGGTATCTTGTAAACTTTTAAGTCAGTATCCAGTAATGGATTGCAAAGTTACTCTTATTTTATAAACTACTACCAAATTTATTTTAAAAAATCAAACATTATAATTAATTATGATGAATTTGAAAAGTAAAAGTCTAACCATGCTCATTATTGAATTTGTGGTGTTCTTGCAGTTCTGCATTATTCATGTAGAATGTACTGCATACTATCAGTGCTTAACAAACTATATAAATATAAATCTATTATTTTAGCAAAAAAATAAATAAATAAATAGACAAGAATAAAAAAACCATACATTCAGCATAGTTTACGAAACATTTTCTAACGCATTCAGAATTCTGTAACAAAATTTCACAGTTTATTAAGCTGAAAGATGATAGCTAAATAAATAATTTGAAAACCCAATTTCTGCAATTAACAACAACAGTCAGAAATTATCAGATTTTTTTTGGCAGCCCTGTATATAATCTATAGATTTGTATATATACTACACAGTATACTAAAATCTAATTCCGTTAAACGGGCAACACAATTGAAAAAATCCCATTTAAAACTTTCGGCAAATAAACGAAAAGGTACTTGAGATCTTTTGTTCAGCCCTGTATATAATCTATATAATTTATAGACACCAATTATTATGCAATATATATACATATTTATTTATTTATTTATTTAAATTAAAAAAAAAATACTAGAATTTATAGCATACTTGCAGCAGTTATTGTTCAAGAATTAATGTCGTTAAATACTTTTGTGTGTCCCAGTAAATGAACGATAAATTTTTTGCACAACCTATTTTACAGTTGGCGCCTTTCAGAATACCTCATATATATTAATTTCAATATGTTTAAAGTAATGTAACATCAATAAAAGTAAAATACACCGCAAACGATTTTCCCACTACCGTATGAATTAGAAATCGTTTGAATGATCCTGTAAACGAACTGTAAATACTGACCATTTATTTTCAATAATGAACATTCCATCTATAGTAAATTCCAAAACATATAAGACAAATCGTGTTCGTAAACTCTTTTCAACTGTGTTGATCTTTCTTGATGAACTTTGTCAACTATTGTTTCTATTATTATATCTTCATAACTCTAGAAACATGCAGTTTAAATTTTTCATCGTCATCCTTACTTAATAGCGGTAATCTTATTGCAACAGCATCAATATTTGAGTTAATCAATAATACAATTGTGTAGACAAAATTAATCTGCAAGGTGTAAAATAAAAACCCTCTCTTTGAACTCTGTAAGCATATCCAAAATATTCATATGAAATGGATATATAGATTCGCTACGGTACTAGAAACAGAATGCAGCATGCACGTAGAAGCTCATTTTTTCGCCAAAGCGCTCGGCTATAGGGGTTGGCGTCAAGGGTGCTCAGCCTTTTTAGTTTTTGGGAATTTGCGTCCTGTGCAACATATCACATACATTTTATACATTGTCCATATTACAACATTTTAGACATTGCAGTTATAAATGCTTGAATTAGTTACCAATCTGTGTCAGGCAAGAACGTTTTAAGGAAATGCTATATTCTACAGTTAATAAGTGAATTGAATTCAAGTTTTGTAAAGAATAAAATATGTGCCACTAATCAAAATTATATACCAAAATTAAACCAAAAAATTTCATTTAAGCGCAGAAAATTTGAAATTAAAATATATAAAGGCAACACAAAATCTTTAGATGGTATGTTTAAAATATACCGATAAAAATCTCCTATTCCTGGAAAATTGTAAATAAGCATGTATATGATGTAAAATATGTTACACAATGTGAACATATCCTCAAATATTATAATCTGAAAAATTTAACACATTTATTTCTCTCATTTTTTAATATCATTGTTACTGTTTCTTTAAGTGTAAAAGATAATATCATTTAATGCATTTTTCTATTATAGAAATCATCGTTCTTTCGTTAAAACTACATTTTTTTAAAAAATATATAAACTTAATGAAAGTACAATGATCGAATACAATGTTAAATAAATTAGAATTTTTAGCATCCATTTTGCATTATTTAATTAGTAATGTGTAAATGACACTGGCGGTTCTTTTAGGATGCGAAAATGTCGGACGTTCTGGTGTTAAACATTTTTCAAATTTTATGGGAGACAATACGGTATGTCTTATGTACAAGTGCCTAAGCATAACTCAGTCATAAAAAGGTGAAATTTGGTTCCAAATAATACAAGCAATCGCAGAAATGAAACTGCAACCAATGAAAAAAGGAGTACAAGTTTGGGATAAATGAATCGGTTACTCCTATGCAGTAGCATTTCAGTTGACGTAGAAGTTCAGGAACCGTTTAAAAATAACCGATTCAATTTTACTACAAAAATGTATTTTAGGTGGTATTTGGTGTGAAACATGTATATGTATGAATTGCATCCTATAAGACTTTAGAAAAATCTGTTATTAAAAAATATATACTATATATCTTTAATGGGAACATATGTTTCTATTTTAAAGCTAAACAAAATGTGGAATTAGAATCCGGTTGCCAAACCACGATTTACAAACGTGAATCTAATATATTTCAAACATTGGATACTTAATTTCGATCTTGACATAGAGGAATGGCGTTACATTTGCACAACCATTTTAAATTTTTAGGTTTTATGAACGAAAATGCAATTAAAAGAATATATTTTTTAATTCATATTTTCAGTATCTCTAAGAATTAATACTGTTTAAAAAATTATACCAGCCATTCGAGTTAATTGTTTAGCTTTAAAGAATAAAAATAACTATTCCCCGCTAACAATGATGTAATTTCCTACATGCATAATTTTGTGGCATATATCATTGATATTTACTTCATATATTTTTTTATTATATAATTGTTTAACTTATTTCAATTAAAAATTAAATATCTATGTTAACCGTGCGCAGACGATAAAATGTCAAAAATTGATAATAATTTTCTTTTAATAATAAGAATTGATACCATATTTCAAGATCATTTTAATTCAAAATCAAAGCATATCCGTTTTACTTTTCATATATGATGCCATATTCACCAGCTTTCCGTACTTATTATTGTTATCATATTCACCTACCTTATATTATAAAGAAAAACATTCAAATTTTCCTTTTATGTCTAATATGACTTCACATTTATCTATTTTTAAATTCTTAATTGTTTCCTTTTATTTTATTTTTCTACGTGAAAATCGCGTTGAAAAGTAATTATTGGGGAGAAATTTCTTATTCCGGGTTTTCATTTTTTTTTCGGGGAGGGAGGTAGGTGGAAGAAAGATGGTTAAATTTTATAGGGAAAATGTTAATTAATTACGTATAAAAAATAAGGAAATTTTCAATTAAAAATAAAAGTATTTAAATAAAATAAATAAAACTTAGCATGTGTTCTTTCCAAGGCTAAATTTAATCTATATGCAAAGATACAAAAGCATTAATCCATCTGTTTAGAGGTTGAATTCGTTCAAACTTTCACGCACACTTTCGCATTTAAATTATTATTATTATAACAATAAGGATGGTATCTGCATGCATTTTTGCATAGTGTAGCATCGACTTTCAATACTATACCCGAGTATAATAACGAAACAATATGGAAAATTGTATAGTGCGCGCTGATTTAAAAATCCCCAAAGGAGTTGTAAATGAATGAAAAATGCATCACAGGTTTAACAATATATTAATAAAATAAATTTAAGATCTTAAATGAAAAATATTGTGCAGGTTCATTTCGAAACCAGAAATACTTATAAAAAATTAACGTAAAGCAAATTGACAAAAGAAACTTTTGTGCAATTTTTTCGAGGTTCTTCCGTTTTTCTATTTGCTGCACTTTAAAGTGTTGAAAACACTGTGTATCCTCTTTTGAAACTCCGACAAGACTGGCATGTGAGAGAATATTCTGTAAGACGTTTGTATGCAATCAAAATATAGTTGACAAAGAATACAACATATAAAAATATCACCATTAAAAATTATTTCACTTACACACATGCAGATATGTTTCTGGTAAATGTCTAACAAAGTAAAGTACTTTACCCCGCACAGCGAAAAGTGACTTGTATATGTTTTGTAAATTTAAAAAATATATTGATTTTAATGTCGGTTTAAACAACAATTTCACGTAAGTTTTATTTTTCGTGACAAATACATATAATGCGCATGCAGATTAGTCTTATTTTCTTTAAAATGTATTCTTTCTTCATGATTTTCAAACGGTTATATTGGAACAGGATAAACGCATCTCGTATAATTGGAGATTTACAAAATGTGACTATGATATCTGACATAGATCCGATTTTCGAGTATCATTATTTACGAATAATAAATTGTGATTCGTTTAATCGCAGTTTATGTCAGGAAATGAAACTAATAATTTCATAACTGTATTCCACACTTAGCTGTCTCGTCAGCTAGATATAACAATCAAATTAAATAATGTTTCTGATTTGCTACTGATATTAAAGAATAAATAATCCAAAAAGTCTACGATCAACTCGAGAAAACAAACTTTTTTCATGGATTGAAAAGAAAAAACTGTCATCAAAACTTCCATTAAGAATTATTCAAAGAGATGCTTATTATATTAGATTCATAATTATCTGGAACTTTTCAAACGTGCATTAAAAAGAGCAGGTATTTGTCGAAAAAAATCTTTCTGGTGAAATGTCAGTATTTTTGTGACTCATATTTTTTGTAGGATAGAAAAAAAAATGTGTAATAGGTTAAGCCAATTAGAGAAAAGGAAAGGATATGTTGGACTCAAATGTTGTGTATTTTAAGTTACTGTTATTATAGTTCAAGATATTTTTTTTCTGTTGATTACCGAATGATTTTCTATAGATGGTTTTGTATTATATTTTGTTTTTCGAAGGAATCAGGGTTCTTTTTTTTGTTATATGTTATTAGCATTTTTTGCTTTATAAGCGATTAAAGAAGTGTTCCTATTTCATATATAAAAATCCACTAAACTACAATTTTAAATTATAAATTTTAAAGATTAAGGATTTTTTAAATTCAAATTTTCGAAGCTATAAATTGTATTTATGAAAACTAAACTTTAGAGAACTGTAAAATCCCATTATATATGAAAAATATAAAAAAGAAAGAGCTTTGTTAACTAATGAAAAAAAGTACGTAATTGATTTTCTGCATAAAGCCCGGGATATAAATATGAAAACTCTACCAAGTCATGCCTGTAAAAGTACAGAAATAAATAAAAGAGTAATAACAAAATACATGAAAAAGCATACTGTTTTATAAGTATTCAACGTTTATGTTGAAAAACACACCAAATTGTATGACTGCAATTTACGCAACCACTTCATCACCCAAAATATAAATAAAAAAATGCGTTATAACACATTGAATTTCCTCGGAAAGAAATATAGAAATAGCTATAGAAACACCTTATTTAATAGAAAATTAGAATTGTTGCGTAGTTTTTTTTTTTTTTTTTTTTTTTTTTTGAAAGATGTAGCAAGTTATTTAAATATCGATGAAATTATTTAAAGATTTTTTTTTTTTAGGAATTGTTAACTGACTTCCTAATGTACACTATAAAACAAAAAAAAATAGGACAGATTTCCTGTAGGAATCGGAAAAATAGTTGCCCTTATCTTACCGGAAATATTTCCGACTCAGCTCGGAATAAAATCAGTAAAATCGGAATAAAATCCGTAAAATTGGAATAAAATCCGTAAAGTACCGTTTTAATCAATGTTTCTTTTTTTACGGATTTTATTCCGAGCTGTGTCGGAAAATTTTAAGGTACGACAAGGGCAACTATTTTTCCGATTCCTACAGTAATACTGTTCTGATTTTTTTACAGTGTACAATCACATTTTAATTATTATTAGATAGTTAAAACATTTAAAAAATATTAAACGATATTTTTATTGTTATTATTGTTCAAACTATTTCGCTTTTGGAATTCAACAGGTCTTTTTTGGATGGCGAGTCTTGTCGGATTCTTGTAACTCTTATAAACTTGCAACCTTAACTAATAATTCGCGATTTACTACCTGGTGTTGGCTAACGGAAGAATGACTTAAAATAATTTAATAAATTATAATTAATGTTTAAATATATTAAAATGTCACATTATTATCGTAAACAGGCCTATGAACATAATTTGTATTATTCCATCTGCATAAAAACTGGTTGAAATTTCGATTAGAAAATTCAATATTTAGTAAGTTGAGTTAAAAAAAAGAAATTGTTACAATAAAAGACACAAAGAATACAAGAAGAGATGCACGAAAACACAAGCTATTATTTTCTTTCTGGAATGTGTTGCGTGCTTCTCCCCCAAAGAAAAAATATCAATGAAATCATGTGATAAAAAAAAGCTTACGCAAAAACTTGCAGGGTGCGCATCACGAAGTAAACACGAGAGGAAATTTGTGCTGAGGAAAAATAAATTTCTACAGTTGAGATAAACACATAAGAAGGAATATATTCGGACTTTGATTTAAGTTTGTATAAATTCAAATTATAAAGGCATCTACAAGTACAATAATAAGATTAAAGAAAATACAATTTACGCATATTTTACGGATTTTAATTAACTATAGTTCGAATCATGTTAGGGTTGTTGTACAAAAAATTTCTGATTTTTTAAAAATGGTCGAGCAACCAGTGCTGGACCACTTGAAATGGATTGACCCGAATATGATGTCTCTTAAAAAGAATATTTATTATTTTATATAATAGAATGTTTATTATAAATAATCTGAATAGTATAAGGGATGATATAAATAAATATGTTTTCTAAAAGAGAAACATAACAAAAAAAAATTACAAAAATTCTTTTTTGAAAATGTATATTAATATTTACCTTCAAGATTGTGTTAAATACATTTTATTTTAAACTAAAATGAAGACAAAAATGTACTAAAAACAAACTGGGCGCGTGCAAATGACAATTCACATTCCTGTGGAAAAGCAAATAAACGAATTACATTAAAACATATTGTGAACATCAACAGTTTAAAAAAAAAAAAAAAAAAAAAAAAAACTTCAAAACAAACAAACAAAAAAAAATAAATAATAATAATTACCTTAAAATCATAGCAAAACTATCTATGTGGTAAAGGATTTTATGACTTTCGATCCCAAACTCTTCTCAAAAGAAGTTAAAATTTCTAAGATATTTATGAAACGAAAATATTTGCGTTTTTATAGTTTTTTAGTCATTATAAAAACAATTCAAAATTTCGACCGTGTATCCCCATAAGTACTTTTTTTTAGTTTTTTTAATATATTTTTCTTTTCATAAGCCACTGTCATTTACGTTATATCGTGAAATTATTCTACAAATTATGTTAACAATATTTAAGAAGAGTATACATATATGCATTTGCTTTTACCGAAATATTTTCCTTTCACTATTATCTTTTGAAATTATGCCACATTAACATTTTTATATGTAATAGTAATTAATCCTGTAATAATGATTTTCTAATACGTAAGTATTTTCGACATAATTTTATAATTTTTTAACGTATTAGTTTTATTTTATAACATTAACAAGTTTAATCTAACTAAAGAATGTTGAATTAGAATACATTTGTGTAATTCAGAAATATCATTACGTATAGTCATTTATCATATTTTGTAGCATATTGTTATGTTAAACAGTTTATTATCTCATCCTCACTCAGGATCTCTGCGGTTCATTGTCCAAAACTAGTGCAGTTGTTGTAACCAGATTCCATTGCATGTAAATTTTATAATATTTTTGCATGTAATAGCAGAAGCATTATTAGAAGTATTCATTTCATGCATAAAATAATGGTTTTGATTACTGATTATCTTTCAATTTAATTTTGAATTAGGTAAATATAAATTCCATGGGCTATAACCATACTCAGGTTTTAAAATAAACCGCATTGTGTTCAGCACTTAAAATTAAATTATATAGTTTTTCTTTTTACTTGGTATTAGAGAAGATGAGTTTCTGATGAAAAGCGATATACATCTATTGTGTCAGTTTTTTTAATGTCAAATATATGTCTTAAAATCTGTCACCAGACTTTTGTATCAACTCCATGTCTATGTTTTAATTAGCATAAAAACTATATCTGGCTGCACTGTAGCTTTTTTTTTTTTTTGCTATTTAGTTAAAGAGGAATTACGTCATATCGCTTTTGTTTCAACAACTGGACGGGTAGTTGCTGTTATATTTTCACAAAGGTACTTTTACTAATCAAAAAGGTAAGGCTAGATTTTTATAATATCAACTTCATGATCATTCCAACTATTTAAAGAATAAAATTAAAAATAATATGTCCCTTTTAGTATATTTGTCAGATGCAAATATATGTGATTATTAAGTCATGTGCCTATTAGACTAAAATTATGGGGATTAGGCTGTTATAAAATTGATATTTCCAACTGCATGGACATCAAATCCATGTCATAAAATTATGGAATAGCTCCCAGTCACAAATAAAAGTACTAATTATTTATTCAGATTTGAAATATTTCTGCATTTTTTATACATATTTTTATTTTATTTTAAACATAAGAAGTATCAAAATTAAGAAACAAATTGAAATTTTGCGAATTATTTGTTAATCTTTTCTTTATCTCGTTTTAAGCACAAGGAGAGCATCAAAAGTATGAAACAAATCGAAAAGTATAAGCAAATCGTTGGCGTCTACAAAAATGAGAAGCAGAAAGGAAAGAATGCAGCAGATAATAAATGAACCTTTATTTTATGAGGCGGGTCAAATTTGCAGATCATATATAAAATAATTCTTAGGTATTAGATTTTGAACTTATGCTATCTTGTTCACTTAAAAGAGTACATTAAGATTTAACCGCTTAGTTTGTGATCTAACATATGCTTTAATCGTGAAAATCCGTTGTCGTAGTATTAACGGAAACGACCCCCCCCTCCCCCCCCCCTTTTTTTTTTTTTTTACTTGAAGTTTACAAATTCACTTATGGTTGTCGAGAGTGCACACGATTATACGAGTTGGAAAGTATTTGGGAATGGAGCCTCTCAACGATTTCACTTTTTCGTGTTCCACGAAATGTTAAAAGGCCCGTGTAAACTTGCAAAGGAGTTTCTCTGACAGTTCATTGCCTCATTTTTTCTTCCGGTTGGTTTACATGATTTTGCATTAAAACAAACTAGCTACGATATTTTGAGAGATGGTTGAGTAACAAGTTTATTGGCTTCAATATTTACGCAGTATAACACCAGATTCAAGTAAGCCAGCAGAAAGCGTGGATCAGAGTTACACTTTAATTATTAAAATCACCAATTCATGAGTTCGTATGTTGAAGCAAATCTTTTTTATCCTTTTCATAACACGCAATAAAGCAAGTGCATCTTCATAGTGATTATCTTTACATGTTTGGAACATAGCTTCAGGAACAGTTATGTCACATGATAAAGTATACACTCAACCAGTCATATATGCCGTCAGTTATCGGAAGTGTGCAAAAATCCTCTGCCTTAAGCGTGAAGTGTGTACGTTAAGCACACATAATTGCTCATTTGTTCCTATTAGCGGATTTAATCGTTTCTTATACATTTTTGTCACGGAGCCCATTTTAAAATGTGGTTAAATGTGATTTGAATTTGAATGTTCATTACAGCGAGGGGTAACAAGAATGCAACATATCCGTAGCTCTCTTGTTACATCCATGCGCTTACAGTAGTCTACTTACAAGGTCGAATTTTTCAGTTTGCAGAATACATGGCAGAGGGCTGTTAACAATAAGACCTGCTTCTCGTATCCTGCTTATTTCTGAATATAGGAGAACACGTTTAGCATGGTGAAGAGATCATCGACTATTGACCAGGGATCTATGGGGGGCTAACGTATTCACGGATGAACCTCTGTTCAACCTAAATAAAAAATCTGGACATATCGTCAACTGGACAAAATCAGTGATCCATTAACTGCCTTCCTATCCAAAACAATAACCACTGTGGCAGCATAGGTTGGATGGTTTGGGAAGGCATCAGGTTTGATGGGTTCACACACCTCCCAGAATTTGGCAAAGTTTCTATGACAGGGTAGGGCCGATATTTTGCAACACTATGTTCGCCTTTACAAAGATGCAGTTGTTCATGATTTCATTTTAATGGACTATAAAGCTCGATCAAATAGAGCACATCTGGTAAATGAATTTCGGGAAAGTGAGGCTATTCGATATATGTATTGATTGGACAAAACTATATTGTGCATACCTGGGAAGTTCGGTAGAGGCAAATTCGAACTCGCTTTCCACCTCCCAGAACCACCCAGGTCCTGGAAACAGCGTTGTTGGAAGATTGAGACTAGCTGCCACAGGGACACATAAACTACCTGATTTCCGATATTTGTTCATATTGTGAGAGCTGCATAGCTGTAAGAGGAGACCAAACCCCCTATTAACTTATTTTTTGATACAATAGTGTAAGCTCTGCTTTATATCTTCAACGATGATGATTCTTACGCACGATCTTGCGTGCGTATTATAACTGCTGAATATGTATTTTTCTTGCATTATATCAATCTATGTACAAACCTAGATTTTTTTTAATCTATCCAGTCGTTCTGGAAATAATCGACGAAATCTGAAAATTCACTTAATTTTGAACATGAGTGTATTTGAACAGTATTGTTTTCTTATGACATTTCATTACTCCAAGAGTTGTTGTACAACCCTGCTAGAAATTTTGCGTGGTATTTTTCTGCTTGAGCAATTAAATATTACATTTTAGCATATTATGTAATACATGATTGCTCAGAAACTTATTGCGTAATTGAAATTCCCTTACAGCAATTTCCATCAATAAACGGAATTATACTTTAAATGTTTTATGCAGCCCTGTATACAATCTACATAATTTATACGCACCAACTAATATGCACACAAAATCGTAAAACTATTGAAAACACACCCCCTCTAATAGGTGTTCATAGAAGGAGTAATATTTACTATTTTGTGTGACCCCGAATATGAACTACGATTGCTATGTACACCATAATATCTAATAAGTATAATGGAAAACACCTCAGATATATATATAATAAACTTAATATGTTGGAAATAGTATAACTTGAATAAAATACATCGCAAACGATTTTCCATATAGATCGTAATGTGACGAAGTTCTTTTGAGTATCCCTGTAAATGAACATTGAATGCTATTCGTACTATATTCTATACTAAGCATCTTGTACTGAACTTCAGTGATATATAAAAATTTCAATGTGTTTGAAATTGTGAACCATTATTAAAAGCTAACGCAAACGATTTTTCCCAGTAGGTCGTAAATTAACGGAATTCATTTCTATGTCCTTGTAGAGGAAGTATAAATGACACACACTTCATTTTCACTACCGAACATACCATAGAGAATATAAATAACATACATAAAATTCATTGCGATGAGTCTATATTTACATGATTTAGATCACGACCTAAGAAACTGCCAGACAAACAGATGGCAATACAAGCTGAATTCATATATATATTTTTTAAATTACAGCCGCCATGTTGAATTCACATAATTTTAGATGATGCCTCCTCTCTTATATGCATTGTATTAATTTCAAGTAGTAATAACAATATATATCATACAATAGTAATAATAATTAATTCGTTAACATAATAGTTAAGTCGTAATAAACAAGTCGTATAAACATTAGGTCTTCTTCATCATTAAATGCTTTTCACACGTATTATATTGATTATTTTAAAGTTTATTATTTTTTTTATGTTCATGTGTAAATATGTCTTTCAATTGAAAAGTGTTTGTAAATAATATTGTTTTGTCTTTCCAAAATCAGGCAACAGTAGGCTATTTCAAATTTAAATTCAATTCTATGCAGATAATGAAATTTTAAATAAAGCATTGTAAACAAATACACAAACAGACAAATTATTACTAGACACTGCGAACCACACTCTAGAAAAGTATTTTCTTAAACAATATGGTTAGATTTTGATATAAAAAAAATTAAGGAAAAATTATGATCTATATAAAGAATAAATAGCGCTTAAAATAATATTTCGATTTAACTACAAGTTTTGATTTATTTATATGCAATAGTTTTAATCAGATTTGCTGTTAGTGAGGGAATTTTTCAGTTTAAATACCACTATTTTCTTCATAAGCCATGGTTTCTTTCTGAAATTACTGATATTTTTACGTAAAGATTTCCTGACCAGTAGTAATCCTGTTCAATATAAACCAAGAAAGAACTCCTGTCAAAATGAATTCATTTACTGGCGTCAGTAGCATTAGTTACTTTTTTCTAATAGATATGTAAATAAATACGTCATAATTGAAATCTTAAGTATCTTTTTTTTTGTTTTATCTATTTAACCTTGTTGTCAATTTTAATATGACATAAGTTTTAAAGATATATTAAAATATTTTTGACAAAAAAAAAGTTATAGAGACAACTTAAATTAACTGCATAGAGTGATGCACAATTACATAATAAATACCCATATAAAATAAGAAAGTAAATTACTAGAATCCTATAGTTATATTCAATAAAAAGTCTATTAAAATCTCGCTTTTTAAAATTTACCTTATTCATACTAATAAAAGAAAGATGTTTCCCAGCATGATTGTCTGCGTGCGATGGCTAGAGAAATCTACTGCATGTAGAAGTTTGAAAATCCGGGTTATTACACTCCGAGTCAGGTCTTGATGCGCCTGGGCTCAAACTGAACAAAATAAATTATTGAATGATTATTATATTTATCACACTCACAAAATAAAGTATGTTAAAAAAAGATAATTAACTGAAACACATAAGGTAGGTATACATGAGTGTCTCCGTTGATTAAAAACAACGTATGATAAAATCCACAAATCATCCAATTTCAGGAAATGAATTTTTTAAATGTGTTATAATACATAAAAACCGAAATCCCTTTATAAGAAGAATTCCGTGAAAAATTAACAACTCTGAACGAAAAAATAACCTCTTTTCTCAAATAATCCTAAAGCAAAAGAGCATAAACAACATAAATGCGGATTGCACAAAAACACGAGCTATTATTTTTTTTTCTCAAATGAGTTGCGTGATTTTTCCCTCGAAACAAAAAATATCAATTAATGTATGTGATAAATAAACGAGACAAAAGCATGCAGGATGCACATCTCCCGGTTAACAATGTAGAAAATTGCTATGTAAAAAACTATGACTGAGGAAATCACATAAAAAGGTTATTTCGCGGACGAAGAATTAATGAAGTGTGCACAAACTCTTTTTTTCTGACTAGTAAAACTGTCGGAGATATGGGAGAAGGAAAATATTATTTAAGCATGTGTTATGACTTTTTAAAATACTTCTAAGCGTGAAAATTATTTCTTAGATATGTATAATACACTTTTTTAAGTTCGCCAATGTTTTTATTTCTTCAGAGTTCCATGGAAACTATTCAAGTATGATATAAATGCATATATATATATTTTTTTTTTATATTGTATCTATTTTGAAAAGTCAAAAATAAAACATAATGTAATTATATTTTCTTTTAAATCACAACAAATTCATTTTTTTTTTCAATTTACCTATTACGTTTTACCTATTGTAATAATATTTATCCAGCATATTGCATAGTTTGTTGGAAAAATAACTAAGATAATCAATTATAGTTATTTAAATTCAAATAAATTAAAAAATATATATGTTTTCAGTATTTTATACGGCATTAAAGGACAATTGAATAATATTCAACAATTTAGAAATTAAAATTTTACTCAATGATCGCAGGCATAAAAATGTTCACTTCCATGCCAAATATTATATTACCAACAATTTAAAAATATAATTAAATCAAAACTTTTTTTCTCGAAGGTCCAATTTATTCTTTCAGTACTTCAAAATATATGTAAAATAAACTGTATATTTGCTTTTAATAGTGTCTTTCATGCTTTCGTTAAAAAAAAAAAAAAAAAATTTCTAAGTGGAAACCAGATTTATATTAAGTTAGATTTCGAAAAGCAATTAAAATTACAATGTGTATTGATTGAATGCATCATTATCCACATATCACACGTATAATAAAACTGTTCGTGTATTTTATTCTTTGTTATTATTCCATATTTCAGGTGTTGGAAAAAATCATGTTAATATTCATTATCAAATGGGACATAAGTTAAAAATAATTTAAAATTTGATAAATATATGTTTAAAAAAACGGACAACCGTTTAAAATGGAAAACATTGTTCCATAGAAATGACTAAATATATATCATTATATATATATATATATATATATATATATATTTCAACAAAAACTAGGAAAAAACAGTTTGCGGCCTCACTGGCAGTTGGTTATATTTCAAAAGCAGCCGAGCATTAAAAAAATGCATATAAAATATGTAGTAGTGGCAGTGGGTTTCGGCCAGAACAGTGAGTAGCAAAATCAAATGTTAAACATTCGGTGACATATATCACATGTTCCGCCAACGGACCCTACCCCACAATATTAAATGAATGTCTCAATGTGGAACACAGTAAAATATGCTAAACTTATGTTTCTTAAAATAAACCACACTTAACTAATTCATCCACGTTGCCATAGCCAAAAATATTAACATAAAACAAACTAAACAAGGCAGAATCCAATTTCCAATCAACCAATCCAAAATAATTCCAGGTCTGTTGCCAATCAACCCAGCACATCATCATAAAACCGTCCTTAAACAGGCTTTAGAAAATACGAGTCATTCAATGATGTCGAAAAGCAATCGATCAATAATGAAGAAAATGTGATTACTAACTCACATAACCAACTGAGCCACGTTGCCACAAACAAAAATATAAACATAAAACAAACTAAACAATGCAGAATCCAATTTTAATCAAGCAATCCAAAATCATTCCAGGTCTGTTGCCAATCGACACAGCGCATCATCATAAAACCGTCCTTAAACAGGCTTTAGGAAATACTAGTCATTCACTGATGTCGAAAAGCAATCGATCAATAATGATGAAAATCTGCAAAATCTGAATATGTTTTTATAAAATTTAAAGGAATATTATTTTTGTAATATATATTACTTTTAAAATGAAATAATTCCTTTTTAAACAGATGTCTGTCTGTACAAATTCTAAAAAAAACGAAATATTTGACTGATAATGATATTAATGTACAGGGTGGTTCAAATTAATGTATCCCTGTTTGGGACGCTCTAGCGAGAGAAGCAGTGGATGTAACGACTTCATATTCGGAGGATATACATATCAGACCATGGAAAACTGATTGATGAAAAAAAAGTTCAAACAAAGGCCGCTAGCGGAAAATGAGGCGCTTCGAACGGTTTGGAAAATGTAATATGACCAAAGGTGTAAACATCTAGGTGCCAATAAGCCGATTCCCAACAATAAATTTTATTAGTATTATTTGTTTAAATTTTATTAGTATATGCTCCGATTAATTTTGTTAGTATTCTTATTTGGCGAAGAATACTAAAAATTTAGTGGTGGGATTTTTTTTTTTAAATATTAATTAGCAACACCTTGTATTCTTTGCTTATTTGTTTCGCTACATTTTTCTTACCTGAATGCCGATCGCAGCGCCTCATTTTCCCCCAGCGGCCTTTGTTTGAACCTTTTTTTTTTTTTTTTTTTTTTTTTTTGCACCAATCAGTTTCCCATGGTTTGATCTGTAAATCCTCCAAATATGAAGACGTTACATCCACTGCTTCTCTCACTAGAGCGTCCGAAATAGGGATATTTTAATTTGAACGACCCTGTATATACGTTTGTAAATACGAGAGGACCAGTGAACAAGCTGATTAATATTAAATTAAAAACTATTACGTTTATTGTAGATTGAAATATGTACTTTGTTACCTATTTAAATTATTTTTAAATCAAGGTAATCAGACTCCAAACCATTTTCATTTGTATCCTTTAATGTCGGGGAAACAGGATACGTTTCTTGAGAAATTTCATTAAAATCCGTATTGACGTTTAACATGGTCAAATCGCCTATGTATCTGTAAGCAAGGAATTGGACATCAGATTTATTAATATAGCTAATATTAGCTTAATTACTGAAACTCATAAAAAAAATAAAAATATTTTAGCAGCTGTAGATGAGTAGCTAGTACCCATACCAACTCCCTTGATTTGTAAGTATATTTTAGATCCTGTATAAATATAATTGTTGTAAAGACGAACCCGACATAATTTATTAAACAGGTTAGAGTTGAAATTCGTGACATCTAAAACCAATTCCTCTATTTTTAAAAGTTCCTACTTTAAATTATTAATAGGAATAGTAGTAAATAAATTTTCAAAATCATAAGTTTGGATAGAATGAATGCTATTGGTTTTTAATTTTTCAGCAATCTCGAAACTATTGGAAATAATCCAGAAACAATTACTGTCTTTATACTTGTATTCTAACATGTTCAAAACTTTTTTAAGGAAATCTTCAAAATCTCCTATTAAAATTGTTGCCTATACTGTTGACATTACTGCAAAAAAATCTATATTTAGTGGGTACTTTATGAAATTTAGGAATAAGAAATAGAAATGGAAATGACAGATTTTTACTTCGTAAGAAAGAAATCTTTGTTTGCTTAGAAAAGGCCAAATGCTTATTAATACGTGTTTGCACGTCAGAATTACATACTCTATAAGTTATACTATTATTTAACACTGCATTGAGCATTTCAGCATAGTTGTTTTTCATGTGACTGCAAAATTACCAACAGCTTTGTCTACTTGACAGAAAACAAAAATCCGTTTCAATTTGGTTATTTCTTTTCTGATATCTATACTAAAATTATGATAAGTATAAGAAGAATTATTAAGGAAACTACCCTGAAACGATTTAAAATCACTTAAAATATGTAGCTTCAAATCTCGAAAGAGGGGGATTGGTGTACTGTATCTGTAACTCATATTTTAAATAAAAGCATTTAAATCAGCTTTAAAAGTATTAAAAGTTTTAATTGGATTGAACTTTTTGTTAAAACGGAATTTGGAAATTCAAAAGATAGCGTAGATTATCGTTTTTGATAGTATTCAGATCTCCTGATACGATATGTTGTCTGGTATCGTTTAAAACCGTTGAATTTTTTATAATCTTCACATTTACATTCCAAATCCAGGGATGATTCAAGTTCTAGAGAAACACCTCTGTAATTAAATAGAATACTGCCCGGTGTTTTTTTATACTTGTATGTCGATATAACTGCAATATCCTTGACTGGAAATAAGCTATTGTAACGTGAAAATATTGAGCTTAAATGTAAATGGCCAAAACTTATTATTTGAAAAGTGCATACAAAATAAACTTTTTCCATATCAGGAGACCTATATTTGCCAATCTCATATAACAAAATAACATTAACTAAATCCTTAAACTGCAAGTTTGTAGAATTAAAATTTCCTATTTTCTGTTGCAGTCTTTTAAGTATTTTAAACTTTAAACTTTTGTTGGTGATTATTATACTTTACGTTTATATACATATATATATATATATAAAATACAATGACAAATTTGTCCCCATTCAAATAATTTGATAACTATTTACTTCCCAAATACTGTGAAACGTTCGGAATATATTTTTGATTTAGTGCGTACACTTTCTGTTGCTTTTTAAACGTAGCTTTATTTTAAGGTATTCCATATACATTTTTAATCAGTTAACTATACCTTCGATACGTTTTGATATTTTGCTTTGTTAACGTTTTTCTCACTGTTACGCTTATATAGTTTGCTTTATATAATAGTTAATAATTAATGACAGAAGTTTTTGCTATCTATCGCATAAGCTCCGTCGAAAGGTAATTTATATAGGAGCTGACATTTCAGTAAATATAAGATTTACTTATTTATTTCAGTAAAACATTTTTATTGCATTTTCTCAAATTTTTACAAAGCATCGTTCAATATGGTAAAAATCTCAGCAAGCTACAAATGAAATATGTATTTATTTAATTTTTTATAGTGGCGTTTATATTTTCATGTTCAAGAATGATATTTTTCAAAAAATGATTACAAACGTATAACGTTGCGCATGCCTGTACTGCATGGATCACAACAAACATATAAACGCAATGTTCGGAAAAAGTAAAGAAATATAAAACAGTTGGAAGAAGATAACAGTTCCTTTCAAGACACAAACTTATAAGGCACATTTTAAGAGGAATTGAGGGAGTTACAATTTTTATAGAAGATATTGTGGTTATAGGTGAAACAGATGAATTTCCTTTGTAAAGTTTAAAGCAAGTATTTGAAAGATTAAGGTATTATAACATTAGAGTAAATAAAGAAAAATCATTCTTTATGCCAGATGAGATTGCTTACTGTGGTTATAAAGCTGATAAACATGGTATTCCTAAAACACAAATAAAATTGAAGCAATTTTAAATGCTCCAGGACCAGTAAATGTATCTCAGGTTAAAACTTTTCTAGACTTAGTTACATATTATGCTAAGTTTTGACTATTGCAAATCCTTTAAATAATTTGCTTAAGAAGAATGTTAAATTTAATTAGTCTTGTAAGTGTGAACAAGCATTTAAAAGTATAATAAAAGAAATTAATTCTGACACGGTTCTTACTCACTTTAATCCTGAATTACCTTTAGTTTTAGCTACTGATGCTTCTCCTTATGGTATCTCTGCAGTTCTTTCGCATATGATGCCAGATAACACTGAAAATCCTATTGGGTTTGTGTCCAGAACTTTGAATAATGCAGAAAAACGGTATAGTCAGGCTTATAAAGAAGCATTAGCTAATATATTTGGTGTGAAGATTTTTTTTCAATATTTCTATGGCAACAGGTTTACCTTATTTACTGACAGTAAACCTTTAGTGTCTATTTTTTCTCCTTCTAAAAGTATCCCTGTTTTATCGGCTGCTAGAATGCAACGATACGCAATTTATTTACAAAAGTTTCAAAATGATATCCATTATAAAAAGACTACTGATCACGGAAACGTTGATGCTCTTTCAAGACTTCCTTTACGTAGTGAATATTTACCTGACAATTAAATTCGAATGACGTAATTGATGAATCTGAAATTGTTCAAATTAATCAACTCTGTATCTTATTATCTGTATCTATTGCTTCAGCTACAAAATCTGATTCCCTTTTACGTCAAATTTTTCATCACCTCATTACTGGTTCTGAAATTCCTAAAAATTTACTTTTTGATAGTAAACAAGAAGAATTCACTCTTCAACATAGTTGTATTTTAAAAAGGTGTAGGGTAGTTATCCCTCAATTTCATAGAAACCAAATCTTAAAAGAATTACTCTTTGGTCATTTTGGTTTAGTTAAAATGAAGTCTTTAGCCCGTAGTTTTGTATGGTGGCCAGGTATAGACCAAGATATTGAATATCGTGCACGAAATTGTACTACTTGTGTAAATTTGAAAAATAATCCTCCCAAAGTTGATACACATTATTTGGAATGGCCTACATCTCCATGGCAAAGATTTCATATTGATTATTTTGGTCCTGCTATGGGAAAAAATGCTTCTTTTAGTGGTGGATGCCCATAGAAAACGGCCAGAAGTTTTTATTGTTCCTAGTTTAAAAAAGTCGAAAGTTAAAATATAAGAATTTGAAATTAACCAGAAATTAGCTGTAAGAAATTATACTCCAGAAGCCAAATGGAAAAATTTTTCGAATAATAGCAAGAGAAGGAAAATTACATTATACAGCTCAAATTGGTTCAAATATCTGGAAATGGCTTGTTGATCAAATAACTAATGTAGGTTCAGAGATTTCTTTAGTTAATGATACAAATTCTGAAGAAAGTGATACAGGAAATTCCAGAAGTGAAAAGGCAATTGTGAAACAAGGTGATTTTCCACCAATAGAGCCTAGTATCGCAGATCCACAACCAGTTGATTCTCATGAACGAGATACTCCAGGTGCTACACCAACTGACTCTCATCCTGATTCTCCAAAACCTTCTGTTCCCACTAGTGCAATAGTTGATGCTGCTGAACTTGTAAATTCTAATTCTTCTTCTCCTTCTCCACAGGTACTGAGACGATCAAGTAGGTACAGAAGAGCTCCTGACCGACTCCCTTATTAAGTGGTAGAGAATTGTCATGTTTGTACTTATATTTCCATTTATAAGACATAGATGGCAGGACTTATGTTCCTCCCACAGAAATAAATATCAGAGAATTGTTCTTTAGCTTTGTGTTGCCATGTGACCAACGTCTGTAAGTGTTGTGATGTGTTTGAGAATAGGTTATTAAATATTTATCTGTTTACGATATGTCTTGTTAATTACAAGTTATGTTAATTATTATTAATCACTTACTAAAAATACAAAAATACCAATAAAAGAAATATGTTTGCCATCATGTTTACTGAAAATCAGGATTATTAATGTCCGAATGAAGTCCTGATGCATCTGGCCTCAAATTGAACAAAATAAATTATTGAATGAATTTCATATTTATAATACTCACAAAATAAATGAAGATGTCAAAAGAGATAATTAGGTGATACACTCAAGGAGAGTATACATGTGTACTTCAGTTGATCAAAAACAACGAATGATAAAATTGAAAATTAATAAAATTTCAGAATCTGATTTTTTTTAAATGTGTTAAAATATACAAAATCTATAACCATTTATAAGAAGAATACCGTAAAAAAATAACTGCTCTGAACCGAAAAAAGTAACTTCTTTTGTTGAGTGATCCTAAAGAAAAAGAGCAGAAACAACACAAAACCGGATTTCACAAAAAACACTAGCTATTGTTTTCTTTCTCAAATGAATTGCGTGCTTTTACCTCGAAACAACAATTACCAAAGAATGCATGCGATAAATAAACGAGACAGAAGCATACAGGATGTGCATCACCCAGTTAATAATGTAGAAAATCGCAAATGAAAAAAGAGAAAATATGACTGAGAAAATCACATGAAAACCGATGAGAAAGTAATGAAGTGTAGACAAACTCTTTTTTATGTCTAGTAAAACTGTAGGAGATTTAGAAGAAATAAACTATTATTTAACCTTGTGTTATGACTTTTTAAATTACTTTCAAGTATAAAAATTAATTTTCGGATATGTATAATAAACCCTTCTTTGTCAGTTTACCCATGTTTTTATTTCTTCACAGTTCCTTAGAAACTATTCAAGAATGACTTAAAGGCAAAAATTTTTTTTTCCTCGAATCTATTTTTACATTCTTTTATCTTTACAAGAATCAAGTATTGGATTCATGAAAATTTTCGGCTTTCGTTTTTCGACGGATTTACACATTTTAATGGTCAGAGATTCCAAAAAACATGTTTTTCAAAATGTCTGCCTGTGAGTCTTTGGTTCTGTGAGTCTGTGTGTCTGTATGTGACACAAATTTCGTGGACGCTCTATCTCAAGAACTCACGCACGAAATTTAATAAAAATTTATATTCTAGTAGTCCCTAATATAAATTGGTGCTGATTCGTTTTTGATGTAAATCGCCCAACTCATGGCTCTGCTATGCTGCCTTTTTCGCGATTTCTGCAATAAGACTATCTCAAGAACTAATGCACTGATTTTCATCAAACTTCAGATTCAGTTATTCATTGATATGATTTGGAGCTGGTAAAGTTTTGGTGTTAATCGTCCTGCAGATGGCGCTACTATTCTGCGTTTTGCAGGATTTACACGATTTTCGCAATAACTCTATCTCAAGAAATAATGAACGGATTTTCATCAAACTTCAGATTCAGTTAATCCTTGACATGCACTGATGTTTTGTACATTTTTGTCTAAATCGTTCAACATGTGGCGCTGCTATGCTGCACTTTTTTGCGATTTCCGCAATCTATCACAAAAACTAATGCTTGGGTTTTCAACAAACTTCAGATTCAGATATACCTGGATATGAATTAGTGCTGTTTATTTTTTGGTATGAATCGCTCAATAGGTGGCTCTGGTATGCAGCATTTTCACGATTTCCACAATAGCTCAATCTCCAGAACTAATGCACGGATTTTCATCAAACTTCAGGTTCAGTTAGTCCTTGGCATGATTTGATGTTTCATACATTTTGGTGTAAATTTCTCAACAGGTGGCGCTGCTATGCTGCATTTTTCCGATTTCCGCAATAGCTGTATCTCAAAAACTAATGCTTGGATTTTCAACAAATTTCAGATTCAGGTATACCTTGATATGAATTCATGTTGTTTATATTACAGTGCAAATAGTTCAACAGGTGGCACTGCTATTCTGCATTTTTCAGAATTTCCACCATAGCTCTATCTCAATAACTACTGCACAAAGTTTCATCAAACTTCAGATTCTGGTATACCTTGATATAAATTAGTACTGTTTATGTTTTGGTGTAAATCGCTCAACAGGTGGTGGTGGTATAATACATTTTTCAGAATTTCCGCTATAGCTTTATCTCAAGAACTACTGCACGAATTTTAATCAAACTTCAAATTCAAATGTACTTTGATATGAATTGGCGCTGAATTGATCTAATTTTTACTACTATTTAAATGATTTCATTGACGTGATTTATATTGAAAAAAGTTTGCGATGGCCACAACATACTAGTTTAGAGTATAAAATATAACTTTATGATATTATATATATTTTTTTAGATCATAACAAATTCATTTATTTCAATTAATTTTATGCATTATTAATAATTTACGCAGCATGTTGTATAATTTTTTAGAAGAACAACTATGATAATTATGGTTATTTAAATTCAACTAAATTTAGAATACTAATTTTGCAATATTTTTGTGGCATTGGCATAGTCAGTGCTATTACATTCAGGAATTTAGAAATTAAAATTTAACTCATTGACCGCATTCATAAAAGTTTATACTTTCCATACAAAATATTATACTACCATCAACTTTAATGTATAATTTAATAAAAATTGCTTTAACCGAATACCCGAATTCTTCTTTCAGTACTTCAAATTCAATGTAATATAAACTACATATTTTTTTTTTTTTTATAGTAATTTTATTTCTTGTGTTAAACAAAATCTAAGTTAATGAAAAATATATAGTAATTTAAGTCAGATATTAAAGATTTTAAAAGAATTTTAATACATTTAGCTGAATATTATAAAATGCTGTATCTTGACGTTGAAGCCTAGTATCTAACACGTAAAGGTAACAGAGTTCTCGGTGGCGAGTTAGATTTTTATATCTTATTTCATTCGTGTCAATAAGCTTTGTAATTTCATAGCTGGAATATCTGCTACTAAGTTTTATTAATGTCGTGGGGGGGGGCGGGGGGTTGTCAAAGTTAAAAATTCCTTTTATTAAGAAACAATTTCCATCCTGGAAAATATCATAATTTAAGATTACTTTTTGTTTAACACAGCCCGACATTGATGATAATCAAATGTTGTCGTATTGTGCTTTCCGGAGATATGGGTAACGCAAATATATATGGTCATCAAAAAACAATGCCTAGATTTAAAAAAAAATCATAACATCGAAACCTTTTATGTTAAATGAGTAATTCTTTCACTACACGATAACTGGTGAACGCAAGTTTTGTTTTAGTTCCCCAGAATTCGTTTGCGTATCTGTGTTATGCGCGGATTAGTTGCGCAGTCGTCAAGGTCAGCTGTCGAGCAAGGCTGCAGCTGCTGAGTACGATGCTGACCGTGCAACGAAAAGCACACTGCGTGATTTGGTATGTGGAGTCAAAGTCAATAGTCAGTGTACAGCGGCTTTTTCGGAGCTTTTTGTTGCACGGTGAAGGTTGTACTGAACAGCTGCAGTCTAGCGCTTCGGCTGACTTGATGACTGCGCATCTAATCCGCGCATAACACAGACACGCAAACGGAGTCTGATGAACTAAAACCAAACTTGCGTTCACCAGTTATCGTGTAGTGAAAGAATTACTCATTTAACATAAAATGTTTCGATGTTATGATTTTTTTTTTAAAATCTAGGCATTATTTTTCTATGACCCTGTATATATATTACATTCAGTGAGCACAATCAGCTATAGCATCTCTCCATTTGACTCAATAACGCACTCTAAACATGTCTGCTTCCCGTCTCAAATTTTAAAAAGTAGTCTTTGGGGTGAGAATTTTAAAACAGTAATCTGCATGGGTGATGTAATTTTCGTCTTGATCAATGTCGCCTCCTTTACCAAATCTATATTTTAACATAGGGATGAACTTATCTGTTACAAACTGATAATATGCCAGTGATTGAAAATCAGACGTAAACTTTTTAATTTTAGAAAACCTGACTGGCAAATACCATACCAACAATCTTATGTTACAATATCTTATAATAGTCCTAATAATAAGAAATTTATATAACAGTTATCACCAGTGTATGTGTATGGGGTTGTAAGAATCATAAGCAAACGTATATAATACTTTCTTTTACTAATTTTGCTTACTAAAATGCGTAAATTAAACCTTAAAATCGGTAGTAATAGTTTTATTCAACTGTTTATATGTTTCGATTGTGACCGAGAACTTTTCAAAACAAATAAAGAAAAAAAAAATGCACGGGGTATTCTGAAATTGAACGGTCAATGAAACGCCAGCATTCAATTTTCCACATACACTTTCATATTATGCACGTCATTTATTTATTTTTATTTAGTTGTCTATTTTTTGTATCCATTGAGTAACTCGAGCCATAGTTCTGGTAAACTAAATAGTGCCGCATCGTTACATGATGAATTTTTGTGTGTTACACTCTCTATGGTTCTTCTTATAATGTATGGACAGTATAGACTGGAGGGGGAAAAAATCTCACTTTCTTTGAAATTTATTTGGATATTTTCTTCTTTATATAAGATTGCTAGGGCTCTGAGTTTTCTATTGTATTTAATGTATGCTACGTACTCCATTATTCGATACTTATATTTTCTTCTAGTCAGAGCAATTAAATAATTCTTTAAACCGTCTGGCGTAATAAATTTCATTTGACTTACTGACATCTGAGACATCAAACGTCTGAGTAATTCTGAAAATCATTGGGTCACTTTTATTGCAAATTATATTCTTTAAATTCGGAGATGAATTGGCTACTAAACAGATATAGAAACGTTTAAGACTACATTTTAATTTCTCAAAAATACAGATTTTTCATAAGACGGGCTTTTTTAATATACACTGAAAATAATTTAGATAATGAATTAGCGAATATTCGCAGAATTGCTCATAATAATTGTTTTAATGTTCAACTTACAAATAAATAAATCGTGGATATATGTATAAGTTAAGAAGACTGAAACTGAATTTGATTCACAAAAATAAAAACTCCGAAGTCAAAGAATGTCATTTGCACTAAAATGAACCCAATTAATATTGAAAATTACACTTGAGTTTATGAAATACTATTTATTAGAGCGGCGTTGATGAAATAAGTACTATATTAGTATGTCTAGCAGAAACTTTAAGTATAGAAAATAGCAGAATGTAGCTGATATTAAATATTATAGAACAACCCCAGTCCTAGTAAGTTTAGAAACCACCTAAATAAATTTCAATGAAAGTAAGATAATTTTTCCCTCCTGTCTACACTAGGGACTTTGCGCCATTAAACCCCATACAACCAACCTGTCTACACTATCCATGAAATATAAGAGGAACTATCGAGATTATAACACACAAAAATTGAATATGTGAAAATTTAATATCCTTTAACTTATCAAAACTATGGCTCGAGTTACCCAATGAGTTCGAAAATAAGAATAAACATCTAAGTAAAGAAAAAAAAAGGTGAATAATATGAAAGAGTACGTGAAATTTCAATGATGGTTTTCATAGACCATGCAATTTTAGAATATTTTTACTTATATATAATTTTTAATTAACAATATCAATATAATTTTTACCAACATATGCGATTGGCAAATGCTAAGCTGGGCATCGTTCTCGTAGAATAAATGTTACAGCACTTGGAGCGCTATTGCAAGGATTCCGGGTTCGATTCCCGACATGGACATTTTTCACTCTGTTGGTTCTATGATTAGTTAGCTATGTGACGAATCACGCATTAAATGTTAAATATTTTTATTTATTTCCTTTGAAAATGACTCGGGTTGAGTCAAAATATATAAACAGTTGAATATACCAATTATACTGTTTTTAAAGTTTTAATTCGCGCTTTATAACGGTTAAAATTTGAAAATAATATAAGGTTTTAATTTGCTGTATACTTAATTCTGTTTTCTTTCAAGGCAACTGCTTTTCAAATTATAGAATTTCCATCTTTCGTCCACTTTCCTGTCATTATTAAAACTCGAAAAGATTACTGCGAGACATAAAATTATTAAACATTAGATGATATTATTAAATTATTAAAATTATTAGATGAATTACCTATAAAAATGTACGTTCGCCGCCAAGGACTGTTAAACTTTTACTTGTTAGTGACAAAGCGACGTGTTTATACGCTACATATCCAGAGTTCGACTCCGGGATGTGCGAGGTACACTCAAACTTTCACCCCTTCGGAATTGATAAATGAGTACCAAGGTTGCTTGGGAACTAAACACTGAGGATCACGCTTTAGGTTGGTTACCTCGCCGGATATAATTTCTACTGCACTTTTTTTCTGTTTTGAGGAAAACAGTTACTGGTATTCTAGACTATGATTATTAATGAATTGCATCAGGTTGCTTGGTGGTTGGTTGGTTGATTTTTGACAGCCGATTATCTACTCTTGGTATATAGGCCCTAGAGGGAGTGCCCTTCGTGGCGATCTTTCTAAGGAAACTTAACCCGTATTTACGCATGGATATCCAAGATTTCAAAGAAAACCACGAAAACTCCGAAACGGTTAGGCCGACGGGTGAGATTGGGCTCGAACCCAGCAGCTCCCGCCCACCATCTTCGAGAGTAGAATCTCTCAGCCACTGGTGGGGCATGAATTGCATCAGAGTAGGTACAGTTTTTTGTATCTAGATGTATCCATAACTTAAATTTTGAATCACATTTAAAACTACAACGCATATAAATTCAATATATTATTATCTATATTTCCCACATATAGTTAAAACCAGAAGGCATATTTTAATCTTCTTCTTTATTGTTCTATATTTCAGTTTATGTCAAAGCATGTTAACTGTAGTCTGCAATTAAGACATAGCGTAACTTAAAAATAATGTGTAATGGGGTAAATATAAATAAAAAATGGGTGATCTTTTGAAATGAAACATGTGGTTCCAGAGAAACAGCTAATTATCTATTGTTAAATATATAATAAAATGAGATATTTGCTTCCATTAAAATAGTTTGATAATTCTTTGCAGTCAAATACAGTGAAACGTTCGCAAAATTTCTCTGAGCTTGATTTCAGTAGTTTACTAAAATAAGCTTGACGATATTGTATTTTACTCAAATTTTCAATCAGTTTACTGTATAGTGGATATGCTTTGTTTGTTCATGTTATTCTACTGTGATGTTTATATAAATTAAATGATATGGTCGATTACAGTTAATGTCAGAAGTTTTTTTTTTTTCATATATATATAAATCGAAAATGTTCAGTTAAGAGATAACTGAGACGGATTCTTATATCTCATTAAATATATGATATATTAATTTATGTACTGCAGTATATATATATTTTTTTCATTTTATATATATTTTTTTTTTTCCAAAGTGGCGTTCAATGCAGTGTTCGCTGAATGATACAGAAGAAATCTTTTGTAATGCTTACAAATGTTTTATTTTAATGCTCTGCTCATGCGTCATATTTTTACAAAAATGCATTCTAATTTCAAACGTTTAACATTTCCCACATTGCATGAATCACAACGGAATATAACTGAAAAATTCGCGAAAACAATGAAATATACATGAATTGAAAGAAGATAAAACTTTCTTTCAAAATACAATCAAACATAGTACTGAAGAGAATTATTGTTTTGTTTAAAAAATAAGATTATTTTATTAAAATATAATGTAAACATATATACTTAAAGAATCTTCAGTCAAATACTAATGTAAATTTTTATTTCTAATATGAGATTTTTAAAATTATAAAGCATACAATTTTTAAGTGGAAAATGTAAAATATTTAACTTTCATAAAATGGAATATCCATGTTTTATATAAAATATGGGTTAGAAAATATTCTCTGCAATGTAACATAACAAATTCAATGGTTCAATTAATTTTCTCAGCGATCGAGAAGATTTCACACATGGAACAGAAGGTAATTGAAAAACAACTTCAACATTTTTCCGATTTTGCTGCAGATAGTCTCGAGTAGGAAGAAATATGAGTCACATATATGTATTCTAGGAGTAAAGATGACAGATTAGCATGTAAAACATTAGAGACTTGTTAGATGCAAAATTTGAAATTCTATTTCCTTGTATCATCGGATTGTCAGGATGACCGAAAGTGGGATAATAAAATCATCGGTTTGTCAGGATGACCGAAAGTGAGATAATAAATATCCTCAACAATTCAATAGAACAAACTGTAAGATTCATTTATTATATACATATGGATGTGGTTTGCGCTTCCCAAAACACCCCAAAGAGTAGGGGTGCAGCTTTTTCTCATGAGAACTAACAAAGCCAGCAAAACTCGATAGACAATATACTTGATGACTTAGTGATTTGCATCTCCAAACTGATAACAGAATGTTAAAATTCATTGCAGAGTTTCGTTTCGAGTTGGTTTGATAAGGCGTGCCCAGCCAAGCAAGGATATCGACGAGGTGTTAACGGCCGATAAATTTCAGCAAAAGCCCTTTTCCTGACTAAAATTGTAAATATTAACTTATATAAATTGTATTGAAGTCTTTAGCATTAGTGTAGATCTGCATTAAACTCTTATTATTGCTATCTATTGAGTCTGTCTCTTCTCAAATGATATCGTATGAAAAGAAAAAAAAAAAACATAATATGAGGAGCGTGTAGAATTTTCAAAATGATTATCAGGAAGGAATATTTAAATAAAAGCAGCGAAAAGAATGGAATTTGCATTGATTAATATTATCAAGATAGTTTGAAATCAGTTATACGCCAAGTAAAGGATCCGTGCGAAAATTCTAGTTGACTTCATAAAACTTTTTCGAAAAAGTTAATGTACGAATGTTAGTTAAATGTACGAATAAGTTATGTAATTCATTCATTTGAATTATTGCTATCAATTCATTATATTACTTATTTGAGTATGTAATAAATGTTGCACAAAATTAGAAAGTGTAGTGATACATTCATTTTTTTATTATAAGTGAAGTAGATCCTCAAGTAATTATGAAATCAATTTGGGGGATCTGTCGGGATAGGAATAAAATGATATTTTGAACAGATGTAATTAAAATGTGAATTTAACTGAATTATTTTAACTGTGATTTGAATTATAAAAATAACTGTATGAAAACATATCTTCCGCATGCGCTTTGTACCGGGAACTGAATAAAAATATACTTTGACGAGGGATAACCGTTAATGTAAAGCTATAATTTATAAAATATTGTAAAATAATTAACAATTGCTATGTCAAATCACATGTATTTGAGCTTGTTTCCCCTTAAAAATATCAATTATTAAATTATTTAGTTATAATTAATCATATAATCATGAATTGACTCTCTGATCTAAAAAAAAGACTAATTTCTAACATAAAATACTCTTTCAATATTTCCTAAATTGTGAAATACAAAGACAAAAGTTTTAATATTATACAAAAATTTTGATATTGAAAAACTAATTTTGCCGCAATTTCGTAGTCCATTTTTTTTTTTTTAGTCGTCATTCCTCTTTAGCACTTTCCAACGTAGTTGAAAAGTGTTTATGAGTTCGTCGTGACTGTCTGTTAGTCCTGCTGACCGACTTCCCATGACTTCATGCTCTAACTCCGGCAAATCATATGTTTATCATGGAATGCTCGGTATTGCATATGACGTTTGTAGCGTTAATATGTCATTTACAGGGGTATCCGAAAGAAATACGTTTCATTATGGTCAATGGAGAAAAATTGTTTGCAGTGTATTTTAATGACATTAAGCAAATTCATACGCATTGAAATTGATATAAATCACCGAATTTCTCTACAGGATGATTACTATAGTATAGGGCATTCACAGCAGTTAAAATACTGTCTTTAAGCAATAATTGCTAGAAGTGCGTTTTCAATTAAGGTATGATCATTTAAATGTTACAAAATTCCAGCATGTTACCCATTATGTATAAATTATGTACTTCGTATGCAGGGATGCACCAAAGAATTCAAGTTCCACTCCCCTTATTAGCGGAAATTGATGAAGGGAAATTTTCAACTGAGGTATGTATTTCCTAACTGAAAAATGTTTTGCATGTATGTAGTTTATAGATACTGATCTACATTCCCTATACAGTACTTCTCAAAGAATTCGGAAAATTATCCGACTGTGATGGGCTCCAAGACTTCGGATAATTTTCAGACTGTGATCGGAATTGCTGAGCTTGGGTTTTCAAATGTGTGATGTGTTTCCAAATGGTTCAATTAAACTTGATATTTCAACTTATTAAACGGTATTTGTCATAATAGTTTTTTTTTATGTTATTCTGTGTTGGAAAGAGTTTCATAATCTCTGCTTGACGAATAATTTTTCTTTATTGTTCATACTGTTTAGATTGCCTCTCGACTATACATGATACAACTAAATATAAAAAAATATAATAAAAAATTCACACTGTTAAAAGCGTATCATATTAATTGTTATAACTTGAAAAATAACTTTTCTTTGTTTGTTTAATTTAAAGGTGTGATTTATAGCGAACTTAATCTATTAAAAAAAAAAAAAAAACATAGAAATATGTTGACTTGTTTAAAAGTTATCGTAGCAAAGAAAAGCGATGCTTCACGGTAATTCATTTTAGAATTTTGTCTTTTGCATGTATAGCCGTTCTGCACGGTTCAAGTATTTCGTATGTTCGACCGTAGATTTAGAAATATTTCTATTGAACCAGCTATATGATATTTTTAACCCTTAAATGCCGGATTTTTCAAACATCATTGTAATAATGTTTTTCGGCTTTCATTTTTTAAATAAATCATGAGGAAAATACTTAAAAAATCATATTTTGTTTTAAGTATGGTTTACGTCTAAAAACCAGTTTGTTACTAATCGGCAATGCTGATCTTTAATTGAAAAAATAATTTTGCTTGATAAAATTCTTATAATATTAAACACACAAGAATTTTAGAAACTATAATAAGAAATAAATTTTACTTGCTCACTGCAGAACAAAATAGGGTATTTCGCAAGCTTCCAAACAAAACAAAAAGAACAAGTAGCAACAATTGAAAAAACTAAATCTATAGTTATTCTTAAACAGCACAACTGTTGCAATCTGCATGTTGAAAATCGATTTAATAATATTTTCAGAATGTATTTTATTGGCAACATTAGGCATTATAGCTTCAATATTTTTCTAATAGTATTTTAGAGCCTAAATTGTGTATGTTGCCGAAAAGCAACACCCGGCGTTTGAGGGTTAAGGTTCAGACGTTATAAAAACTATAATAAGAAGAAATACATTCTGTTTTTCAATTCAGACCTTTCTGCTCTTCATAAATATATTTAAATTTAAGTAAAATTCTCAGTAAAAATATTTCAATTTAAGTACAATTCGTTTTAAATTTATTTAGATTTCTGTTAATAATGTTATTTAATTTTTAAACATCTGTTTTCTTCTTACTATCCGCACTCCATAATATATATAAAACACGTTGTAGTGCACCTTAGTAGAGTGTATAAAATTCATAATGTTGAAAGTATTGAACAATTATACAAACAATTTTTCTCCATGGATCATAATGTAATGGACTTTATTTGTGCGTTCTTATAAATGAAATATACTTATTATTTGCTTTCTACACTGTAGAGAACCTCTAGAAAAGAAGCTTATCGAAATTTCATAAATTTTCAATTAACATAACATCCTTTTCCCGAACGATTAGTAAATAAGTTATTATGAAACGGTACAATTTGTTTGATTTTTTGAATGAATTCTATGAACATAACATATGTTATAGGCTTAATAAAAACAATAGACATTTATACACACATAAAAGGAACTGTATCATATCTAACAGCTAATTTTATTATTATTAATATAATATTAACTATGATTCAGTATGGCTGCCCATAAAGCTTTGAAAACACAAACCTTTAGTCACATTTAATAGTACATTAGGATAGATGCAAAATAGATACATTATAATATATTTATATATATTTTTTATAGAATATATAAAATATGTAGTATTTTATAGAATGTACAAAATAATATGTTTCTTAAATAGTGAAACACCATGACAACAATATTGATTTAGAAAATCTTCTTTTGAAAGAATTTCACAGTACAGTTTCCATTTTTTATAGCCATCTTTTTTTAATACTGTTTACATTGTCTCTCAATTAGACATGAAATAACTAAATTATATAATGTAATAAAAAATTCACAATACAAAAAATAATAATCGTATTCATTGTTATAATTTGGCAATGCAACTTTTGTTTTCATATTCGAGGATGGAGTAGCACAGTTGATGTTTATTCCAACGGAGCGAAAAATGTCCAGACCAGGAATCGAACCTGGATACTTGCCGTGCCGCGCCAACGCCTTACCTGTTAGGCTATCCGGACTATATCTGGGTAACATAATTCACTCTTATTTGTTGTACTTGGCTGCGAACTGCAGTGCTAGTTTCATTCATCCGAGCTGTAACTATAGCATTTACAGGATGAAAGTGAGTTTTAACACGGAAACTTATGGAAAAAACAGGAGTTTCCGTGTTAAAACACACTTTATAGATTTGGCGTTCTGCGCCGTTCAAAGATTACGGCTCATACAACCTAAAGGACAACTTGCACAACATTTTAAAAAACTTAAACATTATAAAATATATAATAAAAATAAATGCACTTTTCTTTCATTTGTAGCCGTTCTGTGTTTGTTAAACACGGGGTATTGCAAAATACGACCAAGAAATTAAGAGGGGTGATGAACAGCACCATGAGGATGAAAAATTGCCATATAACATGGGATCACAAACCATGTATTTAGTGACAAATACAGTGTGTTTCATACTAACTGAACTCGAGTTGACGACAATAATTTTGAGAAAAATCAAAACATTACAATGAAAATGCAACGATATGTACCTTGTTTTGTGTGACATGTTATAACATCACAAATGATCCGGAAAAACAGGATGCTCAAGCAATCGATGATACCGTATGAATTGGCAATCACAGTCCAAAATTTGGAGCGTCAAGTGCATACTGCTGGCAAGCATAATGGGAACTTTCGGCACTTTCTTCAATATTATCACATTTACAACAAAGATGAGAATGATAATTATCAAGATGAAGCTTGGTGCGATATAATAGAAATGTAACAATAACGACGTTAAAAGCACCAAAATTTTTTTATTTTAAGCATACCGGTTTTCGGTAGCATAGCATACCTTTAGTGCTCAAACAGTAAAGAAGAAAGTATGCTATATGCTACCGAAGCCGGTATGCTTGAAATTAAAAAAAATTTGGTGCTTATAAAATTGTTATTTTTACATTTCTAAAGATTATAATGTCTATTAAAAGTTTTGTTATATTATACTTCAGTTTCCGGAAACTTATTGCCGTGAACACAAATTCATTTAGTGCAGAACACACTGTATTTTTGATCAAATACATTGTTTGCGAGCACATGTTCTATGGTAATTTTTCATCCACTTGATGTCACTTCTTATAATTTATCGGTCTTACTTTTGAACACTCTGTATATATAAAATTAGGCACAATTATTTTTAACGTTTTTAATTTATTATCTAAGATAAATATATATTGTGTAAAATTATTATTTTTTTAATTAATTCAGTCATTTTTCACAGAAACTGAAATTTCTATTTTAAAATAAGGAAGGTACTTGGTTAAAAATCTATAGCATTTGCTGCATAGTCACTCCACCGCTTTTATAGAACACGGTTACTTGAATATATTATGAAATAATCTCATTGCTCAAAATAGAGATATTCTATAAAGGCGGTGGAGTGATTATGCAGCAAAAGCTGCAAATTTTTAATAGTGTAATATAATTTATTTAATAAAAAATTGATGAAATTTATAATTATGGTGTTTGAAACAACCATTAAAATGGAAAAAGAAGAAATGTAGAGCATGTTGAAAAAACTGTTTTTTTTTTTTTTTTTTTTTTTTTTTTTTTTTTACTTAGCAGATTTGAGATAAAAAGAGATGCCTGTATTGCTTGAAAGAAAAGTTCAGAAATGAATGTATGAGATAATGTTGAAACAAAAGCTCCCAATGCGTGCATTACAGAAGCGTGCATTACAGAAAAATTAAAACTGATTATTATAAATAAAAACTTGTTCCCTTTGCTAAATAGCAAAATATGAAAATAAAAATAAAATAATAATAAATATTATTATAAATACGGAAAATTATTGACTTATAATAAAGTACATATAGATATAAATATATATATATATATTGTAATACAGCAAAAAATGGTATATTATAAATGCAGATAACTTTAGAAGTATTTAATATTACCACTTCCGTAACAAGTTAAATATTTTTACAAAAACCGCTTTTTATTCATCCCTCTTTCTTGTGTTATTTATTCTTTTAATATATAGATAAATTTAGATATGCACATATTTTGTATAATTTCATTTAATGTACTTTATACAAAACATGTATATACAGTAAACAAAAATTTCTCTTGATAATTTTTTTTCAGACATTTTTTCAACAAATACATTTTTTTATTAAAAATAAAGAACTGTACTTTGATTGAGTAAAAAGTTAATTACAAATACTGAATGATGTTGAAATGATGAACGAGTAGCTGAATGATGATAAAAAAACACCTTTAATGATTTGAAAAATAATTAATTTTGTGTACGCAAAAAGTAATTGCATTGTAAGAACAGCTATTATTATAATAAGATGAAATAAATGCGATTCAGTAAAGTGCAACTTTAAAACATTTATTTACCATACAATGTATGATATTAAAAGTGCAAAATATTTAAATTCGAACAATAAAACTTAGTGTAAATATAGTATTAAACAACAACAACAACAACAAAAATTCCCTATGTAACACGATGTAGAAAGTACATTAGATGAAAAAAATATTTTTCGACGTCAGATGTAGAATATTTTTATTGAAATGAAAGAAGATAAATTTTCAAATCACGGTAAAGAACACGTATTCATTTTTTTGAAAAGTAAAGAAACTTAAAAATTTCATAAATTATTAAATGAAATATCAGTATATTTCTTAATGAAGCTGTTCTGAGTTAGCACATTTAATATTCAATAACTACAAACTTAACATAGTCATCTTAAGTATATTTACAATTTGACTGACAAAATATAAAGTACATTATTTTAAAAAACATATATAAACCAAAAAATATAAATTCTATGATTGCTCTAGTAAGAATGCACCATTTTTTTTTTTTTTAAATCAAAAACATATACAGCTATATAAATCAAAGTAATAATGCAAGGTATATGTTAGTTATGTTTAGTATTAGTAACGGCAGAAAACATATCTCTGTTTAACCAACTTAGCCCTTAAATGCCTGACTTTTCAAAAATCATTGTAATAATATTTTCCGGCTTTCATTTTTTAAATAAATCATGGAAAAAATATTTTAAAAAATCATATTTTGTTTTAAGTATGGTTTACGGCTAAAAAACAGTTTGTTACTAATCGGCAATACTGGTGTTTAATTGAAAAAATAATTTCCCTTGATAAAATTCTATAATATTAAACACACGAGAATTTTAGGAACTATAATAAGAAATAAATTTTACTTGCTCACTGCAGGTCAAAATAGGGTATTTCGCAAGCTTCCAAACAAAACAAAAAGAACAAGTAGCAACATTTGAAAAAATAAATTTATCTTTATTCGTAAACAGCACAAGTGTTGCCATCTAAATGTTAAAAAACGATTTAATAATATTTTCAGAATGTATTTTATTGGCAACATCAGGCATTTTAGCTTCAATATTATTCTAATAGTATTTTAGAGCCTAAATTGCGTATGTTGCCGAAAAGCAACACTTATTGGTAACACTATGCAACAGGCATTTAAGGGTTAAATTAAGTAACCCCTGCCTTACTCTCTATTATCATATTATTGCAAGTCTCATTGTCATTGACTGGAGCTCGATGAATTACTGGTTTTATCATAATTTATGTAATTAGCGTAAGTTGTATGGAAAACTTCTTTCTCTTAGCTTATATATAAATAAAATACGAAGAAGTCCAGTATTGTGTTGGTCAGGGCATCTGGATATCACGCAGCAGGCCAAGAGTTCGGTTAAGGGTTGGGCAAGGTCGACGCATCCTTTCATCTCTTTGGGGTCGATAAAATGAGTACCAAGCTTGTTTGCGAACTAAACACTGTGTGTACGGCGTTAAAATGAACACCCCAACCGCACTTTCGCTATATAGCACAATATAGCATGGACTATAGTTAGGCAGTGTAGGCCAATATTCTTAATGAATCGTAAGGCCAATGGTTCAGTTTTTTTTTTCTTTTTAAATATAAATTAATTCAATGGCCAAATATGCTAAAATATGAGAGCTTTTAGGATTCCAAACATATAAATAGTTACAAATATTGTATATTCAGGATTACATCATAAGCAAAAACTAATAATTCTTTTACGCTTTTAGTTTTTAAAGAATAAGGAGGTGTCCCATTTTAAAGACTATTTATAAATAATAATAATAATAATAATAATAATAATAATACTCTTTCCTGTGTTTTATTTACCAACTTATTTGCATTTTATGTACAATATAATGTAGAGTATAATTTTCTTTTGCAAAACAAACACTCTCAAAATTAATTGATATGATTTAAAAATTCAAAATCAATATAAATATATAATCGTTGGAAAAAAAGGATAATCTATGCTAGTTCGGCTGGATATCGCAGTAGAAAATAGCTAATGGCAGGAATTGATTGTTGATTACGTCTTCGTTAAAAATATTTTGCATGATAACGGTTTCAACGAAATCTACATATTAAAGTCTAGCTGCTATACGATATGTCGTTTAAGTAGCATAAATTTAAAAATAAATTCATTATTTAGACACAACATTTCACTCGTCATATTTAGAAGCATATATAATTAACACTGGAACGTCATTTGGGGTCATTTCGACACAAAACCGTATTTAACATTATCCCTCTATCATATTTTTTCCACTATATTCTTCAAGTTTAGTGACTTTTTATCATTTTACTTAAGAAGAAATGCGTCGAAACTAGTATTCTGTTTTTAAAAAGGTTTACAGCTAATTTCACCTAGAACGTTCGTTGGTTTTATTAAGACTCTATATAAAAAAAATAGTTACATGTATCTTATTTTCTAGTTCAATGTGACCTGCGTTTCAATCTCTTTTATTTACGGAAGGTCACTTTTCACACCTCATAAAGAAGGGAAATGGTTTACTCCTATTCAGGCGACCAAATGTCTCCAGTTATTTTCCTTGAGTTTATTAAATATATAAAAGCATTTTATTGCTGAGAGAATTTTTTTATTTTTTTATTTTATTTTATTTTATTTTTTTTTAATTTACTTTCAGAGTAATTTTTTCTAAATTATGTTTCGCAAAAAATGTCTCAGTCACAAAGATTTTAAGAAAGCGATTGAGAGGATTATCGTAAAATGACTCGGATGGTGGTGGCCTTTCGGATTTATTTCCATATTTTCGTATTTAAGAGTTAGTGATTTATCTCCTGATATGGAGAAAAATGAATCTCGACCTAGCAGTAAACGATTAGCGGAATTTGCAGTTCTAACACTAATGGAAATATATAAAAATAAAGGTCATAATGTGATAGTTGATATTTTTTACATCACTGCAACTTTCTAAAGATCTGATAAAATGTAAAACAATATGGTAGGAACTGTATTAAAAATGAAAAATACAGTATTTATTCTATGAGAATATAAAAACACGAAAATACCGGTACTATACTTGCTATGTCAAGGAAAAACGTGGAAGAAAGTCATTGCACTGAGCACACGTCATTCAGATGTTACAATTGAAAGTAACGAAATGAAAACACTAGAAACTGTAGCATTCTACAATGAAACATGGTGTTGACATTTTAGATCAGATGGCTAGAAAATATTCTATAAAATTTAGATCAAGAAGATGTCTTGTACGCAAATTCACAATCACTCAACGTTCTTGCGCACTTCACGCCAACCGCTGTAGCCAAGCGCTCTGGCCAGAAATGAACTTTGGCGCACATGCCAATGATGCTAGCTAGTCTGAAGCTAATTTGATTTCGATATTTCGACAATTTGAGCTCGCGTTTCTTGTTTATGGAATACTTACAAGCATATGAATGCTAAATATTGATTGCTGATTTCATCTTCTGAATAATTAGGTATGCAATATGGACAAGTTAAAAATTTAATCTTATAGATATATGTTCTATAACTTTAATGTTTCATCTTCCAAGCTAATTATTTATTTATGGAGTTTTATACGTACCATGTGCTGCCATCTGGTGTCAACATACTAAATACATTACTACAAACATCTCCTGAATAATGCATGTGCTGAATATGCATGTATATATATTGTGAAGGAGTAAAATATTTAATCTTATGGACCCACTCTATAACATTGATCTTTCTTTAAATGATCACCATAAATGAATGAAAAATCACTGTATTTATCTTAGTTACTAGTTGACAGTATTCTATTATAAGTGCTTTGTTGCTGATTGATAGCAAGTTAAAAATATCCAATAATGGACATATCCCCCCCCCCCCACACACACACCTCTCAAAGTTTTTGCTCACAAAAATAGAAAATAAAAATTTAGATTTTCTTTTTTTTCCATAACTCCTTCTTGTACGCTATAATGTTTTTATTGTTCATATTCTTCATTAAATCAATCAGGAAGCATAACATTGACATTTTTTTTTTTTTTATCATAGTAATAGAAAACTTTGAATTTTATATACTGACATTTAAAAAATTGGGTATCTTGTAAACTTTTAAGTCAGTATCCAGTAATGGATTGCAAAGTTACTCTTATTTTATAAACTACTACCAAATTTATTTTAAAAAATCAAACATTATAATTAATTATGATGAATTTGAAAAGTAAAAGTCTAACCATGCTCATTATTGAATTTGTGGTGTTCTTGCAGTTCTGCATTATTCATGTAGAATGTACTGCATACTATCAGTGCTTAACAAACTATATAAATATAAATCTATTATTTTAGCAAAAAAATAAATAAATAAATAGACAAGAATAAAAAAACCATACATTCAGCATAGTTTACGAAACATTTTCTAACGCATTCAGAATTCTGTAACAAAATTTCACAGTTTATTAAGCTGAAAGATGATAGCTAAATAAATAATTTGAAAACCCAATTTCTGCAATTAACAACAACAGTCAGAAATTATCAGATTTTTTTTGGCAGCCCTGTATATAATCTATAGATTTGTATATATACTACACAGTATACTAAAATCTAATTCCGTTAAACGGGCAACACAATTGAAAAAATCCCATTTAAAACTTTCGGCAAATAAACGAAAAGGTACTTGAGATCTTTTGTTCAGCCCTGTATATAATCTATATAATTTATAGACACCAATTATTATGCAATATATATACATATTTATTTATTTATTTATTTAAATTAAAAAAAAAATACTAGAATTTATAGCATACTTGCAGCAGTTATTGTTCAAGAATTAATGTCGTTAAATACTTTTGTGTGTCCCAGTAAATGAACGATAAATTTTTTGCGCAACCTATTTTACAGTTGGCGCCTTTCAGAATACCTCATATATATTAATTTCAATATGTTTAAAGTAATGTAACATCAATAAAAGTAAAATACACCGCAAACGATTTTCCCACTACCGTATGAATTAGAAATCTTTTGAATGATCCTGTAAACGAACCGTAAATACTAACCATTTATTTTCAATAATGAGCATTTCATCTATAGTAAATTCCAAAACATATAAGACAAACCGTGTTCGTAAACTCTTTTCAACTGTGTTGATCTATCTTGATGAACTTTGTCAACTATTGTTTCTACTATTATATCTTCATAACTCTAGAAACATGCAGTTTAAATTTTTCATCGTCATCCTTACTTAATAGCGGTAATCTTATTGCAACAGCATCAATATTTGAGTTAATCAATAATACAATTGTGTAGACAAAATTAATCTGCAAGGTGTAAAATAAAAACCCTCTGTTTGAACTCTGTAAGCATATCCAAAATAATCATATGAAATGGATATATATATTCGCTACGGTACTAGAAACAGAATGCAGTATGCACGTAGAAGCTCATTTTTTCGCCAAAGCGCATGGCTATAAGGGTTGGCGTCAAGGGTGCTCTGCCTTTTGAGTTTTTGGGAATTTTCGTCCTGTACAACATATCACATACATTTTATACATTGTCCATATTACAACATTTTAGACATTGCAGTTATAACCCAGCTAAAAATGAACTGCAGTGAAACTTTTAAAAAAATGTAGTTAGAAGACTGCGGTGATTTGGCACAAATCCCTGCAGTGTTTTTCAAGTCGACATAACTATAAATTAACCGCAGTAAATGTGTAGTTGATAACTACACACTCACCGCAGTAAATTTATAGTTATGTCGACTTCAAAAGAACTCCAGGGATTTGTGCCAAATCACCGCAGTCTCCCAACTACATTTTTTTTGCAGTTTGACTGTAGCCTTTTAAAAATTTATTAGAAAATATGAGGAGAAATGCCAGATGTGCATAACATAAATAAGTCGTATTAGGCCTTTCCAACAAAATGCCACATGATGGGTGACTCCAAAATTTAGAAAAAGTGCCCCGTTGGGGGGGGGGGCAAAGTGGGGGGAGGGAAGACGGATGTGCATAACATGAATAAGTGGTATTAGGCCTTTCCAACAATATGTTACATGATGGGTGACTGCAAAATTTAGAAAAGTGCCCCCTTTGGGGGGGCAAAGTGGGGTGAGGGAAGTTGGATGTGCATAACATGAATAAGTGGTATTAGGCCTTTCCAACAATATGTCACATGATGGGTGACTGCAAAATTTAGAAAAGTGCCCCCTTGGGGGGGGGGGGGGAAGTGTGGGGAGGAAAGCCAAATGTGCATAACTTGAATAAGTAGCCATTGGCCTTTCCAGCAATGGGTCACACGAGGGGTGTCGGCAAAATTTAGAAAAGTGCTCCCTCAGGGGGGAGCAACGTGGGGGGGAGAACCGGATGTGCATAACATGAATAAGTGGTATTAGGCCTTTCCAACAATATGTCACATGATGGGTGACTGCAAACTTTAGAAAAGTGCCCCCCTTGGGGGGGGCAAAGTCAGGTGAGGGAAGCCAGATGTGCATAACATGAATAAGTGGTATTAGGCCTTTCCAACAATATGTCACATGATGAGTGACTTCAAAATTTAGAAATGTGCCCCCCTTGGGGGGGGGCAAAGTGGGGTGAGGGAAGCCGGATGTGCATAACATGAATAAGTGGTATTAGACCTTTCCCACAATATGTCACATAATGGGTGACTGCAAAATTTAGAAAAGTGCCGCCCCTTGGAGGGGGCAAAGTGTGGGGAGGAAAGCCAAATGTGCATAACTTAATAAGTAGTCATTGGCCTTTCCAGCGATGGGTCACACGAGGGGTGTCAGCAAAATTTAGAAAAGTGCCCCCTCAGGGGGGAGCAAAGTGGGGGGGGAGAAACCAGATGTGCATAACATAAGTGGTATTAGGCCTTTCCTACAATATGTCACATGATGGGTGACTGCAAAATTTAGAAAAGTGCCCCCTAGGGGGGGAAACCGGATGTGCACAACATGAATAAGTGCTCACAGGCTTTTCTAACAATATGTTACAAGGCATGTTGGCAAAATTTAGAAAAGTTCCCCTTGGAGGGGGGGGGGCAAAGCGGGTGAGGAAAGCCGGATGTGCATAACATAAATAAGTGGTGATGGGGCCTTTCTAACAAGTTACATGAGGGATGTCGGCAAAATTTTGAAAAGTGGGGGTTGCACCACCTGGAATACACCCTCACTTCTCTATGAAATTTTTATATATTATAAATGACATTTATCGGAGGGCTCTGTAAAAAAATCCAATCTAAAAGGATGAAAATATTAAAAAAGTTCAAAAAGTAAGAGAAATAATGAAATTCTTTGTTCGGACGTGGTGAAAATCTGCGAAATTCATCCATCGACAATATGAAAAAAATCGCACGAGTTTTGCAAATCGATCGCAAGGAAGCTCCCACACATTTCCCCGATCGGTAGAAATAAAATATTGCAAAACTCGAGAATTGGTAGCGTGAAAAAAATTGCAAAAATTATTACTCACTCAAAGAAAAGATTTATGAAATTCCCCAGTCCATTATTGAAAAGCCCCACCAGTGGCCGAGAGGTTCTGCTCTCGAAGCTGGTAGGACGGGAGGTGCTGTGTTCGATCCCAATAGCGCCCGTCGGCCTAATCTTTCAGAGTTTTCTTCGGACCTTGGTTTTCCAAGCATAAATACGGGTTAAGTTCCCTTAGAAAGACAACCCACGGAGGGCACTCCCCCCCGTTAGGGCCTATATCCATCGTGCTGATAACTGGCCATCATAAACACAACCAATAACCATTATTGGAAGAAAAAAAAAACAGAACAATTCTTCAGTCGGCTGCTTTAAAATATTGTGAAACTTGTCAACCTGTTGCAGAAATCAATCGTGAAATTCATCAATCGAGACAAAACTCACAAGATTCTTCAGTTGGTGGCAGGAAAAAACGTGAAATTTGTCGACCGATTGCAGCTGAAAAACTGCTAAATAAGTCACATTAACTGATAATTGAAAAATAGTTATTGAATATTAATATTTAAAAAAAGGAATGCATAATAACATTAAATGGGGGGAAAATCGCAAAATTCAATCTGTCACAGGAAAACATTGCAAAATTTTATTGATAAAAAATAGAGCTGTACTGAGTACTCGGTAAATACTGAGTATTCGGCATACTCGGCCAATTTGCCGAGTACTCGGTACTCGGCGAAATTTTGGCCGAGTACTCGGCCAATACCGAGTAGTTGTAAGAATTTCAAACTGATCAGTAAAAAGTTACTCAAATATCAATGTATAATATATGTAATAATTCATAAAACTATTTACTCAGTATTTAACAATATGTGTACAAAATATAAAAAAAGTTAAGCAAAAACCCCTCATAAAATAATTCAAGATTAAAATTTAGTTTCACACATACAAATAAAAGTAAGTTTTTCTTATTACACAACTACTCGGTATTCGGTACTCGGTCGAGTAGTCAGTGGCCGAGTACTCGGTACTCGGCCAAAGTACTACTCGGTACACCACTAATAAAAAAGGAGTCTAAGAAAACCAATTCAAATTATTTTTTGTGAACAAGGTACACGAATGCAAGAAAAAAATTTAGGTGCCAATAGGCAGTCTCTCACCACTAAATTTTATTTGTTATTTTTTGTCTAATATTTCACCTAAATTTTTTGTAAGAATTTAAGTGAAGAGAACTAATAAAATTTAGTGGTGAGAAACTGCCTGCTGGCGCCTAGATTTTTACACTTCTGTTCTGCGAGTGCCCTTTTTTAAAAATTCGCACACAGCAGTCCTTTTTTCTAGAATCATCACTATCCTAGTGTTGATTCTAGATAAAAAGGGCCACTGGGTGGAAATGTTTAAAAAACAGCACACTTGTACCTTGTCGCTTGCAGGGAAAATCTGAAAAAGTGGTCTGAAAGTCGAAATTCATTCATCGACCATATGATAAAAATCCCACGAGTTTCACAAATCAGTATCAAGAAAAAACTAAATTTTACCAGTGGGTAGAAAAGAAATATAATATTGCAAAATTTGTCAATCAGTTGCATGAAAAAAAACTGAAAATAGTCATTAAGTCGTCAGAAAATTTGGTGAAATTTGCCACTTGATTGTTGGACAAAAAAGAGAAATTCTTTAGTCGGGGATTTTGATCAAAAATTTACCATAACACTTTGGCTGCCGCCCATTTTTCAAAATCTGTTCCCAGGCACCGAATGCGTGAGTTAGAGATCTGCATGGGCAGTCCCGTGGCCCCAGAGTTGATTTCAGGGGGTGGACCGGAGGGGGCTCTCATTGCTTTGGAAGGAATGTCCCCCCCCCGGACCACCCCCTGAAATCAAATCTGGGGCCACAAGTCTGCCCATGCAGATCTCTTAAGTCACGCATTCGGTGCCTGGGAACAGATTTTGAAAAATGGGCGGCAGCCAAAGTGTTAACGTAAATTTAAGGATATTGTCATTGGTTTAACATTAGCTTGTGAATATGGTAACATGACAGTGTACTAAGCTCATTCAATGTCCTCCTATGCAAAAAATATTTAAAATAATTAGGGATATTTTCAGTGGTTTAACATTAGCTTGTGTGTATTGTAACATGACGGTGTACTAAGCTCACACAAATCAGTATCAAGAAAAAACTAAATTTTACCAGTGGCTAGAAATATAATATTGCAAAATTTGTCAATCAGTTGCATGAAAAAAAACTGAAAATAGTCATTAAGTCGTCAGAAAATTTGGTGAAATTTGCCACTTGATTGTTGGACAAAAAAGAGAAATTCTTTAGTCGGGGATTTTGATCAAAAATTTACCATAACACTTTGGCTGCCGCCCATTTTTCAAAATCTGTTCCCAGGCACCGAATGCGTGAGTTAGAGATCTGCATGGGCAGTCCCGTGGCCCCAGAGTTGATTTCAGGGGGTGGACCGGGGGGGGCTCTCATTGCTTTGGAAGGAATGTCCCCCCCCCCCGGACCACCCCCTGAAATCAAATCTGGGGCCACAAGTCTGCCCATGCAGATCTCTTAAGTCACGCATTCGGTGCCTGGGAACAGATTTTGAAAAATGGGCGGCAGCCGAAGTGTTAACGTAAATTTAAGGATATTGTCATTGGTTTAACATTAGCTTGTGAATATTGTAACATGACAGTGTACTAAGCTCATTCAATGTCCTCCTATGCAAAAAAACATTTAAAATAATTAGGGATATTTTCAGTGGTTTAACATTAGCTTGTGTGTATTGTAACATGACGGTGTACTAAGCTCACACAAATCAGTATCAAGAAAAAACTAAATTTTACCAGTGGCTAGAAATATAATATTGCAAAATTTGTCAATCAGTTGCATGAAAAAAAACTGAAAATAGTCATTAAGTCATCAGAAAAATTTGTGAAATTTGCCAGTTGATTGTTGGACAAAAAAGAGAAATCCTTTAGTTGGGGATTTTGATCAAAAATTTACCTTAACACTTTGGCTGCCGCCCATTTTTCAAAATCTGTTCCCAGGCACCGAATGCGTGACTTAGAGATCTGCACGGGCAGACCCGTGGCCCCAGAGTTGATTTCAGGGCGTGGCCCGGGGGTGGGGGGGGCAGCTCTCATTGCTCTGGAAGGAATGTTCCCCCACCCCCAGACCACCCCCTGAAATCAACTCTGGGGCCACGGGTCTGCCCGTGCAGATCTCTAAGTCACGCATTCGATGCCTGTGAACAGATTTTGAAAAATGGGCGGCAGCCAAAGTGTTAACGTAAATTTAAGGATATTGTCATTTGTTTAACATTAGCTTGTGAGTATTGTAACATGACAGTGTACTAAGCTCATTCAATGTCCTCCTATGTAAAAAAAAAAAAAAAACCATTTAAAATAATTAAGGATATTTTCAGTGGTTTAACATTAGCTTGTGTGTATTGTAACATGACGGTGTACTAAGCTCACACAAATCAGTATCAAGAAAAAACTAAATTTTACCAGTGGCTAGAAATATAATATTGCAAAATTTGTCAATCAGTTGCATGAAAAAAAACTGAAAATAGTCATTAAGTCATCAGAAAAATTTGTGAAATTTGCCAGTTGATTGTTGGACAAAAAAGAGAAATCCTTTAGTTGCGGATTTTGATCAAAAATTCACCTTAACACTTTGGCTGCCACCCATTTTTCAAAATCTGTTCCCAGGCACCGAATGCGTGACTTAGAGATCTGCACGCCCCAGAGTTGATTTCAGGGGGTGGCCCGGGGGGGGGGAGCTCTCATTGCTCTGGAAGGATAGTCCCCCCCCGGACCACCCCCTGAAATCAACTCTGGGGCCACGGGTCTGCCCGTGCAGATCTCTAAGTCACGCATTCGATTTTGAAAAATGGGCGGCAGCCAAAGTGTTAACGTAAATTTAAGGATATTGTCATTTGTTTAACATTAGCTTGTGAGTATTGTAACATGACAGTGTATTAAGCTCATTCAATGTCCTCCTATGCAAAAAAAAAAAAAAAAAAAAAAAAAAAAAAAAAACCATTTAAAATAATTAAGGATATTTTCAGTGGTTTAACATTAGCTTGTGTGTATTGTAACATGATGGTGTACTAAGCTCATTCAATATCCTTCTTAATAAATGAAAAAATCATTTAAAAAATTTAAACGCATATGAAAACTCTGTCATGTGAAAAAAAAATAATTCTTCGACCGCTTGCAGGGAAAATCTGAAAAAGTGCTCTGAAAGTCTAAATTCATTCATCGACCATATGACAAAAAATCCCACGAGTTTCACAAATCAGTATCAAGAAAAAACTAAATTTTAACAGTGGGTAGAATAGAAATATAATATTGCAAAATATTGCCTTTATTATTTGATTCTGAGAAGTGTCATAATTGACGAAAAAAAATAATTTGGCCCTATTACCATTCAGAAGTGTAAATTTTCTTTTTACAATAACACAATTCGTATGACAGTAAAAAAAGATTGCTTCATTTAAAAAATGTAATATTTTACATAATTAGTGAGTACGTACTCATTAAATAAAAATTATTATTAACTCTATGTTATGTTATTAACACAATGTGTCAAACCGCTGTGTATTACATAAAACTGTTTCATTCCTAAAAAGAAAATAAGTTACTTACCTGTGAAATGTTATGCACTTATTGTAGGTATCCTAGACAGGCATCAAGTTATAATTTGAAGTTCAGTATTGATTTTTTGTGTAACTGAACATCAAAACATACTTTAATACAAAGCACAGATAAGTTTCTGTGTAAGATCTTGGTAAGATATTTAAAAATTCTGAAACTCCTAATCTAAAAGAACATACTGATTGAAGCAAGTGCAAATCTGAAATAAAACATTGTTAATTACTATAAATAGATAAGTGCACTAAATCAAGTAAAATCGAACTATCTGGATTGTCAGAAACAAAATTTTATCAAATGTTTTGGATGACATTTGAATTTAATTAATCCTGTTAATATGAAATGGACCTAATTTTTTTTTTCGCATGCATTAACCGTTAATAGTACAATCTCATCTGGATTTGAAATACTAACGATGATTGTACAAAAATTGCGACGGTTTATAAATCGTTATCACTTTATTCAAATTAACTCAATCGTGTGGATCTGAAATTAATTTCTTTCGATTGAGAATGTAAAAATACCCATTCAGCCACTTCAGTTCAATAAACAGTGGTGATATTTTTCGCCAAACTGCAAAATAAATGATCTTCTTTCCGCAAATCAACGTGGTACTCCGCGCCGATTTCATAAACAAGCCGGCGTTTCCGTGAGTTGAGGTGTTTCTTTAATGCTTCTCCTGCAGTTGCAACGAAACCATGGGGTTAGACATTCAGCTGTAAGGGGTTGAAAAATAAATCATATGTCCAAATGCGAAATTTAAATAAAATAAAGGAAGAAAATTATACTATTCTTTTGTTGTTCTTTGTTTTTATGAGGTAAAAGTGGAAAACTGGAAGTTATATGTATGTATGTCCGATATGGAAGAAAGACAATTTATGCAATATGCAATGAGTAAACCCACCTGTGTTTCTAATTTCTAATCATGGGCGACATATAAAAGAATGGTTGGGCGACTGTCCCTCTCGATTTTGAAATTTATCTAATTAAATTTCCTTTTTCTTCGATTTTGAAAAACATAGTAAATTTTTTTCGAGTAATTTAAAATAAAAGAGGAACTAAAAACTAGTTATGAAGATAGTGGGGCAGTGAGCAAGGGAGACCTATTGCCCCTCCCTTGATTTTAAAATTTAATTAATAAGAATTTCTTTTCTTCTGTTTTCAAAAACATTATGTAAATATTTTGAGTAACTTAAAATGAAAATAAATAAGAAATTTTCAGTTAAGGGGTGGTGGTGGTGGTGGTGGTGGTGTGTGTGTGTGTGGGGGGGGGTGAGACTCATTGCCCCTCCCTAGATTTTGAAATTTAATTGGCAATTTTTTTCTCCAATTTACAAAAACATAGTAAAATTTATTCTTTTCGAATAACTTAAAATAAAGGGACTAAGAACTTTCTGTTAGGGGAAGGGGGCATATGTGAGTCATTGCCCCTCCCTCGATTTTAAATTGTAACTATTTTTTTCTCTGATTTTTGAAAAACATAGTGAAATTTGATCTTTTCTCTTATCTTAAAATAAAAGAATAACTAAGAATTTTCTCTTAGGGGAACGAAGTTAGAAGAGAGCTATTGCCCCTCCCTAAATTTAAAAATTTAATTAATTAAATATTCTTTTTCTTTTGTTTTCAAAAACATAGTAAAGTTTATACTTTTCGAGTAACTTAGAATAGAAAAATGAGAAATTTTACATTAAGAGGGAGGGAGGGGGGGGAGAGGTTCATTGCCCTCCCCTCCCTGGATTTTAAAATGTAACTAATAAAAATTTATTTTTTTCCACTTTTGAAAAGTAGTAAAATTTATTCTTTTCGACTAACTAAAAATAAAGAAACTAAGAATTTCCTGTTAGGGGAAGGGGCATAGCTGAGCGATTGCCCCTCCCTTGAATTTAAATGTTAACTATTTTCTTCGCTTTTGAAAAACATACTGAATTTTTTTTAATTATCTTAGAATAAAAGATGAATTAAGAATTTTCAGTTAGGGATAGGGTAGGGGGTAGGAGAAACCTATTGCCTCTCCTTGGATTTCAAAAGTTAATTAATTAAAATTTCCTTTTCTTCTATTTCAAAAACATAGTAAAATGTATACTTTTCGAGTAACTTACAATAAAAAAATGAAGAAATTTCTCATTTCCCGCCCCCCCCCCCCTGACTTTTGAAATTTAATTAAAATATTTTTCTCCGATTTTGAAAAAAAAAAATAGCAAAATTTATTCGTTTAGAGTAAGTTAAAAAAAAAACTAAGAATTTTCCGTAGTGGGCAGGGGCACAGGTGGGTTGATGCCACTGCCCCTCCATCGATTTTGAAATTTAACTAATTTTTTTTCTCTGATTTTGAAAATCATAGTGAAATTTAATTTTTTTTTTTATCTTAGCTTAAAATGAAAGAGGAACTAAACATTTTGCGTTAGGTAGGAATGTGACTTTCAATTAAGTCCTCAAAAGTCTTGGAAAGAGTATTAATTATCATTAGTATTTAAAAAGTGTGTTTCATAACATGCAACTCTCACAAAATTAAAACAATTTTAAACACTTTAGAAAATTCGGGAAATATTACACAATCATACAGCATTGTGTCTTGCAAAAGAATCTTACAGTAACTGCTGTTATACTGTAGTTACTATTATAATAATCATACTTACAAAATTAAGACCTGTAAAGTTCTTCAGAAACTGCAGTCAGACTGCAGATACATCACCGAAAATTTTTGTGAATTAATTGCTACAAAATCACTTGAAATTCACTGCCGTTTTACTGTAGACATAAAGTCTTACTATTTTTTTAAATTTTGGGTTGAAAAAATACTTGTCAATAACTGGAAAATAACTGAAGTGTTTTTACTGTTGATATTGAGTACAAAAAAAACTACAGTTGACCGTAGAAAAACATGAAAAATACCTCATTTCTGTAAAAAAACTACAGTTCATTTTTAGCTGGGAAATGCTTGAATTAGTTACCAATATGTGTCAGGCAAGAACGTTTTAAGGAAATGCTATATTCTACAGTTAATACGTGAATTGAATTCAAGTTATGTAAAAAATAAAATATGTGCCACTAATCAAAATTATAGACCGGAATTAAACCAAAAAATTTCATTTAAGCGCAGAAAATTTGAAATTAAAATATATAAAGGCACCACAAACATAAAATGCTTGCAGATGGTATGTTTAAAATATACCGATAAAAATCTCCTATTACTGGAAAATTGTAAATAAGTATATATATGATGTAAAATATGTTGCACAATGTGAAGATATGCTTAAATATTATAATCTGAAAAATTTAACAGATTTATTTCTCTCATTTTTTAATATCATTGTTTCTGTTTCTTTAAGTGTAAAAGTTAATATCATTTAATGCATTTTTCTATTAAAGAAATCATCGTTCTTTTGTTAAAATAACATTTTTTTTTTAATATAAACTTAATGAAAGTACAATGATCGAGTGCAATGTTAAATAAATTAGAATTTTTAGCATCCATTTTGCATTATTTAATTAGTAATGTGTAAATGACACTGGCGGTTCTTTTAGAATGCGAAATTGTCGGACGTTCTGGCGTTAAACCTTTATCAAATTTTATAGGAGACAATACGGTATGTCTTATGTATAAGTGCCTCAGTATAACTCAGTCATAAAAAGGTGAAATTTGGTTCCAAACAATATAAACAATCACAGAAATGAAACTGAAACCAATGAAAAAAGGAGGGAAAAGAAAAAAAAAAAAAAAAAAAAACAAGTTTGGGATAATTGAATCGGTCACTCCTATGCATTAGCATTTCAGTTGGCTTAGAACTTCAGGAACCTCTTAAAAATGACCGATTTAATTTTACTACAAAAATGTGTTTTAAGTGGTATTTGGTGTGAAACATGTATATGTATGAATTGCATCCTATAAGACTTTACAAAAATCTATAATTAAAAAATATATATTATGTATCTTCAATGTGAACATATGTTTCTATTTTAAAGCTAAACAAAATATGGAATTAGAATCCGGTTGCCAAACCACGATTTACAAACGTGATTCTAATATATTTCAAGCATTGGATACGTAATTTCGATCTTGACATAGAGGAATGGCGTTACGTTTACACAATCATTTTTAATTTTTAGGTTTTATGAACGAAAATGCAATTAAAACAATAATTTTTTTATTCATATTTTCGGTATCTCTAAGAATTAATACTGTTTAAAAAAATATACCAGCCATTCGAGTTAATTGTTTAGTTTTTAAGAATAAAAATAACTATTCCTCGCTAACAATGACGTCATTTCCTACATGCAAAATTTTGTGGTGTATATCATTGATATTTACTTTTTTTTTTTTTTTTTTTTTCTAATTTCCATTAAAAATTAAATCTCTATGTTAACCGTGCGCTGACGATAAAATGTCAAAAATTGATAATAAATTTCTTTTAATAATAAGAATTGATACCATATCTCATGATCATTTTAATTCAAAATCAAAGCATATCCGTTTTACTTTCCATATATGATGCCATATTCACCAGCTTTCCGTACTTATTATTGTTATCATATTAACCTACCTTATATTATAAAGAAAAACATTGAAATTTTCCTTTTATGTCTAATATGACGTCACATTTATCTATTTTTAAATTCTTAATTGTTTCCTTTTATTTTATTTTTCTACGTGAAAATCGCGTTGAAAAGTAATTATTGTGAGAAATTTCTTATTCCGGGTTTTCATTTTTTTTTCGGGGGAGGGAGGTAGGAGGAAGAAATATGGCTAAATTTTATAGGGAAAATTTTAATTAATTACGTATAAAAAATAAGGAAATGTTCAATTAAAAATAAAATTATTTAAATAAAATAAATAAAACTTAGCATGTGTTCTTTCCAAGGTTATATTCAATCTATATGCAAAGATACAAAAGCATTAATCCATATGTTTAGAGGTTGAATTCGTTCAAACTTTCACACACACTTTCGCATTTAAATTATTATGATTATAACAATAAGGATGGTGTCAACATTCATTTTTGCATAATGTAGCATCGACTTTCAATACTATACCCGTGTATAATAACGAAACAATATGGAAATTGTATAGTGTGCGCAGTTTTAAAAATCCCCAACGGAGTTGTAAATGAATGAAAAATGCATCACAGGTTTAACAATATATTAATAAAATAAATTTAAGATCTTAAATGAAAAATATTGTGCAGGTTCATTTCAAAACCAGAAATACTTATAAACAATTAATGTAAAGCAAATTGACAAAAGAAACTTTTGTGCAATTTTTTCGAGGTTATTCCGTTTTTCTATTTGCTGCACTTTAAAGTGAAGAAAGCACTATGTATCCTCTTTTGAAACTCCGATAAGACTGGCATGTGAAAGAATATTCCGTAAGACGTTTTTATGCAATCAAAATATAGTTGACAAAGAATACATCATATAAAAATATCACCATTAAAAATTATTTCACTTACACACATGCAGATATGTTTCTGGTAAATGTCTAACAAAGTAAAGTACTTTACCCCGCACAGCGAAAAGTAACTTGTATATGTTTTGTAAATTTAAAAAATATATTGATTTTAATGTCGGTTTAAACAACAATTTCACGTAAGTTTTATTTTTCGTGACAAATACATATAATGCGCATGCAGATTAGTCTTATTTTCTTTAAAATGTATTCTTTCTTCATGATTTTCAAATGGTTATATTGGAAAAGGATAAACGCATCTCGTATAATTGGAGTTTTGCAAAATATGACTATGATATCTGACATAGCTTCCGATTTTCGTGTATCTTTATTTACGAATAATAAATTGTGAATCGTTTAATCGGAAATAGTAATCAGGAAATGAAACTAATAATTTCATAACTGTATTTCACACTTAGCTGTCTCGTCACCTAGATATCACAATCAAATTAAATAATGTTTCTGATTTGCTACTGATATTAAAGAATAAATCATCCAAAAAGTCTACGAACAAGTCGAGAAAACAAACTTTTTTCATTGATTGAAAAAAAAAAACTGTCATGAAAGCTTCCATTAAGAATTATTTAAAGAGATGCTTATTATATTAGATTCATAACCATCTGGAACTTTTCAAACGTGCAATAAAAAGAGCAGGTATTTGTCGAAAAAAATCTTTCTGGTGAAATGTCAGTAGTTTTGTGACTCATATTTGTTGTAGGATAGAAAAAAAAAATGTATAATAGGTTAAGCCAATTAGAGAAAAGAAAAGGATATGTTGGACTCAAATGTTGTGCATTTTAAGCTACTGTTATTATAGTTTAAGATATTTTTTTTTTCTGTTGTTTACCTAATGTTTTTTTATAGATGGTTTTGTATTATATATTTTTCGAAGGAATAAGGGTTCTTTTTTTTGCTATATGTTATTATCATTTTTTACTTTATAAACGATTAAAGAAGTGTTCCTATTTCATATATATAAATCCACTAAACTACAATTTTAAATTATAAATTTTAAAAATTAAAGATTTTTTTTAATTCAAATTTTCGAAGCTATAAATTGTATTTATAAAAACTAAACTTTAGAGAACTGTAAAATCCCATTATATATGAAAAACATAAAAAAGAAAGAGCTTTGTTAACTAATGAAAAAAAGTACGTAATTGGTTTTCTTCTTAAAGTCCGGGATATAAATATGAAAACTCTACGAAGTCATGCCTGTAAAAGTACAGAAATAAATAAATGGGTAGAAACAAAATACATAAAAAAGCATACTGTTTTATAAGTATTCAACGTTTATGTTGAAAAACACACCAAATTGTATGACTGGAATTTACGCAACCACTTCATCACCCAAAATATAAATAAAAAATCCGTTATAACACATTAATATTCCTCGGAAAGAAATATAGAAATAGCTTATTTAATAGAAAATTAGAATTGTTGAGTAGTTTTTTTTTTTTTTTTTTGAAAGATGTGGCAAATTATTTAAATATCGATGAAATTATTTAAAGATTTTTTTTTAGGATTTGTTAACTGACTTCCTAATGTACAGTCGTGGAAAAAAAAAAAGTAAGCACCCTTTACTAACTCTTCAACAAATTATCGTAAACGGAAGTTACTGGTACCGAACGATTGGAAATAAAGTCTACTTTTAAATGATGTATATAAAGTTTGCTTAGAGGGCCATCTACATATTAAAACGAACCCAAACCAAATTTTTTTCAATAGCAATGCCCAATTTTAACGTGATATTTCAAATCTTCGGTTCAAACTATGCCTAGACACCAAATTTCAAGTCATTTGAATGATAAGTTTATGAATTATAAACATTCAGAATTTAGTGCTTCTAATCTTAAATTACATTTTCATATTTTTATTTATATCTCCTGAAATTATTCTCCTAATGTGCTAATTTTTTGTGTAGCAATAATGCTAATGTGCCCAATAGGGTGGAACGAAAAAAATAAATTTTTAATTTCGATATGTAATAGAGATAAAAAGTTGTCTAATGCCTTTGTTAAGACAGTGTTAAAATATTTTAATAAACATAATATATTTATAGGTGCCGCAAAAGATTTGAATATATGTATTTTTAAGTAGATTTTACGAATTTTGATAAATTTGGTTTAGTAATATATATATACTATATATATATATATATATATTAAATACCAAATGCCTGTTTTCAATTTTTAAATAATATACATAAACTACTTTACAGTAGATATTTACAGTTTTATACTACATACCTTTAATATTTATGCTACTAAATCTTGCATCTTTTAATTTCCATTTTTTTTAGATTTTAACAGTATTTCTTAATAACATTTCGATTAACCTTACTTTTAACTTAAAAACGCGGCAAAACATTTTTTAGTTCTGAAAATTAATAGTCAAATGGAGAACAGTACTTGTTTTGAAGTGACCTTGATTCAGGCGGAATTTTATTTCCTGGTGTAGGGTGGCGGAGGCGGAAGAGAAGCATGTAACTGTAGCAATGGTCTGATCAGATGTTTCTGTCGTCAGTCAGTGCAGGCAAACGAATCGTTTGAGTAACAAATGTTTTTTGCTGTTCTTTACTGGATTTTGTTTTGTTTATGGATATTTTTATGAATATTGATTGAATATTTGTATAATAATTTATTAGTTAACACTTTATCTTTAGAGTGATGGCAGTGTCAAGACCAGTTTAGACCAGACAAAAGTTAGAATGCCCAATTTTTGGGTACCATAAACAATTAAGTTATATAAGATTTTCAACTTATTATGACAGTATGAAATATTAACTTTATATTCGACATGAACTGAAACTCTACAAAACATCAAAGGAACGAACGGTGAGTGAAATACTCGATATACTTATTAAGAAAAATTAATCTATTTCGTCGTCAGCATCTATTCCTGTAGTATCTCGCATTCGCATGTTAGAAATGGGAAAAAAAAAACTATCACGATAAATACAGAAGTATTTTAAAATCAAAAGGTAGAAAAGGTACAGAGAAATATGATTTGAATGCAGTAAAATATTTAAATGAAAGCAAACGTCTTTTTTATGTAGCAACCTGTAAGTGCAAAGAATTTCCTGTCTGTAAGTGCGAAAAAAAGAAAAAAAAAGTACCTAAACTTGAGGAAGGTTTTTTACTTGACCAAAGAACAGTGAGTAAAATGTGTATAAGTGGAGTCTATAAAGTTATTTCCAAGATTTTAACACACATAGAAGAGAGGAAGCAACAGGTAATACAGCAACAATTAAAGTATAACTACATTCAGAAATTAGTAGTTAAAGCTACTAGTAAATCTGAAAATGATGCCATACAATCATATCCTGAGCAATCATTTAAAGGAACCTTAATATACAATCCCAAATTTCCTCTACTTCTTTTTTAGATTCAACTACAAGCGAGCAAATGCGAGTAGCACTTCCTAAAGTAGCAAGTGCTTGTGACCGAACTGGGGTTTCAGACAGAGTTGCTGCGACTATCGCAAGAGCTGTTCTTAAAGATGTTGGAATGATTACAGAGGAGAACAACAGTAAGGTAATTGATAGGATGAAAATTCGAAGAGAGAGAGCCAAGAATCGAACAAAAGAGATAGTAAGAAGCCTTAACCAAGCTGGAGATAATATAGATTTGTTTTTCGATGGAAGAAAAGATAAAACAATTGTGCAAGATAAAAAAAAAAAGTAAACACATTTTACAAAAAGACGGTCATCGAAAAACATATTCCTTTAGTAAAAGAGCCCAATTCATCCTTTCTAGGACATGTAACCCCTGCTTTTGGAACAGGTGAAGCTATAAAAAATAGCATGACAGCCTACTTTAATGGTAACAATCATTTGAACATATCAACTGTAACTACTATTGGGTGTGACGGGACAGCCACAAACACTGGAGTTTATAATGGTGTGATTGCTTTAACAGAAAAAGATCTAAATAAGCCATTGCAGTGGCTGATTTGTTTGTTACACTTAAAGGAATTGCCTTTGCGCCACCAATTTCGTGAATTAGATGGAAAAAACAAAGGGTCCAAAGGAATTTGGCGGGGTTTTTGGCAAACAACTTGAAAATTGTAACGAACTTCCAGTGGTTAAGTTCTTGCCACTAAAATTTTTAAAATTTCAAAAATTCCAATGGTTGCCATTTTGAAACAAGATGGCGGATGAAACTGGCCAACGAACTTGGTCGAGACATTAGTATGTACTATGCATATGAAAAATTGCATCCAAATCGGTTAAAAAATTCGAGAGTTATAAAATGACAAAATTCAGTTATAAATATATATATAGTATATATATAAATTTATTAATATTATTAATATTTATTGTTAATTTATTAAAATTAATACCTTGAATATGATTAAATATAATAAATGATTGTTTTTTGTATTTTATTATACTTTTAAATTAAGTGAATTATTATGTTTGTCAATATACTTTTGAGCGCTACTGTATTGTTTAAAAAACTGTGTTTGAACAACTATTTGTAAGCAAAAAAGTAATTACAGCAGTTAAATTCAAACTGATATTATATCTTGATTTTTTTTTTTTTTTAACAGCTCATTTATTTCACTTTTTTCGGAAAATTAATGCATAAATTTACATCAATTAAACTTAATATTATTGTTGTTATAGTAAAGAAACACCTATAGATTGCTGTTAAAAACAATATTTGATTTTTAAAATGTAAAAATAAAACAGTGAAAAAAATTATAAATTTATGTTAAATTTGGACCTTTTGTAAAAAAATCCTTATTTTTAAGGCTCTTGCGGCACCTCAAGATATAAATTTAGAACGAAAAAACTTCGTAGTTTTATTTTTAACATACAAAGACAACTTTTAATTGCTATTAGAAAATTTTTTGCAGGAAAAAATATTTTGCCCTATACTCGTTCCACCCTAGTGCCCAAACATAAATATGTTGAATTTGCAATTTTTTTATAATTTTATGATATGAATTATTAATTATGAAATTAATATTCGAAAAAATTATGAATTGCAACCTACAATTTTTTTGATTGATTTAGATTTATTAAGTCCAGCTTTATGAAAATCCGAAATTTCACATTTTTCTTCCAAATAGTTTTCAAATTATGCTTAAAAAACGGCAAAATGATGGTTTAAGGGGCCGTCTATGATAGAAGTGAGTAGATATTTTGAAATTTCTTCCGCTGTCTTGTTATCTAACAGGCTTCACAAGGTGCCTTGATAAAGAAGGGGGCTCTCTCGGTTAACAATCGAGTAACGAACTTCAATTTGGATACAGCCCTTAAAATACGCTCGTTTTAAAATAATTAATTTATCGGAAACTTATGGTATGAATTGCATAAAAATTTGTTTTTAGGCTAATTGGAGGGTGTAGAGTTCATTTATGCTGTCAGAATTCGGTATTGCCATTGAAAAACAAAATAAAGTTATGGTTCGTTTTAATATGTAGATAGCCCCCTAAGCAAATTTTATATACATCATTTGAAAGTAGACTTTATTTCCAATCGTTCGGTACCAGTAACTTTCTTCTACGATAATTTGTTGCGGAGTTAGTAGGGGGTGTTTTCTTTTTTTTTTTTTTTTCCTCGACTGTACGTGTACACTGTAAAACAAAAAAAAAAAAAAAAAAAAAATAGGACCAGATTTCCTGTAGGAATCGGAAAAATAGTTGCCCTTATCGTACTAGAAAAATTTCCCATCCAGCTCGGAATAAAATCAGTAAAATCTGAATAAAATCCGTAAAATTGGAATAAAATCCGTAAAGTACCGTTTTAATCAATGTTTCCCTTTTTTTTTTTTACGGATTTTATTCCGAGCTGTGTCGGAAAATTTTGCGGTACGACAAGGGCAACTATTTTTTCCGATTCCTACAGTAATACTGTTCTGATTTTTTTACAGTGTACAATCACATTTTAATTATTATTAGATAGTTAAAACATTTAAAAAAATATTAAACGATATTTTTATTGTTATTATTATTCAAACTATTTCGCTTTTTTCAATTCAACAGGTCTTTTTTGGCGGGCGAGTCTTGTCGGATTCTTGTAACTCTCATAAAATTGCAACCTTTACTAATAATTCGCGATTTACTACCTGGTGTTGGCTAACGAAGCAATGACTTAAAATAATTTAATAAATTATAATTAATGTTTAAATATATTAAAATGTCACATTATTATCGTAAACAGGCCTATGAACATAATTTGTATTATTCCATCTGCATAAGAACTGGGTGAAATATCGATTACAAAATTCAACATTTAGTAAGTTGAGTTAAAAAAAAAGAAATTGTTACAATAAAAGACACAAAGAATACAAGAACAGATGCACGAAAACACAAACTATTATTTTCTTTCTGGAATGTGTTGCGTGCTTCTCCCCCAAAGAAAAAATATCAAAGAAAACATGTGATAAAAAAAGAGCTTACGCAAAAACTTGCAGGGTGCGCATCACGAAGTAAACACGAGAGGAAATTTGTGCTGAGGAAAAATAAATCTCTACAGTTCAGATAAACACATAAGAAGGACATTATTCGGACTTTGAATTAATGAAGTTTGTATAGATTCAAATTAGAAAGACATCTAAAAGTACCATAATAAGATTAAAGAAAATACAATTTACGCATATTTTATGAATTTTTAATTAACTATAATTCCGAAAGTTCTTTTTTGTGTATGTAATATATATATATATATATATATATATATATATATATATATATATTAAGTTCGTCACAGTTTTTATATTTTATTTCCTTTAAATAATTCATAATAACTACTCACGCACTTTATTAGATCTTTATACTGAATGTATGTGGCCTGCTCCTTAAAAACAAACTAAAAAATATTATAATATTTTAGGTGATATCAATTCTTAGTTTTCCATTATATGTTATCAATAAAGAAATAAACGGTCAAGTGCGAGTATTACTCGCGCTCAGAAGGTATCTTACAATAAATATATGAATTATTAATTGTATTATTTAAAAAATCGTTGCTAAAATAATAATAAGACTTAAAAAAAAAAAAAAAAAAAAAAAAAAAAAACTATACAAAGTAGGGTTGGCTATAGCTGTATGTAATAGAAAAGCATGAATGGGTATACGATAAAAGTTCAAAGAGATATGAAGACTAAATAATATCAAATATTGCTATTCTGTAGAACTCTTTTTTTAATCTTATCCTAATATGTTTATGATGAACTTATTTCGATACTGACAATAAAAGTAGTGCAAAATTAAACTCAGCGTAGTAATAATCTTTTCTTTTTACAGTGTAGCTAAAAGAAGTCTTGGGATTGTGCTAAGCGTGCTTCAAAAGGAGGTCTCAAAATTGCTATGCCGCATTGGTCCGTGACGCGTTTTTCCAGGTAGGTTTCTAATAAACTTTTAAAGACACGGGAGGCGTATAGATAGATCCACTCAACGTAAACTAGTCGCAAATATAATAGAATTTATGTGGTTAATTCTAATTAAATAGTCTGTCCTTAACAATTTGACGTTTATTGTTTTTATACTGCTACTGGGCATTGCATTACACAAATATATCATTAAACGTTGTTATCTAGGCTTTAAAAATCGATGGAGTAGGCCGCCCTTGTCACTATGTATGTCCAAACCGTCCATGTCTTTAAGGGTTAATATATCGGCTAATTACCGACGATTTTTGTTGAAAATCAATATCAACAATGCTTTTATTCTTCTGTTAGGATAGGTACCTGCAGCGCTCCCTAACATCTTTGCTAAATGTCCGTAAATCCAAATTTGTGTGTAACGGAAAAATGCGCATTTTTCAAACACTATGCGACCTAGGGTGATCGCTATAATTTTCCTGGAAGGTTTAAAGTAATGTTTACTACCTTTAATTTTTTCATAATTTTAGTTTCAGTAGATTCGGAAATAGAATTGGAGAGGGGGGGGGGGTAACATATTTTTGCACTACATTTTCGACGATATCTTCTAAAATATAATACCAAAAATTTAAAAAGATATATTTATGAGTTCAGCCTGACAAAATCTTTCTTAGGATATACCACACTATATACACATAAAAGATTTTTTTTTTTCAAGTAACTTAATTAACCCTTGTATATGTTTCCTAAATATATTTGCGAATATATAATAATCTGGAAATATGTGGGTCAATATTATTTATTACTTCCCCCAATTTGAACTTTCCACGTTCCATAGTTTACGAGTAACATCGCTGTGAAAGACAGACACAGGAGTGATTTTATAATGATTCCGTTTTTATTTTCTAAGTACGGAACCCTAAAAAAATGTAAATTTATTGTAAGGGAATTTTTCATATATTTTAGATATTAAAATATTTCAAAATAATAATAAATGTATTTAATATTATAAAAAAAATCCCGATATGTGTGTTATATGCAAATATATTACGCGATGAATCTGTATAATAGTAATAAATATCCAACAACAGTTCAACAGTAATAAACATCCAAATATACAAAATATCAGCTAACTGTCAGTAAAATCATAGGACGAAAGCCAATATTCCACCTTGATCCAATCAGAAACTTCATAATACAAACATTAGAAAGTTCCCCTTTTAGAGAATAAAAATAATACAGATGTTACAATTTAAAAATATATACATTTAATTTAAATATTCGTGACTTTTTGTATGCAATCTTTCAGCCATCAGCAGAGAGTACTTTTATTAAATGCAGTTCCAATCATTCAAATACGTCAATTATAATTCATTAATAATTAATTATGCAATCAATAATTAATATGCAATATTATTAATCAAATTTGCTACGCGTAAAGAAATTTTTCAGTGTTTTTTTTTTTTTTTTTTTTTTTTTTTTCTTTTTAAGAAAAACTCTACTTTTTTTTTTTTTTTTTTTTTTTTTTTTTTTTTTTTTTTTTTTTTTTTAAGAAAAACTCGACTTGAGTAATCGCGCTATTACATAAGACAAGTTTTTTATATGTAAATACTGATATTTTTACGGAAAGCTTCCCTGACGCGTTATAATCTTGTTTAATATAAATAAAAAAGAACTCCGTTCAAAATGAATACATTTACGGCAGTTATCAGAAGCACTGGTTACTCTTTTTATAATAGAAATATGAAAAATACGTCATAATTAAAAACGTAAGTATTTTATTTTTTATTTTTTCAATTTTACGATGATTCTTTATTAATATGTTATAGGTTTTAAAGATATAGGAAAAGATTCTAAAAGAATAACGTACGTTATACAAACAATTTAACCCTTTATCTACTGAGGTACTTATAAGTGCCATTAAAATACCTCGTTATAAAATTCATTTAATACAGCGATTAGTAGTAATACAGTTTAGAATGAGTTATATATGCATTACTTCATTTTGTTCCAAAATTATTATTGGTTAATCAAAAATATTTTTAAAAGAATGATTTCTTTTGCCTTTGCATCTTTTCAGCATTCTTGGCGTTGTTGGTGGATTTTTTAATTCGGAAATATTTCTACACATTTCTATTGTAAGAATATTACATTTATACATTTCTTAATTCGACAAAATACTAAGAAAAATATTTAAAATAAAAGATTTGAGTGGGCTATTGCATAAAATCCATATAAATTAAAATTTAATTAATCCTTCTAAATCCTCCAGTCCTTGTAAAATCCTTGTAAAATTTACTAAATGATTATGTAAATCATGTAATGTAGTTTCTAAAATTCACGACAAATGCTTTAGAATGTAAAAATTTTCACGATTTTATGATTCAGTACATAAAATGTTAAACGAACTGGAAAGAGTGATGCATAATTAAACTATAAATGGGGCATTCTCCCAATCTTTACACTTTTGGGGGAAAAAATCTGACAAAATTAAACTTGCTAAAAGAACATTTTAATCTGATAGACGAATGCCTTAATGATTCAAAATAAAGAAAAAATGGTCAGCAGCGAAATTTTTTTTTATTTAACTGAGGTTTAAGTTAAACTTTCGAGTTTAATTTTCTATACCATTTTTCCCCTATAACTTTTTATTTTCTTCTAAATGTTTACTTATAATGAATTTGCATTGTACCCACAAGACATTCAAATAAGAAATAATAACAATGTAGTACTTTTATACAGAATTTTTGTATAACATTGTCTTAAAGTGGTGTTAAAAAAGGGACTGTAAGGTAAAAAAAGGGGATGGTATTGGAAAAAAGGAACGAAATTGTAAAAAAACGGACGGTAAGGATGGAACGGTAAGAAAAATAACCACCTATTTTTAGGAAAATCATGTTAAGACTAAGTGATAGCCACAATGTTTTACACACAATGTTAGCCACAATTGATTTTTAGAAACAGTTGTTAACATTGGATTATTTTATTTTTATTTATTTATTTATTTTTTTAATTTATCTCGAAAAGTGCAGGAATAAACCTTGGGGACGGTGAGACTACCAATAAAGCCACGATGCTTGAAATTAATATTTAAATGCTGATTTAAATTCTACAGTAAATTTCCTGAAAAGAATTTTAGACATTATTTCTCTAGCATACTTCTGCATGAGAAAAAAATTGAAAACAATTCTGTGGCTATCTGAAATGATTTTCTGTATAATTTTAAAAGAGGGATGGTAAGGAATCTAAAACGCAGGGACAGAGTTTTAAAAATAGTAACAACCCTAAAGATATGTGCAGGTTAATTTTTAGCTACATATTTATATAAAGCAATACATTTAGTTTCAGAAAAAAATAACATCGAATTTTTTTTATTGAAACAATTTTATCCAGACAGCTCCAAACTTAAAAATCAGCATCAGGGACACGGGACGGTATAGGAGTTTTCCAGGTGTTTGAACCCCCAACATCGTCGAAAACTTATTTATCTCGTTAATATTGTTGTGCAATCATGCAATGAGATGTTCCCCAGTATATAAAATAAAAAAAACACAAAAAAGTGTATTGAAATACAAATTATTTTCAGGGACATGAAAGTCAAAAGATTGTGAGAATGCCTCAAATATTCATATAAAATTGCAAACCAGATACGTAGAATTCTACAGTTATAGTCTATAAAATGTCTATTAAAATCTCACTTTTTAAAATTACATTATCCATACTAATAAATGAAAAATGTCTGCCAGTATGATTGTCTGTTTGCGATGGCTAGAGAAATCTATCGCATGTAGATATTTGAAAATTATGGTTATTAAAGTCCGAGGAAGGTCCGGATGTCGTGGAGAAAAAAAAAAAAAGGTAAACACCCCCTACTAACTCCTGACCAAATTATCTTAGAAGAAAATTACTGGTACCGAACGATTGGAAATAAAATCTACTTTTAAATGATGTATATAAAATTTGCTTAAGCGGCCATCTACTTATTAAAACAAACCATAACTTTTTTTTTTCAATAGCAGTACGCAATTCTGACAGCATAAATGAACTCTACTCCCTTTAGTAAGCCTAAAAACAAATTTTTATGCAATTCGTACCATAAGTTTTGCGAAATTTATTATTTTAAATGAGCGTATTTTAAAGGCTGTATCCAAATTGAAGTTCCATTCCCGATTGTTATCCGAGAGATCTCCCTTCTTGATAAAGGCAACTTAAGCACCACACAAGCAGTCAATCAAGCCTGCTAAATTACAGGGCAGCAGAAGAAATTTCAAAATATCTAATCACTTCTCTCACAGATGGCCCCTTAAAACATCATTTTGCCGTTTTTTAAGCATAATCTGAAAACTATTTGTGAGAAGAATGCGAAATTTTGGATTTCCATGAAGCAGGACTTAATAAATCTAAATCCATCAAATAAATATATTAAATTTTAAAAATAAAAATCCCGACTGCGTAAAAAGTGAACTAATTAATTATTTCTCATCAATATGAAACTATTTTTTATCTTACTTACATTTTTATTCTTTATTTATTTGTATTGATGACTTTTAAGTTGTGTTTAATTATTAGTTCCTAGCTACAAACACTGTTTTGATGAGGCCTATAGATGTCTATTGTGAAGGTTAGAGTTACAGAAATGGTAGAGATCCAAAGTACACAACTTCCAGGTTATGTATTATTTAAACGGAACTTCTGACTGCAAAATGGTCAATGAAACATCGTCTTCATTTTGAAAGTCCTATCCAATGGTATGCCACTCAATAGGATACGTAATTTTTTTTTTCGTCTGTACCGCCATTTTGTATTTTACGGCCGCCATTTTGAATTTATAAAAACAAAACCTATCCTATAACCATCGGACGGTTAAGACAAATCGATAGAAACCTCATTCATTAAAATCCATCCAGCCGTTGGGATGTTTCGGGGGTATAAATAAATCCACATACACAGATACGCGTGAAGCACATAACCCTTCTTTTCCGTCGGGTAAAAAACACTAGGTTTCAATTCATAATTGTTTCGAATAATAATTTCATAATTTATAATTCATATCATAAAATTGTAAAATTGCAAATTCAACGTATTTATGTCTGGGTATATTATTATTATTGCTACACAAAAAATTTGGACATTAGGAACATAATTTCAGGAGGTATAAATACAAATTTGAAAATGTAATTTAATATTAGAAGTACTAAATTTTGAATGTTTATAATTCAAAAACTTATTATTAGAATGACTTGAAATTTGGTGTCTAGGCATAGTTTGAAGCGAAGATTTAAAATATCTCTTTAAAATTGGGTTTTGCTATTGAAAAAAATGAAGTTTTGATTAGTTTTATATGTAGATGGCTCCCTAAGGAAATTTTATATACATCATTTAAAAGTAGATTTTAGTAAAGAAAATTTTAGTAAGCCTAATATTTTCTGTAGCTTTAACAAAAAATAATTTGGTAGATTTACACCTTTTTTTACAGTGTAATACATGAAAGAAGTTTTGAAAGTAAACCAAATTTTTACAACGTGTGAAATACCGGTAAAACTAGTTTTATTACAGATTGTGATTTCTTCAACGCATAATAGAAAAATTCAGAAAATACCATTTTTCTTTATTGAGATAAAGAGTGTTTTGAAGTTGACGTCCTCAGTTATAATAATTTACATTTTTAATTATATTTTTAATTATTAAACCACTATCAAATACTCTAATAAATGATGACACGTAAGATGAGGGGTTCACAGCTATAGTATACCAAGTCTATTTTGAAAATCTAACGAGATCGTCCATTTAGAAGGTACAGTCGTGGGGAAAAAAAGTAAACACCCCCTACTAACTCCTCAACAAATTATCGTAGAAGAAAGTTACTGGTACCGAAAGATTAGAGATAAAGTTTACTTTTAAATGATGCATATAAAATGTGTTTAGGGGGCTATCTACATATTAAAACGAACCATAACTTTGTTTTTTTCAATAGCAGTATACAGTTCTGACAGCATAAATGAATTCTACACCCTTCGATTAGCCTAAAAACAATTTTTTATGCAGTTCGTACCATAGGTTTCCGAGAAATTAATTATTTTAAAGCGAGCGTATTTTAAGGGGTGTATCCAAATTGAAGTTCGGTATTCGATTTGTTAACCGAGAGAGCTCCCTTCTTGATCAAGGCACCTTAAGCAGTCAATTAAGCCTATTAGATTACACGATAGCATAAGAAATTTCAAAATATTTAGTCACATCTATCATAGACGGCCCCTTAAACCATTATTTTGCCGTTTTTTAAGCATAATTTAAAAACTGCTTGGAAGAAAAATGTGAAATTTTGGATTTCCATAAAGCAGGACTTAATAAATCTGAATCCATCAAAAAAATTGTAGGTTGCGATTCGTAATTTTTTCGCATATTAATTTCGTAATTCATATTTCATATCAGAAAATTATAAAAATTTCAAATTCAACGTATTTATGTTTGGGTACATTAGTATTATTGCTACACAAAAAAGTGGAACATTGGGAACATAATTTCAGGAGGTATAAATACAAATTTGAAAATGTAATTTAATATTAGAAGCACTAAATTTTGAATGTTTATAATTCAAAAACTTATTATTCAAATGACTTGAAATTTGGTGTCTAGGCATAGTTTGAACCGAAGATTTAAAATATCTCGTTAAAATTGGGTGTTGCCATTGAAAAAAATGATGTTTGGATTATTTTTTATATGTAGATGGCTCCCTAAGGAAATTTTATATACATCATTTAAAAGTAGATTTTATTTCCAATCGTTTGGTAGCAGTAACTTTCGTCTACGATAATTTATTGTGGAGTTAGTAGGGGGTGTTTGCTCTTTTTTTTTTGCACGACTGTACCTGAGCTCAAATTGAACAAAATACATTGTTGAATGAATGTTACATTTATCACACTCACAAAGTACAGTTTAAATAGAAAATAAGATGAAACACGTAAAGAATATACAGAGTGTACCTAAAATGTTTCAACAAACTTAAGAGGATGATAGTACTCATCAAGACGAACAAAAAATGCAATGGAACATGGAGTCTCAAATGGAGTTTAAATGATGAAAATCGCAAAACTAATAAAAATATCGAAATCTCGCATGGTTTTTTCCTGCAGAACTTGCTAGTAGCATGATGCTGGTTTTCCTTCGACTTTGAGCATATTCGATCAGAAAGATATAACAAAACTTGGAAGAAAGCCAAACAAATCTGTTAGCATGAATACACGTATGCAACTTTGAGCGTATCCGCCAGTCCTTCCTCTGTATATGTACTCTGTATAATAATGTGCGCGGTCGACACTTTGAACATTTGTTTTAAAATACTTGTTTTCTCTGGAGATCACGAGCTGTGTTGTACTTATTCTGTGCAATAAATAATTTTCTTGGGTGTTTCTTTCTTGTCTCAGTTTGCCCATTTTCAGACGAATTTTCTCGATTTTCCTCCCTTAAATGTCATTTGCGACCCCATGTTCCTTTGCAATTTCTGTTCGTCTTCATGTGTACTATCATCTTTCTAAGATTGTTGAAGCATTTCAGATACACCCTGTATACATGTTTAACTCCGTTCATTATGAGCAGTGATTGGTGAAATTCAAAATTCATGAATTTTCCGGAAAGGATTTTTTTTATATTTGTTCCAATATATAAAAATTCAAAGCAATTTATATCAAGAATTAAGTAAAAAATGAATACGCTTAACCGATAAAGTAACTTCTTTTGTTGAATGATCCTAAAGTAAAACACCAGAAACAACATAAAAGTGGATTACACAAAAAACGAGCTATTGTTTTTAATCTGAAAAAAAGTTGCATGCTTTTCTTTTCAAACGAAAATTACCAAAAAAATGTATGTGATAAATAAACGGGACAAAAGCATGCAGGATGCGTTCTACCCGGTTAACAATGTAGAAAAAACTATGACTGAGGAAATCACATAAAAGGATTTTTCGCGGACGAAGAATTAATGAAGTGTGGACTAATCACTTTCTATGTCTAGTAAAACTCAGAAATGAAAGAAAGGAAATATTATTAAAGGGTATCCGGGACACATTTTCAAAAAAAAAAAAAAAATATTTATTGAGTTAAAATTTTGAAATTTTTTGTGATTGTTAACCATGTCATTTGTAATCAAAATCGCATGATAAAAGTTCTCTTATTTAAAAAAAAATAATAATTAAATTTAAATTTTGTTAAAAAAAAGTGGGGTAGTTTAAAATCGTTATAACTCGAAATATTATTTATAGAATTTCAATTTATTTTCTTTTAAATAAACAGAAATACTATATAAGTTTTAATTTAGATTCAGTAAAAAATATTTAAAAATATAAATATACATATATATATATATATATATATATATTTAAAGTAAAAATTAGAAAAAAAAATTATGTAACTTTTTTTTAAAAATCATATTTTCAAAGTATATATTTTTTAATTTGTTGAATCTAAATTAAAGTAAAGCTATTGAAAAAGACATATTCCAAGTTTGAATCATTTATCTGTAACGGGTCTTGATTTATAACAATTTAAATATTAGTAATGGTGAAAAAACCCATCATGAAGAAAAATGCATTTTCACAAGAACTCATTTCCTTGACCTCTATAGTTTGAAAGGTAGATTTTGAAAACAAAACAAAACGAGAAAATTAATATTTCCTGTTATAATTAAGATTTAAACATCATTTTAAGCAGAAAACAGCAGCGAAATTTTAATTCAATAAATTTTTTGGGGAAAATTTGAAGATTTTTGTGTCCCGGACCCCCTTAAGCATGTGTTATGGCTTTTGAAATTACTTCTAGGTATAAAAAAATATTTGTGGGGTATGTATAATGCCGTTTTTTAAAGAATTATACCGATGCTTTTATTTCTTCACGGTTCCATGGAAAGCATTCGAGTATGATACACTATATGGCCAAAGGTGACCGGTCACTTGCGATTTTAGACGTTTTGTTAAATATCTAGAAAAATTCATGATGAATTAACCTGAAACTGCAGGTATGTAAACAGTATAGAATAGGTCATATATTTCCAAGAAGATTTTTCCCCAAAACCCTATAGGGGGGCCATGAACAAATTGAAAAAGAACAAATATCTTTTGAATAGCCCTGTAAAAACTAATGTAGCAAAAGCGTTCACACTCGAGATTATTAAAAAGTGGCTTATTGTAATATACTGTGTTCATTTTTATGAGTATAGCATGTATACTCGTTGACAAATTAAGGCTTTTATAAAAACAATCCCAAATTTCGCCAAGTGTTTTGCTGATAATTTCCAAAGTTCTTAATATAAAAAAAAGTTCTTTTCAGAAAATATGACAAACTATATAGTACACAGTACTCTGCAATTAGAATTAAAAAATAAGAAAAATTGGATTAAAAAGAGCAGGTTTACTAAAAAATGTTTTACTGCGCATGCGTGAATGCAATCAAAATATAATGTGCATAATGTATTAGCTAAGTGTATAGAGCAACTTTGGTGAAAGTCTCAAAAACATAGCTCGAAAATTCTAAAAATGATCGTTGATAGAATAAGCTCGAAATCCGTTGTTCCCAAAAGGAAGCAAAAATATGAGGGGTTATAACCAAATATAGTAGTACGTGCAGTATTGTGTACGCTATCGTGGCACTAATCAACAGATTTTTGCTATAACCCCTTATCTTTTTGCTTCTTTTTGGGAACAACGGATTTCGAGCTTATTTTATCGACGATTATTTTCAGAATTTTCAAGCTATGATTTTGAGACTTTCTCAAGAGTTGCTCTATGCACTTAGCTATTAAACTATGCATATTATATTTTGATTGCGTTCGCGCATGCGCAGTGAAAAAGGATTTAGTAAATATGCTCATTTTTCATTCAATTTTTATTATTTTTTAATTCTTATTACACGGTATTATGTACAATGTTGTTTGTCACATTTTCTGAAAATACCTTTCCTTTATATTAAGAACTCTGCAAATTATAAGCAAAAAACTTGGCGAAATTTGGGACTGTTTTTATAAAAACCTTAATTCCTCTACGAGTGTACATGCTATCCTCATAAAAATGAACACAATATATTAAAATAAGCCTCTTATTAATAATCTCGAGTTTGAACGCTCTTGCTAGATTAGTTTTTACAGGTTATCCAAAAGCTATTCGTTATTTTTCAATTTGTTGACGGTCCCCTATAGGGTTTCGGGAAAAAATCTTCGCGAAAATATATGACGTATACTATACTGTTTAACAGCCTGCAGTTCAAGGTTAATACCTCATATATTTTTCTAAATATTTAACAAAACGTCTAAAATCGCGAGTAACCGGTCACCTTTGGCCATTTAGTGTATAAAATCATATTAGTCTTAAATCATAAGAATTTTATTTTCATTTATTTTTAGCTTTTATTAATACGTTACATAGCATATTGTATCGTTTTTGTCGAAGGGTAACCACGATAATCAATTATTTAAATTCAAGTAGATTTATATAACTAATTTTTATTTATTCTTAGGGCATTAACAAGGTCAGTTTGATTATATTGATTAATTGAGAAATAAAAATTTTACATAATGGCCGCAGTTATTAAAATTTCCAGTTTCCACACTAAATATTATATCGCCGACTATGTTAAAATATAATTAAATCAAACTTTTTACTTAAGCGTCCAAATTATTCTTTAAGTCTTTCCAAATTAATATAATATAAACTAAATTAATGTAATATGTTGTATTATTTGCTTTTTATAGTGTTTTTAATTATTTAGATTAATCAAAATAAAAAAAAATTCTAAGTAAATATAAGATTTATAATAATTTAATTCAGGTATTAAAATTTTTAAAATAAATTTAATATATTTTGCTTAATATTATAAAATTTGGCAACCAGATGAGGAAGCTCTTTAGTTTAGTATCAGCGCAACGCGGTTATACGGTACATATCCTGAGTTCAAATAGGGGATGGGAAATTTTGACTCAAACTTTCATTCCTCGGGATAGATAAAATTAGTAGTATCAAGAATGCTTGAGAACTGAACAATGAGGATAACGTGATAGATTTAGCACCTCACAATGTCATATGCTCTACAGCACCTCAGTGTCTATTGTTAAGAAAAAGATTCAGGCACTGTAGGCCATGATCCTTAATGATTTGAGTAATGCATGATAGTGTTTTGTATCGAGATATATGATTAAATTAAATTTCGAAAACATTAAATTAATATGCATATTGATTCTATATATCAGAAACTCACGACCATAGTAGACCACTTTCATTTTCAAAAAAAAAAAAAAAAAAAAGAGAGATAGTCCATTTAAAATGTATATAAAATCTCTTTTATATACTCCCACAGTAAACCAAGTCTGTTTTCACAAACTTTATCATATATATCATCTGTTTACAAACTTGGTTTAGTGTGGGGCTGGATAAAACAGATTTTATGTCATTTCTAAATGGTAAATAAAAGAACTGGACATTTACACCGTAAAAAGTTACATATAAACGTTAAAATAAATATCATTAGTTTACTAAACGGTGTATAAACTGTTGCAAAGTCAAAAAAACTATACAAACATTAAAATGCAGTTAAAATATTCAACGTTTCGGTCATATTCTGTGACCTTCATCAGAAAAACGTTGTCGTAATGTCTTCTAAAATTAGAGTGAAAATTTTTCTAAATGGAGATTTCTAAATAGACTATCTCATTTTTTTAATGGACATATTCTACTATGTTTGTGAGTCCCTCATATCATTTTCTACATATCACACATACAGAAAGAAAATTCCACATATTTTATTCTTCTTTATTTTTCCGTATTTCAGCTGTTTGATGCTGTAGGTTAATAGTAATCAGCAAATGGAGAATAAGTTAAAAATCTCTTGAAATGTAATAAACAACAATAACAAAACAACATGTATGTAACCATTTGAAATGGAACACCTAGCTCCAGAAAAACGGCAAGCATCATTATGTATATATATATATATATATATATATATATATATATATATATATATATATATATATATAATGTTATATCCTGAGTTTGGAGTCGTAGCAGGCGTCATTCTGAAACACGCACACGCGCGCGCGCATACTCTTCATGTACACATTGCTTTATTGGAGCTGAAGTACTCCTGAAACAGTAGCTACTAGTAGGACACTTCCTGAATATTTTACTGTTTCTCACAGAATTAATATTTATGATTTAATAAATGTCAATTAGAGAAATTTTAATTTTTTAATTATGATGTATGATCTATCACGTACTTATTTTAACATTTATGATAATTCATCCTTTAACATAATGATTTTAATTTGATCTATAAGTAATCATCAAATGTTTATTTTAACAGAAGTCTATTATGAGTTATGATTTTAAGTACTTTCTTCAAAGTAAATATGTGACTCAACTTCTAATTTAGTACATATCTTTCAGAGTCTTTAATACTCATAAGTTGTTTTGGATGGGTGGGGCTCAAAATTTGAAGTGCTATTTGAGGTATATATAGAATTTGGTTTAGCAAAGGGGATAAACGGGAAATATACCAATTGTAAACGTTTATAAACCATATTATCCATGTTATAAGACACACACACACATATACATCTATACTAATAAAAGAACAGATCGCTCTGTGTGTGCGTGTGTCTGTGCGATGGCTAACGAAATCTACGGCACGTACGAGATTGAAATTTTTTGTGAAGACAGTCAAGGGTCTCTCCTAGTGCAGGCACCCGGTTCTCAGAATTTTAAAATTTTAATTAATAACTGAGTAATTAATTAATAATCGTAACTCACTCTCATCAAGCGGCCAAATTAAAAAAGTGTTGTCTTCAAAAAGACAAGCTGACCGGAATTTCACCCGGCTGCGAGGCTAGCCTTTTCCAATGACAAGGAAAAGAGATTTCATTCCGGCGGCAGATCAGGCGTTGTCATCTTCAGACATGTGGGCGCTGGAGAAATTTACACAGATCACGTGGTTTTTCATACTGGGATATTTTAAAACGAATTTTCAACTTTTAAATTATTTAATTTTTTTATTATTTTTTTTGCGTCCGGACGTAAAATGTTTTGCTGATTTCATCAAGGTCCATTTCAATGTTATATCTCAATTACAAGCTGATATATTAATTATTATTTAAATAATTGGTTTTATTTCTATCAAATGCTTATTTTAAAATGAAGTAATGGGCTTTTTTGACGCGTTGAGTGCCACGCTGGCTGACACTAAAGCTGAAAATTTTAAAATGTTTTAAGTAATTTTTAAGAAAGTATAATCCTGTAATAAATAAAACGTACATGAATTTTAAATAAATTTTCATTAATTACTTAAAATAATATATAGGGCAACTTGAGGTGAGACGCCCTGTTGTACAAGAGGCCGAAGCACGTAGTTTTCATATGCGCAGGCGCTGTAGGGAAACGACGCTCATTTGTAAGGAAGAGGGTTCACTACTGATATTTTAATTTCCGTTTGCGTTCTTAAAATAATAATAATAATAATAATAATAAGCGGTACTTTTTTATTGCTATTTTGTCAAAACACTTCTGGTAAGTGTCCAAAATGTTTTATGTGACTTATTTATTTGCCTACACAGGGTGTCCCTTCTAAACGGTGTCCAATGACTAATTTCTAAACCGTTAGCCATAGTCATATAGTTCCAATTACAAAAATGTTTTAAGTGAGCGAAAGAAGTATTTTTAAAGCGATTTAGGTTAAAAATTAAAAAAAAAAAATTAAAAAATTACGAAATTTAAATTTGTATACCGTCCCCCGGTCCTATAAGTGATATTTAGTAATATTTTCCTATTTCTCTAACAAGTAAGGCAAAAAAAGTCTTACTTGTTTAAAAAAGTTAAATTAAAAAAGTGTTGTCTTCAAAAAGACAAGCTGACCGGAATTTCACCCGGCTGCGAGGCTAGCCTTTTCCAATGACAAGGAAAAGAGATTTCATTCCGGCGGCAGATCAGGCGTTGTCATCTTCAGACATGTGGGCGCTGGAGAAATTTACACAGATCACGTGGTTTTTCAAACTGGGATATTTTAAAACGAATTTTCAACTTTTAAATTAATTAATTTTTTGATTAATTTTTTTGCGTCCGGACGTAAAATGTTTTGCTGATTTCATCAATGTCCATTTCAATGTTATATCTCAATTACAAGCTGATATATTAATTATTATTTAAATAATTGGTTTTATTTCTATCAAATGCTTATTTTAAAATGAAGTAATGGGCTTTTTTGACACGTTGAGTGCCACGCTGGCTGACACTAAAGCTGAAAATTTTACAATGTTTTAAGTAATTTTTAAGAAAGTATAATCCTGTAATAAATAAAAGGTACATGAATTTTAAATAAATTTTCATTAATTACTTAAAATAATATATAGGGTAACTTGAGGTGAGACGCCCTGTTGTACAAGAGGCCGAAGCACGTAGTTTTCATATGCGCAGGCGCTGTAGGGAAACGATGCTCATTTGTAAGCAAGAGGGTTCACTACTGATATTTTAATTTCCGTTTGCGTTCTTAAAAAAAAAATATAATAATAATAAGTGGTACTTTTTTATTGCTATTTTGTCAAAACACTTCTGGTAAGTGTCCAAAATGCTTTATGTGACTTATTTATTTGCCTATACAGGGTGTCCCTTCTAAACGGTGCCCAATGACTAATTTCTAAACCGTTAGCCATAGTCATATAGTTCCAATTACAAAAATGTTTTAAATGAGCTGAAGAAGTATTTTAAAACGATTTAGGTTAAAAATAAAAATAAAAAAAAATTATTAAAAAATTACGAAATTTAAATTTGTATACCGTCCCCCGGTCCTATAAGTGATATTTAGTAATATTTTCCTATTTCTCTAACAAGTAAGACAAAAAAAAAAGTCTCATTGATCTAACACTAAAATTGAGTTATAAAACTTTCAATTTCATGACTTTATCCACTTTTCTGTAACTGAAAACAGATGAGTTAGACCAAGCTTTGAGGTGTCGTACACGAAGTACTTAAAGTATTATAAAGGGCGTCCACTCCAAAAGATGTCCAATGGCTAATTTCTAAACCATTGGTCACAGACATATAGTTCTAATTCCAAAAATGTTTTAAATAATGTAAAGAAGTATTTTTAAAGCGATTTAACTGAATGTGCTGACCCCCCTATAAGTATTATGGTAGTGTTAATTTTTAGTAATTAACTTTCAGATTGGTTAAAATAGTTGAAGATGTGAGTTTCAAAACTCACCTTATCGAGAAAATCAAATTTTAGGAAATCGCGTAAAACCTTTCAATGCGTCCATTGGTTTTCATTGAAAATTTGGAGATTGTAGTGGTACAGATTTACCAATAGAATAGATTAATAGAGAAACACGATTTTTTAAATTTTGGATAAGGCGAGTTTCGAAACTGACGTCCTCAATTGTATTTTGACGTTTTTTTTTTTTTTTTTTTTTTTTTTTTTGTAAGGAAGTGAAGTCTTCCAATAATTTTATTTTAAAATATTGTATTATTTTTATAAGCTTTTATTTAACTTAAAACGTCCGTATTTATGTCTTCCTAGTTCAAAATTTGTGCTCCAATTTTAACTCACTTTCAAACAACCGATCGAGGTTAAATTTTACATAATTATTGAAATCCAATGACTACGTAATATTAATATGGTTTTAGGTGCGTATCATTTACACTTATTTTACAGGACCGCACTAAAAATTTCGTATACATTACTGCCTACAAACAAAAATTTTAAAATCAAAATCAGTAACATTTATGTAAGGCATTGAGATGCATAATATCATTTTTCCAAATGAAAGTGCGTTACGTTTATATTTCTTATACAGTGCCGCACAAAGAAGTCAGATACATTACGATGTATGAGCAGGGATTGCTTAACATTAGAACGTCCGGAAATTTTACTCGAGTTTCATAAATATATTTGACACCAAAATTTTTAATTAAAATTATTTGACGTAAATCTGCGTGGTTTAAATTTAACTCACTTTATGAAAGAATTTCTGGATCCAGTGGACATTTAATCATATGGTGGGAATCGGATGGACTCCTTCCGGGCGTTCTAGTGCTAAAATACATTTTAATGATATTATGCTTTTTTCAAATTCAACTTTTTAGTTCTTAAACGCAAATAGAAAAACGTGTTTGAAAAAATATTTTAGAGACAAAATTCAAAATACAATTTCTATTCGCTAAACAAAAAATAAATATTAAATGGAGTGAAAAATTTTGCTGTTTGAAAAGGAAAATGAGGAGACAGCGTTATTTGCACAATAGATGTGCACAAACACTTGCGGTCTCAATTCATGCACATACAGGTACTTTCTCAGGTTTAAAATGCATATTTTTTTTTTTCAACCATGTTTTGCCAATACGTAATCTGATTGGCCAGAGGTTTCGGAGTCGAAGTGACTCATCTTGGCGGTATTCGTGCTTAGCGCGAACCATCAGAGGCAAGTGTTTTGATGGCAAAAGTGATTTATATGCTTTTGAAACTTGTTTAGCAAGAGAATTAGAGAGAAATACGGCAAAAAAAAAAATATATATAAATTCTTAAATGTTAAATGTTAAAATTTAATAATTTAATATATGTTTTGATTTAACAATATGTTTTTCCTAATTTTTTAATTTAAAAATAATTTAATAATCTCAAACAACTGAAAAGTATTAATATTTTTACAGATTTAAATGTTTAAATTAAAAACATTTTTAACTGCTCTAATGAATATTTGCTGACGGAAGAGACAGTGGATGTTTCAGAATGGGTAATGAAAAAATAATATATATATATATATATATATATATATATATATTTATCATTAGTATAAAATGACAAATGGAACACAATCTTAAAAAAAGAAAAGTTTATTAAAAAGAGAGTATGTGGGCGGTTATAAGATGTCCGACCTTTTATGGATAAATTCGTGCTCTGTTAAATATATATATATATATATATATATATATCAAAATATTGTAAGAATTTTGTTATGTTTATTTAAATCACAGATTCAAAATCATTATTCAAATAATTGATGTTTATTGTAAAAGAACATAAAAGTTATACGAGGATCATTTTCAAAAAGGGACACATTAATTTCTTAACATATTCAGAGTAGCCATTCAGAAGTTATGTATAAAAATATACGCATAAAAAAAATAACATTAAGATGGTACAAAAATATACTTACGAATTGTGCTTTCTTGTGTCTGTGCCTGGAGTGAGAATGAAAGGGGATGTAACAAAATTTCTTTTATTTTTTTTTACTTATATTTTTAGTACAAGTTGTACATTTTGCTTTAATACGTCAGAATGAACAAAAATCTCAAAATATAATCATAATGTTAATTTTACTCTCAATGTTTAATGTTAAATTTCATATCTGACGAATATTTTTATTTCTAGTAAATTTGTGACTGACCCCTATTTTGCAGCAAAAAAGACACTCCAACTTTAAACATCTATTACTCGGTCAGTTTTAATCGCCGAGGAATTGGACTTTTTTTGTCTTACGTTTTAGTGCAATAGGATATTTTTACTAAATATTACTTATATGACCGGGGGACCGTATAAAATTTAAATTTCGTAACTTTTTAATAATTTTTTTTTCTTGACCCAAATCGCTTTAAAAATACTTCTTTATTTCATTTAAAACATTTTTGCAATTGGAACTATATGTCTATTAGGGTGGTGCGAAAAAAGTCAAGTTGATATTTCCGAGTTGCTATAGTGCGGAAAAGTTGCGATTGGTAAATACAAGAAAAACAAACAAAAAAAAAAAATATTTAAATCGGACTTTATCTTCCGATCCCGCAAACCGCCTAAAAATTTTAAAAAATTGAAAATTTCCGATTTTTCCAGAATTTTTTTCTTTTTTTACGTATATATATTTTTTATCGCTATAGTGAAAATTATTTGCAGATTGTAATGTTTAATAATAATAAAAATAAACAGTTACGTTTAAAGAATAGCTTCCGATCACGCAAGCTCAATAAAAATCGGCAAAAATTCAATTTTCAGTGATTTTGATGAATAAAGAAAATAATCACCTGAGATCAGTTTGCGTTCCAATATTAACATTTGCATATAAATTGTACAATGTACAATTCTTTGCTTGTTTAGATATTTGATAATGTTTAAACAAACCAGAACTCACCATGGGAAGGTAGCCGCACTTCGAGTTCAAACCACACCCTATCCTCCATCCAACCAATGAGGGTGTTTGTTATTTACATTACTTAAATACATAATTTGTTATACTAGAATCAAAACACGGTATTAAAAACCTAGTGTCGTGACAGTATAAGATATATAATTTGTTATGTCATCTGTTTAAGTCTGACTTCTAGACGCAACTTTGTACTGCGATTTGGTGGTAATGTCTGGTATTATTGACATTGATTTCAGTGTGGCCCTGATGCTCTCTTGATTGAGGCCCACATACCTTAAATGATGCTTCCGTTACCGATTTAATGCACCGCTGGACATCTTACGTGTGGTTGAAAAACTTTTTATCATCCTAGACTGAGATATGACCTGATTGAACGAAGAAATGCATTTCTTCATGGGTTAATCTCAGAAAAAGCGGTGGAAATGTTAATTTTGCTACATTACAATCAATTAATTTTGGATTGTAGGAGTGATAAAGATTCAGATGCCTTTACCCTTTGAAACATTCTGCTTGGCTTTTAACAGCCCTAGCTCTCTTATGTGCCTCCTTTTATAAAAGACCATTGCCATCAGCAGGTTTTTCGAGTGAGCAAAGAACGAGTTTCATTCAGTTTCAAAGACTACACTTTCTTCAGGTTGTCACGAAAGTATCGAGATGTTTCAATTACTCTGTGCAAATGAATAGGTCCGTCTGTAATGTACTTACAGCATTTTATTTCAAAACAAACTGGCAAGTAAGATTTTTAAAATAAATGTCAATATGGCTTTAAGGCATCCGATGGGTTTTCCATGCTCGCGTAAAGTCGAAGGGCTCTGTTTGCACAAGTCAGCAATCTGGCATGTGAATTTGGACCGGAGTCACACTTTAATAAGTCATTTGGAAAGTTGTAACTGTTAATTGCTTGACTTACGCCAAGAAGATATCTTTGGTCCTTGCTCAACAGTTGCCTGTCCACTTCTGGAATTTCACAATCAGTCAATTGAAAATTTATCACCGAGAGCTTTACACAACAATGATATTGTGTCCAAATGGTGCACTATATGAACTTGGGCCAGTAGTTTCAACATTCAAATGTTGAAAAAGATGGCGGGAAGGTAATTCAACAAAATGGAATAAACAAACAACCCACTGCAGTGTCGTCAGAGATAAACTTCAAGCTTTCTGATAGCACCACCTTTCTATCCAGTATTGGTATTTGTACCATCACAGCCTACCAAATTTAAGTATTCTAGTGAAACCCCTTGTTCAGTAAGACACGATACTATGAAAGCTACAATGTCCTTAGCAGGCCCGGAGTTTGGAGGCACATGGCCTAAATAAACTGAGTCACGTTCTTTTATGACAGGAAAGTGTTCCTCTTTAATAGTTCGACGAACCTGTTTAGATGCAATACTTTCTTTAACTGGGGTATCGTCCTTTCTTCCGTCAAAATAGTATATGCCATGTAGTTCATCTGAATCCAGTTGACTTTTCTGTAAATTTTATGGAGTTAGGTGAGACTAGGTGGGAGCGCCTACGCCGACTTCAGCGCTGTTTTCCAACGTGGCTAACGGCAGTTGGGTGCACTACTAAACTTTTCAGACCTGAAACGAACTCTTCGTGGTAAGTTCTAGGTTGTTTAAAAATAACTTAATATGCTCAATAGTATCAATTAACATTTAAATCTTAACCTGAGACTGCAAACTGACCTCAGTTGATTATATTCTTAATGCATGAAAATCACTCAAGATTGAATTTTTGCCGATTTTTATTGAGCTTGCGCGATCGGAAGATATTCTCTAAACACAATTATTATTATTATTATTATTATTATTATTAAACAGTACAAACTGCAAATATTTTTTCCTCTAGCGATAAAAAATATATAAACGTAAAAAAACAGAAAAATTCTGAAAAAAACGGAAATTTTCAAATTTTCGGAATTTTTAGGCGGTTTGCGGGATCGGAAGATAAAGTCCGGTTTGAAGAATTTTTTTTTTGTCTTTCTTGTATTTACCAATCGCAACTTTTCCGCACTATAGCGACTCGGAAATATCAACTTGACTTTTTTCGCACCACCCTAATGTCTATGACTAACAGTTTAGAAATTTGCCACTGGACACCGTTGAGAGGGGATACCCTGTATAAGTCTTAGTTTAAACACAAGTTTTTATAGGGTACTGTTACCTGGCCTTTCTGCGAAACATAAATGGTATCCGGTTCGTGCTTCTTCATGTCAGTGCGGGATACCGGCACTTACCCAATACTTTGGGGTTAGTCGACGAAAATTTTGGGGAGAGGTAGGATGCCGGTTTGTTTCCCTTGGGGTAAGATGGCGGTCATTTACCGTTGCGGTCAAATGCCTGGTCTTTTCTTCATTGTATAAATTACGCTTGTATATTAACTAACTTGTCAAGTTCCACTTTGAAATAGTCATAACAGGAACACTACTGGACCAAATGTTATCAAACTTGGTAATATTTTATAGGAAGTCTTAGGAATTTCATTCCAGCCAAAAAAAAAAAAAGTTCAAATACACAACATCGGGGGGGGGGGGGATATGGCGCTGTAAGCAATAATTTTAAACGAAATAAGACATGGAGAGAAGGGTTTAAAATATGTTTAATCGTTTCTGAAACGAGTTACAAAGCATGTTCAATGGGGAGTCCACCCTTTTTCCGAAAGGAAGTGAAATCGTATTACTGCGTTTTAAACACTAGCTCATAGCATATGAGGAGGAAAGTTACGGAAATGTCGGTGTATTGTATCTTTTAATTCCGCCAAATTGTTTCGATTATCACTATAAACAGTGCTTTTGAGATAACTCCGTAGCAAAAAGTCACAGGTGTTGAGGTCTGGTGACTGGGATGGACAAGAAATGGGGACGTTTCGCATATAATCTGTTCATTCGTGAAATGGTGCTTAAGTAACTGTGTGGCATATGTAAAAATGTGCGGTGGGGTGCCGTCCTGCATAAAAATCGTGGATTCTAAAATGCCACGTTGCTGGAAGCAAGGTATGACAAAACCTCTTAATATTGATGCTGAGCGAGCTGCTTTAACAGTGCATGTCACAGGTCCAGCTGTCCACCGCTCTTTAAAGAAAAATGGTCCTATTAAGAAACTTGCTATTATGCCATACCAAACGTTGACTTTAGGCGCATTCAATGGAACTGGGTACACAACCTGGGGGATTTTTTTAGCCCAAATCCTACATTTATGGCTGTTGACATTTCCATTTGGGTAAACATGAGCTTCATCTGTCCACAAAAGTTTCCATGACCAATGTTCGCCCACTTCCACCTGTGCAACGAAATCCAAAGCGGAAGATCGTTACTTTGAAGTTCTTGAACATGTTTGATTTTGTATGTATAAAACAGCAGCACTTTACCGACAATTTTCTACACCGTACTCCACGGTACGTCCATTCCACGTACGATAGCACTTATCGAGAACATACAGTGAGTACTTTCCATTGTTCCAACAACCTCCCTGATTTCTATAGAAGCAGGATTCCTTCCCCTACCAGGGGCAACAGATAACAAACCCGTGGCGTGAAACTTTGCCATCATTTTCTTGAAACCCTGCGGTGTCATTGGCTCTTGGCGTAGTCCTCTTACAGAACGATACATTTACAGATACATACAACGAAAGCAGGCCGTAAATTGCTATCGCATTCATAATAAAATTTAACGAGAAAAGCACGGTCTTGCACGGTTAGAGATTATCGATTCTTCGGCATTGAACAACTTACGAATCGACATTGTCAATTAGTAACAATGAGTACCTTGAGAAAAAAGCTCACTTTTATCTGACAAATCAAATGACGTGTAAAGCGCGTTTGCATAAATCTAATTTTCTACTTCCTGCCGTAAACCAACTACAAGACATTGTGATTTTGCCCCACAAACACTTTCGTTTTAGAAACGATTAAAAGCATTTTAAACCGATATCATTGTGTCTTAAGGCCGAATTCCAGCTTCGATTACTGACAAATTAGCAATCTGCAAGAAAACGATTTCCGGTATGCGCACATATTTGCGAGTGGTTTGCGATCTCAAATTTTATGATCGCTAATTTGTGGTGTGAACTTTTAACAACACGAACGGACTTTATTACTCGGATGGCGCTCTTGACTTGTGGCACCTTTAACTCCTTTAAATGGTAATTTTGTTTAGGTGAATGTTTCTTAAGGAAACAAAAAAATGTTAGACCCGTGTAACAAAAGGTTAAGTTAGATTTCGACCCATATTTCGTTTAACAATATTGCATACAGAGCCATTTCCCTCCCTGGTGGTGAGTTCTTGAACTTCATATTTTTTGGCAGGAAAAGACTTCCCATGACCCCCTTTAAACTATTACCAATTTTTATAACATTTAGTCAAGTAGTATTTCTTTATGGCCATTTCAAAGTGGAACATTAATTATAACCACCCTGTATATACATATATATATATATATATATATATATATATATATAGTTTTTACCTGGGGGAAGTTTTGGGTTCTAGGGGCCATTATCGGCGTAGATATGCAAAAGGTTTTCAGAAATTCCAACATAGGAGATAATGTAATAGGTTAGTATTTCTTACGAAATCTATCTAACAAGGGGTGTTCCGGTCCGGGTCATCCGGGTGTTCCGGGTATCACTAAATGTGTGAAAACAATTTTTTTTTAATTGATTATTTTAAAAGATATTTTACGATTAATATATTTTTCAATTACCCACTAACAATACCAAAAGTTGTTTAAATGAAATATAGCATTTAAGCATTCAAATAAAGTTTTGAAATTTATTAAAAACAATTGTATCGCCCGCTTTGTATATAATAAAAGTTATTGTGTATTTCATATTGACTTCGCGTCAAAAGGCAAAAGCCGAAGAAATCTACATAGATAACTATTTACCATCAGTCTTTTTTATTCGATCATTTCCGCCCTTTAAACGCGTAGTTAAATTGCACGCCTTAAATTTTGATTTTAATTAAATTTTATTGCTTTATTATTTTATTGATTAGTGTTTTAATTTCATTATGAAATATAATCTAGAAACAAATGCTGAACAATTTCTATTAATTTAAGTCCAAACAGTTTTATATTCGTAATCGTCTGAACAGTATAGGGAGAGTTTTAAAGAAAAATGTTTGAAAATTATTTCAAAAACAATAGCAATTAAGGAAATAACAAATAATTTTATAGCCAATTTTGATATAATTTTAAAAACAGTTACATTTAGAAGTAGATTTTTTTTTCCTATTCGAAGGTGTGAAAATTAAAAATGCGCAAAAAAAAAAAAAAAAAAAAAAAAATGCCGAAAAAGTTAATTTTATTCGTCTGCTGTTGGCACCGTCAAAATGTCGTCAGAGTTACGCAGAGACGGCTTATTAACATAGATATATTACATTTCGTAAAATATATGCATAGACTAAAGCCTTAAACGCACAATTTAAGGTATAACTTTTAGCCTTTTTTTTTTTTTTTTTTTTGCATCGCAGAAATTCTTGTTGTAATTTCGGAATAGTGTGTTTAAAATACAAACATATCTATACATCGCCCCTACTTCAATAGATTAATGCGCTTATAAAAATGAATACAAAGAAAATAAATGTTATAACTTTTTATTTTACTTCTTATAAATTTTATAAGCATGCTTTGCAAATAAAAGTTTTTAATCTTTCTTGATTATAAAAATTCCTTGAATGAACATCATTAGATTAGTAAATGAAGAAATAATTTTTTTTTCAAATATCTACATGAATATTAGATTTTATTTTATTTTTTTGGAATAAAGTAACTGGTTTCTAAGATCAAAGTAAATTGATTTTTGAAAATAAAATGTATTTTCGTAAAACTTTAATAATTATTAATTTTATTTTTAAGATATTTCCTTAACTTAAGATATTTATTTTAACATTAATTTTATTCCATAAATTGTAATATATATTTGCATAAACTTAATTTTGTGATATAGCAAAATTTTCTACACTACTTATACGAGTTGATTATATATAGTTTCGTTTCTTAAAATTGGATATATGACTTCATTGAAAAATGCTAAGTTCTGGTTTATCAACATAAAATGCGGATAGATGTGTAATAAGCTTCCTTCTAGTTAACATATAAGTCTGTTTCATCATACTTTCATATCGTCTTTAAAAAAGTATGTGTTTTACACCCGCAATTATCCATTCTGTTCTTCTCTACATACCACTACTGAATAAAATTTTCGAATTTCTCGTGATGCAGCATGAAACAGCACAACAAATACAATCGCTGATATACCCTATGTATCTTTTTTTCACACCTGATTAAAATTGTGGATTTCCATAGTAAGCATAAGTTACTGGGTTACGATGCAATCAGAAATAACACGATGTATTTTGCAGTAATCAGAATTTTGCGATTGGAAAGTTATATGCACAATCAAATTCTGTTACATACCGTGTAGAAACATTATCTGTTGTTCCGATTTTATGATCATAATCTGTTCGAGAAATAATTGAGAAAGTTGATTAATAAATGGTGAAATCTATGTTAATAAATAACTGTAAAATTCTTTGATAAATTTATCACCTTTTTAATTGCCTTTTAACTTCCACCAGACTTTATGAATAACTTGGTACCTCAAAATAAGTCCTGTCAAATTGGAGAAATGTACGTTATTTACTTTGTTAACCCTCCATTACTCGCGCGATGTGTTCTGATCAACTCACGAGTAAAAACGCGCGCAGAAGTACGGAATTATCCATGCTAAAGATCAAATAATTTTAGTCGCTGCACACTTCTAGATGCCATGCTTACTGACAACACACGTTTATTCTAATTATTTTCCGAAGACGTGAGGACGTAAAAAATTCGAGCTGGGGTGCTGAGAACAAACACACGGCGAATAATCACAAAATTTGTTTTAATTGAAAAAAAAAAAGAAATAAAACCCGGTACATTACACAGTTATTTTATTTTTATCACCGATATAACTAAATTTATAAATAACCATTAAATTTTTTAATTTATTTGGAGTAATTTTCATCATTTTGATTTTTATCCATAAAATGTCGAAGTCTGCATGGGAAATGGAGAAACATAATTTTTGGAAAAGTTTGGCCTCTGTTTCATCAGATTTTGAAGATAATGAGACTGCAGTTACAGATGATTGTTTTTGCATGATGACTTCGATGAATGTTCTGATCACAAATTGGAATCAGAATAATAAGCTGATGAAATATTTAAACAAGATTACGATGCCGAACTACATTCTTTTTAAAGGAATAACATTATCAAATCATTATACATAAAAAAAAACTTAATGTGTGTTGTAATAGTATATACAAAAAAACTTAATAAGACAATATTTTTAGATTACAAGTAATGTGAGAAATAAATTATTATCTTTTTCATATAAATTTAATTGTAATGTAATAGTATATGTAATTGTTTTATGTAATTTTTTTTTTTAAATCTCATGTTTCTTGTAGTTCTGAATTGTATTTATTTGGAATAAGTTAAAGTAAGCTACTTTAACTTATACATGCCTGCGACTAACCGTGTGTCAAAAACAGGCTGGAGTGATGGAAGCTTAAATAGAAAAGTTTTCCTTTATCAATATAATATTATTTTGCCATTTTTTAAATTCCAAAAAATGACCTGCAGAACATCTAAATACAGAATTGTAACTAGTACCAAAATATTAGTAATAACGCTTGGTAATGTTATACTTTAAATTTTTTTAGGGGATTTTCTACATATAGATTTTAACAAATTTTAACATTTTCCAGCACACGCACTTAAGAAAAATCATAAGTTACAATTTAATTTTTGTTTCGAAAAGTAACCCTAAAAGTAATTTATTTTCTAAAACTCTATGGACAATTTAATTTTTAAATAGAAACGAAATTTCTAAAAGCTTGATATATGTTAATCAAAAATTACAATTTCTACAACCAATTAGTTTTGAATTATGCCTGAAATAACCACCTACATTGAAAACTAGTTTGAAACTATTAAATTGAATTTAATATTAAGAATATTAAAATTTATTTCTGCATAATTCCAAACATGTTTTTTTGTTTGACTTCCTGTTTGGTATGTGAAGGTAAAAAATTCCAAAGAATCCAAACATTATATTAATATTGAGTGTTACAATCACTAAACTGTTAAAAATCTGCAGCATTTGCTGCATAGTCACTCCACCGCCTTTATAGAAAACGGTTACTTGACTATATTATGGAGCATTCTCGTTGGTCAAAATAGAGATATTCTATAATAGTGGCGGAGTGACTATGTATCATATGCTGCAGATTTTTAACAGTGCATATTTATGAAAATGAATTTATGTAGACAACACAAAAAAGAAATTATAGTGTAGAATTAATCAGTAGACATTATTAGTAAACTTTTGGTTAAGTCGCATTTTTATAGAGTTATTTGCACATAAATAGACCTTATTTTCTAGGAATTTACAAAGTAAATCAATTGTACTTTTCACGATTATTGATAAATCTATATTTCATAATATTACATTTTTGACGCTTTCACGGACTTATGTTTATCTTGAAAAAATATACGATCGTTTAATTCCAGTCTATTTAATGTTGAATCATAATATAGGCCGTTATATATACGATATTTCTGTTTTTCCTATGTTATGATAATACTGCATAAAATTTAAAGGAAGTAATCCTAACATTCTCAATTTTGTGAAATCTAAATTCTTTTCCTATTGAAAAATTTAAATTCTGCATTTTTTAGAAACCAAGTGTGCTATAAACGACAATTATTAAAAAGTGATCTCTGTAAAATGTGTTTTCAGAATAGGTTTGAAAAATCGCATTCAAAAATAGAGTTTGCTATATTATATGTAATCTACAGTTTAATATCGAAACATCAGTGACTATATGTACACTATATGGCCAAAAGTTTTAGGAGATGTTCCGCTTTAACTTTTTTCTTTTGATATTTAGGGAAGTATTTGAAATATGCTTTTTTTTTAAATTCAGAAATAAAAAGAAGATATTTCATCTGGAATTTTTCAGTGAATGTTCGATCACGAGGGAAGTTAGGGGATTGAAAACAAATTGAATACAAAAATAATATTTTCGAAGACACTCTAAAATAAAAACGTCAAAAATATCTGTAGCTGTAGCGCATGAACTTATGGGTATTTTTTGCATTATCTTTCAAGGAATCACCAGAGTGAGCCTGTCACAACAATAAAAACCTATTTATCTAAATCAAATGTTCACTTCCAAATCATTATATGATCATTCGTTAAATACTCACTTTTGTTGAGGAATTTATTTTACATAACATCACAATTTGTTCCAAGTAACTTATCGTACGTTTACTTATAGTCTGAATTTCCAGGATGTGTGAATTGTCTGTCTATATGGGTTTCCATATATTGTTGTTTACTAAATCATGCAAAAAATATATACATATTGTCCGTCTAGCCATACACATATAAATATTATTTCATACAATTAAGCATATTTTATCGAATATTATATATATATATACACATCTCTCTCTCTGTGTGTGGGTGTGTGTCTATATAATTGCAGGAAGTTTTTCCTACTGTACTTTGTCATGAATTCTGAAAGTCGTTAAATTTTCTTGAAAACTTGCCATGTAAAATACAAAGCATTAAAAATTTCCTGAATGTTTTAAAGAAATGTTTATATCGCTGGGAATCTAAGTGTATATTCTTACACAAACGCAAACAAATCTAATCAAAAAATTCCATATAGTAATATGCTACAACTAAACTTCATATCCAATTTTTAATTTTTGAGAATGAATGCATTTTTTTAAATTATGCTTGTTAATAAATCACTGATAAAAATATGGTGTCAAACATGTTATTTATATTCCTGAAGTTCCAACATAATTCGTCAAGTTTTTTAGTAAATATACTACATGCATAAAATACAAATAAGAATTTAGTGCCGGCTGCATATGACTTATGTTCTTCTGAATAGATTTTGTTTGGATTCGCAGTGTTAGTTACATAACTGTTCAGGGAATGTTTCAGTACATAAAATATTACTTTACGTTGCTTAGTTGTATAACCATGTTCTAAAATTAAATGAACCGCATTATGAATGTTTGTCCTTTTTTAAATGTTCTACTGCATGGATTTTGATGACACTTGTATCATCATATAACTAATTGTTCACAGATTCTGTTTTTATATTGCATACGAGGGCTGTATCATAAGTACCTGGCCTTGACAAGAAAAACACATTTTCATGTCAGAAATGTACTTTATTTTTCAACATAATCTCCTTTTAGTTAGATTCTATTAGCCCAACTTTTTTCTATTTTTTCTATTCCCTCTAAAACATACGATTGCTCCAACCCTTCAAAATATGCGTTTTTTTTTCAGCAATAACCTCATCGTTAGAGCCAATTTTTTTTCATCGAGCCGTTTTTCCAAATTAGGATATAGGAAATATTCGCAGGGGCTAAATCTGGCGAATATGGTGGATGCAGAAGCAGTTCTTATCCTAATTCATAGAATTTTTCCATGGCGATGACACAGGTGTGCACGCATGCATTGTCTTGATGAAAGATAATTTTTTCTTCGCCAAATGCGGATGTTTTTCTTTCACAACCTGATTGAAAATATCCAATAAGTTGGAATAATATTCTCCATTAATCGTTTTACGTTTTTCAAGGTAAGTTACGAGAAATATGCCACATGAATCCCAAATTACTGTAGCCACGACTTTGTTTGCAGATAAAGTCGCTTTAGCCTTTTTTGGCGCAAGTTGGCCACGAAAAACCCACTGTTTGGACTGTTCTTTAGTTTCTGGTGTACAGTGCTAAATTCATGTTTCGTTAACAGTTATGAATCGATGTCAAAAATCATTTGGATTTCATTTTAACTTCGCCAAACATTATTTTGAAATTGGCTTATGAGTGTGTTTAATGTCAATAGTTAGCAATTGCGGCGACCATTTTTCGGAAAGCTTTTTCATATCCAAATTTGTTGTTAAAATTTTTTACACCCATTCAATTGAGATGCCCATAGTCTCAGCAATCTCGTGCACTTTCACTCTCTGATCGTTTATCACAATATCATGGATATTTTCAATCGTTTCTGATGTCGTAACCTCAGTTGGGTGACCTGGACGTTCTTCATGAAAAATGCTTATACGGCGCGTTTGAATTCAGCTGTCCAATATTTTATGGTTGGAAACGAAGGTGCAGAGTCCCCATAATAAACAATATATAACAAATAAACGTCTCTGAGTTCCGCTTTAATCTCATGAATTGTTCTCTTTTTCAAAAACAGGTTTTTTATCACTGCTCAATATTCAATTTTTTTTCATTTTCAAATTTTACCAAAGTTGTTTTATTCAAATGGCTTCCACTCACAAACTAAACAACTTAGTGACTTGGCAAATGGCCAGATTTAATGTGAAAGATCACTTTTGCGAAATAAATCCTTTTTAGGTGCGTTCGTAATTATATAAATACGTAGCACCTATAGTCGTCGTACAGTCCGTCTGTCTGTCCGTCTGTCCGTCCGTCTGTCCGTCCGCGTGTCTGTCCGTCCGCATATAACAGAGCAAAAACTACCCGACCGAATGATCTGAAATTTTTAATATATAATTGCTGCAAAATTTTGTCGAGCCATTTCCAATCTTATGAAAATCGGATGTATAGTTTAATTACAGGGACAGTCAAATTTTTTCTTTACATTACGGCCAATGGGAAAAATTATTGCAAGTGAATTTTAATGATGTTACAGACTTCCGAATGGTCTGAAATTTTTAATATATAATTGCTGCAAAATTTTGTCGAGCCATTTTCAATTTTATGAAAATCGGATGTATAGTTTAATTACAGGTACACCCAAAATTTTTCCGTTACATTACGGCCAATGGGAAAAATTTATAGCAAATGCATTTTAATGATTTTACAGCCTTCCGAATGGTCTGAAATTTTAAATATGTAATTGCTGCAAAATTTTGTCGAGCCATTTCAAATTTTATGAAAATCGAATGTATAGTTTAATTACAGGGACAGTCAAAAGTTTTCCGTTACATTACGGGGAATGGGGAAAAAATTATTGTAAGTGCATTTTAATGATGTTACAGACTATGCACTTATGAAGCGCAAAAAAATATACATTCAGTACAATATGGGGTGCAAAAAATAATTATAAAACTAGTTATAGTACGAACGCACCTCATTTGCCACGTTTGACGAGCAATTTCCAACTTGTTTAAATTGTAGTAGCACCATCTCTGGCCGAGGCCAGGTACATATCATACTGCCCTCGTATTTTATACATTACTTGGTTATAGAACTATAGAGGAAAATTTTATAATCAGGGAGACTTTATCTTTTCAGGTGGCTTTTAAGATTAGCCTTTTAAAAAGTTCTACTGGTATGATTTAGATGAGACTTCTATTTTTCTATCGTTCTTTACAAAATGAAGAGGTAAATGCTCAAGATTATCGTTCGTATAATTTTCAGCAATGCGGATGGTCATTCCAACAGAAGGTCAGATTCAAAGTTACATATTGTTTGATTCATTGTTCGTTTTCAGAAACTTACAGAGTAGCGACCGAAGCATGCTAGTATTAGATAAGTCTAAAATATAAACTATACTGCGACTATAGCCATATATTAAAAAGCAGAAAAACCAACGTTTAAATGCTTTTAATGCTTTTAAACATGCTTTTTAATATTGTTGCACAAAGGCTTTATTTGCTATTTTTATTTGCTATTTTTATATAGCCATATAATCTGTATGTATAAATAAAATACCGGTATATATGACATATAAATCAATAGCAATTCATATGCAGTATTAGTCACGGTTTTAATTTACTTATCATATATGTTTGAAGGGAAAGTTACACTGAAAATCATCTTCTATCGGATTCCATTTATTGAAAAGAGCAAAGTTTGCGCAGAGTTATTCCATGATAATTAAATTACAGCAGAATATTGTGTTTTGAAGATGACTTACGTACTGTCATATTGAATGAATTGCGTTAAAGAAGATTTTTTTGGAGAAAATTATGTTAACATTGGTCTTATTTGTCAGTCAGCACCCTTATGAATTCAGTACTCCATAAAAACATAGTCGTATGACTACTTGCATTTATATATGTTTGTTTTTATATTCTGACACGTATGTTGTAAATGCGTATATGCATAGATGATAAAAATTACTCGCCGGCTCGCGCTATGGGCGCAGGAAGATTTCTAATTTAAGTTCCAGTTTTAACAAAAATACTAAATCATAATTAGAGATAAACCAACTTTAACAATTTTATCTGACCGCTTTTGATGACTTTTTAATTTCATGTTTATATAGGAGCTGGTTTTATCAGAATCATGTTAAGGCGGTATTAAAAAAATACTTTTCTATACTCAACAACTCGAAAATGTCTGACACATTTTCAGATTCATTTTTAAAAGAAAAAACATGAAACTTTCTAACGTGATTTTTGAAGATATTTATAAACGACCTGTTTTTTTTTCTTTTGTTCAATTAATTGGAACTCGATTTAAAAATAATTATATTCTCATGTTTTCGTTTCCAGCACAATCGCTTTGGGAAATTCTGTTCAAAACGCCCACTTTGACATCATTTTTTGAAATACATTCTGCCTCTATCAAAAAAAGAAAAACTATACGGTACATTATATAGCTTCTGAATAAGAAAACCTACCAATTGAATACGATTGAGAAAAAAAAAATGAATTTAAAAATGAGTTTGAAAATAAACAGTTTGGTTTTCAGTACACCCTTAATAAGTTATTTTTTTCTTCAACCGCTATGTATTTTTAAATTGTATTTGCTGTAAGTATTGGTCCTATCGAAAACTTGTAAATATAAAAGGTTGTATGTAATATTAAGAATATATATAATCAATTCATGCGGATTTTATGCCTTGTGAATTGACAAAGTTTTGTATTTTCTTCTTCTTCAGCACCCTCCGACTTTTTGTTTTCGTTTTTATTTTTATTTTTTTTAGTTGCAAATTGGTCCTATCAAATACTTGTCAATATAAAAGTCCTAGATAATATTAATAAGATTTATAACAAATTTAATTGGATTTGATAACTTAAGAATTGACGAAGTTATGAATTTTTCTCGCCAAAACCACATTTTTAAGGCTCTTGAGACCATTTTTTATTTTATCAAAAATCTGTCATACATGAATGTTTGAACCCTTTTTTTTGAAGCAATAAAAACTTTAAACTGATTTGATATGTATTATAACTAAAAAGTTATCGTGTTTTTTCTGTTTTCACAAAACCCCTCCTTATTCCCACCCCCTTGGTCCGATTTAGTCTATTAACGAACTTGTCCGATATTTTATGTCCCTTGATATTATGTATCAGTTTGGAAGAGATTTGTGAAGAATTATGGATGTTAGCGTGTCCATAAATAACTTATATATATATATATATAGAGAGAGGAAGATATAGAGAGATAGGCAGATAGATAACGTTTTATACTGAAGGGGGGGGGGGGGTTCTAGGGGTCATGATCGGTGTTGATCTGCAAAAATTTTTCAGAATTTGCAACATATGTTAGATTACAGTATTTCATACGAAATCTACCTAAAATGCATAGCGGTGTACCCTCTCCTTAAATGACTCGGACATACAAATTTAATGTTTTGGAGCATGTCTTTAAATACTGTAAAACGAGTAAATGATATCGCATGAGAGTAATTTCAGTGTGAGTAGTTTTAACATTAACACGTGGCATAGCCACAAATAATTGATTACAAATTGTGGAGCAACATTGTATTTAGATAATTTATTTTGTCATTCCTGTAAAAATAACTTCATTATGCATTCGTAAATGTAAGTTTTTTATATATCATCTCCAGCATATTTACGACTCTAATCCTTTGCATACTTGTGACATTTCGAAATGGATGCACATTTTAAAATAAAACGATAATCATGGAACAGTTTAATTTATGTTAACTATTCAATATTATCAAGTTAAGCAGCATATATCGCCGGAAAATATTACGCACTGATGATGTAGCTTTAGAGGCTTCGAAACAGCTCTTTTGTTCACATAGATATTTTATTTGCGCATTTGAGCTATTTTCACGTTGACCATATTTTTCTTAATATTACGCATTCTGCCTGTGTCTGAATAGAGGACTAATTTAAGACTTTCAGTGTCAAAGCACTTCTTCTCGTAAAATACTGAAATGATTGATTCATACCAGAATTTACAACAAAATTAATTAGAAAGTAAGTAAAAGCTTTTCTACAGGTGCTTCATAAAAGGAAAATTGTCATTCCATAATTTTGGTGTCAATGTGACATTGAGGGATTCAAATTAAGTGGTTCCAAAATGAACCACCGCCCTTGAAGGGGTTAACATATTTATCTTGATTTTATTATTAAAATGTATTTCATCTTGCTGATATATTCTAGTTTTATTTTTAAGTGTACAATAGCCTATCAACAAATTCCAACTTCATCTTGCAGCTGCCAGGGGACTTGTTAATTTGATTGGATATAAACTCTTGCATGTGTGGAATTCTAATAAATTTATTTTTAAATATATGGCGCGCTTACACTATTTATAGACAAGACGAGAAAGGTCAACACTTTTGTATTTTAGGTTTATCCCTACTTCATACAGTTTTCGAGATACGGTCTATTAAGTCAAATTTTTGCCACAGGGCTGCACTTACTCCTATATGTTACCAAGTAGTAGATAACAGGTAGACAGTTATTTCACAATTCTTGATTTAACGGAGGAAGTGTTTTTTGAAAAAATATACACACATTGCTCTTCACCCTACATACCGTATGGGCGAAATATTAACATAAAAAGTATCTGTTAAATACCTCAAATTATGGAGTTTTTTTCATTCAATTACAAAAAAAAAGTTATTTTTACAAAATTAGTTTCACATATATGATTCCAATACGCCATTTCTGGATAACGTGAGCACATTCAACATGTTTCTATTTAACTCAAAATCTTACAGCTATCAAGGTAGTGTAAATAAAGTCAAAATGTCACCACTAGGCAGCACTGCAGTTACTCTCATATGATGCCAAGTAGTAGATAGACACTCGTTTCGCAATTCTTTATTCAACCGAAAAGAGTTTTCTCGCAATAAAGAAACACTATTCTCCACCGTGTAGGCATACATACATCTGCACGTAGGGATACATCTGCATGAAGAGCACAAATTATTCATTTAATTCAACCTACAGTAAATCAGCAATACTTTCCAAAACGGAATTTGAACTCACGATCTACGAATTTCTAATTCATTAACATGACCATTTAGTTACTTTTAAACAAGTCAAGTTTTACAGTATCAATTGTTATTATGCTTACATAAGTACACATATTTACGTGCAATGTTATGTTCTTGCACATATAGCTGTGTAAAATTCGTACACATACTTACGTATAATATTAGGTTGAGCAAAAAGTTCTGGGAAATTTTTAATCTAATAGTTACCAGAATTTGTATCGTATATGATGGTCGTGCCATGAATGCTGAGCTCTGTTGGCAGCAGGTGGATCGACAAATTGGTGCAGAAGTATCCATGATTGGTCCGCCGAACGACAATTTGGTGCAGAAGTATCCATGATTGGTCCGCCGAACGACAAATTGGTGCAGAAGTATCCATGATTGGTCCGCCGAACGACAAATTGGTGCAGAAGTATCCATGATTGGTCCGCCGAACGACAAATTGGTGCAGAAGTATCCATGATTGGTCCGCCGAAAGCGCGCTTTGTTTCAGCAGGACAATGACAAACCGTATGTGGCCCAAGAGACCAATTACAAGTTTGCACAATTGGGCGGCGTCGAAATTCTTCCACACCCCGCCTACAGCCCAGACGTGGCTCCAGATGATTATGACCTTTTTCGATCAACGCAATACTTTTTCATGGGCCGTCATGATTCCAATACGCAATTTCCGGATAACATGAGAACATTCAACAAGTTTCTATTTAAGTTTACTCAAAATCTTACAGCTATCAAGGTAGTTTAAATAAAGTCAAAATGTCACCACTAGGCAGCACTGCAGTTACTCTCATATGATGCCAAGTAGTAGATAACAGATAGACACTCGTTTCGCAATTCTTTATTCAACCGAAAAGAGTTTTTTCACAATAAAGAATCATTATTCTCCACCGTGTAGGCAAAATTGAGGAAATATTAACAGAAAAATTATCTATTAAATACCTAAAACTATGTGACTTTTTTTCATTCAATTAAGTTAAACTGAAATGCAAATTTTGAATTTATTTCGAAAATATGTGAATTTTTTCTTATTTGAGATAAAAAAGTCATTACACATCCCTAAGTCAATATTTAAGGACGATATTTTATTCCATGAATCTTGAAACACAAACAATAGATACCGATATATATGTTTTTTTTTTATGCGCATACATATGTATATATATATATACCAATAACAGACGAAATAATAAAAATGTATATATTTATTTAATATATAACATTAAGACATATTTTCTTCATTCAATTTCAGTAACCTAAATTGCAAATAAACTTCTTGGCTTCATCACGAAAATATGTGATAAACTTTTATTTATGATTAGAAGAGACATTATATAAGTCTAAACTTATAGAAAAAAAATCTATTAGAACATTATTTTACTAAAATTCTTTGTTCAGATACCAAAAGCTAGCCATCAAAACTTCCATTAAGAAGTTTTTCTGGTAGATGCTTACAAGATTAAATTCAACACCATCTGGATCTTTTCTCTTGTATTTCCAAAAGTAGAAGTATAAGAATGAACAAAAAATCATTTTCGATTAAAAGTCAATAGTCTTGTTAGATAAGTTTTTGTTGTATATATAAGAAATGAGAAATATATGTATAAACAAAAAAAAGTCGATAAAGTCCTTTTGTTTTAAAATTAAAAGAAACATATAGGTTAAGGTGTGGTGAACTGTGTGAGAAAAAGTATTATAATCAATCCTGTAACTTTAGTTTAAAAAATATTTTAAAAAACATTACACAAAATTTAAGCTCATTATATAATGAGATCATTATCATAATATTTAAAATATTTTCAAATGTTTTTAATATTAAAACTTTTAAAATCTTTCTTGTTTTTAATACTCAATTTTTCCCAGATATGTCGTGTATCATAAAGAGGCTAGTTGTAAAAACGAAAATTAAAACTACTCCCACATTTTGGGTAATGCATTTATTTCAATACCAGACTGTAAAGTATTTTAGTTATATTAGCTGTAAGTTACGTTTAAAATCTACAACGCCCCAAAATTTTTATGTTCAGTTTATTTTATCATTTAAAAAATTGAGATTTCAAAACGGCAATTTTGGCGTCATTTGGTAAAAATATAATGATACTTAGAAATAGTGATTTGCTAACGAATTTCACAAGGAAATCTTCATTATTCATGACTGTAAACTTCTCAATAAATATTTTGACCTTTTTATTCCTGCGTAAAACTAGTATGACTTAATTAGATTGCAATATCGCATATAATCTTTAGCTGCATTATAAAAAAAATGTGTAATTCAATCACTTTTATGTACGTATATGTGTAAATTATAAAAATTGTACCTTTTTCATAAAATTTACCTTTATGTATGTGTGTTCATTGCTACAAAGGAAGTGTGTAATATGTTACCCCTTCAAAAATTCAAACATGTGTGTAAAGAATAGAAAATTTGACGGATTTACTCGATTTGGTATGCTAATGTAAATTAGATATTTTGCACATTATACAAATATCTGTGTGTTTTGAAATTTATGTCCAGATATGTGTAAGAATATTACACAGCTATATGTGTAAGAACATCACTGTGTGCAAGAATATTACGCAGAAGTATGTATTGAATTAATTAAAGAATTAATGTCGAGTATTTTTCAAAACATGTTATTCATATTGATCAAAATAAATCTGACAAAATATGGAAATAGTATCGGTGTCACGATTACCTTTTTTTTTATTATTATTTTACAATGTATTTATTCAGATGATTAAAATTATATTAATAAATTATGACTATACCATTTCAGGTCTTCAAAACAGCTTTAACAGAGAAGGGTATGCAGTAAATATAATTTTAGAAGATTTTAGAGGACTCTGTTTAGTTCTTCGTAAATTAAGATTACATTGTTTTGTGATGTAAAAACAAGTCTGGTGGAAAGAACAAACACACCGAATATAAGTTTTTTTTCTTCATACAAACCTGTTAAGTGACCATAAAAATATTTAGTTTTTTACAAAATTTACATCACAAACTATAAGGTCATGCATTACGTACACAAAATCCGTCGTTTCTGTATATTATATAGATATAAGTGTACTCATATGGGATTTGCACGTTAAACTGTACACTTCTGAGTTATCTGATTACTCTTTGCACACGTAATCCGCTTAATGTGCTATTAAAATTCACACGAAAATGTGTATTATAAAATTGACACTCCAGGGAATCTATTTGGTAATTTAAATGTTTTTTACACATATTGACAATACGTTTTTCTATCATTACTATACCTGTTTTAATGTTTAAATTTACGCTTTTATATTTTGGAGTGTGGAAACTAAGATTGATACAGGTTCGCCAAGTGTTTCCACTAATTAAGTATAGTCTAAATATGCATCCTGTTCCTTTAATTATAGTGAAATTTTCTTTGGTGTTAATCCATAGTTTTCTAATAAATACTTTTGTTCTAATACTGTATTTCACAATTATTAGAGTATTTTCGACACCGCCAGATTCAGGCATTACTTATTCAGCTTTATTCAGATTTTGCTTTTCTTCTGTAATATTTTCAAAAGGTTTTGTATTTATATTTATATCGTGTTGACTTCAATTTACGTTAAGAAAGACATACTTCAATTCTGTAAAACGTTGCAAAATATTCTCAACATTCAAAGATTCAACAGCAATGGATACTTTCTGATGACGGTTATCTTCATAGAATGTCTTCAGAATTTTTCGACAGAAATGCTTCAGAGTTCCGAAAAACCTAACATCTAGAGATTCTTGCGTATGACTTGTGTTTCTCGGAAAACAAAGATTATTTCATTGTTTATTGCCGCGTTATCGTTTTGTAATGCAGATGGGCACCATGAGAGTCAGATACTAGAATAAATAGTTCTTTTAGCTGTTTGTACATATTTAGCACGAAATGTTTAACGACTTGGGGACAAGCGACCGGTATATGCGTCGCCTAAAGAGCTCATAATCAGCGAATATTCACACCAGTAAATTTTTATTGTAAATTTTGCTTATTTAATCCGAGCATTTTCCGATTCGATTAGGCAAAAATTTCTGTTTAGAAAAACATGTGATAAAAGATTAAAAATTTTGTAAAAGACGCTTGTCCCGAAGGGGTTAACTTAAAATTTTACGTATTCTAGAAGTACTTGTGAAATGCAAAAAACATCCTTTCAACGTATAAGATTAATCATATATATTATATATGTTGTCAACGGCCTTTTTTCTATACATTTATAAAGCGTACGACAATAAATCAGGTATCATTCTAAAGGCTGGTGAAGAGACGTCTGACATAGTGCACTCACATTTCGTTAAAGCATGTTTTTTGATTAAGAACTGACGTAAAATAAAAACATTGTTTTCATAAATGAAATGGGTAGCTTTTCGCATTTCAACGTTGCACAAAAATAAAATATTGTTTTATATCAGCACTGATCATAAAAGTATCCATCGTACAAAAAAGATAAAGTGATTATAAGATACAAAAAGCAAAACAGATATTCAAATATTTAAAAGAAAAAGACACCATTAACCTGTCGAATCTATCGTATTTCAAGTGTATCCTTAAAGGTATGCTTTGTTAAATTAAATTGTGTTTTTTATATATACAATTTATTTTCTTTGTCCCATGTTTTTCCCGAAGTGGCTGAGTTCATCCTCTAATGCAGTTAAATTATAATTGTTAATTATTTCTGGCTCTTTACTGTTGTTGTATTCGATCACTTTTTACTGCAACTGTGATGGAATAAATGAGATAATATTCTTGATAATGAGATAATATACTTGAATAATGCTGTTTACGAATAATTTTATACATTTTTTTTCCGAGTTTAAACTTGCATCTTTAACATATTAGACTGCAGTGCGTAATTCTCGTACTAGCCTACTGGTATACACTCTAAAAAACAACTGCGTAAATTTACACATTAAAACAGATGTACTGATGATACAAAAATGATTTCAATTTATGTGTAAAAAGGCATGTACATTGCCCAATACGCGCCCTGCTGTTGCAATTACAAAATGCACATTTTCGTTTGTTTTTGAATAGCACAGTAAGCGGCTTAAATGCGTAAATTATTATCTGATAACTGAGAAATACACAGTTTGATGTGTAATTTTAACATTAGTGCACATATGTGTAAAATACAAAAAAGGTAGATTTTTGTACATAGTGCTTGAATTTATACACTGCTCAAAACAATTAGAGGAGCAAGCAAAAATGTGAAGACAACAATGCAAAACAGCAATGTATGGGCTTAAAATGGATAGTACACGTGTAGCAATGCGTAATACATAAAAAAAGACGCAAAAATAGTAATGGATCTTTTATTTTTTGAAAAGATGGTTTAGGGCAACAATTTGGTTTCATGTAAATCATAAAAAAAGTATTGTTTAGCAATGATGCAAGATTTTTAATATAGCGTGTGGTCTCCTCGAACAGCTAAGACTGTTCCACACCGGTTTTCCATGGATTCGATGAGGTTATTGATAAAACTTGGATATTCTGTTCAACTGCTCAAGAATTGCAATCTCCATGACTCGAACAGTAAAAGGAGGCCTCGGTCTCGCAGCAATGCGTCGTCTGAGTATGTCCTACAAAATGCTCGATCGATTTAGGTAAGGATGGCATGCTGGTCATTCCATGCGCTGTATTTTTTTAGCTTCAAGCATTTTTTCCACAAAACGAACTGTATAAAGTCTGGCATTACCATGCATGGAAAAAAATAAATCCCTAATTACTGCAACATAAAATACGGCATGAGGTCTCGGTATCTCGTCTGTATTACTCCGGACCGTCAAAGTGTCATTCCGAATAATATGCAGGCCCGTACGTCCACCTATGCTGATTCCAGCCCATCGACCCACCTCGCCTGTAATGTGATCTTTCACGAACGAATGTGGGATTATTTTGAGTGTCTGTTTCTCTCCATACCAGAACACATCAGATGTCACATCCAAAGTGAATCGGGACTCGTCTGTAAAGAGAATTTCACTCCAACAACGTTGCCTCTAAACTCGATGTTCATTTTCCCAAATTCTTTAGGCCTCACAATGGCTTGAGGTCAACGGAATACAGTCCATTGGCTTACGTGCATTGACACTACCCTGATGAAGTCTATTTCGGACTGTTTTGCTGGACACCCTTTGCTCTTTGGCCAAGAACAACTGTGTTTGCAGCTGCGTAGCATTACTCGTTCCGTCTCGACGGGCTGTTAACAGGATATATCGGTCACCAGTTTCTGTGTTAGCACATTTTCGACCTTGCACTTGTCGTTGACTACCATTCCATCTGTCTTGTAATCGATTCCACAGTCTTTCATGGACACATCTTGCGACTCCAAAAGCGTCCAATACACTTCGTTGTGTTTACCCAAATTCAACTGTCCCGATAACGCGTCAAGCCATGGATTGCGGTAAATCATATTGTTGTGACATTTTTATGCCACCTTTTCTCAAAACACAAGCTGAGCAATTGAATTTTACAACTGAGGCGGTGAAACAGACATTTCTGCAAAATCCAGATTTCTGCACTTATCACCTTTTTCCAGTTTTTGACGTCATAAACTTTGATTTACGTGTGAAGTTTTCTTTATCTGTTTTTTACAGCACTTTAAATAGGGATGTTTTATTTTACGTTACTTATCGGTGTAAATATTTGCGTAATTTCGTAAAAACTATGTGCTCCCCTAATTGTTTTGAGCAGTGTAGTTTGAAATGTAAATTTTGAATTAAACATTTTTATGGTCGCAAAACAAATTGACATGAAGAACAAACACATGACTTGGAGTTTTTGTTCTCTTTCAAGCAGATTCCGCTTTAGACCATAAATCAGTGTAACCTTAATTTGCAAAAGGCAGGATTATCTGAAATTATACGTACCTCATGCCATTCTTAGTTAAGGTTGTTTTGAATAATTAAAAAATATAGTCATAATTTATGAACAGAATCTGTGTAATCGGAATAAATACACTGTAAATTATTATTATTATTATTATTTTGATAAATTCGATAATCGTGACCCAGGTACTATTTCCGTATTTTGTCGCATATACATATGCATATATATATATATATATATACATTTATCGATTTCAGTTACAATTTCTGAAGGATACATCTGCATGAAGAGGACATATTATTCATTTAATTCAGTCTACAGTAAACTAGCAATACTTTCCAAAATGGAATTTGGACTCACGATAAACGAATTTCTAATCCATTAACTTGACCATTCAGTTACTTTTAAACAAGTCCAGTTTTAAAGTATCAATTATTATTGCGTTCACATAATTACACATATTTACGTGCAATATAATGTCCTTGCACATATAGCTGTGTAAAATTCGTACACATACGTATGTATAATAATATGTTATTACGCATATACATATATTAAAAAATTGTAAATTACGTTAAGCATGCAAAAATGATAAATTTCGTACACCAATTCGCGTAAATTAATAAAATATATTACGTTTACAAACTATTTGCACATATGTAAAATTGACTAACTTACGCATTTTTTAGAGTGTATTCGCCAATTCAATTATAAATACTTAAAATTATATTATTATTTTCATCTAAAAGTGTTAAAAAAAAAAAAAAAAAAAAAAAAAAAAAAAAAACATATTAAAAACAAATGTGTAAGTATTACACATTTAACACTAAAATATCATTTTATAGCATTATTCATTCCTTATTATTTGTTTATTTGTAAATGCGTTTGCAGCTCAAAATAATACACATATTCCTGCATCGAATAAAAATACCCATCAATCCAGAAATATTCAAAATATTTCGATAAACTGTAATTAAAAATTTATTACAGACGAAAGAATGATAAATAAAAATCACAAATAAAATGTCAAATAAAAAAAGAAAAAAAAATGAACCATTCCTTAAATAAACTAGTCGGATGTGGCAATCCTAAAACTTTCTTGTATCTCATACACATATTAATGTTTCAAACATCGCTATCACTACCAAAATTGAATGACAATCTATGCCCATCGCGAGATTTCTAAAGTTATGAAATTAAATGTATTAGTTCTTGAAATAAGACTTTTGCAGAAATCGTGAAAGGTGAAGCATAACAGCACCACTTGTTCGGCGATCTACACCAAGACATGATCAGCAATAATATTTATCAAGAAATATTTGAATCTGAAACTTGACCAAAATCCGTTTATTAGTTCTTAAGATAGATCTATTGCTATAATCGGGAAAACAGCAGCATGGTAGCGCCAAATTTTTGGGCGATTTACACCAAACAGCATCATCTCATGCGAAGGACTAACAGAATCTATAGTTTGATGAAAATCCGTGCATTAGTTCTTGAGATAGAATTTTTTTATGAAATCGCAAAAAGGCAGCATTGGAGCGCCACATGTTAAGCGATTTTCATCAAAAACTAATTAGCATCAATTTATATCAGGAACAAACTCAATATATTTTTCTATTAAATTCCGTGGATTAGTACTTGAGATATAGGGCCCACAAAATACGTGTCACATACATACAGACAGACAGACTGACTGACGGACAGGGTTAGAGACTCACAGACAGACATCTTGCAAAAACATGTTTTTTGGACTTACACTTAAATAGTGTAAATCCGTCAAAAACCGGAATTCAAAAATTTTCACGAATCCAAAAACTTTCTTCTTATAAAGGTAAAGATGAGTAAAGAAAGTAAACAATGAGTAAAGATGATGTAAAGAAAGTAAAAATGAGTTTTCATATGTAGCCAGATACAAATTGCAAACTTGTTTAAGGGTTATATATAATGCCAACAAATGTCTGAAAACATTTCATAAAGTGTTAATAGTTTTAAAGTGCAATATACATTCAGTAGCAAAATTTTAAAGAAAATTTATTTTATCCATTTACCCATATTACAACAAGTTTAATTTGTACATAAAACTGAATGTATTAAACGTATACATGCCCAAAATGACCTATTAATATATTTCACAAATGAAGTTTTGAATTCAAGAGTACTTTTGTATATAAAAAAAATATCCTTGATATGTCGAGTCTCTTTAAAAAAAATAGTTTCCCGCGATCTACGATTTTTTTTTTTTTTTGTGTGTGTGTGTGTATGTCATTTTGAAAACACATTATAAGTACTTGAAAAAAATCTTTGCTTATTTCACCCATTCAAACGTGAAAAGTCATGCGCGCAATACTTACAAGAATAATTCTTTCGTAAAAATTGTATTTTCTATAAAAGTTATTAAAAAAAAACATTATATGTGAGTATACATTTTTTAAACATTAATTGATTAATTAAATATTTTTTTAATATTATTCCAGGGGAAATGTATAAAAAAAGTTACCTTACGAAATATTACCTTATCTGGTAGAAGATGTCTTTTTTCCAACTTGCATACACTGAAGCATGAATGAACTGAATTTTCCAACCGAAATTTCCTTCTGGAGAATTTTATCTGGCCAAAAATAGTAATAATCTTAAGACTTTTTTTTTTTTTTTAATATCTCGAAACTCGATGTCGTAACATATTATTTGTTAATTACAATCTTAAAGAGAACAAAATTTTCTACAACTTCCGTATTTATAACTTTTTCTTACACTCACTAACAAGCGCAGTACGGCATTAAAAAAATAATAATAATGCGATTCTTTCGATTTCCCTAAACCGTGAAAAACGTAGTTTTTCCCTGATTATTCAAATGTTTCCCACAGAACTAATCATACATATGTTTCTACAAATTGGTAGCAGTAAATTGTCTATTATTTGTAAAACCCCTTCTTCATTTTCATCCCAACAGACATATTTTACATCAAATAAATCTATTTAATTTACTAAATAGGCGAAAGTGTGGAAGAATAAAACAATTTTCATATTAAGACAGTATCTTTAAGTATATACAATTGCTAATTGTAAATAATTCTTTAAACGATCACTTCAATATTTAGTAACTTACTGGCACTATAGTTTAACTTTTGATAGATGTGTTAGGTTAAAAAAAATAAGGTTATTAACTCTTTGAAAATAATTCCGAATATAGTTTAACTTCCGAAAGTGACATTTGCCGAATTTCGTTTTTTTTTTCGCTTTTCCCCATAGGATTTGTATTACGCATATTTTAATTAAGAAAAACTTTATAAAATCGCTCTGAAATTTTAAAGCAATATACTAACTATTTAGATAATGATGCAGTATAAATTTGATTTAAAAATTTTCAGATTTATGGAAAAACTTTATCTATTTGAAACATTTTCATATAAGGGTAATATTGCATAGGCTTATTTATTGTTGTAACCAAAATTTATTTTTGCGCTATTGGTCTAAAATTTTAATACCCTAAACTAGCATTTTAGTTGTTATTCCAGTAAACGTTTGTTTTACGTTTAGGGGTAAAATATTCATTTTTTAAAATAAATACACCCCCCCCACCCAGTTAAATCTCTATGTTTGAAAAGAGGGGCGGGGGGGAGTAAAGGAAATACTTTTTACACCTGAATATCAATATTTTAGCATAAAGGTTAATCTTGTGCTTTGGTATTATATTTATTACTCAAAAATGTCAAAGCGCGTGAACTATAAGAACTATTTTTTTATTTTTTTTTCTTAAGTAAATTAATCGATGTGGAATAAAAAAGTGAGAAAAAAGTAATTTTTATCCCATGCCGGGACTCGAACCCGGGCCATCAGTATAGCGCACTGGCGTTCTACCGACTAAACCACATGGAACGATACCCAGCCTGGGAAATTTCTCAGTATTATATGTTGCAAGGCTACAAACGCAGCACTAGATGGAATATTTATCGTGAGCCACTGACATAGGGCGACACGAATCTTAATTAAATCCAGCATCTATAGAAACTACATTAATACCTGGAAATTATTCCAGAGGGAAACATTCGCCTTGCATACAATATTTCAAATGAAAATCAAATTTCAAAGTACTTGCTTAAGAGGCGGAAAGGCCAACGTAGTGAAAAATTCAAAACTGATTTTTCGTACCTCTAAATTCGGACTCTGCTGATCTTCCGTTTAAAAATATAAAATAAATACAGACTGGAGCGTTCATAGCACTCCCGATGTCGCTGATTAATGTAATAGGGATCAAAACTCTTAAATCGTTTGGGTAGATTTACAATTGTAATTTTAAAAAGTCTTTCAGAAACAAAGGTGTACACTATTGAAAGTCCGGATCGTTTACATAATGATATTTTAGAAAGTATTTCAGTTAAATATATATATAAAACTAGAGAACAGGAATTCTCCTTTTTCAGAATTTAGTGACCGCCGGCATTTCTATTTCTTCATTTTCTTCTGATGGACTTATGGCTTCTATTATTATGAAACAGCCATTATAAATGAAGTGTTAGGTGAAGATGAAAGAGCAGCCGTAAAAATTTAGAACTCATATTTTCTGGTCAGAATAGGGGGAAAAATGGCCATTATTGTTTTAAGGCTGCTTTTTCATATTCACCTAACACTTCATTTATAATAGCTGTTTCATAATAATAGAAGCCACCAGTCCATCAAAAGAAAATAACTTTGTTAAGCGGGACTCTACTGCAGTACAAAACATATCAATTTTAAGACTTAAAGCACACGTTTTATTTTATGTAAAATGACGTCATTTGCATCGGCTTAAGAATTCCACATTTACGATCTACTCTTAAACATCTACAGTAAAGCATGCATAGCACATCGCTATCGCTAAATAATGCACAAATGCAGAAAAAATATTCAGTCATTCCAGAATATCGAAAAAAAACGGCTATCTAATGATTCATAGATACTTACAATTAAATATAGTACCTATATAATAGCTCCATTGTTTTAACAGAAATCATTCGTTTATATTTTTTTAAAATAGCACGTATTTTAATTACATTTTCTTTCGGTTGTTACGCGAAAATGGCAACAACAATATATAATTACTATTTTAAAACTATTTTTCTTTACTTTCTACAGAAATGAAGTACTTCCGTTGCCAACATTAAGCAAATGGCTCCAAAAACTACAAAAAAATTAATATTTCAAAAATAAATTAAGATACAGTTTTCAAACAAAATGCATTTAAAATAACTTTTTTTTCCAATACGACGGTATAAAAATTGAAAATGTGCGATGTCTAGAAGTTTAAAAAATTGCTAAAGAGTATTTAATCATAATGCTTTGTTTTACGGCTAGCTTCTGTAAGGTAACGTTATTTTTTGGACACAAAATAAGCTGGGAGAAAGAAATAGCTTACCGTACCGGAGGCTAAAAATCATTCAACATTGATTTTAGGTATATTTAAGATTATTATCACCGGAGCGGGCAACCCCTCGTGGGTCAAGTAGTAATGTTTAAATTATTCGACATTAAACTACTAAATACTAATATAAAATGCAGCGTATTTATATTGCTGTAGCAGTACCCATTGCGCAAAGAGTAGATTCTTAATGACGAACAAAACAGTTCAAGTACAATAGTCGTAGAATCTTTCATTAGAAAGTAGAATTTCAATTCATCAACAATACCAGTTTAGATATCAAATCAGACCATGACTCAGTTTGGTGAAATACGAATAACTTTTAACCGATCTGCTAGGAAACAGTTTCTTTTGTTTTACTATCTTGCTCAGATTAAAACAAATTTGCTTACTCTGGTCCAGTTTATTAACTCTCTTGCACCGGATGAAAATGTGCAATCTATGAATGTAAAGTTTGTTCGCAAATTCCATTAAATCTTAAACTGTTTTGAATAGATGAACATCTTTCAGCTGTATACTTTTAAAAGTAATATTTCTGAATTTTTATAACCTTTAAAACACCGTGGTGGATGTATTTATGATAAACATCAGTGTCGAGAAGTCCTGGAAATTGTCAAAATCCGATTCAAGCAGTAATGTAGGCATCCCATTTTTCAAAATGCAGCTGATGGTTGCGGTGCATATATAGTGTTATTGGACAAAATTCAGTCATTTCTAAAGATTTCATCATATTCCATGCAAAGCAAAATTAATATTATCAAATTATCGCCAAAATATGTTACCCATTGTCAATGTTACGAAAAAAATTCAGGTTCAGTTTATTATATGACATAAGTGGAAAAATATTGGCATTTTATTGACAATATTTACTAAAACTAATCTTTTGAACATTTTTATGAAAATAGTGCTCAAATACTTTATTGATAGATTTTTTTAAATTTTACAAGAAATATAAATATATAATATCATTAGTTAATGAAATATTGTGTTGTAATTTTTATTGTAGATATTTTTTAAGGTCATTTTACATAAAGTATACTTATTTTTAGAGTGCCCCTTTTATATGGAACTATTATATAATGTTTGCTAACTTTAAATTCGTAAAACATTGAAAAATATGTTATCAATAATTGTTAAATAAAATATACTGTGCTATAAAAAATGTTTTTCGTAAATTTTAATGCATATCACATTGATCCCAGGGACATTATAAAAATAATTATTAAAATTAAACATGAATATTTTTTATTAGTGGAACTATCGCTCCAAAAAGGTACTAAATATTAACGTATTCTTTACAACAATTCTTTAAAATTAACATTAGTAAAGACAACTTTTAAAGTACTGTCAAATTTCACATTTTTTGGTTAATCGACCTTAACTTGAAATGATATCATAGATTTTGTAAAATGATAATTTATTTTTAGATAGCATTGAGTAACAATCTCTTTTTCTTTATTTAACATTTTTAATTTTCTAATATTTAATATTAAATAGTTGACAGCACATTAAAAATTATCGCCAAAAATCTTCGTTTCGATGTTTTTCTTAACCATAGACTCTTCTAAGGTAATTTTAGTACTATATTAGTAATTACATTTCTTCACAGATTGTAGTACTGCTGTTAATGATATCGATAGATTAATTATTTTTAAGCATTTGAGAGTCGAAAGAATAATTTATTATTATAATTATTATTTTCATCTTTGGGTTGTAATACTAGGTAATAAATCTGTTCAATTTTTAATAGTTTTACCGCCAATATTATTTTTGAAATAAAATTAGTTATTTTACAAATTGTTAAATTAATTGTTCACTAAGTATGCACTATCTCCTTGCACTTGATAATATCGTTTGCAAGATTATTGTGTCTACATAGCAATAAGTACTGTTTTTATATTGATTTTCTGTCCAAATGTAATTTAATTAAAATATCTTGAGATTTATTTAACATTCCATTGAATTCGTTATTGATTATTTTGAGTTTTAAACTTACTCAATTCATGAAACATTTTCTTTTAAATTTGTTGTCACAATTGATCGGCAGTTTAAGCAAAGTAATTTATACTATGCTATGCTTTGGTCAAACAAAAATCAATATTATCTTACTTAATTGTTGTGGTATTGCCCTTGATAATGTGTTTCACAATATAAACTTACATTTTCTTCTTTTCATATTCTTACATTATTTTTGTGGATTGCTCTCCTAAATCTTTATTTTTTTTTTTCAGTTTATGAATTTAAAATTACGGATATACTATTCTAAAGTACAATAATTGTTTCATTTACTTATGGCACATTTTTCATGTCTTTCATAGTTCATAATTACAAAGGGTTCCATTATATATATGATTTTTCTTCTCTATAACAGAAGCACATAACTTGAATATACGAATCTTTTACAAATGTAAAATGATTATGTTTTATGTGATAAAATATTTTACTTGTACTCTAAACAACCCTTGTAACCGTGTTACTACAGTAACACTTGTACTCTGAAAGAATTTAAAATTTATCATGCAGACATTTTAAAGTATCAGAAGTTCAAACACATTTTTTCTATTAAATACAGAGGACCCTGACTATTTTTAAGTTTGGAAACTCTGTTTTCAATTTTTATTTTATTTTATTTAACTCTTAAAACGTCATATTAAATTTAAAGAACATTCAGTTAAATATTTCATACAAATCAAACTATTAAATTTTATTTTTTAATTACGTATTTAATAATTAGCTGAATGCAAAACATAACATTTTTATTGCAAAATGACATTTAAATAGCATTTGTATAATGTTATCAAAATATTTCTTTTTGTCCGGAGTCATAAACTACATTTTAAAGTAAAGAATATTTCATGATATTTAGGCACACTGTAAAATAAAATTTCATTGCTTAAACATAAAATCCATAAGTTAAATAAAGTATTCACAGAAGTACTTGCATCTTTTGACATACTCAGTAAAATCAATTGCATTTTTAAGAGTTCTCTGTAGAGCAAAGAAACATATCATACAATGTTATTGAAGTTTATGAAATTAAATTGGAAATTTAAATTTGTTCTTCTAAGCGAAAATGTATTCTTGAAAACAGATATTTCAGAAAGTTTTAATCAATATATGATTTTCATATTTCCTTTATAAATTTATATTTCCTTAAAATAAGCCATTAAATGTTACAAAGAACATTTTACAGCGTAACAACTTTAAACTAGCTGACAAGACTTTCAAAGTGATTAAAATTCTTCAAGAGAAAATTATTTTCGGAAAAGAAATTAATCTTCGTAAATCACACATGCGACAGAGAAAAGTCACTCTACACAATTTTAAAACTTTTCAAAGATGGGAAGACAATAATATCATTCGTAAAAGTAATTAAAACCAGTGAAATCTGGGAAGAATGACTTTATTTTTCAGAGATAAAATATATTTTTATATCTAGTATTTATAGAGAGAGATTGTTCGCATGAATTTTAGTGCATTTATGTTTAAGAAAAAGAAAATAAAAAATGCTATTTAATGAAGAATGAAGGTATGTGTTAATTGCTTAGATTTTGTTCAATTTCACTTCTAGTAATATATGTTTTTATAGATTTGCGAAAATGGGTAGTGTTGCTTTATTTTTCTATATATATATATATATATATATATATATATATACATTTAATAAGACAATCAGCAGATTATTGAAAAATAATTCAAAATTTCAAAACTGTAATAACAAAAATATATAATTTAATTGTATGTTTTAAAAATATAGATAAATTATCTCCCTATCTCCATCGGAAAAATATTTTTAGGGTTCCGTACTTAAAAAGTAAAAACTCAACCAATATAAGATCACTCATGTGTCTCTCTCTTCGTCTGTCAGAGCCATTTTACTCGTAAACTATAAAACGTGGAAAGTTCAAATTGGGGAGAAGTAATAAATATTATTCACCCGCATATTTAAAGATTTTTAAACATTTAAAATATTTTAAGGAAAATGTATAGGGGCTAATTAATTTACTTGAAAAAGAAATATTTTCTTTGTATATCATGTGGGATATCGTGCGAAAGCTTTCATAAAGCTGAACTCAAAAATACATTTAAATTAATTTTAGGTATTATATTTTCACAGATATCGTCGAAAATATATTTCAGAAATATGCCCCCCCCCCCCCTCTATCTATTTCCGAATCTACTGAAACAAAAATTATTAACAAATTATGGGTACTATACGGTAACTTAATTCTTACAGGAAAATTATAGTGATTACCTGGGTCACATAGATTTTTTAGAAAATCGCATTTATCCGTTACAGACAAATTTCGATTTGCGGACTTTCAGCAAAGGTGTTGAGGAGCGCTGGAGGTACCTATCGTAGCAGAAGTATAAAAATCATTGTTGATAATGATTTTTGAAAAATAATCGCCGGTAATTAGCCAAGATATTAATACTTAAAGACACGGACGGTTTGGACATACATAATGAAAGTGTCGGCGCACGCTCATATACCATAGACTTTTAAACTCCTTGGCATAGGAACTTTTAATGATATATTTGTGTAATGCAATGCCCAGTAGCAGTATAAAAGCATTAAACTTCAAATTTCTAAAAGCATACTAATTTAAATAGTATTAATCACGTAAACACTATAGGATTCGCGACTAGTTTGCATTGAATAAATCTCTCAATACGCCTCCCGTGTATTTAAAAGTTAATTAAAAACCTTTCTGGAAAAACGCGGCACGCATCAAGGCGGCATTGCAACTTTGCTAAAACTTTGTTTAAACTTGGAACAAGGGTTTTGTTTTAGCTAGTCTGGAAAAATAAAAGATTGTTACTACGCTGAATTTAGTTTTATGAAATAACAAATGAAGTTTAACCTCTTGCGGTCTATGACGTACGCCCCCCTCCCCTCTATCTAAAGTATCTCCCTATGCTATTTTGGTGTTACGTACGTTATGCTATTTTGGCCATTTCCGATAATATGATATATGGCTGATTCCGAACATTCCGATGACATTCCGAATTCTCATCAAAAAGTTTTCTCTGTTATTTCTCCCTTAAAAATAATTGATTTTCCATAAATAAATATAAAAGAAAATTATCAATTAAATTGTTGTGGTATTAATTCAAAATTTCTGAAAAAAAATGTGCCAGATCCGGCAACACTGGTGGCTAATGACATACATCCGGTAACAGCGCCAGGGTGCGAGGAGTTAAATATACACTGCTTTTATTGTCAGTACCGAATGAAGTTCGTCATAAACAGATTAGGATAAGGCAAAAAAAAAAAAAAAAGAGTCATACAGAATAGCAATATTTGACATTATTTAGGCTTTATATATCTTTAAACTTTTATGGTATACACATTCATACTTTTTTAGTATGTACAGCTATACACAAACCTACGTTGTATAGTTTTATACAAAGACTTATATGTACAGATTGTTGTAGCACGTAGTATTATTCTTTAGTTAATTCTTAAGTTAGTAATATTCTTTTACTAACAATTTTTTAATAATATAGTTAATAATTCATATATTTTTTGAACGGAACCCTCTGAGCGCGAGATTGCAGAATTCTTATACCTTTAACAATGTATCTATTTGTAATGTCTTGTAAGATATTAATATAAAGTTTCTTTAAAATTTAGAAAAAGAAAAATCCTTTTAGTGTGTGCCACAAACATGTTCAAATTGTTCAGAAGAAGAATATGTAGACACTATGTTATATATATACACTGATCAAAAACAATTTGGGGAGCACATGGTTTTAACAAAATTACTCAAATATTTACATCGATAAGTAACATAAAAATAAAACGTCCATAGTCTAAAGGATAGTAGAAAACGTATAAAAACAACTTCACATGCAAATTAAAGTTTATGATGTCAAAAAGTCGAAGAATGAGATAAGCGTAGAAATCGGGATTTTGCAGAAACGTCTATTTCGCTGTCTCAGTTGCGAAATTCAATAGCTCAGCTTGTGTTTTGAGAAAAGGTGACTTGAAAATGTCACAACAATGTGATTTAAGGAAATCCATGTCTTGGCGTGTCATCGGGACAGTTAAATTTTGGGAAACACAACGAAGTGCAGCGGACGCTGTTAGAGTCGCAAGAAGTGACTATGCAAGACTGTGGAATCGATTCCCAAACACATGGAATGGTAGACATCAACAAGGGCAAGGTCAGCCTAGTGCTACCACAAAAACTGAAGACAGATATATCCTGTTAACATATCCTCCAGATGAAATAGGCAATGCTACTCTGCTGCAAATACAGTTGTTCTTGGCTACAGAACGAAGGGTATGGAGACAAACTGTTCGAAATAGGTTTCATCAGGATGGTCTCTATGCACATAAGCCAATGATCTGTACGAATGAAATTTCCGTTGATCTCAAGCAATTGTGCGGCCCAAAGAAGTTGGGCAACTGAACATCGAGTTTGGAGGCAATGTCATTGGAGTCAAATTCTGTTTACAGATGAGTCCCGATTCAGTCTGGATGTGACATCTTATTTGTTTTGGCATGGAGAGAAAGACGAACTCAAAATAATCCCACATTTGTTTGTGAAAGATTACAGGTGAGATAGGTTGATGCTATGAGCTGGATTCAGCATAGGTGGACATACGGGTCTTCACATCATTCGGAATGGCACTATGACGGTCAGAAGTTATACAGACGAGATACTAAGACCTCATGTCGTATTTTATGTTGCAGCAACTAGAAATTTCTTTTTTCCATGCATGATAATGCCAGATCTCATACAGTTCGTCTTGTGGAGAACAAACTTAAAGTTGAAACAATACAGCAAATGGAATAGCCACCTTGCTCTCCTAACCTATATCCGATCGAGCATCTTTGGGATATACTCAGACGACGCATTGCTGAGAGACCAAGGCCTCCTTTTACTGTCCAGGACTTGGAGATTCCAATTCTTGAGCAATGGAACAGTATTCCCCAAAGTCCTACCGATAACTTCATCGCATCGATGGAAAACAGGTGCGCAGCAGTCTTAACTATTCGAGGAGACCACACGCCACATTGAAAATCTTGCATCATTTCTAAACAATACTCATTTTTATCATTTACACGAAACCAAATTGTTACCCCAAAACCATCTTTTCATGTTCTTTACATCTTTTCAAAAATAAAAGCTCCCTTACAATTTTTTTGCGTCTTTTTTCTGTACTGCGTATTGATACACGTGAACTATCCATTTTATGCTCTTACATGGCTGTCTTGCACTGTTCTCTTCACATTTTTACTTGTTCCCCTAATTTTTTTAGCAGTGTATATATATATATATACATAACTTCCTACTAATTGCGGCGCCGATTAGTGTTTCAAAATGTGTCATTTCGCAATTGATCAGAAATAACAAATACTCATAAATGTTATAATAAAATTTTGCTAAAGGGTACGTCTACATATAAATTTTGTACAAAAAAGTATACAAATTTACATGCTAAGAACCGATTTGGACATCCTATTTGGATTCTTCGATAAATATGAGCTTCGGGTACCACAAGAAAAGTAATTCAGTCAAGTAGTTTAGGAGTTACAAATTATAATATTTCAAATATGGTACAGTAGCCGAATTTGGACCACTGCACATATTTTCAAGAGTAATTCACATGATTTTTAGAATATCTGCGAAATATCACTGCACATGGTCAATCTATTCATCTATTAACTAAATAAATCTTGAGAACAATTTCTTTTCCAAAATTTTAAGTATTATTTTAATTTGAAAATTTTGTCAAAAGTGGTCCAAATTCAGCGACAGTTCTCCTAAGCCGGATCTCAGTCTCCTAAATTAGACTAAACAATATTAGGCTGTTTTAATAAGTAAGGAATACAAATTTTAAACAGCCAAGTTCGCGATTAATGAAACAATCAAACAAAACAACAGTAATGAAATATACTGAAATCAAATGTCTGATTGTAAGAATAATTTTTTTTAAATCAAAATGTACTCAAAATATAAATCAAAGTAAAAAAAAAAAAAAAAGAATAAAATTATGGAGATAATTGCCAGTTTCTTGAATATCATGTAAGAAGTGATGAATGGCTTACACATGAATTTGTTTCGTTCATTTTTATTTCAGGTCATATAATATGCAAACATATTTGACAAACTGAACAATGAGTCATTTCTGCTACTTTATTTTTCTTACAAATTAGGAAAAACAAATCATTGTCTTAATTTTTGATTTTTAGCTTCTGAATCATTAGACATTTTTTGCAACAGAAGTTTTCTTTACCTTACTTCTGTAGTTCTTCCCTTCCACCACTCTCTTTTCAATTGAATTACGGCATTTTATTAAACTTGATTTTTCACTTTCTTTTGTGTTTAAGTACATATTTTTTGTATTTTTTTGTATTTTCATTTCAAGGTTCTCTTTATATGGCAAAGTTGTTAACAAATCGGTGTTTTGGTTCCCTCTGTACTTTGGCTTAACTTATTTTAGCAAGGAAAAATAAACATTTATAATGATTCTTTCATTTTTGGGGCGGTTTGTAGCTGCAGCCTTCTCGGAATTCATTACTTACTTTTCCAATTCATGATCGTAAATCTGGTCCAATTTAAGAAACTGAAATTGGTCCAATTAAGGCACTTGCGCAATTTTTTAAAATAGATAATCTCAAAACTAAGAACTAAAACTAAAGGAAAAAAATTCGTGTGGCAAATATGCGCAATAAACACATGGATTTAGATATGTATATGAAAACATAACAACTTTTCATAATTTTAAAGTATTCGCTTACATTTAGTAGGAAAAGATAAGATGAAAACGGCTAATTTTATGTTTTTTAAAATTGTCTGAAAACATCACGTGGTAGGCGGGAACTTCTTCTAATCATAAATGACGTCATTTTGATTAGCAGGATTTCATCGGTAGATGGCGTCTCTTTATGTAATTAACGGCAGAATGACAGCGGTCCATATAAATGGTGTTCCAAATATGGCTTCTCTCCCCTACTAATGTAAATTTTAATTTTAGCGGTGTAAAACAGTGCGTGTTATGTATGTAGAGAGAAAACCTTTTATCCAACAAAGCTATTAATTTTTAGATCTAAAAATTATCCTAAAAGAAAACAAAACAATTACTAATCTGTATGACAAACATAAAGAATTTACTTTCAAAGTTAATACACTTACACATTTTAAATCATGTCTTCCTGTTTTACTATATCGTAATTTACTCCTCAATCATATATATAGAATAAAGAATGTATTTTCTTATCATCTCATTAACAAAAACATTAAAAAAGTAATTTATGATACATTAAATCATGTTTTTCCTAAACAATTCATATATTAAAAAGCAGAATACTAACGTTTAAAAATACACAAATAATACATGAAAAGCAGCAAACAGCTGTTTCGAATCTACTAACAAGATTCTTCTTCAGTGCAAGATAGAACAAGGCACAGCGCGCTAGAAAAAACAAGGCTGGACAACTAGCACGCTGTGCCTTGCTCAAAGGCTTTATTTTGCTATTTTTATGAATTTATATATTCGTCAATATACAACTATTAAATATGATCTCACAAAACAAATAACACATAGAGTAATATATATACAGGGTGGTCATAAGAAAAACTGTGCCGATATATGGAACTCTAGCGGACGGTCCGTTTAACCAATCGAGATGAATTTCAGATATAGTTATTCAGAGGTATGAGCTCGGGATTCTGTGAACGGCAATAAATTGGCGTTCAAGGTTACGGTTATAGGTACAGAAACTCGAAATTTTCGACTGGCAACACCCCTTTGTTTCGTCGCAAAATGCTCAGCGCATGCGAAAACCCTAAATAGCGCTGGAACGGTACGTGTATCGCAATAAACGGAACGCGTTATGCACGCACAAAAACAGCTCAGCGAACGGTCAAAAACAACACAATCAAGGCGCACGGAAGAAAATTGCAATATGACAGAGGCAAGAATCCGTTTTCTGCGCTGATTATCTGTCGAACGGCGTTCTGTGATTGTTTTCTTGCGTGGTTATTTTTTTTGAGCGTGCACAACGTGTCCATTAATTGCGATACACGTACCGTTCGAGCGCTATTTAGGGTTTTCGCATGCGCTGAGCATTTTGCGACAAAAACAATGGGCGTTGCCATTCGAAAATTTATAGTTTCTGTACCTATAACCGTAACCGTGAGCGCCAATTTGATGTCGTTCACAGAATACGGAACTCATACCTCTGAATAACAATGTCTGAAATAAATCTTGATCGGTTAAACGGAGCGGCCGCTAGAGTTCGATATATCGGCAAAGTTTTTTTTTATGACCACTCTGTATATTTCATCAATAATTAAAAATAAAAAACACCATAACCCTGGAAAAAAGGTGTATATCAACAATATTTAACTATAAAGGAACCAAAAACTTTCAAAAATATAGGTAAAAAACATAACACAGGCATAAAACTGTCTGTTCTTCATAAGTGGGAGGATACACAAACCTAAATCCACCGCCTCTGTTGAAAGCTTGCAGGTTTTTGAACACACCTCCATCCTGCACTCAATACAGAAAAACTAGTAGGAGTGGAGTTAGGTCTGTCTGCCCTCCCACTGATGAAGAACATACAGTTTTTTGCCTGTGTTTTGTTTTTTACCTGTATTTTTTAAAGTGTTTGGAATTTTTATAGTTAACTATTGTTGATATACTTTCCAAGGTTATGGTGTTTTTGCATTTTTAATTGTTGATGAAACACATTTTGTTGCATTTGATATGAGCCGCTTTTGGCGCCAGTTATGTATATTATATATATAAAAGCATACAATGACAATAAAAAAATTAAAAATGCAACTATAGGAAGAATGGATGTGCAGATGTAACAGGACGGAATTGTCTGAATAAATGGTTACTAAAATAATACGAAATGGTTATTTTTATAAAACAAGTTGGAAATAGCAGGTCAAACGTGGCAAATGATGTGTGTCCGTACTATAACTAGTTTTATAAATATTATTTGCGCCGCATATTGCACTGAATGTATATTTTAGTACACTTCATAAGTGCATATCAGTTTCATTCTGTTTGAAAGCCTGTAACATCAGTAAAATATACTCGATTTTTCCCCCATTGGCCGTAATGTAACGGAAAACTTTTGATTATCCCTGTAATTAAACTATACTTCCGATTTTTATAAAAATTTAAATGACTCGACAAAATTATGCAACAATTATATATTTAAAATTTCAGACCATTTGGTTGGGTAGTTTTTGCTCTGTTACATGCGAACAGACGGACAGACGGACTGAACGACGACTATAGGTGCTACGTATTTATATAATTACGAACTTACCTAATAATTATGAACACATCTAAAAAAGGAGAGAGAGTACATATTTAAAATCAGTACGTTGCAATAACACATATTTTATTATGGTTGTTGAATCGGCACGCTTCAATGCCTAAATGAATAGTTCTATTTATTTATTTCATAATGTTTTTTTTTTTTTTTATTAAAAAATAAGGTAAACTTAACTTTATAGCCAAATGTGGACAATATCATATTAATTTCACACACATAATAAATTCTATCACAATAGCATAACTGTATGTAATGATTGTAAAATTTTATTCTATTTTGTATCCTCTCACCCATAAGTATGCATTTTAAATTTTATATAAGTTTGAGGGCACTTTGATTGTTATTTACCGGACACCGGAGGTGCTTAACATCTATTAGTGGTCACAGGCCTTTTCAACGATTTATGATATGTGGGGTCTCGCCTAAATTTAGAAAAATGCCCCCGTGGTTGCAAAATTAAAGAGAGGGGCTCGGTAGGTGCATAACATGAATAAGTGGCTAAAGACCATTCAAACACTATGTCACAAAATTGTGTCACAACACTATGTCGACAAAATTCAGAAAAGTGCCCCCGTGGGAGCAAAATTGTGAGCGAGGCACCGGGCATAATATATTTCAGTGGTCACAGGCCTTTCCAACGATATGTCACATGAGGGGTGTCGGGAAAATTTAGAAAAATGCCCCCGGAGTGACAAAGTTGGGGAGAGCTACGGCAGATGCTTAATATGAATAAGTGGTTACATTGCTTTTAATGATATAGCACATTAGGGGTGTCGGCAAATTTTAGGAAAGTGTTCCCTTCGGGAAGCCAATTATCGTACTCACCCGTAATACGACCTCCTTTTTGAAATGTCATGTATTATACATAATATTTATCAGAGGGATCCGTAAAAAACAGTTTTAAAATGATGAAAACGCTAAGATAAAAAAAAAATAGAAAAGTTTCAACCATGGGTGTCATATTCGGGAGGCGAAAAAAAGATTCATAATATGAAAGAGCGGTCCGAGGGCTTTCGGATGATATAGCATATAACGGGTCCAAAAAAGGTTTGAAAATTGGTACCCACTATTGGGTCACACTTTCGACCCGGAAATCTTGCATCCCCCACTTTGAAATTTTCATATTTAATAAATAATTTTTACTGGAGGACTTCGTCAAAAAAACACACATGTAAAATTATATTTACTGTAGAAATCGCTACGTTTTAAAAAAATGTTCATTTCGGCTTTAAGCGCCCGTGTGAACTGAAAAAATCTACAATGGAATTATCTTTTTTTTTTTTTTTTTTTTTTTTTTTTTTTTTTTTTTTTGAGTTAATGGAATTTATGGCAATGATGAAAATTACAGACGATTTTATTTTTATTTTTATTTTTATTTTTTAAATAAAGTGATAGTGATTCCTGAAAATCGAATATAAGAAAATAAGTATTTATTTCTTCAAATGTTCTTGAAAAAATAATTTAATCACAATATTGTCTTCACTATATATTGAAATAAAAGATAATTTCAATTTTAATTTAAAAATGAAGTAAAAGACGACTTCTAATAATCACTATTTTTTCCCATTTTCTACCTTTTGTCCACTAAAATGTAGTAATTTAGTTGCCAGCATTAGAGAAATGTCATTAAAATTAGAAAAAAATTAAAATCTCGAAAACTAACTCAAATTTTAGAATTCTAATAGCACTTTTGATACCTGTGGATCGATACGGATAATTGTTGTTAATTTCATCATCAAGCTTTCCATTTTAGGATATACAGTTGTGAAACTATATCAGCCGTTTAATCAGTCGTTTCATAAATTCGTTTTATTATGAATTTATATACATAGTGTAGATTAAATTGTGCTAACATATATGTTCTTAGTCAGATAATGTTTTTATAAATGTTAGTCATAATTCAAAATTATTGATTTGATTTATTAGTTAAAAGTTAGTGTTTTAAAAGAAATTAAGAACAGAAGAAAAGAATTTTATTATATATATCATTATTTTTTCCTGTAACAGAAGTACATAATAATCTTAATATGATTTAAAAAAAAAATGTTCAACTCTGCTCTGAAAAAATTGCCAAAATTATCTTGAAGAAATTTTAAACTATCAGAAGTTCAAACCGTTTTCTTCTATTAAATATACAGGTCACTGCCTATTGTTAACGATGGAAATTCTGTTTCTTGTTTTTAAATAGGTTTATATGTTAAAACGTCATATTAAATTTAAAGAACCTCCAATGAAATTCTTCATACAATTAAATCTTTTAAACTTCTTTCTTTAAATTACATATTGATTATTTATTATAATTAAAAACAGAATATTTTCATTGCTTCATGACATATAAATAGCATTTCATCTGCAGCCGTAAACTTTTTAAAATAAAGAAAATTTTAGGACATTTAGAAGTACTGTAAAATAAACATTAATAATTTAGACATAAAATTCATATGTTAAATAAAGTTTTCTCATATGTACTTGGATCTTTTAACATATTCGCTAAATTAAGTTGGATTCTTAAGATGATTTTTAAGGTCTGTAGAACAAAGAAAATTATACTTACAATGTATTAGGTTTTTGAAGTTTATTTAATTCAACTGGAAACTAAAACGAACTCTTCTTAGCGAAAATTATTCTTAAAAATAAATATTTTGGCTCGTTTTAATCAATATATGATTTTTATATTTCCTTTATAATTTTATATTTCTTAAAATTAACAATTACATGTTACAAAGAACATTTTACAGCGTAACAACTTTAAAGTAGCTGACAAGACTTTCAAAGTGATTAAAATTGTTGAAGAGAAAATTTTTTTCGGAAAAGAAATTAATCTTCGTAAATCACACAAGCGACAGAGAAAAGTCACTCTACAAGATTTTAAAACTTTTAAAAGATGGTAAGACAGTAATATCATTCGTAAAAGAGAGGAAGAAGTAATTAAAACTACTGAAATTTGGAAGAAGGACTTTATTTTGGAGAGATAAAATATTTTTTATATCTAGTATTTATAGAGAAAGATTGTTTGCATGACTTTTAGTGCACTTGTGTTAAATAAATGGAAATATGATGTATGTTAATAATAAATAACATCTTGTGTGGAAAACTAAATCACTAAAAACGATCGTTTCGACACACAATATATAGATTAAGCTTTGTCAACAAAACCAGACGTATACATTGCGTGAGAACTAGGACTCAGTGTATAAAATCATTAGTGTATAAAATCAATGGATAAAAATAAGCATTCCTCCAACTACATGGAGGATGAAAACCAAAATATCAGTAAACACAACACCGAAAGTCCACCAAGTTCCAGCAACCAGTGAAATCAAAGCGGAAGTGAAGCATCGTTACACAACAAATCCACCCAGAAAGTTGAGATGTAAGGTACACTAGAAAAATCATTATTGCTGGACAGATAATTACACCTGTTTATTTTCTATCTAATTTATATCCAAAATCGTTAATTGGTCCAAATCATCCAAGCAACCTCATAGCAAATTGGTATATAATTTTATATACCTTAGATAAATTCAAATAATATAAGTGATCGTATTTACCTAAATTCTAGTAGAAGAGCAACGCGAAGCATTAATAAAATTAAATTATAATTCGCGTCAAAAAGTAATTATTAAATTTGAATAATTACGAATAAAATTAAGAGTTTGCGTTGTGAATTATTTAGACGAACTCTTCCACTTATGAATTAAACTAAAATTTAAACTGTAAAAAAAAGAATTGACACACTTTAAATATTATTAATTAAATAATTACAGAAACTTTTTAAAACTTGATTAAATATTTTATTTACATTGAACATATCTATTTACAGAAAAACATAATATTAATTCAAAAAATAGAAAGCAACACTTTTGTTTGCTTCTCATCATTTTAAGTATGTTTAATCTTTTTAAAAAAAAAGACAATATTTTCACGTACTCTAATTATTATAATTGTTTCTTTTTGCTAAAAGAAATACTCTCTTTCATTTTTAAAATTACCTTAATCTTATTTAATTGTTGGTTTGGTCGGATCTCAGATAACTCTCTACCATAAATATCAGAAAAGTATTTTTTAAGATTTTTCATATGATCTTAAGTGGTAAAAGAAAATGTTTAAAATAGTACCTTCTTTTAATATACGGGATGGTGGCCTTTATTCGTCAAATTCCGAGTTGTTGCGTTGCTTAGGATCATGGCAATGTGTCATCAGGAACGCATCCTCAATTTGGCTTGATTAGGCTCACTCCGATAGGTACCTCAGGAAGACATCCTCAATTAGGCTTGATTAGGCTCGATTAGGCTCGATTAGGCTCGCTCCGAAAGGTCCATCTCGCCTGGGCTTTACTAGGGCTTACGGGACTCATTGCACGGGCTTTCAGGAGAGCTCTTGGATCCTCTACATCTTTTTTCAGACTATCTTTTTTCAAAACTTATTCTTCTTGCACACCAGCTCCTGCAGTGGGAGGAACTATTTTTGTCTAGTCCACTGTTATTGGATGTGAGAAGATTTTTTATTATACTTCGATAGGCCTATTAGCTAGCAGTCTGCAAATGGCCCCTAACATATACTTTAATATTATTATCTGCCTTAAAGTTTGGGTGGTCTGAAAAGTCATAAATTTATCCCAACACTTTTATTGATGCCATAAATTGATTCCAACGTTTTTATGATTTTTACGACTTCTAATTATACACCACTTTCCATTGGCTTGTCATAAAACGACACCATGGCGTCTGCGTATTGTTGTTGTCTGAGATCCGAACTCCATTCAACGTTATACATTCATTTTACAATACAACAATTTTTTAAAAATATATATTTAATCTTTAAAATCAACTTAATAATTTTTGTATGAACTTACACTCTTATTTTACTTAAATATATAAACATTATAATTTTACACTCATAATTATATTTTATAAAAAATATTTATACAAACAGAAATAACAAATTACGCAATTTTACTTTGATTTAACCAACATGGTGCGGGAACATATCATAGTTATATGTTGCCCAGCATCTCTCCCGGTATCGGAAAAAAAAAATAAAAACTGATTGCTGGTTTTATTTTTTTGTAAAGCTTGATGGAATGTACGTGTCCATATGACTGTGTATCTACACAGTTTTTGAGCGAAGACTGTAAAGTTCAATTATGAATGGTTCTGGTATATTTTATAAGAAGTTCTCCTATTGTTTCATAACAGAAAGTTCAACACATGATAGCATAGTTGTCTGTTGACATTCACATTTATAGAAGACCTCTGTACTGACAATCAGACGTCTTTCTCGAAGCCTTTTTTCTTTACCACACACATGTTTACTAATTTTGTAACTTTACAGTTTAAGTGCCCAAAATACATTCAAAGCTATAATTTTGTCTGAAATTAATATGCCGAAATAAACCTCATTATAAGAAAAATAATGGCATACGCATTTGACATATTATTTCATCACATACAACCTTATGACACAGTGTTTTATCTAAAACACATTTTATACTGAATAAAAGTAAATACAATGCTTGTAATATGACATGTTATATTTTCACATAATTAATCCGATGTATTCAAATTATAATCAGAAAAATATTGTATACAAACTTGTTACATTATTTTATTTATTTGTTACTTCAAACATGTATGATCTGTCAAAATGTACAAGCTAATTCATCTCATTTAATATATCATTACGCAATGCTTTCCAACTTTACCCGATACGAGAAAGAGAGAAAAACAAAAAGAGAAGGGGGAGAGAATGAAACCAGTTTTGAACGTCCCCGATTCTTTCGAAACGAGGGGTTGGTCAGCTACTAATCCCTTTCTGCGAGATGAATTGTGCTGTGACAAAATTTTACGACTTCAAAAAGTAAGTATTTAAAACCATTTCATGCTTGTAATTACCTTATTAATTAGTATAATTTCTTGATATACTTTCTTCTTAACTCACTGTGCATGCCTGTATGTAATTTTAAACATAATCTATGCATAAACAGTGTATGTATTTGTATCGTATCTAATGTAAACCTTCTGCTTTTTTTTTATTATTTTGCAGGGGAAAAATGGCGATTCTATCATCGGAATTCTCCTGCCTCATACTGGAACTGAAGCGAGGGTGGCTTTTTATTCATTCAGGTTTAAACTAAACCAAATTGCCTTTCAGGATTTAAAAAAAAAAATGCATATAACTTTCTTTAACTGATTACCTTGTATATTTTTAGACCTTTCTAACAAACACAAATTTTGATTCATGATATTGTTTACTATTAAAATGTAAACAACACGGAAAAATGACTTCTACGGCCTCTCAAAAATGCAAAATATGCATTACGCTGACCTTAAAAATGCACCTTCATTTAATACTATTAAATAGTGTTGTCAGAAAATGCCATTGACGAAGAAGAGAACAATTTTTTTGTCTTAAATTATTATTTATTTAGCCAACAATTCTATCTTAAAAGATTGTTAAATTTTCATATTTATTTATTTTTTTACTGAATGAAATAAAAATTTATTTATTCAAACTTTTATTTATCATTAACATTCCGTATGTGAATTCTACTGTCTAAAATTTAATGATATGTTTAAAAATAAAAGATAATAAATTATTATTATTAATCCAACATTAATAATTATTATTTAATTATAAAAAAAAATGTACTTAATACACTTGTATAATTTAAAAAAAAAAAAAAAAAAGTAAATGATAATTACTACGTAAAATCGTATGCAGCCCTCTATGAGTACCCGGCCGGACCAAAGAACTTCTGCCAGCAGAAAAAATCTTTGTATACTCACAAACAACCACATGCAATTTTTTTATATATCAAGTTTTTAAAATAATTACTGTACGTACTATAAAAAAAATTAAGTAAATAAATTTATTAAGCCATACTACATATTTTAATAAAATTAAGGCCAATATATATAAATATATTTATTTATTTATTTTGTTTTCTTATGTTAAATTGGCCAAATTATATATATAAAAAAAAAATTATGAACTCACACACTCAAATTTATCAATACTATGTATATTTATATGTGTTAAATATAGAATTGCATTTAATTCTAAGGGAAAGTAAAGAGAAAAAAAAAATGCTTAAATTCTAAACTAACATAAATTTATAAAATATTTTATTTAAAAAAAAAAATCTAATTTCTAGCTGATTTCAGCAAGATGTCATTTAATATTTATATTAAATAATTTTGCTAATACATTTTATTAATTGTTAAATTTGCATATTTTTATATATACAATAAAAATATAATAGTCTTACATAAAATTTTACACTACAACAATGTTATTAATTAATTTAACTTGAATTTAAGCCTACTTTAATTCTAATTGAATACCGTTAATAAAAGTAAATTAGCTTATCAAGTTAAATATAATATAAACTATGTTTGTCTAATGTTAATTTTGCTGAAAATTCCATAAATTTTAACTGTAAATGCTAATTGCTATACCTTTTGTTATTTATTTTGAAAACAACACGAACTTATATTTTTATTTATTATTTTTTTTATTAAATCTAGGAACTAAACACTGAGCTAGACACTCCATAAATGTGTAAAACCTAAAAATCAAAAATTTTCCTAAAGAAAACTCAAAATGCTGCTTTTTACAATATAATATTACTAATTTTATTGTTTCTGAGCATAACATCTAGTAATTATACCATACTTAATTTTTCTTCGATTCCTTTTTCAGCCAAGAATCTTGAAATTTATGCCTAGGTGATGACTATATTGATGTATCTGTGAATAATTTTTCTACAAATATTTTGTTGGTGTTGGTGCATACCCAGCCGTAGGCCAAAATTGCACCCTATACAGAAAGCCTTTGGTGAGAAAATTTTAATTTTACTTCAATTATTTATTTGTGTATTTTTTTTTACTATTATTTTTGTGTGCAATCATGTTGAAATAACTTGCCTTGTCCATTGTTATACATATATATGTATTTTTAAAAACCAATGTGCTACACCAAAATCCTTTTTTTTTATTTTTTTTTATAACACTTTTGTTCATAAAACTTATCCCAGCTGTCTAAATTCTAGACTTTAGCATATAAGTTGTAATTGAACTATCGGAATAAATCTTAGCACTATTTGTATATTTTATTATGTTTAGGCTTATAGCTGACCGCTATCCTAATATAGAGTGCACTAATAATTTATTCCTTGTCAACCATATATTTATATAAAAAATATATATATATATATGAGTATGCTATAAAGCTGTTCTAACTACCCTGAACCTATAGCTTACACCTACTCATTTTAAAGAGTAATTCTGAAATTTTGTCATCTAAATTGTAAGGCTATTAGCAAAGGCTACCCTTATAGAAGACAGAAAAAAATTCCTCTTTTTTTTTTTTTTTTTTTTTTTTTTTTTTTTTTTGAAAATTACTCCAAGATTATTTACTATGAAATTAATTAAGTTTTAATGTTATTTGGCTTTGTTAAGATTTTATATTTTCTAATTCATATTCGAAAAGAAAAAAAAAATATATATATAACTTTTGCCTGGAGAGAAATATTTCACTGCTCCATTGAAGTTTTGTGAAGCACATTACATAATTTTATAAGTATGTTTTCGGGTGCGCCCTGCACATTTGCTCAATATTGTAACCCTGAGACAAATTGGCGTTCCCATGTTCCTATCCTTTCTTATTATTATTTTGAATTTTAAAAAGGCAAGTTATTAATTCTGTTTCAATTTTTTTTTTTTTTTTTTTTTTTACCTAAAAGAAAAAAAATTTATTTTTAAATTTTGAAATTTTTTTTTTAAATTTTGAAATTCGATTAATTATGCATTTTGATTTATTTTTAATACCAATTCATATCCCTTACTTGTCCCTTTGATCATCAGTTTTACCCTTATTTTTATACTTTTTTGGATACTTTTGAGCATTGTCTTTTAAATTCTCATTTTTATCCTCATTTGGATAATAACTGGCATGACTCTGAGGTTGACTATTCCTATATGGCACATGCTGAGGGAAGTAATTTGGTGGGGGTGGGGGATATGGAGAATATCCATAGTAACCACCTGTGGGTGCATAAGATTGAAAATGCCACTGCTGGTTTGGGTTAACAAATCTAGGATTAAAATTCGCTCTCGGTTGATACTGTCCATTATAAGCGTACCTTTTATTAAAATGCCGACCTGCGAAATCTCTGCTATCCTTATATGTATTTTTATTATCATTTTTGTACCAGCACGTTTCTAAAGTATGCGAATTTTTTTTACATAATTCGCACCATCTGCTTGATGCAGTATCTTTTGTTTTAACTTTCAAATTGTTTATTTCGGAAGTCAAAATTTTAATTTGCTCCGCGCTTTCCATATTTAATTTTAACAATTTGTCCAAATTTTCCTCAGTGGAGGTTTTTGTAATCGAATTAATTTCCTTTGATGCAACTTGATTGTATGCATCTTCCATTTGTTTCGCAAATTTACATGCGTCGTTGAAATTTTTCGGCGCCATTCTTCGAATGTCCAAACTTAAATCTGCCCTAACTGATTCTAAAAATCTTGTGAATTTTATCATTTCAAATAAACTACCATTACCGTTGTCAATATTTTGGCCACTTTTATCTAGGTAAAGTTTTGCAGCCGCATTGAATTCACTGATAAAATCAGCGATAGCCTGCGCAGGTTTTTGCCTAAGAGAAAAAAAAAATTGCTTTGAGCCGCAGAAAAACTTGTTTTAGTAGAAAAAGTATCGATTAATTTTTCTTTAAATTGACCATAATCCTTTTCTGTATTAAGATTCTCTTCGTTAGCTAATTTATCTCTAGCACTACCGACTAATTTCGTTTTCAAGAGCGCTAGTTTCGAAACATTCTCTAATTCCGTTTGTTTAATTAGATTATCGAATTCGTTCAAAAAAAATTTAATATTCGACTCTTTCTTTCCGTCAAAGACGGGGATACAATTCAACAGCGTATCAACACTAGGTTGAGTCATTGTATTCTTTTTAGTTTTTTGTAGCGAATAATTTAGAGAAATAATTTTATTTTTCTGTCCTCTGGTTTTAACTCCAGAAGTATTTAAATCTACACTTCTCCTTTTAAATTTTCGCTTATTGTTGGGCATAACCTTTTAACAGAATGTTTCTGTTTATCATACTTTTTTTTTTATATTACCACATATGTATGAAAATATTCTAAATTGCATAAATACATAAAAACAACAGCACTAAAATTTAAAAAAAAATTTCTTAGGAGATGAAGTTGTTTTGTAGATTATTCTTTTACACACATAAATACCCCTAAAATATTTATAATACACGTATATATAAAAAACAACATAATTTCATTTAACAGAAAAATATCTGTCTTTTTCTACAGAAAAAACAATCTTATTATTTTTTTTTTTGTAAATATTGTACTACTACTTCGTAGTACGACTCATAAATTTTCTTTTGTATCAAGGTGATACAATTTCAAAAATCATGATCTATTGACATTTCAATCATTTTTATGCCAGACATATTATAAAATTTTACTCATTATTCTTCTTATTATTATTATTTATACATTATATAAAAAAAAAATTATTTTTACAAATGTGTCATCTGTGATGTGAATGCCATTATTTTTCAATGGTAACTGAGATCCAACCACAAGAGAAAAGAGAGAAAAAAAAACAAAATTGTAATTCCTAAATTTACCTATTATAAATCCCAGAATTATTTTTTTATTTCCTTTTTGTTTTTTACTAACATATATTATTCATTTTATTTATATAAAATTATTATATGTGTGTCAGTATTGTTACAATAATAAAATTAATTTTAATAAAATTTTAATCAATTAAACTTACATACCTACAATATCTTTAAAATTGTGACATTAAAATAATACTTAAATTTATTTTCCTTTATTATTATTATTATTATTATTATTTCTAATGACCTCAGATGAACGTTCCTGAGTCATAGCATCATTTACCTATCTAATGACCTCAGATGATCGTTCCTGAGTCAGAGCACCATTTTACTATCTAATGACCTCAGATGATCGTTCCTGAGTCAGAGCACCATTTTACTTAATGAAGGGGGGATGCTGGACAGATAATTACACCTGTTTATTTTCTATCTAATTTATATCCAAAATCGTTAATTGGTCCAAATCATCCAAGCAACCTCATAGCAAATTGGTATATAATTTTATATACCTTAGATAAATTCAAATAATATAAGTGATCGTATTTACCTAAATTCTAGTAGAAGAGCAACGCGAAGCATTAATAAAATTAAATTATAATTCGCGTCAAAAAGTAATTATTAAATTTTGAATAATTACGAATAAAATTAAGAGTTTGCGTTGTGAATTATTTAGACGAACTCTTCCACTTATGAATTAAACTAAAATTTAAACTGTAAAAAAAAGAATTGACACACTTTAAATATTATTAATTAAATAATTACAGAAACTTTTTAAAACTTGATTAAATATTTTATTTACATTGAACATATCTATTTACAGAAAAACATAATATTAATTCAAAAAATAGAAAGCAACACTTTTGTTTGCTTCTCATTATTTTAAGTATGTTTAATCTTTTTTAAAAAAAAGACAATATTTTCACGTACTCTAATTATTATAATTGTTTATTTTTGCTAAAAGAAATACTCTCTTTCATTTTTAAAATTACCTTAATCTTATTTAATTGTTGGTTTGGTCGGATCTCAGATAACTCTCTACCATAAATATCAGAAAAGTATTTTTTAAGATTTTTCATATGATCTTAAGTGGTAAAAGAAAATGTTTAAAATAGTACCTTCTTTTAATATACGGGATGGTGGCCTTTATTCGTCAAATTCCGAGTTGTTGCGTTGCTTAGGATCATGGCAATGTGTCATCAGGAACGCATCCTCAATTTGGCTTGATTAGGCTCACTCCGATAGGTACCTCAGGAAGACATCCTCAATTAGGCTTGATTAGGCTCGATTAGGCTCGATTAGGCTCGCTCCGAAAGGTCCATCTCGCCTGGGCTTTACTAGGGCTTACGGGACTCATTGCACGGGCTTTCAGGAGAGCTCTTGGATCCTCTACATCTTTTTTCAGACTATCTTTTTTCAAAACTTATTCTTCTTGCACACCAGCTCCTGCAGTGGGAGGAACTATTTTTGTCTAGTCCACTGTTATTGGATGTGAGAAGATTTTTTATTATACTTCGATAGGCCTATTAGCTAGCAGTCTGCAAATGGCCCCTAACATATACTTTAATATTATTATCTGCCTTAAAGTTTGGGTGGTCTGAAAAGTCATAAATTTATCCCAACACTTTTATTGATGCCATAAATTGATTCCAACGTTTTTATGATTTTTACGACTTCTAATTATACACCACTTTCCATTGGCTTGTCATAAAACGACACCATGGCGTCTGCGTATTGTTGTTGTCTGAGATCCGAACTCCATTCAACGTTATACATTCATTTTACAATACAACAATTTTTTAAAAATATATATTTAATCTTTAAAATCAACTTAATAATTTTTGTATGAACTTACACTCTTATTTTACTTAAATATATAAACATTATAATTTTACACTCATAATTATATTTTATAAAAAATATTTATACAAACAGAAATAACAAATTACGCAATTTTACTTTGATTTAACCAACATGGTGCGGGAACATATCATAGTTATATGTTGCCCAGCAATTATCAAAAGAGTTTCTAAATTTATGAATAAGAACAGCTCCAAAAAAGTCAAAATCTAGAGGAGTGCTGCATTTCTTGATAATAGTGGCAGAATCAAAATTGAAATTATGTCCCTCTCGCCAACACTGAGAAGCAACACAGGATTTTTGTAATTCTTTTTCTTTACACATTTTATGTGTTCCTAGATTCTTTAATGGAGTTCTCGTTTAGTTACTTCAATATAGGGCGATCCTAACGTTGTCCTATATTTCCCGCTTTGATTTGATCCGTTGTTGGAACTTGATACTTCTGTGTTGAATGATATTTGGATCATCTTGCATGTAGCTGAGAGGAATGTTAATTTTTATACTTTGATTTAATATACTGATAATGCGAGTCCGAACACTCTTAAACGCATACGTCTGGTTTTGTACACAGTGCTTAATTTATATGTTGCGCGTTCAAACGTTGGTTTTCAGTGATTAAGATGCATCTTTTTTCATAAAGAATTGTGGCGTTTGTTAATTGCACAGATTTTATTTAAATTCACTTCTCGAATTATATGTTTTATACAAATGAAAAAAATTAAATTACACATAAATGGATGGTTCTACTTTATATATATATATATATATATCCTGAAAACGAGAAAGCTATTGAAAATGATATAAAAAAGTCCATCAAAACCTCAATGAAAAATTGTTTAGTTTTATTTTATTTTAAATATATATAAAGTTCTGCTGATCGCTATCGAAAATGTAATTTTTTTAAAAATATAATTTAATTATAAAGCAGCCGTATAAAAATATATAAATTTTAACACAATAAAATAGGTGAACATTTGTATGAACACATAACGTTACAGTAATAAAGAATTTACAGGAATTCTTATATTTTTAACAATAAATTGATTTATAGTACTATGTAAGGTGTTAATCAAAATTTCTTTTAAAATTGGAAAAAAGAAAACCATTTTTGTGGGTACCACAAACTTGTACAAAATCTTCAGATGATAAGTATGGATGTTGAAAAAAAATATATATATATATATCACATCCTACTAACTGCGCGCAGATCATTGTATAAAAATGTGACTTTTAACAGTCGAACCGGCGAAATAGCTTTTAATAAATGCTATACTTAAATTTTGCTAGAAGGATCGTCTAGGTATAAAAATGTACTATTTATTTTCAAATTTATATACTAACAACCAATTGGACAACCTATTTGTATTTTTGATAAATATTATCTTTTCATACCAAACGGAAAGTCCTTCAGTCAAGTAGTTTAAGAGTTACAAATTATAAACTCTGAACCATTAATGTATTTTTTTTATTGTTGCATAATAGATTTAAGTGCTTGTATTATATGTTGTCTGGATAATACGCAATCGTTAATTTATTTAAAAAGAAGGGGGGGGGGGATTTTATTTATACCTACGTTGCTAATACACATTTTATAATGGATGTTGATTCGATACTTTTATATGTTTAATAGTGTAGTTATATTTATATATTTATTAATTCATATTAAATGTATACATATTCAATAATATTTAATAAAGTTAACGGTTAACTTGTATTTAAATTTTAGCCTACTCAGGACAATATCCTATTAATTTCTAATAGTATACTATTTTAAATGAGAATAAAATGCATAATGAGTGTATTTGTTATACCTAATGCTATGACAGTATCCATTTTAATTTGGTATTTTTTTTACCTCTATCCATTTACATCTTGTTTCATTTTGAATTTAATGTATGTTCAAAGGTTTATTTCTCGGTTTTATATGTGCGGTACTCCTAAATTCATATTTTTTAGCTAAGTTATGGCTAATATGAAGATGAAACCACACATTTTATTCATGGAACTTAAGCCATTTGGGAATTAATGATTCTGTCTAAGTTCTACAAATTTCCATCATTATATTTCTGTTATTCAATGTCTGCTGTTTTTTATTATGTGTTTAGAATCTATGTTAACTATGTTGTGGTGAACTGTATTTTTTAATGTCATTTTATTCATAATTCGACAGATTTTGTTGGTAGTCGGTAATGTTTATTTAATGGTCATATATATATATATATATATACTGAAAAACAACTTTTCAAAAGTAAAAAGGGAAAGTTGTGGCTAAAAAATAGTGTGATATCAAATTTCCAAGCTTATATTATGGTACTTATTTAACATTTTTTATTAAAAATTTACCATACGTAAGTCGAGTACCTAAGTATGCGTTGATAGAAAGCCTTTTCTCCTTTACTAAATACATCATAACGTGTTTCTGAAAATTAATTTTTTTTAAATTATGCATGATGGGCTTGGCGGCCATATTTCCATATTTTACACAAATTTCTAAGCACACAAGTATATTGTTAAGATCGGAAATTCGAAATTGTTGCTAAAGCAAACATTTTATGCTTTTAATTTATGGAAATGAGTGCCTTGAAATTTGTGTCTTAAAATAAAGTTGAAGTAACTTCAAGTTTCATCTTATGATTCTTTTTTTTTTTCGGAGGGGGTTAATTAATTAGTTAAAGCAGTAAAAATCATTTTTTTTCAAAATAAAAGACTTTCTTAATTTATCTGTCTGTAGCCAAAACTAGAAGTTCAAAATTCTTAATAATGCAAATATATTGCGAGCTTGTCTGCTTAGAAATTTGTGTAAAATATGGAAAGATGGCCGCCAAGCCCATCATGCATAATTTAAAAAAAAATTAATTTTCAGAAACACGTTATGATGTATTTAGTAAAGGAGAAAAGGCTTTCTATCAACGCATACTTATGTACTCGACTTACGTATGGTAAATTTTTAATAAAAAATGTTAAATAAGTACCATAATATAAGCTTGGAAATTTGATATCACACTACTTTTTAGCCACAACTTTCCCCCCACCCCTTTTTTTTTTTTTTGCTTGGCATTTTTTTTTTTTTTTTTTTTTTTTTTTTTTTACTTTTGAAAAGTTGTTTTTTAGTAGATATCAGTTCTTTTTTTTTTAAACAGATTATATATAATTGAAATAATTCTACTCGCTAAAATTAGTCCTTGTATAGCCTTTATAAGCAGGGAACAAACACAATAGTATACATTTTGTTTACCTATCATTCATTTTTTAGAGTAATTAATAATTTAAAAGTAAGGAAAGTCAATTTCTTCTTTCAAAGTATCAGTCTTTCTCAATTTATATCTCCTTAAAATTTTCTATGAAGGATGAAAATTTAGTAAAAATAAAATAGAGTCAACATAAAATACATATTTACAGTTAGTCTGTCAGTTAATTGTTTGTTCTCACTTTTTTTTTTTTTTTTTGCAAAACGCTTTTGCAAGATATATTTACCTTTACAAATACCTACGGTTAATCCGAAAATGATGCCCCACAGGCATCTAAAGAATCGAAGATCTGTCTAAAGAAGTAAATCTAGCAATTCTAGACATGATGATGAAACATTTTTGATAAAAAAATCTAAAAATTTAAAGATATAAACTGTACATATAACTTAATCTTTATTTAGATCGTGTTATAGAGAAGAAAGAATAAATATGTAATTTTACCCAAGTCTGTTTATCCATACCTATTTGCATAAATGTGAATATAATTTCGTATAAAAATTACCGTAAATTAATTATCTTTAATAGTCTATTATTAAAGCCGCATAAACATTAGAATTAAATTTTTTCCAGTTAAAAATTGCCTGAAATCTATAGTCTTATCGTTCGTCAAATTTGTTTTATGTTTTTTTTTTAATACACAGACACCTTTTTTAAACTCTGACAAAAGATCACTGAAATACTGAAGTTATCTAAATACTTATATCTTTCTATCGTATTTCTTTTTTTGAGGGGGTGAGGAGTGAGGAAGAGCGCTTAAGAACTTCGTTTTGTTCTTAGAATTCCGAATTAATCATTGAAAAGATCTACCTGCATAAGTCTTGTTGCAGAATTTTCATTAGCTAAGAGTTGCATCAACTTATACATCATGTGAATATATTAAATTACTTTTGTAAAATTCTAGATGGGAGCCATTCATATTTTCAGAGCATTTGCCTACATTTTAAACTTAAGTCATTTACGACTATTCATTACTTTTCTATACGAATTAAAGAAATCGTTCTTTCCATGGCAACTGTACCTTTCACTATTGCTTGTTTGTTTTATTGAACATATATATATCAGATCAAGTGGGGATCACGGCGGGATTCGAACCCGCCCCCATCTACGCTCTCAAGCGATTAGCGGCGTGGTGTCTTATCCACTCAGCCACGGTGGGCCACTATTGCTTTCTCTAATACCCAGATACTCAAATTTAACCAGCTGCGCTTAGAATCATACTCATAACAGAGTACATTTATATGTAAGTGTGGTGACATATGCACAAGTCGTGTACTCATATTGAAGTTTTTGTCCAAAGTACAGTAACTCAGTTTTCAGTAATAGACGTGGGAGATTTCGATTAAACTAACCAGAAAAGTTAAAAAACATTGGCTTTCTGATTTGATTTTATTCAAAATCGTCTTAACCAACCAAAGTTAATGTCCGGGATCCAGATAAATTTTTCTCTCTTAGTAAAATTAGATTGACCAATCAGTAGCCTCCATCCTTGTAGGCTTTTCGGTGTTTACTGCAAACATAAAAAAGTTTTAAAAAATGCAGGCTTCTGATTGATCAATCTCATCTCGCTAATAGCGTAAAATCTATGTTGATACCTGCCTATTCAACGCCCTTTAAATATTCGAGAAAGCCTTGACACGCGTCAGAAAAATATCACACAAAGCTTTGCCTGCTTTGCGTGATGTTTTTGACGCGTGTCAAGACTTTCTCAAATATCTAGGGGGCGTTGGTTTATTTCACCATCATGAAGCTATGAAAGGAGAGGAGCAGACATGTCAATCTTCCCGTGTGAAAAACTACATACCAAATAAAACGAGTTCTTTCCCCCTCTTCTGTCCTTTTTTCTCTTGCTTTTGACCGATAGCAGCCCATTTAGCAGTCTCCAGTGCAAGATGCCGCTATATATGGCGGACGCAAGGGGGAGGGTGTCAGCATGACCAATGACATAATAGGCCAGTTCATGACTGTAAAGTCGGCGACGCTCCTCTGACCATCCCACGTGGTGTATATCGTGTTAAAAATAGCACTCCTTTTTTTTATCAAAGATTATTGAGTTTATTTAAAACGAACATGAAGACACTACAAGACGACACAATGATGATGACTATTTACACTGAAAAAAAAGAAAGGGTTTCACAAGGTGCACAACCTTCATATTAAACTCCACGAACTACACTTCACTATATTATTAACTTGTATTACAAACTACTCAAATTATAATCCTTTGGTGCTCTTAGCACCCGATATACTTCCGTTTTCACAAATCCAAAAAACACGCCGGCCAACATGCACGGCTCGGCTACCCTTCTCAAAATCACTTTTACTCTGAAAAAAAAAATATCCGCCTCTCTCTCCGCGCGCGCCCGCATACCACGTGACGTATGGCGTTGGCGCCAAAAGAATCGAAAGAGGAATTAATCTAAACGGCTCCAGACATCACACCCCCCACCCAAGATTGAAAATGGGGGAGGGGGTCCCTCAATTTTCTATCTGAAATTTAGTCTGGAGACGTCCTTATACTCCATTTTTTTTTTTTAACAAATTACCCAAATAAAAATAAAAGTTAACAAATACATATAAAAAAAAATATACAAACTACATGTCTGAAGAATCTGGGCACTCTGCCTAAAACTCGTCTTACCTACTAATACAAAACAGAATTAATACTTAATAATAACAATAATAAATGCAATAACAAATAAAACATATAAAAGGAAACAAAAGTTGTAGTAACACACTAAATAAATTTTGAATCAAAACTTTAAAGTAAACAGTCACTTATCAAATAGTTCATGAAAGTTTTTCACAGTTTGTTTTCTTATTCAACAGTTTCAAGTCTAGATAGTGCGTCTGCATTTATCAACATGGCACCTGGTCGATGCGAAATTACAATGTCATACTTTTGCAGTGCTAGTGCCCATCGTTGCAGTTTGGAAGATTGGGGGTGCATTTTTGGTGATGAAAGTTAGTGGGATGTGATCGGTGATAAGTTCCACAGGTGAACCAAAAATCCACGTTTCGAACTTCTTGAGACTCCAGATGACCGCATAGGCCTCCCTTTCGATCGTCGGCCAAGCCTGTTGAGTTTTGGTGAGCTTTTGACTGGCATAACTTACTGGGTACAATACTCCGTCTTTTCGCTGCGATAAACATGCGCCGATGCCGATTGCAGATGCGTCGCACTCGATGACATATGGTACTCCTATAACGGGAGTATGTAGACTAGGTGCTTCGATAAAACCTCTTTTCAACTCATTAAACGCTCGATCATGGTCTTCTGACCAACACAACTGTTCTGGACTCTTCTTCTTCGTCAGTTCGGTTAGAGGATATGCTACTTCAGCATATTTAGGAATGTAATCTCTGTAATAATTACATAGACCAAGGACACTTTTCAACTGTTTCTTCGTTTGAGGCACTGCTAACCTTCGAATAGCCTCCACTTTTCCGGGGTCGGTCCGATGGCTGCCGGACCCGATGATATGTCCTAAGTACTTAATCTGCGGTTTTGCGAATTCACATTTCTACAAGTTGACTGAAAATCTCAAGTCTGATAACTTAGAAAATATCTTTTCCAAATGCACCAGATGTTCAGCAAATGTTTCAGAAAAGACGGCTATGTCGTCTATATATGCTCTGGCGAACTCTTTGTAATCGGACAGTGCTCTGTTCATTTCTCGTTGAAAAGTCGCAGCTGCGTTTTTGAGCCCGAAGGCCATTACTTTAAAGCGATACTGAACCCTGTGAGTTTTGAAACACGCCAGATTCTGGCTCTCTTCTTCTAGTGGTATGGCCCAATACCCTTTCAATAAGTCTATTGTAGTTATGACATTGGCCCTGCCAATACTGAACAATAGATCGGTGGCATTTTCCATTGGGAAATCATCAGTCACTGTAACCGCATTAAGCACTCGAAAATCTACACATAGTCGCAAGGCCCCATCCTTCTTCATTACGCAAACTACTGGGTGTGGCGCCTCTGCCTTACTTTCTTCAATCAGACCTAGTTCCAATAACTCCTCAATTTGTTTATCTACTTGAGGTTTCAAGGTCTCAGGGATTCTGTAAACATACGGCTTTTTCTTTTCTGCGTCACTTATTCTTATTTTATGCTCTCCTACCTTGGCTATTTGCACTTTTCTAGAAAATAATTCTTTATATTTATACAATAAATCTAACATTTTTTCTTTCTCCACCTTTCCTAAATGACTTAGATCAACTTCTTCTATATTGAATAGGTCGGAGTTATCTTTCGTACTGGGGGTGGGATGGACCTCCCCTAATTCTTCCTCATTTTCGAAGATCACACCCACCGCCTGCACCCTAGGAGTAAATTTTCTTATCTTATTTACGTGGACATTTCTAACATTACCGTTCATTAATTTCACTTTGTAAGAATCAGGGTTACAACGTGCCGCTATTTCGGCTGGCCCTGTCCATCTCGCGTAAAGTTTGTTCGTGGAGTCCGGAATTAATAAATATACCTGGTCCCCCGGTCTAAATTCCTTATAAATCGCTCTTCGATTAGCGTACTTCGCATACGAGCTTTGCTTAACCTCCGACACTATTGCCGCTTGTTCCGCCTTCCTTTCTAAATTAATTTTTAACTCCTGGAGGTATTCGGTCGCGCTCTTTCCTAGATTTATAGGTAGTGGGATTTCGCCTGCCCATGTAGATTTTAATACCGCCAGTGGCCCTCTGGCCTCTCTTCCGTACATTAATTTGAATGGCGATACGCCCGTAGTGCTATTCGGAATTTCTCTATACGCAAATAATAAATAGGGGATGTGTTTATCCCAATTTTTAGGGTCACTACGAATTATATGGTGTAACATACGTTTCAATACCTGATTATACATCTCAACTAATCCCGAGCTCTGTGGGTGCCCCGGCGTAGCAAATCTAGGAGCCGCCCCCAGCCTAGCATGAAACTCTTGTATTAACCCTGATATAAAATTTCTGCCCTGATCACTCGCTATTACGCGGGGTATTCCTGTCCGCATAAATATCTCTAACAATGCATCGCACGTAGCTTTAGCCGTAATTGTCCGTAACGGAACTGCCTCTGGCCATCTCGAATGTTGATCTACCAAAGTAAGTACGTATTGATGCCTACGCGCTGACGGAGGTTAAATTTTTCCGATTATGTCAATATTTACAACGTCGAACGGAAGTTCCGGCCTCTCAATAGGGACGATGGGTATCTGATCGCTGACCCTCTCCCTGCTCCGTAGTTGGCAATCCTTGCACGACGCACAATATTCTTCCACATCCCGCGACATACCTGGCCAAAAAAATGAATAACGATTTCTCTCTTTTGTTTTTTTTATGCCGAGATGATTAGCGAAAATCGACTCGTGCGCAGTTTTTAAAATTTCCCCCCTCCTCACATTTGGTACCACTAATTGCATAACTTGATCTCCCGAAACTCTTTCCCTATGATAAAGCAAATTGTCTACCATAACAAACCCATTTTTCTCTTTTTCTGCATCTTTGAAAGCTCCCTGTAACGATTCGCAACTTTTCTGTTGCGCCCTGTAAATACTCGCATCTGATTGACGACCCACATTTAAACCTTCGCTATTATTTTTCTTTTCAATACAGCTAATCATTAACTCTTTTCCTGCAGTTTCATTTTGACTTAATAAACATAAATTCTCATCATTGATACTTTGTTGCTCCCTTTCACTACCCCCTGCTTTTTGATATTTAATTTCTTCCCCCCTTTCCGATTGCATCTCCTCCGTAGGCACCGACACATCACATAATCTATTTTCTTCCTCCCCACTCTGCACTGATCGTAATAACTCATAAATCGTTGGCGTGATAATGCATGACCCATATAATTTATCTGTTGCTGCGAACAAAACATCTACGCTATTAACTACACTATTTGACTCTCCAGAATCTAAAGCTATGGGTAAGGTTATAAGGTCAGCGGTTATTTTTTCTCCAAAGGCAGATATCAACTGAATTTTTGAATTTTCCTTATTTCTAAATGAATCCGGTATTTGATTTGAATTAATTACTGGAATTTCGGCCGCGTTATCGATCAATGTATTCACTTTCCGCCCGCCTAACAACACATCCTGATACTGCAAAGCTTGCGTATTTATTGCCTCATTCTCAGAACATAAAGCTGTCACTTTAGCAACTAATTTATCATCATGTTTATTTTTATCAATACCCGATTCCTTTTTCGTTTGATTTCGAAAATTCCCTATTTTATTTTTATCTTTATTATTCGGGCAGAAACGTAAATGAGTTGTTTGTTTACATAGCCTACAAATGTCATTAGTTTTTCTTTCGCGAGAAAGAACATTATTTCTGATATGAGGTGGGATATATTTCCCATGATTCACACTTCCGGTTTCATCAAAGTTGCGAAAGGATTTTATCGGTCTATCATATAATTCCGAAAAAGTTCTACCTTTTGAAGTAAACCAATTATCGCATAATTCCGCGATTTGGCGTGGTTTTAACCAGTCATCCATTTGCTTTAATTTAACATAACTCCGCGTTTCTGAATCTAATGAACTCATTAATCTATCGGTAACAATTAATTCATTAAGCGTATCGAAATCATTTACTTTCCTAAGCTGACAATAAAATTCCCAATTAGCTCGGATTCTGCTCGCAAATTGTAAATGGTTTTAATTTTTCATTCTTTTTGCCGTAAGGAAATTTTCTAGACAAGCTTCCGGGGTAGGTTGAAATTCTTTTAAAATTAAAGCCTTAACCTTCGAATACCTCTTCATTTCATTTGAATTGACATAAACTAATAAATATGCGGCACGTTCACCCACTAAATTTAGTAAAATTTCAACTTTTAACTCCTCCGAAACATTTTTCATTTCGAATGCCTTTTCGAGCGAACTAAAAAATAAATTCCACGCTTCCGGTTTAGTCGGGACTGGCATACTCAGGGTTCTAACACTTTTAATTAAAGATTCTAAAGAATTAGTATGGAATTTTTGTCCATCCCCCCCCGAATCCAAATTCTTATCATCTGTTATCTTCGCCATTTCTAATTGGGCTTTAATGACTTCTAACTTTGTTCTCTCTAATTCTAGAGCAGTGTTCTGTTCCGATTTGACATTTTCTTTTTCGATTTTGAGCAACTCGGCTTCACGTTTTTCTTTTTCTAATCTATCCGATACCGTAGTAATTAAAAATTCTTTTACAAATTCAGCATCATTAGCAAATTGGTCGCTTCCCTCAATGAGTGTTTTCAAATCTACAATTCTATGCTCTAATTCTACCTTTAATCCTAATTCAGTCGCGACGACAACTAAATCTTCTTTTTTCAGCCCTTTAATGCTAAACAAATTTCTTTTTCAATTCAAACACTTTTATACTAATCTCTACAGATAACAGATACTCTCATATTAATTAAATAAATCAAGGAATAAATGATCTTTCTTCTGACATGCTTAAATCAATCATAAAAATAAATCATATACTTTTCTCTTTATCTATTTAAAATATCTTCAAACACTATCTTCAATTAAAAATAAATAAACATGCAGCTTACTTTTAATAGGAGCTCTTTTTGCTTCGGAAATGAGAGCGTGTAAAGTCGGCGCCGCTCCTCTGACCATCCCACGTGGTGTATATCGTGTTAAAAATAGCACTCCTTTTTTTTATCAAAGATTATTGAGTTTATTTAAAACGAACATGAAGACACTACAAGACGACACAATGATGATGACTATTTACACTGAAAAAAAAGAAAGGGTTTCACAAGGTGCACAACCTTCATATTAAACTCCACGAACTACACTTCACTATATTATTAACTTGTATTACAAACTACTCAAATTATAATCCTTTGGTGCTCTTAGCACCCGATATACTTCCGTTTTCACAAATCCAAAAAACACGCCGGCCAACATGCACGGCTCGGCTACCCTTCTCAAAATCACTTTTACTCTGAAAAAAAAAATAATATCCGCCTCTCTCTCCGCGCGCGCCCGCATACCACGTGACGTATGGCGTTGGTGCCAAAAGAATCGAAAGAGGAATTAATCTAAACGGCTCCAGACATCACAATGACGTTTAAAAGTCACACGGATTTGGATCATCTTTACATGATGATTAGTACAAAGCGGTGCGCCGTTTTTTTTTTTTTTTTTTTTTTTTTTTTTTTTTTTTTTTTTTTTTTTTTTTTTTTTTCTGTGCGTGTGTGTGTGTGTGTCCATAGCCGTGTATAGATAATCAACTCCGTGTGACGTGATGAGCTGGCCACACTTTAGGAACAAAATGACGTCATCTATATCTACTTCGAGGCAAACGAAAAAGACAGGCTACCGCGGTGCTACAGCGTCTAGAATATACAGTGTGGAAATCCAATCAGTCGATCACAGCGATATCTGCAGGATATTTCCCAAAACTCCAAGACAATTTGGTCTAGACGCTGTAACTTTTTTTTAACGTTTTATTAACATACATCTGACCTGTGTGCTTTGCGTCAAACCCGCTGTAATAATACGATATTTACTTTGAAATTTGAAAATATATCGCAGATGTCGCTGCGATCATCTCCCTGGATTTCAGCGTCAGTGCACATTTAAGGGATACACTTTTTAGCGGTTCTTGGATAGCAATTTCCACATTATGTATTCTAGACGCTGTAGCGGTGCATTACACGTGTCTCTTTCTTCTTTAAAAAATATCCTGCAGATGTCGATGCAAATGAATGTTTGGAATTCGACATCGTTGCACATTTAAGGGATTCAATACTTCCGCGCTTTTTTAAGTATTGCTGGGATAGTCGATTTCTACAACATATAATCTAGACGCTATAATGGAGCTATAGTTTCTAGAAGATATAGTTTAAAAATCGACTTATTAAAATGATGCTAAAAAATTGTATCCCATAAATGTTGAACGAGGCTGAACGACGAATGTCGATTACAGCGACACATGGTAATTCCAAAGTAACTATTTTAAAAGAAAACGTTTCGCTCAGAGAAGATCTGGAAAATGTTGCTCCTATCGACATTTGTTATTCAGTATTTTTCAATATTTATGGGATTCAATTTTTAGCACTTTTTAAAGCATTACTGGAATAGCCGGTTTCCTCACTATGACCGTGATCTAGGTAGATTTTTCTCTGTTATCGTAACGAGATTGGCCAATCAGAAGCCAGAATTTTTGCTAACTTTTCACTGTTTTCAAAAATGTACCTGGATCCCGGCGTATATTTCTAGACGCTATAACTGAGCTCAGGAATAGTCAAAGACTTTGAAGATACATAGACCGGCAAACTGTCAGTTTAACTGAGGATTTTTGATCGCAGCTGTTGTACGGTAGTATATATGTTTTATATTTTAATTTACCTAAAAAATGCTTTTATCAGCGTATTTTTTCATTGGTGATCATTAAGTATAAGTCTACCCTATTTCATTTAGGCCTTTAAAAAAAAAAAAATACCTTATTATTCATCATTTTTTTTTTTTTCGTATAGCAAGTAAGTATTTAAATAAACATCCTCCAAGGATAAAAATATAGTGTTACTTTCGTTAATATGCACTTTTTTAATTACCCTTTTTCATAAAAATTAGTTTAAAAAACATAGATTTCTTTAGAAGTAATTTAAAATTTTGTAAATTCCTATATTATGCTACAGTTGCTACCTTTAATCTAAAGTTCTCTACCAGTTACTTTTGTAAGTCAAACTAAAAACAAGGTGGAATTATAATCTTTAGCAATCTGTTTCCATATAAATTTCGCCTGTATTTAGGTTTATAAGGCATGTTAAAATTAGATACACTTTTTCAAACATACCATCCATAAAATTATTAATAAATCGCCTTATTTAACTTTATTTCTGAAAATTAAATATTTATAACGCATATTTAAGTATAAAAAATAGCTTCATGTAAAAAAATATGCCATAAACTTCATATATATTGATAAAAATTATTTTTTAATCTCATTCTAGCCATAGCACGTAATGGTAAATAACCACAGTTGACGTACAAACCTCGCGGTTCAGGTGTTTCAATTTACTTCAGATGGCTGCCTTGATTTCGCATGCTTTTGAATGGGGATGGAGGATATTCCATTTACGTTTTGATCACGTGGTCAAGGTAAAATCTTCTAGCGTAAAGAAGGGAAGGCTCCGTAGACGTGTAATATAAATCCCCGCTAGCCAATGAAACAGTTCATAAGGCAAAACAGTAGTATCTTCCCTTCTTATCAGTTATAAGTTCTTTGGGTAAATTACCGGTATCACGTGACTTTTTTCAGCCTCGAACCTAGATCTGGAATATCCTTCATTGCCGGTCTATGGGCGCGTCCAGAGGAGCGACCGGTTAGTCACCAAGGCGTTCAGTGCTGCTAACCGGGTCGTAACCAATGTCGTTCAGCACAATTAACCAAAGTGATCGGTGAGAGACCGAACTAACCGAAGAAAATTCTTGGTTAGTTGGGTCACGTGATCGGTTACATGAAAGTTTATTTACATTTGCATCGTACATGATGAAACAATAATAAAAGAATAATTACGGCAACGTAATACAGATGGCGCCATTAGTAAATAACACCAGTGCCGTCCAGTAGGTCTTTCGACCGGTTAGAGACCGGTCACTTACCGTGACGTCACGTAACCAATCTCACCGGTGACTTTGGTGAGGCCTGCTGGACTCGCCCTATGTATCTTAAAAGTCTTTGGGAATAGTACAGAAAGCAAACTCCGTATTTTGATACATTAAGGCCGGGATCTAATTAGGAACAAGCAAAGACTTATAAGATACATAGACCGGCAAACTGTCAGTTTAACTGAGGATTTTTGATCACAGCTGTTGTACGGCAGTATATATGTTTTATATTTTAATTTACCTAAAAAAATGCTATAATCAGCGTATTTTTTCATTGCGGATCATTAAGTATTAATCTACCCTGTTTTATTTAGGCCTTTAAAAAAAAAAAAAAAATACCTTATTATTCATCATTTTTTTTTTGTTTTTTTCGTATAGCAAATAAGTATTTCAATAAACATCCCCCAAGGATGAAAATATAGTGTTACTTTCATTAATATTCATTTTTTAATTACCCTTTTCCATAAAAATTAGTTTTAAAAACTTAGATTTCTTTACAAGTAATTTAAAATTTTGTAAATTACTATATTATGTTACAGTTGTTACCTTTAATCTAAACTTCCCTACCAGTTACTTTTGTATGTCAAACTTTAAAAAAGGCGAAATTATAATCTTTAACAATCGGTTTCTATATAAAATTCGCCTTTATTTCGGTTTATAAGCATGTTAAAATTAGATACTCTTTTTCAAACATACCATCCATAAAATTATTAATAAATCGCCTTATTTAACTTTATTTCTGAAAATCAATATTTATAACGCATATTTAGATATGAAAAATAGGTTCATGTACAAAATATGCCATAAATTTCATAAATATTGATAAAAATTAATTTTTAAAGCTCACTCTAGCAATAGCACTTAATGGTAAATAACCACAGCTGACGTACAAACCTCGCGGTTCAGGTGTTTCATTTTACTTCAGATGGCTGCCATGATTTCGCATGCTTTTGAATGGGAATTGTCGGTCTATGTATCTTAAAAGTCTTTGGGAACAAGTGTGTCTCTATAACGAAGTAGCGACATACGGCCAATAAATGTTTATTTGTAAAAGTGATAAAAACAAATCGTTAAAGTTCTTTGCGAGCATGCCATTATCGTCAGGCTAATGCATGTTGAATTATTTCCCTAGTCTAATAGAGATCGTCCATGCGCGTATCCTCTAATGGAGGATATTCCAAATATGGGTTCGAGGCTGAAAAAGTCACGTGGTACCGGTAATTTACCCAAAGAATTTCTAACTTTATAAGAAGGGAAACAGGAAACTACACTGTTAAAAATATCGTGAAAAATTACCTCTGTTCTTAAAGGTTCTCTATTTTCTGACCAATGAAAACGCTACATAAACGCCTATGAAGCGTTCTCATTGTTCAGAATACAGATAGCCTTTAAAAACAGAGGTAATTTTTCATGATATTTTTAACAGTATACTATTGCTTTCTCCCATGAACTGTTTCATTGGCTAGCGGGGATTTACATTACGTAGACGAAGCCTTCCCTTCTTTACGCTAGACGTTCTTGCCTTGACCATGCGATCATAACGTAGATTGAATATCCTCTATTCAAGAAAGCGGATTGCCGTACTTTGGACAAAAACTTTAAATGAGCCTGTGCATATATGACCACTCTTATGTATAAATGCTCTCTGTTATGGTGTTGTTTCTGATACAGCGCCTAGAATACCTAGTGTGGAAATATGCTATCCAAACAGTTCTAAAACTTTGTATCCCTTAAATGTGCGACGATACTGCTAAAATTTCAAGTGTCGATCGCAGCGACATCTGCGGGATTTTCGTATTACTATTATTACATTGTATAGACTAGCAATTTCTTGCAGTTGTAGAAAATATCCTGCAGATGTCGCTGCGATCTGCATATTGCAACAGTATCATTGCACATTTAAGGGATACAATATTTTAGCGCTTTTTTAAGTATTACAGGGTTAGCCGATTTCAACACTATATATTCTAGGCGCTACAGTTTCTGAGCGCTGTTGGTTAAATTTCGATATTTGTGTTTTAGAGTGAGCAATAGAGAAAAGTACTAAAACTATTGAAACAACAACTTCTTTAACATTGAAATGTATAGCAAAGGAGTTCAGAATCAATGCCTTAGATAGTTTCGAATATGCACTGTTGTTATGACATCAATACCCTTCCTGGATGTGGAAATGAAAAATTGTGTTCAATATAATTGGCCGCAATTTAGATAGATTTTTCGCTGTTAGCGAAACGAGATTCATCAATCAGAAGCTTGCACTTTTGCAAACTTTTCGCTGTTTGCAGCAATGCAGGCTATTGATTGGTGAATCTCGTTTCGCTAACAGCGAAAAATCTATCTGGACCCCAGCCTAGATTTCTGTAAACATTGCACTTCATCCATGGCACTAAGAAAATCACTCAAAACTTTTATGACACAGGCCGGGATCCAGAAACAACAAAAATTCTCAAACATTCTGGCTTCTGATTGGTCAAACTCATTTCGCTAACAGCGAAAAATCTATCTGGATCTCGGTCATAGTTTTCTTCGATGAAATAAATGCAAAAGGATAATATAAAAGAATAGTATAAGACTTCTAAAATGGTTTGGCGGGTTTATCGCTGTTTGGCATAATTTGTAAACTTTAGAATTAATTAACAGTTTTTCGCTAATTAAGAATAGAAAATTTGTGTTTTTAAAGCTGAATTTTGTAAAAGCACGTAAATTGATTAAATATCTGTCCAAAAATGCAATCCTTACTTTTTTATGTCCATTATTTAAGTCTCTACCTCGATTGAAGCGTAAGGTGAGACGAAGAAAATAAATCTGTCATTTTCAGTATACCGACGTTATTTTAAAAAATATATATCTCTATTTATAATTAATTTATGAGGATGCATTTGGTCTCAAATTGAAGATCTATTAGGTTCTTCCGGTTTTGGTTTTATTTTTCTGCGATGATTGGTTCTTTTGATATGGTAAATTTTACGCTGACATGTTTGGTCGATTTAACATGGAGAAGTTGCCTTCAGTATAATAAGCAGTTACGGTGTCTTGCGTTTTATTCTTGGCGTTTGTTTCTTTGGCGAGGTTAGCATTTTTTTTCAGCTTGGCTTGGCAGAACGACCGTCCTGCTTGATATATATATATATATATATATATGTAATCATAAATTAAACATTACCGACCACCATCAAACGTCGTGATAATATGAATGAAATGGCAATAATATAGAGTCCCCCAGCACATTTAATATGGATAAATATATATAATATACATAACTAGATTGTTAAAAATCATTAAATGAATCTTTGCGATGATAAGAATGAAAAAATTAATGAAATTTCCTAAGAGAGGTATCAGATAACTGCAGAGTAGAAATCATGTAGAAAATACAAAAAGATTATGCGCCATTGCAGCATAGATCTAAGCGTATAATATTTAAGAGATTGCTAAAAATATTTAGCTACCATTGTATATATTTAATAAATATATATAAGATAACAATATAAAAAAGGAAAAATAATTCAAAATGAATTGTTGACATTTAAAATGAAAAGATATCATATTTAAAAACGTCATAAATAGCTTACATTCATAATTACATGCGCAAATGCAGCATTATAATTTGAATGCTAATATATAACCATAAATTAAACATTACCGACCATCAAAAATTGTGATAATAAGAATGAAATGACAATAATATAGAGTCCCCCAACACACTTAATATGGATAAATACATATAATATACATAACTAGATTGTTAAAAATCATTAAATTAATCTTTGCGCTGATAAGAATAAAAATTTTAATGGAATTTCCTAGGAGAGGTATCAGATAACTACAGAGTAGAAATCAATCAAAAACTACTCGTCGGATTAAGCTCTAATTTTATGTTCGCATATTTAAAGCTCGTAGAAATGATTTTAGTTATATATTCTTAGGTGCAAATACAAAATAAATAATAATCTAAAAAATAATCATAAAATTTTTTGTAAAAATAAATTTTGAACAAATAGAAATCATTGAAATCAGTTTACGAAAATCGTAACCTTTGGACCTTTTAACAGAAATGGAATTCCAGAACATTCAAACTTTCGAATTTAAAGTTAGAGTTGACTATATCATATAGGTTTTGAGTTATTCTTAATTATACTACCCGCATTGTCAATATTTTTACAACGATTAAAAATGAATTTAACGTTGTTATTTTAGAAATTTATTCCTGCATAATTTATCATCTAAGGACCGAACGACTTCCCGTTTGGTATTTGAAAATAAAATTTACCGACTAATTGAAATATGGCGTCAGTTTTTTGAAATGAAAATGTTAATTATTAATACAATTTCTGTAATAAGATAACTCCCTTAACAAAGTTTCAGTATCACATGAATTAATACACGTTATTACAAATGAACGGGTACCAGTGACATTTTTATACGACGATTATCTAATTAATGTGTCGGGGATGATCACGTTTTGTTTCAATCTATGACTAAATTATTCATTTTTTATCATTTTTTTCGCTATATCTATGCAAAGACTAAGCAATAAGTCTGCAGGGTTTGCTTATCTTATATAAAAATAAAATGACTTAAAATGTAGTTATCTACATTTGAAAATTTAATGCATGTATTTATAATTTACTGTTTATATACCAATTTCAGACATCATTTCATGCTTTAATGACAGGTCTGTTTCCATAAAATATATTTGACGTAACATTTAAAAGCATATATTAGACGCCCTATTGAAAAAACATATGTAAAAGTTTACCACTATAGCTTTTTCATTCCTTCCTGAAACATACTCAGTTGGTTGACTGAAAGTCTTTCGTTTCTCGATATATCTTGTTTCGAGGTTAACGGATTCGCTCTTTTTCCCGTTTTTCTTTCCTCGTTTCCCTCTTTATGTAACAGGGTCATTTTCAAAATATGCATACATATGCTGTCCCACAGTAAAAAAAAAAAAAAAAAAAAAAAAAAAAAAAAAAAAATTGTACTTATAATATATTATTTAAAACTGACTATAAATATTATATTTATTTAATTACACTACACAACATATTTCTAAAACATAAAAATAATCACTTTCATATTTTTTTCGTAAAGATGCAGATTTTTGCGTCTAGTAGAAGAAAAAAATATCTCTTCTGTATTTTATAATTCTGTAATATTTTTTCATTTCATTTTTCACTTTAAAAGGAAAGTAATTGGGGCATTTAATGAGATAAATCATCATTATTTTAAATTTCTGACATTATTCCAGCAAAAAAAAAAAAAAAAAAAAAAATCTACAAAACATTTTGTCCCTCATATCTTGTCAAGTCTGTTACCAAGCTACAATTTCATGAAATAAAGGTTGACAATTTCACCAAGAGACGGCAGCACATTTGCAATAAAAACACTTATACTAGTTAAATATTTACTTGTAGCCATTTTATTTTGCAATTGAAAAACAACAAGTGTAGTGGAGAAAAGAATTTTTTTTATAAAGGTGAGTATTTTTATTCAATGTCAAGTCTGTTACCTAATTTTTTATGTTAAAAATATAAGTTTAGTACTTTCTTTTGTTTGAATATTATTGTCTAGTTAATATATTAAAGATTTTGTTTTGTTTCTTAGTGTTAATAAATAGCATGTAGGTTTTGGAAGATATTTTGCTGTTAATGTCAAGTCTGTTACCAGTGAAGTCTGTTACCATGTTACTGGTAAATAGTGTATAAAATATAGTAAAATAGTGTATAAAAATTATACCAAAAGCTAAAGTGCTTAATTAATTATATTTACAGACACATCTAACTTATACATTATCACTTATTTCATTTTTAATGTGAAATTTAAAAGTAATTTTTTTTAATGCTTTTCTGAATTGTATGCATTTATTGAAAATGACCCAACAATGAGAGTCTCGATGGCTGAAAACACTTAAATAGGGAAAAGATGAACGAAAAAAGTAAAAGAAGTGATCGGCTGACCTCGAAACAAGATAAATAGAGAAAAGAAAGACTTTATGTAAACCAACTGAGGCTGTCCCAGGAAGGAACGAAAACGTTATTGTGGAGAACTTTTAAATTTATTTTTTGAATGTGTCGTCTAATACATGTTGCGCCAAATATATATTATGGAAAGAGACCTGTATATATTACAGAGATTAAAATTGTCTTTAAAGTATGAAACAATGTCTGAAATTGGTATATATACAGTAAATTAAAAATAAAATGTTTATAAAGTTACACTTTCATAATTTTTTTCTCTTTACTCGTTATCTCTGTTAATATTTTAGCAAATTAAAAACTCTATTTGATCGAATAAAAAAAAAAAAAACATAAAATTTCAATGTTAATGATGTGAATTATCACATTGCTACAAAGCGTGAACCAACTTAGTGAAAAATGTCCAAGCCGGGAATCGAACCCGGGTCCCTGAAATAGATCTCCAGTGCTCTATCACTAAACCACAAGGACGATATCCAGCCTGGTATTTCTCACTTATATAAGTCGGTAAGGCTGCTACTGCAGCATCGTCCTTGTGGTTTAGTGGTAGAGCACTGGAGATCTATTCCAGGGACCCGGGTTTGATTCCCGGCTTGGACATTTTTCACTAAGTTGGTTTACGCTTTGTAGCAATGTGATAATTCACATCATTAATATTCAATAATTTCAAGCGTAATTTCACTGCTGGAATGTAGTTGAAAAATTAATTAAAATAAAATTTCAAATTTATAATAATTTTACTTTCTTGCAGTTATATATATATTTTTCTTTTTATCTATCATGTCTACTCTCATATTCATTATTTTAATTTAAATTATCACAAAATATATATAACTTAGCAATAAACTTAAAAAATTAATTACTAAATTAAAAGGTTTCGCACGAGAAAAAGAATGATTTGATTATTAAACTAAAAAATTCAGTTAAGTCATGATAAATACCATGAAAAGATTGTTTGAACATTGAACTTTAAAAATATTAAAATTTTAATGAAGTCTAGATGCACGAGATTATTTGGTTATTGATCAACTAAATTCTAAAATATTATAAGTAATCAAGGGTTATTGAAAATTTTCTAAAAATTAGGCAGGTTAGATTGTTATTCTACACTTCCAATTACATTCTAAATATCTTTAAGTCATAGCATTATAAAGTTTAGTATCTTTCTAAATTGGATATTAACTCATAGGAAGATAAATATCATTATAATGATTTTCTGAATATACGAGAAATAAAACAAATATTTTTCGCTGTAACATTTTTTAAACAACTCACAGAGTTCGAAAAATATTAGAGAAGCCTAAAAGAAATGGGAAATAAAGATTATGTACGAAAATTTTCAATTTAGATAATTAAAAACTGTTAAATCACGTAAACTAATCGTTACATTTTTTTCACGTAAAATAATATAAGAGAGTATTTCAGATTGTTGAATATACATAATAAGTAATTTTGAGGGTATATGGCAACTTTAATATTATGTATCACGTCATAAATCTTGGAAAAGTAGAGAACATGCAAAATGATTCAAATAGTAAAATTATATTGCTCATCATTTAACACTTACAAAGCCTCACTAAGTCTGAATCCCAAATTTACAATATCTTCTCAGAATACGTTAACCATTTCAAAATCTATCATAGCACATTTACTTTATGTTATGTGCAAGACATAGTAGTCATTCTAGATTAATTTTAACACAATTATTCAAACTGATAAATAAATCATATTAGATGTAAATTTCCAACTGGGCAAAAATGTCCGGACCAGGATTCGAACCAGGGATCTCCTGGCTGAAGCCCCCAGTGCTCTACCATCTGAGCTATGCCGGACGAATCTTGTGGAACTTTTTCACCCAGCTAACCTTAATGATGTTATTAACTTTAATGATGTGGCCAGGAGATCCGTGGTTCGAATCCTGGTCCGGACATTTTTCGCCCAGTTGGAAATTTACATCTAATAGTCGTTATTGTGAATTTTAAGATAATTTAAGATCATTATTTGTCAAATCATCATCAATCAAATTTTTAGCAATTAAAAATAATTACTACTTTTACATTATTAATCGACAAATTAAGAAAACCTGGAAATAATTAGCCAAGTTTGATAAATATTTTTATCAAAACCATAGTTACTTTTTAGGATACATATTTCATTTTACACACTAATTTTTAAAAGTCAGATTTTTTTTTTTTTTTTTTTTTTTTTTTACAAAAATGAGGCCATAATAATATATTTTAAAACAGTTCAACAGAGTAAAACAAACAATTATTTACAACTTAAAGACAGTACGCATAAATAAATTATTTATTATTTATTAAAAACATGCCTTTAATTGACGTGACTGAAACAATCTTTTAATTTTGGCAAATATGAGTAATTTTATTACCTCACATAATAAAAGTTGTATCAAAGTTAAAATCTTGCTTACTTGGTCCTATACTATAGATAACTACAAAATCGTTAATTTTTGTGCCATTTTTTGTGTACATATCTGTATACGTTGTGAATGACTTGTGTATACAGTAGAATTGATAAATGAGGAGCAAATTACCTATTTTCTTAAACTTTGGCCATAGAGGCCAACTTCCTACAGTAAAATTTCATAAAAAATGCGATAATTGAATAACACAATTTGTAACCCCTCGCGGGAGGGATGTCTATTTAAGAAAATCCAAGACCACATTTTTGTACGGCCCTCGTAGAGTCAATAGAGCATCATAAAAATATCAATTTATGAATGAGACATTTCAAAGAGCAGATATAATGACTCAAAATAATTTCAACAGCCATGTTTTACAAATAAATTAATGTTTCTGCTATTTGCTTTTGCTTTATTCGTTGGTTCTGAATTTTATGAATACATTTCTAACAATTTATGAAGTAATTGGTCTTATGATTTGTGTTTAAATGTAATATCACTGTTGATACATCTCGATTCTTTGAATTCCTTAGTGGGAGAAACTGTCCTAACATGATATACCGTAAGGAAAAAATGTTTTTCTTCACAGAAATGTTTTCGGGCGATTCCATGCGGAGAGTCACATACGTAACGCAGGCTTTAATTTGCATTTATTCAATTATTTATTATATTTTAATGTTAATTCTGCTTTTAAGTGTAAAATAAGTTATTAACATATTTTTTAGTTTAAATGTGTGTAAGTAAAACTCACAGAAATATATCATTTAATTTCATACTCAAAATGTGCTTTTTTTCTGAAGTAGAAAAAAAGCACATTTTGAACTAATAACGATTACGTAACTAATAATGTTCTAATAACGATTTATATAAAATGGTGCATGGTGACATTTTATCTTCGGCGGTTTCCTAAAATGATACAACCATAAGCATGCTATCCGTGGTACTTGCTTACATCACAAATACATTTTTTGGAAAACCAAGAAACACCGGCGCATTCGCTATGTGACCACTTTGAACATTTAACACATTTTATCCACTTTTCCTTCATTTTGAGTGACTGAATAAATTATTGCAATGAAAACATGGTTCATCATCATCGTCTGCAAAAAGAAGCATGACTTTGTCATCATCAATAGATCTAATAAAGCGATTTTTTTCTAAGCCAGTAGAGCTGCACACCTTGAAAGTGAATTACGTTTCTCTGCTGTTTTTGTCTTCGCTTCGGCAATATTCGGACTGCTAGTTAGTTTAGTGCACCTTCATGCTTCCTGTTTTTAGGTGACTATCTAACATGAGTTACACAATGATTTGGAGGTACATAGAGTATTATGATACATGATGAACTTGGTGATGCTGCCTATTGAAAAGATACATACGTCTTCGAATTTCAGAAACATATGTTGTCGGCGCTGGATTTGGAGGAGGTGACATTGAAACGGTGAAAATTTACAGTTAGTTCTAAATGGGCTGTTATCTGTAGAACGCGTGTTGCTGCCATTGCTTTCTTTATTTTGCAGTGGACTTTCTTTCACAACTGAAAAACAGAAAACATGATCAAGAAAACTGTCTATGTTCATGGGATAGATTCCATTTTTCAAAAACCTTCATGTCATTTTACCTACAATCACCGTTTTGTATATACGGAGGCAGTATTCAAGATTACATAATTTTTTACATTTTTGCATGTACAGAAAATAATCTACACTTCCTTACCCCATGCTTCATATATGCAATCAGACGTGAATTAGCACCAAAAAATAGTCGCTAGAAATTTCTGACGAAGGTGTCAACAATTTATTTGTAAATAATGTACAATGCAAATTTGAAAACTCCGCCATTTAATCCTTACCGTTGCTGATCGATTCCACAACATAACTGTGTACAGTTAAGTGCTGAACTCTAGCGACAATATTAAGAAACGTAAGGTATATCATTTTACATAAGTATGTCATTTTGGAAGAGTTTTCCAAAGTAAATAATAATAATAATAATAATATTATATTTCCAAAATGGAAAGTACAAATTTATCAATTACATTACTAATTTTCATGATAAGAATGCCTGAAAAGTTCTGTACAATCCAAACAGACAAATGTATAAAATATTAATGAAATTATCTCCATTATTTTGGATTATTTTTCTTTATTTTCGATTATCGTTTAATGTATTACACGACGAGTAATCAATATTTATTTTTTAATTATTCAGAAAACAATTAAAAGAGGACCATAATCTCATTGAACAGGACGTCCAAAGGATAAGACAAACACATTTCATTTTAATTTTTATATTTTAGGTGATAATTTCAGCTGTTGGATAAAGAGGCGTTTAGTCTTTAAAGGTAATCCTATGGAAGAGCATCTGGAAAAAGTATATAAAGAAAGGAATTTGAAAGCTGTTTGAAAAGTCAAATGAAATAAATATAAAGAATACTTCGCAAAACACTAAACACATAATACAATACTGAATTGAAAATGTAGATTAATAAATTAAACTGAATTTTCTATATTGCTGAAAGAAAATCGAATATGAAAATAATTTTGATGAATTTGAGTAAAGGATAATTTGTATTTCCTGAACGAGGTAGTAGTTTTCCTAATACGCATTACAACTTCATCACACAATATTTTGTAATATCACAACTTTCAAATGGCTGACAAGGTTCTAAAAGATATTAAATTTTTCAAGAGAAAATAATTTTCGAAAAATAAATTAATCTTCGTAAATCGCACAGGCGGCATAGAAAAGTACTTTTAATTATTTTCAATTCATTTAAAAGATATAAAAACAAGAAAATAGTAATGATAAAACTAATTAAAGCCATTCGAATTCAGAAAAAATACGTAAGTTTAATAGAAAAATGTACATGTTATACACGCCGAAGAAGATTACATCGTGCGATAGGGGAGACCGGGGCTAGTTCGCTACAGGGGTAAGTAGGAACAATTCTCATAAATCGCCTGTTTGAGGATAGATTGAGCACCCAGCCACAGAGTACCTTTCTTCTTGCTTTTTACAATCCTCATTGTAGTTCTGCAGCGTTGCCTACGTGCAGTGGACATTTATTACGATTTTTCTGTTTTTTTGCACTGATACGTAATTTTTTGTTGCTTCATTCTTTTTCTAATTTTTAATACTTATCTTAATAATTGCGTTTTAACTTGTACGGTTTTTCTAAGTGTATGATTAACTGTACCTACCCCATATGTGATTTACTTGGATTACTTATGCTTAGATGGTCACGTGTCCCTTTTGTGATAAAATTTATTATGGGGCTAGAAGCGCATTGAAAACGGGGCAAGCTGGCTCGGTGTTTGGTGTGCTGGTAGCTTGAAAAACAACGAACAACAAGAAAAGTGGTTGCAATGCAAGATTTTAGGCACACAAGGCTTGCCCAAACGAAGACACTCGATTTTTTATTGTGACAACCGTAACTCTGATGATGATATAGAGTAGGATAGAAGTTACTCAATGTTAATGTTTTATTCATTATTTTTATGTCTGTATAATTTAGAATTTATATTGTACGGCTATAACGCCTTTGTTTAAACTTGCTGGTAATAATGAGATTGATTTCCATTAACTGCGTGTCTTATTTGAATTTTTATAAAGCGTGTGCCAACTTACCCCATAGGCATAGGCAACTTGCCCCGTGACGAGGTAGGTTGGCGCATAATTTCCCTTTTACTTAAGGATCCGTTAAACATAAACTACGAAAGATACAAACTCAAAACTTCGGGTATTTATAGCCCAATGCCTGTTCTTTAAAATATTAGAATCTCTGAATTTTCTTGATAACAATCAACATGGCTTTCGTGAGACTAGGTCAACGCTCTCAGCTTTAAGTTATCTCAAGACTTTGGTTGCAGAAAAAAAAGCTTGCGAAATTAAAGTACTGTTCTACCATTTCATTTGATATTGCGGGGGCCTTCGATGTCCTGGACTGGTTGGTTGCTTCTCGGATTATTGATGACCTGCCCATTTACAGCTATCTAAAGTATACTTTTAAGAGTTACATTTCTAATCGAAAAATCGGTTTTCGTTTTCTGAGGGGCATCCGATGGTTCAGGATATTTGTGGGCTGCCCGCAAGGATCATGTTTCGGCCCTTTGATTTGGACGATAGTGGCTGACGAGATTTTGAAGAACGCACGTAAGGTGCATATGGATGTGATTTCCTATGCAGATGACTCTGTTGTTGTTGATGGTGCAGATACAAGACAGTCGCTTGAAGACAAAATGAATAATCATATGAAAAAGTTTAATAATATTTGTAATAATTTGAATCTCACCATTAATCCGTCAAAGACTGTTGCTATGATGTTTGGCACAAAAACGTTGAAGAAAAGAAGACCAATGTTTAAAATTTTACATAACAGCATTCCTGTTAAAGATACAATATTATACTTAGGTTTTACTTTGGATAACCTGTTTAATTGGCTCCCTCATTTAGAAGCTGTCAGATCTAAAGTAACAGATTTTTCCTGTAACATCAAGAAGTCGAGGATTCGTGACCGGGGTACTCCTCTTCAATATCTTAAATTGTGGTATCAAACAGTTCTTCTGAAACAAATAAGTTATGGCAATGTGATTTGGCTGGGGGACTTGAAGTATCACGGTATTAAGCGTTTATCCTCTTGTCAGCGAGTGGCTTTGTTCTCATTTATTCATGGCTATCGTACAACTTCTACAAATGCGCTTTGTGTATTAGCTGGTGTTGCTGCAATTTTTCTTCAGCTTTCGATCTCACCCTTAAAATACAATGTGCTGCTTGGCAGAACGTCTATTGAATTGAGTGGTTGTCGCTTGGATTCGGATAAGCTAGTAAGAAGGATACCAACTTTTGATTATCCATATTTTTATTCTTCTCATAATGTTAATTTTATTCGTCCAATGATGAAATATAATACATTTGCTGGTCACCCTGTTCTGTTTACTGACGGATCGAAGATGGATCAAGGGGTTGCAGCAGCTTATGTTGTCTTCAGGGGCCATGACACTATATTTGAGAAAAGGATAAAACTTTAGAATTATAATTCGATCTATCAGGCAGAGCTGGTTGCAATTGCTGATGCAATAGATTGGTGCAGGTCATCACAGTTTTCAGTTTTCCATTTGTTTACGGATAGTTTTTCATCTTAATGCTTTGCCCAGCGTCTTTTTCCTAACGATGATCTTTTAATGAGAATTTACGATAATCTGAGATTAATGAGTGATAAAATTATTAACATAGGATGGGTTAAAGCCTATATTGGGATTTATGGAAATGAAAGAGCGGATTTCCTTGCTAAATCAGTGATTCTTAACGATGAGTATGATATTGGAGAAAACATTCCTATGCAGATCTGCATGTTAAAAGCCTGGCTGTCTAAAAAACTTATTTGTGATTGGCAAACTGATTGGAATAATAGTAAAAAAGGTCGTTTTACATATGACTTATTAAGTAAAGTTAATTTGGATTATGTATGTTATTCTGAGATATGTGCTTATTTTTACACAGAGCATGGTGCCTTTCCGGCATATCTTTAAAAAAAATGGGAAAAGCAGAGAGTGATAAGTGCAGTTGTGGTACTAAGAGCGATGTTCGTCATTTTTTATTTGACTCATGCCAAGTGTCTGCTGATAAATTTGATTTTATTAGGAACCGTCCAGTGGCATTGGATATCAGAAGAGTTCTCGCTTGTCGTGGGAACTATAATAAGTTACGAAATATCTATAACAAGCTAAATAAGAATTTTTCATTTATTACATATGTGTTTTGAACGTCTACTTCTTGTGGTTTTTACTGCAAGCTTGTGAAAGTACTATAAAGCTGTGCCCTTATTGTGACATTGAAATACTTGGTCTGCTGGTCGGAACTATCTTTTTATCTTCGGTGCTAACAGTGATTGGCATGTTATGCGGCTACATATGATGGTCTTTTAAAAACTTTTTAATAACATTATTATGACTTTTTACGAACATTTCGGACTACTTTCTACAGACTTTGTGTTTCAGAGTGTATGTGGTCTCCTTCTTAGGAACTATGATACGAACTATTATTTTGCAGGACTTTGTCGATGGACTCGTTTATTTTAGTCTAATGCAATTTGTATATTTGCAGGTCAATTTAATTTATAATTTAGTTCAATGTGTGATTCCAGTTTTGTATAAGTTTTCAAGTCAGTGACTTGAACATCTGTGATATTTTTATTTTGGTTCTGTTGATGTTTAACGAGAGGTGTTCTCGTTCTTTGTTTAAATTTTATTTTGGTTTACTAATTAAGTAACCTTATGTATGTAGATTTTATTTCTAGTGAGAGTCTCACTACTGAACATTAGTCTATGTTTAATTATTTGCCGTCTGGTTTTTCTGGGCCTGTTTTCTTAGCGGTGGTTTTTCTTGGTGATGCATAGAGTTTTCCGCCGGAGCGATAGAACCTATGCCAAATTTTGTGGGTGCTCCGGTTGGGTGATTCTGCCTGTTCTTTAAAACTACAGTTAAAATTTTATAAAAAAAACTTAAACAAAAAATTAATAAAAATCAATACCTAAAAACTGCGCCTACTACCCCGGTCTCCCCTACACTATAAATTAAAATTTATTAAATAAATTTATATGAAGCAGTATATCTAACATTGAATGATAGTGTTTATTATAATTGTTCTTTTTATAGTTTATTCGTATATAATAAATGCATTTTTGTCTGTCTGCTTGTATGTAATTGGGATTTCTAAATAAAGACCTAAGCAGAAAGGTCTACTTAAAATAGTTCCATGCGATTTTGTAGTGTAAGTCATATAGCTGATGACTGCTATGATTTTTGGCCAACGTTATTTTCGAAAAGTTTTATTCGCCTTAATCAATTAGTGATGTATCTTCGAGAAAATATGTCGCGTTTTTCCGTTCTAAAATACTGGTAGTATAAAATCGTATCATCTGGCGCCTATGTGATTTTCACTATATTTACGCATGGAACTAGCCTTTACTAATGCACCAAAAGTCATTACAGACTTGTTATTTAAAATGCTATTAATAAAATTTTGTAATTAAACTTTAAATGTATTGTATGTGTCTTAATTATAAGTTTAATACATTTTGAATACACAAAATTTATAAATAATTTTTAAATATCGGCACCTCAAAAACTAAAAAACAAAGTTATAAAAATATGTTTAAAATGTATGTTATATCTATTTTTTACTTTAAAACGAAGGTTCATTAGATGCTGCCAATACCATTTGGAATATCATAATAATAGAACCACGATATTTGAATTTCTATTCTTGAGACAAGAAAAAAGAGAAGAAGAAGAAGAAAAAGAAATGTTAAAGGTAAAAAAAAAAAAATAATAATCCAAAAACTATATTGCAAAACGCTGCATTTTTTTTCTTTTCTTTTAACATGAAAACAGTGTTTGATTTTATCAGGTATTTTCGCGACAATATGGAAGTTATGTAATAATGCCTTAACGACTGAGCTTTACGGAAAACAATCAATAATATAGTTCGTATAACATATAATAAACACGCATGCGTTTAGATTGTTCCTTCTTAAAATTTGTTTTTTACCTGCGGAGATAAACATAATAAATAAATTACAACAATATAATAATACTAGCAGAACTACCCGGCTTCCCCCGTGTCAATTATAAGAAGCCTTCCAGGTAAAATAAATTAAAACGAAATAATACGGCAATCACAATAACTGAAATTTGTGCATTCCCATCCACAAATCGTTATAAAGACAATAAAAAAAACATGGCGTTATTGTCTTGCAACCATAATAAAATCCCTGAGCTTTAATAATAGAATGCACGTTTTCTTTGGCGGGTATAAGAGAAAAATATGTGATTTTTCTGACAATATGAAAAAAAAAAAAGAAATTCCTCCAAATCGCGCAGCACTTAGTGAAATTCTCGTTTGTATGGTATTATCTACATTATAAAGTAAAAACACTATGTCAGTGCCCATAAATTGTGCCCCATAAATTGTAACCCATAAAATGTGCCTTTACTGCAATTTTTTTAACTCTTAAACATCACACAATTTCATTTTTTACAATGTCGAATAGAAAAAAGTTCTCTCAAATGATATTTGTTTGAAAATTGAACTCGGTTTTCTGATTTTAATGGATTTTAAAGTAATTTTGAAGCATGGGTATTTTTTAAGTTGAGTGCAACCCGATTACGAAAGATGAACCTGTTTACACTTAATGCAATAGTGTAAAGAAAAGACATGTCTGTGAGTAACGCTGGTATCATATTTTCGGTGGTATCAGCCTAATACAACAAATTTCCCTTTTACTGCAGTTTAACATCTAACCTTGACGGCCGGTTTTTATCCTATATTTCACTGTTGCGTCCGAAATTCTGTTCAAAACACCAACTGAAAGATATTATACCTTTACCAACAAATGGAAACTATCTTTCGATTACATAGTTTCTAAATAAGAACTCCTGTCAATTTCATGCGTTTCCGAACAAAAATTAAATAAAAAATATTTCAGAAAGTAGCTTCTTTGGATTTGAGAACAGCCTTAACTTGAAGTTTATGAAAAAACGCACATTTTTAGTTTTAATTTTGGAACTCGCGAAATTTAAATTCAGAAAAAGTATGTTCTTTTGACACATTGTGGTAATTTTTTTAACTTTTAAAATTAAAATACATGCTTTCTTTGGCGCGCGTAACAGAAGTATAAAATATCTTCACAATACGGGGGAAAATGCAAAAGATACATCCAAATGAGGTAGTAGTTACTAAAATTTTATTTGGAAAATTTGAAATTTTATTGAAATTAAATCTATAATGATTAGGTGAAATGATGTCATTTTCCATAAATTTTAAATTAAGACATTGTCAAGAATTTTTTAGAAAATGTAAATAACCGCTCGCTTTTTGCTATAAATCACAGAAAATGTTAGCACTGAATCTAAACCAATACAACACTTAGCGATAACGTATAGATGTAAGATATAGCTGTAGTATACATTCGAAGTACTAAGCAAAATATAGGAGCCACATGTTTACAATGAGTTTGATTACGCGTTGAAAAGATTTGATAGAATGTGACGTCCCAGCTAAAAATGAACTGTAGTTTTTTTACAGAAATGAGGTATTTTTCAAGTTTTTCTTCGGTCAACTGTAGTTTTTTTTTTGTAGTGCAATATCAACAGTAAAAACACTTCAGTTATTTTCCAGTTATTGACAAGTATTTTTTCAACCCAAAATTTAAAAAAATAGTAAGACTTTATGTCTACAGTAAAACGGCAGTGAATTTCAAGTGATTTTATAGCAATTAATTCACAAAAATTTTCGGTGATGTCTCTGCAGTCTGACTGCAGTTTCTGAAGAACTTTACAGGTCTTAATTTTGTAAGTATGATTATGATAATAGTAACTACAGTATAACAGCAGTTACTGTAAGATTCTTTTGCAAGACACAATGCCGTATGATTGTGTGATATTTCCCGAATTTTCTAAAGTGTTTAAAATTGTTTTAATTTTGTGAGAGTTGCATGTTATGAAACACACTTTTTAAATACTAATGATAATTAATACTCTTTCCAAGACTTTTAAGGACTTAATTGAAAGTCACATTCCTACCTAACGCAAAATTTTTAGTTCCTCTTTCATTTTAAGCTAAGATAAAAAAAAATTAAATTTCACTATGATTTTCAAAATCAGAGAAAAAAAAATTAGTTAAATTTCAAAATCGAGGGAGGGGCAGTGGCATCAACCCACCTGTGCCCCTGCCCACTACGGAAAATTCTTAGTTTTTTTTTTAACTTACTCTAAACGAATAAATTTTGCTATTTTTTTTTTCAAAATCGGAGAAAAATATTTTAATTAAATTTCAAAAGCCAGGGGGGGGGGGGATGAGAAATTTCTTCATTTTTTTATTGTAAGTTACTCGAAAAGTATACATTTTACTATGTTTTTGAAATAGAAGAAAAGGAAATTTTAATTAATTAACTTTTGAATTCCAGGGAGGGGCAATAGGTTTCTCCTATCCCTACCCTATCCCTAACTGAAAATTCTTAATTCATCTTTTATTCTAAGATAATTAAAAAAAATTCAGTATGTTTTTCAAAAGCGAAGAAAATAGTTAACATTTAAATTCAAGGGAGGGGCAATCGCTCAGCTATGCCCCTTCCCCTAACAGGAAATTCTTAGTTTCTTTATTTTTAGTTAGTCGAAAAGAATAAATTTTACTACTTTTCAAAAGTGGAAAAAAATAAATTTTTATTAGTTACATTTTAAAATCCAGGTAGGGGAGGGCAGTGAACCTCTCAACCCCCCCCCCCCTCCCTCCCTCTTAATGTAAAATTTCTCATTATTCTATTCTAAGTTACTCGAAAAGTATAAACTTTACTATGTTTTTGAAAACAAAAGAAAAAGAATATTTAATTAATTAAATTTTTAAATTTAGGGAGGGGCAATAGCTCTCTTCTAACTTCGTTCCCCTAAGAGAAAATTCTTAGTTATTCTTTTATTTTAAGATAAGAGAAAAGATCAAATTTCACTATGTTTTTCAAAAATCAGAGAAAAAAATAGTTACAATTTAAAATCGAGGGAGGGGCAATGACTCACATATGCCCCCTTCCCCTAACAGAAAGTTCTTAGTTCCTTTATTTTAAGTTATTCGAAAAGAATAAATTTTACTATGTTTCTGTAAATTGGAGAAAAAAATTGCAAATTAAATTTCAAAATCCAGGGAGGGGCAATGAGTCTCACCCCCCCCCACACACACACACACACCCACACCACCCACACCACCACCCCTTAACTGAAAATTTCTTATTTATTTTCATTTTAAGTTACTCAAAATATTTACATAATGTTTTTGAAAACAGAAGAAAATAAATTCTTATTAATTAAATTTTAAAATCAAGGGAGGGGCAATAGGTCTCCCTTACTCACTGCCCCACTATCTTCATAACTAGTTTTTAGTTCCTCTTTTATTTTAAATTACTCGAAAAAAATTTACTATGTTTTTCAAAATCGAAGAAAAAGGAAATTTAATTAGATAAATTTCAAAATCGAGAGGGACAGTGGCCCAACCATTCTTTTATATGTCGCCCATGATTAGAAATTAGAAACACAGGTGGGTTTACTCATTGCATATTGCATAAATTGTCTTTCTTCCATATCGGACATACATATAACTTCCAGTTTTCCACTTTTACCTCATAAAAACAAAGAAGAACAACAAAAGAATAGTATAATTTTCTTCCTTTATTTTATTTAAATTTCTCATTTGGACATATGATTTATTTTTCAACCCCTTACAGCTGAATGTCTGACCCCATGGTTTCGTTGCAACTGCAAGAGAAGCATTAAAGAAACACCTCAACTCACGGAAACGCCGGCTTGTTTATGAAAATCGGCGCGGAGTACCACGTTGATTTGCTGAAAGAAGATCATTTATTTTGCAGTTTGGCGAAAAATATCACTACTGTTTATTGAAATAAAGTGGCTGTATGGGTATTTTTACATTCTCAATCGAAAGAAATTAATTTCAGATCCACACGATTGAGTTAATTTGAATAAAGTGATAACGATTTATAAACCGTCGCAATTTTTGTACAATCATCGTTAGTATTTCAAATCCAGATGAGATTGTACTATTAACGGTTAATGCATGCGAAAAAAAAAAATTAGGTCCATTTCATATTAACAGGATTAATTAAATTCAAATGTCATCCAAAACATTTGATAAAATTTTGTTTCTGACAATCCAGATAGTTCGATTTTACTTGATTTAGTGCACTTATCTATTTATAGTAATTAACAATGTTTTATTTCAGATATACACTTGCTTCAATCAGTATGTTCTTTTAGATTAGGAGTTTCAGAATTTAAATATCTTACACAGATACTTATCTGTGCTTTGTATTAAAGTATGTTGTTCAGTTACACAAAAAATCAACACTGAACTTCAAATTATAACTTGATGCCTGTCTAGGATACCTACAATAAGTGCATAACATTTCACAGGTAAGTAACTTATTTTCTTTTTAGGAATGAAACAGTTTTATGTAATACAAAGCGGTTTGACACATTCCCAGATAGCAATTTTAGTTTGCAGAAAATTTTCAGCAATCTTACTTTGCAGATTTGCAATGTTGCAGCAAGCTCAGCATGACAAGTCTGAAAGTTCATAACAAGACTGCAACAAGATTATGCAAACTCCGAAGTCACCATACTTTGAACTTGCAGCTAAGTTGTCGTGCAAGTTGCTATCTTGTTGCATCAATTTTACTGCAAACTCATAGCAAACTAGTAATATTGCGATGTCAGACTATTTGCAAACGCATTGTAAATTTGCAATATTGTCATGTCAGAACATCTGCAAATGAATTGCAAACTCGGAATCTTGTCATGACAAGTATAGCTGCAAATATGTAGTAATTTCATTGAAATGTTGTCAATTCTCTGAATTTTGCGTGTAGTACACAGGTAAAATAGGATTTTTTGAGACAACAGATGGCCATTCACCCAAATTTGGGAAGAACTTCGTTTTGATACTAAAAATGAAGATCCAATGAGTACTAAAAAAATAAAGTTGTTTTATCATTTTTTGTGCGCAAAAGGGGGCATTGTTAGCTCAGGGAGGGGGGTAACTAAAAATAAATAAATAAGTAGGTGAAATGGGATATTGTTTATTATGTTTTTTATAACTCCGAATCAGGTGAAATTATCAGCAAGTCAATACGATCATTTCTTACAAAGTTACGGCAGGTTTTATTAATACAAAGTCTTTTGCAGGTAAAATAGGTTTTACAGTAACAAGTGATTGCTATTCACGAAAGCTTGAGACAAACCTCGTTTTGGCACTACAAATTAAGATCCGATGAGTCTCCAAAATGTAAAGTTGTTTTACTGTTGTTTTTTTTTGTGGGGGGGGGTGGCATTTTTTGATGGGCATTTTAGCTCGAGGGGGGAAAATTCAACTTTTTTTAAATAGGTCAAGTGGGATATCGTTTCGTATGTATTTGAATAACATTATCGGCAAGTCGATACGAACATCTATAAGAAAGTTACAGAAAAGATTTTATCAATGCAAAGTGGAAAATTATATTTTATTTTTTACATAGTTTTGTCACATTTATTTTACGTTTAAAAAGAGTTTTTTATATCATATTAAGTCATCTCAAAACTATTAAATGTCTTCAAAATAGCAATAGTCAAAATCAGGATAATTTTGAGTTTATTTCAAAGTCATTAAATTTACCAAAATCCACTACTTATAATCTGGCCTAACTTTGTAAACAATGATCGTATCGGCTTGCTTGCGATATCATTTGATTCAGAATAAAAAAATTCACAACAAACGATACCCCATTTGACATTTAAAAAATAAGTTCTGTTCGCCCATGCGTGTTAAAGTCCCCCCCCCCTCCTCAAAAAGAACCCCACGATGATTCAACTTTATTTTGGGGAGCAAATCGTATCTACATTTCTAGTGCCAAAAGAAGTTCTTACCAGATAAATTTTCTTGAATGGCTATCAGTTGCTGCTGTAAAAACCTACGGTACCTGCACCAAATTATAGTTTTCGACTTCGTATTCATAAAACTTGTCGTAGCAATGTAAAAAATGATCGTATCAGTTTGCAAATGGTAATCATTCCATTAAAAATAATAATAATAATAATAATAATAATAAACGATACCAGTCTCTTAACATACCTAAAAAAAAAATTTAGTTTGCTCCTCCCGCTCCCTGAGTTAAAAATGCCCCCAAAACATGATAAAAGAACTTTATTTTTTAAGGACTCATCGAATATTCATTTTTAGAATAAAAATGAAATTCTTCCCAAACTTTGGTGAATGGTCACTAGTTGCCGCATTTCTACTCAAGTTTTGATTGTATATTTTTTATCTGTACGCTAATAGTCGTACTTTTGAAGGTTGTGCGAGTTTTGTGCAGGATTCCATATAATCGGAGGTTTGTCAAATGCTTGACATTTTTATGCTACATAGATAGAGTAAACAAGGACTTATAGTTTAAAGTAGATTCCAAATCACCACAAATATACTACCACAACCGCAGGAATTAAACCCGACATAGTTGAATCGGAGGCCACAGGGCTAACCATGCAACTACCTGGTAAGCCCCAATAACTTCCAATAATATACCTTTATTTGTTTAGAAGTTTTATTAGACTCGCCAATTCTCAATTAGTTGCTTATTCCCTTTTAATTCTTAGAAGGTAATTAAAAACATTATCTAAAAATAAGTGGTCCATGTACATAACCAATGCAAAGCAAACCTAGATGAGTATAAACACACACCCTCAATTTTAATTTCATATATAATTTTATTAAAAAATATATAATTTATTTTCATTTCTTTTTGGCCAGAGTGGAATATATTTCTAAAACTTATTAACTTCCAGAAGGGAAAAAAAAACTCATTTTAAAATTAAAATTTCCCTATGGGGCGATCCATAAATGATGTCACACTTTTTTTCAACATTTTTAACACCCCTCCTCCCCTTTGTCACAAAATGTCACTCTTCACCATACCCCCTCCCCTCCCCTTGTCACATGTCAAGCTATATTACGTAAATATATACTTGCAGCTCAGAAACAAAGCACTATGTTATAGGTCATATTTCAAATTTTATTTTTGAACTTTAACTATGTGTTTTAAAGACATTTGTGAGCATAACAATAAAACTGATTCGTGTATTTATTTTATATGAAATAAGATTACGGTTTACAACAAAAAACATAATATACAATAATAATAAAATATTAATATGAAAGAGCAATTAAAAACAGTAGTATTTTAGAATTTGAAATGGAATTTAATATATTTGGTTTTTAAATCCTATATTTACTTTATGAACACAAAATACTTTAAAACAGATTGATTTTGAAGAAGAAGCCTCAATATTAGTTTTACTTAAATGGAATTGCCATAACATTTCATTTGTCACATTAATAAGAACATTTATAAAATTATATATTAAATCATAAAATAGAAATTACTCCGAATCATTTACTATAACGACTCTTCCTCCCTTGGAGAAAATATAGGCTCGTCCATAGAGTACACAGGCATTTTGGCATCGCACTCATCCTCGGGAATAGTAAGTCCTCTAATATCTATGCAATGTTAGTAAGACCTCTAATGTTTAACCAAAATGTGTGATGTCAGACTTTTTCTTACCCCCTCCCACCTCCTTGTCACAAACTGTTACAATTTCACGAACCCCTCCGCCCCTCCAAGCGTGACATCATTTCTGGATGGCCCCAGTTCACAAATCTGATTAAATATAATGCCACAAAAACAAAATATTTGAAAAGTTTCAAGAATTTAAAAAGATCAAAGTTATAATAAAACAATACAGTCTATTAAATTACAAAGTTTATTTTCACACAGCTACAAATAACAGTTTCTAATACAAAGTATTAACATAATATTTACCAAATTAACATACAATTATTTAACATTCTTCTATATATTATTTCCGTGTCTTTGCATCCTAAAAGAGAGAAACAATAGAGTGCATTTTAAAAGTTACAAGTTAAATTTTCACTGTTTTCAAGAATCCTGCTTAGATTTAGTTCTAAAGGTGATCACAAATTATAACTCTTCAGGCAAAATGACCGAATCGCTAATGTTAATCCAACGAGATATATTTTTAAAAATATCTCGTCTGTATTTTTATATTTTAAAAAGACTTTTTCTTTTGCATTGGATAGCTGAGGTAAATTTCTGCAATTGCGGTTTTTACTTTATTTTAAGTTCGTTGAAGATTTTATTTAATTTTCTTTCTTTCTTTTTATTTTATTTTATTTTTTTGTGCGGACACTTTCACTCTTTTCACTGTTTATACCGACTCGAAAGGTGAAAGTATATAAAAAAATCATTTAAAAATATTGAAATGCAACCGAGTTGCCTTAAAAAAATTCTCTTATTGGATTAACATTGGCGAATTGGTGTTTCCGCTTGACTGAAGTAGCCTCTTAACCCTTTAAGCCCTGACCCACAATTGTACGGGCGATTACTAATATAAAAGAGAATGACTACCTCCTGTTTTTGTGCGATTTAAAACCAAATCCGCACATTTATATGAGTTAATTGGCTTTAGATGTTTTGATAAGACACAACTAGGGGGTACCATCTACAATACAGGGTTATATTTTCTGCTTTTAAAAAGACTATATCATCTGACAGCAATAGACAAAAAGTATGTATTGTCGTAATTTCATTTAAATATGATTTATAATGTTTGCTTGGATTTAATATTTCTTTTCATATAGTTTATTCATGATTTTAATTGATTTTGTCTTTGATAAATTTAATTAGGCTTCACAAAAGTTGAAAAACAAATAAACCACACAATTGTGCGGGTCCGGCATTTACCATTTCCAAAATAGATACAATTCCTAATATATATATAAAAAAATTTTAAGTGATTTTTTTAAACTTATGTTTTTAGCAATTTATTTTTTATTAATTACATTTTTAAAGCTGACCAATTTTAAATTAATAGGTTTGTACTATTCATGATTTCTATTTAAAATGGATAGTATTAGATATATAATATGCACATGTAACGAACTGTATGTTTCTGCTCTGAGTTATAGATGCCATATATGATTTATAAGTTTTATATGGGTTATATGCATACCACGAGATTGATTTTTAAGTTTGATAAATTCATTCCATTTTGTCGACACAGCAAGTAAACCACCAGGAATAAATAATAAATTATAGAAAGTTCAGCAAATGCTCGACAGATTCCGTAGTGTCTGCTTGAATTTACCAAGAGATCAGGGAAAATTTTCCATAGATGAGCAGACGATTCCTTTTTTTAGGACGTGCCTCGGTAAAGCAGTATATAAAAAACAAACCACACTCTGTTGTAACAGCATCATGTGGGATAATTTTAAATTTTGTATTATACCAGTGGGAAAGTACAGACCTGGTCCACAAGGATCTAGGCTTAGGACCTGCTGTCAGGGCCTAAACAAAGGGGGGGGGGGGCGGGCAGAGGGGGCATGTGCCCCGGGCGCCAGAACGAAGGGGCGCCAAATGAAGGATTATATCTTTGGAAAGGATTATTTTCTTCTGATGGACTGGTGGCTTCCATTATTATGAAACAGCCATTATAAATGAAGTGTTAGGTGAAGATGAAATAGCAGTCGTAAAAAGTTAGAACTCTGATTTTCCGGTCAGAATGGGAAAAGAAAATGGCCATAATTTTTTTTTGAAAAAAAAAAATAATAATAGGTATAGGAAAAAAGGGACGAAATGGGAAAAAAAGGGACTGTAAGGATGGAACGGTAAGGAAAATTATCACTTATTTTTAGGAAAATCCTGTTAAGACTAAGTGATAGCCACAATGTTCATTGATTTCTAGAAACAGTTGTTAACATTGGATTAAATATTTTTTTTTTCTTAATTTACCTCGAAAAGTGCAGAAACCTTGGGGACGGTAAGACTACCAATAAAGCCACGATCTTGAAATTGATATTTAACCCTCCGTCTATCAGACGGGTCCATTGGACCCGACAGGTACATACAAAATATTCATTCAAACCAGAAATTTCTTTAAAATAAACTAAGTATATAAACCAGACAAAAATAAGGTAAATAAATAAGTTAAATAGTTTTAAATAAAAATTCTGGTGTAGAACGTTTTATTAAAACTTGAATAAAATTCCCGGTAGATCTAGGGTTAAATGCTGATTTAAATTCTACAGTAAATTTCCTGCCAAAGAATTTTAGCCATTCTTTCTCTAGCATGCTTCTGCATGAGAAAAAACTTGAAAAAAATTCTGTCGCTGCATCTGAAGTGATTTTCTGTGTATAATTTTAGAAGAGTTTGGTTTGGTTTGTTTGGTTTGTGTTTATGACGACCGATTATCAACACGTGGGATATAGGCCCTGGGGGGAGTGCCCTTCGTGGGGGTCTTTCTAAGGGAACCTAACCCGTATTTACGCATGGAAATCCACGGTTTCGAAGAAAACCACGAAAACTCCGAAACGGTTAGGCCGACGGGCGCGATTGGGTAATTTTAGAAGAGGGATGGTAAAAAATCTAAAACCCAGGGACAGAGTTCAAAAAATAATATCAACCCTAAAAATGTGTGCCGGTTAATTTTTAGCTACATATTTAAATAAAACAATAGTTCCAGTTTCAGAAAAAAAATTACATCGAATTATTTTTATTGAAACAATTTTATCCAGACAGCTCCAAACTTCAAAATCAGCATCAGGGTCACGGGACGGTATAGGAGTTTTCCTGGTATTTGGACCCCCAACATCGTCCAAAACTTATTTATCTCGTTAATATTGTTATATGCAATCATGCAATGGCATGTTCTCCAGTATATGAAATAAAATAAAAACACAAAAAAAATGTATTAAAATAAAAATTATTATTCAGGGACATAAAAGTCAAAAGATTGTGAGAATTCCCCATATATTGTTGTGCTTTTGTACTTTTTCGGTTTTGGTTACAGTTTTCTTTTATATGAGTACAGTTTCACTTTCAGAACAGGTTTCAAAATTGAAAGTATCTGCATATAAAAAATTGCATAAAAGCTCGAAAAGGTACGATTGCACAACTATATATATTAACCAGGTGTATCCTATGCAAAAAATAATACTAAAAAATATTAAAATGTGAGCCCAAAATATGCAAAGAACTGTCCATAGAATTAACATTAGCTTGAATGTTAAATTTTACTTCGGGTGACTAGTGTCGGTTTTTAAGAATTACATTTTATTAAAGATTGTTATCATAGAAGAAAATAGCAAATAAAGATGCAGTTGAACACTATTTTACATGTGAAAAAGGATTCAAAACGAAACATCTTTAATAATAACACAAATAAATACTCTTCGAATCTGACATTAACAATATAACAATGGAATTAAGGTTTTAAGGTCCAAAGTTTTAATTATAAAAAAAAAATATTTTGTAACCATTAAAATAATATTTTGGTGCTATGGTATCCGAGGTTTTAAGTATCACACAAAGCTATTTTTTAACTTTTTTTGGCGGGGGAGGGGGGAAGAGTTTAAGTAATTAGTCAATGCATTTTAGTTATTTAGCTCTAATTCATTGCAAAAATTCTAGATTTTTTTAAAAAGCTCCGTATACTCCCGGTTTCTCGAATAAATCTATATCGTACATACTCTAGACATGACGTTCATGACTTTAGCGTACACCCTCTGATTTTTTTTTACGATTACAACACTGCAAACCAGATCAGTATTTGTCATAATTTTACGAACCGGAATATTGTTCCGATTTGCTCTGCACATTTCAAGCCCAGGTTTGCTGTCGCGAAAAATTAACAATTTCAAAATATTCGTATTTAAAATTTAAGAAAAATAGGAAATAAAAAGACTTATACACATCCGATGAACAAGCAGTTATGTCAAAAGAAAAGAGAAATTTTTAAAGAACTAAATAAAACTGACGCCGGAAGGAAATACTGTTAATAACTTTAATAAAAATTAGAAAATAGCGATACAATAGAAGTCCATGATAAGAAGCATGGAGAATAGCTGTTTAAGCTAAGTTAGTTTTAGCTAAGAAACTGTTTAAAATACTTGATATTTATATATAAAAAGGGGTTTAATGGCCATGAAAAGATAATTTAAATTTAAAAATACATTCGAACGCACTGCTGAATTCAAGAGGAGGGGGATTCCCCCCGGAAGGTTTGATATTTTATGTTTTTTAATAAGCAATTTCCACACCGAATCTCTAAAATGCCCCCCCCCCCCTCCAGAGCCGCAGAAATTAATCCCGGAGAAAAATATCTGAATTCAACACTGCTCGATCGGCGTGAGCAAGAAAAAAGGCAAATATTAATTAAAACGATATCTTAGAAATTCCCCTTAAAGTTGAGAAAAATTCATTCAAAAATTAAAATTTTCAGTAATGCCTTAACATGGACCAAAACCAAACTATTTTAAAAATGTAAGCATTCCTCGGTAAATAAACATAACTTTTTAATTTATTAAAATTTCTGTACGAAATAAGTTGTAGTTTGTACAGAGAAAATACAAAAATATCCGAATCACATTTGAATAATTAAAATAATAAATACCTTTATATCTGGGTTCTTTACTTGAACGCTAATCCAATGGCGCTGCTTCATGGAATTCAATAAAGAAGTGTTGTAATTTTGTCTTTGTAAAATTTCCGCGCATGCGCGTTTATATCTGTTCTCCTTCCAACAAAAGGAATTTTTCGCTTACGTCGTTATTTTATGACAGTGTTGTATCAGGTTTAGAGCAAAGTTGCGTTGCAAGAAAGCGATTGATTATATTCCGTCTACCTAGTAATGTCCTTGCGGCAATATTATTACTTCAAATTTTTCGTGACAAGAAAATATCAAGAAAAAATTAATCTTGCTGCAATTGTTCATGCTATCTGGGTTGTGTTAATAACCTAACATAGAGTTAATAATAATTTTTATTTAATGAGTACATACTCACTAATTATGTAAAATATTAAATTTTTTAAATGAAGCAATCTTTTTTTACTGTCATATGAATTGTGATATTGTAAAAAGAAAATTTACACTTCTGAATGGTAATAGGGCCAAATTAGTTTTTTTCGCCAATTATGACACTTCTCAGAATCAAATAATAAAGGCAATATTTTGCAATATTATATTTCTATTCTACCCACTGTTAAAATTTAGTTTTTTCTTGATACTGATTTGTGAAACTCGTGGGATTTTTATCATATGGTCGATGAATGAATTTAGACTTTCAGAGCACTTTTTCAGATTTTCCCTGCAAGCGATCGAAGAATTATATTTTTTTCCACATGACAGAGTTTTCATATGCGTTTAAATTTTTTAAATGATTTTTTCATTTATTAAGAAGGATATTGAATGAGCTTAGTACACCGTCATGTTACAATACACACAAGCTAATGTTAAACCACTGAAAATATCCTTAATTATTTTAAATGGTTTTTTTTTTTTTTTTTTTTTTTTTTTTTTTTTTTTTTTTTTTTTTTGCATAGGAGGACATTGAATGAGCTTAGTACACTGTCATGTTACAATACTCACAAGCTAATGTTAAACAAATGACAATATCCTTAAATTTACGTTAACACTTTGGCTGCCGCCCATTTTTCAAAATCTGTTCACAGGCATCGAATGCGTGACTTAAGAGATCTGCACGGGCAGACCCGTGGCCCCAGAGTTGATTTCAGGGGGTGGGGGAACATTCCTTCCAGAGCAATGAGAGCTCCCCCCCCCCGGGCCACGCGCTGAAATCAACTCTGGGGCCACGGGTCTGCCCGTGCAGATCTCTAAGTCACGCATTCGGTGCCTGGGAACAGATTTTGAAAAATGGGCGGCAGCCAAAGTGTTAAGGTAAATTTTTGATCAAAATCCCCAACTAAAGGATTTCTCTTTTTTGTCCAACAATCAACTGGCAAATTTCACAAATTTTTCTGATGACTTAATGACTATTTTCAGTTTTTTTTCATGCAACTGATTGACAAATTTTGCAATATTATATTTCTACCCACTGGTAAAATTTAGTTTTTTCTTGATACTGATTTGTGTGAGCTTAGTACACCGTCATGTTACAATACACACAAGCTAATGTTAAACCACTGAAAATATCCTTAATTATTTTAAATGTTTTTTTTTTGCATAGGAGGACATTGAATGAGTTTAGTACACTGTCATGTTACAATATTCACAAGCTAATGTTAAACCAATGACAATATCCTTAAATTTACGTTAACACTTTGGCTGCCGCCCGTTTTTCAAAATCTGTTCCCAGGCACCGAATGCGTGACTTAAGAGATCTGCATGGGCAGACTTGTGGCCCCGGAGTTGATTTCAGGGGGTGGTCCGGGGGGGGGGACATTCCTTCCAAAGCAATGAGAGCCGCCCCCCTCCCCCCGGGCCACCCCCTGAAATCAACTCTGGGGCCACGGGACTGCCCGTGCAGATCTCTAACTCATGCATTCGGTGCCTGGGAACAGATTTTGAAAAATGGGCGGCAGCCAAAGTGTTAAGGTAAATTTTTGATCAAAATCCCCGACTAAAGAATTTCTCTTTTTTGTCCAACAATCAAGTGGCAAATTTCACCAAATTTTCTGACGACTTAATGACTATTTTCAGTTTTTTTTCATGCAACTGATTGACAAATTTTGCAATATTATATTTCTACCCACTGGTAAAATTTAGTTTTTTCTTGATACTGATTTGTGAAACTCGTGGGATTTTTATCATATGGTCGATGAATGAATTTAGACTTTCAGACCACTTTTTCAGATTTTCCCTGCAAGCGACAAGGTACAAGTGTGCTGTTTTTTAAACATTTCCGCCCAGTGGCCCTTTTTATCTAGAATCAACACTAGGATAGTGATGATTCTAGAAAAAAGGACTGCTGTGTGCGAATTTTTAAAAAAGGGCACTCGCAGAACAGAAGTGTAAAAATCTAGGCGCCAGCAGGCAGTTTCTCACCACTAAATTTTATTAGTTCTCTTCACTTAAATTCTTGCAAAATATTTAGGTGAAATATTAGACAAAAAATAACAAATAAAATTTAGTGGTGAGACACTGCCCATTGGCACCTAAATTTTTTTCTTGCATTCGTGTACCTTGTTCACAAAAAATAATTTGGATTGGTTTTCTTAGACTCCTTTTTTATTAGTGGTGTACCGAGTAGTACTTTGGCCGAGTACTCGGCCACTGACTACTCGACCGAGTACCGAATACCGAGTAGTTGTGTAATAAGAAAAACTTACTTTTATTTGTATGTGTGAAACTAAATTTTAATCTTGAATTATTTTATGAGGGGTTTTTGCTTAACTTTTTTTATATTTTGTACACATATTGTTAAATACTGAGTAAATAGTTTTATGAATTATTACATATATTATACATTGATATTCGAATAACTTTTTACTGATCAGTTTGAAATTCTTACAACTACTCGGCCAAAATTTCGCCGAGTACCGAGTACTCGGCAAATTGGCCGAGTATGCCGAATACTCAGTATTTACCGAGTAATCAGTACAGCTCTATTTTTTATCAATAAAATTTTGCAATGTTTTCCTGTGACAGATTGAATTTTGCGATTTTTCCCCCATTTAATGTTATTATGCATTCCTTTTTTTAAATATTAATATTCAATAACTATTTTTCAATTATCAGTTAATGTGACTTATTTAGCAGTTTTTCAGCTGCAATCGGTCGACAAATTTCACATTTTTTCCTGCCACCAACTGAAGAATCTTGTGAGTTTTGTCTCGATTGATGAATTTCACGATTGATTTCTGCAACAGGTTGATAAGTTTCACAATATTTTAAAGCAGCCGACTGAAGAATTGTTCTGGTTTTTTTTTTCAATAATGGTTGTTGGTTGTGTTTATGATGGCCAGTTATCAGCACGAGGGATATAGGCCCTAACGGGGGGGAGTGCCCTCCGTGGGTGGTCTTTCTAAGGGAACTTAACCCGTATTTATGCTTGGAAAACCAAGGTCCGAAGAAAACTCTAAAAGATTAGGCCGACGGGCGCTATTGGGATCGAACACAGCACCTCACGTCCTACCAGCTTCGAGAGCAGAACCTCTCGGCCACTGGTGGGGCTTTTCAATAATGGACTGGGGAATTTCATAAATCTTTTCATTGAGTGAGTAATGATTTTTGCAATTTTTTTCACGCTATCAATTCTCAAGTTTTGCAATATTTTATTTCTACTGATCGGGGAAATGTGCGGGAGCTTCCTTGCGATCGATTTGCAAAACTCGTGCGATTTTTTTCATATTGTCGATGGATGAATTTCGCAGATTTTCACCACGTCCGATCGAAGAATTTCATTATTTCTCTTACTTTTTTAATATTTTCATCCTTTTAGATCGGATTTTTTTACAGAGCCCTCCGATAAATGTCATTTATAATATATAAAAATTTCATAGAGAAGTGAGGGTGTATTCCAGGTGGTGCAACCCCCACTTTTCAAAATTTTGCCGACATCCCTCATGTAACTTGTTAGAAAGGCCCCATCACCACTTATTTATGTTATGCACATCCGGCTTTCCTCACCCGCTTTGCCCCCCCCCCCTCCAAGGGGGAACTTTTCTAAATTTTGCCAACATGCCTTGTAACGTATTGTTGGAAAGGCCTGTGAGCACTTATTCATGTTGTGCATATCCGGTTTCCCCCCCCCTAGGGGGCACTTTTCTAAATTTTGCAGTCACCCATCATGTGACATATTGTAGGAAAGGCCTAATACCACTTATTCATGTTATGCACATCTGGATTCTCCCCCCCCACTTTGCTCCCCCCTGAGGGGGCACTTTTCTAAATTTTGCTGTAACCCCTCGTGTGACCCATCGCTGGAAAGGCCAATGACTACTTATTAAGTTATGCACATTTGGCTTTCCTCCCCACACTTTGCCCCCTCCAAGGGGGGGCACTTTTCTAAATTTTGCAGTCACCCATCATGTGACATATTGTTGGAAAGGCCTAATGCCACTTATTCATGTTATGCACATCCAGCTTCCCTCCCCCACTTGCCCCCCTCAAGGGGGGCACTTTTCTAAATTTTGCAGTCACCCATTATGTGACATATTGTTGGAAAGGCCTAATACCACTTATTCATGTTATGCACATCCAGCTTCCCTCCCCCACTTGCCCCCCTCAAGGGGGGGCACTTTTCTAAATTTTGCAGTCACCCATTATGTGACATATTGTTGGAAAGGTCTAATACCACTTATTCATGTTATGCACATCCGGCTTCCCTAAACCCACTTTGCCCCCCCCCCCCAAGGGGGGCACATTTCTAAATTTTGAAGTCACCCATCATGTGACATATTGTTGGAAAGGCCTAATACCACTTATTCATGATATGCACATCTGGCTTCCCTCACATGACTTTGCCCCCCCCCCCCAAGGGGGGCACTTTTCTAAAGTTTGCAGTCACCCATCATGTGACATATTGTTGGAAAGGCCTAATACCACTTATTCATGTTATGCACATCTGGTTCTCCCCCCCCACTTTGCTCCCCCCTGAGGGGGCACTTTTCTAAATTTTGCCGACACCCCTCGTGTGACCCATTGCTGGAAAGGCCAATGGCTACTTATTCAAGTTATGCACATTTGGCTTTCCTCCCCACACTTCCCCCCCAAGGGGGGCACTTTTCTAAATTTTGCAGTCACCCATCATGTGACATATTGTTGGAAAGGCCTAATACCACTTATTCATGTTATGCACATCCAACTTCCCTCACCCCACTTTGCCCCCCCCCAAGGGGGGCACTTTTCTAAATTTTGCAGTCACCCATCATGTAACATATTGTTGGAAAGGCCTAATACCACTTATTCATGTTATGCACATCCGTCTTCCCTCCCCCCACTTTGTCCCCCCCAACGGGGCACTTTTTCTAAATTTTGGAGTCACCCATCATGTGGCATTTTGTTGGAAAGGCCTAATACGACTTATGTATGTTATGCACATCCGGCATTTCTCCTCATATTTTCTAATAAATTTTTAAAAGGCTACAGTCAAACTGCAAAAAAAATGTAGTTGAGAGATTGCGGTGATTTGGCACAAATCCCTGCAGTTCTTTTGAAGTTGACATAACTATAAATTTACTGCGGTGAGTGTGTAGTTATCAACTACACATTTACTGCGGTTAATTTATAGTTATGTCGACTTCAAAAACACTGCAGGGATTTGTGCCAAATCACCGCAGTCTTCCAACTACATTTTTTTTAAAGTTTCACTGCAGTTCATTTTTAGCTGGGGTCATATCAAACCTTTTGTTTTTTTCTTTTTCTTAAATTGTTTTCATGAAGTTTGACTGTTTGTATTAAAATAGATATTTTAATTAAAAAAAAAAAACATTCAAATTGAGGTGCTACGTTATTTTCCCGCTCTTATAGTTAAAGTTTTTATTTAATATACAGAAAAAATGTAAATTTTCTGTTTAGAATGACGTCAATATCAAACACGCAAAAATATAGCAAGAAAATCTGAATTTTCATTGGCAAATAGAAAGAAAATACACGCGTTATCCTTACTTTTTTTCACATTATTGTGTCATTTTTTAGGGTGTGGCAACAGGAAAGAGACGTTTGAATTAAAAAAGATTTAAAAAGAGATATTTCTATAATGTTAAATTATGGAAGTTGATAGAAAAATGGATAAATAATGGTCTGATGATTTTTTAAAGTAGACAGTGATCTTTTTCACGTTCTAAAGCGTATGCACATCGAGTTTCGTGCAAATCGGTCAAAAATTGAAGATTTGTATAAAGGACATACACACAGAGAACGGCTTTTATATATATATATAGATAGATAGATAACATATTTATTCAATAATTTTCATATTTAAAAAAATTATTTAAACATTAGCCCATTTGTAGTCCTCGACTTGCATTTGGAATTACGTTTTAACCCTATAAAAATAAATAAGCGATATGTTTGATACAATTCACATAATAACTTATTCATCCGATAAAATTTTCTGTTTATTCATTATTTCATTCAAGTGATGAAGTATATATTTTTTTAATTTTCTTTTGTAGAATACTAGATTGGTACCCGCGCTTCGCTACGGCAAATTCTATCTCTTTCACAACTTCCTATTTTGGTCGTTTGCCTGTCTTTTTCTGTCTCTTTCTCTATCTGTAATTCGAATTTTACACATTTACACATTTTACACAGTCGACCAAGCTTTTATATGTAAAGACGGAATTTCGCAATCATTAATTAATTTTTAACTCACTTCCTGGTGTATTAGAATTATAAACATTATGTTTACAGGTTGTTTACAGGTACACAATGACAAATGAAATATTAGAAGAGATTAATTTTAAATTAATACATTAATTTTAATTTATTTTACTGTTAGCCTGCGTCAAGTGATAACTCACCAAATTATCTGTAACTCGTAAAATTGTATAAGAGTTAAAACAATAATATATTTAATTATGCGCCAATAAACACTCGCCAAAGAACTAAAACTGGAACAATGAAACATTTTAAAGGCGAAAAATGCTGAAAATAAGTAGAAAATAAAAAGTGAAGAATGTAATATTAAAAAAATATGATTATATCAATTATTAATAAATAAATTAATTAATTTAGGATTATATGTTGAGTAATCCATTTAGAATATCTAAAAATGATTAAACAATGTTTCATTTTTTTCTTTAATGTTGTCTTAACTTTAAAAAGAAACTGAGTAAAAATTATAAGGTTAGTCGGGTTAACTGGACCCACGATGTAACTGGGCCATAGGTTATTTTATAAAAAAACCGTTGATGTATTTTAATTTTTATCTTTTGTGAACAATGCCCTTTAACCTCTACTTACTAAAACATAGTTTGTCAACTCAATCAGAACTCTCTCTTTGCTGTGATAGGTTGTCGAAATTTTACGTATCTTTCTTTTAAAAACAACGTCAATTTGGTTGAACTTCCTCGGCTTTTTATTAAAATACTGTAAGTACTTTTATTAAACAATCTTTTTTTTTAAGATTAGGCATATAACTACGTTAATATTAATAGGTATCTATACATATTTACTTCATGTTTCAAATGTAAGCCCGGTGTCCCAGTTACCCCATAAATGTTTCAAGAATGGGGTAACTGGGACATGTATCCGGGGTAACTGGACCATGCTGGATCCAGTTACCCCAATAGTTACAAATAATTTTTTTGAGTTTCTCTTACAACGGGAAGTAAATTTCTCGATAGTTTTTTGCTCACAATAAAGAGAATATAGAATACCTCATTAAAATTGCGTAATAAAATTAAAAAAAAACATATTGGATGATATCAAACCAAATTTCTTGACTCCTTGGGAGGCGGCGATACCGTTATGGCATCACATAATTTTAATTCCTAATTGCCACGTTGGCACCGGAATTTTATTATGACAATTTCACGTTTATTAAGTACGCGAAAATATACTTTTACTTTTTTTTCAAATAGATTCTCTTGTAAATACTGGTGTCATCTGGGAGCACGGCAGTGCGTCCGCCAAGTTCGCACAAGCCGTAAGCTACCTTTTCCTGAACCATTTTGGCATGCTTTTCACCCCCTCATAACGTCGTTTTAGGGAGAGATATAGAATTTTTTCTTTTATACACATGTTCGTATGGTCAAATTGAACTAAGGTTCCACGATTTCATGTTTCTGTATTTAGTAGTTTTCGAAATATTAAATTCCGAAAAAGCGCTTTTTTGTCACTGACTCACTTCGCATCATCAAATAACTAAGGTACTTCTAAAAGTCGTAGAATCATGAAATTTCACAAGTAAGTCGGGTTTGTAGCACAATTAACCAGAAAAATCTGAAAACCTAGAATTTCCGCCTCTAAACCCTTAAAACAGGGGGTGTTGATTTGGCCGTAAACAGTTCCTTCACATTCAATTGCGCCAATGTTGGTCGCCAATACTCGATTACAGAGTTTTGAAGGGGTCACGTAATTTCAAGCAGAATAAAACTTTATATATATGCTTTTCCAAAGATGTTTGTTAAATAGAAAAAAATGAATATACCTAAAAATTTTAATCAGTATAGGTTATGAATATGATATATTCACGATATTAAAACAATAAAACATTTAACAAAATATAACCTCAATTCGGTATGTTTCCGATATAGTAGTCTTGGCGAAATAGAGAAAATAGCCTTGACGAGAAAACAAATTTGATAATAACGTATTTTCTGGCAACCTATCTACTGTGTCATATGCACAAGCAATTTTTTCCATATGTATACAATTTATTTAATGTAAGGAACCCGTTTATTTATTTTTATATTCCAACATAAATAATTTGTATATAAAAAACAATATTTTATACGTGTATAAATAAAATATTTATATGTATATAAATAGTACATATATAAATAACATAAAAGTTCATCAGGTTTGTTTTCATAGTTGTTTATATCATTTGGCAACATATCTCAGTTTCTGAAGTCCGAATTGCGCCAAGATTTTTAAAAAACGCCAAGGTCCCTATAGTGGAAAAATATCCTAATTCTGATATGAAAGTTTAAAATCTGCTTTTAATTAAATGAAATGTGTAACTAATAAAGCTGTCTTTAACGATGTGCGACAGATGCGGTGTCCGAAGTCCGCTGCTAATGTTATTATATTGTATTATTATCCTACTTACTGTTAATTTATTGTTAATTTTAAATCTGTAAAAGAAAGATTATAGTTATAGATCAGATATGTTGGTTGCCAAAACTCGATTACAGAAAATTAGCCTGAGTTATTAAGGTGTTACATGATTTCAAGCTGAAAGAAATTTTATATGCTTTTACAAAAATCTTAATAAGGCAAATATTTCAGTTTATATGTCCATATGTCTATCTTTTACTTCCTTAAAACAAATTTTATTAAAGACCGGGAGGCGTCTGCACAGATGATCACCTCATCGAATTGACGGCTGACATTTTAGGACTAGTTAAAAATCGATTAGCGTATTAAAATGTAACTGGTCTGCCAAGTCCTATCTTTGTGGAAACCACCTACAGACCCGATTTTACCGGTTAATTTGTGGATTTTCCATTGTGTTTTTCTGCACCCATTCCTCCATGTTTCCATACTTTTGGATGCAGGAAAATACAATAGTAAACCTATCAGCCACCCACTAAGATTAGGTCTTCAGGTTGTTTCTACCAATATATGACTTAACAGACCAGTTGCATTTTAATGTACTAATCTAGTTTTAACTAATCCTAAAATTTCAGCTGTAAACTCGATGAGGTGATGGTGTGTGCAGACGCTTCTCGGTCTGTTATATATGTCGGAATTCTAATCTCAATAGCACTCTGGCCAATCTGGCAAATATCCCTACTATTTATGGAACGCTATTCCTTTAAGTGCGTTTTAGTAATGTTAAAGAACTTTATACATATGCGTCATACATATTATACATATGCATATAATACGTAATACATTTGCATCATACATATTATAGGTATGTGTATAATAAATAATACATATGCATCATTATGACGTCAGAACAAACAAAACATTTTTTGTCGCCAAATTTGAGAATTGACATGATATATTACCAAATTTGGTGGCACTTCGCTAAATGTCGCCAAGCCTGGCGAGTATTTGACGTTTGTGGCTATTTTGCAATGAGATAATTATTAATGCGAGCCATCTATTTATATTTTTCCGCATATCATCTGAATAGTTTAATAATATAACGTACGAATATTTCCAAAGTGCCAGTAGTTTCGTCACTGCACAAAACCTCTGCTATTGTTAATATATTGTACTGTTATTATACTTACTGTGACTATGTTGTTAAGCTTTACTCTGCTGAAACTTCTGTATTATATAAATAGAATTTACGGAACTATTAATGCACCGAAACTGACAATTATCCTTATGATTATTATAATTTTATAATATGTAACCTGTTAATCGATATGTACCGTTAGAAGGAATCTTCTATAATCCGGTTCCTCGCATTTTAGTTTTCAGGTTTCGAATAAAATTAGCTAAAAACTTAAAACCATGACAAATTGGCTAGTTCTTCAACACGATTAGATGAGAAGAGTGATAGATTTTCAAATCGATCATACCAGTGAGCCCGTAGACCTTCTATTCTTCCGTAATCGAGTCTATTTAAAAGGTTAGCATGAAACAAAAAGATATTAGCATCAATATGGTTGCAGATATTATCAATATTATAATTAAATGCCGATATTATCAAAGGATTTAATAACAATAATTTCACTTGTACCTAATCGTATCAGTTAAAATACAGTAATAAAATACAATTAGAAAAGATTACTTAATAACATTAAAAATTTCCGCATTAGAGAACAAATCGTAACTGATAAAGAAACATGCATAAATGAGTTCAGAGATATTTGTCATGAAAGAATGAAATACATAACAACACAAAATATATGTTGTGCTTCCATGATCGTAAAGAGTTCTTGATTTCTCTATCAAAAGCTTCCGACTTTTCGAAAGAATGGGCAAGTAAATTAAATTATGAATATCAGTAACATGATGCAACGTTTAATATGCAATTAATAGAGTATATACTGCTTGCTAGAGGCGGCTAGTACTTTAATATAAAAAGAAATAAAGTATGAATTTATAAAGCTCAATAAAATAAATTTAGGTATTTTTATGCTAACCGTGCGCGAAATGGCAAATCGCCAAATACTGTCCCTAACTCTATTGCTCATATTGCATTTATTTCATTTAAAAATATAAACTTTTCAGTCATCTCATTTAAAATAGGTGCATTTCCCTCATTTTATTTAATCGAATATTTAACATAGAAATAAATAAATAAATAACAAATAATAACATAAACCAAAATATTTTATTTGAAAATCAAAGCATTGTTTCTAATTTACACATGTGAAAAATGAAAACTTCTTTTGGCGGAAAAACTAAATGCTAATTAGGAGATTTGCTCCCGGCTAACATAAAAGTACTGAAATTTAAGTTTTTTTTTTATATTAATATAGCTTAGAAAAAACTAGAAAAAACATACAAAAAGTAGTGATATCCCAACAAAAAGTTTTCGGTAAAAAAAAAAAAAAAAGCGCCAAGTTCTCCTTAATGTTTCGGCCAGAAAAAGTAGTGATATCTGAAGTTCGCACAAGGGCACAATTTAAAAGCCAAACATCCCAAATCTTTCATTGAAAATGGCTTCCTGCGACTTGGCCGTTAATGCCTTCGAGAGGGTTTTTCAAATTTTAAAGTATGTACAAATGAGCTACATGACAACTACATTTTTTGATTATTTTAGACATTTTGTGGCACAAAGTACAGAAATAAAATACACATTTAAAAAAAGTATTTAAACCACTTCAGTCTATTTAAATGCTTAGAAGTTAAATATAACAAAATACTTGTATTCAGAAGGTAATATCCCTAATTGCTAAAACATAATTAGTATCAGCTTTTAACAGTTTATAAATCGAATACATTTTAATGTATGCAAACAAACTATAATAAATGTTCAAACGAAAAAAATCTCTTTCGTCAATGCACAAGATTTCAATATTATACAATAAAATATAATGTAACATATTGCGAGATTTGAAGAAAGTAAATTTTCTTTTATTTCTTAGGTTTTACGTTAATGACTTTAGCTTTAGACCGTACGAAATGGCAATTAAACCACATGTGGACTAAATGATCTGTAATCAAACCTATTGTTTGTTGAAATTGATCGTATTTATCAGAACTCTTTTACTTATAATGTCTTTATGTGAATTTGCCTCTTTGTATACTAACATAGCTGCCAACTTGTACGGATTTTTGCTACCACTAAAATTTCACAGAAATTTCTGCCTTATTTAATTATCAAAATTCACTTCAATTCGGCGATTGAATTAGGCAAAATTTTCTATTAAATTTTAGTGGTAGCAAAAATCCGTACAAGTTGGCAGCTATGTACTAATATTAATTTTAATATTTAAATAATTCATAAGTGCGAAATTTCCAATCATTAATTTTGAAATGCTGTAGAAGGCATTAACGGCCAAGTCGCAGGAAGCCATTTTCAATGAAAGATTTGGGATGTTTGGCTTTTAACTTGTGCCCTTGTGCGAACTTCAGATATCACTACTTTTTCTGGCCGAAACATTAAGGAGAACTTGGCGCTTTTTTTTTTTTTTTTTTTTTTTTTTACCGAAAACTTTTTGTTGGGATTAAATTATTTCAACATTTTACGAATGCAAGTACCTTGTCCCTGAAAGCGAGATAGCCAAACCTTGAAATTGTACGATGACACAGATAAAGTACTTAAGTACATACGTAGCAGATTGTTCATAGAGTTACCTTGCTATTTCCCCCCCCCCCTTAAAATACCTAGTAGCCGAGAGGTTCTGCTCTCGAAGCTGGTAGACGGGAGGTGCTGTGTGTGAACCCAATCGCGCCCGTCGGCCTAATCGTTCCGAGTATTCGTGGTTTTCTTTGAGCCGTGGTTTTCCATGTGTAAATACGGGTTTGGTTCCCTTAGAAAAACCTCCACGAAGGGCACTCTGCCCTCGGGTATGTATCCCTAGAGTAGATAATCGGCCATCAAAAATCAACCAACCAATCTTAAAATACCCATGTGACTTTTATACATATTACCTATACTAAAGTACATAAGTACTTACTTAATTTTTATGTTTATGGTATAAATAAATCTAATATTTTCACTTTTAGTGCTTTTTTTTTAGACACATTGACAGCAAAGGTTTCCCTTACAACGCTCTTTATTGAAATATAATTTACATGATCTGTCTGGTTTAATTTTTTTAAGTTGTTTACGCTTTTTCAAATAGGACCTGATATCCCATATGAAATAAATAAATAAATAAATAAATAAACGCGTGTGGAACATAGATCCTCCTGGTCCATTTACCCCATTTTTATGGGGCAACTGGACCCATGAGGAAAGAAAGGTGAAATATGCATATTTTTTTTTTTTAATATTAAAATGTAATTTTGAGCATTTCTGTCGGATAGAGGGAACCTAACTAAACACATTTACAGAAGTTCAGACTTTAATTCAAATGAACATTAGCTTTTTGAAGCTGAAATGTCAGAAGAAGCCCCAGGGTCACATTGTAAAATCATCGCTCAGTTGCCCCAACTAACCTTATGTCTTTTAATAAATTCATTTGCTTGCGCTTTTTACCAAACATCAGAAAAAGGCAGTAAATTAATAATCGAGTTCTGTGCCCACGACAGAATAAGGAACTGTAACGGTTTTTTTTGAGAAAAAAGCATGAATTGTGGTCAAACAATTAGGTGTTGTTTTTAATATAAACATTGAATGGTTATAAAACACTCTTAAAACAACCATTGTTTTCTTAGTATTTTGACTTTTATGCTTATCTCTTTTGTATCACTTTTTACTTTTCTTATCCAGCAATCCTCGGTATGGAAATTATTGCGATGGGTAAAAAAAAAAAAAAAAAATGGTACAGTATGAATATTTTACTTTTTTATGCTTTAGGATCTATGAATCCAAAAAGACTAATTTCTGTGCTGAGTCTTCAATAGTTGTCTGGTGCCATTGCATAGTTTTTTTTTTTGGGGGGGGGGAGTGGAGGAGGGGTGTTAGACTGCGCAAAAGCATGTAAGAGCGCCAACCTTGAGTCAGAAGACATGAGGAGGTAATCCTGGTGGATCGAATGTATGCAAAATCTCAACAGGGTAATAAATAGCATCATTAGTTTCCCTTACAGTCTCCAAAGATTCGTACTTCATCTGCTCAGTCGGCAGCTTGTTAAATAGAAAATTATTGATGCGATTGACGGAGTCATTTGTAGGAGTGAGAATATCTCTTTCCTTTAGGCACAAAGCACTGTCCACTAAAGTCTGATGAATGTTGGGGTATATTGTTTCGGTTAAACTGATCAAGTCTCTCGCAAAGGCTGTTCGGAATTTTTATTCTTCCATTCTCTTCAAAAGTTCCATTGTAAATTCGCTATTCCCGCATTATCAGATTGTTGGAAATATTATATAAAAATCTCTTTTTCTTAATTTCGTCCATCATTTTTCACATTTTCGATTCCATTCCATTCGCTATTTTCCTATTGGCTGTTACACATAACCTCCTCTTTACCTATTGGTAAATAAACCTTTCAATTGAATCCACGTCCCTGTATATATTCTTTCTTTATGTATTTGAGCAAATTTCCGTCATTCTCCAATATCGAGTAATAAATGTTTAAAATCTTCTGACCTTAAATCACGTTGAGGATGAACACGCATGTTAATTCTCAAGGACAGGACTTTGAGACATAAAATGTATGATTTGAAACAAGTCTCGATGTCATCTACACTGTGTTGTGTTTCACAGAACATATAAAATTTATCTAAAATCACCAGCCAAAAGTACCGTAACTCCACCCTTGAGACGGGTGCAGCCCCTTATGTCCTACAGTGTCTTATTTACAGCTTCAATACCTCTCTTATGAGACATAGTGCTCTAATCCCATACGATAAGTATTGTTTCTCGAAGCGCCTATGCCATGTCAGTCTGCTTAGAGATGTTACAAAGTACAGACTCAGAATGATTAAGATTGAGAGGTAACTCGAAGGTTGAGGGAGCAGTCTTGCCTCCATCGATCAAGGTAGCTGCAATACTCGAGGAAGCAACAGAAACAGGAATATTCCTTCCACTCCTAATCGTAGTCAGCTACATGTTGATCAAGAACGTTTTCCCAGTGCCACCAGCGGCGTCAAGAAAGAACAACTGCCCTGTCATAAGCAATCGTAAGCAACAATCATAAGCAATACTGTGCATTATTTCATCGTAAGCTCTCCTCTGTGTTGATTTAATTTTGGAACATTTACTTCAACTGCTTCGGTCAACTTAACAGTATCGTAAGAGAGTTCACTCACGTATCGATGAATGTCGACAATGTCCCTTGCTCTCGTGAAGGTGATGGAAGTACGCACAGTAGGAATGGTTTATTCGACATGGATATCACAATATCCTCCAGAAGGATCAGGCATCTGTCGTGAACGTTGTCGATGACCAATTGGACATGTCCGCACTCTCTCTGCATTTTCCATTTGATATCTTCTGCAAGACTGTCACGGTATTTCTCCCTTTTTTGATTTTTCCTGATTTCATCTGTAAATCTTTTCCTGCATTGTATATTTCTTTAAATTTTAACTGTCATTACAATGGTAGGATTGGTTTTGTCAGAAATGAATAGGTCAGTGTGATCAGCAAGTTAGGACTGCGACAATATGCAGGACAAATTCAGGTCGCAAACCATTGGCTCATTGGTGGTTAGCGATTGTTGGATATTAACATGGTTATTTGATAGTCTAACTTACCAGTATTTATTGTTTTATCCAATGGAAAAAGAACATCAAAGTGTCCTTCATTGAAATCCCCTGTGAATGGGATTCTTTTGATTCCATGATGAGCCTCTCCAAAGATCGCAAGAAGGGTGTTGAAACTCATAAGGCCACATCTCATCTGCAGTATTTATTTCGCAAATAGTTCCGTAGATATAAGGTTTTGATGTTTCGTTGAGGTATCGACGTTTAGTATTACAAGGAGCCTCGGAATGTTGTTGAGTGAACGGTTTCAACCTCCGCCAATTGTTGAAAACGTGACGCACAATGTCTGCCCGAATTTTATTAGCCACTGAGACGTGACCGTACACAAGACATTACACGGAGGAGAACAGGCACGCTCCGTCACCACGGATGTTTACAATTCGACAAGGGTAAATGTTCTGTATTTCATTAATTACAACAACTTCTCCATCCATTATGATAGCTTAATTCTTTCAAATCAATATAATTAAATATTGCAAGAAATTATAAATTGTTATTATAAAAAGCAAATGAAAATCTTTTGTTAGCGCCTACTGTCTAACAAAATAAACTTTTGTGACGATCACCGAAAAAATTGTTGGAACAATAATTTCATACCTTCCTTTACTTTAGAGTTCCATTATAATAGTTTACTTATTTGAAATTAATAAAATGCAATGTTAAACAACGAAAAGTTATTAAGTAGAAAAAAACATCTACTGTATAATAACATAATCTTTAGCAATACAATGGAACGATCACTAAAAATATTGCTGGTAGAACATATTAGCACTTTTATTTACACTCGAACAGAAGTTTTAAAAAATTGAATTACTTTTATAACGCGTGCAAAAAGATGCGGTACTTCAGAAATTGCTCACGTAATATGCTAATTCGCCGGAGCAAAGAAACCAAGTAAATAATTCTGATTTTCATATTTCATGAGATATTGCATATTTTTTAATTAGACGTCAAAATACTTCTTTTCAAATACATTACAATACAATTGTTAACTTCTTAAAATATATACGTTACTATAGCAATGGAAATGGACAGTCCGTGCGGAAAAGAACTATTTGCGGGTGTACATTTCGTTACACTATATTATAACCATGAAAAAAAATCTTTCTTGTTTCATCAACAATATTAATTTCTTCCGTCGTATGCCTATAACACATGTCTTTTACTCATTTCATTTAAAATACACAAATTTGAAATATATATCTTTAACTAATTTCATTTAAAATTATTTAAAATAATATCTTTAACTAATTTCATTTAAAATTATTTAAAATAATATCTTTAACTAATTTCATTTAAAATGATGAAAAGAAAAAATAATAATAAGAAAAAATACCTTTAAACCAAAAATTCTTATTTCAACATAAAAGAGTTTTTTTTAATTTATACACGTGAAATATAAATACTGAAATTGGCAAAAATTGCGCATGGCTAACACAAAATACTTATATTTTCTTCTCATTGAAAAGTTAACGATAAAAAAAACAAAAACAAATATTATTTCAGTTCCAAAAATTTTTAAGCTTTACAAACATTGCTTTCATATTTAAATTAAACATGTTTCTTTTATAATGTTAATTTTTTATCTAAGCTTTTTTTTTGTGCGTATTTTTAATAAAATCAGTAACATTTTTTTTTCCATTTTTTTTTTCGATGTGTTTGAACTTTTTTTTTCCCTAGTTGATATAGACGTTTAATACTTTAACCAAAAGAATTGATCAAGAAACATATTTATTTAAAAAATTGTGTTGCTATAGTTACGGATGTATTTTTAGAAATTATCGCTTGAAAATTTGAGGTTTTGGCGCCAAAGCGCCAAATTAGAAAATATGAAATATCTCGTGGACTAATGGGATTAAAAGAATTTAGTTAATACCATTCGATTCAGAATATAAAAATACACTAAAACATCTTATCAGTTGAAAAATAACTATAAAATCAGATTTTTAAGGAATTTTTTTAAAGTTCGTTCTATTTTTTACAACCCTTAGGGCTGGAATTTCAGAAAATCCTTTCTTAGCGGCACTCTATGTCAGAAGATAGATTTTTACCCCAAATTTCAAGATTTTAGGTTCAGTAGTTTGGGCTGCGCGTTGATTAATACAAAATCCAGACTTTCTTTTATAAATATCGATTTCATTCACATTTACCTTTTATCCCATATAGAAGTGATTTTAGCAACTAAATAAATTGCTTTTTTAGCGTTCATTCTTTTTCAGGTTCAAAATTCATATTATTTTCAAAAATTTACTCAATATATTTATGATCACGTTCTCATCTTTAAATTCCCACTTTCGGGATTATACGTATTATGCATTATCAACTACACCTAATAATTCTGTTTTAAAGGGTCACAGGACCTTTAAAATTTCAAAAAATCAGTTGTCGATTTTTGCCTTATGATATATTTTTTAATTTTTGAACAATATGCAAAAAATCCCATTCAGAAATTTGCATTATTTATTGAGTTATTTATAGATGGTGAATATAATTAAAGGTCTGTAGAGAATGAAACTTAAAACGCGTTTTCTCAGATTAGTAAATTTGGAGGTTGTGCGCACAGTTGCTTTCAAACTATGTAAGCTATAGCTTAAAAAATAATCGAATATGCGTTTTTTTATAGTTTACATGCTAAAAAAAAATCACATATTTAGGTAATTTATTTTTTTGCACTTGAAAAAATTTTGAAGTTATTTTTATTATTTTTTTCGTGCTAAAATAAAATTTTAAACAAAACTTTTTGTGTATATTTTGGTTTTAATTTAGAAATAGGTATGTTCAAAATTCACATGTTCTATTTTATTCAGAATTTTTTTTCCTAAATGCATAATTTAGAGATTTATCAGTCGTGCAATATTTAATGATTTTAATTTATACGTTAATGAGATGAATTTTTAATTGTAAAATGTAACTATTAATTTTGCATATAAAACCTTTATTTTTCTGGTTGTTATAGTTGAGAATATTTTAAGCAGAAATAGAAAAAAAGATCTTAATTGCATATTACTTGTGCTTTAGTGCTTTGAAAAAGACGATTTTTTTTTTTTTTTTTTACGTTTCGAGAAACTCAAAGGTCCTGTGCCTCTTAAAAATAAAGGATATGTTATAATTCCCTTTGAAGTAATTTAACAATAAAAAAATACAATTTTGTTAACTAAAAACAAAATATACAATTTTATTAGTGGAATAAGTTTCGGAATAAGAAAAATTAAAACGGAATTGCGACAATTACAAACAATAAATGCTTACAAAATTCGGTTAACAAACAATAAATAAGAGTGGAAAATAATGTAATTTCAGATTATCTGTTACGCCAAACAACTTATTTTGTATATTTTCAAAACACATAGTTTAATAATTTTAGTGAGTAATTAAATTGTTACTGGAGAAATAAATTGTTAAAATGATTATTAATGGAAAAACTTAATTGTTCTTTAAAATAAGCTTCGGAAATTCATCAAAATCTTTTAAACATTTGACAATATTTTGAGATTAATTAAAGCTGCCTCACAGAAATGTGAAGTAAAATTTATCTTTTAAACTACGGAATTACTTTAGAAAATCAAATAGGTCTAAGTTATAAAATGAAAAAAATAATATTGAAAAAAATATAGGATAAATGTTAATAATATACGCTTTCTTTGAATATGATTAATTTAAAATGTAATGGCTGACTGAATATGAATATATGTTATTGTTTTTCTATTACAAATTTCGGAAACAGTTCGGAAATATTTTGTACAAATTTTTAAAACAAATAAAAGTTTTTAAATTATCTCTATTAAACAAAAGAATAAAATTTCAAATATGTTGAAAACTCCAGATAATAAAGTCGATGTGAACCATGAAAACCTATAAATCTGGCTCATATCGCAGGCAGGTAGACAGAATTTTCATGTACGAAATCAGAAGAACTACTTATAAATGCTATTGAATGAAATTATGTTGAAAAGTATTTTCAAGCTATTTTATACAAACGTATTCCTCTGAAACTTCGATACAAGCCAGGAAAATTATTGTAATTCAATACAAGTATCGACATGATCTTATCAAAGCAAGATGAACACAACTGTTATACATTCTAGTAGAAACATTTCGTGACAATGCTTAACCAGACTCCTGTTAAGAAGAGAGAAAAAAAAATAAATTTATAAAAAAAATAAAATTAAAAATAAAATAAAATAAAATAAACTTTGTACATTTTTTGTTGTTGTTTCTAAATTTTAATGTTAGTTTTGTAACAGATTTGAAGCTTTTTTTACTTGAAAGGTATTTTATGGCGCCAGTATTTTTATTTATTAAAAATAATGGCGCAAACAAAGTAACTACAGTAAAACTGATATGATGAAATTGCTGCGTACACGGAAATAGCTCGTTTTTGATATTTTTTTCTTTTAAACAGGTATAAAAGCATACATTTTACAATTAAGTATAACTAATAGATGCGGAAAAATATCTCATTAATATTTTTAAAGAAGATAAAAACTTTTAGGTATTTTTTTTTGTAACAGTAAGATAAGTATGTCTGCAAATTATACATATAATGACAAATTAAATGCACTATATCTACCTTAGATCCATTTAGCGACCTGTTAAGGACCATAAAATAATTTTATGCATTTGTTTTAATATGCGTAATGGTATGCCATTATTATTATTATTATTATTATTATTATTATTATTATTTTGTGATTTGAATGCACTTTTGGTGCTGCAGTAGCTGAAATCATGAGATAATGAAATTTTTGTTTCAACATTTTAAGCTATTGTTGAACTGGAGCTGAAAACGGTTAAAATATATTTTTCTGTTATATCGGGTGGTCCATCTATTGGTTCTTTTTTTTATTATGAAAAAAAAAAAGAATTTTTCTACAAGTGAAAATTTAAATTCTTTATTGAACATGGAAGGTGTCTATGCCATTTATGCAGGGAATACAATATCGCACATATGGCCACCGCGGATTCGCTTACATGCCATCATCCGAACATCAAAATTTTCGATGACTTTTGCCTGAATGAGCGGATCCATGGCCAATCTTTCAGCCCAGATGTTACGTTTGTGGTCTTGGATTGTGCGGGAGGGATTGGCCTATACTTTACTTTACTTTTCAGAAACTTCCAAAGAAAATAATCCACTGGGTTAAAATTTCACGATCTTTGCGGCCAATTCACATCAGAATTTCTTGAAATTACTCTATCTGGAAATTTTTCGTTTATTGGGAGCAGTGTGTGTCATATCTTGTAATACAAATATCTTATATTCGGCAGTTCATACATGCATGACACATGGCAGCTGACACAAATAACCTGTGAAATATTCGTAGTTCAAATAAGAACCAACATATTTGCATGTGCTGCAGCACCAAAATTTCTTACTCAATATAAAACGCCTGACAGTGAAATTGCGTTTATTTGACGCACATAGTGAAACCCTTTTCCCACCTATTGATCCACATGATGTCCCACAGAAAACCTTATAAACCAATATGCTTTCTTAGGTATTTTTTTAGCGAGCAATCGATTAGCGGCATTAAAATTGCAGAAATAAATAGCAACTATAACGGTATATTAAGTTTTATTCAAATATTAAAATATTTGTTTCTAGAGATAGTTGCAGAATCTTTTCTTATTCTTATTTTTTATTTATACCATACTTTTTTATCTTTTCAATCAATTTTTTTAACGGCCATAGTCCTGCACTCATTAAATCCTACTGAAGCGGAATGTATCAATTGTTTTGCGGGCTTTATAGGGATCTCAACTTGACGAGACAGAAAATAATGAAAAAACATTCATAATGATAAAAAAAATCAATTAATTAAAAAAAATAGATTCTGAATATTGCCCCAAAAAAAAAAAAAAAAAAAAAAAAAAAAAACTTTTTTTTTTTGTTTTAACCTGTTTTTATTCACTTTCCCCAAAAATTCCCTTCTAGAAACAGAGCTAGATCGTATATAAGGGAAATATATATATATATATATATAACCATTAATTAAACATTACCGACCATCATCAAAAAGCGCAATATTGTGAATTAATTGACAACAAAAATGGATGCCACAAACCAATAATATAGAACTGTATGCATAAAATAAAGTGCCTTATACTTAATTACAAGATTAATATGGAAGAAAAAAAGAAGAATATGGATTCCGAAAAAATTGAAAATCTTATATATTGAATTACGTTTTCAAGAGTACAGAATCCAATGATATAAGCAAATCGGTGTTTTCTGTGAGAAAAAAAAGCTAAAAGCTGAATTTTTTTTTCTCCTGTACCCAAACAACCAATATAACCAAAAGAATAGTTTCAAGATGAAAACAGAACATTATCAAATGCCATGAAATGGAAAAAAACACTACAACCCATTAAATATTTAATTTATAGCAATAGAAATCTTACACAACATACCGAATAAATTCCCAGTTGATTTTGAAAATATCTTCCCACACATGGAATCCAAAAGCATGATAAGATTAATGTGAATAAAATAGTTAAGTTAACGCAGAAATTAAAACTTATGGATTCAGTTAATTCATTTTGAAATACCGTGATAAATTCAATTAATATAATATAAATCGAAAATAATTACATTATTTAAAATACCTATATATATATATATATATTCCATGCTATGAGATAAAACTTAGGAGAACCTATACAATTTTCATCGATGTCGCGGAAATTATTCTTTTCAACACATACTGTTGGCACCATGAAATTTAGCATATCAAATTGTTTAGTTTTTAAAGGCTAATACTGTATAAGTAATATCAAAATAAAGGAAAAAAAATCTGATCAAAACTATTTAACCCCTTAATTCTCGCCCTCGCGATATTCATGGTCTGTGTCTTATTCAGATTGTTTGATTCTCACCAGTTTTATAAAATAGCTCAATTGGCTTTATTATGATACCATTTTACCTGTTATTAAATAAGCTCAATATTTCTTTTTCAAAAAAATGGTGCCGATGAGCAATTTGCATTTTTTAATCGTAATTTAATGCGACTGTTAATGGGTTAATGAAATATCATTTATGAAACGATGCCAGAAGCTTTTCTTGTTCTCATGATTGTAACGTAATGCATTATAGTATGTTAGGCTGTTTCATGCATTAAAAACTAGTTTTCAATTTTTTTCTTTCTCAAACTACTTAGTCTAGTAAGTCTTATAAACTTGTTTATGCCTTTCAATATTTTATAATCTAAATTTTAATGCTCCATGTTGCCCTGGTAAAACAAAAGGTAAAAAATAAATAAATAATGGAGATACTCATGAACAATTAAAACGAAATTTAAAATTCCTTATTCTACCAGTGGTTATTCAAAAATTATTTTTTTCTACGAACACATTGATAAGCATGTTTATGATTTTGCTTGTGCATTAATTTAAATAATTAAATACGTTGATGCCTAGAATAAACAAAATAATTAAGTTAATTGTCATGGTCTTTCAATTTTTTTTCAGAAAGTGTGTACATGAAATTCAATTTATCTTCAATCATACATCCCACATTTTTTTTTTTTTTTTTTTTTTTTGCCAAAAAACGCGTTGCAAAAAAAAAAAAAAAAAAAAAAATTAACAATAACACAAATACAACTTAAACAAACGCAACATTTTTACACTAAAATAACAGCTATCCTTTTTCGAGAACTTGTCGCAGCTGATATTTTACAAAAATACTACTCTGTATTATTGATGTACATTATATCTCACCTTATAACACATGTTTCACCAGGAATTCAAAAATAAGATCATTTACTGTCAAACTAAAATATTCAACTAAAATATATTGATCAACTTTTGGAGTGGATCGTGAATATATAGCCATACAGATTTGTATATTAATATAAACTAATACTGAAAGAAAAATCACAAATTAAATGAAAACCTTATTATATAAAAACACTCAAATGTTCGTAACTAAACATCACGTACGTATAAAGACAGTTTACTACTATATAATTAAATCTCAAATATAATATTATAAATATGACTTTTTCAGCCAAAATGATATTTAAATGCTAATGGAAGGGATTATATCCTTCATGTCAATACAAAATGTTAAAGGTGTAAAAATATACTCTATCCTTTATCGAGTAACCAATATATATATATATATTATACGTTTTCTAAAAATGCAAGAAAAGTTTATTCAACGCATACCCTTTTAGAATATACATGTATAACCATTCATCTACCAGATAATAGACTGATTCCGCAAATAAAAAAGTCCTTCCGGCCAGTGCCGGGAGGAAGAGGTAGCTTTCATAATCCTTATTTAAAAAAAGCCAACTTATATCATGCAAACACACGAAGCTCAATTTAGTGGAAACCGAATATAGGAGATTCAATACTAATTTTTATCAATATAATGAATGAGAATTTCGCGAAATTAGTCAGCTTTATCCAAGCTGCTTTTCTTTAAAATAACTTATATTTGGTTGCCAAAGTCGGCAATTTCTTAAAGTGCCTGTCATTTTAAAACAACATGGTGGATGAGGCTAAGCAGTAAACTTGGTCGAGACCTTAGTAATTGCTGTGCACATGCTCACTCACATCGGAATCGGTTAATATATAGGAGTGCTGTCGCATGCAAAAAATCAGATTTTTCAAAATGTCACCCACAATAGAAATTGAAACTGCTATATCTGAGCCATTTTTTAAGGTAAAGACAAATAAAAAATGCTCCTGAATCCTTATATCAAGATCAAATACTTAAGAAAGAAACCTTTTTCAATTTCTAATTTTTTTGCACCTCACTTTAAATATATATATATATTTTAATTTAATGGCCGCCATTTTGAAACAAGATGTCTGATGAATCTGGCCAGCGAACTTGGTCGAGGTGTTGATGTATACTATCCACATGCCTTCTTACATCGAAATAGGCGAATACGTGTGTTATCGCGTGACAAATACAAGATCGTTTCAAAATGTTAGCCATGCTAGAAATTCAAAGTACTATAAATCAACCATTTTTTAAGATATCAACAAAAGAACAAATTTTCAGAAACAAAAACTGCTCCTGAATCGTTGTATCAAGGCCAAACACATAAAAAAAAATCTTTTTCATTTTCCAATTTTTTAATACCTCATTTTGAATTTTAAATTTAATTTATTTAAATGGCAACCCTTTTGAAACAAGATGGCGAATGAAGCTGGCCAACGAACTCGGTCGAGACATTGGTATGTACTATGTACAGACCAAGTTACATCCAAATAGGTTCATAAATACGCCTGTTATCGCGTGACAAAAATCAGGTCGTTTTAAAATGTCAGCCACAAGAGAAATTCAAAATGCTATTACTCAGCCATTTTTTTAGATATAGACGGAAGAAAACTGTTCCGTAATCTTTGTATTAAGGTCAAACACATACAAAAAAAATCTTTTTCATCTTCCAATTTTTTGGTATCTCATTTAAATTTTTTTATTTTTTTATTTTTTTAAATGGCCGCCATTTTGAAACAAGATGGCGGATGAAGCTCGCCAACGAACTCGGTCGGGATATTTGTATGTACTATGTACACACCAAGGTACATCCAAGTCGGTTCATAAATACGCCTGTTATTACGTGAGAAAAATCAGGACGTTTCAAAATGTCAGCCACGCTAGAAATTCAAAATGCTATAACTCAGCCATTTCTTAAGATATAGACGAAACAAAAACTGCTCCCGAATCTTTTTATCAAGGTCAAACACATAAGAAGAAAATATTTTTTCAATTTTCAATTTTTGGTACCAAATTTCAAATTTAAATTTTTCTTAAAAATTTAAATGACCGCCATTTTTAAACAAGATGGCGGGTGAAGCTGGCCAACGAACCCGGTCGAGACATTGGTATGTACTATGTATAAACGAAGTTACATCCAAATCGGTTCATAAATACGCCTTTTATCGCGTGACAAAATTCAGGACGTTTCAAAATGTCAGCCACGCTAGAAATTCAAAATGCTATAACTCAGCCATTTTTTAAGATATAGACGAAACAAAAACTGCTCCGAAATCTTTGTATAAAGGTCAAATACATAAGAAAAAAATATTTTTCCATTTTCAATTTTTTGGGGCCACATTTCAAATTTTAAATTTTTAAAAAAAATTTAAATGGCCGCCATATTGAAACAAAATGGCGGATGAAGCTGGCCAACGAACTCGGTTGAGAGACTGGTATGTACTATGTACACACCGAATTACATCCAAATCGGTTCATAAATACGCCTTTTATCGCGTGACAAAATTCAGGACGTTTCAAAATATCAGCCACGCTAGAAATTCAAAATGCTATAACTCAGCCATTTTTTAAGATATAGACGAAACAAAAACTGCTCCGGAATCTTTGTATAAAGGTCAAATACATAAGAAAAAAATAGTTTTCAATTTTTAATTTTTTGGTACCACATTTCAAGTTTTAAATTTTTTAAAAAAATTTAAATGGCCGACATTTTGAAACAAAACGGCGGATGAAGCTGGCCAACGAACTCGGTCGAGACATTGGTATGAACTATGTACACACCAAATTACATCGAAATCGGTTCATAATTACGGGAGTTACAGTGTGACATAGGTCAGATATATATATATATATATATATATATATATATATCAATTTTGAACGGAGGGTGGTTTCGGGGTCTGGGGGTCATGATCGATGAAAATATACCAAAATTTTTTGAAATCGCTTTCCTCCGAACGGCTGCAATAGGTAGCTTTTTTGTAAAGAAAGCTACCTAAAAATGGTTTTGTGGCAATGAATTTATAAATTTCATATTTCCGAACAATAACTGAACTTGTTTCCAGAATTGAAGTTCTGTTATATAGAAACATAAATGGTAATCTTAAAAAATGAGATCTGGTGAATGCAATATATGAGCTAATATAGCCTATAGGTGTGTTCCTAGAAGTTCCATGTGCGATATTACCCCATGCACGTGAATATTTTTAAATTGCAAAAACATCCTTTCGATGATTTTGCTTTATTGTTTCGCCGTCGTTCGTTAGGCCTTCTAAAGATATTAGATTTGATGAAATGAACCATATGATTGAAAGGAGTGAAAAGCAACAGAGATGAAAAATGGAAGGTTGTACATATAAAATTACCCGTTTTGTGAAAATATCAAGCATTTTTATGTTTTCTTGCACAGAGAATTTGTTTTAAAGGATTTCACATGAATTATACTCATTGTATTCATTCTCATGTCCTTTATATCTTACATAATTGTAAATGTGCGCAGAAAATAAAATTACTCATTTTGCGTAATTTAAACTCTGGTGTCCTATTATTAGAACACTTTTTAATTAGTGTACTAATTATCGAAATGATATAATACTTCATATTATAGCTGTTTATGGCTATTCAATCTTATTTAACCGGGCGATTTATTTTTTATCTGTTTCCAAATTAAATCAGGGCCGAAGGAGTTAATGTTATTTTGTAATCTTAGAAGGGCTTGCTTTTACTGATATTTCAATCTTCTTCTTAAATTAAAAATTTTTAACTGCTGTTAAAATTATTTCTTTTTTTATTATTTAAACATTAGGTTGAAATATTCAATCCTAATACAATAATATTTACTCACAAAAATCTACTAATAATGTGATTTAAAAGTAATTATTATTTTTAACAGTTTAATTGTATTTATTATTAAATAACAATCTCTTCTACTCACGTGCACAATCTCTCCTACCCTGTAAGGAGAGAGCAAAATAGTTTCCTTAATTTTATTACTGCTGTTCTGTTAAATTACAGCAGAACAACAAAATAACAATGGAAATGCATAAAAAACAAATGAAGTCAAAAATATTCATGAACAGTTTAGCAAAAAATTAATAATTAGATTTTTTATTATTATACTTTTGAAATGAACGCAGACTATCCTAGCTTTACCTTAATTTATAAAATATATGACACGTTTGAAAACACAATTTCAACCAAAATCGAAAAAAAGTATGAAAATTTTGTACATCCCTGTATATGAACTATAAATTTCTCATATAATTCACAATATTCTATAATTTAGAATAGATAGTGAACGCATAGCACAGTTGAAAATTCCTCGTCTGTAATTTCCTTCAATAAACGGAAATCTACTTCAGATGTTTTGTGGAGCCCTGTATATAATTTATAGAATTTATACACACTAAATAGTATGCAATTTTTTAATTTAAAAAACTGTTCCACAACTGAAAACGCACTTCCGTCAATTATTGTTCATACAGAGGTAAATATAACTAATTTATTTTGTGTGTCCCTGCATATGAACGATGAATAGCATATCATAATAAACACACATACTACAATATACATTAAAACACACATTCACACATAAATAACGGCTGCATTCAACAGTTAAAGGTATATATAAATATTTTACAGACATACATACAATAAATACAATAAACCCAACTGGAGTGAAAAATTAGCCAGAGCCAGGAATCGAATTTATATATACCTTTAACTGTTGAATGCAGGCGTTATTTATGTGTGAATGTGTGTTTTAATGTATATTGTAGTATGTGTGTTTATTATTATATTTTGTAGATCGATGTAATAGTAAAATCTATTCATCGTTGCCCGGTCATCCAAGGCTGTTATAAATGGCTGGTGACTTCCCCAACATGGTTTATTAGTGAGAAATTGCAGACTCAGGCATCGGCCGGAGTAGCTCAGTGGTTAGAGCGACTACCTGGAATGCAGTGGTCCCGGGTTCGATTCCTGGCTCTGGCTAATTTTTCACTCCAGTTGGGTTTATTGTATTTATTGTATGTATGTCTGTAAAATATTTATATATACCTTTAATAGCATATCATGTTCTATAGTAAGTATCTTATAGAGCACCTCGGAGATATATATCAATTTAAATACTTTTGAAATACTGTAGCATGAACAAAATACCCTACAAACAATTTTTCTCCATAGGCCGTAATGTAACTTAATTATTTTTATTGCCCTTGTAAATGATTGATAAATGCTATCCATACCATATTCTATAGCAATCATCTTGCAGTGCACTTCATAGATATGTATATAAATTTCAAAGTGTTTGAAATTATGAAACATTATTAACAATCACCGCAAATGATTTTCCCTCATAGGCCGTAAAGTAGTGAAATGCTTTTGAATGTCCCTGTAACGAAATTATGACTGCTACACCTAAATACTAACTGCTAAATAATAACTGCTAAATATTGCAATATCTAACATTCAGTAGTAAATATCAACAACATTTTTCAATTTCATGGCGATGCGACTATATTGACGCCAAAAATAATTTTGGCCAGCTAGAATCAATAAATCACCCACCGTCCACTGGACGGATTGTCCAAGATTTTGGTCTAGGAGACTAGAAAATTCGACATTGATATATTTACAGAAAAGTTCTTTATGTTGAAAAACAAGGTGTAAGATGACAGTTTAACAAAACAGCTCTCAAATTGAGCATATTAAAAAATGAAATTATTATTTGTGTAAATATCTTATTAAAAATCGTTATAAAAATGTGTAACCACCGCATGAAAACCAACATAATTTACACTAGATTAATTTTAACACAAGTATTCTAATTGGTAAATAAATCATATTAGATGTAAATTTCCAACTGGGCGAAAAATGTCCGGAACACAATTCGAACCAGGGATTTCATGGCTGCAGCCGCCAATGTTCTACCATCTGAGCTATCCCGGACGAATCTGGTGGAACGTTTTCACCCAGCTAACCTTAATGAGGTTAGCTTGTTATTAAGGTTATTCATTAAGGTTATATCATTAAGGTATGTCATTAAGGTTAGCTGGGTGAAAAAGTTCCACCAGATTCGTCCGGGATAGCTCAGATGGTAGAGGACTGGTGGCCTCAGCCCGGATATCCCTGGTTCCAATCCTGGTTCCGACATTTTTTGCACAGTTGGAAATTTACATCTAATAAAACATAATTTAGTTTCAAAAATCACATACCATCAAAGTTTATGCATGTTTTGAGAAAACTAATACTCTTTTTTGTAACACACACATTGATTTTTTTAAAACAAAATTCTCTTTAAAAAAGTATAATCCGTATGCGTTTTGCATTTTTTATTGCATATTTGTGTTAATATTTTAAAGGAAGAAATTTATATAGAATCTTCCTTGTTGCATATATACCCACAAATATCCTGAAATGTATATTAGGGCGAAGCGTAAAAATGTTTCTTTTCGAAATTCTTTTCCCGCTAGCTCGGAAAAGTTGTAGAATGATATCAGAAATGTACTCACAAATGTTTAAAATAATCAATAAATATCTTCCGGTTCCAGTTTAGGGTTTAAGTATGCAGTTTTAGCCGAAAATGCTGTAAATTTTCACATTTCAGTAATATTTTTAACTTCGAACTTTTTCTTCGCACTAGCGCGGAAAAGTTGAAGGAATATATATGGAACATAAGTTCAAAATTTTAGAGCAATTAATAAATATCTTCCGGTTCCAGTTTGGATTCAAATATGGATAATTAGCCGAAAATGGTGTAAATTTTCACATTTTAGTGATTTTTTAAATTTTTGATTTTCTATTCACGCTAGCACGGAAAAGTTGGGAAAATATACAAGAAAGATAAGTGCAAAATTTTAGAGTAATCAGTAAATATCTTCCGATTCCCGTTTGGGGTCTAAATATGAGAAATAATGCAAAAGTGAAGAAAATTTAGGGGTCAAAATATAGAAAAAAATGGAAAACTTTTGCATAAACATTTATTTATGGACGCTTTAAACATTCCTTTTTACAAAATTAGACATTCGTAAATAATAATTAGGAACATTAAACAACAAATCTTATTATTCTCGCAATACACAGACTTTGTATAACTAAGTATATTTGGAGTTCCAGAATAAAAGTTGCAAATATGCATTAAATGCATTTCATTCACATGTTTCTATATTTTTCACTTTATACTGGCTTTTGGCTTTAAACGATGGCTTGGCACACCTTGACTTCATTCTGGATATGATGTAGCCATCACGGTTTTTCTCTCAGATGAATGTAAGGGAAGTTTCTGTTGTCAGTTTTACTCCCATTTCCACACATTGAGGCACGGAAAGATTATGTTTACCAATGGCGATACCGGATATTCTCCAGATTTTATCAGTTGCGTTATGTGTTCGTTAGACAAGTGTGTCGTATTTGTAGGTTCCGGTAGTTGGGAATTCTGCCAGTCTATGAGTTCCACGTAACATTTAGCTTTAAAGTTAAGTGCCGGAATTCGGAACATACGAAATCTTGCTCTCGATTTTTCCCTTGCTTTCAAAATCCTAAGTTCTCACACATTTCGGTTTGGGTTAACAAGCATTGCAAGGATTATTGCTTCAGGATGACCAAAATAACCATTACTCTGGATGACGCGATCCACAACTAACATCAGATCATCTGTAAGGTAACGTGAAGTTTGAATTGTTTTCCACAACTTTCGTGATCCATCTGTGCAATTGGCAATTTGATTGTGAACCACGCAGGTGCGTAAACATTTATGATAAACTCAGTCAATGATAAACTCACAATCAAATCGCATGCCAATTGCACAGATGAAGCACGCAATCTTTTGAAAACAATTCAAGTATCACGTTATCTTGCACATGATATGGAGCTAGTTGTGGATCGCGTCATCCAGAGAAATGGTTACTTTTTTCATCCTGAATCAATAATAATCCTTGCAATGCTTGTCAACCCAAACCAGAATGTGTGAGAACTTGCGCTACGCAGTATTTTGAAAGCAAGGGAAAAAACGAGAGCAGGAGTTAGTGTGTTCCAAATTCCTGCCCTTAACTTTAAAGCTAAATGTTACGTGGATCTCATGGACTGCCAGAATTACCAACTAACGGAACCTCCGATTACCACTCACTTGTCGAACGAACACATGAAGAAAGGTTTAAAGCTTCCACAAATAAATTTGTATGCAAATGTTTTCCATTTTTTTCTATATTTCGATCCCTAAATTTTCTTCTCTTTTGCATATTTTTTCCTATTTAGACCCCCAATGGGAAACCGGAATATATTTATTGATTATTCCAACATTTTGCACTTATCATTCTTGTATATTTTCCCAACTTTTCCGTGTTAGCCGGAATAGAAAATCGGAAATTTAAAAAAATCACTAAAATGTTAAAATGTACATCATTTTCGGCTAATTTTTAATATTTAGACCCCAAAATGTTACCGGAAGATATTTATTAATTGCTCTAAAATTTTGCATTTATGTTCATGATATATTCTTTCAACTTTTCCGCTCTAGCGCGAAGAAAAAGTCGGAAGTTAAAAATATTACTGAAATGTGAAAATGTACAACATTTTCGGCTACAATTACATATTCAAACCCTAAACTGGAACCGGAAGCTATATATTGATTATTTTGAAATTTTTGAGTATATTTCTGAGACCATTCCACAACTTTTTCGCGCTAGCGGGAAAAGAATTTCGAAAAAACGATTTTTACGCTCCGCCCTAATGTATATCATCTTGATCAATTTTTTCATGCGGGTGATTCCTTTTTATAGGTGTAATATTAATGTGACATGGTATGACATAAATCACGTAATTCTGTAAAATTTCCCCAAAACTTGTTTATTGCATTTAATATCTTAAAGAAAAATCCTTGTACGTCTTCTATAGATAATATTTTGTGCTAATAAATGTATTCCGATATGTAGCATTTAAAAATACTAATTTTATTTGTTAAAAGCGTAAATTAAAACTTTAATAGCTGTAAAAATCGGTTTACTGAACTGTTTACATGTTTCGACTCTTCTTGAGTCATTTTCAAAACAAATAAATAAAAATATTCTAAAACTGCACGGCCAATGATACGCCATCATTCAAATTTCTGCGTACTCTAATATATTATGTACGCTATTGTTGTATTTTACTTGGATGGTTTTTTTTCGTAACCATTGTGTAACTCGAACCAAAGTTTTGGCAAAAATAATTAAATAATTTCTTTGGCTCGAGTATAATCAATGTTTATGAAAATAATAATAAACGTCCAAGTGAAATACTAAAACTCTGGTGAACTAAAACTCAACTAAAACTCTCTGTCTAAAAAAAAAAAAAAAAAAAAAAAAAAAAAAATCATAAAGAAAGAGTACGTGGAGATTTAAAAGATAGCACTGTATAGACCGTACAATTTTACAATATTTTTATTTGTTTTGAAAATGGCTCCGGTAGAATCTAAACATGTAAACAGTTGAATAAACCTATTGTTTATGCTATTAAATTTTTTATTTACTCTATTTAGCAATTAAAATTCGTAGTTTATTACAAGGTGTTAATATATATAATATATGCATTTTCTGTGAAAAATCAATCGTACTTTTCTAGCAAGTTTTTCAGTACGTCTTTATTTGTATGAATGTGCATGTGTGTGTTTATTATTTCTTTGAAATTCACCAACAAATATTTCTTTAAAAGGTGTATTTACAATGTAATATAATATATTTCTATTTTTAGGATTAATTTCTGAAAATATTTAAAAATAAAAATAATAATGTTTTACATAATGAACAAATATCCATCGCATACTAAAGAGAAAATATTTATGAATTATTTATATGAAAACTAACCTTTTAATGTAAAAAAAAACTTAAAAATCCTACGTATTATAAAGATTTTTTATACCTATATTTAAGAACACACAATAATTCAGTTGAAAGCATGCTTAAAATAATGTTATTTGTTTCACATTTATCATGATCAAAACAAAAAATTTTCGAGTTTTTAAAATGAAATTTAGAGTTTCAAGTTCTCTTTTTCTAAGTTGAAGGATAAACGGGAAATAAACAGATGGTTTCATAATTTTTCAGAAAAAAAAATCTGAGTTGTTTATTTGGCAATTCTTTATGAATTTATAGGGGAAATCTACAATTTTGAACACATTGTTTTAAAAAATAACTATGAGATAGTTGTGAAATACTTGCAATTCATTTTTTAGAGTTATTATATACTTCAAGCATTTTTTTTTATTAACTAACACAAAAATACATCAATAAGAAAAGCATTTGCTTTGTAAAATATTGTTAATTATGCAAAGAAAAATATCATTTTTCATTTTTAATTTTTCATTAGGATTAAGTCTTTAACTTAATATTTTTCGCGAAAGTTCGAGAAGACATATTTTCAGATTTCATAAATGTATAATATATATAAAACTTAATTTGACTTATTTGGATAAATAAAAACTTCAAAACTCACATAATATTTCTATCGATTTTATGCTTATTCCTTTCGAAATCAACATGCTAAATTGCAATCACAATGTTTATATACTTATCCACATTAATGCTGCAAAAAATATCACCATTATAAGGCCCGAAATATTGAATTAATTAAACACAAGATTGATACTATTTATCAGGCAAGTATGTTGGTTCAGTTCTTTATTCAAGAAAATGATTTTGAAAACTAGTTGGATGTGCCAATCCCAAAACTTTCTTCTATCTCACGTCAATATTTCATTACAATTAGTTTTATTATTATTTAGATTAGAATTAAGCATAACTTCATACACTTTTCTGTGTTACAATATTGAAAATTGCACACGAATCGATATTACAGCGCCCCCTACCGGCAGATTTTTTCCAAATTAATGGAGAACATGCTTGCCATAGCCAAAAACATATAAAAAAAATGATTGAATTCTATGCATAACTGCATACAGTTTTTGATGGTACAATGTCGACACACATGCATACGGGCACATGCGCTGGACACACGGACAAACAGACATTTTGTATAAACATGTTTTTTGTGATCTCTGATCCTAAAACGTGTAAATCCGTCGAAAACTAGAAGTCGAAAAAAATTTCGATTACTATACTTTCTTCTATTGAAGATAGAAGAAATTAAAAAGCGCATTTTTTTTTAAAAATAACAGCACATTAAAAATCTGTAAAATTATATCGGTGATTAGAGCTAGTAATGATATTGTGAGATATGGTAAATTCCCAACACACGTTCATCACATTTAATATTTTAAAGTAAAATTCATGTAGGTCTTATAAAGAGGTCATTTTCAGTATATAAATGCATTACAACATTCAAAAATATTGTTACAAAAATGTCCTTCCGGACAGTGCCGGGAGGAAGAGGTAGCTTTCATGTTCCTTATTTTTTAAAAGTCAGCTTATATAATTCAAACACACGGAGCTCAGATTAGTGGAACGGACAGTGCCGGGAGGAAGAGGTAGCTTTCATATTCCTTATTTTTTAAAAGTCAGCTTATATAATTCAAACACACGGAGCTCAGAATAGTGGGACCCGGTTATAGAACATTAAATATTAATTTGTGTCAATATTAAATTTGAATGAGAATTTTGCAAAATTAGTCAGCGTTTTCAAAGCTAGTTTTATTAAAGTGATTTATATTTTGTCGCCAAATTCGGTGATATCCCGAATTATATGAATAATTATATTAACCCAAATTATCGGTGATAGCCCGCCATTTTAAAACAACATAATGGGTGCAACAAAGCTCACAAATGAACTTGGTCGAGACCTTAGTAATTCCTGTGCACATGCTTACTCATATCTAAATCGGTTGATATATACTAGTGCTGTTGAAGACAAAAAATCAGATTTTTCAAAATGTCACACACATTCGGAATTCAAACTGCTATATCTCGGCCTTTTTTTAGATAAAGGCAAAACAAAAAATGATCCGGAATCTTTGAAACAAGCTGAAGCACATAAGAAAAAAATCTTTTTCAATTTCTAATTTTTTTGTATCTTATTTTAATTATTTTTTTTTTAATTTTTAAATGGCCGCCATTTTGAAACAAGATAGCGGATGAAGTTAGCAAACGAACTTAGCCGGAAGATTGTTATGTACTATGCACATGCCTTGAGACATCCAAATCGGTTCATAAAAACGCATATTACCGAGTGACAAAAATCAGATCGTTTCAAAATGACAGTCATGCTAGAAATTCAAAATGCTATAACTAAGCCATTTTTTAAGACATAGACGAAACAAAAAATTCTCCGGAATCTTTGTATCAAGCTCAAACACATAAGGAAAAATCTTTTTCAATTTCTAATTATTTTGTACCTCACTTTTAAATTTAATTTTTTTTTTAATTTTTAAATGGCCTCCATTTTGAAACAAGATGGCGGATGAGGCTTACCAACGAACTCGGTCGAGGCATTGCTATGTACTATGCACATTCTTTGTCACATCCAAATCGGTTCATAAATACGTGTATTATCGCGAGACAAAAATCAGATTGTTTCAAAATATCAGCCATGCTAGAAATTCAAAGTTCTATATTTCAGCCATTTTTAGGTAGTTTTCATTACAAAAAGCTACCTATTGCAGCCGTTCGGAGGCAAGTGATTTCAAAAAATTTTGGTATATTTTCATCGATCATGACCCCCAGACCCTGAAACCACCCTCCGTTCAAATGTTGATATATATATATATATATATATATATATATATAATATATATATACACAGATATATATATATATATATATGTATATGTATATATATGATCTTTGTCACACTGTAAATCTCGTATTTATGAACGGATTTGGATGAAAGTTCGTGTATACATAGTGCATACCAATATTTCGACCGAGTTCGTTGGCCAGCTTCATCCGCCATCTTGTTTCAAGATGGCGGCCATTTAAATTAAAAAAAAATTAAAATTTGAAATGTGGTACCGAAAAATTGAAAATTGAAAAATATTATTTTATATGTATTTTACCTTAATACAAAGATTCCGTAACAGTTTTTGTTTCGTCTATATCTGAAAAAATGGCTGAGTTATAGCATTTAGGTAGCTTTCATTACAGAAAGCTACTGCAGCCGTTCGGAGGAAAACGATTCCGAAAAATTTTGGTATATTTTCACCGATCATGATCCCCAGACCCCGAAACCACCCTCCGTTCAAAATTGATATATATATATATATATATATATATATATCCATATATGTATATATATCCATATATATATATATATATATATATCTGATATTTGTCATACTGTAACTCTCGTATTTATGAACTGATTTTGATAAAATTTCGTGTGTACATATTATAGTATACCAATGTCTCAACCGAGTTCGTTGGCCAGGTTCATCCGTCATTTTGTTTCGAAAAGGCGACCATTTAAATAAATTAAAAAAAAATAAATTTAAACTGAGGCACAAAAAAATTAGACATTGAAAAAGATTTTTTTCTTATGTGTTTGGGCTTGATACAAATATTCTGGAGCATTTTTCGTTTCGTCTATATCTTAAAAAATGACTGAGTTATAGAACTTTGAATTTCTAGCATGGCTGATATTTTGAAACGATCTGATATTTGTCACGCGATAATAAACGTATTTATGAACCGATTTGGATGTGACAAGGAATTTGCATAGTACATAGCAATGTCTCGACCGAGTCCGTTGGCCAGCATCATCCGCAGTTTTGTTTCAAAATGGCGGTCATTTAAAAAAAAAAATTAAAAATTAAAATTTAAAACGAGGCACAAAAAAATTAGACATTGAAAAAGATTTTTTTTTTATGTGTTTGGGCTTGATACAAAGATTCTGAAGCATTTTTAGTTTTGTCTGTATCTTAAAAAAAAGGTTGAGCTATAGCACTTTGAAATTCTAGTGTGACTGATATTTTGAAACGATCTGATGTTTGTCACGCAATAACACGAGTATTTATGAACGGATTTGGATGTAAATTGGTGTGTACATAGTGCATACCAATTTCTTGACCGAGTATGTTGGCAAACATCATCCGCCATTTTGTTTCAAAATGGCGGCCGTTATTTTTTTTTCTATTTTAATTTAAAATGTGGTACAAATAAATTAGAAATTGAAAAAGATTTTTTCGTATGTATTTGACCTTGATACAAAGATTCTGGAACTTTTTTCGTTTCGTCTATATCTTAAAAAATGGCTGAGTTATAGCACTTTGAATTTCTAGCATGGCTGACATTTTGAAACGATCTGATTTTTGTCACGCGATAACACGCGCATTTATGAACCGATTAGGAAGTGACAAGGCATGTGCATAGTACATAGCAGTCTCCCCGCCAAGTTCGTTTGCTAACTTCATCCGCCATCTTGTTTCTAGATGGCGGCCATTTAAAAATTAAAAAATATATAATTTAAAATGGGGTACAAAAAAATTAGAAATTGAAAAAGATTTTCTTCTTATGTGTTTCAGCTTGCTACAAAGATTCCGGATCATTTTTTTGTTTTGCCTTTATCTAAAGAAAGGCCGAGATATAGCAGTTTGAATTTCGAATGTGTGTGACATATTAAAAAATCTGATTTTTTGCCTGCAACAGCACTCGTATATATCAACCGATTTAGATATGAGGGAACATGTGCACAGGAATTACTAAGATCTCGACCAAGTTCATTGGTGAGCTTTGTTGCACCCATTATGTTGTTTTAAAATGGCAGGCTATCACCGATAATTCGGGTTAATATAATTATTAATATAATTCGGGATTTCACCGAATTTGGCCACAAAATATAAACCACTTTAATAAAACCAGCTTTGATAACTCTGACTAATTTTGCAAAATTCTCATTCATATTCAATATTGACAAAAATTAGTATTTAATCTTCTATAATAGGGTTCCACTAATTTGAGCTCCGTGTGTTTGATTAATATAAGCTGGCTTTAAAAAAATAAGGAATATGAAAGCTACCTCTTCCTCCCGACACTGGCCGGAAGGACTTTTTGAATATCTATTGTGGCTGACATTTTGAAACGACCTAATTATTGCCACGCTATAAATGCCGTATTTATGAACCGATTTAGATGTAACTTGGTGTGTACATAGTACATACCAATGTCTCGACCGAGTTCGTTGGCCAGCTTCATTCACCATCTTGTTTCAAAAGGGCTGCCATTAAAAAAAAAATTAAATTTAAAATAAGTTATCGAAAAATTGAAAAATGAAAAACACTTTTTTTATGTGTTTGACCTTGATACAAAGATTCTGGAACATTTTTAGTTTCACAAATAATGCGTGAAAAAGCAGCAAACAGCTGTTTCGAATCTACAGCGAGATTCTTCTTCAGTGCAAGAGAGGGAAAAAAGGAACAGCGTGCTAGAAAAAGCAAGGCTGGGCAAAGCACGCTGTTCCTTTTTTCCTCTCTTGCACTGAAGAAGAATCTCGCTGTAGATTCGAAACAGCTGTTTGCTGCTTTTTCACGCATTATTTGTGCATTTTAAACGTTGGTTTACTGCATTTCAATATTCCTGCACAAAGGCTTTAATTGCTATTTTAATTTTTAGTTTCGTCTATATCTTAAAAAATGGCACAGTTATAGCACTTTGAATTTCTAGCATGGCTGACATTTTGAAACGATCTGATATAGGTCACGCGATAATACACGTATTTATTAACCGATTTGGATGTGACAAGGAATGTGCATAGTACATAGCAATGTCTCGACCGAGTTCGTTGGCCAGCGAAATTTGACTTTCCATAAGACTTTTAGCATTAGTTCGAAATCCGACAATTTCATTGGCTGTCGGTGAACCGAACTGCTTTCCCTGTAAGGAAGAAATCCATTTTACGAGTAACAGTGCTGCTACTCCTTTCATCAAATGTATTTCTTGATAATAATAGCTTGATGCATTAAAAAAAGCTTATGTATGTCTCATACTGAGCACGGAATCAATTATTGTACAGTTAATAACAAAATATATAATTAATTATTAAATTTGATATAATTTTCTAGTAAGAAAATTATTAACAATTCTAAAACAACATTGACTTAGTTAAATTACGATAAGATAATGAGATTGTTATAATAAGCTGCTTAGAACTTTTTTTAAAATTTTAATTTTCATTTTTACTCAGATGTTTGCAATCAGTATTAAAGTTCTAGCAGCTTAACTAAAAATAAGTAATTGAAGTTCCATCTAGCTATATATATATATATATATATATATATATATATGTATTTTTTTATGTCAGTTTAAAGGATACTATTATTACATTTAAATAGATGTTTTATTTTAATTATATAACATTAGCTCCTAAGTGGTATTATGTGGTAAAATTTAATCACAATAATATATTTCGAATAAAAATTGTAAAGCTACTGATAATAAATCAATAAATAAAGATATTTAATTATTTAAATTTATTTAAAAAAATCTAATTGACAATTTTTTTTTCAAAGGAACTGGTGATAAAGATCAACTGATTTTAACTAACTGACTTAAGGGTGTTCTCAAATCCAAAAATGCAACTTCCTGACATAAGATTTAATTTATTTTTGTTCGAAAATGCATGAAAGTAGCTGGTGTTGTTGCTCAGAAACTATGTAATTGAGCTGCTTTTTCCATTTTTTTTCTGCAAACGCAATAGATCTTTCAAAAATTAGTGTCAAAGTGGACGTTTTGAACCGAATTTCCGCGCGAAGGAAGGACGAGCACTGAAGAGCGGGCGAAAAACGTGTTTGTCACGCGATCAAAATCGCTTATAACTCAATTTCATCAAAAAATGGAAAAACAGTTCAATTCCAAATCGCTTCCATGGACAGGCTTTCCAATTTTATATCTTTTCGTTAAAAAATGAATTTGTAAATGTGTCAAAACGTTTTGCGCTTGTTGAGCAGAGCAGTTAAAAACAACCTTAAGAAAATATTATTATTACTCCTTAATTATTAAAGGCATTTATTTATTAGAAAAATACCGTATAAGTCATATAAATTTTAAAATTTAATTCAATTATCTGTATAACATTTACAATTAAAAAAAATAGTAATCTAAATAACAAATAAATTTAAAATGATCAGAACTTTATAAAATTCTAACATGAAAATACGTTTAATGTAAGCCTAGGAGATTTATTATTGTATTTTAATAAACGTTTACTTTAATTAATAAAAAACAGATTAACTGATTTTTTTTAATTTAATTATTTAATTTATTTTAAAAAATCTAATTGCTAAAAAAATTTACAAAAGAACTGGTAATAAAGATCGACTGATTTTAACTAACTGACTTAATAAAAATCAAAACAAAACTCTAAAAAAGTGAAAACGCCAGCGAAAGGACAGAACACGCAACTTTAGTATTACAAATGCAAAATGTACACCAGCCCTAGTCTTCACCACTGGGCTAGATCATTCATACACTTGAGATACCAAAATACCATGTGCCGGCTTTACACAGTATTAGGTAGCTTTCTTTACAAAAAGCTACCTATTGCAGCCGTTCGGAGGAAAGCGATTTCAAAAAATTTTGGTATATTTTCATCGATCATGACCCCCAGACCCCGAAATCACCCTCCGTTCAAAATTGATATATATATATATGTATATATATCAATATATATATATATATATCAGTGGCGTGGCGTGAAAATTTTCGGTGGTCATCGCAATTATTTAAGTTTGTGGTGAAAAATTATTAACTCTAAAATTCAATGGTTGAATGTTCAAAAAAGAAACTTTAAATCTTACCTTCACTTATACATGAACTCCAAATGTTCTGCTAAAACTGGATCGTAGAGTTTTAAAAGCTTATTAAGAGTTTTAAAATATTGCTTGGTCATCGCCGCATCCAGCGATGACCGGACGCCACGCCACTGATATATATATATATATCTGACCTATGTCATACTGTAACTCTCGTATTTATGAACCGATTTGGATGTAATTCGGTGTGTACATAGTACATTCCAATGTCTCGACCGAGTTCGTTGGCCAGCTTCATCCGCCATTTTGTTTCAAAATGGCGGCCATTTAAAATTTTAAAAAAAAATTAAAATTTGAAATGTGGTACCAAAAAATTGAAAATGGAAAAATATTTTTTTCTTATGTATTTGACCTTTATACAAAGACTCCGTAGCAGTTTTTGTTTCGCCTATATCTTAAAAAATGGCTGAGTTATAGCATTTTGAATTTCTATCGAAGCTGATATTTTGAAACGTCCTGAATTTTGTCACGCGATAAAAGCCGTATTTATGAGCCGATTTGGATGTAACTTCGTTTATACATAGTAAAGACCAATGTCTTGACCGAGTTCGTTGGCCAGCTTCATCCGCCATTTTGTTTAAAAATGGCGGCCATTTAAAATTTTAAGAAAAATTTAAATTGGAAATGTGGTACCAAAAAATTGAAAATTGAAAAAATATTTTTTTCTTATGTGTTTGACCTTGATAAAAAGATTCGGGAGCAGTTTTTGTTTCGTTTATATCTTTAAAAATGGCAGAGTTATAGCATTTTGAATTTCTAGCGTGGCTGACATTTTGAAACGCCCTGATTTTTGCCACGTGATAACAGACCTATTTATGAACCAATTTGGATGTACCTTGGTGTGTACATAGTACATACAAATAACTCAACCGAGTTCGTTGGCCAGCTTCATCCGCCATCTTGTTTCAAAATGGCGGCCATTTAAAAAAATTTAAAAAAATTTAAATTTAAAATGAGATGCCAAAAAATTGGAAAATGAAAAAGATTTTTTTGTATGTGTTTGACCTTAATACAAAGATTTCGGAACAGGTTTTGTTTCGTCTATATCTAAAAAAATGGCTGAGTTATAACATTTTGAATTTCTATTGTGGCTGACATTTTAAAACGACCTGATTTTTGTTTTTCGATAACAGGCGTATTTATGAACCGATTTGGATATTACTTGGTCTGTATATAGTGCATACCAATGTCTCGACCGAGTTCGTTGGCCAGCTTCATTCGCCGCCTTGTTTCAAAAGGGTTGCGATTTTTTTTTTTAATGTATTTTCAAATTTAAAATGAGGTATTAAAAAATTGGAAAATGAAAAAGATTTTTTTATGTGTTTGGCCTTGATACAAAGATTCGGAGCAGTTTTTGTTTCTGAAAATTTGTTCTTTTGTTTATATCTTAAAAAGTGGTTGAATTATAGCACTTTGAATTTCTATCATGGCTAACACTTTGAAACGATCTTGTATTTGTCACGCGATACAACACGTATTCACCTATTTGGATGGAAGAAGGCATGTGGATAGTATACATCAATATCTCGACCAAGTTCGCTGGCCAGCTTCATCAGCCATTTTGTTTCAAAATGGCGGCCATTAAATTAAAAAAAATTATATTTAAAGTGAGGTGCAAAAAAAATTAGAAATTGAAAAAGGTTTCTTTCTTAAGTATTTGACCTTGATATAAGGATTCAGGAGCATTTTTTGTTTGCCTTTATCTTAAAAAATGGCTCAGATATAGTAGTTTCAATTCCTAACGTGGGTGACATTTTGAAAAATCTGATTTTTTGCCTGCGACAGCACTCGTATATATCAACCGATTCCGATGTGAGTGAGCATATGCACAGCAATTACTAAGGTCTCGACGAAGCTCACTGGTTAGCCTCATCCACCATGTTGTCTTAAAATGGCAGGCACTTTAAGAAATCGCCGAATTTGGCAGCCAATTATAAGTTACTTTAATTAAAAGCAGCTTGGATAAAGCTGACTAATTTCGCGAAATTCTCATTCATAATGATTTAGTATTGATAAAAATTAGTATTGAATCTCCTACATTCGGTTTCCACTTAATTGAGCTTCGTGTGTTTGAATAATATAAGTTGGCTTTTTTAAAATAAAGAATATGAAAGCTACCTCTTCCTCCCGGCACTGGCCGGAAGGACTTTTTTACTCTTATACTTGTCCTTTCAGGGAAAGAAGTCCCGTTCAATTCATTGGCTATCGGTGAAGCGTCAGCCAATGAAATTGCAGGATTTCACACTAATGCTAAAAGTCTTATGGAAAGTCAAATTTCGCCGTTGGTCAGCCTCATCCGCCATCTTGTTTCAAAATGACGGCCAGTTAAAAAAAAAAAAAAAAAAAAAAAAAAAAAATTAAAGTGAGGTACAAAAAAATTATAAATAAAAAAGATTTTTTTTTTCTTATGTTTTTGAGATTGATACAAAGATTGCGGAGCATTTTTTGTTTCGTCTATATCTTAAAAAACGGTTGAGCATTTTGAAATTCTAGTGTGGCTGACATTTTGAAATAATCTGATTTTTGTCACGCGATAACACGCGTATTTATGAACGGATTTGGATATAACTTGGTGTGTACATAGTAAATACCAATGTCTCGAATGAGTACGTTGGCCAACATCATCCGCCATCTTGTTTCAAAATGGCGGCCATTATTATTATTTTTTAATTTAAAATGAGGCAAAAAAATATTAGAAATTGAAAAGATTTTTTCTTATGTGTTTGACCTTGATACAAAGATGTCGGACCCTTTTCCTTTTCGTCTATTACTTAAAAAATGGCTGAGTTATAGCACTTTGAATTTCTAGCATAGCTGACATTTTCAAATTTTGATACGATCTGATTTTTGTCACGCGATAACACGCGTATTTATGAACCGATTAGGATGTGACAAGGCATGTGCATAGTACATAGCGATCTATCGGCCGAGTTCGTTTGCTAACTTCATCCGCCATCTTGTTTCAAAATGGCGGCCATTTAAAAATTAAAAAAAATAATTTAAAATGAGGTAAAAAAAATTAGAAATTGAAAAAGATTTTATTCTTATGTGTTTCAGATTGTTACAAAGATTCCGCATCATTTTTTGTTTTGCCTTTATCTAAAAAAAGGCCGAGATATAGCAGTTTGAATTTCGAATGTGTGTGACATTTTCAAAATCTGATTTTTTTGCCTGCAACAGCACTCGTATATATCAACCGATTTAGATATGTGTGAACATGTGCACAGGAATTACTAAGGTCTCGACCAAGTTCATTGGTGAGCTTTCTTGCACCCATTATGTTGTTTTAAAATGGCAGGCTATCACCGATAATTCGGGTTAATATAATTATTAATATAATTTGGGATTTCACCGAATTTGGCGACAAAATATAAACCACTTTAATAAAATTAGCTTTGATAACGCTGACTAATTTGGCGAAATTCTCATTCATATTAAATATTGACAAAAATTAGTATTCAATCTTCTATAATCGAGTTCCACTAATTTGAGCTCCGTGTGTTTGAATAATATAAGCTGGCTTTTAAAAAATAAGGAATATGAAAGCTACCTCTTCTTCCCGGCACTGGCCGGAAGGACTTTTTGAATTTCTATTGTGGCTGACATTTTGAAACCGCTCGCCGGAGACTTGTCGTTTCACCATCCATACACTACTTTTAGTACGTGCTCACAATGACAACACATATACAGTCCACCAAACGCGCCGTTTCCAATGTGGAAGTTTCCAGTCGCCGAGACATATCGATTAGACATTTATCAAAGGCTGATAAATATGCTGATTTTCCCATTAAGTCGCTAATCACGCTATGTATTGAAATACAATGTATGGGCCCTTAATATACTCCAATATCGGCCGCGAACTCACCGTGGTTTTGTTACTTGTCGAGCTCATTGTTATAGATGGAGGGTAGTCATAATGTAATGGCTCTTCCGTGTATATGGATATATATAAATATATATATATATATATATATCAATTTTGAACGGAGGGTGGTTTCGGGGTCTAGGGGTCATGATCGGTGAAAGTATACCATTTTTTTTTTTTTTTTTTCGGAATCGTTTTACTCCGAACGGCTGCAATAGGTAGCTTTTTGTAATGAAAACTACCTAAAATGCCTGTATCACATTTGTGCAATGATTCCAAATAGTTTTTTTTTTAAGTTTTTAAGTACTTCAAGAAAACTTTTTAAAAGTAACTCTGAAATATTTTTAAAAAATATATTTTTTGAGTAAAGTATTATTAATTATGTACATTAAATATTTATTTTTCTTATTTTCATTAATATGTTGTTTTCAACTTTATTATTATCGTCGATGAAAGTTCGAGCAAAAATGTTTAATAGTTTAAATATATTTATTTTTCTGTGAAATATCATTTGAACATTTTAAGAATGTTTTCCAAAACGCAATGATTTTTATGCATTTGTGCGTGTCTGTGTGTTATTTCTTTTTAACTCTCTATGTACTGAATTATGAATTCGTGAGAATTTTATCTCCTAAAGTATTTTTCGTGAATTTTTTAAACTACTTTAGAAGATTTATATAATCATTTAATAAATTTCAGAAGACTTTTAGAAGGATTGAATGATTTAGAAGGATTAATTAAATTTGAATTTATTGGGATTTTGTGCAATAATCACAAGACCACTCGAATCTTTTATTTTAAATATTTTTCTTAATATTTTGTAGATTTAGGAAATGTACAAATATTATGTTCTTACAATAAAAGTATAGAAATATTTCCGACTTAAAAATCCCCCCCCCCCCCCCTCCATTCAACGCCAATAAAGATGAAAAGATGCAAATGCAAAATAAATCATGCTTTCAAAAATAATTTTGTTTTGTGTAACCAATGATGCTTTTGGGACAAGATAAAGCAATGCATCTATAACTCATTCTGAACTGTATTAATACTAATCGATGTATTAAATCAATTTTATAGCAAGTTATTTTAATGGTACTTATAAGTACCGTCAGTAGATAAAGGGTTAATACTAGATAATATTTATAAAGAGGTGTATTTACTTTATTCTATAACACACTTCTAATTAAAATTAAATATGTAACGTTCTGGATAAATTAACATTTAATCTCATAATTTAGTAAAATGTGTTTTTTGTGTATGTGTAAATTAATAAAATAATTTGAGGTTAAAAAGATTTTAATAAAAAATAGCATATATATAATATTTTACATAATAGAAAATTATCCGTAGCATCACAAATTCAAAATATTTTTGGTTAATTTATTTCAAAATTAATTATTTAATATAATAAAATGATTTAACAAATAAAAATTAAATTTAAAAAATCAAAAAACCCGGCTGCGTAAAATGCGAACTAATTAATTACTTCTCATCAATGTGAAACTATTTTTGATATTACTTACTTATTTTTTTTTTATTTACTTCTATTGATGACTTTTAAGTTGTGTTTAATTGTTAGTTCCTGTCTATAAACACTATTTTAATGAGGCCTGTAGATATCTATGAAGGTCAGAGTTGCGGTAAAGCTAGAGATACTACATTCACAACTTCCAGGTTCTGTGATATTTAAACGGAGCTTCTGACTGCAAAATACTCAATGAAATATCGTCTTAATTTTGAAAGACCTATTCAATCATATGACACTCAATATGCTGCGTAAATTTTTTCGTCTCTAACGCCATTATGTATTTTACGGCCGCTATTTTGAATTTATAAAAACAAAAGCTCGCTTATAACCATCGGACGGTTAAGACGAATCGTTATAGACCTCATTCATTAAAATCTATACAGCCTTTGGAATGTTTTGAGGGAATAAATAATTCTTGGCAGTCGGATAAAAACCCGGAGTATTAAAAATAGTTTATATACCTACTTTAAAAACATATAATTATTCAGAAGAAGCAGTGCTTAAAGAAATGTTATTATTTTTTTTAAGAATTATCACGTTTCAAAATATGTTCTGTCAAGTTTTAAAATTGAATTTTACGGTTTTCTTTTCTTTTTTTTCACTTGTAAGTATGGGAAAAAAGCAGATGTTTTTATATTGTTATAAATGCTCAAAAAATATCTAAGTTGTTTCTTTCGTAATTCTTTAAGAATTCATCCAAAAATGTACTTTTTCGAACATATTGTTTAAAAAAAGAAACCTCTATCATATTTGAGCAAATCCTTTTATTTTGTTATTAAGTAAAACTTTTAAAAAGTAACTCAAAATAAAGTAAGAATTTTTTTTTTAAAAACGAACTGTATATTTTGTAAAATGCATTGTTATTATTAGATGGTAAATATTTTTTTCTTGTTAAAAAATTAAGATTATGTCTTTAACTTAATAATTTTTACTCATTTCTATCTTCAATAGAAGATCGAATTTTTTTTCGATTTGCGGTTTTAGACGAAAGTTCACATTTTAAAAGTCAGAGATCCCCCAAAACATGTTTATAGAAAATATCTGTGTATCCGTGTATCCTTGTATCTGTGTGTCCGTATGTCGTCACTGTACCATAAAAAAGTTTATGAAGTTATACATAGAATTCGACCATTTTTTCTTTGAGATTTTGGCTATGGCAAGCAGGTCCTCCCTAAATTTAGAAAACATTCGCTGGAAGGGGGACACTACAACAGCGAGTTTTGTGTAATTTTCTTGATTTTTCATAGTTCTATTGTACACCAAAAGCACGTGAAGCGACGGGAACTTTGCATCTTGATAAGCCGGCTATTCGCAAACAGCTGATATATAGCAGAACATAGGAAAACTTGATTTTAATAAATATCATGGTCGGGATTAACTCGTTTTTACTCCGAATAATTGACAGAAGCAGAAATTTAAGATGAAAGTGAAAGTTGATACAGTATTGAGCTAACAAAAATGAAATATTTACATTTCTAACAACATTTTGAAAAATTAAAATATATGAGATAGAAGAAAGTTTTGGAATTGGAACATGCAACTAATTTTGATGAAGTTTTGAACAAAGATTTTTAATTTTAATATCAAATCGTTAATTTCAGAAACATAAAAAATCAATTAAATCTCATTTTATATTATCTGGGTAAATAAAACTTCACACATGAAATCAAAATAACACATGATATTTCTTCTGCTTTAGATAGATTTTTGTTTAAATCGACATATTGAAACCACTATGATTATACACATATCCATAATAAAATTAGAAAAATTATCATCCCAATTATCTCCAAATTAAAAAAAAAAATGCATATATTCTAACAAACAACTGGAGCTGATTATTCACCTGCAAAGTATATTGGTAAAAAATCCAGTTCTTTAATTGAGAAGATAATTCGGAAAGTCATTTGAAAATAAATATAAATATAAATATATAATTTTTAAAACATGCTTTCATTAAAATTCTCTAAAATGTAAAATATCCTTTTTTTTTTAAATGTTCTACAAAGTTTGGCGTTATTTCGCTAAGTTGGTCAAACTTTTTCGCTATTGTGATAAGTATGCAAGTAGTACTTTAATGCTCATCTATAAATACTTGTATGTATAGTCGTAAATATTCATTTTTCAAGCAGATACTGATTTCTTCATGGGAAATCAAACGATAATTGGAAAACCAAGAAGCGCTTGATGGCAGAAGTATTTTTCCCATGATTTATTTAAAAAATGAAAGCCAAAAACATTATTACAATGATTTTTGAAAAATCAGGCATTTAAGCGTTAAGAAACCTCGGATCAGGTCCACAAAGCCGCGTTTATAGACAATGAAATAGACTAAAATTCGATTATGATATACTGAAATAATTATTTCACTTTTTAATATTACAATACATATATTGTAAGATTTTACCAATTGTTTTTGCATTTTGTCCGATTTATATGACTTACACAATCTCAAATTTCGTATAATTCGCATTTTTGATAAAAATACGAAAATTCTTCTATTTTTTACTTCAATTATTTATATGAGCGCAATCGTGCAACTTTTCTTCTTGACATATATTATAAAACACATCAAAATATGCAAAATATGTTAAAATAAAGTGTTGAAAAGCTTCTCTCATGGTAAATTATTAAAAATAGAGAGTAAATTTATGGTAAAAAAAAAAAAAAAAAAAAAAAAAAAAAAAAAAAACTGAAATTGTATATTTTTCATCAAAACTACGAATTATACGAACATTGAGCTTGTTTCAGTCATATAAATACGAACAAAATAGAAAAACTATAGTTAAAATCGCACAATATGTACCTTCTAATATTAAAAAATGAAATAATTAAGTAAGTATAACATAATCGAATTTTAGTCATATTTCATGGGCCAAAAATGACGCTTAAGTGACTCTGATCCTTTAAACTTAATTGCACGGCCATTTCGCCGTTACTAAATAATGGTTGGCGTTTTAACACTTATAGAATGATAGAGGATAAACATCATTACATATTAAACATAATGCGATTGTTAGATGTAAAATATGAATGTTATTGGAGAAGTTGTGTTTTGGATATACTGGATATATTTGTATATATTGGAGAAGTTATTTTTTTTTTTTTTTTTTTTTAATAAAATCGAATTTTTTTAACGTGATTGAACTACTATATATTTTTTATATGTTTTCATTTAGAATATATTTTACATGAATATGTTTTTTTAATGCTCTAAAAAATAAATTGAGAATAAGTTTAAATGAATGAGATAAATTTTAGTTTATTAAACTCGAAAGCATTATTTTTGTGTGATTGTTTTTAAATAAATTATAATATTTAATTTATTGAATTTTTGGTTTTTGCTTTTGGTTTTGGACTTTACTATCAATAGAGCCAATATGCATGCGTGCAAGGAATAAATGGAAATTTTCCCTATTTTTTAGACATCCGGAAAGAATCAATGTAAAGAGAGAAAAAAAAAAACATGTTTTCTAGGAGTACGGTAATTATTTCGTTAAAAATGATGGATAATTTAACGAATTTCTCTGACAGCGCACAGTGGGACGTTTTGAAGATCTATGTGGTCAAAATTATTTCGTTTAAATTTAATTAGTTTTTGCTGTTTTTTTTATAGCACCACTAATAAAATACTCAAACAGTGATAAATATTTGGTTATTTATACAAAATGTCTTAAAATAAAAATACAGTGTGCCCACTAAAGTTCGTTCGCAACTTCCTAACAGCCGAACGACAGCATCTATATTCATAAACGTTGTGTCCAGCAGACCAGCAAAACGGTTCGAAATATGGGATAAAAGGGAAAGACAAATTTGTAGAGCATCATCGAATTAGTTCGAAAGGAAACCTTATGAATATGAATGCTAAATGAATGGCGTCCTGAGCATGAATCTCGTTTTTGAGATAGGAATACTAACTCAGCTGTTTTGCACCAGGTGATGCTTGAAGAGGTGTCATCCGGTAAAGCATAGACACATAAATATACCTAGACAACACTTTTATGAGTATAGCTGTAACCGTTCGGCAATTAAGAGCGTTGTAAGGACTTTAGTAGGGACCCTGTATAATGCATTACAAATAATGCGTTAAGCATACTTATTTTACAATAAAGTAAAAAATATTTTAACGCACACATGTAAGTTAACATTCATTTCTTTTTTATATTTTTGTCTGCTCAGAATTTCTGGAGAAATTTGTGTAGACATCCTGAAAAATAAAAATTTTTAAATAAAATTATATAAAAAATTTTAATGGTTAGTGGTACCCTGTAAAAAATATAAATGCTACGAAAGAATTTTTGGTTGAAAAAATACTGTTGCGTGAATAAATAACCTATATAAATTTTATTCAATTTGAAATAAAATTTCTGGATATAGACGGTAATGTATTTGAATTTTTTATGTGTTCCCGCAAATGAAATACAACTGCTACGCACTTTGTTTTCAAATTAAAAAATGCTGTTGTGTAGTGTACCTTAATAACATATAGTAAATTTGTAGAAATTTAATTAAAATTTCTGCTTTTAAGCAACAATCTTCCCGCGATATTTGTGTCGGCCTGTAAAAAATGCATAATTTCTGTTTTCGTCAAATTGTAATTTAATAGAATAGTCATCGGAAAAACACATGTAGGCAAAGTTTCAGCTCAATCAAATAATTGAAAGTGGTTTAAAATTCCCTTGCAAGATTTGAACTAATAGTTTGTGTGGCCCTTTAAAAAAAGGCGTAACTGGTATATTCCATAAATTATAATAATATTGCATTATCATCAGAATCACATATAATGAGCAAAGTTTCAGCTCAATCAGATTAATGAAGTTGGTTTAAAATTAATTTGCAAGTTTAAATCTAAATTTTTGTGAAGCCCTGTAGAAACAGTATTTTAAACAAACTCGAACGTTCTTTAAATCATTATATTATTGCATTGTCATTCAAATTACACATGTATTCATAATCTCAATAGGATAATTAAAAGTTGTTTAAATTTGACTTGCGAGATTTGAACTAAACATACTCACGCGCGCTGGAAATTAATATGATGCTTGTTTATTAATGAAAACTTACCGATCTGCAGCTATATGCATGTGTTTGTTTAACTTTCAATACTTTAGAAATGGCACTTTGATTTAAAAAAATGCATATTGCTGAATAATTTGATAAAAGTCAAGATGAATTTCGTAAACAATATCAAGGCTCATCCAGAATTTCAGTCTTTGGATAAAGCGGTAAAGCGGGTTTAATATCGCTTATTTTCAAACAAAAATAGATTGAGATGACAAAATAGATGACAAAATAGAATAGATGACAAAAATAGAAAGTCTGAGCATGATAAAGCTGTCACATTAGATCAGCAAACTCGTGTTTTCAAATAAAACAGAATAGTCACGACGTGCTTACAAACTTAGAGGAAGCTAGTGAAATTTTTGAAAATCCTTCAAATCAACTATGCGAATGGCTACTTTACGGTAAAATTATTCGACAACCCTAATTTTTTACTCCAAAACTAATTCGGATCTCAAAAATACAAACATTCAGCTACCAGTGCATGCGGTTTTGTCAAATTCAGAGAAAATTGAAAAAAAGGATTTTGTCCCTCAAGATCATTAACACGTCTCACTGTGCAACGTGTAGAATCTTACTATGGATAAATATTCTGAGATTTAAGTTTTCAGAGATTGTTTACTTTTTCAGGCGAGAACTATCAAAAATATTAAATATTTGGATAGTTCATTGAATAGTTAATTGTCAAATCTTGTTTGTCAGTCGTAAATATATTTAAATCTGTGGGGTTTTTTAACCTATGATTAAACCAGTTTTTTTAATGTAATTTCTACATACCTCTTCGATTTACATCCAGTAATCCAAGTAGAGAATTTCCCTACGAATTACCTTTAACGCCAAAATCACGAACATAGAAAAAATGAAACTGATTCATAAATAACAAGTAACAGAACTCCAAGTAAATAAGAGTTTACAACTGAAGTTAATCATGAATAAGTTCATGAATAATCATGAACATTTTTTTTTTTATTATTATTAAATCTTATGTATGTACCCCAAAATAACCATGTCAACCTACTCATCGAACTGAGACTGAAATACTACTATATTTATAAAACGGAAAACAATAGAATTACTCGTAATCATTACGCTCTAAACATAAAATGAATTCTTACTGAAAATAATTAAAAGAACACTTCTTAGTATTATATCTTCTTCCAATGAATTCCAATCAATATCTGGGAAGATGTTTAATGCTCAGTACCGAGAAGCGTTAAAAGAAATTTGGCTTTTAGAATAGATTAGATTTTAATAGTTCAAAGTATGCAAATTAATTTTTGTAAAGAAATAATTAAATTAGAAGTGTTTAGAAGTCGAATATAAAGGATTTAATATGGCAATCATTACAAAGTTTGGTATAAATACTAATAATGAAAGCACTGTTAACACAGTTGCATGAAAAGCGATGGAATAAAATTCTTGGTATCATATAAATCAAAGTTTTTTCTCCCTGTATTTTTCAAATCGCACCAGTCGGCCTAATCGTTCAGAGTTTTCCGTGGTTTTCTTGGAACCTTAGACTTCATTGCGTAAATACCGGTTTAGGTTCCCTTAGAAAGACCCCCGCGAAGGGCACCCCCCCCCCCTTCGGATCCATATCACATTTGTTGATAATTGACCATCATAAACAACACCCAACACCCTTATATTTTTCAAATTAAGTATGCTTTTGTAATTTGAATCGTCACAAAAATTTATAAAATATTTCACGCGTATCAAGGTATGTGGATTTTTTTATACCCTCGAAACATCCCAACGGCTGGATGGATTTTAATAAATGTGGTCTCTATCTATTTGTCTTAACGGTTTGATGGCTATAGGCTAGATTTTGATTTTTTTAATTGAAAATGGCGGCCACAAAGTTCAAAATGGCGGTAGAGACGAAAACAAAATTACGCACCATATTGAGTGGCATATCATTGGATAGGTCTTTCAAAACGAAGACGATGTTTCACTGGCTATTTTACAGTCAGAAGCTCCGTTTAAATATTACACAACCTGGAAGTTGTGTAGGTAAGATCTCTATCTTTTCCGCAACTCTAACCTTCATAGACATCTATAGGCCTCATCAAATCATGTTTATAGATAGGAACTAACAATTAAATACAACTTAAAACTCCTCAATAAAAGTAAATAATAAATAGGTAAGTAATATGAAAAATAGCTTAAAATTGATGAGAAATAATTAATTAGTTGGCTTTTTAAGCAGTCGGGTTTTTTGATTTTTTAAATTTAATTTTTACTAGTTAAAAATTTATATTTTGCTTCTTAAGCCCTTAACAATTTTTGCTGCTCGGCCAAAAAGATGGCGTTATCTTCGATACTAAAAGCTTTTCGATATCACTTAATTTTAACTGTAATCTTTGGTTTGGTAAACGGCATACCTTTTTCGAATGTACACAGCCAATTATCTTGGGAAAATAAAAAGTGGTGACGGAACATTATTTTTAATTTATTGTGTCAAAAAATGCAGTTAAGGCAGTTAACAGAAAAATAAAATACATTTTAATTTTCATTTTCATTTATAGATGTTTGAAATGTGTCCTTTGCTGAAGAAATTATTTTCCATGTTGAAAAATGAACATTTTATCTTCTTTTAATTAAAAATAATGTTTGCTTCAGAATGCGTTTTTTAAGATAACATATTATTTTATTTTTTTCTATATTAAATTCCTATTTAAATAATTTTTGTTTGATTTAAGACGTAACAATTGATTTAAAAGACATTTAATGTTAATCTCATTATAAATTCAATTTAACATTTTCAAAAGGAACTTTTGGTTTTAATTCTACCATTTTCCCTTCAGAAGTTGACGAAAATGGACGTGCGAAGGTAAGTAGAGTTTGAGGGCTCTGTGGTAAACTGTGTTTTTTTTCTGATTAGTTATGTTTAATTTCTATGAATAACGCTGACAAAAAAAGACACTTTGTTTCTGCATGTTGTTTCAAATTACTTTTTTTTAATAACAAGTGTATTTAATCATTTTTTGGAGTAACATACTGCTTTAAAAATTATGAGAAATTTATGTTCATTCAAATAATGAAAATTACACACCGTAAAGTAGTTTTATAAAGATTTGGATGAAACGTTTTTAAAGTAACAAAACATGTTTACCCTGAAAAAAAAGGTTAATTAATTTTTCAATGTTAACTAATGTATTTAATGTTTCATCCTAAAAAAACGTATATTTATTTTTCCTTACTTAGGAAATTGTCTTACTAACCTATTATGATCACTCATTTGAGTTTATGTAAAGATGCCTGAGCATGGTAAATCATATCTGAACATTACTAGGAGCATCGTTAAACATATTAAATCATGCTTAAAGATGTTAAATCATATACAAACATACATACAATAAATACAGTAAACCCAAATGGAGTGAAAAATCGCCAGAGCCAGGAATCGAACCCGGGATCACAGTATGCAAGACTCCTGCTCTAGCCACTGAGCTACTCCGGCCGATACCTGGGCCTGCAATTTCTCACTAAATACGATGTTGGGGAAGTCACCAGCCATCAATACGATAGCCTTGGATGACCGGACAACGATGAATAGATTTTAATATTACATTGATCTACGATAAATATAATAAAACACACATGCACACATAAATTACGCCTGCATTCAACAGTTAAAAACAGACCCAGGTATCGGCAGGAGTAGCTCAGTGGTTGGAGCAGCAGTCTTGTATACTGTGGTCCCGGGTTCGATTCCTGACTCTGGCTAATTTTTCACTTCAGTTGGGTTTATTGTATTTATTATATGTATGTCTGTATAATATTTATATATACCTTTAACTGTTGAATGCAGGCGTTATTTATGTGTGTTTTAATATATATTGTACTACGTGTGTTTTATTAGATGTTAAATCATGCTTAAACATATCTGAATTCCTCGGACCAACAAACTTAAAACTGTCACAATTAAAATGCATTCTTAATATACGTAATTGTCAAAAGATGAAGTACAAGTTCATTTCGCCATCTGAATATTTACGCTTTTTTTTTCGAAAAATAGACCTATCAAAATAAATAAAAGGTAGTTTCTGGTTAAAAGTTAATACGAAGATATGCCTTATTAACCGTTTGTAAAATAAACGTGCTTTCTATGTATAAATAAAGAATCACCAATGAGTAGTGTGATTCCATTTTAAAAACTCTTGTTACAATTTGAACATTCTTTAAATGTTTAATACACTTTTAGAAATTGTAAATCACAAAAATATATCTTTGCCTATTTTCTAAAATTTGTCGTGGTTAAGTTTTTCGTTTTTAAATAAAATCTCAAAATCTTTATGGAAATAAATTTATTTATCAAAAGTGGGCAAGGAACGTAACCCTATTGTTATAGCAATATCAGCACAAATTTAAAAAAATGCAATTTAATTTCTATGTATTTTAAATGATATGCATAAAATAATTGTAAAAAAAAAAAAAAAAAAAAAAAAAAAAAAAAAACCATTATTACATATGCTTGAATACGTACACATTAAAAAAAATATAAAAATAGTACAAATTAAAAAAATAATTAAGTATATTTAAACGTTAAAGGAATGCTTTAATTAAAAATATATACAGAGACATTGTGTGTTTATAATTTGTATTCTCTACTCGAAATTACAAACGCGATTTTATTGTTTCGTTTTTTAAATTTGGTTTCTTTCTAAAAATGAGGAGAATATCTTCGGGATTAATTATTGAAAGGAATGTCTTTATTTTGAAATTAAAACACAAGTAAATCGTTTTAAAACGTTAAAACTACGGATTTGTTCACAATGAACATATCTTAGACTAATTTTTGAATTATTTTAAAGATTAAATAACGTTGGATGTATATACAATCAGCATATTTTATACAAACTATTTTTTTTTTAATTTCTTTTCCAAATTTGTATTTCTTACATAGCACATACATACATAATAAGACTTATTTCTGTAACAGTCATTAAGCCAGGTTAATTACTACTCAAAAGTTTAAAAGAATGATACATACAAATTTGAATTGGCATTCTGTAAAATACTGAAATATAAAATTACCAAAATGTTACAGTATGTTTATTTCAATATATGATAAAGTTTAGGAAATAAATTATTTAATTATCTTTGTAGAAACTTTCATGAAGATTAATATATTTCTTCGGAAATTTTTAATTAGATTCAAGAAAAGTAATGAAAAATAATAATCATGCATATATTTCTAAATGGCTCATGATACAATATAAAATGAAACTAACGATTCATTTCACTGAAAAACTTTTTAAACATTAAAGTAGTTTAATTTTGTATTTCTTGAACGAGATAATAGACTTCTTAATGAGCTTTGGAACTTTATCAAAGAACATTTTCTAATATAACAACTTTAAACCGTCTGACAACGTTCTAAAAGTGATTAAAATTTTCCAGGGCAAAATTATTTTCGGAAAAGAAATTAATCTTTGTTAATCATACATACGACAGTCCGAAATCACTTTTTTGTAGTATGAAAACTTTTAAAAGATGGTAAGACAAGAGAATTATTTGGAGAAAGCTAATTAAATTTATTGACTTTAGAAATAAATTTAGAAGACTAGAGTTTTTTTCTAACTGGTTCCACTGAATATTAAATTCCATAGAATAAACTGATATGGAGAACGTTACATGAACATATAGCTTGATCTGGAAATTATTTTCTTTAATAGCTTTCGTTTTTATGTGCGTTCGTAATTTTAAAAATACGTAGCACATATAGTCGTCGTTCAGTCCGTCTGTCCGTCCACATATAACAGAACAAAAACTACCTAACCGAATGGTCTAAAATTTTAAATATATAATTGCTGCAAAATTTTGTCGAGCCATGTCAAATTTTATGAAAATCGGATGTATAGTTTAATAACAGGACAGTCAAAAGTTTTTCTTTACATTACGACCAATGGGGAAAAAATATTGCAAGTGCATTTTAATGATGTTACAGCCTTCCGAATGGCCTGAAAATTTAAATATTTGTTGCAAAATTTTGTCGAGCCATTTCAAATTTTATGAAAATCGGATGTATAGTTTAATTACAGGGACAATCAAAAATTTTTCTTTACATTACGGCCAA